>JAQPZY010001678.1:4980000-6285000 GCA_029931535.1 Margaritifera margaritifera
CTACCAACATATTAGACAGGAACCAACTCTTCTATTGTTTCCATACATGTGATGGGAACATTGTTTAAGACAACATCAGTGTGTGCTTATTATGATGGGCTTAAGTGTCATGAAATTTATCCAAATAATAATATTTTAAAGCTCAATGCAGGTATTACATTGAATAAGGTAGTCAAATTAACTTGATTTTTGGAAGAACATTACGATCTTAAATGACAATTGTTTGCATATGGCATCTTATGAAGATGCTACTTGGAGCAATGGAAGTTGGATTAACAAGAGTAGACTGTACTCTTGTAACAGGAGGTTTATGTAAAACTAGTGATAAACAATGCTTTTTGTGCACCTTAAAGTCAGATGTATTTTGTTATGGTGTTGTCCATCTGTTTACATCTTCTTGTCTGGCCCATAACTTTGCAAGTCTTCGAGAAACTTTGGCCAGGTATATATGATGATGATGTATATGATGATAAATATGATATATAACTGTGTGTCATGCACAATAATCAAGTTCCCAGGTCAAAAGTCAAGGTCATGGTAAGGAAAATTGAAATTTAGCAGCCTGAATCCTTGTCTGGGCTTTAACTTTTAAAATGCTATGGATATTTAGATGAAACCTTAGTTAAGTAGTCAAACCTGTCTAATGGTCACCTGTGTTCAGCAGTCACCTGGTCACAATGGTCATTCTAATTTCCCCCCCGGCAAATTTCCTATATAAATGCCCTGTATTTAATAGTCACCTGCTTTCAGTCGTCAGTGGCCAGTGGCCAGATGTTTCCTTTCAAAACAATAGTTCCACCCTGCCTTAAGCGGTCACTGGAGTGTATCAGCAGTGACCCCTTCAAGAATGCAAATTAAACACTTCTTTTGTTTGATGAGCAAGGCATTGTTTAGCTAAAGGTATATTATGTGGATTAATGTTTAAGCATTTCATATCTCGATTGTACTTACCGTATTCCAGTCACACTGTCAGTCAAACTCAAAGGTGTCGACATATCGGCTTTGAAAACAAGGTGGTTTTTGTCCTTACGTAGAGAATCAAAGCAATTCATTTGCTGGATAGTGGAAAAATTAGTCGTGTAGTTGCAGCAGAAATGGGAGTCAGGTGAACTCAGATCCAAGGGATTATTAAGCGTAACCAAGATATTATGGCTGATTTTTAGAACAACGTTAATTCGGAGTGTAAGAGATTATGTACAATCACACCAGATGATGAGATTAATGAACGATACTGGAAATGGTTCCAGGATGCTACAACCTGCATGTATACTGCACTTGTTATGGTTTATATGCTACTAACAATAGCCACAGGAAGGTTCTTTTCATTCCCTAATCATCAATGATCTCTCACAAAAGCCGACTGTCTTTTGATCTTGGTGAGTTGGAGCAACTGCTTAATCCATCAATTGTTTGAAGTGTTAACACCTGCTTTCATGCCTAATTATACCCGCTGGCCTAACGAAAAGTGTCCTGTGTTTGACAATCACAGGTAAGGTGTCAATTAGTAATTTTATTTAGACACCGTTTCTGCTGATAATGAGATTAAAGTGTTTGCGTTTGTGTGTGTGTGTGTGAGAGAGACTTGTATAAATGAGTGCATGTACACAGTTGTACATGAATGCATACAGAAACTGAGAAGGTTTGCAATTCATCATGAACATTCAAACATGCTGAAATCAGTGATGGAAGTTTCAGACATTGCAACTGAAATGGGGATGAAGATATGCACAAAACAAAGAAAGATAAGTGATTTTTTAAGAGTCAGTGATGATTTAATGTACATGATGGATTAAAGTTAGGGTTCAGTAATATTGTGTGGAACTTTTCATTTTATGATTTTGTTAATTTTCTTATTGCTAAATAGCTAAACTAAATATATGTATCTTCATCGCATACTACTACTACTACTACATGTACTACTAATAATGCTAATGCTATCAAGTGCATAGTACATGTATTTCTCATGAACCAAGTTTGACAGCTCAACCTGCCTTCAGAGGTCATCTGTCTACAAAGGCCACTTTGGCCCTTTCCCATTGGTGGCCGCTGTATAAAGGTTTAACTGTATATATTATGGCTAGATGGTGTGTTGCACAACACAGCCAGGGAAAATGTAAAGCAATGACTTGCATTCTTGCTATGTACAATTTTTTAACCATAATTGAGGATATTTCAGTATAATTTTAGCCAAATATATGTCAAGGATGATGGGTTGCATACCACAGCCAAGCCCCCCACACCAAAGTCGAGGTCACAGCAAGTGAAAATATAAATCACTGATTTACATTCTTGTTCAAGGTATAAACTTTGAACCACTGAAAATATATTAAAGAAACTGTAGTCATTGGTATATCATAAACAGATGCAGTGTCTCACGTCACAACTATTCCCCCAGTCTCAAGGTCAAGATCATCTGACCTACATCTTGGTCAAGGTCACACAAACAGAAAATAAACTCAGTGACTTGTATCCTGGTCTGTAATGAAACTTTAGATGCTTGTATAGTCATCATAGTAACATTTTAACTTGGAATATTAACTTGTCCAGGATGTTTCATTCACAAAAGATATTTTCATGAAACTTTATATATAAATATTTATGTCTACAAGATTTTCAAGTTGTGAGTAATGGTATGCCTATCTTGACAGTTTTGGGATACAGAAAGAATTATTACATAGTAGACTTGTTAAAAGAAAAGATTTAAAATTGTATTCCAGCATCTATAATGTTTATTCAGTATACTAAATGAAGGGTTTTATTGGCAACCAATTTCATCCCATGTTCATAGAATATTTCATAATTTATATAAATACAGTTTCTCATAAGTATATTTTTCCTAGCTACATTCAGGTATTACAGTGTTTACCACCTCTCAAAAATATACACCTACACATACGACATCCAGTAATTACCCCACATAATCCTCAAACTTTGTCAAGACAGATGTATCTTGTGCTGCATGTGGTGTTCTTTTTAGTATAAATGTGTTATCCCAACATATCTTCAGCTAAATCCATTTTTATATGCTGACCATAACAGGGGATAACAATTCTATAGCCCAGCTAGCCCAGATGGCTAAAAATCTTTCTTGGGAAAGTGACATTTTATGTAAGTAGCCCTGTTTTTATGTAGAAAAAAGTCTAGAACAAATATTTGAATTCGGAGACCATTTCGCCTGAATCATCCTTGCTTGGTAATATGTGAAAATTGGAATTATTGCCCCTGTTATGTCTGAGTGTTTTTTGGTTTCTGCATGAAAACTTTAGATTTTACCATGCACCTTGACCATACTTTGTGGATGGCTTGCATGTGGTATAAAGAAGAAATCTTTTGATTTTGGGTATAAAAGGTCAAAGATCAAAGTCATAGTGAAAGGAGAAAAAGACTCTCTCTGCAAATTGACTTGTTTTCAACCACATACCTGGACCAAACTTTGTTGAACTATGGTTTGCATCTGACAAAATTTTAAAAAAAGCAGGGTCAAAGATCAAGATACAGTAGCAATGTGTTAAAGCCAAACAAAAAGGTTTGCACATCATAACTTTAGTCATAGACCATGCGCCTTGATCATAAAACATTTTGGCTGGGCTGTCGATTGGAACAGTACATATACTTGGTCCTTTCCATCAACCTGAAAGAGACTCGGTTAGTGTTAGGCAAGGCGATTTGCATCAAATCAATGTCAAATTTTGCTGAAGTTAAGATGCCTTCCATGAAAAAACTGGTACTATTTGTAACCATAGCAGCAGGTATGAACAAGTAATCTTTTCCTGCTTGATGTTATTTTTGGGTCAAATGGAAATGGTCAAGTGGTATTCCAGCACAAGGAAGTCAGAGCTCGTAGATGCTTATGTCAATTGTACTTCACCTGGAAATCAAATGGCAACAAGGCAAAAAAGATGCAACTTTTGTTTCCTTAGTTACAAGAATAGACTTATCGTATACTCTTTTGAAACCTTAAAATTATTCAACATTATTGTCTGCATCAAGGCTTAAGGCTGAAACATGTACCAAAGTTTCTAAAGATGTACATGGTATACAATAACTTAAACAATTCAGTTCAATCAAACCGATTAAAAACTCAACCTTTCCCCTGATCTGTATGTTTGGTTTACTGCTGACAGCTATTTATACGTAAGCCATTGACATTGCAGCCTTGTTGAAAATCTTGTTATCACTACTACTCTTGAATGAGATGGTCGTATCAGCATGGGGTTTTCACTAAAAGATTTCTTATGATGTCTAGTTGGTCCTAAATGCAAATGCTGCCAATCTGATGTCCAATATGGCCATCATGGTGGCCCTCTTGAAAATTATGTTATCGTACTCCTCCTACACGGATCGTCATATCAACAAGGGGTCTTCACTAAAAGACTTCTTATGATGCCTAGTTGGTCCTAAATGAAAATAGTGCCAATCTGACATCCAATATGACCACCATAGCAGTCATCTTGAAAATCTTGTTATCGCTACTCCTGCATTGATGGTCATATCAACATGGTGTTTTCACTGAAAGACTTTTTATGATGTCTAGTTCATCCTAACCGAAAATGGTGCCCATCTAATGTCCAATATGTCCGCCATGGCAGCCATCTTGAAAATCTTGTTATGGCTACTCCTCCAACATGGATTGTCATATCAACATGGGGTTTTCACCAGAAGACTTCTTATGATGTCTAGTTGGTCATAACTGAAAATGGTACCGATCTGACATCCAGTATGGCCACCATGGCAGCCATTTAAAAATCTTAGCACAACTCTACTAGAACAGAAAGTAATATTGCTTTTTTTGTTTTTTTCAATAGAAGACTTCTTATGATGTTCCAGTTGGTCTTGAATGAAAATGGTGCCAATCTGATGTTCAGTATGGCCACCACAGCAGCCATCTTGAAAATCTTGTTATTGCTACTCCTCCTGAATGGAAAGTCATATCTTCAAAATATTGTTATCTCTACTTCTGTCCAAATGGATGGCTATATCAACATGGGGTTTTGACCAATAGACTTCTTATGATACCTAGTTGGTCATAAATGAAAATGGTGCCACGACTGTCTTAAAAATATTGTCATTACGTCCCCTGAATGGATGATCATTATGACATGGAGTTTTTACTAAGTCCTAAATGAAAATGGTGCTAGTCATATATCCAATATGGCTACCACAACAACTATCTTAAAAATGATGTTGTTACTACTCCACCTAAATTGTAATGATCATTATGACACTGTTTTTTTTATCAAAGACTTCTAATGATGTCTAAATTGTCCTAAATGAAAATAGTGCCAAGCTAACATCCAGTATGTGTACCACAGCAGCTAATTTGAAAATTTTTTTATCACTGAAGAATATCAGAGATGGTTTCAACACTTGGCAGTTAAAAGGAAGAAATGGTCTTAGCTTGAATTCCTGGAAATTCTTTTCACCCAGTAGAGCACAAGTTCCTTTGAGGGACTTCTGTTGTAAATACTAAGACACATACTTTTTCTGGACACAATATCTTCAGATTTTTTTATAATTTTCAATAGTACATTAATATCTGGACATCAGGTATGTTTTTTAAAGCTGACAAAAATTTAATAATTGAATAGATGATTGTCAGATCATGAAACTGCTTTGATTTCCCAAATTATTGCATTGATTAGCTGACATTGTTGTCAGTGTGCAGCAATAAAAACAGCGGACATGCTCCACAATTCATGATCGTACAGTTCCCTAAACAAAGTGGTCAGAATCGATAACACATGAGTTACACAAGTTCTTGTCATCTCAGTTTTATTCAGTGGCAGATGTTCCCTTGATAAGCTCATTTTGGATGTAGTTAGTTTGGTCTTCAGACCAATAAAAGCATTACAAAATAACAGTATTTGATGAATAAATTCCCGAACCAGTCCTAGTGATTGGCCTATGTGCATATTTGGGGGAATCCATAACATTTGGGTTGTAGTGTTGAGATGTCTTCAAGCATTTTTGAAAGTAAGTATGGCTTATCTTTAAAAATTTTAGAGGTGAGATAATTTCAATAGATGCATATCATTCCGGCAATACTTCTGTTGTCACAGACTGTTTTCATGTTATGAAACAATCTCGATATTAGAACTTGCTCCAATCAGTAGTTAAATGTAAATTATTATAATTATCTTGGTCACGATCATAGTTAGAGATCAGTTTCCAGAAATGATTAAGACTTGTTGGGCCTTAACTGATTTTGTTCATACTTAATGTCCATTCAAACAGATTAAACAACATGATAACTGCCACAGTTTGTGAACTTGCCAGAATTTACTGAAATTAAGTTAATATGATTAGGTCCAGACACTGGGAATATTTGGGTACTGTGCAGCAGTGACAGTACATGTGCACAAACAGGTTTGGTTTGGTGTTTTATGGCACAGCAACACAAGCAAGTTATTTTAGTGCTGAGGCAATTGGAATAAACTGCCTTGCCCAAGGGTACACCATAGTAGCGAAACCAGGCTGATCTGACGGTAGGATTCAAACCCATGAACAGACTTGTATTGTTTTACAAACAAGATGAAAAACAATCAACCAAATGGCAGTGTTTATTCTTTTTCTTTGTAAATGAAAAACTGAAACATTATTATGCATGTATTTTTTGTTGGCAAGCAGTGATACAATGCAAGTTAGTATACAGTAGGACCCCGCTATAACCCGCCCCGCTATAACCCGAATTCGGATATAACCCGGTCGTGGCATGGCTCCCGAAATTTCGGGTAATTTATTACAGTTATTTTTCTCAAAGACCAAAAAAAAAAAAAAAAAAAAAAAAAAAAAAAAAAAATTTAAGTATGAAAAAAACTAAATACGTCAAGAGTTTAATTATCATTCTCATATTCGTCTAAACAGTGCGAAAAAGAACGTGTAGAAAATGTATTATCAAATTTCTTCTATTTTTGTGCCAAAATAAACGTCGGAAATACGAACCAATTGCTGGGCCTACTGAGAACTTTGATCTTTGTTTATTGTTGAAAAATTACAGCTCATAAGTGTCAATATTATAATTACTGATTCCTGAGTAATGAAGCCATCGTTTCTACTTTGTTTGTCTTGAATGCATTCCGAATACAGTCGTTGCTCAAATAATCTCCGATATATGTTCTCTTAATTTCATACACAACTAAGCAGCAGCCAATGTGGCGGTTGATAAAAGATTCTCACCAGAATGTATAAATCAATTAATTTAAGTACATTGTTTATCATCAAAGTGAACTACCGAGCTATACTTGTTCAAATCATAGGGCAACGATTTATACAGCATCAAAGAAACAAAGCCGCCAGCATGTGCGTAAGGCTTGGCGGTGTTGTTTTATGCAATCTGTTGGCCAGTAAATAATGTCGTAAATTTACTACAAATATACCCCCATTGTTTAATGACTATTATTCTTGCTGTAGATTTTCAAACCAATAGGATTAAAAGTGTTAATTTGTATACATTTAGAATGGAAAATGGGAAACGCAAACGTAATGCTTTTACTGTTAAAGAAAAGATTGAAGCATTGGACAGGATTAAGTCCGGTGTTAAACAATCGCATGTAGCTAAAGATTTAGGTCTCGATGAATCGACAGTTCGAGGATGGAAGAAAGATGAAGCAAAATTAAGAGAGAGGGTTCTGGATTTGTACGAAAGTGAGGGAATGATGAGGAAAAAAGCAAGACTAGCAGGAGACACCCAACTTGATGCAGCCCTGTATCAGTGGTTTGTCCAGACTAGAGCTGAAGGAGTGCCTTTATCAGGACCAATTGTTAAGGCACAAGCCGAAAAATTAAACAACGATTTACATGGGCAAGATTCTAGCTTCAAAGCAAGCAATGGATGGCTACATCGTTTTAAGAAACGACATGGGATTAGTAATGTGACAGTTTCTGGAGAAATTCGCTCTTCAGATTCTGAAGCTGCTATGAACTATTCAGATGAATTGAGGGAAATAATAGAGAAAGGTGGGTATTCCCCAGAGCAGATTTACAACTGTGATGAAACAGGATTGTGCTACAAAATGATACCTGACACCACCCTAGCTGTGAAAAAAGATGAACATAAACATGAAGGATTTAAGAGAATAAAAGAACGGTTAACGTTGTTGTTTTGTGTCAATAAAACGGGACGACACAAACTTAAACCACTATGCATTGGAAAATTCAAATCACCTAGGTGCTTCCATCATTTGAATGTGAACACCCTACCATTTTCATATGATGCCACAAAAAACGCATGGATGACAGCTGCTTTATTTGAAAAATGGTTTCAAACCGAATTCGTACCATCAGTTCGATCCCACCTCAGAAATCTGAAGATGGAGCCAAAGGCACTATTATTATTAGACAACTGCCCCGCACACCCACCTGCAGAATGTCTAGTTAGTACTGATGGGAAAATAAAAGGTTGCTTCCTCCCAAAAAACACAACTTCAAGAATTCAGCCTCTGGACCAGGGAATAATAGCAGTTTTTAAAATGAATTATCGCAGAGAACTTGTTAAAAAGATTGTTTGCGATGAAACCTCAGTCCAGGCGACACTAAAAAGTTTAAATTTGAAAGAAGCAATGTACCTCGGCGGCAAATCTTGGGATGCCATTACGCCACGCTGCATTGAGAACTGCTGGGAGAAAGGACTTGGGGCAGCATTTACTAGTACACAGGAAGACAGAGGCAACATCACCGATGATGACAATAGTTTATTCGATGGATTTTCGGAAAATGATGTGTTCCAGGCTGAGAGGGCATTTGGGGAGCTGATGCAGTCACGTGAACGCGTTGACGAATGGCTTAATTTTGACAATGAATGTCCAGTTGCAGACCACGTTTCGGATGCGGAAATTATTAAAAATATTAAGTCTCAAAACACTAGTGGTGATGCTGACGATGGTGATACTTCTGATGATGACAGCGAAGACACTTCACCTGAGGATAGCCCACCATTAGCTACAGAAGCTGTCAAAGGTTTAGAGTGTGCTTTGAGATGGATGGAGACGCAAGATATTGATTATCTTCGAATTCTGCAACTGAGAACTATTCTTGACTTTGCCAAGAGCAGACGTGATATTAGCAGAAAGCAGCTAAAAATCACAGAGTTTTTTAAAAAATAATAACTACTAACAGATGAGAAATGTAGTGGTGTAAAATGTATGCGACACCGTTTATTAATCGTCGGACATACATGTACTTTTTCATCATTCATTACATACACCCGTTACGTAATTTTTGTTACTTTCTCTTCATTGTATTAGTCACATAATGATCTGTGACAAAATTATTGAATATTCTACATCCGTGTGTGGATATTTTCGATGGAAATATTTGTATTATGGATTCAATGTATGTTACAAGATTCGCTGGTGAGTACACGGTGTTGATATTCTTTTCATGCAATAGATTATACATGTATATATATAAATTAGACACGTGTATGTACCAATGCATGGTTTTCTGAATAAAGTAATATATTATATCAGCAAATGGTTTTCTCATTTAATATATATTGATCAAAAATGGTAATTGTGCCATGCATTTTCGCACCCGTCTTTATGTAACCCCCCCCCCAATTAAATCCAAAAATGTGTTGGTATTGTACATGGTTGCTTATAACACGGTTCGGCTCATAGCCCGGTCGGATTCTATGGCTCCCAACTACCGGGTTATAGCGGGGTCCCACTGTACCTAACCCACTTTTGACCAACATTGAACTTGCCAGGTGCTTCATTTCACAGTCCTGAAAATAGAAATACAGTGTTTATGGAAACAAATTGGTTTTCAGTGAATATCTCTACAATCATAACTCAAACCATTTTTTATGAATGTTTTTTTTTTTTTTCCATAGACAAATGCATGAACTTTTTATCTGTAATATTGTATTCTTCAAAATGCATTAGTGTTGTGTATTAGTTAAGGCTTAAATAATAATTTTTGTTTGGGCAATAACAAGTTCCATCAGTATCGAATCATTACCTCTAGTGATGTACATGCTGCTGGGCATAATGTCAAAAGAGATTTGCTGCTCAGTTACAAATACACACAAAATGCTACATGGTTAAGAAGCTTCATCATTTGGCTCAAAAAAACCCATAAATGGTTTATTAATGTCTCAGTATTGTTATTATATGCTGCTAATATCTCACATTTCCAAACTGATACGAGTTGTAGGACTGACAGAAGAAATAAATAATAAATTGAACTCTTTCAGTTGCCTTGATCACTTTCATATCAGTATAAAGCAAATAAATGAGCAAGTTTCTTTGACTGGAAAAGTTAAAACATCAAACAAGCAGAATTGCATCTGAGTTGCAATGCAAATCAATAAGAAACAAGATTATGATCAGTTAACATAACAATTATTTGAGAACATTATAAACTTGAAGAAAGCAAGAATAACATTGGTACTTTAGAAAAAAAGTACAAAGATATGATGCAAGTGGAATTGAAAGAAACGGAGTTGCTACTGCATTTCCCATCCATAGAATCAATCCAAATTAAAGATTGTTCTCTTGTTTTATGCTTGTCATTGAAGAAAAAAATTGAAAGTCTGTGCTAAGAATGAACCAACAGGAAATTCTGTAAAATGCTGTCTGCCTGCTTCTCTAGTAATAAACACAGTAAATTTAAATCATATGTACAGTCAAACCTGCCCTAACGGTCACCTTTACTTAGTGGTCACCTGTTCACAATGGCTATTCTAATTTCCTCCTGGCAAATTTCCTATATAAATGTCCTGTATGTAATATGGTCACCTGACTTATGCAGTCAGTGGCCAGGTGTTTCCTAACCAAACAATGGTTACTCCCTGTCTTAAGTGGTCACTGGCGCATATCTACATGTACAGTGACTGCTCATTCTTTTGCCTCATGAGGAAGGCATTGTTTAGATAAATAAATTTCATGTGAATTGATGTGCAAACATTTATTATCTCCCTGGCACTTACCGTACTCCAGTCACGTTGATAGTGTAACTCAAAGGTGTCAGTATGTCAGATTCTAAAGCAAGGCAGTTTTTATCATTAGGGTTGAAGGTTGAAGCAATTCGGTTGCTGAATGTTCGAAAAAGTAGTTGTGTTATCGCAGCAGAAATGTAAGTCGCCTCTTGTGCCAGTGTGACAGGTATAGTTTGATATCTTCATCTATTTGCCTGTGAATTAAACCTATCTCTGAAGAAAAAAGTTCATCTTAGAGAAGAGATATGAGTCACATCCCTTTTCATAAAGGGTCAGGGGTCATTCAATATTTAAAACTTGTATGTAAAGGCAGGTGAAGTTTCAGTTCATGGATCACAAAGAATAGCCATATATGGCTTCTTTTGATTTCCTATTCGTCACAGGCTTCTCATATAAGCCAACTGTCTTTTGATCTTGGCAAGTTGAGCAACAGACTAATCCAGATATTGTTCTTGAAACATGATTATTTTAAGTCGGTGATGATTTAATTTATAGGATGGATTAAAGTGAGCAGGACACAATAATCTTGTGTGGAACATAAATTTGGAAGAGAACATATACTTGTAATTTATGATTTTGTTGCATAGTGCACATAAAACAATCCTGATAACATAATAATAATAATAATAATAATAATAATAATAATTATAATAATAATAATGATAATGACAATAATGATATTCAGTGCATGGTATTTGTTCAAAAACCAATTATAAATGGTGAATCTTTGTACAGAGGTCACCTGTGTACAAAGGTCAGTTTTGCCTTTCCCCATTGGTGGCCACTAGTGACAGGTTTGACTATATATCTTTTTTTATTTAAATAAAAGCAATTTCAACATTGCATTAAAAAAAAATAGTTTTAAAAATATGACCTTTTGGGTTAAATGGAATTTGAGTGTGGGCAAGTTAATGTTTTAAAGTAATTTGCTTTAGGCCTGTGTCTGACAAAAGTTTCTGTGAGTACTGATCATTATTCTGTTATAATCAACCTTTATCTCAAATAAAGCTAAGACAGACAGTCCAATATTGTTGAGCTGACTGTTCTATTTACATTGTGCATGCCAGGTACACCATGCTCCGATTTGAGTCAAACTTTCTTGCATGAAGCTGAAAGAAGACAGTTCAATAAGGAGGTACTCTTCTGCTTCAAGAAATAAAAACAGCCCAAAAATACCTGTATCATATAAATCAAATCTAATAAAGAGGACACTTTAGGCATCTAATGATTATATGCATTTAAAAGCAGCAGATTTACACTACATGTATATTGTCTTTTTTTGTGGTGTAATGGCAAACCTGCCATTTTAGAAGATATGTTACATAATGAAAGAATGCTATTTAGGTAAAGTGACACTTAAAAGGGATGGCAATATTTTCTTGTACTTTCTCTTCAGTTTTCTAGCACTACTGTGCTTTGCCTCAGTGTTAGCTTTGCATTGTCAGACAAACTGTAATATTTGAAACTGTTATGTAACATGATCATTTGATTTTTGTATTCATAAATAAATCAAATATACTTACGACATTGAAACTTTTTCTGGTTATAAACATTTGAGAGTTCTTCAAACAATAGAGAGAGAGAAAAGGGGGAATTTCAGCTTTTTGAATGTGACCATGAGTTTGACAATGAAAAACTTGTCTTTGTTGTCAGTAATTTGATTTCCATACAGCTGTTCTTTCACCTACAGTACAGCTCACATGATTTTTCGGAACTCCGCGCATCGCGGTGGGGTACTTAATCTCCTCCACTTTAGCTCCGCGATAGCACTCCGCAGTGGAGGCATAAATTGGCATAAATACCTACAAATCACCACCGCATTTCGGCAGGCACGTCGATTTAAACTCCACCATGGAGGGGCTAGTCGACATTACTGATTGACATCTGAACAGCCAATAAATGAAGACCACCTATGGAAAGACTGAGACGTCAAGAATGATTTACAACCGGATACCATCTGAAGAATCAGTCGTTTTTATTTCGATCATATATTTGGACAATAACAAAATAATTTCAAAAGTCTTGTATATTCAGTACACATTACTGTTTATAAAAGGTTGATCGACTTCTTTTGCAATAAGTTTATGATTTTAATTTATTTCAAAGAAATATGAACAAACTTATGCACTGACTTGACGAGAAGCGCACATTGCTGAGCCTCTCAAGCAGAAAAAATTTATCATTTTGTTCCAAAGGAAAGTAATTCTCTGAGATATGGACAATTAAAATCCAAATGGACATCCGCTTCTGCTTACCCCCCCCCCCCCAACAACAACAAACCTAAAGCACTGAAATGCAAACCACGTGCTTAGTCTTTAAGCAGTAATAGCAGAGTCACGAGGCTGAATATTATGACTGCATGTATACTGTAAGGGACTGACCATTTAATGTACGGGGTTTATGTTGTTTTCTTTTTTTCGACCGGGATATTTTTTGTTCTTTCATCACAGTAATTATTTATTTTAAGTGAAATATTGAACGGATTAACGTCTGCTACAAAAATCAGAGAAAGACAATAGTTTTCATGCATTTACTCCCCCAACCCTGCCCATTTCCCACGGTTGGAAAATTCAATTGTCTCTCCCTAATAAAGACTTGACTTCAGCGGATGTTCTACAGAAATCAAGGCAGTGACCATTGTGAACACTGTTGTAAAATATTAACAAGGGTTTGCATCAAAGGATGATGTAAGTTTCAGCTTGGGAACAGTGTGTTTTTATCACACGAAGCCATCTAACTTAGCGCGCAATTATGGTCCCGCCATTAACAACGGAAGTTTGATAATTGTTAGTAATTAATCTGAACTCGGCTTATTACCGAAATGAAAAATAATATGGAAAATTCTTAATTCTGAGATGTTCAGAGATTTTAATTTCCAACAAGTTTAGAGCATTTTGCATGGATGTATTGTCTCCACGTGTATCCTATTATTTGTTCATTTTTCGTACGGCGAAAATATAAAAATAAAATATACTTTTTTAATTATTTTTACGCAGATATTAAAGAATGCAGTTTCCTGTTTGTGACTGTTAGAGCCTTTGGTTATTGAGCGTGTTTCTGTTTCTTACCACTTGAAAACTTTTCCAGATTTCAGTTTACGATAACTTGTGCAGTAGTGATTTGGATTCCATATTTTATGAGGGGGGGGGGGGACTTTACTAAGAAGAGTTAATTATCTAAAATTATTCATCTTATTTTTCTGTATTATGCAATAGGAAAACAAACAGAAAAGAAAAAGTTAAACATTAATTTCATCTGATGCGCAAGTTTGTCAAATCAGTGGCAAAGAAAACAAACCCGCAGAGGCGTTGCTGTTGTACTTTTAGGTTAACAGTTAGCACATGAAATTAACACATCAATATCAAAGAAAACACGCAGTGCTGATGGCTTCTATTGTGCTAGGTTACTTGCACGTGTCAACTACATGTATCTAGTATGACCTTTTGCGACCATTTGTGATTAAAAAAAAAACCCCGCTACTTTGGTAATTAATGCAAAATAGTACAGTTAAAAAAAAAATAACGATGTGAAATCTTAGTTATGCTTTATTTAAGCGATTGGATGTCAGAAAAAAACGTACAATATGTGAATGAGTACTCATGCATGGAGTAACTATCGGAACTTGTGCGATTTTGTTTCACTTCAGTCAGGTATGACGGCAGCTTTGTTATTAATTTGTTCGATGTTTATCGTTCTTTTCATTGCAGGTAGTACAATATCACTGACTTTCATATGATCATTACAATTTTGTATTGCGTTTACTGAAAAAGAAATAAGGATATGAATGCATGTTTAGATTCCGATAACATAGTATTGAAGAAAAAGAAATTAGATTCATTGCGCAAAATGTAGTATTAATATAGTTTACGAGGCATTGTCATTACGTTATCATCATCTTAAATATGATTTGGCACTATGTATCATACATTATCTTCGTTAGAACAAGGAAATATTTTATAATTAACTGAATTACTATGTTTTTTTCAGTATAAAAAAGTTAGCAAATTGCTCCCCAGAGGGATAACGATGTAGATAAATCGGTGCCCCCCCCCCCCGTCTCTCTCTCAACCTCTGCTTGCATGGGTAATAAACAGTAAACCACGCCCATATTATCGAGACCACGTCCACTCCGCGGTGGTGATCGGATGCGACTCCGCTAGAAAGTGTGGTGTGCAGGGCTATTCTCCGCGAGACTCTGTGACAACTCCTTCAGGACGCGTGGAGTGATGGTGGAGGGGTTTTTCTTAATCCTGTCCACTCACTCTCCACCCCTACCGCGATGCGCGGAGTTCCGAAAAATCACATGAGCTGTACTGTATCAGCGTTCAAGGTACATGCAGATCATGTAACATAAGCTAATTAAATCACCTTAGCTAAGAAAAGTTATTATTATTATTATTATTATTATTATTATTATTATTATTATTATTATTGTTGTTGTTTTTGTTATTGTTGTAGTAGTAAGTTGTTGTGTATGTTATTGTTCAGTTGAGTCCTACTTGAATATTGTATGGTATGCAAGGTAGCATTTCAAGCACCTTTACAAAGATCTGTTACAATTTGTGGAAAAAAAGAGGGGTTGGGAATGAGAATTACACAGCCAATTTGTATACAAACAGTAATAGTACCTTTTCAAAGTCAGATAATGTCTTAACATCTGAATATAAATACCACAAACTATGCCTTTTGAGACAGTATCTATGCTTTATATGTACCTGAAAATTTACCAAGTCATTATTAACATGATAACAAGGCATTTGATTTTAACTAAATTATATTGTTTGCATGTATGATAATAAAATGAGGTTTGTATGGTATGAAAAAGAAGCAGGAACATTTACAATCAAATACCTTCAATTTTCATGGTGACATTTTTGTTTTGGAAACCTGTTTTCTGCCAGCTTTGTCGTTAAGATGGCATCAGTGTCACTCAACTGCTTTACAGTGCAATTGGTAAGATCCTCTTCCTCATTGTAAATAATGATAGATCTCTGATAATCTCCACATTTTTAGCTCTACTAGTCACAGACCACAAGAGCTTATGGGATTGTCTGTCGTCCATCAGTCTGTTGGAACAAGTTTCTTATCGCTACTCCTTATAAACTACTTGGAAGATTGCCATGAAACTATACACACGCATTCATCCCATGGCCTATTTGGTCCTAGATGAAAATGGTGCTGCTCACACATCCAATATGGGCACTACAGTTTCCATCTTGAAAATCTTGTTATCACTACTTCTCCTACATGGATGGTCATCTCAACATGGGGTTTTCACTGGAAGACTTCTTATGATGTCTAGTTTGTCCTAAATAAAAATGGTGCTGATCTGAAGTCCAGTATGGCCACCTCAGCAGCCATCTTGAAAATCTTACTGGAACTCCTGAACTTTTCACCAAAAGACTTCTTCTGATGTCCATTTGGTCTTAAATGAACATGATGTTGATCTGACATCCAGTATGGCTGCCACACAGCGGCATCTTGAAAATCTTGTTATCACTACTCCTCCTAAGTGGATGGTCATATCAACATGAGGTTTTCCCTGAAAGACTTCTTATTATGTCTGCTTGGTTCTAAATGAAAATGGTACCAATCTGACATCTAATATGGCCACCACAGCAGTGATCTTGAAAATCTTCTTATCGCTTCTCCTCCAGAACTGAAAGTCCTATTGACATAGGGTTTTCACCAAAAGACTTCTTATGATGTCTAGTTGGCCCCAAATGAAAATGTTGCAGAAATGGTGTCTAATATTACTCCCACAGTGGCCAACATGAAAATCTTGTTATCACTACTACTCCAGAATGAATGGTCATATCATCATGGGGTTTTCACTAAAAGACTACTTATAATGTTTTGTTGACCCTAAAATAAAATGGTGCTGATCTGATGTCCAATATATGGTCATTGTGAAAATCTTGTTTTCGCTACTCCTCTTAAAGGGAAAGTAATTTTGACATGGAGTTTTCATCAGAAGAGTTCTTATGGTGTCTTCTTGGTCCTAAATGAAAATGACTGACCCTCAATATGGCCACCATGGTGGCTATCTTAAAAATATTGTTGTCTCTGCTACTCCCAAATGGATGGCTATATCAGCATGGGGTTTTCACCAATAGACTTCTTATGATATCTAGTTGGTCCTAAATGAAAATGGTGCCAGTTGTACATCCAATATGGCTGCCATGACGGCTGTCGTTAAAATCTTCCTGTCACTACATCCTTGAAGGGATGATCATTATGACATGTGGTTTTGACCAAAAGACTTCTAATGATGTCTACTTTGTCCGAAATCAAAATAGTGCCAATCTGACATTCAGTATGTCCACTGCAACAGCTAATTTGAAAATCTGGTTATCAGTGAAGAATATCAGTGATGGTTTCAACACTCGGCAGTTAAAAGGAAGAAATGGTCTTAGTTTGAATTCCTGGAAATTCTCTTTGCCCAGGAGAGTCAGTCCCTTCCAGGGACTGTTGTTATCTCTTACATGGCTCGAGGAGACAACCAATTTATATTACAATCTAACTTTTACTTACATTTCTATCAGTGCATGAATGAAATGGTGATGCATTACAGACAAAGATTTATTAATACCATAAGCGCCATATTAATTTTTGGGGCAATATATTCAGGAAAAATTATATTTTCATTAGCACAGAAACTATCCAGACAGAAAGACAAATAACTATTTATTAATATCCAGATCTGTACATTATTGATGGTAATGCATTTTGTGCATATAAATTTTATTTACTAGTTCTATTATCAAATTGTAATTTCTTGTAATCTTATGTATCTGAAAGTATATTTTTGCATTGTTGCATTTTTAATTCCTAGAAATATTTATCAGGTTTATAGCTTTAATGAACTATCACCCTCTTAGACTTAAGAGAAATTTGTTGACCAAATTTTTGATTTATGTATCAGAACTTAAGATCTAGAATTAGATATTAAGAGCAAATGGTTCATACACAGTGTATACTGATTTAATGAATAACCTGATATACATGTAAATGTCACTAAAATCAAGCTGATTGCAGGTATAGTGTGTGACCCTTCAAAGAAAGTATCAAAATAAATATAGGATGGAATGTATAACTCACAGATCATAGAAATAAAGAATTATTTTCTGTAAACATACCTATGACATTGACTTTCACATATTAATTGCTAAATGACTACATGTACTATAGGTATGATTATATGGTGTAATATATATTTTTCTCTCTTTCACTGAAGCTGTTAATCTTGGTAAAACTCTTCACCAACCCCTCACTTATAAGCTTTGTCTTCTTGGCTTCTTTGCTTTCTAAGTTGTACATCCCTCCCTTTTAACATGATGGATCTAGCAGTCTCATCCAGTCTTGTTTAATCAATTAGATTTTCTTATGTTTTATTTTGAAATTAATGCTGTTTTTTTTTTCTCCCTTAAATATGATGGTTAAAATGTCAGCAGCAGAATGTATATTTTTGGCATGGAGGAATTTCAATCTCTCCATGCCTTACAGCATAGTGTCTGTTTTCTTTTACCAAGTATAGTTTTAGAGAAACTTTATGGTCTTACTCAAATTAGTAACAACAAGGTATGGCTCCAACGGCCTTTCAGGTGAATTTTTTTATGTTAAGGGAGGCAACTCTAATTTGATAAATGATTAAATCTGATAGCAGTTATCTCCCTTGGATATTGTTTTCCACTGATGGTTGTACTTGAAAAATAGTAGAAAATGCTTTTAAAAGGGAATCACCACAATAATTCCCCCAATAATGTTTCACATGTTAATATTTAATTCTCTAGTGATGTAAAGAACAGAAAATTTAGAGAAAAAGATTGTTTAGAACAGTATATATATGATAGTGAAAAGGACTCTGAAGATCACTATCTCTGGAGTTATGTTCTTCCATCTGATTTTGTGTTAATTAGTATTACTTGAACCCTCCAAGCCATCATTATTCTCAATACATGTACATATACTTTGATTTTTAAAATTGCACAGACAATACACTGTTCAAAGATTTGTATACCCCAGTGTATAGGAATCCTCATGTCTATCCATCTGTGCTTCCATCTGTCACACAAGCATTTTAATGGAACTAGTAACTCAGATTTTGATGGATTGCCATGACATTTTGTAACTATTATGGTCATCATGTGAAGATGCACATACAGACAAATGACTATGTTCCTGTAATGTTTGGTGGAGCTATGGTCCTTCCTGACTTGAAGCCTGGTATAGTATATGGCAGAATCTTGTGAATGCAGGTAGTCCACAGATTTCAGTGAATCACCATAAAACTTTGTGCATGTTACAGTCATCATTTGAGGATGCACATATGGACAAATTACTGTCCTCCTACAGTTTTTGTTCAAGTTATTGCCCTTTTTGACTTGAAGCGGAATGCAGTGTATGACGGAATCTTGTGAATGCAACTAGTCTCAGTTTTCAGTGGATCGCCATGAAACTTTATACATGTTATGGTCACCATCTAAAGATGTGCATATAGACAAATCACTGTGCTGTTTGATTTTTGTTAGAGTTATTACTCTTATCGTCTTGAAGCTGAATGCAGTGTAAGACTCAGACCTGCCAGTCTTTATGATTTTACCATAAGGCTTACTGTGACAACTCTTAAATTTACAGACTTTCGGAACAATAGCAACAAATATATAAATATAATCGTTATGGTCAGATCTGGATATTGTCTTCTCTGGTTTTGGTCTGGATCCTGGTTTTCATATTAGATTCAGCAGAGTTGGTCACAGAACCAGACTAACTCAATAGGAGTACCTCAGGCACTTTAACTGCCAATGTTTTTCATGCAGAAATGCCTGCATGATCAAGCTTTTGCCTTTACACTAAAGCATCATCTCGAAATGTCGTACAACAAACAAAAGATATGTTAACGGTGAAGGAGACTATAACTTGTAAAATGTGCAAACAATCGGACAGACGTATAGAAAGACAATTTAGATACTCAGTCATGCTTTGAAAAAAGAAGCTTGAAAGGCAGTAATTACATTTATTGAACATCATGTCGTGTCATTTTGATTATTGCTTATGGCAGGAGAGATGATTGCTGCCACCATATGAATTAGAAAGAACCAAAGGTTACGTCAAGGTGAGAGATCTGGCAAAAAGTCATTGACCTCCATGGGCTTTGGAACTACAGTTTCTGAAACTGAACTGGAGATCATCAAGGCCAAAGTGTACTTTATGAACTTTTAGTTGAACTTAATGTAGCCTTTGTGTCATCAGACCGCACTTCTAATCTTTCGGTGGCACGTTTTCTAAGTCGACAATAGCAATACATGATATTTCATTACACCCTACCAAAATTTTGGTCTAACTTATGGAAATATATTGACTGCCTTACTGAGAAGATCTTTGTAGGGTACACAGATCTGATTAGACAAAATCTTGTGAAAATGCAACTTGTCTTGCAGTATTTTATGGATCACTGTGAAGCTTGCTACTTAGGATGGTCATCATCTAAAGATACACATATTAAAACTTTTTGTCCTCTGATTTTGGTAACAGTTATTGGCCTTTTGCACTTAGACCTGTATGCAATATACGACAGAAGTTTGTGAAAGCAACTACCCTCACAGTTTTAAGTGGATTGCATTGAAACTTAGTGCATGTAATGTTCATCATTAGTAGATATGTATATTCACCAGTAATTGTACTGCTGCTATTTTCAGAAGAATTATGTACTTTTTTTTACTACAGACTTTTGTCCATCATAGTGGTATGGATGGGATGTGGGACAAGCAGGATACATTTTAAAAAAATGGATAAACAAAGTTTGTTGAATTTCTCCCATTTGTGTTATTTTTGTTTGTCCGGGATGGGTGTGTAGTGATATTGTAACTGAACTCGGGTACAATAATCAGCTGCAACCTCACGACACAATTTCTATATCTTGGAGGGATTTCATCCCTCAAAGCCTCTGACATGCTGACTTTATCTGTTACTAAGAACAGTGTGTGATTCTAATAAAGGTCTTCTGGCCCTTTGACCTTGAAAGGCTAGTCAAGATATATAAAGGGACATAACTCAAATTTTGATTGTGAAAGGAAATGATTAGTCGGAGTGGTTAACTCCCTTGATATAGTTTGACGGCTTCTATGTAGCATTTCAAACAATATAGAATCATTTCAGTAGAAAATGCTTATCAAAGGTAATTGCTTAAATGTTTCTATCAGAATATTTTATGAGCTTTTTTCATACATTATCTGGGGATAAAGAGAAGAAACGACCTTAAAATTTTATAATTACTAATTTATTAATGTATTTAGAGGGATATTGGTATTTATTTTTGATCATATATAAAATAAAGCAAGATGATTATCAATATCTCACAAATTATATCCAGACCATTTATCCTGTTTAATGTAGTATTACCTGACCCTTCTTGTAATCAGTATTCTGAATACTTTGATTAGGTTTGTTGACATTTGCAAGTAGTTTTGTCAAGGGGCAAGTAGTTTTTTCCAAGATGCTTGTTACTTGAACATGAGCTTTTTAAATGCATGCCAGCCATGTTATGGCACATCACATGCAGAAAAGTATTTTGAACTCCCAATTCCTATATCATTTGTGATTTTTAGCTCACCTGTCCACAAAACCAAGTGAGATATTGATATGGCCTTGCATCCAGCAATCAGCATTCATCGTCCACTTTGTGTCCTCCATCCACTTTACTGTTTTCAGCTTCTGTGAAATCACTTGACCAGTTTCAGTCAAACTTGGTAGAAATATTCCTCCGGACATGTTAAAAATTTTGTTCAGGTTGGCTCCCCTGGCAATGGTGTGGCTTCCATAGCAACCAAAATGGAGAACCTTTATTCTACTTTTTGTCCAGAATAGCTCCAGCAGTTTTCATCAGACTTGTTTGGAATGTTTCTTGGGACATGCTGTATGAAAATTATGTCCATGTGGCTCCCCTAGCAATATTGTGGCTTCCTTAGCAACCAGTTTAAAAACTTTGTTTTCAACTTCTTCTCTTGAACAACTGAACCAATTTTGATTAAACTTGGTAGGAGTGTTTTTTAGGACATGCTTTTCAAAATTATATCCATGGTGTTTTTCTTGCAACAATGGCTGCCATAGCAACCATATGAAAAAACTTCAGCTTCTTCAGAACGGCTGAGCAAATTTTGATCAAACTTGGTAGGAATGTTGCTTAGGATGTGCTCTTTCAAAATTGTGTTCAGGGTGGCTTCTCTAACAGTGGTGTGGCTTTCATAGCAGCTTGGTTGAAAACTTACAAATGATGTCTAATATCTCCCATCAGTTACAGCTATTATTACTAATATCTTTTTTTAATATATCATAGAATGACTTCCTTTCCAAAACTGCCTTTCCATATCCGATTCAATGTGATGTTTTAAGGCCTTGAAGGAACACATTTCACATTCATACAAAAGATGACATTGCACCATTTAGTCCAGCTGAAGTTACTCAAAGTAGAAACACAGTTTAACAGCATGTCAGATACCACCAATTTGTACCAAATAGCTGGAAGTTATCCTGACATGGGTGTCTTTCAACCCAAGGCACCTGCCTTATTACTAAATTCTCCTTTTAGACCAATGTATGACATGTGAGCAATATCAGACCCACTTAGGCCTCTTGTTTGAAAGCTAATGAGGTGAACTATATGCTTGATAACAGGATTAAAAAATAGACTGAAAATTTTGACAAATTATTTTTATTTATTGTTTATTCTAGAACCTTTTAATTGTCATTTTTTTGAAAAAAAGTCAAAGACTTGAGAAATGGTTTGGGAGCTTGATAAATTCTTTTCAGAAGCTATGTGTCCATGGGACAAGTACTTCCAATTATAAAACTCAAACCCTGTTGGTTATGTTTAGATGAGGTTGCTCGTTCCAGCTTCTGACATGCTTTTCTTGCTTTGTCTGGCTTCAGAGCTGTCGCATGAGGTGGGTCGTGCCGCTGGGCGGAGTCCCCACCCCAGTAACCCAGGGGAGTATTGCTCCAGGGTACCTCCCCCCTACCAAGCCAACATGCTACCTCCCCCATCTGTCATGGTGCCTGTTGCTGGTGTCCTTAAAAGAGAGGGTGAGTTCAAAAACAATGATAAAAGTTCATTGGTTAATAAGTTCTATAGATAAACATGAAAGTACAACTGTAGTATATTCTTTGGCATGTGCACGTATAATATAGTACCTACAATCAAAAAGGTGGAGGTTAAAATGCTTTTCTAGTAGTCATAGTGACCTAGTTTTCAAGCTCTGGTGATTACATCCAAAGCTCACATTCTCTTGCATAAACCGCCATGAATCTCTGGGGGGTAGACTCATTTCTTGTCAAGCCCACCTTAATGAAAGCTCCACATAACAATCACTTTGACATCCATGTGCATGTCCATACATCTGTACGTGCTTACATCCACACCCTGGACTAACCTCATTATCAAAAAGTTTTTTACTTTCCTTCTATTTCAGTACCATTTTATCCCACCCTCTTTGGAATTGCACACCTAACTTTATCTAGCTGAATCAGTGCCCTCATTATTGAAGCTCAGGGGCTGGCTCAACAAGCAGGATATGGCTAACTTATTGTTTTACAAAATGTTACTCACCACTGCCAAACAGTCTGGATAATTCTGCTAAGAAAAAATTCCCTTCTTCTTGAATCCAGGAAACATGCATGTGACTTTTTTGTATGACATATGCATACTTCTCTGCTGGCTTTTACCTGTGGCTTTCTGTGTGTTCTAATCATAGTCAGCAGTCTGCAGCCTGAAAATTAAATCTACATCTTAACCATTTTATGTTGACCTTTCTTGCTGCTTGTTGCTGTCTGTGATCTCAAGCTTGATCCATGGTTCTGATACAATGCTAGTGTAAGTTGTTACCCATCTAAGGTCAGGGTCTTCTAAGGGTACTCTCATTTTCTCAATATCAAAAGACTACCATGTGCCAGTGTTTTAGCCATCAATTGTACTACTACATGTATTAGTTGTAAGTACTTATACATTCAACATAAAACATAGCATAAATAAACCTAAATTTGAATACCTTAGACCCTGAAGGACATAGAGGTACACTAGAAGTTGGGCCCTTTATTGTAACTAACAAGTGATTATAGTCCAAACTTCTATAGATTCGCATATAGTTAGTAATAGCGCAGATAGTTCCTTATGGGTAAAAGTGCATCTAACCTATTTTAAAGGTCACATCTTTAGGTTGTCTGCTTTGATTGTTTAGTCATTGGATGGCGTGACATGGGTATCACTTTTTCTGGCAGTGATGTCATGGTCAACAATATAAAATTTTTGTGTAAAAGTTGTGAAAGTCATAAAACTTCTACATCAATTGCTGCATTCAGCTGAAACTTTGGTTCAATATTACTGTATGCCTAAAGTTTGTACGTTGATATGCAAGGATTCATGTCCTGCCTTCTTAAAGCTGTTCATGGGCTTGACACCATGTTTCACAGAACCCTTGTTATTCCAAGCAAGTGTTTGTGCAGATTATGTACCTTAATATAATACAAGGAAAAACTGGCTTATATAAACAAACAATTTTAACTTCTGATGTGTTTTTCTGTATGGGTATTTGATTTAGTCAAAACATATCTTTCATAGAGCAGGTAATTCTAACCAGAGATTAAAACAGGCTTAGGTCTTCATGATCTATATATTAGTTTCCATGTTCACAAGCTTATTTGTAACGATTGTAATAAACTTTGCAGGCACCACAAGACGTGCTGAGCCCAAGCAGGTGATATTTTCTGATGGCATTAGACCTGGTGGAGATTTGACGGAGCTTGATGGATCTGCAGAGGCTCAGCGATTGCCAGTTAGGAGAACCAATAGAGTGCAGAAAAAAGTAGAAAGATCTCCACCAGGTATAAAGGGTGACCAAGGATTTTGTCTCACCATTGAAACATAGGCAAGACATAGTTGTCACTTTATGACAGCATTCTTGTCATTTGTGGCATCAGGATCAGTGTCAAGATTTTACATTGGGTTCCACTTCTCTGAAACTGTTGTATGTAAATTCATGAATCTTGATAGGTGCTGTCATCTTGGAGAATACTCCTCATGTCAGGAGAAGATAGTCACAGGGATCTTTTTGTGCTTCATTGGTGATATGTTTTTGCATTTAGCTCCATTGTCACAGTTACAAGTACAACTTTTGACAGACGAGGGGTATTTAAAAAGTTCTGAATATTATTTCACTGTACAACAAAGTTCTTTATTAGTAAACAGTACCTCAGTGTATCGTCTCAGAGTACTCCCCAAGCACCTCTGCACACTTTCTCAGTCTGATTATCCATCTATTATGCCATTTTGTATTCACTTTTTGGTATGCAAGTCTGTTTTGGATCAAGCCATCAACAAATGCAGGACCCATCTTGCACAAACCTTTTTGAACTTCAGACATTTCTTCAGTATATTAAAAACAGTTGATGAATTAATTGCCTGTGATAATATAAATATCTTCCACTGTGTATGGAGCATCGTCATCAGTTGCTTCCTTCACAGCAGACACTTCCTGCTCACCAATTTCAGACAATGGTCTTCCAGAACATGGGTCATCTTCCATGGATTCACAACTATCTTTAAAGTGATGAAATTACTCCAAAATTATAGGATATGACAGAGAATTGCATCCGTAAACTTTATCCAAGTCAGCCTTGATATCTGTCAGTGAGTATCCAAAAGCACCCAGATTTTACAGTATGCTAATTGCACAGTAGCAGCTTTGTTCTCCTTCTCTGACATTTGTATGTCACTGTCTTTTACCGATATTACATCACATGGATGTATCTGCAGGTGTCTGGTGTGCTGTATGTACAGCTGCAGATCATTTTATAGAATGTTATTTTGTCTATCAATTGCCATACAATTTATTGACAGGTTCAAAGAAACAAAAAAGTTATAGCAAAATATTCAGAACTTTTCAAATACCCCTCATATCACTCCAATTCTCTTATACTATTATAGGTACTTGATGTATCTGGGTTCATCTCAAGGGGTACTACTCACTATGGGCATAAACTAGTCACTTAGACCTACTTTTAACATTCCAGTGATTACCTTTTCAATGGTGTGTTTACATCATGATATACTTTGGTGACAAACAGTATACTTGAAATCACTCTAGCTTTTTTACATGTTATCTCATCTGACAGATGGAAGGGGCCTCAATTCAGATTCACACTTTTCTTTTTTACCCTGTTGTACAATTTAGCAAAATATTTTTTCTTTTTTTAACTTGGGCAAAGTTATGATACCGTGTCATGTCATGATGTCAGTTTTCAATATTTTGTGAGGGATGCAGTTTTAAATATCTTGAAATATCAGAGGAAGTAAAATAAATGTTAGGAGTTCAGAACTGTGATTGAAAACTTGTGCACCTTCTATAGGGGTGAATGGATGCAGCAAGAATGATATGAATTCAGAGATTGCAACCATTCCAATTTGGGCCTAATCATTGCTGTTTTAACTCAACATTATCTAGATCACCAAAAACTTACGATGTTTGATGATAATTCTTAAGTGAAAGCTGTATCACAAAAGCAGTTGTTGAAGGAAGATTTAGAAACAAACATCTGATGAGGATTATACATTGACAAGAACACAACATGTGCTATAGAAATTTCAACTGGATATGCAAACATCAACATTCATTCTTTTTTTGACGGACTTCAACATGTCACATGTCAGGAAAGATGATCAGTCAGGTTTACCATATATACTCACTTTATAAGTCCAACTGCAAACTGCACAGAACCAGATCTGCTGCTGCTTAATACACTGGCAGATCTGGGTCTGTTTTTTTTTTCAGTGAGTAATCAGTCGAACAAAAATAACAAAGACCCTGATCTTACAGCACCTTATGCAACAGCATATCAGGGTCTATGTTTTTTGCAGTTAGACTTGACTTATAAGTAAGTATATATGGTAATGCTTATACAATAAACTGTTGGATAAAAATTCTATGTTTAGGTTCTGATTTTTTAAAACTAACATTCCCATTTCACATTGGTGGGTTTTGTCATCTCTCTGTATATTAACATAAATGTAAGAAAATTAAATTACAAAGTCATGTACTACTGTAACAAAGTTGATACTGTACTGTAACTTTAAATCTATTTTGATGTGGACAACTTATTTTCAGATGGTCAGTCCTCTCCCCGGTCAAGACGCCTGAAGATAATTGAAAACCGGAGAAGTAGATGTTTGATACCAGATGATGGCCTTCCACCTATAGTCATACCTGGAGAGACTCCTCATGGTGAACTGTTGTTTCCTATTATTGTTTCACCAGTGTGAGCATGGTGAGATGTAGGTATCACTTTTATGGCAGTGATGGCCGCAGTGATGGCATCATTAACATTTCAAGTTTGGTTCTGTTATGGTATTTTTGGAGTACTAATAATATAGAGAAAATTAAAATAACTTTACATGTTTTTCTCCTACTTGGATTGATGTTAATTGGGATCACTATGAGGAAAACTAAGTACCACCTCACCTGAAGGAGACAGTTGATGAAAATGACTGCTTCTTGTGCTGGGGAAATGTATTTGAAATAGCAGTGTACACTAACTTTCCCTGTCCTTGAAATACAGAAAAGAATTTTGACAGTGTAGGCATTACTGTTTTCTGAAAGTGGACTTGAGTAATTTTAAAATATGAAAAAACTAACAAAAAGTTATCACCTGATTTTTCTGTAATCTACCTCTGAAGTTCAGGAAGTAAAAATAGCCATGCAGAGCTAGCAATTTTGTATATATGCAAATGATAAGTGAGACCTAGTGTGTACTGTCAAACCCAAATGAACCCCATCACTGTCAAACCCAAATCAACCCCATCATTCAAAAATCAAAATTTAGAAAATTGTTGATTCTTTAAACCTCCCCTAGGATATACACGTTTCTCTTTTTATACAAGGATTACCAGGGAAAAATTCAGGGATATTTATTTTCTTTAAATTTTCAACCCTGTGCAAAAATGCAAAACTTAGAAGCAGAACCTTTTGTGTTAAAGTTTTTGCAAGTCAGGGGTGGGAGGGACACATCAACACATGGATGCAGGTGAGACACTGGGTTCTGTGACACTTGCTGAATATTAAGGTGGTGCAGGATTCATTGCCAAGAATGAGCTAGTGGGGGGGGGGGGGGTGTCTGTGTAATACTATGTGCATGTGTGCACATGTGGATGCATGTGCGATTTCTTTGCCAGTGAAGATTATACATTGGTCCCACATTCTAAGGTTTTTCATGATAGCTTTATCCCGGTTATAAGTTGGGTAATGTCATTAATTCCATTACATTTAGTAATAGTTGTACTATTCATAATGCATCCTAGTAGATAAAGCTAACTCACCTACAGCATTGTTCACTTTTATGATTCCTTTAAACTGTTATGTTGTAGGATTTTATGAATATTGAGATTGTTTGTCTATTTAGTAAATACAAGATTAGTGTATATGATTCTTTAAACTCTTAGTGTGAAAAAAATATATAATTGTTTCATTACATTTTTTTAATTTCTCACCAATATTTATGTGGCAGTCCTCCTCTACGTAGGTTCTTTTAACATTAGGCAGAAGTTACATTTGTCTAAGGCAGAGTCAGATTACACTGAAAGGGAATCTTTCATAACGTTCTGAATATTTATTGTGAATATTTGAAAATGTTCGCTATGTTTAAACTTTTTGTCAAGCCTGCCTTGTTGTAAGCTTGACATGGTGATCTCTTTGGCATCCATGTGCGTGTCTTTCCATATATTCAACACACCCTAGATTATTCTCAAGATTACATTTTTTAATTTCCCCGTTTTTGTATGCCTTTTCATGCTTAATAAAAGGGGGGATCAGCAGTAGCGGGTCTCTTCTTTCTGGGGACTTTCATCATGATTGATATGCCTAACAGAGCATCAGTAACCTTGTTAGCTGTTATTATGTTCAGAGATGCCAACCATTCCAGATTTTATAAAGGTATTACAAATGTTTACTGAAATTTCCTAAGTCGAATTATTTTGATGAAATTGCTTGAAAACAAAATTTTGGGGAATACAAGTTTCAGCAGTTTTCTATTTGGACACAACAACAGTATGATAAACTGGTACATAGAATATACTTTCTCAGTGTAAAAAACAGTATCAAGAGAACAAATAACCAGTATATTAGACTGTAAATAGATGAAAATGGTGGCAGAGATGAAAAGGATGATGCAGATAATATATGCAGAATTAAGTATTAATATCTATTGTTATGGCCACAGATGTTGAAGGAATTCAAGGTTCTGAAATTGAAGGAATGGATACACCATTTATTCTCATTGTACCTTAATTGTTACAGATATGTATCGGCTCATAAGAAGATGTCATATGATTGTACAGACGGTTACTTTAAATTAACATTTTATGCGTTCTGGATGGGCTGTATAGATCCTACACAATTGATGCTAGAATTCCTGATTAGCATGCTCATGGGTTGGTATCTTTGTACTGTATATACTTACATATAAGCTGGGTCCAAATGCAAACAACATAATCCCTGATCTGCTGTCGCAAAATGCGCTGGCAGATCAGGGTGTATGTTGTTTGTTCTACTGATTAGTCCTTACAAACTGCATAGACCCAGATTTGCTGGCGCATTATGCGATGGCATATCTGGGTCTATGCAGTTTGCAGTTGGTATCGGCTTATACGCGAGTATAGATGGTATGTTTCCCAATTCTCTGCTTAGAACCTTAAGAAGCAAATGGTAAGTTACTTTACATTTTCATATAATAAACAAATGTACATGTACTGTGTTTAATTATTTTAGATTCAGCACTGATATCCAACCCAGATCCAGAGATGTACATGTCACAAATTACAAGTAAGTATGGGATGACTTTACAGTACTTGTTGAAGAAATAAAGATATTATTTTTCCTTTATGCATTAATCTTATAAGTCAGTATTCTCATTGCCATAATGACATCAGTCTGTCTCCTGTTACAAAATAGGACTGGTTTGGTTTGTCAACAGAGTCACTAGAGAGTGGACATGTATTTTATAAAGGAAAAACAGGACTGTTGATAATCCAATAGGATATGTAACAAACATAATGAGTTTATTGATATATTTGCTTCAAGCAACATGGCTGATTTTTTGGGCTTTGTGTTTTGTCAGATTCAGATTAAATGCACATACTATAATAATAATAATAAGAAGAAGAAGAAGAAGAAGAAAAATTAAAAATGCTTGTTTGAATGTTGTGTAAAAAAGACTAAAGAAAGATTTGTATATCTTGTTTTAAGTAGGGTGTATTATGTTATGATGTCCTTCTGTATGTTAACATTTGCTTGTATAGCCCATAACTTGATGATAATAATAATAATAATAATAATAATGCTTGTTTGAATGTTTTGTCAAAAGACTCAAGAAAGATTTTTGTACCTTGTCTTCAGTAGAGCGTGTTATGTTATGATGTCCTTCTGTATGTTAACATTTGCTTGTCTGGCCCATAACTTGTTAATGGTTGGAGAGATTTTCATGAAACTTTGCCCAATTATATATCATGGCTCACCACCTGTTTCAAGGTCAAGGTCATAGCAAGGGAAAAGGTAAGTGTCTGACTTATATCATTGTCCAGAGTATCACTTTTGAACCATTGAAGATTATTTTAATGAAACTATAGTCATGTATATATTATGTATAGATGGCAAATCAGTTACCATAACCACACTCCCTGCTGCAAGATCAAGGTCACATCAAGGGCAAATGTAATTTTGTGAGTTGCATCATTATCCAGAATATAACCTTTGAACCACCAAATTTTATTTTAATGAAATTTTGCCCAAGTATTTATCATAACTGCAAGGGAAAATGTAATTCTGTGACTTGTATCCTTGTCCAGAGTATAACTTTTGAACTCCTTGAATTTATGACAGAATACTGAAAGTTAAAACTAATTAAAATATGTTACTTTTTAAATTAAGAATTTGTTATTTAATAATTCTCCAAAAATGATAAAAAATAAATGAAATGGGATACAATTGGGTGGATCAAAATGACACACAACATGGGTTGTTACCAGATAGAGTGGTGTCCCTTTGCTGCAGGGGTGCACTAATCAGTTACATGTTTTTCTTTTACTTTTGTACCAGGTTATGCAGTGGTAAACAAAATAACATATGGAGGAAGTTAAATTTCTGTAATAAAAATTACTACTTGAAAACTTTTGGAAGTTCTTGAAAAGCCTGTGTCTGGGGCTGTATGAAAACCATGAAAAAGATCATGAGATGGATGGATGTATGATGTGCCATTTGTAGCACTTTTCTTGTTTCTTCATAAGATATGTATTTGTAGGTAATACTTTTATAGTTCAATGTACACATGCATTTTATTTATCTATGGACCAAGAAGTCCAAAGTAAAGAAATCTAATCTTATCATATTACTGTCTTCACTAACAAGAACATAGTGTCACATATGGGGACCATGTGATGTCAAACTCCAATTCAGTGGTTCATGTGTTATGTTGTGCAACCCCTCCCACACAACTTGAGTTAGAGACCTCAGTTTTGGGGGTTTTATTGGAGATGGAGCTGTATGGACATATGCATCAGTAACTCTCAGGAGAGGGGGAGAGAGATAGAGAGAGAACCAACATGGGTACCAGTACATTTCTAGCTTTTATTGTACATTTCAGATGAGGAAGCAGATCCTGCTGTGTTCGCTGTGAATACAAATCTTCATGTACTAGTGAAAGTTGTCAGTTGTAAGTAGCTTCATAATTCAACAAAAGACATTGCTACTTACTTAACAGCATTCTAAGTGGTACTAAATGGAAGTGGATACAGTTTTTAAATTTTATTGTTTGATACTTTCTATAACTTCTTGTGTCTTCAGAGCAAGCAAGTCATAGATATCACTTTGACATCAGTGTTGACTTTGTCAGCTTCTCACCAAGGTTATGTTGGCATCACCCTTTTTAAGATAAAGTTTATGTTCTTTCATTATCCTTTTCCTTTTTTTTTCCAAATGACTGACTAAAATGCAGCTTGAATGCAGTTTTCTCCAAGACCTTCTGATTGTACAATACATGGTTTTTGCTTTTCTCTCATAATCTGAGTTATCTCCCTTTGCAGTGGACTGTTGTGTCAATCGAGTATGCTGGTGTTTCTCCAGCAGAGGATTGTGCAGTGTGGGTCAGGAGGAAATGGTGATAGTACTGGAGATGTTGCTGGAGGAAAAATGTCCACCCAGGGACATCTTCTGTCATTTCAACAGTATATTTGAAGAAGCTAGCAAAGGTAGGTCATTTTTCATAAACCTATAGAACATATACAGCACATGCACACACAAGAAAGTGTGTTGACTATGTGAAGCTCATGCTGCTATAGAGTATTGCTGACTAAATCAGTGACATGTGCTGGTGCTATTTTGGCTTTGGCTTCAGTGCACTCACTGGATGAGGGCTTATATTGGGGTTGCACTCAGCATCATAGGTACAGTCTGGGTCTAACTGGCCAGGTTATGGATTTACCTCTGTACCTGACACTTGTCTTGAAAGTACTTTTCATGAAAAGCGGCTCAACACTTCATCTCACATTTATATTGTAACACCCCATAACACAGCAGTGACTACGTTGTCTTGTAACATTTTTTATACACCTGCCATGGGAAATTGATGCAAGGGCCCCGAGAGGAAAATTAGAAGATCGAGACTCACAAATGGAAACATAGGTAAATGGGGGTGGGGTTTTACTGACCTGGTAGTGACCCAAATCATCAGTGAAGGGTCATCAGAAGAAATCATATCGTAAGCCTGAGGGTGGTGGCCAAATTAGGGTCACTGCAAAAAAAGGTTGGGAACCACTGCATTACATAGAGCAGTCAGACTGTTACGTGTTGTGATGTTGTCCATGCTTCTATTACCAATTTTGTTTCTGCACAATAACTCTAGTTCTTCGCCATCTACAGTTACCAGACTTTGTGGATGGCTTTCACTTAGGGTAAGGAAGAAGCATATTGCATTTTGGGGTCAAAGGTCAAGATCACTGACTGAATGAAGAATGGTTTCTGTTACAAAATTTCAATTCTCAGTCATGTGCCTTCACCAGAGTTTGTGGATGACTTTCATGTTGGGTAAGAAAGAAGTAAGTTGATTTGGGGTCAAAAGATCAAAGGTCAAGGTCATTGCAACTGAAAGAACAATGGTTTTTGCATTATAACGTCAGTTCTAGACCATGTGCCTTGACCAAATTTTGTGGAGGGCAAAGTGATATATACCGGTCACTGGTCACCGGGTTCCAAGTAAAGTAACAGATACAAGTCACCAGTCAAAGCATACTGGGCACTGGTTACCAGGTGTAGGCACCGGCCACCAGACATGAGTTACTGGGAAGGTCAAATACCTAATACCGGTCACCTGGCATTCATGCTGGGGAGTAGTCTGCATTTGTGGAAAGGGATGAGGTCGACCCCACCCCCAATGTTTCCTTTCAATCATATGGGGCTTGCAGATTCCCACCACCAGGTTGTGAGTCTGGATCCTCATTTTTCACCCAGGGCACCATGGATGAGTTTTTCATGGCCCCATTGACCAGCAGACAGGGCAGGTCATAGGGACTCCCCAACCCCCACTACAGCTTCATTATCAAAGGAATGGGAGGTGACAGCTACTCATCTCCTTCTCCATAGAGAGTGGGATTACCATTGCATTATTTCAAGTAGAGATAGTCCTATTTTGCCCTGCCAGCAGAGAATGGAGGATGAGCTATCAATTCCAGTGCACTCTAAAGAGTTTAAGGAAACCCCAACAGAGCTGGCACCTTCTCATTTGATGTCCCCATCTCCATCCCAAGCTGGTCATGTGATGGAAGATGAGGATGTTTGGCTGTTAAAACTTATTTTGTGACCTTCTGCCACCAGAGCTGTGTCCTAAACATTCCTGGTCTTTGAACACGAGAATTTTCAGCATTTTGGAGACACCATCAGGGATACAGAAATAAAACAATCTTCAGTTGCTTCCCCATTGAACCACAGAAATTGGCACAAGGCCAAGAGGCAGCCAAACAGCAGAGGGTTTTCAGAGGCTTGGTCAGACATAACAAAACTGTGCATGAGTCCTCACCACAATAAGAGGGTTATCAGCTTCACTTCCGGCACCCTCCACCTCTATCAAAGATCCCCAGGTATTTTCACTTGACTAAAAAGGAATCTTTACTGGAAGAGGTGTACACCCTTCGAAGGAAGTTGAGAGAGTGTTAAACACTCAAAGTCTGGGATTCTATTCTCGGATCTTCCTGGTATAAAAATAATAGGAAAATTTCACCTCATCAAAAATCTTTCCCCCTTAAACAAGTTTATTCAGGAAGAGTGTTTCAAGATGGAGACATCAGTCTCAGGCAGGATCGCAATAAGCTCGAACAACTGGGCAGTCTCCATAGACCTCCAGGATGCATACCCAAACATCCCCATCTTTCCGTTCAACAGGAAATTCCAGTGGTTCTGTCTGGACAAGGTCTTTCAGTGTCTGGCTCCTCCTTCAGCCTAGCTTCCTTGCCCAGAATGTTTACAAGGTTGATGGGATTCATAGCTGTTCATTTAAGATCTTCGGGGGTTCCTGTCATCAAGTATTTTGATAACTGGTTGATACACAATGTCCTTGTACATAATTTACTCAGACAACTGTCACTCTGTTGAGAAACAGTGATTCATGAGGGTGTAATTCCCAATCTTTAGAAGTCCAATCTAGTCCTTCTTGAGACTTATGTACTTGGGGATGAATTTCCTTGCAAATCTAGCACAGCAGATCCCTCCTTCACAGCAGTCAACAAATGGTCCACCTTCATGCCTGACTCATATCAAACGATCTATCTGCCAATAGCAGTTTTCAAGCAAGGTAGCAGACTGCATTACTCTGGCTTGGAGGCTGTTGACCCCCAAAGTTTATGATGAAGTGGAGAGTCTGCTATAATTGGTGCAGTTGACAGGGCATAGATCTGATCTGCCCCATTTTGGCTCTAGATACAGATTTTCTTCTCTTTCTTTTGTTACGACTCTATGGTCTAAGAAAAATGTAACAGAAAGAAAGTGAAACCAACAAATCAAGTAAAAAATCAACAAGCAATTTATTACTAGATAATTAAAATGAAAAATCAAAAAGTCACTTACAGAAATGTGTTTTGAAATCCTAATAATCCAATAAGAATGATTGTTCTAATCACAAGTCCTAAATATAGAATGTTCCGAATTCACGGCTGTGTCCTTGAATGTTATGATGTGCTAATGATCTCCAAAGTCCTGATGTACTAGAAATCTTGATGTGCTGATGTCAAAATGAAGTATTCCAAAATCTCTGAATAAGTTCACATAAATTCCAAAATCATCAATTAAAAATCCAAAATCCAAAAGTTTGTGAGCACTGTTATAATCCAATGAATATTTAAAATAATTCCTCTCTTAGAATTTTAAATGAATTTTCACAACTGTAATAGCTTTTTACAAGATTGATGGTAATGTCAAAACTGAATAAATGTCCACCAAACATGGCATATATAAAGATTGGTCACATGACAGAATGTTCTAGAATATGAGTCATCTTAATGGAATTTTTACTTGTAAACAAAAATCAACCTTGACCTTCAAATTGAGAAAACATATTGATCAAAACAACCTAATTCAAGGACACTAGTTAAACAGTTTTTCCTGATAAACATAAAGATTTAAGCAAATATTAAAGTGAAGAAACATTTATAATTTCCTAAAATATTTATAATATTATATAAACATCATACATAACACTTTTCAAGGAAAAGGCTTGTTCAGTTTCCACCAATAAGGGCTATAGAATAGCCATCTCTAATACTCATAAGTTTCTAGTGGCTCCGCCATTGGGTCGGAACCCTCATCATTCAGTGTATCAGGTATTTTGAGCTCCAGAAACCAGTCTCTCACTCATTAATGCCTAGGTGGAATTTTTTGTGTTCTTTGGTCATTATCTAAACTGCCTTATGAACCTCTGAGTGATGCTTCTTTTGAGAATCTCGCTTTGAAGGCAGTTTTCCTTCTTTCATTAGCATCAGCTATATGAAGGAGTGAAATCGTTGCCTTGGTGGAAGAGGGTTGCTTTTGTTTCAATAGCAACTATGATTCAGTCTGTCATTTGTGCCAAGTGAGTTTTCTGGATAAGAATCAGCTACCTTTGGTTGCTCCTAAACGAATTAAAATCCCCAGTCTCAGTGGCAGGGATGATCAGGATAGACTTCTCTGTCCGGTCAGAGCCTTACATTTCTTTTTGACTATATCAAAAGGGAAAAGAAATGGTCAGAAAGATCTCTATCCCTCTCAAAGGTACTTCTGATATCTGGACAGCCACCATTTCTAGGTGGATCAGTTTGAATATCAAAAAGAGAATGTCAGTCTCTCACTGAGAGAGATTATTCCATAATGATAATCAAAGCCGATGAGGTTAAGGATGTTGCTACATCTTAGGCTATTATTATTTCATTCTTCTCTGGATGATATCATGAAAGCTTCCTTTGGCATTCTCATTCCACTTTCTCCTCTTTTTTTCTCTGTTAGATGGTACACAAGAGCAAGGGTATTTATGCATTATGCCTGATTGTTTCAGCTTCACAAGTTGTCAGCAAGTCCTCTTCCAGCCTGCAGTAGCATCCTACTGGAAAGAGATGTTGTTGTTCTTGACAGCTATTATGGGGCCATCAGTTTCCATTTAAGCTGGCAAAATTAGCAATGTAATAATTGCAGGTTATGTATTACTGCTATTAAAATGTAGTTTTGGGGGTACAACTGATTTTAATTAGGTAATACTTACCTCCTATCAAATTCCCTAATCCATCCTACTCTGATATCAATTAATCTTGGGCCAGGACGATATTCTTAATGAACAGAAGTGAATAAGGCCTTGTTATAGAGGAGGAAATTTTAACCTAAGAGTGGGGGATAGCAATGTCATAATAGCAGGTAAGTATTACCTTATTAAATATAGTTTTACCCCCACAACCACATATTCAGCACTATTAAGCTTCACAACAGTATCTAATTTAAATGTTTCAGCATTTTATTTTTTGGTTTAATCTGCACTTTGAGCAGCATGATATTTACCTTTAAACCAATGCCTGAAATAACTATCATTTTGTGAAGATAAAAATTGTGTTTGTAAGCTCATTTCTTCATATATTGCCTGAGTGAAATTCAAGTGCACCTAGAGCTTAATATATATTTCAATCATTTTCATATCTTTTATTTCAGGAAACACAGTTACAGATACAAATCACACAATATTCAACCAGAATTTTCTGGACAGCAGAGATCATGGTGGCTTCCTGTACATTCGCTCTACTTTCCAGTGTTTACAAAAGTTCATTCTTCCTTCCCCACCCTTCATCTTTGGAATACTGCTTCAAAAGTGGGAAACTCCTTGGGCCAAGGTCTTCCCCATCAGGTTAATGTTGAGGTTGGGAGCAGAGTACAGATGTAAGTAAAGTTTTCATGGCAAAATTTAGAAGCAATATTTAATCAGTTAGATGTACAAGCTGTTAACAGCATTCAGACAAACCTGTTTACATTGTATATGTACTATCATGTTGCAATAGTGAAGTGTATCTTCTACAAAATACAATATTGACAACTATATATTTTGGATTACATTATGTCTTCAGTATCAGATATATTACTGTATAGTGTTGATGTTCTCGAGAGGCCAGTTAATGCTTTTTATCATCTCAAAGTGTAATAAAAGTGTGTTCAGATTGCATTGTATTCATACTCATGTTTATCTTTTTCTTCCATTTTTTAGCTCTCTCTCCTACGCAGATACATTTTAAAACTTTTTTCGCTAAAGTCATTTTTTAATCGTTATCATTTTTTATCATAATAGATTATCCATGCCCACTAATTAGTGTTCGGAACAGGAAACCTGTATTCTATGAGATCGGCCATACTATCATGAATCTACTTGCTGATTTCCGCAACTACCAGTACATGTTGCAGCACATCAAGGGGGTTACTATTCACATGGAGGATAAAAGAACAATGATAAATTTTCCCAGGAATAGATATGATGAGGTAGTAATTGAATTAATTCAATGTTAGTAGTAATTTAATTAATTCAGTGCAAGTTTATTCATTGATTAGTAGTAAAATAATTAATTCAATGCAAGTTTATTCATTGATTAGTAGTAATTTAATTAATTCAATGCAAGTTTATTCATTGATTAGTACTTTTCATTATGAGGTATAAAATCTAGAACAAACTGGAGGTTTGATACCAAGAAGCCCTATGTATGCATTTATCTTCCATCTCATATAATGAGCCCTACTAAGCATAAAGATCATTATGTATAAAAATATAGTTTTATTTTCTAATTATTATAATAGACCTTACAAAATATTTGCTGTAATTATATATGAATTTTTTAGCTATTTTCTCCTATCCACTCTTTTTCAGCTTTATTTGTCTTTTTTGTCTTCATAGAGATTTATTCAGAATTAAAATCCTGATGTCATGTTTTACGTCAGCATCTAGTTATGATGTCATGGGTCTAATACAGCCTTTATGCTTGGGACAGCTGAAATTTCTGTTCTCACTTAAGAAAAATAATGCTGATTATTGCATTTAGAGTACAGTTTTTATTTTGGTTGTTGGGTGGGTGGGTGGGTGGAGATATATGATACTAACTGGTACACACCGTATATCCTCGCATATAAGTTGAATCCAGTTGCAAACAACATAGACCCTGATCTGTCATCGCATAATGTTGTTTGTTCTATTGATTACTCCTAACAAACTGCAGAAGCCCAGATCTGCCGGTGCATTATGCAACAGCAGATCTGGGTTTGTGCAGTTTGCAGTTGCATTCAACTTATAAGTGAGTATATAAGGTATTGAATCAAATAATTTGACTTACAAATGAGGAGGACATTTGTTTACTCAACTTGCAAATGTGGATCACATGTCTTTTAAAACGAATGTTAAAAACAAGTGACACTTGGTTTGTGCTTCTAAAGAGTAATTGTATGTTCAGCCATCAATTGCATGTAGGCTTCAAGCCTGTAACCCACAAATTAGGAAACTTCACATAATCAGAAGATTTTCTGATTGCAAAGATGTTATTATACTGAAAAACATAAGGAAAGTGTAACCGCTTTTAACCAGCCAGCAATGGGAAGGTTTTGGGGCAACATTGCAATATATCATGTGATTATCAGAATGTAAAATGAGAGGGACAGACATGCAAAGATACAAAAAAGAGAAGAAAAAAAAGAGACTTGAGCCAGATACAGACATAGAGGTTGAAAAATGTAGTGGATGCATTGATGTGGTCAATGTCTGATTACTGATCATTTCTATACAAATTTTTCACATTTTTTTTATCTTTGCTATATTTCCTAGTTGATGAAGGTAGTGAACAACAGTAATGAACATGTAATGGCAATGGGAGCCAACTTTAGCCCTGATGCCGACTCGCACCTGGTGTGTATACAAAATGATGATGGCAACTACCAGACACAGGCTATTAACATACAGAACAAACCTAGAAAAGGTAGGTGCTATGTACTTCTTTTTCCCCATTTTCATTTCCTTTAAAGGAATGGCCAAGAAACTTTAATAGATAAACTACTCTTTTAAGAAGTCACATGTTTCATAGACCTCTTTGAATCCCAATTATGGTCGAAGTGAACCTATATTAAAAAGTGCCAAGTCAGCTGGCTTCATTTGATCCTTTATCAAACAATAACTTTGCATAAAATATTTTTCCAGAATCAAAATACAGAACTTTTGAAACGTCATTGTGATGAAAATTTTGTGAACAGATGATAATCAAACTAAGAAATAAATATGAATTTGTCAGTTCACACCATTTTATTTTTATTTCTAACATCAGTTACAGGGGCAAGTTTTGTGGTGTTCAATGGTGCTCTGAAGACCAGTTCTGGACTGACAGCCAAGTCCAGCATTGTGGAGGATGGACTTATGGTCCAAATTACACCAGACTCAATGCTGGCACTGAAACAGGCCATGAAGGACATGCAGGACTACACCATTGCTTGTGGTATTATTTCAGCTGCCAAGCCTGAGGAGACTGTGTATGTCAGATGGGTGGTTGATGACAAACATGTTAACATTGGGTAAGTCATTTGGTTTATAAAATATTTGACATTTGTACATGCAGAAATAATAAGTCATAATATGGTTTGAAATCTTTGTAAAACTGCAGACTAGTTGTATTTATTACCAGCATAGTGTTTATGAAGATTTTGTGATCCAGTACACATCCAAAGATACATATAGTAAATCTTGTATTATTTTATGAATACAGTCACCATCACAAGAGTTAAATCTGCATTTACCAGTTACAACTTGAAAATGGTGGCAGTCTCTACTTGTGACAGAAGACTGCCATGTAGTGAATCACATCTGAACAAAATGTGGTTACAAACTGAAAGAATGCAGCTGTTTAGAAAGCAGGTTATTGCTCATTTGAGCTGTACTCTTAAAGCTACAGAAGACAAGCCTTTGTCTGCCAGCTTTAAAAGTATTTCAGGACCTAATTGTAGTTGTGACAGATTTTTTTTCGGTCGTAAATCTTAAGTCAGAAAATTCAGATACATGATCAGTCCAAATATTTTATCACTCTAAAGCTGTCATCATATTTAAAGTTGCATTTCCTAGCAAATTGTCATATTGCGCCTGTTGAATTATTTGATTTAGGTATGAATAGAACTTGACAGAACAAGTACATAAAATATTTTCAAATTTTCATTGGAAAACCGACCAGGTCAAACAAATGACTTGCATATAGGTGTAAGAATATACCACTTCCAAAAGATCCTTCCATTTAATGAGACCTATCCACAAAAGATTCTTTTTTCACATTCCTATATGTGTATGATCATGTTTTCTACTGTAGAACTCAAATGGATGAAATCTCTTTCTTCATGTGACTGTTGTTTTTCATCACATGACCTTCAGCTGCAATCATAGTGCAGATTTCCATCATCACTTGAGCATTCTTTCACAATAATTTAAGATGAACATTCAACACATTTACATCCTAAAATGTTCAGTGATTGAAGTTAGGGTCTGGGAAACAGGACATTTTGCCTTGATTAGCCTATTTTGCCTTGATTAGCCTGGTCACAGGTACAGGTTATGTAGTACAGTTTCAGGTTGAAAAAGCTGTTATTGTATTTTTTTTTGTAATTCATCTTCTCATTATTATTTATCAATGGAGAATCAATTCTAGATTAAGGTTGAATCAAGGACTATGTCATTATGTTTTTTTTTATGATTTCCTTTAATCATAGTATCAAGAGTGGACATTATTTTTTACCTGTTCACATTTGTATCGTTGCAAAAGATATCTTAAATACACAATTTGGATACAGTGTATTACCATTACTTGTAAGGTCTCTACCACAATTATATGAATGCTGATATGTGGTTAAACATCACTTAAAGTTGAATTTGAATTGTAAACCTAACTTATTATACTCTATATTAGGGTGAGAAAGTTGTCCATAGTTGTATTAAAAGCAGTAATACAATACCTGCTTTAATTGCATTTCTTTATCTTTTCCTGGCGCTTGTGCCCAGTCCAAGGAGATTATTCCCTCTTCGACGCTCATCACTTCATCATTTAAGTCGCCTTTGGCATTTGTGCTGTCAGTTGTATACCCTTTTTTGTGCATTGTTTTTGGTTATTTGGGTTTTGGGTACATTGCTGATGAAGCGGTTCTTCTTGTGAATTATTCTTTTAATAGTGACTGGTGTCAGGATAAGGGCTGTTCCAGTAAAACATATACCCCCCCGGGGGAAGGCACTTTCAAATTCAACCAACCCACAACAGAAGCAATTTAAAAAATTTATGATCCACCCTCTGATGTTTTTTAGAAAAACATTGCCCTCTACAGAAGCATATTATTTTACTTAATTTCTGGCTAGGGGTTAGTGGGCGGTAGAAGCGACTTTAATTTTGGGTTGTGGACAGAAGCGATTTAAATGACAGCTGACCCGAGGTAACCTATACTGAATTCTTGTATATTATATAATCCATTGCATATTTTTATTTGTATTCATACTTTATAATCAATCATCTTTTGTTCGTTTGTATGTTGGGCATGTATGTTTCTGCTACTGTAAAATCAAAAATTTTCTTGGTGCCTTATTATTTGTAGATGTCCTGGTTGTCACTTAATACCTACTAATTTAATGTCCATGAATCTAGATTTTACAATAGGGATTTTTGTTATAATGCAGAAATCATGAATGTGCATCCTTACTAAACTGTCATTTGTTATGACTATGTATGTGTGGTTATTTCAGTGATTGCTATGTTTTGCTTACATTTCTTTGTTCGTAGGCATGCTGCTTTTGATTTGCATGATAGTTTAATCTTGCATTGCTTTAAATGTAGTCAGATGCTGTGATTTATTTTTATGCTTTTTCAATAAATGTATTTATAAATAGATATTATTTGATTTGTCAGAAAAAAAAATAAATGCAAATGGAAGTGAGGTCACATTATTTCTGCCAACTTTTACACTATATAAATTCTGTAAGAAAAATATATTTTTAGTGACTGGTATGTCTTATTTTTATGTCTTGTTGCATGACTAATATAAAATAAAACAAAAAAAGAAAAATAGCATGTCAAACATTGTTTCATCATCATCCTTACTGTGATCAGTCAGATTATCATCAGGCCCCCCCCCAAAAAAAAAAAAAATATGCGTGTTTCCTAATGTACTGCTTTTAAAATTAGGGTAGGCAGGTAGGGTTTTATTTTTTTAACATTATATATAAATCAAATAATATTTAAAGCACTTCAAAGTACTGGGCAAAACCGACTCAATTAGATTTTTTTTGTTTTGGCCTCATCATCAATGCCGATCAGTTTTCTACCATCATCAGGCCACTATCAATCAGTTCTTAGATTTTCATCCCAACTTCCCCTCACTGGATGTAGTTAAAATATTTGATACAATGGCTGTCCCTGTCCTGAAAAAAAAAACTTACCCCAAATTAGATTAAAAAAGGGATGAAAATCTTGGAATAATTTTCTCGACCCCAGCGTACTCTTAAAGTCAACATCATTGCAGTTTTCTGTCTCTGGTCAACAGCAGAATCAGTGTCGCTTCTATGATTTTTCAAAAGAGGGCCAACTCTCCCACCCCTTTTCCAAAAGTGGGCCAATTCTAAATTCAATGGGACAAATTTGGCCCTCTTCCTTGAGAAATATGGGTCACACAGAAGAAAATATTTCAAGTAATTGCAGCATCTTCAAAACAGGCAAGCACAAGGTTGTGTGGTTTATTGTATCTAAGCAATGTTTTTTAGCTTGTATACCTGATCCACGATTTAAAAAGTATTTACCAAATGTAAATGTGTTCCTTTTTGATGGTGTTCATTTATGTCAAACATATATATAATAAAGTGTACAGGTTAGAATGGCAAGTAGAAAAGAGTTATAAAGAAAAAATGATTGAATTTTTAAAATAATTAACACGAGAAAAATGGAAAAACAAGAAGACAACTTTTTGAAAGAACTTTATAAACAACTCAAATTGGTGTGGACTTCAACAATACCAAATCAGAATGAAAGTGCAAAAGAAGCAAGATTTTGTCGGGCCATTAATTACAAACTTGAAATTCTTTTTCACAGCATCTGCCCATACAGCTGCCACATGATCAGCTGAATTGTATGTGCCTGTCTATTGTACTGGTCCTTTAGTTTGTGCATCCTACAGTAAAAGTGATTGTTTTCTGTGTTTCACACAGTTTACACTGCATCCCCATCTCTGACTTTTCTAACCACAACCATTCCCCATGCCAGTTTGACTGGAAGTTGTGCACGAAGTTTTGCTTAGTTGCTTGCACTTGCTGCACTGCTACATGTATGTTCAAATAATTTTAGTACATTTCAACAAGAGATTCTCCCTCACTGTTTCTTCGTTTATAATAATCCTGCAAAATTCTTTTTGATATTTCTGTGCGAACTTGCATGTTTCTCCTGACATAGCACATGCCAAAGCTGCTGGCTACCATTTACAATACGGTGCAACTGTAAAATATTTCTCCATTTCATTTTCACCTAGGTAATGAGCTTCTAAGCAAAAAATACATAACAGGAGATGTATCTTTTAATGTTAGGCTTGAAAATAAAGTGGAGAATGTGAGAACAGAATTCTGCTCAAGATCGTAGTCTGTCAAGTTTGTTATGGACAAAAAACCTACAACAATTAAATAGCTTTTACACCGCTCCAATCATACCGTGCATGTGACTGCAAGAAAGACGTCTGCATTCTGTTAATTTTTCAACCTATGGTTATTAATATTGGTATAAATTTGTTTGGGGAAAGTTTAAATAGTTTCAAGTTCGAAATTATCGCAAAATTTATGTCTGAAAGGTCCCGATGAGCTGATATTTTGGTAATAATTATTACCAGAAAGGGAGGGATGTTCTTGTTGAAAGACTTCACTACATGATAAGAAAACAGAAATATATCCGCTTTTGTATGCCATTTGTCCAAATTTGTTCTCTCCTTTTCGTATAAAAAACAATAGCCCGCATCCAATCACACAATCTGTACCAGTGGCAATCAAACTGTTGGGCTTTTGGTGCATAGGTTCGTTCATTTTGGGCCACAGGGGCTCGTATTGTTGCTGACAACTTATCTATCAGTCATACATGTACTATATAATACAGTGGTCCCCCTCTTGAATGGCCCCCCTGACCAGTGGCCACCTGCTTTATATGGCCACGATCCCTTGGCACCGATGAGTTTGTGTTCAAAGTACCCCTCTAGAACGGCCACCCCTCTAACGCGACCAGCGGCCAGCATTTTAGTGCAAAAACGGTCAAATTTACCCCTCGTGAGCGGCCACATAATGGTTGTTTACAGATTAAAATCTCAATAATATTTTTTAATTTCTTAACTCAACACATTGACATTTGGTTCCAACCTGCCAATAAAGTAACTTTAATCCATACAAAGAGGTAAGTAATCCGATTATCCTTACTGCCATGTGTTCCTTAGATGTTAGCCTTTGTCACTTTGATAATTACTGGCTATTATTACCACCGATAATTATCAAGATGACAAAAGCTAACCGCTGAGAAGCACAGCATTTGTTCAGCTCAAGTCAGCGTGACATCCGGTCGCCATATAGTAAAATGGTATGTTAGCCTTTCTGGCTTCCCTCTCTGAGATTATGAAATGTACATAACTGGGTACCAGACTGGAGAAGAAAACAAAAGTCGATCACGTGACAGACTTACTTCTGTTGTAAACACTGTATCTCCCGTGTGATTGCCCGCGAAGGAATAAGTTGTCGCAAAATATCGTCAGACATTATCAGTTTTAGAACGAAAAGTGAAAGCAATATGATTAAACGAAAAGAGGGAGAGTCTTTTGATCACTACTGAGAAATTGTGTGTCAGAAAGATTAAAATAAACATCGTCTATATACATTCAACTGCATTGAGTGGGAGACGGAATCGACGGACGTACAGGGATAGTTACAACCAAATGTTTGTGCCCAGAATTTACCGACAAGGTGATTTTGCAACTCGATTCATGATTATTCATATTTTTTTAAAAATAACATTGATATTAGTTTTATCACATTAGGTCCTTAACTGTTAAGTCCTTTTATACTTTATATGTAGTTATTACTCACAACTGTGTGATCCCCCTCTAGAAAGGCCACCCCTCTTATAAGGCCACTTTCTTGCTGCAGAAGGGGTGGCCTTATAAGAGGGGGACCACTGTACTACTAGTATTATTATTATTATAATACTAGTATTATATAGTACATGTATTATTATAATACTAGTATCATCATCACTGATATCCTAGTAGTAACATGCTGAACTTTGAATCCAGGAGTCATGGGTTCCATATTGCGCTTCCTGTCTTTTGTACGAAACTTCTACCCAAGGTCCGAGGAACCTCCATTGCAGAGTGGTGTAAAATGCTTATCTTCTGATCACTTGCCTCTCATCACGTAGGTTCAAATCCAACTCGGGCCTTGTATGTGAGAATGTTGCCAGTTACTTGAGGAAGTTCAGTGGTTCTACCCTGGTGGTCTTTGATGCCTGGGGTCTTCTTCAGCAGTAAAATTGGCTGCCATATATAAATTTTCTTGTGCTGAAAATGGTGTAAAACTCGTAATGATCTCCCAACAACTTGAGGTCTCATCTCTATATGACCTCAGGTGTTGGAGAGACCTAAAACTCAAAATCAACCAACTAATCAACAGCAACACCAGCAGCAGAAGTACTGGTTTATAATTTTTGCCACAGCTGTTCGAGTGCAGTGTTCTCCCCAGGGCCTTTTACTGTAGCAGGCCCACTACGCTATCGTTTCAAACCCTGATAACCCCCGATGCTTTAGAACCGGCCGCTACACTATGCTCTTATGCCGCTATGCTTCATTGTTTCCCACTACACTTATAAATAAATCTGTTAAACAAACATCCTGTCACCTAATTCAAAGCCCTATTATTCAAATGACACCTGTTCTTACCTCTTCTTGGGTATTTTATTAAGATAATTCAGGATAATTACTCACTCATTTTAACCATTATCTTTTGTACCTGGCTTGCGCGACTGCCAGAGAGCGACCTTTGGTGTGGGTTTCGTCTGCACAGAGATAGTCACATGGTTGGCCAGCGACGATGGAGTCTACTGGTAGTGTGTTACATATATTTCAGTCATTTTCACTACTAGCCAAAGCAGTTATACATATTACAGTAAAAATTCTTGTGAAAAATGAACACACCACCTTCCAAGAAACGTAAAATTACCCAGCGTCCAGCTAGCCCCATGTTGGCCTGGTTACGAAAATCAGAAATTGGCGTCACCAATAGTGGCATTGGTTCCAATTCCGATTGCGTCAGCATAATTTCCACAAAGAAAGAGATCAAGTAACGAAAGATGGGATTTACCAATGAATGGAAGACGTTATACCCTTGGGTGGAAATTGCTGGACTAGATGGTAAGTTTTCCATATTGCTAAATTTTGGTTCAGATCTACGGGGCGGAGGGGAGAATATATTTTTTTTAATAGTAGTAACTAGTCGTTGTAGTTGCAATTGTTGTCGTTCTTATTAAGTTGTGATGAGGAATGAAAGTTACATTTTATTCACGAGTTGTTATTATGTTTACATAGTTTACTCTGAGCAAGAGAAATATTGTTTGGTCAGTAAACCTTAACTTAAGTGGATGCTGCCCTATTAAATTCTCATTTATCTTTTCTGTCTATCCAAGTAATACAGACCTGCCAACCCTTACGATTTTGCCGTAAGTCTTACGAAAATGACGCAAAAATTACTGACTTATGGAATAATAGCAAAACTTACGAAAATATGATCGTTTTCGTCCATTCTGGATATTTTTTGTCATGGTTCGGTCCGGATCCAGATTTTCATATTAGACTCCTTGTTCGGATCCGGGGTTTCATCTTAGACTGAGTGGATTTTGGTAGGGAACCAGACTAACTATATAGTGGTACCTCAGATGCTTTAAACCTGCCTATGTTGTTCATGAAAAGTGCGTACCTGATCAAGATTTCGCTTTTTCGTTTTGTCATCCGGTCATCTTGAAATGTCGTCCAAACAAGAATGCGTTGAAGGTGGAAAGGACAATCAGCCTCGTAAAAAGTTAAAACAGTGGTCACAAAAGTATAAAAAAGATTACTCAGATACTTGGTCATGCTTAGGAAAAAGCAAGAAAGGCGACCATTACATTTATTGCACATTATGTCGTGTTGACTTGAATATTGCCCATGGTGGACGAGATGACTGTCGCTGCCGCATGAATTCCAAAAAGCACACATAATACGTTGCAATGAAGTCAACTTGTAAGTCGCTGACCTCTTTGGGATTTGGATCTGCAGAACCAGAAACTGAACTGGAGGTCATAAAGGCTGAAGTTTATTTTACAAACTTTTTGGTTGAGCATAATGTTGCACTTGCGCATCAGACCATGCTTCTAAACTATTCAAACGCATGTTTCCGAAATCGTCAGTAGCAAATAGTTATCAGTGTGGTAGAACAAAAACTACTGCTATTGTATTACAACACTGCAAGTCAATTCAGGAAGACATTGTAAGCAATATTTCATCCCAGCCTTTCAGTATAGCAACTGATGGTAGCAATGATTCTGAGAAGTTGTACCCAGTTGTTGTTAGATATTTTGATCACACAGAGGGGGTTGTAACTGAAGCACTTTTGTCAGTTCCAACATGTGATGGAGCCTCTACTGGGGAAAATATTTTCACATTATTGAATGATGATTTGAAAAAGAGAAATGTAAGCTGGAATAACTGTATTGCATTGGAATCAGACAATGTTTCAGTGATGACAGGTTGCAATAAAGGTGTGTTTGGACATATAGCTAAAGTGAATCCCTCTGTGTACTTAAGTGGATGTTCATGCCATTTTGATACATTTAGTAGCTAAAAAGGGGGCTGATAAACTACCTATGAGTTTTGATGACTGCTCAGTGGACATATCATATTATTTGGATAAAAGTGTGAATAGACAAATGGAACTGAAAGGTCTTCAGATGCTTTGTGGAAAAGAGCAGACAAAAATATTGAAGCATTGTGTAACAAGATGGTTGTCTCTTGGTGAAGGCATAAAGAGACTGCTGGAACAGTGGGAACCTTTACAAATGTATTTTGAGAGAGAAACCAAGAAACAAGAGGTTCGAGGCAAAAGGACTAAAGCCAAAAGCAGCAGGTCAGTGAAGGTATCTAGTACAAAGGATAAAGTTACTTGTGTGTCTGGTAACAAAGAAGGAAATAGAGACGAAAAACCACTCAAAATCCAGATCATCTATGTCAGTTGATACCTTGGAAGCAATACTAGTCATGAAAATGAAGAGAGGAGAATGCTTCAGTATGGAGTTTGACCAGAAGTTTCTCAGAAAGTGCAAAAGCGCCACGTACCAGTCACAACAGTAGCTGTATAGTGTAAGTTTTTAGTTATAATACGGAAATAAACTGTAAAGGTTGTTAAACCTGTATTTGTTGCCAGTACTTGATATTTTTTACACCTTACTGAAAATTTGTCCAACTTACTGAAAACTTTCGACTGACTTACTGAGAATGCCTCTTTAGGGTTGGCAGGTCTGGTAATAAATGGAACAATCTTTATCTTCCAGTTTTACCTCATTTAAAAAGATATAAATAAAAAGTATTATTCATTAATATAACTTAAATAGTTTCATCCATATGCTTACTAATTATTCAGTAAAGTCATTTTTAATTTAATTTAAACTTTTGAACAATATTTAAGCTCTCTGATATTGATTCAGTGAAGAAATTAAACAATAACAAACACTTTGATATATTGTTCTTAATGGAAAGGAATATGTATTATCTTATTTTGTGATGATTATTTGAAAACACATCACTGTCTTGACTCTTGAAGAGTTTGTCCTAGGTAATTCACTTAATTAGGATTCAGGTAGTTTGTCTCTTTTTTTTGTACATCATTAATAAATTTTATGTTTCGTTTTTTTCAGATTGTGAAAGGTTATTCTCCTCAATGAATAGAATTAAGAGTGTTTTAAGGAACAGGATGTGGTAGTCAGTATATATGGCGATAAGAAAAAAAGACGTATATCAATATTTAAATTAAGAAGCAAATAAGATAGACATTAAGCCTTGTTATTACCTAGGTAAATAAAGAATACTATGTAAATATATACACTTCTTTTTTATTTCATCGATATTAATTTGTTTCACTTTTATGACGTTAACGAGTGCTTTTTAAACATTTTATGACCCTAACGCGCTTACCCTGATGCTATTGAAAATTTCTGGGGAGATCACTGGAGAGTATAAACTTTAACCTTAGTAATTGTCTTTAAACCTATGAACATCATTGATTATGTTTTCTGACATTTATCTAATGAACAGTCATCATCAGACTGTGCAAACAGACATATATGTTAGTAGCTCTGAAAATTTTACATATTCAGCTCACACAAATTTAAATTTTCTCCAGCAATGTCTATTGTTCTGACTAGACCTATTTATTATAGCTTATTCAAGCTATATTTAGCCCTATCTGGAGATGTGCATAGTCTGAAAAATATTTTTAACAAACAATCTGAAGATGCATGAATGTTTTTCGGTGATGCATTTGGATTGAGTAACTACTAGAATCAGTAAATCAAGAAATCAAATTATTCAAGTCTGTTAGGCAGACGCATAACTATAATCTGCCAATAGATTTTCTGATCTCAAAATTTGCAAGATTTTGGTGGCTATACTGTTTCAGATGATAGAATCACAAGAATGGCCAGAAAAGAGGTAATCACTGGAATGGACAGTTAAAATCGATTGAATTAATCTTTTAAGTAGCTTAATTCACTATTTTTTTTAATTAACTGCACACCCTTTATTTTCCTCCCTTTAATAATTCTTCTTCAAGATGAGGAAACAATGTCGTGCACATTAAAGAATAGGAACACTTATGCTCATCTTTATTATTATTATATACTTAAGAAACAGTCAATTAGCTTAACGTTGTTGCTACAGGTCGATACCCAGCAGTATTGACCGAAGTAAAAATATTCACTGCTTCCTTATATGGTAAATATGTGCCGGCATTTGTAAAATTCCAAGCCCATTTGAATGATTATCTCCATTCTGATCTGTCTAGTGATTCTGTCCATCCATACTCATCTTGTTTTTGATATGTATCCAAATTTGTCACATACTTGCCCTTTTACTATGCTAATTGTTTGTCAACCTGAGAATGTGTATACCAATGTGAAATGGAACTGGGAAACTGAATTTCAAGATGATATACCTCTACATTTTTGGATGTATTCCACTTGGATTCCATGTTTCTGTAGAAAACTTGGTAGTTCATCAACTCCCAATGCTGACTGAACACACTGTACGATAATGTCAGAGTAAAACGAATACCAATGAAATCTTATAAACCAGTCAGGTTCTCTCCCCTGCAGAGATGCTGCCAGGATGTTATCTAAAGGGCAGAGGGGGGTCTCCCCCCTTGTCACCAAAATAAGGGAGTAGTATAAAATAAAAGGGGGGGGGGGGGAAGAATGGCCATAGTTCAAAATTCACCCAATATCCCCATTTCTCTTTCTTACTGCTCCACTCTGTTAGGGCTCTGTGGAAATCAAAATCCTCAAAAGATGTCCACTCTAGTTGTATAAGCATTAATCTGTTGATTGTTTCTGAGCTTGATGTGTTCCTTATCTGTGTATGAATATTTGTTCTGTGCTGGAATCCCCTTTCACATTCTGCTGTCAGAAGGGGCATACCCATTGCTAGCTTAGCCAGCTTGAACAAGCTGTTAAACTGTTTTTTGTTGTTGTGGTTATGTACAATTTTCCACATCTGATAGTTACTGTCTCTTGGATATCTCTGTTCCAAAATAGGATTTTTCACTAGCATGAACTCTGGCAAAGTTTCACTTTTTGGAATCAGTGCTTTGCTGCCTACTATGCCAGATTTCTTACATGTTCCATAATGCTATGTTGGGGTTTTGAGTCCATCAATGCCATAGTGTGCGTATGCAGACGAAGGTATTTTGGTAAAATAAATATCCTGACATTTTAATTCTTTTTAGATTCTTATTTTATTCAAAATATCTCAACCCTTAAAGTGCTATACTCAGTATAGTTTTGTAGCACATGATCCCCCAGTGCTGAATTGTTTGAAAAAAGAAATGAAAATTGCACTCTACTTTTAAATTGCCTGTATTTAAATTAGGCTTTTATTGTCCATTTAATTTCAAAATAACGCTGAATAGGGGGTTTACCGGAATGCTGGATTGTACATTGAACTTGTGTTCAACATCATTTTTGGGGTCAAAAACACTCACTGGTATTTCCAGTAACACTTTCGCAGCTTCAGGAGACTAATATACTACAAAACTTCATAATCATTATCATCAACGCTGTCATCAGCCAGTTGAAATCGTCATCTGAAGATGAACCACGTTGGTAGTTGGCCATTTTGGGTTTTCTGAGTGGTCCGTATTTTAAAAATGCATTTGTAAAACTTTCTTGTTGACTAAGGTTAAAACTTCGACAGAATGCATGCTTCAGGGTCCAATGTACAAATCAAATTTAGTTTATCAACCATTCACGTCAATCCAAAGTATCCAGTTGTGTAAATATTTGACTACCTGAAAAAATTACGTCGCGACAAGCGCTACGAGACCTCTACCGGCAGCCCGGCTTATGTCGCGACAAGCACTTTAAGGGGTAACAGTTAAATAAAACGTGTATACTGCGCAGGGTACATTTTAATATGCGCGACTTCAAACTAATTTGCTGAAGTTCTTGCGCAATACTGCTTTCCAACATCGTGAATTCGTACAAAGTTTGCCCGATTAGCGCACTCGCGTGCCCTGCCAGCATCTATGCCCCTGTATATTGATTTGCCACAAGTTAGACTGCTAAGAAGGGGTTAGATGTGATTTTAATTATATATATATATATATATATATATATATATATATATATATATATATATATATATATATATATATATATATATATATATATGCATTTTTTCCGACAACCCCACCTGTGATTTTTGATTTTGTTGACGCATCCCACACCAGAAGTGATTTTCATAACCAACCCTCCACTATCAGAATCAAATTAGTTTGAAACACAACCACCTACAGAAGTTTTTTTGAAGTGCCGTCCCCGGGGTGGGGGTGGGGTATATGTTTTACTGGAACAGCCCTAAGTAATTCCTATCCAGTTGTGTTTCATTTCTCTAATTGTAACTGGTGTCAGGGTAAGTAATTCCTATCCAATTGTTGTTCCGGCGTATTGTTTTTTTTCTTATATTCCTTTCAGCCTTTGATAATGCCCCAAGCTGTTGGTAAATGGGACACACCTGTTTAACGTGCACACTGTGCGTATGCATAGTAGGCTGCCCCATTTATTTTTTTGTGTGTGCGTCCTAACAAGGTTTGGGACATGGTGGAAATTCGCTGAATGTATAGGGCCAGGAATAAGTATCTGCTTCTTCCTCTTCATCTCTGGAAGACCCACACTGTTCCCAGGAGTGGTCTACATCACTTGCTGATTTAGGCAAGTTGCCATTTTTTTTAGGAGATGTGTCCAGGGTAAGGAAGTCACCTGCTTCCACTGAGGGAGGTGGGGGGAATCTCTGACACTTGGTAGGAAGGTGCAAGCGAGCCACACCCTTCCAATGCAAGGGAAGCACAGTCACCTCGCATGAGTAAACCTGGATTTGAATCCAGGAGATATCATTCATTGGAGTTGAGTTCCCCAAACAAAAACTCCCCAGTAAGGCCTACATGATCTGACTGGTCATTGCCCAGTAACTGGTCACCAGGCACTGAGTACTGGTCACCACTCACAGGGTGATATGTCGTCAAAGGTCTGTCACCGGTCACTGGGAGCTGACTCATAAGTTGTCTCTATAGGCCAGGAGGGGGCCAGATAGCAGAAGGGTGGTCTGTCCCCACTTCTCCGCTTTGGACCCTTAAGTCCCCCACCGTGGGCTCCTGTGCCTCTCAGGTGGGGATTTTGGCAGAGACCTGGGCTCACCTCTACATCAATGCTATCAAGTCTTTGGAACTATAGTTACCATAGCCTGACATACCAGTTTTTTTGGGAGGCAGGTGGGCTGCCTCCTTCAATCTGTACAAGGAGCAATCATTATCTCTGAGTTGCAGAGCTTGTTAGAGGCCATTGCCAAGACATCTAGACATGTACTCTTGAAATCCATGGCACTGTCTGCAGAGCTCCTTCATTTCCATAAGGATGCTGCCTTGGAAACATCAAAGGATTTACTGGAACACAGCAAAAACCTTTTGTGGGCCACCCTTCTTGATGTGGAGACATTCGTCAGAGGGCTAATCCCTACATTGGCCTTGCAAGAATTGAGCAATAAGCAACATCACTCCCTGGCCACATTACTGGACCCAGCTTAACCAGCAAAGAAAAGTCTCCATCCCAAAAGGTCCACAGCTCTCCCTTCTAAACGTTTTAAACAGGGAAACCCCCAGAACTGAAATCAGTTCCAGTTTAAAGCTCCTTTCTGCCTGTCTTTCTCATGATGAAGTGGCTGGAGGAGCCAGGGGAGGCAATCATCTGTAGGGTGTCGCAACCACTCTTGCCAAGTCCCCCTCTTCCCAGCTTCTCAGTAGGTGCCAGATTAAGCCTTTTTTCAGAGACTTGGTCAGACCTCTTAGACAATGCGTGGGTCCTTTCCACAGTAAGAGAGTGTTGCCAGCTTCACTTCCAGAACCCTCCACCTCTTTCAAGGGCCCTGATTTGGCTCCACCATTCCCAACTGGTATCTCTATGGGAAGAAGTGTATGCCCTTCTAAGGAAACATGCAGGAGAGAGGATGAAGAAGGTACAAAGTCCAGGATTTTATTCCCAGATCTTTTTAGTTTCAGAAAGAGAGGGGAAAATTTCGACTTGTCATCTATCTTTCCCCTTTGAACAAATTCCTTCCAGAAAGGCAGTTCAAGATGGAGACAATCCCTGGAGAAATGCCATCAGGCCAAATGACTGGGTGGTCTCCATAGCTCTCCAGGATGCTTATCTTCACATCCCCATCTTCCCAGCCCACATGAAATTCCTGCAGTTTTGTCTGGGATAGGAGATCTTCCAATTTCTGGCTTTTTCTTTTGGCCAAGCTTCCACTCCCAAAACCTTCACCAAGGTGATGGGTGTAATAGTGGCTCATTTAAGGTTCTTAGGGGTTCCCATCCTCCAGTACTTCAATGATTGGTTGATGCACGATGTCTTCAGACATGCCCTTATGAGGAATCTTTCTGTTGGGAGAAGGTGACTTGTCTAGGCTTAGACCCCAATCAGAAGAAGTTGGATCTGATCCCTTCCCAGAATTTCATTACTTTAAGATGAATTTTCTCACCTGTCAAAGACAGTCCATGTTCCTCCCAACAGAATCTAACAAACACTTGCTGTCTTAGCCAGACTGGATGAGAAGACTTTATTGTCTGCTTGTCACTCTCTATCCTGAGGACTTTTAATTCGGCAGCAGGCTCGGTTCATATGCAGACCCTCCAGTTCTTGCTTCTTGCAAACTGGAGACCTCACATAGATCCCCTGTCTGCTTGAATTCCGTATAGAATCAAACTTGTATGACCATCAGAGTGGATGGAAAAATCAGGACAGGTTTCTGACTGGATCTCTGATTCACGCTTTGGACCTTACCCGCCTTCGAGAATGTTACCCTTAACTCTTTACCTTCTGCTAATGCATATATGCATGGCTGACAATAGCCTTGCTTCCCCACAGATGCTTATGTGCATTGCTAGCATTACCGTCTCTGTCTTTTATGTGCATAAAAACATTTCCAGCCAAGGGTTGGGAAACTCCAGAGTCACATATATGCATTTCATATTAAAGCTTTGCATTGGATGAAATTGCAAACATCCTGTCTCTTTAAAAATATTTAGCCAATGAAAGTAGTCCTTACATACAATTATGAAAGTGTTCTGTTCGTAGTTTTTCATTCTATAAGCGGGAATTACCAGTGAAACAAGGTCACTTGTGGAACATGAAACAAAATGGCAACCTTCTTGGATTCAGATGATTCCTATGCAAAGTTTTTGAGGATTTGAGATGACATCGATTTTGATGATCAGATTCAAGATGAAGGATCAGACATTAGTATTCACCCTGTTTCGACACCTGCCATTTTGTATCATCGGAACATGTGTGGCTAATACATGTAGATGTCTTCACAGCTGATTCAGTGCCAACATTTCATTTGGATGAAAATGCATGGGAGATGGATTGATTTCTTTTTTTAAATTCCTGAAGAAATATTTGAGTCATTAGTAACTGAAACAGGCAGGTATACCGAAAAACAAATTAGTGAGATTCCATGATCGCAAGTTGTCACCTACTTCAGTTGCAGAAATAAAGGCATTTCTAGGAATACATGTCGTATTTTAGTATCATGCAAAGTGAAATTATGTATAGACATAGATTGCTTCGGATAATCACAGAAAACTTCCAAATCTTCAGTAAAATAGTGGACACATTGTTGTGTAAAATAGTGTTGAGAAAAGTGCTGTGCTATTTATTATAAACACAAACAAATATCATGAAGTATTTTCTATCATGAACATTAGTGAATATAAACATTGATTCCTGAGGATTACATATATTGTTTGGTGGAAATGAGTGGCACAAAACTTTGGTGAATGTTTTAAATTTGATTTCTCATTAAATTACATAGTTTGTTTTGAGACAACATTCATGTAGAAAGCATGTGCTACTTAAGTAGCTCTCACTCAGGCAGTCATTTTGATGCTCTGGGGTTCAGTATAGTAACAGCTGCTAGGAGACAGGCTGCTTAGCAGACTGAGTAGCCAGGGCATTCGGTACTTGTTAAAACAGTCTTCCTGTCCCTAGCATCAGCCTTGAGAAGGATTGAAATTCATGCTTTGTCAGTGGAAAAGGGTTGTTTATGTGTCAATGGTAACTATGATTCTGTCTCTCGTCTTTACCAACCTGTGTTTCTGGCCAAGAATCGGCTACCTTTGTTAGCTCCTGTTCCTATTGAAATCCACAGTCTCAGTTGTATCTGTGCTGGGGATGATCAAGGTAGACTCGATTGCTCTGTTAGAACCTTATAGTTCTCTCAGTCTAAATCAAAGAGAAAGAAAGGCTTATAGCTGTCTTTTTCTTCCTCTAAAAGTTACATCTGATATTTTGGCAGCCACCATCTCAAGGTGGATTGAGTAAACTGTTAAAAGAGTTTATCAATCTCTCTCACTGACAGAGATCTCTCTTTCATGACAATCAAAGCACACGAGGTCAGGGCTATTGCTGCATCTTGGGCCTTTTTGAATCATTCCTTTTTGGATGATGTCATAAAAGCCACCTTCCTGGCAATTGCACTCCACTTTTTCATCATTTTACCTTCGATCAATGATGCACCAGAGTGAGGGTATTTCTTTTATGCTTTTGGACCAGTTGTGTCGGTTCAACAAGTTGTCAGGTCATCCTCCAGTCTACAGTAGAACATCCTACTGACAACATTGGTAAGTTCACTTGACAGCTTATCTTCGGCCATCAACCTTCCACAGGGCTGGCAAATTCAGCAGCACAATAATAGTAGGTAATGAATTGCTGCTAATAAAATGTAGTTTTGGGAGGGATAAAACTGAATTTTAATTATATAATACTTACCTGCTATTATTGCTCAATTCCCTCCTCCCTTCCTGCTCAGATGTAGTTTCTAGTCCAAGTCAAAGAAGGTTGATATTCCGATTGTCAGAAATGGACTCAGGTATGAGACTGGGATCATGTTTTTATTATTCTAGATCTCCAGTTACTAATTGGACTGGAGACTAGCACCATGAAAAGATATAGCAGTGCAATAATAGCTGATAAATATTACATCATTAAAAGTTATTTTTACCACCACCACTGCCCCCCTCCCCCCTCTTCCCATCACCACCACCAAATCCCATTACATTTTGTTGTTTTAAAGTTGCATCAGAATTGGCAGTATGCCATGTTGACTTTGATCCTAACTTTTGATTTAGGAATGTGAGAAAAAAAATCCTTAATTATGCATTGGTTTAGGATAGGAAACTTCCACATTCTGGATCAGAATTTGTCATTAGATGCTCAGCAAAGCCTCGTGTCTGACAAAATATTTTGACCCTCAAATGGAATTTTCCTATCCTACACCAATGAATAAAAAGGATTCTGTTAGTCATGCCTTTGTTTGATCTTTATGGTTAGGTTTCACTGTACTATCCTGTATATTTATATCAAATCATTAGAGTGAAGAGTCCTATTGACAACATGAAAATGGATGGAGTGGACAGCATCCGCATTCACAAATCCACAGACTACATTGGAGACAGGTGTTTCATCCGCTGGACAGAAGTTTTCTTTATTGACATTGAGGATAGGGCCTCTGGCAAATGGGAGCCTGTAGATCTGAGTCGACTTGCAGAAACCCTTGCTTCAGCATGCTGCATAGCTCTCACTCCTCACCTGGAGAAACTACAGGAGGCCTCACTCACCAGGATAGGATTGAGAGTCACAGTTGACTCTGAAAGAGTAAGTACATAGTTACCTAACAATGATCCACATCACTATTGTTGCAGCTAGTTTCCTTATTTTTAATCACCAAGATTACTCCACCCAAATCTTGTTCTTTAATAAGCCAATGATCAACTGTATTATGAGGATCAAATTTATTAATAATCAAATTTAGGACTTGGGATATCATAGGAGAAAAATGCCCACAGCTGCAATAAGATTTCTTTTCTTAAACCTCGATGACTAGCAAACTCTTCAATACAGTAAAACCTGTCTTGAGAGACCTCTTTTATGAGAGACCACCTTCTTGAGAGACCTTTTTTTTTTTGCAGAAGGGGTGGTCTTTCAAGACAGGTTCTAATGTACAACTAAATGTAATAACAGTCTTGCCACTTTCTGTATAAACCAAACTGTCTAGTTGATTTTATAATACATTATTTAAACCAAAATGTCTGGTTGATTTTATAATACATTATTCTTGTTCAAGTAAGATTTACATCACTGCATGTCTGAATAATTCCATCTCACTTCATTTCTGTTGTCATCCAAAGGCATTTGCCTGCAACAGGTTTGGTACTTTATGGATTGATCAAGAATCCTTGCTTCACAAGTTTGTTCTGCAAATTAAATGTGCACCTGTTACTACTAAAAGACATTTGTAGTTTTAAGATACTGTAGCTCCATATTATTACATTGGATTGTAACTTGTATAAGCACAAACACAGAAATAAAAATATAATTGTACATACTCGTCTTTGCTAAAATTCAGGGACAGTAATTTAGGACTAAATATGGAGACGTTCTGGATCTAAGATAAGCCTCAGTCACAACCCTATAACAAAAGAACTGTAATTTTTTATTTAGGTTGGTTACGAAGTGGGTGCAAATGGAAGCTGTTTGACTGACCAGTATATGAATGACCTAGACAACGAGCTTATCCCTGTTATCCACAGTGTAGCCCAGCAGAACCATGAAGGTGCAATTGTGCTCGAGCTGATCTTTCACATCATGGATTGCTGAGACTTTCATCTTGTGTATCAAATCATTACTAGTCCAGTCGATTGCGTGCTGTTTTTCACTTCTCATGATATGAAACATAAAGATGTAGAGATTATATTCACATTGAATGGGAATTGAGGATTGCAAAAGAGAATTTGTAAGAAAACATAAATGTTAAGAGAGAATTGGAAGAGAAAGAAGACTTGAACTTGGAATTTTGAGAGACAACATTGTGCTGTCCCTTTCCTTACCACCTGGTATGGAATAATTTGAACCAACTTTTGCAGTATTGTCCTAACTATCAACTTAGATCATGTTTAAGTCTCTGCAGTGAATGCAGTGTCTGCCAGATGTGTACACAAAACTTGCATAACTATTCTTAGAAACTTTGCATGATAAGTCGAAACAGTTGTTGCTACCTACTTTTTATTCTCATAGAACAATATTTGGTAAAACTTAAAAATGTTAATGTTACAGATTGATCATATGACATAGTTGATATAATATTTCATAAATCCATCTCATATTTTTATATAACATTAAGTAGTTGTACAAGGTAACATCACTCTGTTCAATGCATCAATATGCACTTTTGTTTCACTTCACTATTTTGTGATTTGTTGTTAGTTTTTATATTTTGTGGCCAGTGCACAAAAAATGTATTCATAGTGTTTCATGTTAAAAATATTCTATGAAATGAGTACATAATGTAATGTATTTGATAGATCACATATGGTAGTTATATCCAGAATTTAGCAAAGACCAGGCAAACCTTATTGAATGATTTTATAGATACTGTGTGTGTATATCACATGCTCTTATATCTTGGAAAATCCTTGACTGAAACTTTATATTAATTTGTCCGTCAAACATTACCTTGTCACATTACATTAGGGGTAACTTTCTCTGCTACCTCTGAATCCAGCCCTCCCGAAAGATGAAAAACGTACCAGTTTTTACTTTAGATGTCATGCTGTAAAGATGTCCTCCATAGAATCCATTTAATCTTATACTTAAATTTCAAGTCAAAATGTTGTTTTCTATGGTGCATACAACATTTTTGTGAATTCTGGTGAATTTATTCAAATTTTTGCAATTATCATACTGTCTGTTATTGTCCGATGTGATTTTGATCGGCAACATTCAATTTCACTGGAGAATTTTTCGAGTGCTGTACTGATCAACTATTGCGCTTCTAAGTCATTTCAATAATGTGGTTTACATTTATTTCAATTTATATATATTTGTTGTTTGCACTTGTTTTTAACTCTTCATCATTAATGAGATGACAGCCAAGTGTAAGAAGTGTAAAAAATTTAAGGTAGTGGAGGATGGACATGAGACATGTTTTTGCATATAATTGCTTGTTGACACACATGTAATGTGTGTGCACTTGGTCAGAAATACTTGGTTCAGCGTTTTGAAAAAGCTGCTCAAGGGCTGCAAAAACAAGCATGCTCCATTGCATCGGAGCAAGAATTTAAACATATATCTCATGTCCGAATCGTTGATTAGTCTCATGGGGGATGACAAGATGCCCTCACTACTCCCCATGAAGATGCAGAACTGCGACAGAATATACTGTAACCGTTAATACAGTAGAATCATTGATTAATCTCATTGGTAATGTCGAGATGCCAGCACCAGAACATACTGTATTCGTGAGTACAGTAGAAAGCACATACGATAGTCCCTTTTATATAGATGTCCTTCTGGGGAGGGCTGGATTCGGAGGTAGCAGAGAAAGTTATCCCTAATGTAATGTGATCAGGTAAGTATTATCAGAGAAACATAATTTACTAAAAAATTTGCTTTCGTGCATGATTTCCTGGAATTATTCTCAGATGACCTTTGTGTACATTCATAATACTAAATTGTGGAATGTTACCTTCAGAATTATCTAAAAACTAGTTTATTTATTTTGTTTGTTTGTGAAACAGATCTGCTAGTACCAGAGCATAGAATCAGATCATTTAGTGATTTATTGTGATCACAATGTTCGCATTTTCAATAAGTGGAGTAAGGCACAAGTAAAACTTTGTATACAGATTTCATATCAATATCATGAAAAGGAAAAGAAAAACCATATAGTGATTAATAGGCTACTTCCTTTTTCTAGACAAGTATATCTTGAAAAATTCAGTAGATAACTTGCATTTCCTATCACAATGGTGATTTCAAACCATTCTTTTCTTTAGATAGCTGAGCATTACGCAACTACATTATCAGATTTTACAGCTAAAGGGATTCTGGCATGTTTTGTACACTTCATATTCCTTTCAAAACATGAAATGATGTACATTTTACAAATACTTCTCTTCATGGTCTTTGATTATTTACTATTAGAAAAGAAAATGTCAAAGAAATATATTAGCTAGGCAAAAAGGCACAAAAATAAATGGCCTCTTTCCACTGGGATTATCAATGGTAGAGAGGGTCACAGTGGATTTTGGTGAATAAATATTTACATTAATAAGATGCAGTGCTCCAGCTTGAAAGAAATAGAAATGTAATTTTCTATATGCCTTGCTCATTAAAATGGTTGTTTTAATTGTTTTTTAATCTTGAATTACCTTCTTAATTGATTACAAACTGCACTTTAATTGTATTAAACACCTGGTGACAGGTGAATACCCTTGTCCAAGTTTAATTATAAGATCAAAGGCATTACCACAGGCAGTCCAGCCTGGAAGTGTCTGTCTCATTAAAGTTCACTATCCTAAAGATAACTTTGATTGTTCTTTCCGCCACATTAAATAATAAATGTCAAAAGCTAGATATTCTGTGCATAAGCCAGATTTTTCATAAAAAACCCAAGTGCGACTTTAAACCTTATGATTTCACAACAGTTGTAAAGGGGATTTACGGCTATAGTGCAACCATGCCAAGTGAAGAACGTTGACTTTCCCAGTTGGAAAATCAGAAAAGAGAAGTTGCAAAGCACAACTATTCCATAACTACCTTCATGTATTTGGCCAGCTGCTATTAAATATCAAGTTTGTTTGAGATGGCAATGTTGACAAGCTATTCATTTTAATCAAAGAAGATATAACTGACCAATATGCACTATTCTAATTTAGGGTGTTCATTTGATTCAGAAGTTTCAAGTAATGATATGCCTAAATTTGGGAAAATATAAAACGTGGCTCATATAACATTGAACAATTCTTGAATTTGAGAGGATGCTTTGAAAACTACGTTAATTTGTTTTGTTTTTTTAAAGTTGGTTTTATCCTTGAAAAGTCCTTGAATTTGTTGAAAAACTCTGAATTTTCCAAAGCAAATCCTTGAATTTATCAGAGGGAATACGAAAACATTAAAACTGAATAAAATACTGTGGTTCATTTATTTTTGTGGGTCTCAATTTTCATGGTTTACCCAAAAAAAAAAAAAAAAAAAAAAAATTTTTTGTGGGTACTTAAATCACTGGATTTGCCTGTCAATGTTTGCATATTTGAAGGTATTTAATTTCATTGATTAACCTTTACAAGACCCAAACTAAAGAATACAAAAGAACAAAACTATGTAGACAACAAACGTCAGTTGCTTCAGTGATTAAAACAATACTTTTACCAGTATGAGAGTAGATCAAAACCTGTCAAGATACATAACTTAAACTGTGTTTTTGTCCGAGTGCACAACATCAAAAAGGAGCTAATGCAGCCAACAACACTAAGCTGATCGGTTATTAAAGCACATGTGTATGCTCTCTTAAAACAGTCTTTAAAGTTGCACCATCAGTACTTTCTGATGACCATGGCATTAACACAGTGACTAGCGAGTGGTAAAATTCAGATTAGATCCCCGTCAGTTTGGATATTGTCATCTTTCTACATGTGAACCAAACACATGATGATGCCCATTGCTCAATGCAATTAGCAGGTTGTGTCAATATTTGATGTGTTCAGAGCCCATCAAAGTGTGAAGATGCTAACTAAATTGAAAGACATTGGAATCACTCCATTGTTTGAGCCTGCCTCATGTATGAACCTACTTCAACCAATAAACTTGACAATAAAATCAAAATGACAAAGAAGAATTAAAATCACACTTCCAAAATTGATATGCTAAACAGGTCATAGAGACCATCAGGGAAAAGGAAAGCGTCACTGATAAAGATCAGTGTACTGTATTAGTGGACATTAAAACCTCATTAATCAAGCCAATTTATGCTGAATGGATATTTGTGGCTCATGTGAATGTGGAAAATATTGGAACTAATTATCCTTGGCTTTGAGAAAACTGGACTTGTTTAATTCAACAAATTCAGGATTATTTACCTAACAAACATTTATGTGTACCAGCAGACTTGATTGATTCAGTGGTTTTTCTGAAAATCAGTGAAGTTTGAGCTTTAATACTCTACTGTAACTAGCACATATGTTTAGTGTTTCATTAGTAATTGTGCGACAAGCAGTAGTTGTAGTATTTTACAGTCTTGTTCATTTGGACTAAACATGCATGGATAAAATGAGACATGCTTTCAGGAGGATTTAAATTTGTCAGCAACAGTTTGATTTGAATGAAGAATCAATTTGAATAATTATTATATTTAATTTTCATATACTAGTATCATTTATTATTCTTTCTTTCATTTTCATTAATACTAATGTTTGAATACCTTATGCTTTTTCTCGTGTCTCTCTGTCCGTACTTATCTCACAAAATATATCGATTGATGGCAGTGAGTGGAAAATATAGCTACTGGATATCATATATATATGTGTGCATTGAAACAATATAAAATGCTTTATAATTCCTTTTTTTAACAAATATGTGTTAAAGTTAATATTTTATTATCAGATTACAGTAATGAAGTTGATTTATCAAATAGCTTTGTTGATTTCTAGGAATGTTTCAGTAAGAAAATGGGGGGGGGGGGGTTGTTCATCACATGTGGATGATTTTTTGTTGGGACTTTAAATTCGTGGTTTGGGTCAACAACATAGTCAACAATATACTCCATGAATATTGGTACCCATGAAAATTAGTGAAACTACAGTACATTACTTTTTTGAATTAGGCATATGTGTTATTTACCTATTGTCCCAAATAATGAGTAAATAAAATGTGATAAAATTTTGTGAATCAAATGTTACATAACACAGGTAGTTAATAAAATAGCATGGAGAAGGTTGAACTTCCGTAAGCCAAAATACTCCTTGAAAACTTAGTGGAAGTCATTGAAAGGTCTTTGAAAAAAAAAACTCTTTGACTAAACGAACCATGCAAAAGTCAGGATGTAAACTTGTGAACACCTAGACATGTAATATGTAAATGTAACAAGTGCATAGTGTGATCAGTGTTTACAGTACACACAATTTAAAGGGTGTCAGATGGTCTTTGAACAGAAATGACCTGTCAAGCACTGTGTTGACAATTTCTTTACATGACCAAGATCTGTTACTTAACGGGATGCCACTCTAGCTACAGTATACAAGCAGTAGTAGAGATAGCTGCCTCGTTTACTGCATATTTAAGCACAAATGTGATACATGACTAATTGAAAAGTCAGATTTTGTATTCCTGACTCACTTGTTAATTTAATTTTCTCAAACATTTTTAATTAATTTATTCTGTTTTAACTTGGATCAGGGTTTACACAGTCTTAAAAAGTGCTTGAATTTGGGTTGATCTCCAAAACATACTGGAAAAGTATTTAAGACATACTGGAAAAGTACTTAAGACATGTAAGAATGTTCAGCAGTCCTTGAAAAGTGCTTGAATTTTGAAACATGCACTTTTCATTGGAAAACAATATTTTACACACACATATATATATCTATATATATATATATATATATATATATATATATATATATATATATATATATATATATATATATAACATATACAGGAAAGAAAAGATCATTAAAAAAGTTAGAAACAGTGTTGTACTTCCGTGTTGGGTCACTTATTTAATTATTCAGTAAGACTTCAAGTTCTGTTATTTATGTATTCATTAGCTCTCTGCCTCATTGGGATTGTAACTGCCTCATAATGTTTAAATGAATTAATACTGTGTTTACTGGGCCATTCAGGTTGATAAAATAAGTTGGTTAAGTATTCTGCAATGGGAAACGTATATTCAAATGCAGTTTACATCAACACTATATATAGGTAAGGGGGCCAAAGGATAAACAGAGGTGTATGTTGTATTTGTGTAAAGGAAATTGACATTGGATCAATGCATGAAAGTGGCCTAAAGCCACATGGCAAGAGTGAAAAGTGCAAAAAGAATTCAATATTGACAATAGAATTGAATTTATAATATATTTGCTTGATCATGAAAAAACCTTTAGGAGTCAGAAAAACTCTGGCAAATAAAACTGCTAACTGCCAAACTGATATAGAAGAGATGACTGCACCCTACCCCACACCCCCAAGCCCCACAGCTATTGTGTCTTTACCTGCCATATATACTTGTCTCTAAGTGGAGTCCAACTGCAAACAACATATACCCTGATCCGCCATCACATGTGTTGGCAGATCAAGGTATGTGTTGTTCTACTGATTACTCCTAACAAACTGCATAGACCCAGATCTGCTGGCACATTATGCAATGGCAGGTCTGGGTCTGTGCAGTTTGCAGTTGGACTTGTCTTATAAACGAGTATAGACGGTAGACCTTGTTCAGTAGAAAAGATTTCAGAGCTCTTGTCTAAGAATAAAATTAAGTCTGAAATTTTGTGAACTCTAAATACTATAATCAAGATTTTTCCTCAGTTTAGATGCAGTTAATTATAGTGCTTGAAAATTTAATTTTGTCCTTGAAAAGAACTTGAATTTCCTGCTGAAATGTCTGTATGAACCATGTATATTTGCACCACTGCTGCCAGATTTGTAATTCTGTTGGTTACAGGCATGAATATTACAATTGTTAAAATTATTCAGTCTATTTGCAGTTTTACTTCTCGCTTGGGTATTTGTAGCTTTAGTATCCTAGATTATAAATGACTAAAATCTTGGTCATGTAATATCTCTGTCATTAAATGATCTGAACTCAAGTCTTTATTGACATTACATTGTTTCCAAGAAAGGTGTAGATTTTTTCTCCAGTTTTCTTGACATGTAAATCTTTCTTTTCCGTACATTACTAACATGTTGTCATAAAATGATTACATGTAGGAAGTAATCAGCCCCATTTACACAATAGAAGCTGTCAGCTTGCTCTTTTTTTATCTGAACTCTTGATTTTTTAAAAGAAAACTTATCTGTCTATATTGTTAGCTTTAATTGTTTTTTTTTTACCTTATAAGTTCTACTTGATTGATTATGATTTGATAAGAAAAAACAACAATGTAAATTTTTTGTTGTTGTGAAATCATAAATATTATTTGTATCTCATGACTTGTAACAAAGGCCCCTTAAAAAAAGTGACAGTGGTAAGCAGTGCCCTTAACTCCCCTCCTCCTGTAAGAAGTTTCTGTCTGGAGCATTGAAAAGTATTGTCCTCTATAAATACCTTATTGCACATCTAGATTATAGTGTATTTGTGATTCTTATGATATAAATATTGTTCATTTTTGTGAATATCAATTTTCATGGTTTTAAAAAGAAGAAAAAAAAATTTGAAAATTGTTGTCGTTACAAAACTTTCAGGATGGAGGAATGGATTGTATTGTTTCTTTAGAAGAATCATTGTTGGGTTTTTAGATTAGTGGTTTTTAGCAACCATTAAATTCACAAAAATTGGAAGATAAAGATAGTGATTAATTTGGCATCCATGTACATGTCCATTTTGGCATCTATGTACATGTCCATCCAAGGAGCCAAGTGGTCAAAGGCACTCGCCTTTACAGATCACTCACACATCTCATGTCTGTCCACATGAGTTCGAGTCTCGGTTCAACCAACTTGGGGATGTTAGAAAGCTTGCTGTTAGCTTTCCATGGATCGGTTGATCTTCCCAAGGTCTTCCCAGTTTTTTTCTCCACCAAATATATTGACTGCCATGTGTAGCCTATCATGTGCTGAAAACTTTCATTAAACCTCACAAAACCATACCAAATCAAACATGTCCATTCATAAATAGGTCTGCCCATACATACATCCACATTCTAGATTAATGTCAGTGTTAAAGTTTGTTATACATCAGTAATGTGGTGAGGTTCTCAAATGCAATTGGCCACAATGTCATGTTACTTGGAATGTGGATACATTTTGGTGTGTACAACACCATTTTACCAAAAGTTCAGATGTGGGCTTAACATGCAAGCCACGGCCAGCTTCTTGTTTTCTTGTACTGGTTTACTTGTGTTTCTCAAAATAACATGCAACAAAAAGAAAGCTATGGGCTCTGAGTTGTATGAAAAAATGCAAAATACATGCCTGCGCTCCATGAAAAAAGTTGCATCTTACTAAATATTTCATTTTAAAAATGCCAAATCTTCAGCATTTCCCTCAGTCCAGTTTGTATTCTCTGATGATTTTGACAGAACATTCAAACCAGACAGGTTTTTGGTTTTCTGAAAAATCCTTTTCATGCATTGCATATCATTGTAAAAAAAATTAAGACATGTGCAATAAGATGAGTATTTGTCTCATCTACAAAGCATAGGCAAGATGTACCAATCACTTTCCAACGGTTTCAACAGCTGAATCAATGAAGTTGAGATATTGTGTGAAAGTTTTGGCATTTTCTACATCTTGTTGCATATACAGTCATCATACTTCATTGATGCATTTCTGTGGAGAAGTTCCATTTACTGAGATCAAAAAAAGGATTACAGTGACCTACTTTTCACTCCAATACATATATTTGGTTTTGTTTCAAATAGCAGTGGAGCAGGTGAGATATAGAGTTCCTTCCAATTGTTCTATTTGGTAATTAAAGTTAATACAATTACTATTGTTATCATATGCATATGAAATTTTTTAAATTCTTAGATTATGAGGGTAGCAATTATTACGATTATAGCGATATGTATGTAATTTATACTTAAGTTTTGCAAAGATTTGTAATGTTATAATCAGTACATGTGATAAGAGATAAATAGTTGAAGACAGTGCTTATCAAGTTAATATCTAGTCATTATAATGTGTTTGTCAGGATTAACATATTTTTATGGCAGTGTTCCTGAGGTTAAATTATCTTGCATTTAACTAACTGCTTAAAAGATACTCAACTGAATTCACCATAAGTTTATTCTAAACATATTTTTCTGTTCACAGTGATGTCCAGATTGGACAGTTCTCATCATACAATGATCATCTAAAAGCACCCTGGTATAAGATGACCCCTTGTATAACATGGGTAACGCTATGAACCCATTATATTGGGTGAACCAAGGTTTTTAATTTGCAATTTAATTTAAACATATTTCCCTTCATTTTAGTTCTTACTTTATTATAACCCATTATAATGTTATTTCACATATGCTGTCATAATTTGAATTTGTATACAACCTACCCATTAATGCATATACAATGCCTTGCTTTAAGTGTATCCCAGTGTGTGTATATGTGGAGGAGGAGCTCACCTATTAAGCAGTACACTTTTGTGATGCTTGTGAACTGCACTGCAAAAATTGATTACAATATTAAGTACTGTTCATGGCATATCAGTATCTAACACTATCAACTTTAAGATGATTTTACATATGTGTAGCAGAGCTTGTTTAGACTTATCTTTGATATGGATATCACATTTTCTCATATTATTAAGAAGAAATTGCTATTTGGAATGACATGTTTTGTATTGAACAAACTTCTTACCATCTTGTACTTTGTTCTTAATGTACAGAAAATTTGTTTACTTCTGTAAATAAGATGTATTTATTCAGGAAACAAGGTGAAATTCAGTCTTTAAAAAAATATTTGGTAAATGAAAATTATTTCTGTCAGTGTGATATTCCTGTTGGCAAATATAAAATTTTTAATTGTTGCCAAATTAATATTTTTGTTTTTGTACAAGTCTATGATAACATTTTGAGTCTTTACATAACAGTTATGAGATTTTGTAAATGCAAAGATTTGTAACCATGGTTATTAAGGATTTGCATTTGCACACATGTATATTTTACTTAGCATTTACGCAGAATATTCATTGTTAAGATTTACCTTCAAAGTATAATCCATTATATGTATATATTATATTACATCTTACACTGTACCACATTACCTGTCAAGAATTGGACCAGAAATGGATGATCACTTAATGTTTAAAGAGGACATATGCTAATTGTATCCCGCATGCATTAGCAGATCGTGAAACATGCTGTTTATACTTGCATATAAGTCGGATCCAACTGCAAGCAGCATAGACCAAGATCTGCCACCACATAATGTACCAGCAGAGCTGGGTCTCTGTAGTTTGTATGGACTAATCAGTAGAACAAACAACATAGACCCCGATCTGCAGGTGCTTTATATGATGGTGTGACTTGTACACAAGTATATGTGGTAAGTAACACTTTTTTTGCAGCAATGGCAGCCTTGTCATCATTGAAAAAATTCTGTGTTTTGTCCAAAAGTTTTTAAAACTCGTACAATGGGAGTAGATCATAGCATGTGCACAAGCAAAACACCACATTCCAAAAAACCTTTGTTTAACTAAAACATTAGAAGTTAACGAGTCAATAAACAATATAGCTGTGGATTAACTTGGTATGGACTTTTCATTTAACAAATATGCACCATCTGGCCATTTGTGTACATAAAAGGCATGGTAAAATGAAAGAGGTGTGATGCTCCCCATCTCTCCTTCCATGGCCATGCTAGTATGTAGCTGACCTGCCTATAGCATAGCAAAGTTATCTCCCATAGCTAACTCTTCTTCTTATGGAGATAATCTTCAGTGTGTCACATGAACCACACTGTAATTCCATATAATAACTTTTGCCTGACTTTCAGATACACTATATATCCCTAAAAGATTGTCCTTTCTCTCTCTCTCTCACTCATTATTTTAAAAACCCATATTACAGCTATTTTGCCATAACAACAGGTACTTGAGTACCAACACAGAAAACTGCTTATTGTAACAGTCAGCTATGTCCTGTTTTTAACATGCCTCAAACTAATTTTCTCCAAGTATCAGGTTGAAAATTATTTATCTGAGGAATGGTGGTTTTTATTTTCAACCATCTTGAAAAAGTCTTTGATTTAGAATTTGATAATTTTCTTAAAAATGAAAACGTCTCAAGGACAAAAATACAACTTTATGCATAGATTGTTTTCCTATTTTATGAGTATAAACAAGGGGCGCTGATTGTATGTATCATGAACCTATTGTTGGTGCATGCATTTTCATTTCATTATCATCTGTGCATGCATTTGTTAATGGATATATGTTGTAGGCACTAAGTACATGTACCTCATTCTGTTAATTGTTATATGTTGGATGTATGCTAATTTTATGGATAACGTGGAGTAAAAGAAGTGTGTAACTTATGTTTTTACTAGAGTGTAGATTCATTCAATTTCATTGTTTATGTGTTACACAGTTGACAGAGGCTTCTGTTATTATTCCAGAGATAAATATTTTGTCATATTTGGATATACAGCTTGTGCCACTATGTTGCCCATATTTTCTTTTATACTTCTTATGAGGAAAAAGATCTCTGATCTTGAAAGCACTTTTCATTTTCAGGAAGACCTTGAGGCTACATTTCTTCTCCAGTAAAATGGAGGCAGGGCATATATTGTTGTGATCATTTCCATCTATCCATTAACAATTAGGTGTTTGTGTTCTGCTTCATACACCTTCATGAAATCTTGCAGGTGGGTTGACCTATAGGTGGCGAAGAACCCTGTTGACTTGGTGCTTATAGTTCGAGGTCATTCCGAGCTCGAAAATTCCAGTCATCTGCATATATTTACAAGTGCTGGCAAGATACTTGTCCGATTGGACAAGGGGCATTTTAAGCACATTCAGTATTATGTGCAGAAAGACGAGTAAAATCAATGCAGGACAAGTAAAAGTCCCAAATTACTGGCCCTGCAGGAAAAATAATCAACTGAAATTTTGTTAACCCTGTTACTGTGATCTACCAAAGCAAATTGATTTCCATATAGTAACATCAGTATGTTTCTGCTTCACATACATTCACCAAATTCACAGGCGGGTTGCTTTATAGGAGACCAAAAAACCCTGTTGATTTGAGGTCAAAAAGTCAAGTCCACTATGGCCGACCATAGTAAATGCTTTCCATGCATAACTTGAGTTGTGCTTGACATACCATCACCAAACACTGCAGATGCATTGCCCTATAAAGCATATAGAAGCTTATAGATTTTGGGGTGTTAAAAGGTCAAAGATTAAGGTCACCGTGATGTTAGAATTCAAAGTAAAATGGTTTCCACAAAATTACATGAATTCTCCTAAAGGTACCTTCACCAAAAATTATTGATATGTTGCCCTTTGATGATGTCAAGAAGTCTATTTAATAATTTTGCATCTGAATGTCAGAGGTCAAGGTCACTGTCATAAAAAAAGGGAAATAACCTTTTGCACAATAACTTGAGTTCTTATGAATAAACCTCCACCAAACTTCACAGGTGGATTGATTTCAAGATTAAAAGGTCAAGTTTAAGGTCACCAGGTGGCAGGCATATTGTGTACTGTTGGCAATACTCTTATTAAGGTAAGGACTTAATGTTAATTGATTAAGATAGATAATAATGTCTCTGGAAAGGCATTGTTTATGTGAACATAAATATTTGTATAAAAACTATATGCACATTAGTTGCATAATCTGTACTATGCAAAAATATTTTAAGTACCATGTTGAAGTTACCAGTAATTTTTTTTTTTTTTTTTTTTTTTTTTTATGCCATAGTCTTTTTATGCCCTGCCATTTTACCTATGTCCATACATGATGGATTTTGTTTTTGGTCTATAGCTTTCAAAGGACCTAATGGATTCAAAACAGATTTAATATGGGACATGATATTAATGATCTAGATCAAATTGATTTTCACTTTTTGCCATTAAACTTTTATGGAGTTATGACCCTGGTTTGACTTGAAAATTTTCTCTTTCATCATTTGCTCAGTTACGTTTGAAGGATTTTACAAATTGAAACCAAATTTTGATGCAAGTCTTGATAGTAAGATGACCCAGGTTAGGTTATATTTATTTTTTTTCATTACCTTTTTTATCAAAATTTGACTCGGTTATGGACCCTGTTTGAATTATATTGAAGCATGATTTCTTCAGTTGTACTATACTTTTAAGCACTATATTACCAGTATTTAGCTGACATGCCATTAAAACCTATACATTTATCCATGCTATTGTACTATATTTTCAGGGGCATTGGTATCATAAGGACACAATTTATTGTGACAAGACTCGCCCTTGTTTATTTTTACCTCAGGCCATGAAGGTCTGTTATTAGCTCACCTGGCTTTAAGGCCAAGTGGAGTTGTGGTATAACCTTGCATCTATACGTCTTGTGTTGTACGTTGTGCATATGATCATCAGCATTTGCTTGTTACCACTTTGCGGTCCTTCTTTCTGAACCGATTTCAATCTCACTTGGAATATGGGTTTGTATCATCCAAATATTGTACGAGTTCGATAATGAGCACGATTGATGCATATTAATGAGGTGATCTTGCACCTGATTGACTAACCTTCTTACTGCTCTGGAGACCATATATCTGATCCTATTTTGATCAAAATTGGAATATATCCTTATATTAAGATCTCTGATGAAATTTACTAATATTAATTAGGTGATTTTGCATCTGTTTGGATGAGCTTATAATGACTCTGGAGGTCATATTTCTTATCCGATTTTGATCAAACTTAGAATATATGCATATATCATGATCCCCTCAGAGGTCAACACTGAATGAGATCCATACAAGGGAATGAGGCGATCCTGCAGCTGATTGGCTGACCTTGTTACCGCGCTTGAAGTCATATTTCTGATCTGATGTTGATCAAACTTGGAATATATGCTGACGAGTTCAGTAGTGAGGAAGATCCATGCATATTAATGAGATAATGTTGCATCTGATTGGCTGACCTTGTTACCACTCTGGAGACAAGATTTCTGATCCGATTTTGTTAAAACTTGGAGTATTTGCTTATATCCTCAAGATCTCAGATGAGGTTGATAATTAGCGAGATCTATGTATATTAATGAGGTGGTCTTGCATCTGATTGACTGAGCTTGTTACCACTCTGGAGGTCATATTTCTGATCTGATTATGATCAAATTTGAAATATATATTTATATCATTAAGATCTTGTACAGCTTTGATAATGATTCCGATGCATTCATATTAATGGGTTGATGTTGCATCTGATTGACTGAACTTATTACCACTCTGGAAGCCATATTTCTGATTTGATTCTGATCAAACTTGAAATAATGGCTTATATCATCAAGATATTGGATGAGTTTCATAATGAGTGAGATCCATGCATATTAATGATGTAATCTTGCATTAGATTGGCTGAGCTTGTTTCCACTCCGGAAGCCATATTTGCAATCTGATTTTGATCCGACTTGGAATGTATGCTTCTATCATCAAGATCTTGGACCATTTCATTGAAGAGCAAGATCCATTCATATTTTTTAGGTGATCTTGCGTTTGATTGCCTGAGCTTATTATCACTCTTCAAACCATATGTGTGATCTTTTGGGTTTATTATCATCAAGGTCATTGATACTTTAATTATGAATAATAGACTGTGCATATTATTTACGTATATCTTTTGAAAGAATTTGTATCAAAATATTGTAAAACAGGTAAAATCTAAATGATATAAAGTTTGGGAGATGTTTACATAGGATGTATTCCTGTATTCCTACCAATGCTACATAAGCCTGCTTAGTGAAATGGTCAGCTGTAAAGTTTTGTAAGCCAGTGGAGTGATATCAGGCCCACTTGGGCCTTTTGTTTGAAAACCAAGGGTTCTTCTTCTTGACTATTAAACCCCTCTCCTTCTTCTTCATGATGATTAACTATATTTTAACACATCTTTTAAAAAATGCTGTGATTAATGTCCCCTCTGTGTGGATCTGACAAGACATCTGGTGGATTTGTAACTGTATTTTAGCCTGACACTCAAGACTAGGCCACAGATGTTCATGCTGTACAAGTATGAAACTTCATACTCTTATATTGGCTCCAGATTCAGTTCAATCAAATGTATATGCATTTGTTCTTGCTTAGAAGAATGTCTCACTCAAGATGTGAAAAACTTGGCCTCTGTTGCCTGGATCCCCTGAATGTTTAACAAAAAGAGCTAGGTTTGTCAGTTAGGTAATATTTAGTTATGTAAGAAATTAAAACTATTTAATTAAATTACAATTTTAATTGGTATTATAACAGTAAGTCATAATAGACTATTTCATGATATAAAACCATTATTTGATTGAACTTAAGGCCTTCAACTTTATTAAAGTTCAAGGATCAAGGTTGAAGTTCAAGGATCAAGGTTAAAGTTCATTGATCAAGGTTGAAGCTGCCATCTTTTTCAGATGAACTTGGTGTTGATAATGCCCATATATCCAAATTATTTCATCCTATCATCAAAATTTACTAGGAAGTTGATTTCTGCACTCGGTGATATTAAGTGAAGGAACTGATGCTTTTCATTACTAACAGAATAGTATTGAACTTAAAACATTTAAAAAATTTTGTTTTAAATATGGAATCTTGAATTATTATTTCTTGGTAATACAGCACACATTGTATAAAACTGAATATTATATATGTTGGTTCAAGAGTGAAGTTTTGTTTTGTACATAGAACCAAAGATATCCAGCCAAGATTTATATATGATTGTTGATTTGTAATAAATGCAGGTGACACTTGTGTTACAAATTATAATTAGTTTAATGAATAAGTGAGTTTGTAAAATAAATTTCAATGTATTTGAGCAATGAGCAATCCAATAATTAAGCGATATGTTACATTAGTTTCATGTGATGGAAATTATTTTTTTTCCTCACTGATTTAATAATTACTTTATTTTAATTTTAAGAGGGTAACACAATTAACTGAAGAACTAATCTACCTTGAGGCCATGATACAAAGAAACTTATTTATATACAAACACATACATATATACACACACATATGCATACATATACATATCAGCATGTATATACAACAATATATTCACATTCTTTCCTTTCTCTCCCCCAGATGGGCACTCACCCATACATATTGTACCCTCCGTCAATATACATGCAATATGCAATTAGTTCTAAATAGATGGGTACTATATTTAATGATGCCCAGAGGCATTCATGAATACAATTTACAATTGTTTTTATTCTTATTTTAACTACATCTCTGAAGCCACTGGATATATTGAGTTTGGAAGAAGGAAATAGAGGGGACATTTCTAATCTCAACTGGAATACTATTCCACTGGTTTCCTCTGCCTTTCTTGGAGAAAATGTCTTATCCTACTGAGAAGCCATAAACTTGAATTAACTTTTTTACTGATATATTTTATATGTTCAGTCCATGATGAATTATTATCTACAAAAATATCAAGTATTCTATCATGACAGACCATAGATATAATCTACAAAAATACCAAGTACTCTATCATGACAGACCATTTGCAAATTTATATCCTTCCATATTGGACATAGTTCATCATTATCAAGATTTTTTTCTTTTTTTGCCATGTTGAGATAAGTAATATTTTTGTTTCACCAGTGTTAACTACCATGCCATTGCATGTGCACCAATTCAGTTTGTTTAGGGCAGCCTGTGAAGAAATTTCCAGTTCATGCTTTGCGTTTTGAATGTCTGATAATGTTGTGTCGTCTGCATAGAGATCTGTATATGAAATTGAGTCCCCCAATAAAAGTGGTAGGTCAATAATAAATAATATAAATAGTAATGGACCTAGAATTGAGTATTGTCGGATTCCATATCTAATTGTTCCAGGTTCAGACAGAAAGTCATTTATATAAACATGCTGTGTTCTCATTTAAGTATGGAGTAAACCATTTAATTGTGCTGTCATCACATTGCTAAATTTTAAATTTGCACAAAAGGATTTAATGATCCTTTATGTCAAAGGTTTTCCTGAAATCTACAAGTACAGATCCTATTATTCTACCTTGATCAAGTGCTTGAAGCCATTTATCAATTAGGGAGATCAAGGTAATCTTGCATGAATGATTCTGTCTAAAACCTGATTGGTTAGGGTGTAACAGTGAGTGTTTGGTTAAATATGACATGAATGAGTCGTGGACATGTTTTTCAATCAATTTGGCAAGTTTGGTAGTATCGAAATTGGTCGGTAGTTATCTGCATCTTCCTTAGAACCTGATATGTGAATAGCCATTACTTTTGCAGTTTTCTATATTTTGGGGACAGATGAGGTTGCAATACTTAAATTGATTATGAATGTTATGCTGTCTGAAATAGCTTAGGCAGATGTTTTTATGAGTCGTGGACCAATCTGATCAAGTCCTTTTTAACTTTCTTGATATGAAGTCCAGTGAGATATTTTCTTAACAAAGTTCTTTGATACTGATGGGATAAAGAAACAAACCTCCCTAGGGATTTTGCTGGTGCAGAACTTTTTAAATTCATCAATTTTTTTTCTTCTATCAATGGTTCCTTTAATTTTGTGGTAATTTTGATGAAAAAATCACCGAAAACATTTGCAATATCAATGTCATCAGTGACAATGGTGTCATTTTCCAAAAGTGAGTGAAATTTATTGGTCTGATTTGTGTGTGTTTTGTATTGTGTGTTGTGTGAGTTCATTGAAAACTTGAGTTGCTCTTTTTGTTTTCAAGCATTGATTGATAATAAGTTGGTTATTTTTAGCTTTTTTAATCGTACTTTGTATTTTATTTCTCCATACTTTATATTGTGCATGGTTTCAGGAGTGAATCATCGAAAACATTTGCAATATCAATGTCACTAGTGACAATGGTGTCATTTTCCAAAAGCGAGTGAAATTTATTGGTCTGATTTTTGTGTGTTTTGTACTGTGTTTTGCTCGGTAGCCCCAGTGCATTATTGGGAAAGGCATTTAGCTACCATTTCCTCGGTATGATATAGCCAATCATGTGTTAAAAGTGCTGTTACCCCCCCCCCCCAATCAAACAAACAAACAAATCAAACCAAGTCAACAGACTTGTAGCATCAAGATGTCCAATGAGTTTTATTCTACGCATATCAATGAGGTGATCTTGCATTTGATTAGCTGATCTTATTACTACTCTGGAGACTATATTTCGGACTGAATTTTGATTAACCTTACAATATAGGCTTATATCATCAAGATATTGAACAGATTGGATAATGAGTGAGATCCATGCTTATTAATGAGGTGATCTTGCATCTGATTGCCTCAGCTTGTTACCGCTCTAGAGATATTATTTTTGACAAGATTTTGATCAAACATGGTAAATAGGCGTGTATCGTGATTCCATATCTCGATTGTATACGATTATGAGCAAGATCCATGCATATTAATGAGCTTACAAAAATTATCTTGTAGACTGAACTTGTCAATACTAGTAACTGTATTTTTCGATAGTGTTTTGATTACAGTTGTTAAGTAGTTCTTATATCATCGAGGTGTTGGATGGGTTTGATCGTGAGATCTACACATATATAATGAGGTAATCTTGGATCTGATTCGTTGAGCTTGATTTCACTGTGGAGACTGAATTTAGATTGGATTTTGCTCAGACTTTGCTTAAACAGAGTTCAGAAATTGTTAGAAGAAGATAGGTTCACATTTTCGAATCTCAAACTTTTGCTGATTGCGTAGAATTCATGATGATCCAAAACTCTGTCTTGACGGTTCTCTTATCTCTCCTGAGGAGGCGACCAAATTTTGGGGACTTATTTCTGAACATAAAATAACTTTCCTTCTGCATATTAGATACCTCGGGGACAGATGTAAAAAAAAAAAAAGTCCTCGATTTTAATACGAGTCGTGGCAAACAAGATTTGGGAGCAGACCGGAAGTTCTTACTCCGATTATACAGGATTTTAGAAAGATCTAAACTTGACTATGGTTCGATTGTGTACGGATCAGCTTGTAAATCCTGCAGATGCTTGATCCGATAAACAATCGCGTACTTGGACTTTGTTTGGGAGCATTTAGAACTTCCCTTCAGAAAGCCCCTATGTTGAGGCACATGAAGCATCCCTTTATCTCAGATGAAAGAAATTGGCTGTTCAAGATACTACCAAATATCCTAAAATTCATCTAATCCTGCATATGATGTAAGACAAAATACCAAATATTGTATACGCGGAAAGCAGATTTCATTCCACCTTTTGGCATACGAATTCGTCCTCCTCTTGAAGGAGCAAAAACCAATCTTGCCCCTAAAAAAAATATAATAATAACAGTATTTGAACTTTGCCAAAAAAATCCTCAACAAATCCTCTCGTTTTTCAGAGTAAATTGAATGAAAAAAGAGCATCCTAGCATTGCCATACGTCAGTGTATACAGACGAGTTGAAAGCTGGAGATAAGGTTGCAGCTGCCGTTGCAACATCCCATGGTACCGCATAAAGCCTTCATTTTTACTGCAGAAGTTACAGCCATACTCAAATCTTTGAACAACATTGAAACAAACATAAAATTTCATTATCTTTTTGGATTCCCATTGCACATTGAAGGCATTGCAAAACCTTAAATTTGACAACGCATTGATGTTCCAAATCTTACAGAAACATGATTTTCTCATACAATCTGGAAAGTGTTCTGTACTATTGACTGCATTGTAACACTGGTATTAAGGGTAATGAAGGGGCGGGTAAAGTTGCCCTGCAGACACCCGTTTATGAATGGAAGAGTCCATGCAGTGATTTCAAATGTTATATGCATGTTCAATATACTTGGCAAAATATGTAGAATGAAAACTCCATAAGCAAGCTTCGAAACATAGAACCCATCATTGGAGACGGGCATCCCTAATAGAGAACAAATCGCCGAGATGAGGTGGTTTTATGCCGATCACATGAACCTTGACCATAATGCATATCCTGCCAGTGTATCGATTTGCACCCTGTGGGACAAGATTTCTTTATGTGAACTTGATGACGATGTACCACCAGAGAAAATCCTGGACATTTTGAGGGAATGCGGTTTATATAATAAACCTTGACCCTGTATTTTAAAGATTTTATAATTTTTTCTTTATCTTCGATTTTGTATGCTTTTAACATCTTTACCTTTTATCTTGTACTACACGTTTGCGTTTATTTGGAAGGCTTTCTCTTCCTAATTTTTTTTATTTTTTTTTAATTTAAGTTCTGTATCATGTATCATTACATTTTTAGAATCTGCCTTTTCTAGAGACTATTTTTCATCCGATTTTCATAACACTTGCTTAATCGGTTTTTATCATCAAGATCTTGGAAGAGTTCGATTGTGAGCGAAAGCTATACATACTATTAATTATGCCTTTATATTTTAAATATTTGTATCAGGCACTAGTAAAAATAGGTACAATTGACATGATATAAAGGTTGGGAGGTAGTTTACATAGGGTATTGCTCTTACAATACTAGAGAAGCCTGCAGAATGAAATAGTCAACTGTTAAGTTATGTAAGCCAGGTGAGCGATATCGGACCTACTTGGATCTCTCGTTTAATACGCGTGCCATAAGGCAGAGCATACAATTTTGTGATCATGCCCGTTTCTTCATCCTTGCGTTACTTAACAATTTACTTTCCGTGCTATTACTTTAGTTCTATTCCACATACCTTCACCAAACTGTGCAGGTGGGTCCCCTTGTAAGAGGCAAAGAATCTTATTGATTTAGGTGTCCAAGTTCAGGTCGCTAAGCTGAGCAAAGCAAAATGGTTTCTCTGCAATAACTTGAATTCTACCTCACATACCTTCACCAGACTTTCCAGTTGTGATGTTCTGGAGGAGACAAAGCACCCTGTTGATGTTAGAGTTAAAAAATATAAAAGATCAAGGTAACTGTGACCCATCATAACCAAATGGTTTCCATGCTATCACATTATCTCTGTTTAATAGAATACCTTCATCAAACTTTACAGGTGAGTTGCCATTTAGAAGACGGAGAATCCAGTTGATTTTAGAGGGGTCAGACGGTCATGGTTTCAGTGGGCTCTGCTCTACAGTTTCGCAGTTTGCATAGGGTTTGATTTCTAAAGAAAAATAATTTCCCAGGTTTTCCTCACTGGTTATCCTGGTTATTTAAAACAGACCTTGTACATCTTGGGTATTGTTAAAATAAATTTTAATTCCCTTTATTTTGGTGTATGCTTGATGGATGTAATTTGGGCTATAGAGTATACAGCTTGGACTTGCTTCAGATGTGCACCTGTCAAAAAACTGCTAGCTCCGCTTGGTCATTTTCAATTTCTGGACTTGAAAAGTAAATTGGAAGAAAAAAAACAAGCCAGTAACTTATTTTTACTTTTAATATATTTTATAATTCATTCATTGTACTTTCAGAAGCTGGTACTGTTTAATCTTGCAAAATTAATTTTCCCTATTTTAATAACTGTTAAAGTTAGTGTACTTTTGACTAGTTCAGGCTCATTTTTCGAGCACATGGGAGCAGCCATTTTATCAGCTGTCTGATTTTGATAGTGGATAGTTTCTATAATTACCACATGTAATTAAATTTCAGTCAGAGTACATGAAAGTAGCATAGAGGTATGCTAACATTATATTCATTGTGCATGTTGTCAATGCAAACAACTTCACCTTATGCCGGACCCTCTCTCAGAAGTATATAATAAATAGAGCGGTTACAGGAGAGTTGCCATTTAAAAGACGGAGAATACAGTTGATTTGGAGGGGTCAGAAGGTCATGGTCTCAGTGATCGAGCATAGCAAAAGCTATTTTTTGCAATAACTTGAGTTTCGATTGGCCTATAAGATATCATGAAGCCTTTCGATTTGGGTGTCAAGGTCAAAGGTCAAGGTCACCATTGTCTGTGAAAGAAAATGGTTTCATGCAATAACTTTAGTTCTGCTAAACCCCTTCACAAAAACATATGTTGGTTTTGATGATACAAAGAAGCGTACTTATTACTTTTGCATGTAAAGGTAAAATATCACGGTCACTGCAATCTGACAAAGGGAAATACGTATTTGCATCAAAACGAGTTCTACTGAATATATTTTCACGAAACTTCACAGGTATGTTGTCCTTGATGAGACAAAGAAGTCTGATGATTTCAGGATTAAAAGATCATGGTTACGGACATCATGGCCCTAACGAGACAAGCGGCTGGCTTATGTGCAGTCTGGGGTACTCTCATTTTTTTATAACTTTAGTTATTTTTCTTGTTTTTCACTGCCTCTTTTTAAATCATAATTTATTCGTGTCATGTCGTACGCGACAGTGCGATTGATAAGACACCCGTATGTATGACATTTTATATGTGGATACCAAGGATATGAATATCACGTGCAGCACAGTTAACATCAATGGATGTACTCCTTGGAATATTCAACCATTTTCATCATATCGTTGTATGGAAAATGGTCAACATCAGAATAGTTATATTTGTTAAATCCTTTTTAAGTATATTTATATTGGATAACACATTGATCTGTTATAGTTATTACATCTGAAAAGTTCATTTACTTATTAATTATTTGTCTCGCCATACATCTCAAAGATGCCTTTAATGTTCCATGGAGCGAACCCTTGTTGGTAATATTCATTATCAGTAAAATTGAACTAACCTGAAACACATGCAAGAGGCGCAGATCCATAACCTAGTCTTGAACAGTATGTCTAAATAAGGACAATTTCATTATAAATAGAAATGATCGAGATCATAGATCCCTACTTCATATCGCTGTGGCATGTACTGGGAGAGACTCGTGCATACTTGTCTTCTTATCTATTATCATATACATAATCAGAAACGAAAGTAATGAAAGGTGAGAAATGTCAAGTTCCTGCAGGTCCCAAACTGTGATTATCTCCACATAAGGTTGGGCACGACGCTTCGTCTTATCGTAGGTGCCAGCCCGTGTGCCAAGTGCTGTTTCTCCAAATGGTGGATGACATTAGCATGGCTCCCAAAATAATTGTTATACTATTGGCCACAGTCGCTCTGGTTTCTGGCAAGGCTGTTGGAAATGAAAGGGAAACATCTGTTCAGAAAAGTAAGTAAGCAGCCTCAACACACACACACAAACACACACACACACACAACACACAAACACTATGAAACCAGTGTTTGATTTATGTAAAGAAAACGTACACAGACAATACAAAAGTGTGAAATCAATATAAAAGTCTCTGCAAATGACAGTTTACATAACATTGCCAGTGGAAATTTGAGGTAAAAATGTGGACATTTCGAAAATTGAAGTAAAACTATTTTGTATACTTGCTACACGTAAGAGCAATCATTATGTAGCTTGAAAGATTGGGGGGGGGGGGGGCAACTGGTACTAAAAATACCAACGAGTAATGATCGTCATTTTTATATTTTTTAAAACATAAACACCGTTTCTTTCTCTAACCGCTGGCAAATGTTAATCTATAGCTAGAACTATCAGTGTGAATTTAAACAAAAAATAGATTTGTGCTTGTAAAGTACGTATTACACTGCAGACCGAATAAGCTGAAGTTAAAAAGTGTACAAAAACTTCAAAAAATGTCTATAATTGTATGAAAATCTAATCAGGTTATCTATTTATGCTTACAAATATGCATGTCTAGTTTCTTTTGCCTACCTCGTTAATTTGTTTTCTTTAAAAAAAAATGCAAAAAAGTTTTAAAAATGTGTTAAAAAATTGTGTTAATAAATAAAATTAAATTTAAACCATGTAATGTATTGAAAATCTAATTAGGTTATCTAAATTTGAATACAAATATACCTTAAAAAAATGTTGTCAACCTCATGTGGTCTTGGCCTAACTGTGCACTCAATTTATTATGGCCAAAAAGTCCAGAAAGTTCAAAAATGTATAATCAGATTGAAAACTTGCTGTAATAACCTGGAAATCTAATCAGGTCATTTAGTTGTAAATACAAAATGCCTGCCAAACATTTATCTACTAAAGCGGTCTTCCCTTGATTATGTTTTTAAAAAGATTTTTGTCAGATAAGTCCAAAAAGTTCACAAATATATAATTTAAAAAAGAAAAGAATAATTGCTGTAATGGCCTGAAAATCTAATTGGATCATCTACTCATGACAACAATAAACTGTGTACATTTTCATGGCTCTAAGTGAAATAGTTTGTGTGCTTCGCGCTTGAAATGGGTTCGGGACGGACGTAGGGATGGACGGCAGCAAAGCAATATGCCCCCGTCTGCTATCGTATTGGGGGCGTAAAAACCAAAGACACGAGAAATACGACTTCATTTGTGCAAGAATAGTACATTAACAGTTGAGTGTGCAGGTCAACTCATGCTACCCGCCCTTCCAACTTCTATTCTCTTTCTCAAACATAGTTTTCTTGTGTTTGTTTTTTCCTCCCTTTTTAAACCATAATTAATTGAAGGGTGATGAAAGTCTTAAATAAGCAACACACATATTGTGGACTCTTTATTAAAGTCTTAAATAAGCAACACACACATTGTGGACTCTTTATTAAAGTCACAATCTAAGTGGCAGGTCCCAGTTTCACAAAATATCTCAAATTTTCTTCCTCAAAATTGAGATTTTTTAAACAAATTTTCTTACTGCTTTGTTTGTAGTCTGCTATCATACATTTTTCACTGAACATTCTGCAGGAATTAAGGATAAAAATACAGTCATAATATTTTGATTTTCTATGACAAGAGTCTTGTTATTTGTTATATATTTCATAATGAGGTATTGAAGTATATCGGTGGGAGAAAAATGATATCGCCACAGTAGCGTTATCTCTTTTGGAACTACTTTCTTTTCCCATTTAGTAAATATATCTGGCCTTAAGTATGTTATTAAAATCTGTATTTCCATATTTAGGCCTATTTAAAAATCTTTTTCTTCTTTTGCTCCTCTCTCTCTCTCTCTCTCCACCAGGATGAACAGATTTTAAAATGTGTCAAGACTGTAGCATACATTTATTTAATCAATAAGGAGGCGCCAGAAAAGATATGTATGCAAATGAACTCCAAAGACCAAAAAGTAGGCTTCAATTATGAACTTTTTTAATGAGTTTTCTACGGGAATCCTGCAAATGATTCGTGACTGAACTTACATGAACTGTTGCTATTAGATATTCTGTCACCACACAGTGTGCCTTTTACACTCTACGACAAACGGAAACATTTTTAGAAAAAACGTCTTCTTTAAATATAGTAATAAAATTGTTTAAGTAGTGATTCTAACTTTGAACACAATAATAATCATGTTTGAAAACGATGGAGAAATTCGTCATTGATGAGTGTTGATTACAAACCGAAATTAAATGACAATCAAAATTTGGGTGCAGCGTCTGTTGCTGAACTAGACTGCAAGGTTGCCAACTCCAAACATTCACGTTTGAATGCAGAAATGAACAAACTAAAGAACCAAAATCCATACAAGTAAACTCACAAAAATCTTTTGTTTAAAGAGGTTACGCTCTGAAATCTGTCGGGTGTGTTCGCTCCGAGATATTTCTACACCATTCTTACCCCAACAATGTTTACTGTATTATTCCGCGAAAGAAATATGTAAACGAAAATAAAAATCACTTAATTTTCGTTTGAAAACAGTCATTACTTTGACAAAATATACAACTTGAAGCATTATTTGTACAAGATAAATTTGGAAAAGGTCGCTGTCCTAAAATTATTGTAAATTTCGGAACTTATTTTTAGCCATGTAGTAATGCAGCCGTTATTCGCATTGACATAGAACAGAGAAAAGATCCATGCAAATTGACAGTTTTTGCCTTTAAAAAAATATAATAAAAAGAAAATCTAAATTTTGTAGTAGATATAAGGAAATATGTCACGTGAAGTGGGAACCATTGTGTATTGTCGCTCGTGGCTTCGCAACTTGTGACAATACAATGTTTCCCACTTCACTCGTGAAATATTTCTTTACATCTACTCAAAAAACTTAGATATGCTCTATATATCTGAGGACAAAAATATGAGGATTTCCTCAAATATAATAAATGTTTCTACTAAATTTTCATGATTGGAATAAAAAAATTCCCAGGTGTAGAATTAACAAATAAAGGCGTTATTTTTCATTCTTTTTCTTATCTCGACCTCCGATGATAATCCAAATATTGCCTGAAAAATCATAAGCAATATAATGTAAATTACTGTAAAATCTCAATTTGAGGAGGAAATTTTTTTAATTTAGTCAAATCAGTGCCAGATAATATCAGGCACGCTGAGTTTCGTGTATAAATTGTGTTCATATGAGTTTTGAAAATGTCATACTTTCATACTACATGAATACATATTTTGTACCATTGTCAACTGCACCGTTTTTTAGACTACGATGACTTCCCTTAGCCCGCAGTTATTATAATCTAAAACCTATCTCAGACACTGACGATGACGATAGTTTCTGTTGAAATGGAGCGGTCTTGGTCTACTGGAGGGAGATAGTAGACCAATAAGTAACCGTTTTATTAGAAATCACCCTTTGTACTTTGCTCGCAAGATAAATTTAATTCATTTAACAAGGTAAAGTTACATTCACACCTCACTTGACTATATCTTTTTTTAGGGAAAATACTTTTGTTTATCTTTTACATGTTCGTCGTGACATATTGTCGATTGTCTACTCATGATTTTCCCTCTCGGACATGTATACATTCTTGGCTGCATAATTTTAATCTGCTTCCCCGACTAGGTATTGTGTCCTCAGAAAAAAAAAATGTGTAAAATCACTCGATCATTTTTATAACAATAGGATCCAATATCTGCTACGGAGACCTGGGATGTTTCGGAACGAATGCTCCATTCTTCAGTTTACACAGGCCTCTAAACTTCCTCCCGGCCTCCCCAGACAGAATCGACACCAAGTTCCGGTTGTTTACGCGGCATAACTTGGGTGACACTAGCTTTCAAATGTTGAGAGCCAACGACTACACTAGCTTCAGGAACTCCTACTTTGATTCCAGCAGGCCAACCAAAATGGTGGTGCACGGGTTTATCGAAAATGGACTCGTGGACTGGATGAAGGTTTGTTTCAAAACCAATTTAAAATTTTTGAAATTGTTAAAAAAAAAAAAATCATTAGGGAGAAATGTATGATAATTTACAGGTTTTACACTATTCCTCGTGTATGCATTTTGGATTAGAGCTGGTTTGATATCACTGATGCATCGATGTATCGCGATATTTACTCTGGCGAAAATGTATCATGATACAAACTCGAACTATCAACACAGGACGACAGTAGAATTAAACATAAACTAAATGATATGAACTGTCCAATGTACACATTTTCTTGTCGACTCTCTATCCGATTGAATGAAGTAAATAACAAAACCGCGTATACAATTATTTAATCCCTTTATGTACTTCTGCTCGGAGTAATTTTTTACTGGATTTTTATTGCTCACTCTCGTCGAAATCCCTTTTGATGGTTGTAAAGAAAGTTTATAGGAACTGGTTAACATTTGAACTAATCTCAACGTTGGTACGAAAGTCTACATTTGAAAATCGAAAATTATCGTTTAATAATAAATTTTTCTCAGAACTTTTTTCAATTTCAACGTTGTGTTTACTTTTTTAGCAGTTAAATCCCAAACTGAAACAGCACTCTTGTAAAAAATCGACCTGTACTGCCGACATTTTGAGTACAGACAAAGACGGTTCATGTGGTCACGAGATTATGTAAACTGGGTAAAGTCTGTTATAAACTTTCCACTGATTTTCATCATTATACAAGAACCTGCTTTTAACACTTGGATTTGTGTTTTAAGTTATATTTTTGATCAATTCTGTTTCAAGCGATTTTTTTTATATTTGCAGCAGTTTATACAACATCACTCATTATTTTAGCGATGTTACCCATGATCACGTGACCTCTCTTAGCCAGTGTTCAAAACGTCAACGATACAGGTCAAATTTCATTAAGTGTGATGTTTCGATTTATTTGGGATTTAGCTGCTAAAAATGTAAGAACAACGTGAAAATTGAAATAATGTGTGAGAAAGAATGTATCATCCAAAAATAATTTCCGGTTTTCTGATGAAGACTTTCGTACGAATGTTGAAATTTGTTCAGATGTTTACCGGGTCAAACACCTTTCTTTAGAACACTTTCTTTAGAACCTGCAAAGGGATTTCGACGAGGGTGAACAACAAAAATCCAATAAAATTAACCGCGAGTTAAACATCCCTGAAGGGATTAACACCAATCATACAAACTGTTTCCTTCTACCCGCTACGTATACCTACACACACTCTTTGAAAATACAAAGAATTTTAGTCTTTCACAAGAAACCAGTTTTTAATACTTGAAAGTATTTGATTAAAATAATACTCTACGTTCATTGGGATTAGTTCTGGTATATATTTGTTCCGCCTGGGTATTTTCTGCATCCTATAGTTTGATTAATAATCTACTTCCCTTAAAAGTGCATATATTCTGCTTAAAGAAACGCCCCCCCCCCCCTTCCCCCACTCGCATTTAAATATAAATGTCTACCTTTGACTTGGATATATCCAATATAGGAATTCTATTAAGAAAGCACAGTCAACACCTTTGACATGTAAAATTGTACCCACGAGATATCCTAGGATAAACAAATTGAGCACAAAACAAAGCATGACCTTGAGGGTGCCATACCAACTTGACTTTTGCAGTTGAGCTCAATACACGTGTATATTTCGGTGCGAAAATGACATCAGTACATGCTGTGTTTAGTTTCAAGACCTTAAGTGATGTTTTAATTTTTTATCTTGAGTGGACCATAGTAACAACTGATAACTGTAAAGTACATGAATCTAAACGTGCACTCAGAGTGAACAAGATACATTTAATGACCGACCATTTAATTTTCGGGCGGGGGGCGGCTGGAATTCTCTTACGACCCAGAATGTTTTTCTTTTACCTCAAGATAATTTATAGTTTTCAACTAATATAATGGATATAACGTTTTTTTTTTCTTCTTCTATCAGAGCAAGAATATTTTTTCAAGCTATTTGGGAGCCGACATTTTTTTTTCTCAAAACATCCCAGCCCCCAGCCCTCTCCCTCTCTCCCCCCCCCCCCCCCACGCTCGAGAATTAAATAGTCGTTCTCTTTAGGGTCTTAAACAGAAGCACCCTTATTTATTGCCACGCACCGAGTGCTTCTGTTCGTATAATACAATAACAATAGTGTTTTACAATTATTTTGGCGTATCTAATCAATGTTTATTGAACATTTAAAAGAAAGCCACAAATAAAAAGCAAAACTATTTTTGTCTTTTGTTCTGGGAAGTATTCTACAACGGATTTGTGCAATTATGCAAGAGATGTTTGTTTTGCAAACATGGACTAACTTGCATATTTTTCAGTTTAGTTATGAATGCGATACTATCGTGATACATATCTTATCGAGGGCAATTATCGTGATACGTATCGCGATACAAAATGGCTGGCGATACCCATCTCTGATTTGGATGTATCCTTGCGTCATGAATAGTAATGAAAAACGTAATGATTACTCAGAAATGTGCATCCCTAACTTCTACACGGAGACACGGAGATCGAAAGCATGAAAAAAAAAACCCAACTGAAGCTTCGGTAACATCTAATTGCTTCCCCCGCCTCGACTTTTCAAGGCAACTTTGTTAATATGTGATCCTAACCGTCTATGGATGCATACTTCCTTGCATTGATGCGTACATAAGTGATGTGAATCAACTCTCGCACTGGCGACGATTTATCTCAGGATATGATTTGGGATGATTGTTCAACATTTTAATTGATGAAAACAATTTATACAAACATTATTGAGTAAGGAAGAGGTATCCACTTGTTTCTTCCACAACAGCTGACTTGTGAATAGTTTCCAGAACATACTGGAAATTACTCGTAAGACGTTGTTGTTTGATGAATCAAACATCGGAAGTCAAGAGCTTGTAACCTATTTAACTGTGACTAAGAAGCATATTTTGTCTTTTACAAAGCAAAAGTCAACATGTAACTTATGAAATCCACTAGTTATAGTAATGGGAAATTCCGGAACAGGTAGTCACAAGTGGACTTGGCAGCCTTACAAAACAGACACGCACTCTTATCCGCCCGTTACATTTTGCATCGAAGTTTGGCTACTGGAAATTTGTTTTTGGAAAATTTAATTTGAAAGTTTCTTAGTTGAGTTTGTATTGTAAAAAGAAATCTTCTTTCGTACATTTAAAAAAAATGTCTTTAAAGATTTGCGTTTATTTTGATTCAAATTTCTCATGTCGTCATTTTATAATATGCGTAAAATGTCACAAAAGCTATTATTGCATAAAATTATTATTATTTTATAATACTAGGCAGTACTTGATAATTTGTCTATTTTCTGCAGACGATGAAGGACGAACTGTTAAAGGCGGGAGACTTTAACGTGATCTTGATCGACTGGGGAAAGGGTTCGGGACTACCTTATACCCAGGCGACGGCTAACACTCGAGTGGTGGGGGCGGAAATAGCCAAACTTATAACTGCATTAAAAGTGAGTCGGGTTAAATGCTTGTTTTACAAATCTTGTCATTATTTGCACCAACATATTTGACATGCGCACCGTACGAACATTGCCGATTTCACACCAGAGTCGGATGCCAGTCTTGGAACATCGTTATGAAATGCTCATATCAACTTTTAAAAGCTTTAAGTGTATGTCAGCAGGTTTTCTATGTGTATGTCTTAAGGGTGCCAGGTGACTATATAAAGGATTTTGTTCAATGTCACTTTTATTTATTTTCCCTTTTTCTTTAAATCCCAGTTTTGTGGAAAAGCAAGTCTCCCCTCCCCCTCCCAGTGATTCTACTTATTCTCCTTATTGTCTTCTGCAATTCTCTTCATTCCTAGGAAGGAATACCAACACTCCTTGAGTGTGGACAATGAAAAAGTCAAAATCACTTTACAAACATTGAACAATCCATGTTTGTTCAGAGAACTTATACTTGGCGCATTGGGAATAGTCAATCAAATATTAGTTCCCTGGAAGATGTGAAGGTGATTCGAGGTTATTGTCTAGACTACTAAACTTGGATACAATTTGTGGATGCAATTCTCTGTTAAAAAAAAATTTCTCCTTTTTTTTTATTTATTTTTAAGGTGGTTGCCACATTCTCTATAAATCGCTGATTCAGCTCCAAGTAAGTTTTGGCTGAACCCCGTTATTATAGATTATGTGAGGGGAAGAATATTTTAAATCCACCATGCGGTTATATGTGCAATTCTCCAGTTTATCAACAACATACCAAAAAGTGAAAACAAAATGGCTTGGGATAATCAGTCTGAGAAAGTGTGTAGAGGTGTATGGAGAGTACTTTGAGGGGATGCACTAATGCACTGTTCACTAATAAAGAAGTTTGTTGTGCAGCGCGCTAATATTCAGAACCTGTTAAATACCCTTCGTATCTAAATTTTTCTCAGTGATAAGTTTCCGCTCTACAGTTGCGCACTTTGATTTTTAAAGAAAATAATTTCTCAGGTTCTCCTCACTGGTTATCCTGGTTATTTAAACAGACCTTGTATATCATAGGTATTGTCAAAATAGCTTTAAATTCCCTTTATTTTGGTGTAATTTGGGTTATAAAGTATACAGCTTTGTCTTACTTCAGATGTGCATCTCTTCAAAGATCATTTTCAATTCCTGGGCTTCAAAGGTAAATTGGATAGAAATGAGCCAGTAATTTTTTTAATACTTTATTTTATCTATTATATAATTCATTCATTGCACTTTCAGAAGCTGGTATTGTCTTATTTGGCAAAATTCATTTTCGCTATTTTAATAACTGCTAAAATTAGTGTACTTTGGACTAGTTCAGGCTCATTTGTCGAGCACTTGGGATCAGTTATTGTATCAGCTGTCTGCTTTAGATAGTGCATAGTGTCCATAACTACCACATGCAAAGAAATTTCAGTCGCAGTTCATGAAAGTAGCTTAGAGGTATGCCAACATTATCTCCACTGTGCATGTTGCCAATGCAAACAACTTCACCTTATACCGGTCCCTCTCTCAGAAGTACATACTAACTGTATAGCGCTACCTAAAGTTTGCAGTTTGAAAAGTTTCAACATTTCTCTTGTGTTCTCATATCTCTCTTTTCGATAACATTTATTGTACGTTTTTACTAGACTTCATGTATCCTCTGTTTACTCACTGAAAACATTTTTTTCTGTTATTCTGGATTGGATAAGTCAAAAGAAGCACACATAATAAAATGATCTATATCTAAATCATCATCACTAACACATTCAGGTTTTGTGAAATTCAGTCAAAGTCAATAGGTAGAACACCGAGTATGTTCAACGTTGTTCCTTTATTTTTTTTTAGGTTTCGATGCCTGAGAAATTCTAACTCTTGTCATTATAATTATCATGAAATGTTCATCGTTCTGGTATCTTTCTTATGAGTGCCTTTTGCAGTATTCATTCCAGTATTCTTAATCTTCTCCTCTCCAAGTGTTAACAGTAGTCTTTATTTTGTTCTCTCTAATTTTTACTGTACTCCTTTATACAGGATTTGTCATAACTACAAGTATCATTAAACTCAGTTATGTCTGCCTCTTTTTCACACTCTGCACGTAGACTTGGATTTGGTAGACAACTTGGGACTCAGTTATGTCTGCCTCTTTTTCACACTCTGCACGTAGACTTGGATTTGGTAGACAACCTGGGACTCAGTTATGTCTGCCTCTTTTACACACTCTGTGATTTGGTAGACAACTTGGGACTCAGTTATGTCTGCCTCTTTTTCACACTCTGCACGTAGACTTGGATTTGGTAGACAACTTTGGAAACTTTCACAAGAATTCAAATGGTTAAAAGCAGAGAGGTTAAAAGAGAAGCAAGAAAAAACACCACAAGAGGGGGAAAAAATGATAAAAGTTTGCATAGCCGAAACAAAATGTATAACTGGACAAATGGTGATATGGATTTCTTGGGTCTGATATTGATGATTACAAAGTGTACAGTTGGTTATTTATCAAACCTGTTATGCCTGAAAAAAAAAATACAGAAGGAAAAAAACCCAAAAAACAATGAAAGAACAACAAATTAAATTTGTTACTGCACCAAATGAACAGTCACATCCAATGCCAGAAATGTTGTGAAACTTCATAGTAATAAATGGCAAGTGAAACAATCAACATAATTATCACTGTTTACCATGAGACATTAAATTCAGCTCTTACAATCGGATACATGATGCTTTTGTAGAAGATGTAGAAGTCCACAATAGGTTCACCAGCTAATACATATGTTGAAGAGATCACAAAGCCGATAATTCCAGTTTCATTGAGCTAGTTAACTATTGACTACATGATAACACACGGGTTCATATTAGACAAAATAATTAAGACACTATTTAAATTGTGTTTTCCACAAAATGATAACTACATTTTAGTGTTGACAAGCAAACTGAAGAAACCTTACATGCAGACACAGCTCTGTACCACCAAAAAAGCCCGATAAATATGTTTCATGTCCTCAGTCTAAACTCTCTGTTCGCTACATATAAATGGGGGAGAGACTACCAACTGAGAGAGAATACCAAATGAACTACATTTGCATACTACACGGCCGACACACAGTGGTATTAATATCAGGTTGCAATAGATCAACGAATTAAAAATGATTTGATTAAAGAGACCGAACATTACAAAGGCGTTGAAAAGAAATACGAAACAAACATAAACAATTATGAACTGAATAGAGACTATCATGGCAACTGTTTCAGTTCGGATGGGTGTATCAGCTTGTTTAGGAGTCACAGGAATAGCTAAAGAATTTATCATCCCGCTGGCTTTTAGCGCGTTTAGGAAAACTTTGTTGGGATTTGTTGCTAAAACTTTCAAGTAAAAGGTGATGTGCTGCAATGTTTTTAGAACACGATTAGATACCGATACAGATTTTAGATCCACATATGTTTGAACATATATAAAATACCTTCTCTAAATCTGTACAAGCATTGCAAACTGTAAGAGAAACAGCAAGGGAAGCATTACATATACAGTAATACTTCTAGCTAATTGAACAATTGATAACCTCAGAGATAGATGTATTAGAGAGAAACATAGAAAACATAAAGAAATCTCTGAAGATCATAGCATTTTACAATCCCAAATAAACAATTACAGAAAGACTTAAAGAATGAAATCCAACAAAACAATCAAGGAATTAAAATGTTAAAGAATTATTTTAGTACTAGTATAACTAACTTGAATAGCAAGATAAGTTCTAAACACTAATAATTTTTCAGAGTTTCAAATACAAAGAATGATTTAACTGATATAACTAATAAGATAGAGTACACCAAAAACGAAGTAAATGTTAATGACAGCCTGATAAGAGCTATTATTACGAAATATGGTTTATATATTACGGACATCAAAATCAAGGACATCAATAACATAATTTTGAAAACGACAGCATGACGAGCTACTAATGTGAAATAAGATTTATCTGTTGCAGATCAGAATGATAAGATTAAAATGATAAAACATGCTACCTTTCAAGAGTCTTATAATAAGTTCTATGCTGAGATAGAACAATCAAAAAGAGACACAAAAGACGATATTAATTAATAACTTATATTGGGAATTAATAATATTGGCGTGTTACAGCCTAGTATTGACCAATTAAGCATAAGGATGAAACATGCGAAAAAAGATTTAAATGATTTGGAACAAAATTCAAAGCGAAAATAGGTGCAATTAAAACTGAAATAAATAAAAGAACTCGTACATTAAGTGGTAACATTGATACATTCAAAACCTAGATATAGACATTTTAAAACTAAATTAAAAACAAACATGTCCATACAAATATACTCTCGCATTGATTGTTAGTATGGATACATTCAAAATGGACATCGATAAATACAAATATCAGTTAAGACAAAATCAAACTAATGTCTGGATGTATAGTGATTTTTGAATGTAATGTGCCAAGTCAGATATATGAGAATTGTATCATTATATTAGCAAGTATAAACAAATTGTTTATCATAGGGGCTAGTAGTTTGTATAAATATAGGTTGTTGGATATTTTAAAGTCTCAAATAACTAAAAAGTTGCACTTGAAAAATGAGTTGAAACTTATGGATTTAACTATGTTCCGTCGACATTTGCTGATTCCATATTATACCCGGTAGTTTATTCACAACCATTGTATGCTATTAAAACAAAAGAAATCTGAGTTATATACGATATGTATCAACTGATACTCTGAAGATAAAGAAAACACTGCATTTTATTTGGAATTTTAGGCACACCAAAAAAAAAAAAAAAAAAAAACCACAAAAAAACAACGATGTTGCTTACACAATGGACTTCAAGAACAAATATAATCTTAACATTATAAATGAACCATGAACATTTTGTCTAAAAGAGAACAATATTTTACCTATTAATCTAAAGATTCTGACTTTGTCACTGGGTCATGTTTAATAAAACCTGACAGCAGTCTTACGATATGCTATAGCTTTTATTTCTTATTCTTAAATGTCAACAGCAGCGGTAATCATTGGAGGTGCAATATGTAATGGACTGGCATTTAAAACAAGAAGCTATGTGTTTAGCTTATTTGATCGTAATGGGGCTGATGAAAAGATAATCTGTAATGTTTATATGTCATGGAAGAATAAAAGAGTTCAACGAGAACAGAGCAAATACACTTGACTACCTGAATCAAAGATTGATAGACAAAGGTTTTTCTACCCAGTACTTGAAAAATTTGGATGGTGCTTTTGCTTTGTATTCTTCTACTTATCCTGATGCTACTTTAGAGAAACAAAGAGAACCTAAATTTCGTGATTTTTACCAGCCTTCTGATGAGTAAGCAAAGTATGAGTTTTTATGTATTGCTATTGTAATGGGTGTTAGTTTTAAAGTTGATTACAAGTTTGTTTAAAGCTTCGCTAGTTTTTGTAGTTATTAAATATCAAGGAGGGCAACTTATGGTAAATACATACCGTAGCTCCCCACAAGCAAGCGAGAAAAGAAAAATACATAGTGTTATATATCTTTACCCTTACACATCATTGTAATTAGGGCTTGCGCGATTAATCGAAAAATCGGTAAATCGATTAATATGTTTTCTACAATTGATCGCTGATGCAAAAGTTAGGTAATCTAACATTAGGTAGAAACGTTAAAATTACTCTTTTACGCTTACTTTAGCTTTAACTTTTGCTTAATTTCTTTCATAGGTGTTTGACGCCAGATAATTATAGAGATACTTTAAAAAAGAAATAAGATATGTACTATAATATTTTACTCTCGGGTTTTAATTATTTCATATGAAAAAAAGACAAGAAAATAAAACATTACGATGTTCACAGTAAAGTAACTGCATGTTTTCGACCAATGAAAGCAGTGGATTCCATACATCAGTTTTAATCTTGCTCTTACCTGCTATAAACTTAAGTTCAACTATCTCTTACAGAGAAGATTTGTCATATTTGCGGTGTCATCTAAAAGTAAAATCCGAGTAATATTCTAATGCACATAACCAATCATTTAAGTGATGTGCACTAGTTTGATCCATTCAAGAAATATGTGAGCGAAACTTTCGTGCAGTTCAGGAGTTATGTTTGATTCATCTATACCACAGAAGAACAAAGATGGCAACTGTCCCTCTTTATATTGAAATAACAAATCATCCCAAAATTGTAATAAACCCAAACTGCGACTATCTGAAGCCAGTCTCCTGTGGTGACATTTAAAAGAAACAGGATGTGCAGCGTTGGATGGTTAGGTGCTTTTTCTAGGCCCTCCAAAGTACGTTACGTCAACAACATATACAATTATTTGTTCACACTGGTTGTAAACATCAATTAGTTATCGATCGAATTAGGTCAATAATCGATGTCAATTCTGGGTCCGATTAGTCAGCGCTGATTGTATTACAAAATTATAACCAGTTATTTATGGTTGTGACGATTTTCTTAAAACGTTAATTGACTGCAATACTTTCATGATGCATAGGGACTTTTGGCTACCAGCATGTGTGAGAATACACAGAATAGAATAAGGCATCATGAATCATAAATTGAGAAAGTTCAGATCAGGAACGGGTAATTAACAAAACACTGGTACAGAAGCCATACAGTTTACAGTATGCAAAAAGTAATTTAGAATACTACTTGACTTCCAGATACATTTCATTATCCACTGTATCCTTTTGATCTTCCTCAGGATTGGAGATTGAGCATTACATTAGCAAAAGGCTCTGAAGTGATATAAGATTGCAAACAGGATTACGAGTTGGAACATATTTGTCCCTGCACGATACTATTACTAAAGATGCAATGACTCAATCCGTTAATGATAAATATAGTAACAGAATTCCTTTTTTCTACGACTACACCACTAGTGAAGGAATTATTGATGTGGTAGTAAATGCGACTTTAACAAATGTTGTATTTGATTTACCACGAATGATTATTGATACTGTAAATGAAAGACAGAAAAACTGATCCAAAAAATATTCTTCAATCCAGCAATAGAAATGATCAGGATTACTGTTGAAGGATTATTCATCATGTTTTATTCTGAAGGGTATATTACTGAGGCAAGAGTTTGAAGCAGCGAAGTATATCTTTGACGAACAACAAAACAATAAAACTCAGTAATGTGAGTGTAAACAATTTCTACACGCATCACCATTGTATCTTGCTTAATGTGAGAAGTACACATAATAATATATTGCATGGTACGGGTCTTAACTTAGATATCGTTTTACACCTGTAGATAAGCAGAAAGAAACTGCAGATGCACAAGACATGTACATATAGTTTGCTTGAGATATTCAGGTCAACATTTAAAACAACTCAAATCTGTGTTTTAAAGGACGTTGTCCAAATAAATAGATGAATTGCTTTTTCAGATTTCCTATGTTGGTATTCTTGGTGAGAGTGACTATTGTAACATGATTGATGCAGTTGAACAAGAGGGTATAAACACGTTTTTGATATGTGGCTTTGAAATAATTACAAACAGTGGGAAGACGAATGATAAAAGACATCTCCAAAACATCACATGTCAAAAAAAAAAAATTGATTCATCTGAAAAATATATTGAGACGTCTCTTATCCACACAGTTTCCCCGGTAAATAATGAAAGATATTACTGATGCAATAAAAAGGAATATCAAAATGACAAGTTGTTAATGTTTAAGGAGGTACTAACACTATTTCTTATACGCGATTGCGAAAACTTAGATGATGTAAAGAAGAAGGCAACTAACCTGAATAAACTTGCTTTTAGTGGCAGACATTACAGATTATCTACGTGGATAATAGTGCAGAAAAAATTCTATCATAAACGACCTGCGTGAGAATACTTTTTTTGGGAGGGGGGGGGGGGAGAAGTCACGCCAAAGATAAGAAGTCGATGGCAAATGTGTTCGATGAAAGCAACATGCTGCCTGTAATTATGAGAGAACATATAGCAGAAATGTTGAAATAGAACAAAAGAAATATGCGCTTAATGAGGTTGGAATAATGTGTATGCATATGTAAATATATATATATATATATATATATATATATATATATATATATATATATATATATATGTATGTATATATATATATATGTATATATATATATATATATATATATATATATATATATATATATATATATATATATATATACACCACCATTGAATACAAAGTGGTAGATTGTAGAACTGTGTTTATATTATCCACTAAATATCTCTTGTAATATGCAGATATACAAACCTCATTTACCATAATATAATATAGTATAGTATAGCTCATTATGGTATCTTATTAAATTCATCTCTTGGTAATTTACAGTTTGGTTATAAAAAAGGCAAACCTTTTGCATATTAAATTTGAGATTGTTTTTAATGACACATTTCTCTCTTCATTTACCGACCTTCTTTTCCTCTTTGTCAGTTCTAAAGGAATAGAGGATACTTCTAAGATCACAAAATTATTGTAAAAAAACACCATATATTTCATCTGTGAAAAGAAAAGGCACTTTCTTATTCATGTTAGGAACACCAAATATATTGTCTTTCTTGTAATCACTTGTGTCATAAAACTGGATGTTGTCTTTTATGTCATTGTAAAAGTTGTTTGTCTCCACATGAATGCATAACGAATATGGATCCGTCATTAGCAGTAGATAGTCAGTTGTAATCAAGCTTTTACCTGCAGTAAACCTCAGTTCCACTGTCTTCTTCATAGAAGACTTGTCATATTCGCGGTGTCATCTTACAGTAAATCTGGATAATGAGTTAATGCACCTAACAAATAATTGAAGTGAAGTGCACTAATTGTACCATTTAATAAAATGTGAGTGAAGCTTTCGTGCAGTTGAGTACTTCATGTTTGATTCATCTATACCGCAGAAAAACTATGACAAGTGTCCGTCTTTATCTTTCCTATACCATTTGAAAAGAATAATCTGAACATATTAACGGAAAACCTTCTACGACTATCTGAAGCCAATCTCTTGTGGTGTCATTTAAAAGGACTGTGGTGTGCAACGTATAACAGAGGTTTTCTTTTCGTATAGAAACATATTCGATGCACCAACTCCTTAACCTTTCGGCTTGTAAAATTATTTCCCTTCGTCGAACCGTATCTTTTCTAGTTTTTTTTCTTTAAAGATACTGAATGCATTGTGCATATCATCTCCTCTTTTCGTCTTCACTATTTCAGCCCATGCATATTTGGACAAAATATATATCACAGTCAAAATGTATTTAGTTCCGTTATTATCCTTCGCATATGATTGCATGTCAACAATGTCTGACTGCTGTTGAGAGTCAACTTTATTTGCATACACCCTGTAGTATGGAAATATTTCTCGCACTTGCTTGGGTAAGTTGGAGGTACATTGTTCAGTCAACGATTCTTTCAAGTCATTCTATTTGATCGTCTTCTTACTTTGTTCAATTTACTACCATAGATTATTGATATGATTATATGACACAGGACTTTCGGGATCATGGTGCCGGTACATCGAATACTGTACTTTTTCTGCTATTTACTTCATGATTATTGTCGCATTTTAAATGCGTTATATCGTGATGAACTCCAAATTTTGCTTGAATTGAAGGAAATATTTTTATTTTACTTTAGTAAGACAACGGTATCTGAAAGTAATATTTATTTATTTCAAGTTTGGAGGGCAAAACAATCTTAATATACTTGTTTTTAAAAACAAAATACAAGAGAATAGAAACATTAATTTGCCTATTTTTTGCACCAAAAAGTATTATCAGTCCGTATTGAATAGATCATGGATTTCCAAATAATTTTTATTGATTATGACATGGAAATGAATAATACTTTTATTCACCATAGTGTGCCAAGCTAAACCATAAAACTGAAGTTCGAAGCAGGTATTAATTTCACATCTCATACAAATAATTTTATCGAACCTTTTTCAGCTTCTCTTTAGATTGCAGCTCTTGGTCAGTTTGCTTAATCTCTCTACAACGACTCGACAAAACAGAAACTTAATTTACCGAATGTACAGCTATATTTAATACAGTTTCAGTGACTTCAGTTTACGAATTGCCTTTCATAGATTCAGTGTTAGAATAAGGAAAATTTGGCATAAACATTAAATCATTCATCGGTCATAAATGTTATTAAATATTAACGTTCCAGTTGTAACAGATTATAACGTTGGTCTGTTATTAACACCTCGAGATAATTTTCAAGACAGTATATGTTTGTTATGCTTTTATTTTGTTTTTTGAATCTTTTTTCTCTCACATCCATTTTATAATTCTCGCCATTTTTGGGACGTTTGGCATTTTAACCATGTATCTTTATTTCAAACTTTAACAACTACACATCTGCTCTTTCTAGTCTGTCTATCCCCGGGGAAGTCATCTCTGAGAATTTGTGTACAGCTCACCTCCCCTGGTGAAGGATTGGTCGTTTACTTACGGAGAATTAACGTATCGCCGTATGTCAGTCAAACCCTAACGCTTGGCGATACCTATGGACCGCCGAGCAGAGAAACTATCGCTGGCAAAGTTGTGACGCATCACGTTATTTACACGTGCACCGGAAGCTTGTCATACCTTGAGGCATAATGTCCATCACGTAGTCGACTGCCACTATATATCATATCCAAATTCAAGTTCTCCTAACATAAACTTTGTTCAACAATTGTTCATGAAATGTTCAGTATACACTACAATGGTGAAATTCAGCGTCAATATAAAATGCTCTGACTTTATACGATGTGCTATGCTAATGAGTAGACGTGGTTATCATAGGTCTGGTGAAAGGCCAGTTATATATAAAAAATGGGATTACTACGGACGGAATCAACGTAAAGCCAAAAAGCACTATTTGTGCATATGCGACAAGAGTCATTTAGATACCAAATACCCTTTCCCTGGTCCGCCGCTTATGTTGATGCTACTAATAAAAGTATCCAATAATCCAACACAATATTTAGTTCACCTGACTAAAGGTTAAGTGAGCTTATGGTATTGCAATGTGTCCATAATCCGTCGTGCGTTGTTCGTCGTCCGTCCGTCAACACTTGCTGGTGAACACACTAGAGGCTTTATTTCCTATCAGATTTTGATCAGATTTGGTATGTAAGCTTATATCATTTATATCATCAAGACCTCGCATGAGTTTGATTATGGGCGACATCCACGCGTATTAATGAGGTGATATTGCATCTGCTTTGCTGAGCTTGTGAATACTCTAGAGGCCATATTTCGGATCAGATCTTGATCAGCATTGGAATTTAAGATAATATCATCAAGATCTCAAATGACTTGGACTATGGGAGGCGTTCATGCATATTAATGAAGTGATCTTGTATCTGATTGGTTCATCTTATGAACACTTCAGAGGCCATATTTCTGGTCAGATTTTGTTGAGATTTGGTATGTAAGCTTATAACACAATCATAATCAGGTTTGAAAAATATTGAGAAATCTGGGATAGATGAGTGTTGCTTAGAAACAAATTTTTTTTAGTAATGATCGACATATGGGTTTAGCGTCTGTTACCGAATTAGACTGCAAGCTTGCCAAATCCACATAAATCACGTTTGAATGCAGAAATAAATAAAATTAAGAACCAAAATCCTTATATGTAAACTCACAATTATTAAAATATTTAGTTTAAAGATGTTACGCCCTAAAGTCCTTCGGATACGACCGCTCTGCATTCTACAGAATCCCCACCCAAACAGTGTTAAGAAATATGGCAACGAAAATAACAATCTCATCATTTTCGTATGAAAAGAGTTTGACAAAAACACAATTTGAAGCATGATATGAACGAGCTACATTTGTAAAAAGTCGCGGTCCTAAAATTTAGGAACTTTGTTGTATCGCTGTAGTAATGCAGACGTTAATCGCATTGGCACAGAATGGAGAACAAAATCCATGCAAATCGACGATATATTATAAAAAAAATCGACGTTTCGTTGAGTAGATATAAGGAAATATTTCACTCGTGAAGTGGAAACATTTTGTATTGTCACTCGTAGCTTAGCCACTCACGACAATACAATGTTTCCACTTCACCCGTGAAATATTTCCGTATATCTACTCATAAAACGCAGATATGCTGTATAAAACAATTATAACATTTTCAAAAATATTCTTTTTAGGAGCAAGTTGGTGCTAAACCTGAGGACTTCCATATCATTGGACATAGTCTTGGCGCCCATATTTGTGGATATGCTGGAGAAAGGTTACTCAATCTTGGTCGCATCACAGGTTTATAACAAATTATGAGTATCTTTATTAGCTCATCTAGCCATACGACCAAGCGAGTTTATGGTATGGTCCATCGTCCGTCGTGTGCGGTACGTAGTGTGTTATCCGTATCCGTGTGCTTCGTCCGTGCACATTTGCTATTTCCAACTTCGTCTCAAAAACCGCCAAACAGAATTTTATATAATTTAACAGAAAGAATCCTGGCATCAAGGTCTTTTACATTTATTAAAATTATGTCAATCCACCATCAAATATAATCACAATTACTAAAAATAAAAAATAAAAAACTTTAAATGACTTCTTCTCAAAAAAGGCAAACAGAATTTGGTCAAATTTGAAAGAAACCATCCATTTAAATTTTGTTCATATCATGCCGATCTGCCAACAAATATGGCAGCCATTACTAAAAATAGAAAAAACTCAAAACCACTTTTCTCAAACACCGCTGAACAGAATTTGACCAAATTTGACAGAAAGTATCCTGGCTTAAAGGGCTTTCAGTGTTTATGAATGATCCCATATTTGGCTGCCCTTACTAAAATAGGCACAATTGTAAACGACTTCAGAGAAATTGCTTAGCAGACACTGACCAAATTTAACAAAAAGCATTCTGTTAAAAATGGCTTTCCAATTGATACAAATGATGACGATTCGCCATCAGATGTGTCTACCATTAAACAAATGAAAAATATAACAAGTAAAACTCTAAATTGATACAAACTTGATAACATAATTATGTTGATAGGACTAGTTTTTTAAAATACCAATGGTTAGCGTGCTGGGCTACTGCGCAGGCGTACCGGGTTTGATTCCCTGACCAGGCTATGTTGGCTGCGGTGTTGTGTCCTCAGGCAAGACACCTTACTCTCATTCCGTAACAAAAACTAACTAAAGCAACTAGGCAAATCATTTTAATTTGGACTTAGCCCAACTCTGATGCATACCAATAATTATTTTGCTAAGGAATAAAAAGCTGTGCCGGAATTTATTAATAATGCAGTGTAGCCTCTAGTCTGAAGAACTAAAGACGTATCTGTTGCACATCAATAAATGTATCAGTATTGTTTTTACATATTTAGTTATGTGCAAGAAAACATATTTTGCTTTAAGAAGAACATATTTCTTGTAATAGCCATGTACAAGTTTATAGATTTATTTGGAGAGAATTATTGCTAAAAACTTAACAACCTTTGTAATATTTGGTTCAACATAGTTTCACAGTTGCCAATATTGTCATATTAAAGTGTCTGAAACAATTATTGTTTATGTTGATACGTTAGCACATATATTGTGCATTATTCTAAGGCATTGCATATATTCAGTCCCGTAATGTATATTTTCAATCTTTTTAGCTTTCAATAAAAAAGTACAATAACTCATTATGCTTTGGTCCTGAAACACTTCCATTTAATTGCTAAGAACAAAGAAACCCGTGACCGTAAAAAAAATTCCTGATAAATTCGGTAGCCGATCCTGGCTGATTAGATGGTAGGATGCAAGCCAGCAACCTTCTGGTCATGTGTCACACGCCTTAACCACTGAGCCACCGCAGCTCACAAGGTGCAGACCTCAAAGGTTTCCATGTTATGATTTCTGCGGCAGGTTCCCACGCGGTAGGGATAGACCCATGCATCCATGCAGTCCACACAGATTAGCTTCTTTTGTAATGCCTCGTAAGTGTATTGTTATGTATATAAAATCTATAATGATAGCCTAAACTTTTGGTCAATGACTGTACTTTAAAATATGGTCAAATAGTAAGTGGGACTGTAAGTTTGGTTAAGTTGTCAACAAGATATTGACTACAGTTGAGTTAAAGGTCAGAGTTGTTTACCATTTCTTGAGAATATTTCCATTAGAGTATATAAGACTTTTATATACACATTATAATCATTCCAATTTGAAATCTGGTGTTGAAACTATTTCTGTTTTTATGATCAGCCTTTGGAACCATCAGACTCATTGGAATCATAGTTGTGATGTAACCTTGTAATCTTGTAATGCCGTAATGTTGTATTGCTGTATACATAATTCGAAAGGAATTATTTATTGGAACATTCATTGGAGTTGCTTAAAGTGCTTACATCAACCTTTGGATTTAAATATATAACTTTTGGAAACCTGTGGACATTCTCAGAGATGATTTGGATTACATTATTGGGGTACATCAGGACATTCCAGACTACCCATTCATTTGGAACATTCATTTATTCGGAACATTCATTCATTCAGAACAATCTATATTTAGGACTTGTGATTAGGACACTTAGGATTATTGGATTATTTGGATTTTAATTCACGTTACTGTAAGTGTCTTTTGATTTTCCTTTTAATTATCTAGAAATAAACTGTTTGTTGATTTTACATACATTGTTGGTTTCACTTTCTTTCTGGTTCTTAGACCATAGAGTCGTAACAGAAATTCGGGGCTCGTCCGGGATGTGAAAATTTCTTTAAATTACAATTTAATTAATTTTGTTTCGGAAATTTATTGTCACAGTTAAAGATTTTTGTTTCACTCAATTAAATATTTTAATTCCAATTGAGAAATCTTTAGTGAAACCAGCAAACATTTGCAATGTCATTTAATGTTCAGAATTTGTTTCAAGTCCTACCGACATAGGACTTCAAAATTTCAATGCGGCACAGCTTTTAGAAATCAAACATCTGATAAGACTGATTAGATATATTTATCGGTTTCTACGTGCACTTACTGTAAATAGAAATGACACGTTATTTCTAATTGCTACAGGTTGAAAAATAAGCAACAGAGTAATAACAGAGCTATTCCAAATTCTCTTGTTTCAAAGAGGTCAAGGTCACGGTCTTGTATTGAAGGCAATACATTTGTGGGGTCCGACAAACCCCAGTCTGATTCTATTTTGGAGATTTATGAACCATTCATGTCAGAAGGTTCTATATCACTTATTGATGATTTTGCCAAACCTATCCCTACTGTACTATTAAGGGACACGGGAGCTTCTCAGAGTGTTTTATTATAAGGTGCTTTGCCTTTGTTTGAAAAGTCTTCCTTTAGTGAAAGTGAGGATTATTGGATTATTTGGATTTTGATTCACGTTACTGTAAGTGTCTTTTGATTTTCATTTTAATTATCTAGAAATAAACTGTTTGTTGATTTTACATACATTGTTGGTGTCACTTTCTTTCTGTTACATTTTTCTTAGACCATAGAGTCGTAACAGTATATACTTTAAAGTGGGGTTATGAACAGTTTCCAAGTTATGGATTAGATCCAAGTCACCAAGGCTTGGATAAATCCAGGGGATTATGCTACTTGGATGAACGATTTGTCCTTTTCATCCTGAGAAAATGATCATATGTGTACCCCCCCCCCCCCATATATATATATATAAGGTCTAGACAAGAAGATAAATCACATCAACATTAATAGACAATGTAGCAACTATGTGCTCCAAGTGTTTCTTACCCCTCTACAGCTTCAATGCCTGTGGGAATTTGTACCTACAAGCTGACACATTTTGACTATTAGATAAGCGATATCAGGCCCACTTGTGCCTCTTGTTCATACTAGGCTGGGTGATACAGTAGTTAATCAACATATTGGTTGAAATGTCTGCATACTATTGTTTATGTTGCAGATATAGTGAGAGTGGTATGTAAAATTCAATACGACTAGCCGCCAGAAATTATAGAGTAAATAAAGCCACCGTTATTGAAAAGGAATTGCCGTACGTGATTCTAAAATATCCTTTTCTTTAAGCGGGACGGACTTTCACTAGTTCAAAACAATGGAGTATTTTAAAAGTACCTGGCTCTATAGGGGCCCTGGATGGTCAAGTGGTCTAAGGCGTTCCCCTTTACTTCACCTCCGCCCGCGTGGGTTCGAGTCTCGGAATCGGCCAACGTCGGTATGTGAAAAAGCTGCCAGAAGCTTCCCGTGGGTCGGTGGTTCTTCACGGAGTTTTTTCTGGAGTCTTCCTCCACTAGATATACTGACTGCCATGTATATAGCCTATCATGTGCTGAAAAATGGCGTTTAACCCACTAGATATACTGGCCGCCATGTGTAGCCTATCATGTGCTGAAAAATGACGTTCAACCCACAACAACAACATGGTTCTATATTGCACGCTTCAATACAACTCAAAGAGAATAATCTTTTATAATCACATTATAAAAACTTTCCATTCCAAAACTTTCCATTCCAAAACTAACAGTAAAAAAGACCAAAACAGAAAACAAATTGATCGTTTACATATAAGTGTAGTACAATAAATACATTTTCAAGAATTGTTCAGGTTTATAGGATAATTCAATGGTTTAGAAAATCTACCTCCAGCAAATCTAATTTGTGTCTGTATTTTGTGATATAAAAAATATACTCTTCTTATCAGGAATGGACCCGGCGGAGCCATACTTCCAATATACTGACAAGATTGTGCGTCTTGATCCTACAGATGCAAAGTTTGTAGACGTTGTACATACTGATGGAGAAGGCATCATAAAATTAGGTATGTAAATTACGAGATGTTCTTATCAAAGTATGAAGCACTGCTACCTTCCCTACATATTATTAGCTCCCCTGTTTGACTATGTTGACTCCGGTGTCATTTCAAAAGTTCTTTCGTGTGATATCTCACAGAGTGCGAAAGAATCTCAAAAGATTTAGGATCATCATACAATCTTACTTATTGAGAATGAAAAATAATTTAGTATGTTAGAAATTTTCTTGGTACTTAGATTTTTTGACATTTATGGTAAACTGAATGATAAGCAATCCATAAATCTAAATGAAGACCTAATTGACACAAATTGCACATATTTTGACAATAAGTGGCAGGTTGAGTAATGTTTAAATAACCTCTAGATACATGAAATAAGGATAATTTAAGTTAGTATTGAGGGCAGACTTAATTTTATTCTTGTCTAGTAAAGGATAATCTCTTGCAAATAACATCATTAGTTTTTCTTATCAATGCAGATGGAAGAAATCTGGAAAATATCTCACAGAAAATGCAAAACTCTCATTGAATATTTTGCCATACCTTACAGCCTGGAATATCACGGACATGGAAGTTTATTGTTTACATTAGTGTCTATGTGACACGTCAACCTGGAGTGTGAAAATTTCCCTGTTCATTTATTATGCTATATGATTTTCTAAATCTAAAATACGATAGGTTTGTATACGTTTCAAGAAGTACCGCTTATAAGTCGAGTCCATCTGTAAACAACATAGACCCTGATCTGCCGGCGCATAATAGGTTTATATTGTTTGTTCTACTAATTACCCATATCTGCCGACGCATTATGCGAGGGCAGATCTAGGTCTGTGCAGTTTGCAGTTGGACTCGACTTATAAACTAGTATAGGCGGTAAGGCACAAACGTACAGGTAGGTCATTATAACCTACATTTTATGCTCCAGAAAGAAATTTCAGCTTCCTTAGATTGTGCGGAAATGCTTAGTCGCCCTATGAAACCTACAGTTTGGGATAGGATATTCACAACATCATAATAATATTGAAACTCTGTTGCATTTAATGATAGCTGATTTATTTTCTTAGAAATGTACCTCAGGCGAATTCACGAGACATGGATTAAAATAAAGAGATCACGCTAACACGCAGCTAAAGCTCCAAATAAAAAATTTTGGCACTTGATATATTTATTCAGATATATGCCAGACCCAGTCATACATGTCGGCCACAATTGTAGATATTTCCGTAAATTTTGGGGTTCTCGTTGCGTAAGTTGCGTCCTTGTGGTTGATTTGTGGAAATGACATTTTGAATGATTCTACACATGTCGATTCAGAAACAACGGCATATATCATTTCGTCATTATAGTTGCTCTTATGCAAATTTGTTTATGCAATTTCTGGCATAAAACAAGGATGATGGAAGTATTGGTTTTCCATTTGCAAGAAATTAAATGGAAATAGTCTCAGAAATGTATTTGTTCTTGGCATGACAACTTCTATCCCTGACATCGAATCTGAGGACTGATTCGTTCGTAATCCAATGATGTCATCTTGCCTAAACTTGAGAATAGCTTTACTGTTTTTGATCATTTGAGTTAAATGTAAGGTATGTTGGAGCAACTCCAAGGTTTATAGGGTTGTTTTGACTCCATGTTCGCATTTTGTGATCAAATCAATGTACACTTCGGGCCAGTATTTTCTAGTTCAGAATGTGATCTTTGGCGTTGGATAAAAAGTAAATGTTACAAGATGCTCATATTGGATTATTATATAGTTGATATGATGTTGAGATACATGTACATTTTCATAATAAGTTATTATTGATTAGCACTTAAAATGGGGGAGGGGTGCAGTTGTCACAAATCTACTATTGGATCGTATTGAGCGTAGCATCGGTTGAGCTTGTCAGACGTGAAATTTACAACTTCGGAAGACCGTCACCTGGCGACTCAAACGCCTTTCAACTATTCTTAAACCCCACGACAGATCACAGTTCTGTACTAGTGAGACATGTGTATGTTAAAGTAACAGAAGAGACTGGATGCATATAGTTTGGTTGCTGTTGGTGAACTGCTACAAGGGGACGAACTGTCAGCTTCTTGGTGCATTTATGACGGAAGTCAGTAGAAAAAGTAAGTAAGTTATTCCAGCGACCGGTTAGGGGACTAGATGTACTCTGATATTTTTAACTAGTTTCATAATCAGACTATAGTGATCGAACTCGCTTTTTCGTGCGTAGGAGTATACTTTTATGCAGCCATAAAAAGACATGTTTTATCACGGTGCATTAGACTGAAATGCTACAGTCAAACTCAATGTCTCTCTCTCTCTCTCTATCAAGTAAATTTAATTATGATATATCTGATGTTGAATAATGGATAGTGTATGTAAATTATATCTGACAGGTTACGGCATGATTCAGCCAGTTGGTCATGTGGATTATTATCCCAACAGTGGTATGAACCAGCCGGGCTGCGACAAGGACCCTATTACTACACTACGCATTGAAGGGGATGTATACAATGGTAAGGCTTTTCCAATGTCTATCTGTCTGTCTGCCTTCCTGTCTGTATGTTCACTTGCCCGCTTGTATATCTATATTTAGTCTATTCGTCCATATATATATATATATATATATATATATATATATATATATACACATATTGGGATTGAGGTACACGTGGATTCAGTTGCTGCATTCGTTTAGCGAAGCAGAAACCTCTGTGAGGGATTTTCAAACTTTGGAATTTATATTTGATAAAATACATTCATATTAAATTTTGCACATTTGTTACCACTGTTTATCTTCGCTGCACATTGTTAGTTTTGAAATTTCTAATCAATTGAAACTGATTTACAATACATTGTTGTAAAGGGGTTTTAAAACTCAATATTTTAATAAATTTAAAGGTGTGAAACAATTTGTGGCCTGCAATCACCTTCGTTCGTATGACTATTTCACCGAGTCCATCAACAGTGCATGCCCATTCGAGGGATACAGTTGTAACAGCTATGAAGATTTCAAGGTATGTAATTTTAGTGGTGTTTCGTAAAGAAATGAGAAAGATGTAAGTCATAGTCGTCGTAATAATGTATGTGTGTATGTATGTATGTATGTATGTATGTATGTATGTATGTATGTATGTATGTATGTATGTATGAGGTTTAACGGCGCATCAGCACAATCCTGGCTATATAGTGCAAATTAAGTTTATATATTCACAGAAAGGCACACAAAACAAAGACAAAGGCACGAAAGAGTTAAATCCTTCTCAGCTGGAACATCATCATGGGATGCTCCCCATGACCAAAAGGTTGCCTCCATGAGTCGCGTCTTACGACATGCAGGAGGGTGCATCGAGCCTATTCTATGTCTCCTAGCTCGCAGGCAGGAATACTACTACTACTACTAATAATAATAATAATAATGGTTGATCACAAAGGTTACAAACAATGTATTTCATGACATATATCGGAAAACTGTCACGTCACCAACGACAACGGCAAGAATAAAACTACATTAATAATGATAAGGATGATGATGAGTACGAGGAGAACGAGAAGGACGACAACGACGTCGGACCGACCGATGGCGCCAATTAGGAAAAAAAAAATAATTGATGAAAATGAGGACGATTCTGCTTAGCCTAATTATATGATGTAGATAATGAAGCTGGTTGAAGTGCCAGAAGGTGGCACTGTCGACTATATTAAAAAGTATCTGCAAGTACCGTCAAGATGTATTAAATGAACATATTCTTTTCCGTCCTACCACTATCACATACAGTAACAGTAAGAATAGCGTTTACATACTCACGCCCACCAATCTTTCCCATGCATTGTGAGATGATATATCAATAAAACCGCTATTTCTCGTCAAGAAAGTTATATTCATGACAATATGCATGGGAGGTATCATATATGGAGTGTACTGCAGCTCATTTCCCGTGCACATCATAACCTTCGTAACTGTATTTACCGAATAAATGTAAGGGGTTAATCTCCATGCGTGGTGATTTTTTAAACTATACAATATACGATGCTTCAAATCGGCACAGACCACGTGCTTCAGATCTAATGAACGTGGATAGTAAATAGAGGTGAAAAAATGGGTCAACAGTGTATGTATGTATGTATGTATGTTCGCATACATGTGAGCGGCACATCAGCACAATCCTGGCTATATAGTGCCGAGCAAAAGCTAGTTAGCAAGAATTATAAGCCAGAAAACTTGTCAAATACACAGGAAGACAAACCAATCCATCAAAAGTAAATATGCACTATGAGACATAATATAAAAGACCAAGATGTTGCAGAAAGTCCTCGAAACAGTACTCAAAATTTAGATGAAAGTCCCAAAAAGGCACTCAGAACATAGATGAAAGCATAAGAGAGTTAAATCCTTAAAATACAAAGTCAAGAGTGACGATGATATCTTTTTATTTTCCTCTTCCTTCTACTATAGTATGGTCCCGATGGATTCTGAATTGTATCCAGTACTCAATCTCAGAAACTAACAAGATGCCGCAACTCAAATGCAGATAAGAATATTAAGCTCCTTCTATACCTTACAAATTTCTTTCATTCTTGCCAATGTTCGATGTAATTGCTTTGTTTATTCAAAAAATGTGGCTCTCAACGGTGAAGACAATAATAAAGTTTCGGTTATTTTTACGGAAGCCGGAAGTGTCTATGCAAGAAGGAAGGATGACGGGATGTTCCGGACGCACCTGCGGTATGTAAACAACAAACATCGTCTGCTTGTTACATAGTCAACATACAGCTTGTCAAAAATTTCATAACGTTATACCTTAATTTCGTTAATAATGGTTGTTGTCTCTTCTGAAACCGCATACCAGCTGTACACTAGGAAAATCTGCATCTACGTTCTATATTTATTCGTCAATTATTCCATACACGGAAAAAAACTAATTACGTATAAAGGCTTTAAAGGGGCACAACTCATATCAGACTCTCCCGTAATTTGCCGAATGGCCGGAAGCTGCGCAATCCCACGTCGTAAACATCGACTAGTCCAGCCATGGCGCTTCAACATTACGGACGCCGTTCAATTTCTCGTTTTTTGAAAAAACAAGCCAGTAACATCGAACATTGGCAACAATGAAAGAAATTTGTAAGGTATGGAAGGAGCTTAATATTATCTGCATTTGAGATGTGGCATGCTGTTAGTTTCTGAGATTTAATACTGGGTACGATTCAGAATCCATCGGGACCATACTATAATACTGACACTACCAACACTGGTACTACTAATACTTCTACTACTACGACGACAACCATCATAATCACTAACCTAACGTTATTTTTAGTAATGATAACTATGAAATAACCTATCTCAATAAGTTTTCTTCCCCAAGACTTATTTTTGTTTAAAACATTTTTTTATCCCAGCGAGGAATGTGCATGCCATGTTCAGATGGCGGGTGTGGGTATATGGGTTTCCATGCCGACCAAGTTAAGCCACCTGCGGGAACCACTAACGTCAAATACTTCTTGGACACAGGCGATTCCAAACCTTTCTGCCGTAAGAGTGATAATATATAATTTCTTTCCTGCTTTTGGACAGGATACTTGCAATCATGTGGTGGATAAGATCTGGTAAATGCCTTCATTCCGTTGAAAATTAAGGACAAGCATGCAACGCATTTCAAACAAATATTCTCTTGGCTAAAAGTTATCGTTTTGAGTCTATTCTTTGTCAACGAATAAAACATAATTAAAATACTATTTTAAAGAAAAAAAATGATACTTTGTAAATAAACGTATTTTGGAATGAAATCAAATTATATGACATGAGTGGTGATTATACAGATCATTTCATAAGTATAAGAGGTGTATAAGTTTCTCTCCCTCCCCCCCCCCTCTCTCTCTCTCTCTCTCTCTCTCTCTTCGGCCTTCGAACAACACAGGACTCGCACAATAGATCAATAATTGCAATACAAAAGAATACAACAGGAAACCATTTGCAGCAATAGGTCATCACTTGCATTTATTGATTTAATTCCGTACAAGTGAGTACATGTACCTAAAAACAAAAGACCAATTATGGAAACAAAATGGAAGTCTACGTTAGACAAAGTTGTGTCTGTGTGTGCGTGTGTCTTCCAAAAGACACAGGTTAAGGAGAGAGAGAGAGAGAGAGAGAGAGAGAGAGAGAGAGAGAGAGAGAGAGAACTTCCATAATGGAATACGAGTTTTAGAAATTTGAGAGTTCCTTTAATCAATATCATTAATCAAATTAACAGACTAGATGAAATTCACCTTTGATGGAAGTTTGAGAAATTGCATGGTCCATAAACATTGTGGAAAGTTAGAAAAGATACAACAAATTTAGAATATCTGAATGAATGCTAAAACTGGTTGCGGGGATTAAATTTATCTGAATGAATGCTAAAACTGGTTGCGGGGATTCAATTTATCTGAATGAATGCTAAAACTGGTTGCGGGGATTCAATTTATCTGAATGAATGCTAAAACTGGTTGCGGGGATTCAATTTATCTGAATGAATGCTAAAACTGGTTGCCGGGATTAAATTTATCTGAATGAATGCTAAAACTGGTTGCCGGGATTAAATTTATCTGAATGAATGCTAAAACTGGTTGCGGGGATTAAATTTATCTGAGGATCCACATTTTGCCATAGTTTATTTCCTTGCACAGGTTACCACTACCAGATTAAAGTGTCGTTCGGCAGTGTGTCCGGGTCAAGGACGGAGAGAGGAAAAGTAATTGTGAACCTAATGGGGTCAAACGGACAGCTAGGAGAAAAAGCGCTTACTAACGAGTGTGTAAACATCATGTTCCTTCCGTTTTTTTTCTTTGTTGCTTGTTTGTTCTTCTTCCTTTCTTCCCTCTTTTTCTCAGTGTTTTATCTTTCTGTTTCAATCATAATATTAGAAATAATTGTCCATGTACATGAGACAGCTTTCAAGGTTTAAACTGTTAATGAAAGTTGTCAAATTCAGCCTTTAAAACATGGAAAACTGTAATAAAAAAAACTTAGCCATTGTGGTCATTGATTCAAAGAAACAACAGTAGCAAGCGGGAGGCTTGACAAATAAAAGTTTTGGGAAAATATACGGACCGTTATAGAGTAGGTGACAACTAAATAGGGACAATCTTAAGAGATCACGTTCCGAAGGGAACTATATGGCTGAATAGCTTTCCTGCATTCAGACGAGAATGGGAGATGGATCAGTAGCAACCATGTGGGAGTCGTAATGGAAAGGTGTTATCAACTTGTATTATTTTTTGCTGCAATTTATGGTAATATTAAAATGTTGTTTTTAAAATATAATTAAATGCAGGGTAGTGTAAATAAATCCCAATTTCTTATTCAGTTTTATGGACATTGAACCGGGTAAGACGTATGGGTTTGTCGTGACCTCCACCCATGATCTTGGCACCGTGAACAGAGCTACAGTGAGCTGGCACCACAGTTCCAATGTCTTAGACTTCACGAGCTGGAATATTCTGAACATACGTCATCCCAGCGTCTACATCCAGAAATTGGCAATAGTCAACGGAGAGACCAAGAGAACGTAAGGATAAATATTTGCCATTCATACAAAATCTGATAGGTGCTTCATGGATTTGTTGGAATAAAAAATATCATTGGCTGGTTACCTATTAAGAATAGTTAATAATGTTGTTAATGACAAACCTGCCTGACAAATTGATGTAAGAAGCTATTACAGCTAGTAGGTTGTACTTGTCTCTCGGATTGTCAACCCCGACACGAGAGAGTCGAAGATAGAGGTCTAACCATTAAACTATGAAGGCTCCTGTTGCTGCGGTTTTTTAAATTATTATTTGATATTTTGTTTGTTTGTTTGTTTGTTGGTTGGTTTGTTTGTTTGTTTGTTTGTTTGGGGGATGGGGGGGGGGGGTCTCCTTTTTAATACGTCCTCAAATTTGGAAACGTCGTCGTTTTTAAAGACATCTTTCGCTCTCGTGAAAAATCGGCAGCCAAAGGGAGAGAACGTTTGTATACCTGACTCATGGTTCGTACAGCCCAAGAGTTGGTTGTCAAGGACTTCTCAAAGACTTCCAAATCTTTACAAGGAGTATTTTGTCTTATGAAAATTGAACTTTCTCTATATGTTACTTTGTTTATCACAGGATGAAATGGATACAAAAATAAAAAAGGAAAAAAACTTATTCGTTCACCATTACTGCAAAAATGGAGGATATTCCGTCTGGTAACTACCCGTGTCATTTGTCATTTGATCCATCCGATTTTTTTTATATCCCGTTTTATTAAATTATTATTCGTTATTTTGGGGAAACAATGTTCATAACAACAAAATCCCTCTGAATTTAAAAAGTTGTACATTTTATTCAGTTTTAATGTTTTGTATTCTCTCAGATAAATGTAACTAGTTTGTGCAAAAATTCAAGGAATTTTCAGAAATAAAATTAACTTTTTAACAATTCAGATTTTCAAGGCAATCCTTGAAATTCAAGGATTTTTCTAGGTTGTACGAAACATGAGACAATCAGCCACACACACACACACACACACATATATATATATATATATATATATATATATATATATATATATATACTAACCAACCAATCATAATGGCCGAGGCCGATTGTAAACATTGGGCACGAAATTACCTCCCATAGTGAATCCATGACAACAGTTTTTTCAGTTGAAATATCAACCATGTTTAAAGAATTTTTTTTTACATTTGTCTCTGGGAACATAAACATAACATGAAATATTTATTAATATAAACTTTTATTCATTCAAAAGGAAATATTGTAAAGGTAACAGTTTCTTGTCTACCTCAAATTTCTGAAGGTACAATTCCTTGTCAGATATTTCCGAAGTTCCTATTTATCTCCCAAGGTTCCACTCTAGGATATGGATGCAAGTATTCCAATTGTAGGATATACTTATAAAATATGAACGAAATTGTAGACTGTTTGAAAGTAGCTTGGACGATACACACACAATCAAAATGGTGTTGTCTCGACTGAAAGCAACACATTGCTGAAGGAAAATGCCTGGATATTTGAAAACTGCAATCGACACTTCTATTTCTAAACTAAAAAGTTTCTAAACGACAGCCTCCTTCATTAGTTGAATATCTTTCGAGCAGTAATAAGGAAGTTTACGGCTATTGACATAACGAAAATCAAGGCATGTGAGATGTTATTTTTTCCGAAACCAAAAGTTGTTTTTGTCTGCTAGATACCTCTGAAGTAACTTTCTTTTGTCGTAAAAAATGATGACGTCCCCTAATTCGAAGACCTCCCCATCCATGAATCGAGACTTTCTCCACCTTATTAATACCATCTGTGAAAGGAAACACAGAAAGAAGGTAGAAAAGTGGCCACATTCTATAAATAAACAGGCCATTTTTCTATCATGTATAGCATACCGGTAATGAGTTAACTTTGCATCTCTGCAGTCCCTGTTTTGGTCGATAGTTTAAACAAGTACGCAGGCAGGTGATCGCCGATCCAAAACAGGCTGTTTTCTTCTGAGCTATATGGATTCCTTCATCTAAATGCCATGCCATTATATGAGCCGCACAGTATGTGTTGTAATTCGTTGGAACTTGTGCAATTGATGTAAAGGTTAAACTTGTTCATATATTTTCTTCTTTACCATTCCAGAGTCAATTTCTGTGGCCAGAATGCACAAATTGAGACAGACCAAACCAAGCTTCTTACAACAACGTGTTGATAAGGAAATCACTAAACCCGCGATCTCCATCTTGAATATGTTGAATCTGTGAATAAACTGTCGCTATTCTTCTTTGTCGTCTCTAGCACATATGATTGTCTTTCGTCAGGGATTTTTAAAATTCTTATTGCTGTTGTTTTTGTTCAACGTCACACTCCACTTGCTATTTTTCTTCTTCGCTTTGGAGCCTCCCAGTGATCCCTTCATTTTATATAAATCCCTATAGTTTTCCCTATAATTCATTCTAATTTCCTTTATTCCTATAATTATGTGGGTGAAGCACATTCCAATTTTTCCTATACATCGTTATTCAGAATTTTTTTATAAAAAGGAATAAAATGATTCATCATGACGTATTTACTAATATAAAAGAGAAAAGTAGTACTAGTAACGGATTAGGTATATTGAAATTATTATTTCAGTGCATTACGTTATTAATATTGACTAATTTTTATATTCCAATACTTCAAAATATGGTATTCAGTTGGAAATATTACACGTCACAATCCGTTCATGATTTTCCTATAAAATCCTTATATTTTTACCTATATTTTGAGATTAAATGTCCTATCAGATTCCCATAATTTAAACAAAATATAGCTGGGAGGACTGCTTCGGCTATTTCTTCCTCTACCGGAAACAAAATTAAGAGTGCAGATAACAGCAACAACAAAATAACCAGCAGAATAATGGCTGATCTTCCTGACCGGCCGCAGCTATTGCAAATGTAGAATTAATATAATATTGCCTCAAATGACACTGACCTGTAATGATTTGACCCGATGCCGTCATACGTAAACCAAGTGAAAATCTAAAAATGTGGTCACCTTGAGGTTTTCTTTCTTGCCCCCCCCCCCCCCATGCTATGCAGCTGTTAGTGTGCGAATATAAGACTAATTGCCATTTCAGTGCATGCACACTTTATTTTAGACCACCAGAACTGATTAGTAGCTGTTACTATCCAACTGTAGTATACCAATACATTCTGATGACAGTTGGGTGTATGCAAGTGAAGCTATTACGTAGAAACCAATAATGCAACTTTGCGTACAATGACCTTGACCTATGCTTTGTCGATCGCAAACTCAACACGGAGCTGCCTTTCCTCTTGCAATGGAACCCCAAAGTTGATAAAAATTTGGCGCAGGAAACTTAACCAAAGTGTACTTATGATGTGGAACCCAAAATGACCGTGACATTGACCTTTGACATCTGGGCCGAGAATCCGTAGGGATGTGCCTCTGGTCAAGTATCTATGAAGTGTGATGACAACTGAATCCAGGAAACTTGGATGTATCGAGCGGAAACAAAACACTCGAGGACTGGTGAGCAATTTGATCCTATATATGTACCCCGCCTCCCACACACAACCCATGATTCAAATGAATTATTAGTACAATTATTGATTATGAGAATAATATCTAATAACTTTCACCCAGCAATCCACTAAAAACTGCAAGATTAGTTGCATTCACAAAATTCTGTCATACAGTACATACGAAAACATTACATCCAGTTTTAAGTCAATAAATTGCAATAATTTTTACTAAATCACTAGAGCACCAAGATTTGTCTATATGTGCATCTTTAGATGATGACGATAATATGTACAAACTTTCACAGCAAACCGTAAAACGAAGTTGTAAAACAACTTGCATACAGAACATTCCGTCTTACACTGCATTAAGGTGCAAGGAATATAACTCTAACGAAAATTCAGATAGCAAAGTGATTTGTCGATATGCGCATCTGAAAATGATGACTTTAACGTGTACACGGTTTCAAGGCAATCCATTACAAATTGAGACAAGTTGTGTTCACCAGATTCTATTATACACTACATCAGGGTCCGAGTTAAAAAGGGCAATCATTCACACAGTGATTTGTCGATATATATGCATCTAAAGATGATGATCAGGATATTTTCCAAGTTTGATGGCGATCCATTGAAATCTGCGAGACTAGTTGCGTTCAGAAGATTTTGTCATACTTATCATTCAGCTGCAAGTAAAAAAAGGGCAATGAATCTTTTGCAAATTACGGGAACACAGTGATTTGACGCTATGCGCATTTTCAGGTGATGACCATAATATTTATCCGGTTTCATGGAAATCCATAAAAAAGCACTGTGTGACTAACAAGATTGTGTGATACACAGCATTACCGTATATACTCTTGCATAAGTCGGATCCGAATGCAAACAACATAGACCCTTATCTACCGTCGCATAATGCGCCGGCAGATCAGGATGTATGTTGTTTGTTCTACTGATTAGTCCTTACAAACTGCATAGACCCAGATCTGCTGGCGCATTATGCGACGGCAGATCTGGGTCTATGCAGTTTTCAGTTGGTATTCATTTATACGCGAATAAAACGGCAAGCTAAAAGACAAAACATGGCAAAAACTCTAACATAAACTGAGTTAGCAAAATGATATGTCAATATGTGCATCTTCAGATGATGATCCTAGTATTGACCAAATTTCGTGCCAATCCATCAACAAGAAGCCCAAGAGGGCTTGATATCGCTCACCTGGGTAACTGACATGTGTTAGCGTGTGAATGCAAATTCATACATGAATTGAAATTGTTGAGTGGAAATACAAATTTGGAGAATTTAATTGCTATATTGTCTATCAATGTTGACGTCGCTTACTATATTTTTTTTTTAGACCATATATATTTTGGAGATTCAAGGTTCATAATAAATTTCCTACGTGCTTAATGCATTTCTTGTAATAAAAACATTATTCGAGTGTTCTCTGTTGTGAGTAAATTTAAGAATGTTTAATAATATTGTTGATAAAAAAAAAAAACGTTTCAAAAATGGTTATAGGAAGCAAGGACAACATGTCATTGTAATACTGTTGGATTATCAGTGTCTAAACCAGGGGTTCAAAGAGAGTAGCCTAACCACTACCCTATGAAGGTCCCCGTAGGTTTGTAGTTCCTGTTTGTCTACGTAATCCCACTACATAAAATGTCGACAGATTAAATATGTGGGAATGTCTTGGTCTTTGCGGACGTCCTAAAATTATGGGACGTTAACATTTCTTAAGACGGCTTTCTTTCGCTCTCGCGAGAAAATGTGAGACAAAAGAAGAGAACGTTTCTACGTCTGACGATCAGGCACACTCATACTAAACTATATTGGGCAATAAACTACCTCCCCTAATTCGCGACAACAGCTTTTTAAAATTGTAATATCAATCTATTTTATAAAATAAAATTGTCTATGGATACATAAATCAAACATAGTTCATTTTAAAAATATTCAGAATTGAAGACTGTTTGTGCGTTTGACTTAGTTTAGCCCACATTTCCCATATTTAAATTTCCTAATTCTATTTTAATTCTGATTTTGTTTTTTCTGTTCTCTGGTTAGGATTTTATATTTTTATTTATCATCTATATTCCTTTTTTTTTCGTGATCCCTGTCTTAAAATGCTATTTGTTTTATTTCTGTTTGTATATACATATACATACATAGATACATACAACATGTATAAGTGCCAGACATGAATGACCGCCACGTACTCGGGGCAACTTGACATCAGTCATAGGATATCCCAAATATCATTATATCAAATTGTCTTTGATTTTGTTTGTCCATCACACTGTTAAATAAATACCTGAACGAAGTACAATTCAAAGGTTACACTATTTGGTTTACCGATTGTTTCTTTGTCGGAAATCTTCATTCAAAGGTGTCTAGGTCTTGTTTACACAGTTTCTTTGTCGAACAATCAAAAGAAGTGTTGCCTATTAAGCTTGTTACTGCTTAACTGCCTGAAGGCTATACCGCTCACAGTTAAGCTGGTCAAATCGGGTGGAGAAGGGCAACTTAACCCTTTAGCGAATTAGATTTCAAAGATCGGCTTCCCATTAAGATATTTGTTATTCTGAAGGTGAGAGCAAATCGAAACAAACATCTGTACAAAGAAAACAAAGAGAATGCTTTCACCAAACTGATGAACTTTATGTAAGTGAATTTACCATAGTGCAAATGTGGCTACATCATGATCGGTGATAGTAACACTGTGTACCAACGTTTTGTTTAAACAAATGTGTGAGAAATCTGTAGCAAAGGATGGGGATAAACGTATTGTTTGCTGCTACCACCTGATGACACCTATGGAGGGATCGAAACAGGTTTTTTAAAAAATGAATATATATTAAAAACAGTAGATTCATGTGTTTCTATCAAGTAGATCAAAATGTCAGGTTGCACTCGGGAAAATTTCAGGAATCATATATATATATATATATATATATATATATATATATATATATATATATATATATATATATATATATATATATATATATGGTTCCCTTGGAAGAAGAGGAGCAAAGTGTAGCCACTGGGAGGAAGGGGCTGGCTTTATCACTCCCACTATGGAGGTAGGTAGGAGTTAACCAATGCTTCCCTTCTGAAATGAAAATTAACCCGATTGAAAATTATCTTTCGAATATTCTTTATAATTAGCTGAAAATATGCTCACATAATGCAGAACGGGAGGGACGACATACAAATATAAAAGCCTTGTGACTTTCGAACGGGGGAGGGGTACCTCATATGCTTGCTAGTTTGCTCATAGTTAGGGATCTGGAGGTGCCCACATCAGTAGCCGATAAACTGTAGCATTGGTCCAGTTAGAACACGTTAAGCACCTCCTTGACTGGGTAGCGGAACTGGAGATAATTCAAGGATAAAGAAAACTAGTGCAGAACACTGGCATCCCCTTTAGAATGGTAATACAACTAGTAATGGATATAATAATGGAAGACAAGGAAAGGAAAAAAGGGGAGTTGGAAACCATGAGAGAGCCGCAACTACAACAAGTAGAACAGCAGAGAGAGAGAGAGAGAGAGAGAGAGAGAGAGAGAGAGAGAGAGAGAGAGAGAGAGAGAGAGCAACTCATTAAGAAGTAGCGGCAGCAACTGTTCCTACGGTGAAATCTGCGACAGCAGCAGGAACAACAGCAACATTCACCAACAGAAGGGTGGAGGATTGAGTAAGTGAGGCTAATCAGCCTCACTTTACTCTGTCCGTCTCTGTAGATCCATGGCAAAATGATAGGCAGGGAAACATATATTCCGGATGTGGAGCTAGCCCAGAAAGGTGCATGCAGTAACCCTCTCTGAGATTTAAAAAGTCTCTTCTCATGGGTAACGAACAACGCTTTTCAAGTCCGGACAGGTTTTCAAGATTAATGTTGTGCTTTTCTTGGAACAATCCTATGGCGATAGTAAAGCTTTTTAACATGAAGATCTCCACTAAATTATACAAAATCCTTAGACAGAGTATACCAAATATAATCTAGTTAAATTTTAAATACAGTATTTGCAATGTTTTTGGAAAAAATCACCTGCGGTTTTGACAGGTAAATCCGTTAACAGAATTACAAATACCCTGATATAGCTTTTCACTTCATTTGGTGACATCAGTTTGTCAGCATCAAAACTGTATATATGTCTTTGGCGTTACTGCTAACGGAGGGTATTACAATAAGCAATAAGTACACCGGCCATGTATAGATAATAACAACAAGATGCACGTGCACAGGCATAAAGAACAAAAAAAAAAAAACAGTAATTGCAAAAGGAGGAAGAATGACCACCATCACATTTCCTCTCATTGTTTTCTCTTCTTCATTATTGCTGTCATCTTGATTCTTTGCCGTTGAAAGAAATTTGAGATTTTTATTAGAAACTTTGTCAGGCGTAAACATGCTTCAGTGGTTCCGAGATTTAAATACCACGTGTAAATCATACCTATTTGACATGAAATTAGGTTGAAAACAGACTTGAAAAAAAGAAAGATATCGATCAGGTCTACTATATATATATATATATATATATATATATATATATATATATATATATATATATATATATATATATATATATATCTGTGTGTGTGCAAATAAAATAAGGCCATAAATGTAACGAAAGAAACAGCGAGGCATAACAAGGACGCCGATATTCTAGCCAGGGCCCGCTTTAAAAGCAATACATGTAGAGAAGGGTATTGTATGTTCCCCGTGCTCGAGACTTGTACCTTTCTCAGTCCACAATAAGTGATATTAGTCCTATTTTACAACGACAAAAAGCTATTCATAGCCAAATCTAAGCATTTTTTAAGGAGAGCTCACATATTTCAGAAATGTTTTTTCTCGAATGTTTGATGGTTTGTCTAATTTGGGTGACGATAAATTAAGTTTCGTCTCATTTTCAGTCTTTTTATTACTGACCTACCAAAATAAAAACACATTTAACATTCTCTTTGACTATGTGAGTATTTTGATTCTGACAGCTTCAAAGCTATTTCGGGATCACAAAATGAATTTGGGGGCATAAATACAAGCAAGGAAGATGCATTTATTGTCCAAACTTACAAGAACGTTTCATTTCGTTGATACACATGCTCTTTATCGGAAACAACAATAAAAGCCTCCTTAAAATAAATAGTTACAGAAGATATAAGGAATACGTTTGAAAACAAAAAAGAACTTTTTCTTGCACTTCTTATAGGAAATCTCTGGATACTTTATCTTACAATTCTTACAGAAATCTGATTGTTTTCATAATTAATGTTATTTTTTTTTCTTTGAAAGTATTATGCCGATAATAAAGATTTTAGAAGACCTGAAAATCTCGCACTACAATATCCGAACCCTTCGTCAAAGTAAATCAAATATAATTGAATTCAAGAAAAGAAACATGACGCTAATGACAAGTCTGCACGGGCAACGATCATTCTCAATCCGCTCCCATTTGAATACAGTATTTGGAGTGTTATGTTTATCAAGTATTCTGTTGACAGTGTCTTTAGAATTTAATGTTTTCGCTGTCATAGGTTTATTTTACTAAGTAGCATAATGGTGATCGTTGTCGTTAGAATCGTCGTTGATGAACGCAAAACTTAAATTCTCTTATTGGAGTTTATCAGCTAATCTATCACTACTTCTTTCAATCACCTGAGTAGTTATTCAGACATACAACTCCGAGGTGATCATATTCTTCTGTTTCCTTCACAAACTTCTATCAGGCAATTTGCAAGAAGTCAGCTTGAGACTTCAGAACAAACGGAACAAACCAAAATGGATATGTTGAATTCAATAGTTGACATGCTTACTCTGAAATTGAAACAAAACTGGCATCTAAAGATTATATCGACTCCAAAATCAGTTTGCTCGTCACAAAGGAAATGCTAGCTGCATTACTAAAAACAAGGAGGCGATACAGAATGACCTGAGGGACAAGATGTCAATAATCAAAGAAGAGATAAACAGCTTGAAAGTCTAAATCGTCGCTACACAAATCGAGAATAAGAACTTGAGTAGTAAAATCGAAGTCCTGCAGAAAGAGAAAGAATCACAAGGCGCCTTCATTACTGGACTTCAGATAGTTAACAAGAAGCTGAGGGACACTTTGAATGTTATATGCAGAGACAAGTTCTCATATCTTTTGGTATTGTCACATTACTAAGATTTTTGTAAATGATATTTTACAATGGATGAAAAGTAAGTGTAGGCACGAAACTAGCTCGGAATTCACAAATATAAATATTATCTTTGAAATTAAAGACACAACTCATCCTGATGATGTAATTAATTTGATAATTCTATATGCAAAACAATATATTTATAAATGAAAATTTAATAGAGACGGACCGATTTTTTATCAATTCAAAAAGAACGTTGCTTTTCATTTAATTTTAATGTGGGAAATATAGCGTTTACAGAAAGTGTAAATGGGAAAAGTTTGACAATAGATGGTTATTTTGTAAATAGTGAATAGAGTCATAAAGTTTTTTATTGTAAACACACACACACACACATACACACACACACACACACATATATATATATATATATATATATATATATATATATATATATATATATATATATATATTTGACTTATACACAGAAATTATCTTGATACTTTTGTGGTGATGTTTGTGAATTCGTATGCCAATATATGCATGCTCTGATATTTTGTGTGTTCTTGTACAAATGCCAATATTTTCCATTTATATTAATATGTTATCTTTAAAACATGTATGTAAGCAATATTTCGATTCTATTCCTTGTTCTCCCTATTTTCTTAGCTTCCTTCATGTCATCTTAGCGACGAAAAATAATTGTCTAAAACTGAATACATAAGCAACAATAGAAGTTTTCTTTAAATCAATGTAGCACAGACGATATAAGAAGAATGCATTTGAAAAATAAAATCTTCTGTAAGTTCGAAAGTTTTTCCGTGCAATGCCGTAGAAACTAAAACAAAGCTGATTTTTTTCCGATATCAAAGTTTTAGAAAACCTGAAGACCTGGCACTAAAATATGCAAAATCCTTCGTCAAAAGATATAAAATATAATCAAGTTCAATTAAAGCTTATAAAATATAATCGAGTTCAATTAAAGCACATAAAATATAATCGAGATCAATTAAATCATATAAAATATAATCGAGATCAATTAAAGGATATAAAATATAATCGAGTTCAATTAAAGCATATAAAATGCAATCGAGTTCAATTAAAGCATATAAAATGCAATCGAGTTCAATTAAAGCATATAAAAAATAATCGAGATCAATTAAAGCATATAAAATGCAATCGAGTAAAAATTAGAGCATATAAAATATAATCGAGTTCAATTAAAGCATATAAAATATAATCGAGTTCAATAAAAATTAGCGTGTCCGATGGTCATTCTCAATCTACTACCATTTTGCGTCCATTTAATGCAGTATTGCGAGCATGTGCCTTTAATACTGTATTGGGAGTGCATGCCCTTAATACCGTATTGAAAGTGCATGCTTTTAAATAATGTATTGAGAATGCGTGCCTCTAATACAATATTGAGAATGCGTGCCTTTAATACAGAATTGAGAGTACGTGCCTTTAATAAAGTATTGAGAGTGAGAGCCTTAAATACAATATTGAGAGTGCATGCTTTTAATACAGTATTGAGAATGCGTGCCTTTATTACAGTATCGAGAATGCGTGCCTTTACTACAGTATTGAGAATGCGTGCCTTTAATACAGTATTGAGAATGCGTGCCTTTAATACAGTATTGAGAATGCGTGCCTTTAATACAGTATTGAGAATGCGTGCCTTTATTACAGTATCGAGAATGCGTGCCTTTACTACAGTATTGAGAATGCGTGCCTTTAATACAGTATTGAGAATGCGTGCCTTTAATACAGTATTGAGAGTGCAAGCTTTTAATACAGTATTGAGAGTGCATGCTTTTAATACAGTATTGATTGAGAATGCATGCCTTTAATACAGTATTGAGAATGCATGCTTTTAATACAGTATTGAGAGTGCATGCTTTTAATACAGTATTGAGAGTGCATGCTTTTCGGGTTTTATATGAACAGTGTCCTTAGAATTAAATGTTCACAGGTTTCTTTCACTGAATAGAAAACGTTGACAATTGTCTTTAAAAGAGTCTTCAATGAATGCAAAACTAAAAAGTTACTTATTAGAGTTTATCGGTTCATTCCATTAACAACTTTATAATGCATGAGAGCTGTTAGTAGAAATTTGAGATTTGCATTAGAAACCTTGTCTGGGGTAAATATATATCAAAGGTTCCGAGATTTAATTACTACGTATGAAATCAGAGTGAAACATATCTGGAAAAAAGAAAGACATCGATCACGTCCACAGTATACATATTACAAATAAAAGATCCCCACACTGTAACGAAAGAAACGTAGAATTTTAGACATGAGACAACGCCACTGATATTCTTGCTAATGGCCCGCTTTCAAATTATTGTCTATGCTTTTTTTAAAAAAGTGTAAGGATAACTTTTTGAAACTGCAAATGAAGTTTGGCTTGTATGATCATAGAACGTTTGGAAAAATAAGTTTTGAGATTGCAAGAAATATTTGTGTAGTTTAAATTCTACAAATTTGACCAAAGTGCCTTCGATCGGTAATAGCAATCTAAGAAGCATTTTAGCAGACCCTACTTTGGTGGAGATCTCACTGAGCCACGCGAGAGTCTGGTTAAACTTCGTTTTCAATACGCTCCCAGATCGGGGACAACTCTAACATGAGATTTAAACTGCTCCCCAGATGGCGCTCTCACTTCTCTCGCAAAGCCACTGCCACCATAAATTATAAATTAGTTTCAGTCTCTTAATTTTAGAAACGCATTCCCTTGATTTACATATCGGTCTAGCAACAATACGGCCTGTGCAGGCAGTGGCTTTGTTTACTTACGACACAGGAGAGCAGTTTAACACGAGATTGTGAAATACTTCATTCGTGTCACATATGAATAATTATTGTTCACATATGTCAAATGAATACTTTACTTCACATTTGTAAAAAAAATAATTCCATATATGTAAAAAAAAAAAAAATTTTGCATGGAAGAAAAGAGTTTTACATATGTGAAAAAATAACCTTATTGATTATGTAAAATAAATTACTTCCCTCAGAAATTCTTACACATATCGTTTTACATATATAAAATAACTTATTTATTAGGGATGTGTAAAATCTTTTACATTTTCTCACATGTATGTTAAATTTTGTTTTACATATTATGTAAAATTCTTATTTTTATTCACATTTGTTAAATTCTTATGGAAATATATGAAATCATTTATTTTACATTTGTACAAAAGAATTATACATATGTGTTAAAAAAAAATTTATTACACAGGTAAAATCCTTTCTCAGCTCTTTTAGTTATTATATCCGTAAAATAAATACTTTCTATGTCACATCTATGAAAAAGAATGTCACATGTGTAAATTAAGCCTTTATTTTAAATTCGTAAAGGTATTCCACAAGATGCAAAATATTTTACATTTATATATTGGAAATAAGTGTAAAAGGAATAAATACAGCTCGCAATGTCTACAAGTTTAAACGGAATCTGCATGACATCGTAACGACGCGTCACAGACAAGCTGATGGCATCATTGTGGCGTAACAAAACAGATAACGCCCCTTCGTCATGTAAACATTCACACGTTTTCCAATCTTGTATAATGCTTTAGCATGCTCTGGAAATCAACATTTGATGGACGTTATATCACTTAGCTGAATGAGACTTGTGTATTATATTCTCTTTCCCGAACAATTTAAGTGTAAGGTGTTTTATAGACTAACTTCGGACTTCTATGGACCCTGCGCCCCATCCCCTACCAATCAATAACAAACTATTTTAGATATGAATCGTGCACCATTCACATTGTTTCAGGAAAAAGTTTTTCACCTGTCTCGGGTTTAACTCAGTCAATTTCCAAACTATCCCATTCGGTGCATCCTCGTCTCTTTCTGACGCGAGTCGAAGTTATTCGACTCTCCGAAAGAGACTCAGAGGTAATCTTAGTGATAGTTCCCGAATTGGTAAGATTTCAGCAGACGAACTGCTTAGACTAAGAGTAACACTAAAATTCCAAATCTTTCACGGACTATTACGTAGACTCAAATATCCAGAGCAAATGTAAAATTATGGCCTAGACTAAAATCAGTGCTAAAAGTCAGAAACTTTCACGGCCTTTAGCGGAGACTGAAAAGAAATTGCTGAAAAATTTAAAAAGTTATGGTCTGGACTAAAAGTAGTAAGAAATTTTCAAAAACCTTCACGGACTGTAACAGAGACTGAAAAAAGGCCTGCAAAAATTAAAAATTAAGGCTTAGAGTGAAAGTAATACTAAAATTCCGAATCTGTCACGAACTCTAGCCGTGGCTAACACAATCAAAACCAAAAAAATTAAAATTATGGTCTAGATTAAAAGTACTTCTATATTTCATAACTTTCATGAACTTAGCTAAGACTAAAGAAAAGACCCGCAAAATGACCTAGTCATCTACTGACCAGTACCCAGGCATCTACTGACCAGCACCCAGTCATCTACTAACATTCACACATATTAACCAATACGCATTTTGGGCGGACCAACAGTTATACTTATTAACCAACAAGGTGTTTAAACTGACCATCGCCCAATGTTCTACTTACCAACTCACACATACTAACCAACATGCTGTTTGAGTTACCAACACCCAGATGTCTACTGATCATTACCCACACTTACTAACCAAAATGCTATTTGACTGTCTAGTACCCATATCTACTAACCAACACCCACGCCTACTAGCCAATAATAAAAGATTCGCAAAAGATATAAAACTTTTGGCCTAGGCTGAAAGTAATACTAAAATTGCAAAACTCATTCAGAATTGAGCGTAAACGGAAGCAAATCCGGAAAAGTTTCTAATGTAGCCAAGACTAAAAGTAATACTGAAATTTCTAAGCTAATACTGAATTTATCAATGAGTACCGAGAAATTCCCCCAAAATGTAAAATTCTACAAAGAATTTTTACACATTGTAAAACAAGAAATTAAAAAATTAAAAAAATTAAACCAATTATACCGAATTGAGCGAAGATTGAAAATGTCGGGACAAATTAACAAATTATAAAATAAATTTTAAAAAAAATTAATAAACAATTTTTGAAAACTGTGAAAAATCGGTGTTAAAAGAAAATGTTAAAATAAAAACTTGACATAAATAAAATTTCATAAAAAATTGAACATTATAAAATTACGAAATTACTTTTGGGGTTAGTAGTATGGAGAAGTATTTCTATTTCTAGATACCTCGGTGTCCCTGAAAATGGAAATTTGGTTCACAAAGATATAGGTTGTTAATACATGCTGCACTCTTTTGATGCAACCATTAGCATGATGAAGACTAACACCTAATGATCATCCATCACCCACCTTGGCTATCCAACAACCACATAAACAAACAAAACGGAGGAAAGAAAGAGGAGTTATGTGATGGTCACTACTACACATAATTACATCCAACACCCACCCTGATAAACAAAACAGATGATGAATGGGGATAGTTGAGGTTTACTCACACCTACTTATGGACAAACAAACACACGTCCTTGCTATCCATCACCCCCGCACACGTCCATACAAACTCATTTGAAACGGGACAAAGGGTATGTAGTTACTATCACTCATAATTACAATTAAAGACAGGTTATTTTCTATCCAATACTGCACTCATACACACTCATGAGAACAGTGATTTAGCTCATATAGTTAAGTAGTATTATCACAATAATTACAATTCAATACAGGTTATTTACTATCCAACACCTATACACTTACATACATAAGCTCGCGTGAAAGGGGATGCAAGATATTTAATGGGTAGGATCATTACAAACAAAAGCATATTTTTATCATCCAACTCTCACCCTTACAAGCAAAACAGATGAGCGTAGAGAAATATGTATGTGATGATTATCAACCCACATTTTACATATATCAAATCCTAGACGACTTTAAAGAACTGATAGCGTTGTACAAAACATCTTTGACAATGTCCAGGATATATACACTTGCTTTTCTTCCCCACAGGACCAAACCATCAGCATCAAAGTAATGGTCCTTTTCAGGGCCACCTATATCTCTCAGTAGATTGATACTACTCACTTAGTGCCACACGATAGGATAATGAAGACAGAGAGAATGAAAAGATGTATATATATATATATATATATATATATATATATATATATATATATATATATATATATATATATATATATATATATATATCGTTAAGCCTGGGCGAGGATTTCCCCAAGATTGGAAAAGCGATTGCATTGGTTGATTAGATAGGTGATGTCTTTCATAACTGTGATGACAATATGACGGCATACACATGGACATTTTCATTGGCTGATTGAAACAGCGGTTAAGTTATATCCTTTTAAAGTTTCAATATTATATTAATTTAAATGATTGCAGAAAATATGCATAGAAAACAATTTTGATAGAGAGAAATATCTTTGAAGATTCAGTTTAACCGCATCGCCTTCTAGTTTCGTTCAGTCTGAAAAAACGAGATATGGATAGTCCAATGACGTGCTCTCACTGAGCCACGCGAGAGTCTGGTTGAACAAGAGTACTCCCCATGTTATGTTCTTGATTCGCCAATAATGCCATTGCCGGCACACATTTTTATGCCAGAATATTATATAGATGCAAAGTAGCATTTAAAATCTTAGTTTAAAAGCGTTGACGGAATGTATAAAAATTTGTTTATCTAACCTTTTCATCGATATTTGTCAACTTTACCACTCAAACAAAGTCGACCGCGGGGTCATACAGTCTGCAGGCAGTGGCGTTATCAAGAAAGTCAACATGGTTGTATTTTGTGGTCAAATCCAGAAGCAACTGGCCTGCAGTTCTGGTAACGCATTTCTGGTATTGGGTTGGACAAAGCCCAGGCTTCGAAGATGTGAGATACTGACATGGTTGGATATGGTTCGATTTTGTTGTTGTCCTTTGTTAATGTTAACTCTTTTTACAACTGACTTGTGCTTTCGCGTGTGCTGAGGGTACAATGTTGAGGAATCTGTAAAGACAGAACTTTTACTTTTTGACTAGATGAACAAGATGCTAAAAACAGTTATACCACCAGTTTACAAATGGCTTTAGAGTGTTTCACTTCTTTCACATAGTGTTATTACAGCATCGTGTGATGTGCCTGATACTCCGTATCTCTCTGCACAGTCTTAGACATTTTTGAACTATTCTTGTTATTTCTTTTAACGTTCGGCTTTGGCTTTTTTAAATTCTAGCTAACGATCTCCGAGGTGTCTTTAAAGTTCAACTATACGGGGATCTTTTTGCTTTGTTAAGTTAGCTTTTCATGTTTTTTTTCTAACACTGGATATAATAGATGTGTATCTGAACTAAACTTAATACAAGATGACTAAAAATGTTACATACTAGTAGTAAAATTTAATTGAAATCTTATTGGGTAACTGAAAGGGTGAATTCCAAGACATTTTCAAATTACGAAGATGAGAAATACATAACTGAACTTAATAGAGTAAATCATTTTTATGCTACAAAGACAAACATACAACAGAATCTCTGTTCAAATAAAAATAGTTACAAAATGCAGACTACAAGATAGTATCTGGCATGTTTCAAGCGAGAGAGAGAGAGAGAGAGAGAGATGTTCGTATAAGATGTGTTTACAATGTGTAATAATCAAGAATGAGGATTAAACAATGTGTTTTTTTATCTCTATGTGGTGGACTAATATACTCGAATAGGCCTCCGCTTCTTTTCTACTTTTTTTCAACGCGTTTTGTGTAAACCAATAATTTTTTCGACTTAATAGTAATCAGCGAAAATCGAGAGAAATGGTTGTATAAGACTGGATCTTTTTTGACAATTTGCATGCATATATGCATTGCTTAGCAGATGTTAATATACAATTTATTAACTCCCTATTATTCCCACTGACTCCGACAAAGACATTTTATATTCATGTTGAATTCCAGCTGTTTTTACCAAGATAATCATTACGTTTTCCGTATAACTTTTGCACATGAATACAATCCCATTATAAATGAAGCATACTTTCTTCATTCATTTCGCAAGAAATCACACATCGAAGAGCCAACGATTTTGCATGTAAATAACAATTTACTTGTTGCAATAATACGCATAAGAAATTTATATTGAAACGTTCTCAATTTTGTATCCATGCTGCATTTGATTTAAATATTGTGTATTTGTTCCTAATTAAAGTTGTTTTTTTGAAAATACATTTTGCCAAACTTTGTGAGGAGTTATTTCTGTATGTATTTGGTCAACTTTGTAGATATACACAAAAATTATAAACTCTTTTAATTTTCATAATTTTATTTATTAAACAATCTTTTTCTAAAGGATTTACTCGAGGCTCTTTATTTAGAACGTCAGAATTGAGGACACAAGTGTATAATACTTTAGAACGCCGGATGCATTGATGGAGTAACGATCACATATTTCTTTGAAATTAAAAAATATTTTCTCTTCAAAATGATAAATGTCACCAATAAATCGGATACCCTTCCCAATCCATTCGAGATATAGTAGCGTTCATTTTTTATTTGAAAATTTTCATTATTCCAGAGAGTCTGATTCTTGATTAATGCATTATTATCTGAGTAGTTAAAAAAGCACCGTGCTTGAAGTATTTGTTTATAAAAAGTGTTAACTTTTAATCACTGAGGTTTACGCACCGTACAATTCCTTTAAAAAAGATTCCCCTCCAACTTTCTTGATTGTATCTAATGTATCCAGATTCTACAATTATCTTGATTCAAAAAATCATTCTACCCAGATTGCTTTTAAAACTTGGAAGAATATGTCTGTGTCTATCATTGTCAACCCTCCTTCATTTAACCTTTTCACAATGATTTTCCTTGATACTCTATCCGACTTAGATCTCCAAGCAATTTGGAAGAGTTGGTTTATTTTTCGTTCTTTCATAATTCATGGGAAGGATTTGGTAAGACCATCAGAGGGAATATTAGTTTTGGGAGTTCAAAATTTTTAACTTCTACTATATTTTTGATCAATGAAAGTTTCCGTAACTTCTATTTTTGAAGGCATATATAAAAGTCTTTCAGTTTATTGCTTAGGTTGGATTCATATAGGGCATCTAAATTGGTGTGGAACGTAATTCCTACTGTTATAATTCAGAAGTCCACTTGCAGGGTTTACTAGGATAGTATACCAAATTGACATTTTTCCTGAGTGCTCCTATTATTAGCACAATGCACTTTTATAATTTAATGAAAGATCTGAAATTTTCTTAAAATCATCAAATATGTTAACAGTTAAAATAACGCTTCTTTCTTAACCATCAATAATTATAGTAGCATCATCAGCAAATAATGTTTGCTTGGCTTCATTTTCGTAGAGGTTGTATCCTTTTACATCTCTATGTTTTCCAACAGCGTAAGACAAAAGTTGTATTGCTAGTATAAATAAGAAGGAGACAACGGGCAACCTTGTCCTACACCGGATTCTAAGAGGAAAAGTTCTTATAAATAACTGTTGTTTGATACACAGCTTTTAGCATTAGCTTAGTAAAGACGGATCCAGTTTACGAGATTTGGTCCAAAGTTAAGAAAATCCAACGTTTCATACTGAAAGGAGTACTCTAGATTATCGACAGCCTTTTCAAAATCTCAAAGAATCGAAGACCCGGGGAATCGGAATGTTCTGCATGTTCAATAATATCAAACAAAAGCCTAATATTCTGGCCTATATATCTGCCTTTTAAAAAACTGTTTGGCTTTGGTGGATGATTATGAGAAGAAATTTATTTGTCCTCTCGGCTATCATATTACTGGCAATTTTATAATCCGTGTTCAAAAGGCTTATGGTCCACGAGTTAGAAAGCTCAGTCAGGTCTTTGTCTCTTTAGGAATCAAAGATATTGTACCAAGAAATTGTGAACTGGGTAGTCTGCCTTTCTGGAAATTGAAATTGATTGCTTCGGTGAAAAATGTCTTCAAATCTTGCCAGAATATCTTATAAAACTCGCAAGTTAAACCATCAGGCTTTGCACTTTTATTATTTTGGATGCCTTTTAATATTGTTGTTCATTCTTCAATCAGTAGTAAGCCCTCACAAGCTTGTTTTTATTTATCTGACAGTTAATGTTCTTATTTGACTGGGAAAAAAATCATGATGACATGAGGAAGCTGATCTCTTTTTATATAGATTTTAGTAACATTCCTTATCTTGTTTCAAAATAATCTTTGCGTCAAAACTTTCTTCTCAATTTATTTTTAATTTCCAAATTACTTGACTTTAAATTTCGCTTTTCAAGGTTGGCAAAATATTTACAATATTTTTCTCCCACATCTATCTATCTCGCTTTTGATTTTAACATAACACCTGTAATTTGTTTCATTATACACAATTTCTAAATCTCTAGTGACCTTTCTCTTTGTTTCTATAACGTTTGGATTATTCTCATATTCTGCATTTAAAACAATTGTGTTTTTTTCCATTTCTTTCTCCTTTTCCAATATATTATTTTTTTCATTTTTTCGTAATGCAAAATGTATGGTTTCATTACGAATGGTACTTTTTATCCATTCCTATTTCACATCTGGATCATAGCCACGTTTCTCTCTATAAGGCTCAAGAGCACATAGGACTACAGAGTGATCTGAGCAAATAGACGGGATAATTTCATTCTTAAAAATAGTATTTATCAGTCTTTCTCAGAATAACAAATAAATTAGCCTGCAAAATATGGGCGGAGAATGGTTAGAATGTTATGTGTACTGTTTCACCACAGGATGAAAGATTTCGCCAGAGAACATACATCTTGTATGTGATTGATTGAGATTGATACCACTTTGGAGATTGAATTTTGATTGGATATTGCCTAATTGATGCTCAAATAGAGCTCAGAAATGGTCGGAAAAAAATGGGTTCACCTTGGGTTGACATTTTTGACATTTCTAGCTTCTGCCGATAACGTAGAATTCATAATGACAAATAACTTTGTCTTGTCTGTTCTCTTATCTCTGTTGTGGAGGAGACCAAATTTTGGGGACTTATGTTTGAGCATCAAATACCTTTTCTTCTGGATATTAGATGCCTCAGGGACAAATGTTAAAAAGATTTATTTGAAATGCACGGTACCGTCCCAGAAGTAATATCGCACAGCCAGTTCCAGTCCTCCATAAACAATACCGTTTGTGATTGCTCCCCCACCTCTGCTTCCAACTTGGCGAGACGATTGTAGAAGTCGGCAACACTTGGTGCTTGCTGCTGAGCAAACACGAGCTGTGTTGCTGGCTCTTTGGACTCCGTCGGTTGTCACTGCTATTCCAGCAGGGACAACAACGTTTGCATCTGTCCCAGCCGGGACCAGGGTGCTTGCTAGTGCGTTCGACGCTGTTCTAGCGGCACTTGTGGCGATCTCGCCAGCTGGCTCGGGAGCTCCCCATATGTTGTAATAGCGGGAAGTGCTAATCAAATTCTTTTTCTTGGCATCCGCTCCAAAATTTGTCCTCTGGGGACTTGATTTCTTGTACTTCTTTTGGGGATAGGTGGCGTATATGCATCATGGTGGTTCCTTGTAGTTTCCTACCTATTCTCCAATTTCTGGGGTCGGCTTAGGTGGGACTCAGCCTAGGTAAAACTTGCACGGTGACTGTATCGGTAACTATTACAGTACTGCAGGAGCTGGTGCATGGTCGAGGGCGATATGCATTGCCTTGATTTTTTGTCTCAGTGGTCCCCATATGTAGGGTTCACAACAGGAGAGGCGTTTGAGCAGCGCCGCGTTGGATGCATACAACATGTGTGGCATCTGAGCGAGAGCAAAGGCGCAGCGTGCCTTGCTGCGATACTCGAAGGCAGCACAGGCTTCGACCAAGAACGTGGTGTCTGGATGAAGATCGTGTAGCTTTTCGCAATCCTTGTTTTTTCGGCGGATGTCCATGCTCGCTGTAAGCGAACGCCATTTTCAACTCCGACGTAGCTATCCAACCAGCGATATCCCCGGAGGGGACCCAAAAAGTACTTGAAACATGGCCGTTGAAATGTGAGAAGTGGAACGGATTTTAAATAGGTGTTTGACCTCAAGGTCCGGCTCCCCCGAAGGACATTCCAAAACGCCCGCAGGGACTCTGAATTTCCGTAAATGTTTGGACCAGTCCTTGAGGGTGGGTGTAAACAGAAAATACTATTTCAGAGTCCCCGGAACTACGAGACCTTGAGCCCAAATACAAATTTCGCAACTAGTAAGGTATCAAGAAACCTATTGATTTATTTCAATGTTAAAGTTCAAGCTTGCATATGGTCTGTGACATTGAATTGTTTCCATGGAATAAACTTAGTTCTGCTAAACACCTTCACAAGAACATATAGTTATCTATGTTGGTTTTGCTGATACAAAAGAAGCATACTTATTACTTTTGCATATAAAGATCAAATGTCAAGGTCACTGCAATCTAACAAAGAGAAATACGTGTTTGTATGAAAACGGATTCTACTGAATATATCTTCACGAAACTTCACAGGTATGTTACCCTTAATGAGACAAAGAAGGCAGATGATATCAGGATGACAAAGTTTAAAGTTAGGGTCACCATGACCCCAACAAGACAAGCGACTAGTCTATGTACAGTCTGCGGAATTCTAATGTTTTTTTTTAATTGCTGTTTTTCTTGTTTTTGCCTGCTTCTTTTTTAATCATAATTTATTCGTGTCATGTCGTACGCGACAGTGCGATTGATAAGACACCCGTATGTATTACATTTTATATGTGGATACCAACGATATGAATATCACGTGCAGCACAGTTAACATCAATGGATGTACTACTTGTTAGACTATTGAACCATTTTCATCATATGGTTGTACGGAAAATGGTCAATACTAGAATAGTTATATTTGTTAAATCATTTAAAGTGTATTTATATTAGAGACATTGATATGTTATTGTTACTACACCCGAAACCTTTATTTACTTATTTAACAATTTATCTCGCCATACATGTCAATGATGCCGTTAATGATCCGTGGAGCGAACCCTTGTTGGTAATATCCATTATCAGAAAAACTGAACTAACCTGAAACACATGCAAATAACACAGATCCTTATTATGTTATAGTCTTTAACAGTAGACCGAAATAAGGACAGTTTTTCATTATAAATAGAAATGATCGAGATCAGAGTTCACTACTCCATATCGCTGTGTCATGTGCTGGGATAGACTCTTGCATACTTGTATTCTTATCTATTATCAAATACATAATCAGAAATGAAAGGAAAGAAATGAAAGAAATTTAAAGATCATACAGGTCTCAAACTGCGATTATATAAAGACAAGGTAGGACATTACGCTCGAATGAAAGTAATGAAAGGAAAGAAACTTCAAGTTCAGGCCGGTCCCAAACTGTCATAATCTCCTTATAATGTCGGGCATGACGCCTCAATGAAAGGAAAGAAAGGAAACAAATTTCAAGTTCCTGCATGTCCCAAACTGTGATTATCTCCACTATATAAGGTTTTATCGTAGGTCCCACCCCGTTTACCAAGTGCTGTTTCTCCAAATGGTAGATGCCATCAGCATGCCTCCGAAAATAATTATTATACTTTTGGCCACAGCCGGCCTGGTTTCTGTCAAGGCTGTTGGAAATGAAATGGAAGCTGTTGTTGACGATCGTAAGTAAGCAGTCTCAAGACACACACATCCACACACACACACTGTGAAACCAGTGTTTGATTTATGTAAAGAAAACGTACACAGAAAACACAAAAGTGTGAAATTTTTATAAAAGCCTCTTCAAATGACAGTTTACATAACATTGCCAGTGGAAATTTGGGGGAAAACCTGTCGACATTACGAAAATTTAAGTAAAACTATTTTGCATACTTGCTGCACATAAGAGCAATCATCGTGTAGCTTTAACGATGGGGGGGGGGGGGGGGGGGGGGGGGGGGGGGGGGGGGGGGGGGGGGAGGGGTCCACCGGTATTGTAAATACCAACGATAAATGATCGTCATTACTGTATTTTCAAGAAGAACACTGTCTTGTGCTCTAATCACTGGTAAATGTTAAACCTTTCCTTGAACTATCAGTGTGGATTTTCTAAAAAATAGATTTATGATTGTAAAGCACGTATTACAGTGCAGACTAAACTAACTAACGTTAAAAAGTGTAGAAAAACTTGCTATAATGGATATTACTCTCTGCATACAAAGATCCATACTAAATTTCATTTGCCTAACGCAACAATTTGCTTTCTTTAAAAACATCATTCTAAAAAGTTACAAAATGTGTTAATAAATAAAATTGAATAAAAACGATGTAATGTATTGAAAATCAAATCAGGTTATCTACATTTGAATACTAATATGCCTATCAAACTTCTTGTTGTCCAACTTATGTGCACTTGGTTTAATGTCTTCTAAAAAAGGTAATCCAGAAAGTTAAAAAATGTATATTCAGATTGAAAAAATGCTGTAATAACATGAAATCTAATCATGTCATCCAGATGTAAATATAAAATGTCGACCAAACATTTGTATACTAAAGCGGTAGTCGCTTAATTGTGTTATAAAGATTTTTATCAAGCAAGTCCAAAAGGCTCAACAATATATACTAATAAAGAAAAGAATAATTGCTGTAATAGCCTGGAAATTTAATCACATCATCTACTCATGACCATGATAAACTGTGTAAAATGTCTTTGCATTAAGCAAAATAAATTGTGTGCAATCACGCTGAAATGCGTTCGGGACGGACGTAGGGGTGAACAGAAACAAAGCAATATACCCCCGTCTGCTATCGTATTGGGGGAGTAAAAACCACACACACACACACACACACACACACACACACACAAAAGAAAAACGATTTAATTTGTGCAAGAATAGTACATTACCAGTTACGTGTGCTGAAGAACTCATGTCAGCCGCCCTTCCTACTTCTATTTGTCTTTCTGAAAATCCGTTTTCTTGTATACGTGATTTGATAGGGATGAACGGCATAAGTACGCAAAGTAGGTTCTGGCGTAGATTGATATTTCATATTGATTTAAAGTATCTGGAAAAGCAGAATTGTCAATTCCAGGGCTTAACAAATGATGTTTCTAGAAGATCAATATTGATATATAATTGTGTTTTTGAGCATCTTTTTTCAAATACAATTACTTTTTAGAGCATTGAAATTCAAATGCAGTTACTTTTCAGAGCATCCAAATTCAAATGCAATTACTTTTCAGAGCATCCAAATTCAAAATAAAATTGTGTTTAGAACCTATATACTGAGATACAAAATTGTTTTGAAAAAGGAAATAAATAATATACAAAAAGCTTTTTTTAGAATAAATTATGTTTTAAGGACTCAGAATTTGTATAAATATGTTCTCATGAAGAGTCTATATTGAAATAAAATTTATTGTTAGAGCCTCCGTATTGATATAAAAACTTATTTCTAAAGGGAACAAATATTACAGAAAAAGTTAACAAAAATAGTTTGTAAAAAAATGATGTTTTTATAGGGTGAATGTTGACATTTAATTGTGATTTAGAGTATGTAAACTAAACAAAATTTAATCTTTAGAGCCACTATATTAACTAAAATTAATGTTTTAAAAATGAAATAAATAGTATACAAAATATTAAGAAAAATAGTTTTATAAAAAAATGATGTTTCTAGAGGGTATATATTGATATATAATTGTGTTTAATAGCGTCTAAACTGCGATAAATTGTTTTTAGAGTATATATATCAACCCTCTAAAACATCCTCTTTTATAAAACTATTTTGTTATTTTTTGTGTAATAGATTTCCCCCCTGAAAACAATATTTTATATCAATAAATCTTTCTAAAAATCAATTTTATTTCAATTTAGATGCTTCGTGAGAACATTTTAACTTAAATTCTGACTCCTTAAAACATTACTTTTTATTAAACTTGTTTTGTTAGTTGTTTGTATAATATTTATTTCCCTTTTAAAGCAATATTTTATATCAATATAGAGGGTCTAATATATTTTGTTTTAATTTAGATGCTCGAAAAGTAATTATTGTTCAATTTAGATGCTCGAAAAGTAATTATTTTTCAATGTAGATGCTCGAAAGAAATTATTTTTCAATTAAGATGCCGTAAAACATAATTATATATCAATATTTATCCTCTAAATACATAATTTCTTAGGTCCTGAAATTGAAATTCTCCTTTTTACGATACATTACAACAATAATTGATATCAATAGTGATATGAAACATCGGTTCTATCCAGAATACTCCTTTTCACGCTACTAAGCAACACAAAAATTGTCGAATCTTTATTAAAGTCATAATTGAAGCGCCAAGCTCGGGTTTCAAAAAATATCTCTGAGTTTCTTCCTCAAAATTTAACTTTTGTAAACAAATTTTCTTACCGCTTCGTTTGTAGTTTCATGCCATGAATATTTCACTGAACATTATGTAGGAATTAAGGATAGAAATAGTTATTATATTGTGATTTTCTATGACAAGAATCTTTTTTATCTCTGATAACAATTGTTTATTTGATCAAATATAATGCATTTCTAAAATAAAATTCATGATTCGAATACAAATATTCCCGGGTGTAAATTTTTTAAATAAAGGTATTATTTTTTTAATTCTTTTTCTCATCTCTTCCTCTGATGAATATCCAAATATTTATTGCTTGAATTATGATAAACACAATATTGTAGATTACTGTAAACTTGCATGGGGGGTGGGGATTGAAATTAGTCAAATCGAAGCCAAGCCAAATAATATCAGGAACGCCCAGTACATATTTTGTACTATTGTCAACTGCACCTGCTTTAACACTACGCAGACTCTCCTTTGACACTACGCACTCTTCTTTAACACTACGCAGACTCTCCGTTACCACCACGCAGCTCCTCTTTAACACTACCGCAGACTCTCCTCAGCCCGCATCTATTATAATCTGAAACATACCTCAGAAACTGACGATCGTTTCTGTTGAAATGGAGCGGTTTTGGTCTGCAGGGGGAGATAGTAGACAAATACGTAGCTGTTTTATTAGAAATCACCCTTTTTCTTTGCTAGCAAAATGAATAGAATTCATCCAACAAGATAAAGTTACATTAACACCTCTCTTGACTATTTCTTTCATTTCTTGATTTTTGAAATAATTTTGTTTATCTTTTAGATGTTCGTTATTACATATCGTCGATTGTGTACTCATGATTTTCCCTCTAGACAAATACATTCTTGGCTACACAATATTAATCTGCATACCCGACTAAGCATTATCTCGTCACAAAATGGTTTGCAAAATCACTCGATTTTTATAACAATAGGATCCACTATCTGCTATGGAGACCTGGGATGTTTCGGAACGAATGTTCCATTCTACAGTTTACAACGGCCGATAAACTTGCCGGCCTCCCCAGACATAATCGACACCACGTTCCGGTTGTTTACGCGGCATGACTTGGATAAATCTATTTTTCAAGTGCTGACAGTCAATGACTTCACCGGCCTCATGCTCAAGAACTCCTTCTTTGATTCTGGCAAGCCAACCAAAATGGTGGTGCACGGATTTCTTGGAGATGGACCCAAGGACTGGATGATGGTTTGTTTCAAAACATATTACAAGTTCTGAAATTGTTGAAATAAACAGTATGGAGAAATGTATGATAATTTACAGGTTTTATAAAATTCCTCTTGTATGCAATTTGGATTAAAGCTGGTTCGATATCATCAATGCATCGATGTATAGCGATATTAACTCTGGCGATAGTGTATCACGATACAGACTAGAACAATCGATACAGGACGATAGTAGAATGAAACATAAAATAAATGATATGACCAGTCCAAAAGTAAACATTTTCTTGTCGACTTTCTATTCAATTAAATAAAGTAAATAACAAAGCCCTTTATGCAATAAATGTATCATCTTGTGGATTTCTGGTCAAAGTTATTTTTTACTGGATTTTTCTTGCCTACTCTCGTCGAAATCCTTTTGCATGTTCTAAAGAAGGTGTTCGCGAAATTTATGTACGTTTGACCTGGTTGACATTTTAACTAATTTTAATGTTGGTACGCAAGTCTACATCTGGAAACCAAAAGATATTGTTTGATGATACATTTTTCTCAGAGTTTCTTTCAATTTCCACGTTATGTTTCCTTTTCCAGCAGTTAAATCCAAAACGGAAGGAGCATTCTTGTAAAAACTGCCGTCATTTTGAGCACAGACCGCTCACGTGTTCACAGATAATGTATAGTCCGTTATAAACTTTCCTCTGATTTTCATCATTATGGAAGATGTGCGTTTAACATTTAGATTAGTGATTTAAGTTAATTTTTTAACGGAAATACACATCTGTTGGAAGCAAACTTTTTTGATTTGCAGCTGTTTGTACAATAACACTCATGATAGCGAAGGTTATACAGTTTTACATGATCATGCGACCAGTCTTTGCCCGTGTTCAAAACGACAGCGGTACAGGTCGATTTTAATTAGGAGTGCTGTTTCAGTTTGGGCTTTAGCTGCTAAAGGTAAAGAACAACGATGAAAATTGAAATAATGTGTCAGAAAGAATGTATCATCCAACAATAACTTCCAGTTTTCTGATGTAGACTTTCATACGAACGTTGAACGAACGTTGAAATTTGTTCAAATGTTTACAGGGTCAAACGTACACATTTCTTTTGAACACTTTCTTAAGAATTTGCAAAAGGATTTCGATAAAAGTGAACAATAGAAGTCCAGTACAAATACAAAGAATATTTGTCTCTCACGAAATAGCAGTTTTTAATACTCGAAAGTATTTGTTCAAAATAATACTATACGTATATTTTTATTAGTTCTGGTACATGCTTGTTCCGCTTGAGTATTTTCTGTATCCTAAACTTTAATTATTAATCTACCAGCCCTAAAAGTGCACTTCATATTCTGCTTAAGTAAACGTACCCCCTTCCCCTGTAGCGCACTAACGGGGGTGGGGTGGGGTGGCGGATGGGTTAGAGGTCTTGGGGCGCCATAACAGCTGATAAAATTCGGGCCTCGTATTCTGGGCTATCATCATCGCCCCTGGCGCCATTTACCCTTAGTACGCCACTGCCCTCCTCTCCAATTTGAATATAAGGCCTACCTTTGACTTAGATATATCCAGTAAAGGAATTACATTAAGAAAGCGCAGTCAACGTCCTTTGGCATGTAAACTTTTGCCCCGAGATATCCTAGGATAAATTATTTTCACACAAAGCACAGCATGTCCTTGTACGTACCATACAAGCTTGACTTTTGCAGTTCAGCTCAATATACATGTATATTTCGGTGGGAAAATGACATCAGCACATGCTGTGTTTGGTTTCCAGACTTTGAATGATGTTTATATTTTTTTCTTGAGTGGAACATATCAACAACTGATAACTGGAAAATACATGTACCTAAAAGTGCACTCAGAGAAACAAGATTCATTAGAAACTGACCAGTTAATTTTGTGGCAGAGGAAGGGGAGGGGAGTGCTGGAATTTTATTTCGAGCCAGAATTCCTTTTTTTTTTCTCTTTCTCTCAAGATAATTGATTCAATACAATTTTTCTTTTCTTTCCCGAAAATCAGAGGATGAATATTTTTTCAAGCTATTTGGGATCTGGAATTTGTTTTTCTAAAAAAATCCCATCCCCCCACCCCCTGAAAATTAAATTGTCAATCCCTTCGTGGTCTTAAATAGAGGCACCCTCATGTATTGTCACGCGCCGAGTGCTTCTATTTGTATATTACGATAATAAGGGTGTTTTAAAATTATTTTAGTGCATTCAATCAATGCTTGGTGAACTTTTAAAAGAAAGTCACAACAAAGGTGAAAAAAAACTTGTTTCTTTTGTTCTGGGAATTACTCTACAACGGATTTAGGCAATCTAATAAGAGGTGTTTCATTTACAAACATGGGCTAACTGGTATATTTTTTCAGTTTACTAGTATTTATGATGCGATACTATTGTGATACATATCGTATCGAGGGCAATTATCGTGAATCGTATCTCGATGCAAAATGGCTGGTAATACCGACTCTAATTTGGATGTATCCTTGCGTCATCAACAGTAATGAAAAACGTAATGATTACTCAAAAATGTGCATCACCAAATTCTACATGGAGATCGAAAGTATGAAAAATACTGAAGCTTTCGGTGACACCTATTTGCTTTCTCTTCCTCCTCTTTTTGCAGACAACTTTGTGAATATGTGATCCTAACCGTCTATGCATGCGTGCTTCCTTGTATTGATGCGATGTGATTCAACTCTCGTTCTGTCGACGATTTATCTCAGGGATACGATCTGAGCTGATTTTTCAACATTTTCATAGATACAAATAATTTAGGCAAATATTATTGAGTAAGGAAGAGATGTCCGCTTGTTACTTCTTAATAGCTGAATTGTGAATGAAAATAAATTATCTGCCTTGACTACCGTATATTTTTAAGATGTACGTATAATTTCGAAACATACTGGAAATTATTCGTAAGACGTGGTTTTTTGATGAATCAAACATCGGAAGTCAAGATCTTGAAACCTTTGTAATTGTGACTAAGAATCATATTTTCTCTTTTAGAAAGTAAAAGTCTATATTGAGTTGGTGAACATGATTTTTATTGCAATATAGTCCTTAAGAGATATGTACTCATTAATGAAATCCAGTAGTTATATTAATGGGAAATTCCGGAACAGGTAGTCCCAAATGGGCTTGGCAACTTTATGAAACAGGCGCAAACTCTTATCCGCCATTTACATTGTGCATGGAAATTTGGCTACTGGGAAAAGTTTGTGAACAATTTAATTCAAAAGTTTCTTAGTTGAGTTTCTATTATAAAATGTAATCTTATTTCGTACATAGTGTTTTTTTATTATTTATTTATGGATTTTTTTATTTTTTTAAAAACTCTTCAAGATTTGTTTTTTTTTATTCAGGTTTCTCATGCCGTCTTTTTATAATATCTCTAAAATTTCACCGAAAGATGTTATTACATAAAGTTATTAACAAAAATTATGACACTAAGCAGGACGAGATAATTTGTTTATTTTCTGCAGACGATGAAAGACGAGCTATTAAAGGCGGGAGACTTTAACGTGATCTTGATCGACTGGGGAAAGGGCTCGGGACATCCTTATGCCCAGGCGACGGCTAACACTCGAGTGGTGGGGGCGGAAATAGCCAAACTGATAACTGCATTAAAGGTAATTTGGGTTAAATGTATGCCTACAAATCAGGTCACATTATTTGCTCCAACATATCTGACATATGCACCTCACGAACCTTACCGATTTCACACCAGAGTCTAATGCCAATCTTCGAACACGGTTGTTTATATCAATTTTTTGAAGCTTTAAATCGATGTAAGCAGGTTTTCTGTGTGTATGTATTTAGATTGTCAGGTGACTATTGAAATGATTTTGTTTAATATTATTTTATTTTGTTTTCCTTTATTATTAAAATCCCAGTTTTGTGGAAGAACAAGCAAAAAAAAAAAACAACCAAAGAACAAGCGTTATAATTTATCGCCTTATTGTCTTCTGCAATTCTCTTCAATCCTAGCAAGGAATACAAAAAAATCCTTGAGCATGGACAATGTTAAAGTGACTGAAGGGGGCTTGGATAAACTTCGGTGATGTAATTCCGTTGTATCACCTGCGGTCCCAGGTTTGATTATGGGTTCTAATACGTGCATATGTTAGTAGAAATGAATGATACTTAAGGTACAACTGGAAATTAACATTAGACGGCCATTTTTGTGGGCTTATTGGTACAAGGTGAATTTAATATGGAGATGGCACTCTGGGTACAAGGCGAATTTACCACGGGAGTGACAGTCTGGGTACAAGTTAAATTTTAAAATGGAGATGGCACTCTGGGTACAAGGTGAATTTCACATGGAGATGGCAGTATGGGTACAGGAAAATTTAACATGGAGATTGGATTCTGGGTGCAAGATGAATTTCACATGGAGATGGCACTATGGGTACAGGAAAATTTAACATGGAGATTGCATTCTGGGTGCAAGACGAATTTCACATGGAGATGGCACTATGGGAACAAGGTGAATATAATGGAAATGACACCGTGTGAACATATCCAACATGTACATTAATGTTTTATGAAGCCAAGTGGGAAATTTGTAATACTAGTATTATATTATTGTTTTCATCAACACACTAGCAGAAAGTGTGTTGCGATGCCAATGCTTTATGAGGCAAATTTTGGTTCTTAAGTATTTGTTATGTAAGTCTCTGTAGCTTCTAACGCAAAATGTAATACTGAAACTACGACTCTTAATCAATAGGCCGCTTTGAATGACCAATACGTACTTATTTACTGATCACACAAGGTATAATGTCAGAGAAGGATATATATAACTCTTATAAATAAAACTACCTTCCATATCCCACAACCACCCGATGGCAAAGTACACTGTATTAGATTAGTAGAAGTCTAATCTTGCTTCTGAACGTTGTCAGCCTTGTAAATCCGTTCATGTTTAATATCTGGTATATGTATATAATTAATGAAGAAACTAGCTCTAATCCTCCCTCTCCATTCGTCATTGTTTAACTTAGCCGGGCTTATTAAAAAATGTTGATTTGAAACAATGGTATTCACTACTTTGTTTTTTTTTAATTTATATTTTGCGTATGTTTACTTCTCTCTCTCTCTCTCTGGATTGGCAAAAAAAGAGTTTTTTTTTATATCCAATATGTAATGAAACGAACTCACGTTGGAAATGCCGTTTTCAAAACTTGCACAGAAAAAATGCTGCAACGTAACAAGAAATCTTAACTTTATTCAGGCCAAATTCGTTGGTTTGTAAATGTAGCCAAAATGTTAACTTGTTCTCAAAATCAGTTCATAGGTAACAGTTTGCACTCCGTGTCTTTAATCTAGGCCAAAACACTAATTTATAATATTGGAATAAAGCCAAGGTCAAGTCAGCGAAAGTCTGGCAGAATGCTAAAAAATGTAGCCACTTAAGAAGCAAAAATATCTGACTCATATCAATTTCTGCTTTTACCTGACAATGTAACCCAAAAAATCACTCTGGTCTCACCAGAAATATTCTCACAGCGCGCATTGAGTAAGTTAAAAAGTCAGTCAGTGTTTTTATCAACCAACCATAGGTAGTGAGGAATACGAATCGTACATTTGTATCTAAATTGGTTAATGAATATTTGCTCAGCACTGGATTATTTGTTTTTAACAAACTGTCTGCCCATGAGTTGAGTATATTAATTTTCACCAAACTTGGTTACAATACAGCATTCACAACAACGGATATGTGTGTATGTACGTATGTATTCCTACTTTTTTCTCATCTTTCACTGCATGTATGATGGTATTGGTACGGTTGTAGGAATTATGAGGGTGGTAAGGAATTGTAATTTAGTTTAAAAAGGGATTGTGGGGAAGTTATAGATGGACTAAGGATTTTACTTTTTTTATAAGGAGATCATAGGGTAGTAGGGGGATAGCGAAAGTTTTATTTATAAGGGTTTTACATTTTTATTTTGTATATTCCTTCTTTTATTTACATCCTAGCTTGTGTGATCAGTAGATAAGTAAGTATTGGTCATTCGAAGCATCCTACTGGTTAGTATGTGTTGTTTTAATATGACTTTTTTCCTTTAAAAGCTATAGAGACTCGCACATGTTAAACCTACTGCTTAAATGTGTATTTCGTAACAGGCTATAAGGTCTCATTTGAGGTCAACCACTTCTAACAATATATACAATGTACCGTCTATACTCGCGTATAACTTGATTCCAAATGCAAACAACATAGACCCTGATCTGCCGTCGCATAATGCGCCGACAGATCAGGGTCTATGTTGTTTGTTCTACTTATTAGTCCTTACAAACTGCATAGACCAAGATCTGCTAGCGCATTATGCGACGGCAGATCTGGGTCTATGCAGTTTGCAGTTGGTATCGACTTATACGTGAGTATAGACGGTACTCTCGACAACATCAATATCAGCCTGTGAGATGCTACATCGGTCCACAGGTACCCATGTACGAGGTTTATTAAAATTAAAAAACAAAAACAACAACAAAAAAAGATTTCGGATCGGTTTGATAATGAGCGACATCTACCCATATTTATGAGGTTAACTAATTATTAGTTTGTTAACATCCCAGAGGCTTTTATTTCTTATTAGATTTTGATATAACTTATTATCGGCTTTTATCATCAAGATCTCGGATGAAATTGATTATGGGCTACAAATGCGCTCAATAGTGAGGTTATCTGACATCTAATTGACCGACATCGATAAAGGCCGAGATTCCACCATAAAAAGGAACAATCTTTATATACGGCCAGTCCAAACATGTCGTCGAGGAAAGTTGCTCCTTCTCTACACCTAAAAAAGATTTTTCATTTCGAATCAGTAGATCAGCTTATATTCACAAAATTCAATTATTATTATATTCCCAGAAAAGACAACAAAAGACAAAAAAATAGTGGCAAACTGCATGGTCAAGCGTAGTAACGTATGCCACGTGGGTGATAATAGGCCCACTCAACCTATTGTATTAACTGTCAGAAATGCCTTCAAAAAAGTGTTATCGTGCAGAGAAGTAAAATCTCGGTCTTTAGTGCTCCCGATCTCAATAACTGAATTATTCCCCGACTTCCACGATCGCAGTGTCTGACGTTCTCGATCGCAAAAAGGTGATTACATGAACTATTTGTTGCAAAATTTGAACTCGGTATACACTGATTCATCTCCTGCAATTGGGAGCTTTTCTGGAAAAGTTGATATTGCTGCATCTTGAAAACTTTATCATCGTTACTCCTCCTGAATCAATGGTCTTATTGACATAGTGTTTTAACTAAAAGACGTTTTATGATGTCTAGTTGGTCCTAAAGGAAAATGGGGTGCTGCGGACATCCAATATGTCGCCGGGGCGGCTATCTTGAACATCTTGTTATGACTACTCTTCCTGAGCAGATTATCATATCGACATGGTGTATTAACTAAAAGACATTTTTAATGTTTAGTTGGTCCTAAATGAAAATGGTACCGATTTGACATCCAATATGGCCACCACGGAAGTACTCTTAAATATCTTGTTAACGATACTCCTTCTGAATGGATGACCGTATCGACATGAGGGTTTCACTAAAAGACTTCTTAGGATGTTTAGCTGGTCCCAGTGGTGCAAGCACATTTTAACTTTTACTGGCACGGTACCGACCCCCCTACCCCGTCTTTCCAGTATGGCCGTACGGGCAATAACTGTCTTATTGGTACGCCGTACCTGAGCGTACCGGCTTACTTGCACCACTGGTTGGTTCTAAATGAAAATTATGCTCCTCGAGCATCCAGTAAGACTTCTTGTTATGTCTAGTTGGTCCCACATGAAATAATCCTAATCAGACCTCCAAATTCATGTCTATGGTGACCATCTTGAAAATCTTGTTATCGCTACTTATTCAGATGTACATGTAGTTGGTTCTAAATGAAAACAGTGCCGATCAGACGTACAATATGGCTGCCATTATAGCCATATTGTCAATCTTGTTATAGCTACTTCTCCTGAACAGAGGGTACAATAGACATGAGGTTTTCACATCAAAATGGCTTTTGATATCTAGTTGGTCCAACAAATAAAAATGCTACTTATCAATGGTGGTCATCGTGAAAGTCTTGTAATAAATACTCCTTTTGAAAGGATGGTCGTATCCGCATAGGGTTTTCAATAATACACTTCTCACTATATGCAGTTGATTCCATATGAAAGTTATGTCAATGTGATCTCTTAAAATATGAAAAATCTCATAACAGCTACTTTTCCTAAACGGATGGCCATACCGACATTTTAAAAAGTCCACTTCTTACTTGCAATATTTAGTTATTCCTATCATAAAATGATGCTTATATTACCTCCAAAATGGCTCCTTCTTCTGAACGGATGGTATTGACAGGGAGTTGTTACTAAAACACTAATATAATCAAATTTATTTTTAAAACCAATTTCAATAAAAATCGTGTCATTAAACGTGTTACACTTGATAATGTAATATCAGTCATTCAGTTGTTAAAATCTTTTATGATGCAAATTTTGAGAACTGTACAATAACTGTAAATCACATATATGGTTATGCTGCCCACATGCGTCTAAGAATGCATGTTACTAACATCGATCGTAGTGAAAATGAGTGACTTTTGTCTCCCGCGCTTCATTCATGAACTGCGATATTCATGCGCATATCAGCTGATCAATATGTAATTCGGTTCATACTGTAGGATTAAGTTCCTATTACAAAGGTTCAAATGTTAAGCAATTTATTTTTCCTTTTCTTTTTTCTTTTTAGTAAAGCATTGTGATTTCGTTAAATTATCTGAATATTGATAGGTATATAGCAAAATATATTTATTAGAGGAATTCGATTTTAATTGCTAGAGCACGTCTCGTTGCCAGAATCAGAACAGCCGGATCATGAATTGATGCTTTGCATCTCGTAATGATCCGGATGTTCTGATGCTGACAACTTGACGTGATCTAGCAATCAAGATCGCATTACTATGATAATAATATATATTGAACTACTAACTTCCGAGCAAAGGGTACAGAACCTTATGGAAAATTTAATATTTCAATATTGTTATACATATAAAAAAACAGATACTGATTTCTGACCAAACGGTACATGACCCCATGGGAACTTAAAACAGTATATAGATGTTAAGTTACAAGACATGACAAATTATGTTCTGACCACGGGGAATGGTCCCAATGGGCAAATGAATGTACAGATTATGAATATGATGACAAATACCAGTAAATACTAAATCAGACCAAAGGGTACAAGATCCGATGGAAAGCTAAATATTGCTATAACTATATAACATTGATAATGATTTCTGTCCAAAGGGTAAAGAACTCCATGGGAAAGTAAAACATTATATATATATATATATATATATATATATATATATATATATATATATATATATATATATATATATATACACATATATATATATATATATATATATATATATATATATATATATATATATACATGTACACACGTGCGTGTGTGTGTGAGTCACCAGGTATGATAAATCAAGTTTTAACCATAAGGGATTGGACAACATTGGAAATTGAAATACATATAAATATATTAGGAAACTGCAAATGACACAACATACGAAATTGTGACCCAAGGGTACAGGATCCTATAGGAAGGTGAAAATAAGACTATAAAGATGCAAGTGTCCAAGTCATGAAGGTCAAAGCTCAGACCACGGTGTACAGGACGCCTTGGAAAAAATGAGATATTTACAAATATATGGATGCAATTAAATGGCAAAAGATACTAGCTGCTAACTGAGGTTACTTGACCCCATTAAAGATTGAATTGCATGATATTATATTGATCGGAAGTTTTAAGATATACATTTCATACCATTTCAGACTCACCGACATCCGAGTTATATAGACCTTGTGGTGTTATATTTGGCTGTGTGGCACCTCATGGGTAGCAAGGCCATAATGACTAGAAAAAGTAAACTTTCTTAAAGAAGGAATCATTATGAATGGAAAATTAGCAATGCTAAATTAAGCATAATCAATTGTATATTTATGGGTATTAAGATGAAAAGGAGTAAGACATATTTCTGACCACCATTTACTAGACATAGTGAGAAGTTATAAGACTGGTATAAAATGAACAGGAACTAACAAAGAATGTGAACAGTCAGATACAACGGCAAATAATCTTTCAGCACAATTCTATTCAGACCACCGGTTGTGAGACCCTTGCAAAATTTATTTGAATACAAACATGTTCATGAAATATATGACATAGGTGCCATATTCTGACCAAAGGGTACAGAACAAAATGAAATATATAGAAATATAATAATATGACGACAAGTGACAAGAAATACTAAATCCTAAAAAAGGGGAAATTACAGCATTAAGTAGATTTAGAATCACAAGGCATGACAAATCTAGCTATGACCATGACGGAATGGACCTCGTGGGAAATTTAAACATATAGAAATAAAATAATATAAAGACAAATGACATACAATAGTTAGTAACTTCTGACCAAAGGGATTCAGCACGCTAAGAAATTTTAATATTGTTATATTGTTATTAATGTATAACACAGGTATTATTTCTGACCAAAGGGTACAGGACCCCAAGGAGAATTTGAACAGTATAATAATTCCTAAGTCACAAGGCATGAGAAAGTATGTTTTGACCACAAGGTATTGGACCCCATGGGAAATTGATATTTATAGAAAATATACTATTATAATGATCAATGGCAGGAAATACTACTTCGGACCAAAAGGGTACAGTTCCTTATGTGAAACAGAACTTTGCAATATATATATAACATAGATATTGAGTTGTGACCGAAGGGCGTAGGACCATATGGGACATTAAACATTACATAGATGTGAAGTGACAAGGCATGATAAATAAATTTCTGAACATGGAGGATTGGACCCCATGGGAAATATATATATATATATATATATATATATATATATATATATATATATATATATATATATATATATATATATATATATATACACACACACACAAATAACATGTAATACTACATTCTGACCAAAGAGTACAGGACCCTATGGGAAATGGAAGAGAAGTTTATACGCAGTCAAATGGCAACAAATACTAGTTTCTAACTAAGTCAAGAATACCCCATGGGAGATTAAAAATGCATAGAACTATATTGATCTGAAGTTTTATGATATATGCAGTTTCAGACATACTGGTATCCATACTGGACACCAGCAGTCTATAATTGATAGCAGACGCCAATGTAACCGATTTACAGATTTAGTGTCCAAATACATTGACGAGTGGTCTATCAGAATGTCCTAAACAAATAAACAACACTTGAGTGTAGTTCGTACACTCCCGAATAGCTGACAAATGAGAACAAAATTTACAGAAAACAATACTGGAATTTAGTTAGCACATCTGAACTGAAACAAAAATGCGCTAAAAAGTGACGCAAGGCTCTAATTATTCAAGTCAATGACAGGAATAGTATAAAATAATTGACTGCCTTCATCACGTGACCACAGTGATGTTGACTAATTGTAACCCTTTGTACTAAATTTAAAGCCCCTTTTCTCTCGCCCGACCCTAATCGCTTAACTTTCACTTAAATATTCTTAGGCAGGCCTAATCATTTTTTAAATACTTTTTTAATGGTACTCTGTTATCCTGCATCATCAAGACCACACGAAACCACCGTCTTTCATCGAACTTGTTTTAAAATATGTGTGAAACAAAATAAGATATAATAAAGGGCAACAAGAGAGTTTTATTGTTCGGTAGATGGCTTTCCATGTATATCGTTCCAAGTTAACCGTATGGCAAACTTATAAGACATTTTATGCTTTTTAGGAGCAAGCTGGTGCTCGACCTGAGGACTTCCATATCATTGGACACAGTCTTGGCGCCCATATATGTGGATATGCTGGAGAAAGGTTAACCAACCTTGGTCGTATCACAGGTTTATAACAAATTATATTTTTATTAGCTCTTTATTTGCTCATCTAGTCATAAGGAAGTGAGTTTATTGTACAGTCCTTCGTCCATCGTGCTATTTACAATTTCGTCTCAAAAATCGCTCAACAGAATTTGATAAAATATGAATGCAAGCATACTGGCATACAGGTCTTTCACATTTGTTAAAAGTATGCCAATCCACCATCAAATATAGCCACCATTACTAAAAAATATTAAACCTTTTATTGACTTCTTCTCAAAAACAGCTTACAGAACTTGACCAAATTTGAAAGAAAGCATCCATTTCAATTTTATTCATATCATGCCGATCCGTCATCAAATATGGCCGCCATTACTGAACACATAAAAACATACAAACGACTTCTCCTGAAACACCGCTGGACAGAATTGGACCAAATTTGACAAAAAGAATCCTGGCTTAACTGCCTTTCAAATCTTTACAAATGATGCCATATTTGTCTGCCCTTACTGAAAATAGACACAATTTCAAACGACTTCTCAGAAATTGCTCAGCGAAATTGACTAAATGTAACAAAACACATTCTGGTAGAACGGGCTCTTCACTTTATACAAATGATGCCAGTTCGCCATCAGATATTGTCGCCATTTAAAAAAATGACAAATCCTTCAAACGACTTTATTAAAAAAAACTACTTGGTAGAATTTGACCGAAGTTTAGCGAAAGCATTCTGGCATGAAGGGCTTGTAAGCATATACAAATGATGCCAATATGCCTTTTGATATTACTCTGCTACTAAAAATAAAACCTTTCAACAACAACTTCTAAAATATCGCTTTTCAAATTTTACAGGAATTGTCCTAGCTTGAATGCCTTTCAAATTTATGCAAATGATGCTGTTCTGATATCAAATAGTAAGAGTAGACAAAGATTTACACACCGTTATATATACAAACTGCTGAACAGAATTTGATCACCTTTGACACAAAGAATTCTCGCATAGTCGCCTTTCAATATTGGAATAATGATGCTGATCTGCCATCAAATATGGATGAAGATACAAAAGGAGAGAAACCTTGAAACATTTGTTTTCATAAGATATGCAGTCAACTTCATTGGAAGAAATTTCAACAAAGAGCCTGCTGTTGGCCCAGACTTCTTGTTACAGGAAAGCAAAAAAAAATAACATATGAGAAGGACTATTTAGAATTACAGGTTTGGGGATTGCGGATTCCCTTGCAGAAAAAAAATTCAAAACAGATACAAACTTATTTGTAAAATAGAAGATGCATACAGTTCAATAGCAAAAGTTATAAAAGAAATAAGAAAATAATATAAATTAAGGATTATAATTAATGATTTTTTATTTAAATTGAAGAAATATATCACATAGCAATATAAAAAGTAAACCTCTTAATTGATAATATTTTGATAATATAATTAGGTTTACAATACTAGTTCGTAAAATACTAGTGGTCAGCGTGCTGGACGTCTACGCAGGCGTACCGGATATGACTCTCTGCAGTGTTGTCTTCAAGCAAGATAATTTACTTTCATTCCCTAACAAAAAATAACTAAAGCAACTAGGCAAATAACTTTAATTTGGACTTAGCCCAACCAAATCACTTTAAATTGGACCTAGCCTAACCAAATCACTTTAACGTGGACTTAACCCAACCAAATCACTTTAAATTGGACTTAGCCCAACTAAAGCAACTAGACAAATCGTTTTAAATTGGACTTGGCCCAACAAAACTAGAAAAGTTGGTATACGTCTCTGATGCACACCAATTTTTGTTATTTTTTATTTCTTATTTCTTGATAAGGAAAAAAAAGCTGTGCGGGAATTTACTAATAATGCAATGTAGCCTCTAGTGTGATGAACTAGTAGCATCTCCGTTGTACACCAATAAATATATCCGAATTTCTGTATATATTTGGATATGTGCAAGAAAAAGATTTTGCTTTAAAAGGACATCTTTCTTGTAATAGCCATGTTCAAGTTTATACATTTATCTGCAGAGAATCACACTAACGACTTAACCACCTTTGTAATGTTTGGTTCAACAGAGTTTGACAGTTGCCAGTAATGTCATATTTAAGTGCCTGAGAAATTATTTTATATCTGTTTTCAGATGCATTGTGCCTTATTTCAATGCATTTCATATATTCCGTGCCGTAATTCACATAGCATTTTGATTGTAAATTTTGAATTTTGTTTAGGTTTTTATAAAAAGAAATGTTTTTAAAAAATACAATAATCCAGTATCTTTTCCTCCGAAAACACTTCCATTTAATTACTAAGAGCAAAGAAACATTTGACCGCAAAATAAAATCCTGAGAAATTTGGTAGCCGATCCAGGTTGATTATAATTTAGGACGCCTTAAACACTGAGTCACCGCAGCTCACAAGGTGCAGATCTCAATGTTTCCAAGTTATGACTCGTGCAGCAGGTCCCCACGGGGTAAGGACAGGCCCATGAATCTACGCAGACTACACAGATTACCTCCTCTTGTAATGAGTCGTAAGTATATATATATATATATATATATATATATATATATATATATATATATATATATATATATATATATATATATATATATATACTTGAAAGGTGGGGTTATGAACAGTTTCCAAGCTATGGGTTACGGCCAAGTCACCAGGGCTCAGAGAAATATAGGAGACAATCCCGGTTAGATAAACAACTTGTCCTTTTAATGCTGAGCAAATGATCCTATATATAAGGTATAGGAAAGAAGATAAATCACATCAACATTAATAGACAATGTAGCAACTATGTGCTCCTAGATTTTCTTACCCCTCTACAGCTTCATTACCTGCGTGAACTTGTATTTACAAGCTGGCACATTTTATCTACCAGATGAACGATATCACACCCTCTTGGGCCTCTTGTTGATACTAGACAAAGTGATGCAGTGGTCAATCAACCAATTCGAAGAAATGTCTGCATATTATGGTTAATGTTACAGACGTAGTGAGAGTACACATGAAAAATTCAATATGACGAACCAGAAAATATACACTAAATAAAGCCACTGTTATTTACAAAATTTTCGTCAAGAAAAGAAAATATTTCCATGAAAAAGCATAAGTGTTTGGTTTATGTTTACATCTTCCTGTAAAGAGCGGTACGGCCTTTCACTGGTTCAAAACAATTTGAGCGTTTAAAAAGTACCTGGCGCTATATTGCACACTTCAATACGAACCAGCGAGAAAATGTTTTTATAATCACATTATGAAATCTTTCCATTCCAAACTTGACATTAAAAAAGACATTTTCATTAAAAACTATAACGGAAAAGAAATTGATCATCCAGATACACGTGTAGTACAATAAATACGTTTTCAAGAATCTTTTTGGTTTATAGGATAATTCCTTGGTTTGGATTATTGGTGTCCAGCTAAGCAAAGTTCATTTTTTCTGTATTTTGTGATACACTATTATTTTTATATTGTTCAAAATGAACAGTAACTTACTCTTTTTTTAAGGACTGGATCCGGCCGAGCCATACTTCCAATATGCTGACGAGGTTGTGCGTCTTGATGACACGGATGCAAAGTTTGTAGACGTTATACATACAGATGGAGCAAGCATCGTAAAACTAGGTATGGTAATCACTTTGTTCTTGTAAAAGTATGAAACACTACTACCTTACCTTCATTTTATTAGCTCCCCCGTTCGACTGTTTAAGAGACCTGCTATGTTAACGCCGGTGTTGTTTAAAAAGTTCGTTAATGTAATATCTCACAGAGTGCGAAAGAAATTCAAAAGATTTAGAGTCATCTCACAGTCTCGACTACTGAGACTGAAAAAAAACAAACTTAGCATGCTATACATTTTCTTGGTACTTAGATCTTTTTGATATTACTAGTAAACTGAATGACACATGATCCATACATTTAATGAACATGATTTGCACATATTTTGACAATAAGTGGCAGGTTGAGTAATGCTGAAATAACCTGTAGATAAACGAAATAAGGATGACTTCAGTCAGCATTATGGTCAGTCTGTATTTTATTTTGCTCTAATAAAAGTTAATTCATTGCAAATAATATCATTAGTATTTGATATTAATACACATGGAAAAAATCTGGAAAATATCTCTCAGAAAATACAAAAATCTCATAGAATATTTTACCCTACGTCCCAGTCTGGTGCCTGTAAAATATCACAGATATAAAAAGTTGTCGCTTGCATTTGCTTCCATATGACGTGTGTTAACCTTGAGTGTGAAAATTTCCCTGTACATTTATTAGGCTATGTTTATATACATTACGAGAAGTAAGGCAAACACGTACAGGAGGTGACAGGTAGGCCATTATAACCTACCATTTATGTTCTAGAGAGAAATTTCAGCTTCCCTTGATTGTGCAGAAATGCTTAGTTGCCCCATGAAAACCTACGTTTGTGGGTAGGGTATTCAACGTATCATAATAATATTGAAACTCCATTGCATTTTGTGATAGCTGATTTATTATTTTATAAATGTAGGAGAAGCTCTAAGGTTTACACAGTTGTTTTGACTCCATGCTCACATTTTGTCATTACAATCTATGTACACTTCGTTCCAGTATTTTCCAGTTCAGAACGTGGTCTTTGTCGTTGGATAAAAAGTAAATTTACTCAATTTAGATGCTCATTTTGGATTATTTAGTTGATATTATGCTGAGATACATGTACATTTGACATTTTCATAGTTAGTTATTATTTATTTGTACTATTAATGGGAGAGGGGTGCGTAACATCGGTTGCGCTTGTCAGATATGAAATTTACAACTTCGGAAGACCGTCACCTGATGACTTTAGCGCTTTTCGGGAAGACTAGTATTCTTAAAGCCCACGACTGAATTACAGTTCTGTACAGGCGATATGTGTCTATGTTAAAAAAAAATAAAAACTAAAAAAATGAAGAAACTGCATGTATATATTTTGGGGTATTGCTGGTGAACTGCTACTACTACTATAGTGGACGAACTGTCAGCTTCTTAGTGCATTTATGACGGAAGTCAGTAGACAAAGTACACAAGTCATTCCAGCGACCGGGTAGGCGACTCTATATGCACTCTTATTTTTAGCTAGTTTCATAATTAGACCATACTGAACGAGAGCGCTTTGTCGGCGTAGAAGCATACATGTATGCAGTCACTAAAATACCCTTTTTTTCCCCGGCGCATTAGGGGGAAATGCTAAAGTAAATCCTAATCTCTCTCTATCTCTCTCTCTCTCTCTCTCTCTCTCTCTCTCTCTCTCTCGCGTAAATTTTGTTATGATATATTTCATGTTGAATCATGGATAGTGTATGTATATTATATCTGACAGGTTACGGAATGATTCAGCCAGTTGGTCATGTGGATTATTACCCCAACGGTGGTATAAACCAGCCGGGCTGCGGTAAGTATGTTGTATGTTGTTATTACGCTAATCAGTGAATTGGATATCTACAATGGTACGGATTTTTCGATGTCTATCTGTCTGTCTGCCTTCCTGTCTGTTCACTTGCCCGCCTGTCTATCGATCTGTATGTAGTCTATTCGTCTATATGTATGCATTCTGGAATTGAGGTACACGTGGATTCATTTGCTACATTCGTTTAGCAAAAGAGAAGCCTATCTAAGTGATTTTTAAACTTTAGAATTTAGATTTGATAAAATACATTCATATTTTATTTTACCCATTTCCTACCACTGTTTGTCTCCGCTGCTCATTGTTAGTTTTACAATTTTCTTTCAACTGAAATTCATTTACAATACATTGTCGTAAAGTGGTTTTAAATTCAATATTTCAATAAATTTAAAGGTGTGCAAAGACTTTTGGGCTGCAATCACTTTCGTTCGTATGACTATTTCTCCGAGTCCATCAACAGTGCATGCCCATTCCAGGCATACAGATCTAGTAGCTATGCAAATTTCAAGGTAAACAATTTAGTGGTGCTTCTTTAAGAAATTAATTAAATGGAAAGATGTAAGTCGTCGTCTTGGTCTGTATGTATGTATGTATGTATGTAGAAACGGCGCATAAGCAATCCTATCTATATAGTGCAAATAAAGTGTATTTCTTGCCAAAAAGGCACACAAAACAAAGATAAAGGCAAAATCCTTAAATGTAAAATTATTTTATATCAGTCTCACTCTTTAAAAAAGGTTCGATACCTCAGCTGGAACATCATCATGGGACGAAGCCCATGGCAAAAAGGTGTCTTCCATTAGTAACATCTTACGACAATCAGGAGGGCGCATCGAGCCTGTACTGCGTCTCCTAACCCTCAGGGATGAATACTAATACTACTAATAATAATTGATAAACACCAACGACAACGACAAGAAGGAAAACTACAATAATAATGATAATGATGATGATGAGTACAATGAAAAGGAGGGCCACGACGACGTTGGACTTACCGACGGCGCCAAATAGGGTAAAAATTATAACTGACAAAAAATAGGAAGATTCTGCTTAGTTTAATTATATGATGTAGATGATGATACAAAAAGGACTAACACCAGTGCTCACATACTAATGGCCACCAATCTTTCTCATGCATTGTAAGATGATATATCAATAAAACAACTATTTCTTGTCGAGAAAAGTTATATTTATGACAATATGCATGGCAGATATTATATATGTATTATACAGCAGCTCATTTCCCGTGCACATCATAACCTTCGTAACTGTATTTACCGAAAAATGTAAGGGGTTAATCTCCATGCATACTGCTTTTTACAAATAAATAAACGATGCTGCAAATCGGCTCAGGCCACATGCTTTAGATTTAATGAACGTGGATAGTCAATGGAAGTGACAAAACGGGTCAAGAGTGTATGTATGTATGTATGGGGATTTAACGGCATTTCAGCACAATCCTGCCTATATAGTGCCGAGCAAAAGCTAGTTAGCAAAATTGATAAAGCCAGAAACCTTGCCAAAATCCCCAGGAAGATAAACCATTCCAGCAGAAGTAAATATGCACCATAAGACATAAAAAGGTACAGATGTTGCAAAAAGTCCCGGAAAGGCACTCTAAATAGAAAGTCCCAAAAAGGCACTCAAAACACAGACGAAAGTCCCAGAAATGGACTCAAAACATAGATGAAAGTACCAAAAGACGCTCACAACACAGATGAAAGCATAAGAGAGTTAAATCCTTAAAATACAAAGTCCAGAGTGACGATGCATCTTATTTATTCTCCTCTTCCTCCTACTAGTTCTGACACTTCCATCACTGGTACTACTAATACTAATCCTACTACTACTACAACCATCATAATCACTAACCTAACTTTATTTTAGTAATGATAACTATCAAATAACCTATGTTTATCGCAACAAGTTTTCTTTCCCAAGATTTATTTGTGTTTAAAACATTTTTATCCCAGAGAGGAATCTGGATCCTACGTTCAAATGGCGGACGTGGCTACATGGGTTTCCATGCCGACCGAGTTAAGCCACGTGCGGGAGTCACCAACATCATATACTTCCTGGACACAGGCGATTCCAAACCTTTCTGCAGTAAGAGTGACAATATATCATTTCTTTCTTGCCTTTGGATAGATGGATACCTGTGATCTTGTGGTGGAAAGGATCTTGTAAATGCCTTCATTCCGTATTAAATTAAGGACAAGTATGCCCCGCATTTTACGCAGATTTTCTCTTATTTAAAAAGTATCGTTTTGAGTATATTCTTTGTCAACGAATAAAACATAATTAAAATACAATTGTAAAGAAGTAAGTGAATTCATTGTAAATGAACGTGTTTTGGAATGAAATCAAATTATATGACATGAGTGGTGATTGTGCAGATCATTCATTAGTTTAATCTCTCTCTCTCTCTCTCTCTCTCTCTCTCTCTCTCGTGGACCTTCCAACACAGGACTCACACAATAAATCAATACTTACAATACAATTGAATACAATAGGAACCCAGTTGCAGCAATATGTCATTAGTTGCATTTATTGATTTCATTCTGTACAAGTGATTATATGTACCTGAAAACAAAAGACCAATTATAGAAACAAAATGGAAGTCTTATTTTGGTAAGTCTGACAAAGTTGTGTCTGTATGTGCGTGTGTCTGCCAAAAGACACGGCTTAAGGAGAGAGAGAGAGAGAGAGAGAGAGAGAGAGAGAGAGAGAGAGAGAGAGAGAGAGAGAGAGTGAGCGCGCTTTCATACTGGAGTACGCGTTTACGAAATTTAAGAGTTCATTTAAACGTTGATCTTCAGTTTCATCTAATTAGGCAATCAATAACTAAGTTATGGCTGGAATCAAACTAACAACAGACTAGATGAAATTCACCTTTGATGGAACTATGAACAATTACATGGTCCATAAACATTGTGCAAAGTTAGAAAAGAATTTGATTAGGTTATGGGGATCAAATCTAAATGAGGATAAAAAAATTGCCTTTCCTTGTACAGGGTACCACTACACGATTCAATTGTCGTTCGGCAATGTGTCGGAGTCAAGGAAGGAGACGGGAACAGTATTCCTGAACCTAATGGGGACAAAAGGAGATCTAGGAGAAAAAGCGCTTACTGATGGGTGTGTAAACCTCATGTTCCTTCGGATTTTTAATTTTTTTGTCCTTCATTTCTTCCCTCTTAATCTTAATGTTTCATCATTCTGTTTCAATCGCGATATTATAAATAATTGTCATTGTACTTGAGACAGCTTTCAAGGCTTAAACTGCTACTGAAAGTTGTCAAATTCAGCCTTTGAAACATCGAAAAACTGTAATAAAAACAACAAGAAACTTAGTCATTGTGGTCATTGATTGAAAGAAACAACAGTAGAAAGCAATGAGCATAACAATTTAAAGTTTGTGGAAAAGTTACAGACCATTATTAAGTAGGTGACTAAAAAAACTAAAATATGTACAGCCTTAGGAGACCCCTTGAACCGGTAAGGAAATATATGGATGAAGAGCTTTAGCAACGATGTGGGAGTCAAAATGGAAGGTGTTGTCGACTTGTGTTAGTTTTTGCCGCAATTTACGATAATACTAAAATGTTATTTTGAAAATAAAAAGATAAATAAATGCAGGGTAGAGTAAATGAATCTCAATTTCTTATTCAGTAACATGGACATAGAGCCTGATAAGACGTATGGGTTTGTCGTAACCTCCACCCATGATCTTGGCACCATCAAGTCTGCCACAGTAAGCTGGCAACTGATTTTCAGTCTGTTTGACATCACGAGCTGGAATTTTATTAACAATCGTGTTGGCAGCGTCTGCATCAAAGAATTGGAAATAGTCAACGGAGCGACTCTCGGAAAGTAAGGATACATGTTAGCAGTTCATAAGAAATTTCATAAGTGCGTGATGGATTTGTTGTAGTAAAAACAGTATTGCCTGGTTACCTGTTATGAGCAACTGTAAGAATATGTAATAATGTTGTTCATGACAAACCAGGAAAAAAATTTGTTCTTCGAAGCAATTACAAATAGTCAGTACACTCGGATTGTAAACCCCGACACGAGAGATTCGAAAATAGTGGCCTAACCACTACTGTACGAAGACCACTGTTGATTTTCTTTCTTTTTTTTTGTGAAGTTCTCAAATTTGGGAACGTCGTCATTTTGAAAGACAGCGTTCACGCTCGTGAGAAAATGGGAGCCAAAGGGAGAGAACCTTTGCATGCCTGACTCATGGTTCGTACAGCCCCAGATAGTTGTTTGCCAAGGACTTCTCAAAGACTTCCAAGAGGTATTTTTTTTCTTATGGAAATTTAATTTTCTCCATACGTTACACTGTTTCTCACAGGATAAAATGGATACAAAAGTATTAAAAATAAAATAAAATAAAATAATAATTCGTGCATCATTACAGCAAGAATGGATGCTATTCCACCTGGTACCACCTGGTAAAACTTCATAAGTTTCGGTGTTTTTCAAACCCTATCAATTCTGTTTAGTAATTATGGCATTGCGGACTACATGCAAGATTTACAGTCCCCCGAAATTGAAGAGATGGACAACATGCAAAAATTGAAGATTTGACAACGGAAGTCTTCCAATGAGCATGGGCAATTTTACGTTTTGGAAAAACACATGTTTACGAAGAATTTTAATTAATTAAAATTACAATAAAGACATATATTAGATTGACTTTAGCAAGTCATCACAACAAAACACGTAATGGGGGCCAATTGTTAGGAACTACTTTGTTAGACTCTAAACATACATATGTGTCCGCCAAATTGGTTCGCGTAGGGATAATATCCAAAATTGGACAGTTCATCGCCAGATAGTAGAGACGCTTACTTAGCGGCTATGGTACAGAGTGCATCTGGTAACTACTCCTGTCATTTGTCATTTGATTCAGCCGAGTTCTTAATCCCATTTTATTAAATTCTTGTTCATTATTTTTGGAAAATATGTATATAACAAAAAATCTGAATTTAAAGAGTTGTACATTTTGTTCCGTTTTAACGTTTAATATTCTCTCAGATAAATATAACGAGTTTGTTAAAAAAATTCGAGGACTTTTCAAAGATAAAATAAACTTTTTAAAACTTCAGGTTTTCAAAGCAACCTCGAAAGTTCAAGGATTTTTCTAGGTTGTAGGAACCAGGAGACAACCAGACACATAGATACCAACCAGTCATAATGGCCAATTGTAAACATAGCGCGTAAAAAGAGCTTTTTAAAATTGAAATATCTACCTTGTTAAAAGAATTCTTTTTCACAGTTGTCTTTGGAAACATAGATCGAAACATATTTAATTTTCACAATATTTATCAATTTAAATTCGTATGCGTCTAAAAGAAAATATTGTAAAGCTTATAGCGACTGTCTACTTTACATTTCTGAAGTAAAATTCCTCCGAAGTTCCTAGTTATTTCCCAAGGTTCCACTCCAGAATATTGATGAAAGTATTCCCATTGTAGGATATATAGCTCGTTCATATTTCTGAACTGTAACTACCCCATTGTAACTATGGGTAAAGACAATGGTGAATTCACTACCCCGCCGAACAAAACCAAACAGAAAACAATAAAAAAAAGACAACAGGAGACAAAATAGAGGCAAACAAATAAAAGCAGAATTTTTTTTTTTAAATATTACAAAAAGAGATCGAAAATAATCAGTGAGGGTTACACAATCGAAAAGCGATGATGGTGAAACCCTGGCACCAGCGGAGGAAAAGCAGCCTCTTGCTGCGACAAGCATAGATGAAGAAACATAAACAGAAACACAATCATGTTACATAACATTAGCAAAGGAAACACCAACGATGGAGGAAAACCAACCTGCCAAAACCCGCTTCAAAAATGACGCAAAAAAGTCATGTGTACAGTCAACAACACCTCGATCGAAGACCACAACTGCAACAGACCAAAGGGGGCCCTGGGTGGCCGAGTGGTTTAAGGTGCTCTCCTTTAACGATCACTGACATCTCACCTCTGTCCACGTGGGTTCGAATCTCAGGCTTGATCAACGTGGTTATGTGAGAAAGTTTGGAAGTAGATTCCCGTGGGTCGGTGGTTCTTCTCGGGATTGTCCCGGGCTCTTCCTCTACAGATATAATGGCCGCCATGTCCTGAAAAATGGCGTTAAACCCACCATACCAACAGATAAAAAGAAACACAAAAACAAAACCACGACAAACAAGAAAAAGCAATAATATCACTAGAGCACTATAGACAGATAAAATAGCAACACCAAAACAACAACAGCAACAAACAACTGATAGATTAGATCTACCAAAACAAAAGCAACAACCAAAAACAGCAAATATAACACCAACATTCGACGACTCGGCTAGTCGTTAATTACCAAACACACAATCACTAAAGAAGTAAATAACAAATTATACGACACGGGATGTTACTATGAAATATGTAGGAAAAAGTTTCCTTTTCTCATTTAAATGAGAGACATCAGCCACTAAGTCGACTCTTCCCATACCCTCACGTGCGGAAAAATATCCACCCCCACCCCACCCAGATAGAGTCGAATAGGTCCACTCGTACAATAACTAGACAAAAATAACTTCTAACAAAACCAGAAAGACTTGTAATCACTAACGTAAACATTAACCCAAATCTGATAGGTAACACATTTTGATGTATAACCGGGGGTTATGTCCCTTAATTAAGAGGTGAGAATGATGAGAGGCTTTGCTGTCAAGGCGTCAGATACAAATACTAACATATGCACAAAAACACACATATCATACAGACACTCAGTAAAGAAAGTACAATGTTCCCTTTTACTAAATATGTTTTTGTCTTTTGCTCCTATGTAAATCGGATTGATAAATAAGCAACTCAAAACAGATTCGATCTAAGGAAAATCAGTCCTGATATATACACATATTAAAAGGTTAAATGCATCTTTCTTGCAACAAACACAGCACAATTATTGCTTACATGAAAATGACAAAATATATCGATCCATGGCAAGGATCACTTAAACTTTCCAAAATTAGTAAGGAAGCCAGTCATAAGGTGTAATACAGGAGGAGGGGAGTACAAGTATGTTTTGAAATCCAATTCAGGTTCGGTGACGAAACGAATGTAAACCTGGCAACGGGAATTTAAACAAGTACGTCCCATAAAGATAATAAAGAAATTATATCACAAAGAAACAGGAACCGCCAGTAAAAAATATTTTCATTTTTGTTACTCAAAATTCGTTTCAGTGTGTGTGTGTGTGTGTGTGTGTGTGAAAAATACCCACAATACAGATGAGGGGGTTTGAAACAAACATATATAACAACCTTTTAACTTTATAACAAAGGGGTGGGGGGTCACCTTATAGGCCTGCTAGTTTCTCGTAGCTAGAGGTCTACATGTTTCCACACAAATACATATCTAAAATGTGAACGCAATTGTAGATTGGTTTAAAGTCATTTGGCCGTCAGAGATACAATTGAAATGGCGTTGTCGCGACTGGAGAAAAACGTGACTTAAGAAAAATGATTGGATATTTTAAAACAGCACACTTCTATTTCTACGTTAAACGTTCCAAAAGACATTCTCCTTCATTAATTGAATGTCTTTGGAGCAGTAAAAAGAAACGTTTACGGCTCCTGACATAAGGGATATCAAACCACCTGAAATGTCTTCTTTTTTTTCTTTTTGAAACCAAAAGCTGTTTTTGTCTGCAAAATACCGCTGAAGTAACTTTCTTTCGAAGACGTCTCCAAAAAGTCGAGCTTTTCCCCAACTGATTAATACCATCTGTGAAATGAAACAAAAACAGACGGTAGAAAATTGACCATATTCCAAGACTAGATAGGACATTTGTCTATCATGGAAAGTCCGCATGTAATGCATTCACTTTGCACCACTGCAGTCCCTAGTTTGGTCTCTAGTTCGGATCAGTACACAGGCAGGTGAACGCCCATCCAACACAATCTGTTTTCTTCTGTGCTGTCCAGATTCGTGTATCTAAATGATCATGCCATGCCATTATATAAGTCTCAGGGTATGTATTGTAATTCGTTAGAATTTGCGCAATTGATGTAAAGGTTAAACTTGTTCTTATATTTTCTTCTTTACCATTCCAGAACCAAATTCTGTGGCAAGAATGAAAAGATTGAGGAAAAACAAACCAAGCTTTTTACAAGGAAGTGTTGACGTGCAGATCACTTAACCCGCGATCTCCACCTTTTATATCTTGAATCTGGGAATACATTGTCGCTATTTTTCTATGTCGTCAATAGCTCGTGTGATTTTCTTTCGTCATGGATTTTGTTATTGTTACTGCTATTGTTTTTCTTCATCCTCACACTTCACTTGGTATTCTTCTTCTTCTTTCTGGAGCCTCTCAGTTATGATAAAACTGTATCCAGGAAACTTGACTTATCGAGCGGAACAAAAAACCAGAGAAATGGTGAGCAATTTGTTCCCATTAATAGTACAAAAAGCGTTTAACTCTTCTTAAAATAGTCAGTGTCAAATGCTTGGTCAACATTTAAATATTCTGATTATGAACATAGTATGTACTAAGGTTCATAGCAATCAACTAAAAACTGCAAGAGCAGTTGCATTCATAAAATTCCGTCATACAATTCAGTCAGCTGTATGTTTAATAAAGGGCAATAACTCTTATAATATCACTAGAGCACAAAGATTTGTCAATATGTGCATCTTTAGATGATGACCGTAATAGGTATAAACTTTCACAGCAAACTATACAACATGAAAAAAGACTGCAAAAGAAGTTGCGTTCATAAGATCCTGTCTTACACTGCATTCAGCAGCAAGGGCAATAACTGTGACAAATATTTCGCGTCTTTAAATGGTGCCCAAAACATATGCACAGTTTCAAGGCGATCCATTGAAAATTGTGACAAGTTGTGTTCACAAGATTCTGTTATACACTACATCAGGGTGCAAGTCAAAAGTGCAATTATTCACGCATATCGCAGGAGCACAGGGATTTGTCGACATATGCAACGACAGATGATGATCATAAACATTTCCAAGTTTGATGGCGATCCATTAAAACCCGTGAGACTAGTTCAGAAGATTCTATCATACATTGCATTTAGCTGCAAGAAAAAAAGGGCAATAAATCTTATACAAATTACGGGAACACAGTGATTTGACGGTATGCGCGTCTTCAGGTGATGACCATAATATTTACCAAGTTTCATAGCATTCATGAAAAAAAAAAAAGGCGTGAGTAGTTGCGCTAACGAGGTAGAGTCATACACAGCATTAAGCTGCATGACACAAAAGGGAAACAACTCAAACATTAATTGAACAAGCAAAATGATTTGTCGCTTTTGTGCATTTTCAGGTGATGCCCATAGCATTTATCAAATGTCACGCTAAACAAGAGAGAGGACCAGTAGGGCCTGATATCACTCACCGTGTAAATGACATGTGTTAGCGTGTGAATGCAGATTCATAAATGTATTGAACTGTTAGGTGGCAAGACAAATTTGGAGTATTTAGTTGCTTCATTGTCTTTTAATGTTGATGTCGCTTACTTTTTTTTTTAGACCATATATATTCTGGAAATCGAAAGTTTATAATAAGGTTCGTATTTGCGTGATGGATTTGTTGTAATAAATACATTATTCGATTGTTCCCTGTTGTGAGAAAATTTAAGACTGTTTAATAATGTTCTTAATGATAAACCCGTTCCAAAACTGGTTCTAGGAACCTAGGACAACTCGTCATTACAACGCTGTCAGATTATCAACGCTTAAAGCAGACATTCAAAGATAGCGGCCTAACTACTACGCTATGAAGGCCCGTGTATTTTTTGCGATTCGTGTTTGTCGACACATTTCCACTAGTTAAAAAGTCAACAGAATAACTATGTGGGAAATTCTAGCTCTTTGGGGACGTCCTCAAATTCAGGAACGGTATCGTTTCAGAAGACTGCTTTCTTTCGCTCTCGTGAGAAAATGCCAGACAAAAACAGAAAAACGTTTGTATGTCTGACAATCATCCACACACACACTAACCAATCAAAGCAATGGACAACAGCTTTTTTGAAATTGTAATGTATACCTCTTGTTTAGAATATTTTTGTAAAAAGTGTCTTTGGAAACGCAAATGAAACATATCTAATTTTCAAAACATTCAGAATTGAAGATTGTCTGAGCGTTTTACTTAGTTTAGCCAAAATTTACCATATTTAAATTTCCTAGTTCTATTTTACTTCTAATTTTTTTCTTCGGTTTCTCTTATTAGATTATATATCTTTATTGTATCATCTCTATTGCATAATTGTTCCTGATCTCCGTCTTTAAAGAAGGATGTTTGCTTGATTTTTTTTTGTTTCCTGGGTGGTTCAAGTAATTTTATACGTTTATTGTGATTAAATGTGCTAAAACAGAAACGTAAAGGAGACCAGTTATATATAAAAATAACCATAAAATGGAAATTTGAATTTAAACCACATATTAAATACAGACCAAATTAAACTATATAGAGAATTACTCTAGATCTTCATGAATACAAAATTTGGGTTGCCTGGGAAGAGAGGGTAGAGAGGAACAAAATATAGCCACTGGGAGAAAAGGGGCTGTTTTTTATTACTCCCACTAGAAAAGATGCACCCCCAATGAGAAGTTAGCTAGACAAGCTTGATAAGCAGTACTATATATATATATATATATATATATATATATATATATATATATATATATATATATATATATACAGTAACAACCTTTTAACCACCTTAAATAAGGAAGACAAAAAGAAAAAAGTGCATTCGTTTTATCCAAGGAGGCATATAGTGGAGTTTGTATATGGTCAAGGATAGACAAGGTTGATAGAAAGTATACTAAATCAAAAACAAAATCAAAAGGAAATCACATTCGTTAGCATAAGATAAATTATAATTAAAATGGAAACAATCTTAGATGTAAATACAAAGGGACAGGGAGGCTATGTCTTCACGTGGTGGGTGTGGAAGGTGGAAGGGTATTCTACCCTGGCGCCACGCGAGACAGACTTTCACAGGAATTCCCTAAAATAGGGACTTAACTATTTAAACTTTACATGACAGTACAAACCAAAAGGGACAAAACATGTATAATTAACACTTGTGATTACAAAAATATACATATCATGCAGAAATACATATCAGTACAGAAAAGCAACTACTTCTTTTTCCCTACATACATCAAGCAGTATCATTATGGGAATTTTTTATTTTTCTTACTGATATAGGTCAAAGCCCATGACTTTACTTTCGAATCACACGAGAGTGCATGATTTATGCAAGTGCCTCTCGCCGTTGTTTAGCAGAGCACATTTTTTTTATCGATGGAAAGGAAATTGAAACATGTTTGAGCCATCTTGATATTTCCACGACAATTCTCTTATGCCAGATCTGCTGGCCCGTCTATGATGTTTCATAAGGGTGGATCCGACAATGCAGATCATATCCAGTATGATGTAGGCCTCCGCAAAGCCATGCAGGCAACGCTGCTGCAGATGTAGAAGACATGATCATTGACACCAATGAAACTTATAACCTTGGATTCGCACAGCATCGCGGTAGACACATTATCGTTTTCGTGTGCGATTCCTCTCAGTCATATTTTTGGGTTTTGCAGAGATGTTCACAAGGCTATTTTCGGAGCCAAACAAGCAGTCACATTATACCGAAAACCTAACGACAACGATAATATTTGGCGTCATGGATGAGATGCTGGTAAAGTTGTGTTGTTGAAATTAGCATCGTGGATGCCTGTGATACCCTCTTCAGTGGCTGCAGAAACACGTTTGATGTCGTTTATGAGTTCTGGAGGTACATCACCGCTGTCATTTCACACACTTACCACAGACTTTTATGAAGGCAACATTCAGCAGTAGTCATGGCAAATAACTACCCAACAAGGTATCAGCGTACCAAAACATGTATTTATAGCGTTTCGAACTGTAGCTCGAGCGCGCCATGGACAGACCGTTAATCAGATGATATTTGACTAACTAGGAGTTTTTTGCGATTAAACGGTTATGAGGAAAACTCTGAAGAAATTGTACTATGCTTCACAAACAATAAGGTCGCACGTGCATATCACAAGATGTGGTCGTTCATGGACCGGGCTCAAAACATTGACACAGGTCTGCAGAATTCCCAGCACGACTTTCGTACGTTGTACACGATTTATTACTTTTCGATTGAACACCTGTACCTGTATAGACAGCCTGTGGTCGACCTACACTTTTATGCTCGTGTAACACTGAGGTCCCCGTCGGAATCCCGCCGCCGCTCCCCCCACCCATCCCAAGCGGTTACAGATGTATAGCTGTAATTCTATCAGATAAGATGATGTTGTTGGAGGGCGTAGGTGGTCGAATGAGGGTTATTGACGCGCCTGTGGAAAACCTGTAATTATTGCAGTTGTTATAATTGAACAGAATGATTAAAAATAATGTCTTATCATGAAGTTAAACTTGGCCTTAGCCCAAAGCAGCTTGCGAAAATAAGGAGCGCAATACAAAACGATTGCGTGGTCACATTGAGGCTTTCTCCGACAAAATTAACTGGAATTGTCCACGTGTGGTTGACCCAAACACAACTTGATCAGCTTAATGCAGCCAAACAAAATAACACCTCAGTTATCCAAGTCTGGAGTGATACAACTGCAAAACAAACAAAAGATTGGTGGAATATTTCCATTCCAGCATTGTTGGCGGTTGCAAAAGAGGCTGCGTTAGGGGCAGTTGGAACTGCATCCGGGATGGCTCTGAAAAAGGCGGTCGGTAGGAAAATCTGATTTTTCGTCTCGTAAACCAATAATAAAAGGAAAAGGGCCTCGACTATCCGGGACGACTCGTAGAATACCATCAGACATAGGTATTCTACTACCTGGTACGACTCGAAAAAGACCTCTCGTTCATTAACCAGTCTTGATTTACTCGATATGGCAAAGTCAGTCAAGCATTTCTGAGGTGTCTTTATGCGGGATGAACTCGGAGCAAAGGGCTCTCAGGTGATGATTCCCCGCACAAGGGAAACTGGAATCGTTAACCTGATTCGTCAATAGGACCTGGAACTCATTGGCTCGCATACGTGGTAATTCATAGACATCTTTTATATTTTGACTCGTACGAGCTTGCACCACCACTTGAAGTCGTTGATTATTTAACACTGGACGCTAGCGCTGGACTACAACAACTATTTTATTCAACTCTGCCGTTGCAAACTGGGCTGGTCGGGCCAATATGAGGACATCTTGTTGTTCAAGCGCTGCATGCACTCGAGCGTTCACCAACACCACGCGCACTGTTGATTTTACCTTGTCACTTAGAAAGTATGTTTAATAATTTACGAAATGACTATTGACATATACGGACGCTACTCGATCCGACGCGCCGCTGGTGTGGATCTGAGTAGGTTTGCCACCAAAGCGGATTTGACTGAGTTTAAAAGCCGGGTTGTTGTTGACACCGACCTGGGCGAGCTTGTGATATTCCAAGATCAAACTGGAAAACTTAAAACGTCTAACGCAGACATTCAAGATGGTGGATCAGTTGCGTTTATCAAAGACTACGTCGATACAAACACAGTATCGAAAGTTACAAAGTCTGGGGATGAAATAAGCAGGGACCTTGTTATGAACGGAAATCAAATTCAACTGATTCAAGAGCACATCGATGATGATGATGCTGCAACGAAGCAATATGTGGATATAAAACTCAGTGATATCAATGTCGTGGTTGGTAACACCAAATTGCCAAGAAATGCAACGGTGGATGAGCCACCAAAACCAGTAATTTACGCATCGGATCTATCGCATGTATATATTAATGGGTTTTATCCCAGTTGTCTCTTTAGAATTGCTGCTGATAGATCCAGATATTATTTCTTTATAGCGTACACGTCTGCTATCACATGGATGTCACTTGGCATTCAATTAGTGGCACAAAAACAATCATTGGAAGAAGATTCTAAAACTCATAAAGTTAAAATATTAAAATCTAAGGATTCTTTATTCAGGTCAGATCCCAATGACAAGTAACTTAAACCTTTTCTGGTTGCAGGCTTGTTTAAGATCAATAAGGACGAAAGAATAGAGACACATGAGTTCAATATTGCGGATGAAGCGGTATTAACCGTGTTTGGCGTTTGTTTTTAAGATTTGTTATTACATATAAGTGACGGATTCTGACCGCGGTGATGAGGTTGCGGAATTTGCCAACGGAGTATTGGATCGGCTAACCAGAGATATCAATATCGATAGTGATTTTGTTCCGCTTGTCGATGCATGTCTGCCTGAAAACGATGTGAACAAACCCTCGTATACCCTAAAATATAATTTTGTTAAGAGCCAAATAGAAATCAACAGTTGGGACCACCCTAATGTGACCAATACCAACTCAAAGCCAGCTTGGAATCATTGCATTAGCAGGCGAAAACGCTCAGTCGCAGAATGCACAGCCAGGTATGAAAACGCTCAGGGATTGTTTCTTCAACGATGAAGTGGAGTTCACCTGCAAATTCACCCCGGTTGCATTCCCCGTTGATTATGTTGCACCAACATTGATTCAAGCAAGAAAAGTAAAATCTCGACTGTTATTCAGCACTAGTCCATATAATTTTTTTGGCGAAGACAGGAAAGCTCGTTTCAGAAACTATTCAATGGCGTAATCAGTATGGTTTTATATGAACGTAATGCCACGGCCCAAGAACGCACAATCACCGGAAATTTAAATATTCCCCCGAAAGATATTTTCTATAATTAGTATGACAGTTGCACCACTAAAAAATGAATAATTGGTTAGAACTACGTGTGCGTGTTGGACCTGAAGAAGACCAGCCTGTCCAGCAATTATACTTCGCTATAACATTATTAATATAAGAACTATGATAGACCCTCAAACTTACCGACGCGAAACAATAATCGAAGCGGAGCAACAGCTGCGAGATGAAATCACCAAGAGAACCGTTACTCATGAAATACAAACGCGTGTGTGTGGTTGTAGATGCGATTTGTGGAATCGCCGCGGCAATCACCGTTAGTCTGGGTATGGCGGGAATCGCAATCACAGCGACTATTATAGGCACACCAGTTGCAATTGCTGTTTGAGCACAATCAGTAGTAACCGGTGTGACTGGTGGCGCTGGTAAAATAATGTCGATACGATTACATTGACGAATACGTTTCTATTCGGAACTTCTCGCGGCAGTACAAAGTAGTGTCAGTACAATTAGTAAACTCTACTCGATAGCTACACCGACGACATCGTGAACAGATATGGAACCAAGACGTTAGCGACAGAAAACAGGTAGCTGATTTACAGGCAGTGAAAATCGAGTAACTCTTTGCCAGTGTATATCAATCTCCCCAGTAGTGTACTGGCCTCACTGTGGCACCTTGTATAGTAACTTCGCTTGTGGGCGCATATGGGGGGGGGAGGCTCAACACAGGTTCACGCACTTGCGTAAATCATGCACTCGCCGTTGAGGGTATAGTCATGGGGTATAGAAGGCTTTGACCTATATGGGTAAGAACATTCCAAAAGTCCCATTATGATACTACTTATCATGATTTTATTTTCACATATGTTATTGATAAATGTTACTAGATTTCATTTCGGCGTTTCTTAACATTTTTAGAAATGAATGAATAAAAACGTGTATAACAAATGTAACACAAAGCATTGTTACGACTCTAAGGTCTACGAAAAATGTAGCAGAAAGAAAGTAAAACCAACAAATCAAGTACAAATCAACAAGCAATTTTTTGCTAGATAATTACAATGAATATCAAAAGACACTTACAGTTACGTGAATTTAAATTCAAATAATCCAATAATCCTAAGTGTCCTAATCACAAGTCATAAATATAGAATGTTCCGAATGAATCAATGTTCCTAGTGAACGAATGTTCCGAATGAAATAATCTTCCTAATGAACGAAGGTTCCGAATGAATGAATGTTCCGAATGAATGGGTAATATGGAATGTCCTGATGTACCCCAATAATGTAATCCAGATCATCTTTGAGAATGTCCTTAGGTATCCAAAAGTCATATATTTAAATCAAAACGTTAATGAGCACTTTAGGTAACTCCAATTAATGTTCCAATAAATAATTCCTTTCAAATTATGTATACAGCAATATAGCACAACTACGATTCCAAACAGCCTGATGATTCCATAGACTGATCATAAAAAATAGGAATGTTTTTAACACAGGATTCAATATTTGAATGATTATAATGCGTATATCAAGGTCTTATATACCCTTTGCAAATGGCATATTTCACAACAGGAAACGTGCCATCTAACGACCCACAATGCAATACATAATGCGTCATTCGAGTGGAATATCCAAAACAAATATTCAACAACCCTAACCTTGAACTGAAATGTAGTCTACATCGTGTTGCTAACTTAACCAGACTTAAAGTGCGACTTATTATTTGACCGTATTGTAAAGTACAGTCATAGACCAAAAGTTTGGGTGCTCATTATAGATCCTATATATATAATAGCATGAAAACATCAAAATGACAAAAGCATATAGCAAGGTTCACCCTTAAAATATATAAAAGGGTGAGGAAACCAGTCAAAAGGTGTACTGCTTAAGATAATAAGTTTGGTTTGGATATAATTTAGGCCTGGCAAAAGAAAGAATGGATGCCAAGCAAAGAGAATCTAAACCAGTGTGTCCCTTCCAACATTAAAATGAACCCCGTTCAAAATTATCTTTTCCTAATTCTTTATCACTTTTAAAAAATATTCCCACATAATGCAGAACGGGAGGGGCCTCATACAAATATAAAAGCTTTGTCACTTTTGAAGGGGAGGGGGTCACATCATAGGCTCGCTCGTTTGCTCATAGCTAGAAATCTGGAGGTGTCCACATTAATAAACGAACATTAGTAACCGATTAATTGTGGCATTGGTCCAGATATATGTCAATACCTACTTAACTGGGTAGAGGAACTGAAGATACTTCCAGGATAAAGAGGACTAGTGAAGACCACCGGCATCCATTTTAGAATGGTAAATCAACTAGTAATGGATATCATAAATGAAGAAAAAGGAATGGGAAAAATGGAGTAGAAGACCATGAGAGAGCTGCAACCACAACAACAAGTAGAACAAACGCAGATAGAGCAACAGCAATTCAGCAATTCTAACGGTGGAATCTGCAGCAGCAACAGTAACAGTCACCACCAGAAGGGTGGAGGACTGAGAGAGTGAGGTTAAGCAGGCGCACTTTACCCTGTCAATCTCTGTAGAGCTATGGCGAAATGATAGATAGGGAAATAAATATCCTGGATGTAGAGCTAGGACTGGGAGTTGCAGGCACTAGCCCTCTCTGAGATTAAAAAAGGCCTTTCGTATGGGTAAAGAACGGATCTTTTCAGGGCCGCTCACACTTGTACAGACAGAAATACAACTCAGTATTGTCAACCAAAACTTATATTTGTGTTTGATTATATGTATGTGCATGCATAAATTTGTATAAGAACTATTTTTGATGTAATTTCTTTTTAATTTTATTTGCAATTTGGAAATAAAAATTGTTACAGTTTCTTTTGAAATTTCTGTGTAATTTGTAGACAACATTTTAATTATTAAACTTTGGATTTTTTAAAAGTTTCCTTTGTAAATGTTTGCACATGTGCTCTTTTTAACGTTTTTCAATTTTATTTTGATAAATGCGCATGCGTTAACGATATTAAACTAGGTACGCATGTGCAAACATTTTTTAAATTTAAGTGCGCGTGCGCTAGTCCTTTGGCTTACATTGTTAAGTGCTCATGCGCACTAGATGTGATGGAATATCTTTGCACTTTGCATGATGGGATATCTCTATTGGTGCCACTATGTTAAATTCCCATAGACACCATGTCGACACTCGATGTTAAACGAACATACGTTTTTAATATTAAATTCCATTTGTCCCCAGACCAGCCCCTAATGTTAATCCTATGGACGTTTTTACCATGAAATTCTTCTTGTCCATAGACCAGCCCAAAAAACAAGATGGCCTAAGAGTGAATTTTTTCCTTCTCCACATACCGGCCCTATTAACTACTTATTTACTTTTGTTGCCTAAGATATGTGTGTGTGTGTGTGTGTGTGTTTAAATCGACAAACTGTAGAGTTATTGTTTAACTGAGAAGATAATAGATAGTATGCCAAATGTATAATTCAAAGCACATCTTATCCTTGCATTTAAAGTTCAAGCGTAAATACATTTTTGATAATAAGTCGCGTACACTAATTCTTCATATTTTGTGGGAGTAACACTTTTATTTTGCTTTCTGTACGTCTAGATTGCCATTGAAATTGAACACTCCGATTAGGACAAATAGTTTACACAGGAAAGAACTTACTATTGGTCATCTGAAACTTTCAGAATTTGCAATTGGTAAAAGCTTGATTCGTGATTATATATATATATATATATATATATATATATATATATATATATATATATATATATATATATATATATATATATATATATATATATAGTGGCGTCCAGTTGACGATCACGATGTATTTCAGGTTCCACGATGTATTTCAAGGAGCCACCATGCATGGCACGCCATTTCCAGTCTGTTGAAGGATCCATCGAGAGCCTCCTTATTCAACACAGATCCACTGGTTGCGAAGCTTTGGTCCTCACTGCGAGAACACTAGTACCCTCTTCCGAGCCAACATCACCAGACAGCAGCATACAGGTTACAAGGAACCCCACAGAGATCAACGACTCCCCATCACCAAACCAAAACAGCTCAAGATATAATAACTGAGCCGTGTAGTACATATGACACAATTAGGTATAAATGCAATGATATACATTACGCATGCGCGCACATTAATTGGCTTCGTTACACATTAAATTATTTCATCAGAACTACTGGACGAGATTATTGCTATAATAACCCTGTTCGTACATGAATCTGTGTCCGACAAGAATAATCTCCCTGGATCATAAGAGCTCGAACATTACTCATCATTCGATGCATGTAGCGTATAATTGAATTAAATCTGTCTGTTCAGTTATAAAAAATGCCTAACTTGAAACAGACTATAGTCTAGTTGATAGCATGGCGTTATATGACAAAGGTTTGACTCTCCGTAAAATTTTCAATAAATTTCTGAAACATCCAATATAGGAAACAATTCTGTCATATAAAACGGATAGCAAGGAAGAATACAATTTTATATTTCACATACCTCTACAGCTGAAGATTGCTCCCGTAAAGTGGTTAGCTTCCTGACAAGACTCGTTATAATCCGAATATACATAGAGAATTCACTCTGGCTCTGGTGAATATGTGCTGCCAGAGAACTCGAGGTAATTGGTTTTTTCACTGCAGGCAATTTGGATGTGCAGCATAAGATGAATCGAACTCACTGTTTTGAAATAGCTAAAGCCGAAAAATAAACCACCGTCGGGTAACGCTCTACGCGGCATCAAAATCCGAGTACATTTTCGCTCACATTTATACATTGACATAAAGTACACACAATTCAGTGACAATACCTCCCTCCTTAAAAAAGTGGAAACACTTTTAGAAAATCATGTGAGCAAAAATACAAACAGAAACGTATTATTTACATTACCAGAATACTGTGGTAAAAAGATCTGCAAATCACACTAAGCTCAAGTAATCGTCCGCTACATTTTCCGAGCCTCTAATAGCCTCGATACGGAAACGGCGAAATTTGGAACGAAGTTCCTGTAAAACCCAATCAACCCTAGAAATGATCAAATCTTTTTATTGGTGTCTGGTCTAGAAGCATCTCTGATTGCTTCAATTTTGTCAGGGTGGAGTTTAAACTGCCCTGACTTATTTACTAGATATATCCTAAGCATTCCAAGTTAGAATATACTATACTACACTTGGTGCGTCTCGCTGTGAGATTGACCTTGCGGAGTCTGTCGAATAGATCGATTAATACCTTAACATGCCCTTCCCAGGTATGCGTGTATACTAGAATATCATCAACGGAACTATCTACGATCTCCATGCCTTTCAATAATTTTCACATATCTACAAATTGTGGTATATATATATATATATATATATATATATATATATATATATATATATATATATATATATATTATACGTACATTTATCTTTGTGTACCTATGTATCGGTCAAGAGAAAAAGTAACACTATGACTGAAAAAATATGCTTCTGTCCCCTTTCCATATGTAACATCAAACAAAATAATATATTCAAACAATTATATATGATACTGGAAACGATGAAAAAGTAATTTTTTATCCCTCCCTATCTGATATGAGCTTTGGAATTTTTGAAAAGACCCAGGTTAAAAAAGGAATTTATATTTAGCTAATGTATAAGCATATGTACCCATGTATAGCACATACCCATCTGAAAAGCCTATGCCAACATCTGCAACTGCATGTTGCATTAGCAGATCAGGGTTTTAGCTCTGGGATGTGTTCTTTGATCATGTTCCAGCTGATGATGTCTTGGATTTTTTAAAAGAGTGTGGTTTATATAAAGATTTTGACTTTGTTTTTTAATGTTCACTTTTTTTGGTTTCTTCTTTATACATACATACATACATACATACATACATACATACATACATACATACATACATACATACATACATACTTTTGAGTTGATCTTTTGAGATGTCATGGTAACGCAAGAGGGATATTTGTGTACTCGCTATTTATTCTATGTTTAACATTAAATTTCTGCAGTATCTAGCTACATAATTTGTATAATTTATACTTTGTTCGCTAATTTCGGTTTTAAGCATGTATCGTTTTCAATACTAAATTTTGAAAAATTTAAGCTTGACATGAAACCGTTACAAAACCTTGTTAAAACTATCGCGAAAAGGAACGAACCCTGATAGCTGTATAGGTGTATTTGTTTTGGTAACTGACAGAAAATACACACAGATACACACAAAAGGACACCCCCCATATATATATATATATATATATATATATATATATATATATATATATATATATATATATTGTAAAATTATAATTTAGAGAAAAAAATTCATACATACGTTGTATGTATGAATTTTCTATACATATTTCTATACCTAATATATATATATACACACATACATACACACATACATTCAAATATATACACACATACATACACACATACACATACACACACACATACATACATATATATATATATATATACATATACACATGTATACAACATATCAATTCCTCCACTAAAAATCTCTACTTTGATTATTCATTCTCTTAGAAACTTGTTGAAGTGTTAGCATGTTACATTTTTTACAGGTTATCAAATAAATTACATCAGTTGATATGCAGTCAGTGTTATAACGTAGAGAAAACAATTCTTTAGTATTGGAGCTACTAAAATAGATACTTTCTCTAATATTTGCACATTGAGAGCACCGACGTCTGTTGCATTTAGATGATGATAAACATATTTTAAAATTTTCTGTCGGTTAGTTCTGATCAAAAGATCTTGTAAATTCCTAGGTCTTCTATAATCAAGAATTGGCTTGCTCTTGTAAAGTGTTTTGACATTGTTGAGGAGATTCCAGTATTTATTAATTGTAAGGCCTATATTTGGCAATTAAGGATAATATTGTATTATGAAAGGAATTACATTTTTCTCTTTCGTAATGCAACCAAGGTATTGAGTATGTTGTACGGCTGTGCTGTCACTGAGTTCAGTAACTGCGACAAAAAGAATATAGCAAACCTTGTCTACATACTTGTCGGCAGACGCTACTTGGGGTCAGCTCTACCAAGACAAGAGCGAGGCCTTAGCATACAGCAACGGTCGCATGCGCACAGAGCTTGACCCAGACCTCCATCTAGTTGTTAACCAGGTACAGAGAGAGCTTTCAGATGGCTACCGGCCGATTTCGCACCACATTCTCAACGGTATGCGAATCCCGCTTCACAAGCTTGTTAGCGCAATGGGCGACACTGCGGTTGCAGTGCGTACAGATTGTGTTTACATGACTTTGCCGGAACAGGAAGCCCGTCAGCATTTACAGGAGGCTGGCTTTCAATTTACAGAAACAGACTTCTGCAGGTGGCAAGATGTGGGGTGCTTTCGTATCGACGCCAGCTCCTGTTTGCTTGAATGTCTGCTGTCTTGCAAGGTGGGGGACCTGGGGTGGTTATATGTAACGTATATCAGCCCTCTAGAACAAGCAGCAAAATTGCAATGAATAACGAATGTGACTAAAAGGACACTGAAAGACTGATAGAAGCAAATGCACCGTGGAAGTGGACCGCAAAGGAAATAAACGGCAATCTGGCAAAACTGCTGGATGATGAAATAGAGGCATTCGTGGACGAACTTTCCGGTAAGCAGCTACAAGTTGATACGCCACCACCAAAGGCCGGCCCTCTCCTGATTGCAGGAAGCTATCCCAGAACTAGAACAAGCGTCTTTCCACTTAGCTGGGGAAAAAATCTTGGTCGAAACCCACGTGCGAAAGTTTTTGTTATCTGTCCAACCAAGTCCTATTGCAACAGAGCCGAAAAGGGAATACGGGTTGGAAGCCATCACTCTACACAGCCTGATTGGCCACGGTACAGAGGACGATGCAATCCTCACATCACTATTATCTTTGATGAGCTCTTCTTCTACATTGCGTCGCAGCTTAAGGGCTATTGGTAATGCACAATTCAGTACAGGTGGGTGGGGTATGATACACTGATTGTGAACAAATGGTTACAAATATGGTAATAGTGATGCCCCATTTCTTTCAGTTAAGTATCCTGTAACATTTAACAGTGAGTGTGTGAAAGAATAACTTCTAATAAAAACAATTCCATACCTCTTTGTCCACAGACTTTGATGCAGTGTACAGCAATATGGAGTCTGTATGCAGTGAAAAAGAAATGTCACTGACACTTATGAATAATCCATTTAGTGGCAAGGAGAAGTGGATCTTTTATAAAACGTGGAGAAATTGAACATGAGCTGTTTTTCGGCACATAGTGTTTCCAAATAAAATGGATTTTGGTCAGTCATGAACAACTTTGACAGTTGCTCCTAAGAAAGGGTAGGGAGGCCTGTACTGGCCATATGCAGCATTTTATGATGAAGACAATGACACAATTGTATATGTATTTTGGTAATAATAATAATGACACAATTTTCAGTCCCAAACATTATGATGATCCCCAAAATTAACAGTCTGGAATATTTTTATATTCTCCGCTCATATGTCTTTTGTACATACGCGTGGCTTATTCGACACACCGTAGAATCCACCATAGAAAAGCACGTGGATATATACACGTATGCATGTCATATTCACCGTCACTAAGCATGTGGCGCTATTCTTAGTTTGACATTCAAGATTTTTGACAATCGTTACATCCAACTGCCCATATATCTTACCTGATCAGTTTGTAATTTTGTTAAAATTTGTCATTTTCTTGGTTTTATCAACACTCTTGCTTTACGGGAAGTGCCTTCTCACACACTAATGGAAACACATACCACAACTACAATATTTCTCATACTTGCAAGCAAATTCAATATATATCCTATTTATGCATACATGTAAGGTTTATGTAGGACAATTAGCTAATGTCAAGCACTTTTCATTATCTTTAGACGGGTATTAAGAACGAAGGTTTGATAATACCCGAAGATATCAACTTCGGGGGATTAATATTTGCATAACTGCATGCAGTGAAAGAAGAGAGGAAAGGAAGTAAAATGTAAACAAGTAAATAAGCCATTTTATAATTTCATAGTATGTATTTCAGGAATGTTTAGGAATTTTCTTTGCTATTAACAGTACTGATCACAACTGTACTTTCAATATGGAAAGTTTGATAGCCATAGGGTTATAGGTATGCGTGTAATATGACTGTCACCCACAGGACCGGGTTGACTGGAAGAAAACCAATAACATCGTGATGTTTTCTACATGCACTGTACGCAAGGCTCGGGGTATATGAAAAATGTAACGCTCGTTGCATCTTGCTTAGTCTTCATGCAATACGATAATTACAATGCAATAGCTCAATACTGTCTCAATGCCGTGATCTATTGCGCGTAAAATGCAATATCAAATTGCCTATTTTAGCTCTTATGAATATATTTTCTGCAAAACAGATTGTACCTGCACATTTAAAAGACAATTTTTTAAGTTAATCATTTCTAACTTTTCGCTTTTTACATACTATATATGATATATGGCTACACCACACCTACCCGCCCTTTTAAGCCTATTCGCATTACCAATAGCCCTTAAGTGGGACTATTTGGGACCCATCATCTACGATTTTGACCCACATGAGCATGAGCACTGCAAGCTGGGAGGCAACTATACATTCAGTTTATTAATTTAACTATCTGACAATAGCTACAAAGCACACTGGCACTACTTTTAGAAGGAATTGTTTTGTATCGGCACAGAAGAGAGAAATTCTAACGACGTTTTGTTACCATGTTGTTTGGTTTTGTACAATATATCTACAAATTACTTTACTATGCTCCGATGGCTTCATTAAGGGTAAATATTACGATAATACAACTTTAAGTTGAATAGAACTCGCTTTATCTCTTCAAAAGTCTGGGTTAGATGCCAGATACCATCATGTCTTCAAACCTCATCTGTTATTGCTTTACGTAGAAATGCACGAAAGGTAATCGTAAATATCGTCCTACAGTAAATATTTTGTTTTAACATAATGAGACAGAGCCGAAACCAGTTTAGATAACATATTCTTTTATATGGGAAATCTGTTATCAAAAGGAGGGTTGATTTTTATGACATGTCTGAAACAGGTTCTGGATCATAAGGTGGATAATTGGGGTCTTGATATCAATTAAGCTAGTGTACATAGCCAATTTCCTAAACCATTGATGAGAGTGAAGCAGTTGCATATGATTTCTCTAACAGACGAGAGATAAAGAGTGGCAAAGCTTTGATTGAAATGGCCAATTATATGTCGAGGTTGTAATTTTTGGTAAAAGTATTGGAATGAATCCAGCTTGTTTTATAATCCAGGGCTGACGAATGAATGAGGGATGTTTAAAGTTAGGACCGGAGTCTTGGCTTCAGGTTACAAATGTGGACAGTTCTGGTACAGCGATAGGGTGAGGATCTGCAAATGGAGCCAGAACACTGAATTTGTGTACCTGCAAACAAGAAAGGTCCTCGACCATTGTATTATCTCTACTAGGACATATGTTGCCTGAAAAAGAATGTTAAACTTTAGTAAAGCAAGAAATAATGTTCTTACCATAAATATGATGGAATCATCCTTTGACGTCTGTTTGTTGATGATCTCCATCGGTGCTTGATTGTCTGTGTGAAAGAAAATAGATTTGTTACACAACAGATATCCCCAGACTTGGATAGCGAGGATGATGAGGTATAATTCCAAGACTGTTCTGTTTTTGCCTTTCCATTGATAGTTCCATGCCCCATACAACCCTTGATACCCCCAAAACAGCTCCATAACCGATAGTATTAGATGCATAATGTACAAATCAATAGCTGTGGAGGATATCCAACGGTCTAGTTAGAAGAGAAATTGACCGTTGTACTCCCTAAGAAATTGGCACCAAGCCACAAGATCAGCCCTCACTTCATTTGTGATCCGCAAATAGTGATAAGGTTTAGATACACCTATCGTAAGGTCTATCAAGCGTTTCAAGAAGGTCTATCAAGCGTCTCAAGAAGGCGCTACCTGGAAATATCACTGCACATGCAAAGTTAAGAGTGTTAATGATCGACTGAAGGTTTTTCAAGGTTATTTTGGTTTTGCTAAGACCGATTTGAATTAACTCATTGCATTTGTTTGGTTTATCCAAAGGAAGCCTGACGTCCATATGAAGGAAATCAAGATCATATTCAAGGAAAGTCATAGGCGTAATTTGGCCAAATTCCTTGTCATCTGCCATCGGTGTCCTTAGCTACAAACAAATATTTGTCAAGACTCTGTTGACATTTTTTGACAGTCTTGTCAAGAAATCCCAAACAATTTTCATGGACGTGAACCATATTGGGAATTAACATTTTTTCATTAACTATCTATTGAAGTGCTGTGCTAAAAAATTTTCAAATATTTTGCAGCTAGAGTTGCATCCAATAGGTAAGCATTTGTCAAAATACTATATACTGTTCCATTTGAAAAGGGACGCTAAGCTCTAATTACTCAAGTCCATGCGCAGGAATGATACAAAATCATTGACTGCATTCATCATCTGACCACAATGCTGTTGGCTAATTGGATCTATTTGTACCAAATTTAAAGCCCCCTTTTGCGACGGAGCTAAAAAATCGCTTCACTTCCTCATAAATGCTCTTAGGCAGGCCTAATTACTTTTGTTTTTTTTAACATTTATGGTACCCCATTCTTAGCATCGTCAAGACCACGGGACACAACGGTCTTTCCTCGAACTTGTTTGATGATATGTGTAAAAAGATATGAGATATAATAACGGGAATCAGGACAATTTTATTGTTCGGTAGATAGCTTTCCATCTATATTATATATTTCACAATGAGATACTGAAATGTATCACTGAGAGAAAATTGATATCGCCACAGTAGCGATAACACTTTTATCGCCACAGTAGCGATGTCATTTTTGGAACTATTTTCTTTTCCCATTTAGGAAATATATCAGCCCTTATGTATGTTATTGAAACTTATATTTCCATATTGAGGCCTATTTAATTTTTCTTCTTCTGCTCCTTCTCTCTTCATCCCTTGCTCTGTCTCTGTCTCTCTGTCTCTCTCTCTCTCTCTCTCAGGATGAACAGATCATAAAATGTCAAGACTGTAGTATATATTTATAAAATTAATAAAGTGCCATAAAAATTTGCCTAAAACGAACTCCAAACAAAAAGCAGGCTTCAAGATGCGATTTTACCTCTCATGACAATCATAATCATTTCTGAAAAAGACTGAGAAATCTGGGATAGATGAGAGTTGCTTAGAAACCAAATTTAAGTAACGATCGACATTTGGGTGCAGCGTCTGTTACCGAATTAGACTGCAAGCTTGCCAAATCCTCATAATTCACGTTTGAATGCAGAAATAAACAAAATAAAGAAAATCCTTATGGGTAAACTCATAATTATTAAAATATTTAGTTTAAAGATGTTACGCTCTAAATTCTACAGTATCCCCACCCAAACAATGTTAAGAAATATGGTAAAAATCTCTTCATTTTCGTATGAAAACAGTCATTAGTTTGACAAAAACACAATTTGTAGCATTATATGAACGAGCTATATTTGTAAAACGTCGCGGTCCTAAAATTTAGGAACTTCGTTTTATCGCTGTATTAATGCAGACGTTGATATCATTGGCACAGAATGGAGAAAAAAAATCCATGCAAATCGGCGCTTTTGCCTTAAAAATATATAATATAAAAAAATCGACGTTTCGTTGAGAAGATATAAGGAAATATTTCACTCGTGAAGTGGAAACATTGAGTATTGTCACTCGTAGCTAAGTCACTCATGACAATACAATGTTTCCACCTCGGTCGTGAAATATTTCCTTATATCTACTCGTAAAACGTAGATATGCTCTACATATCGTTCTATGGTAACAATATAAAATAATTATAACATTTTCTAAAATATTCTTTTAGGAGCAAGTTGGGGCTAAACCTGCGGACTTCCATATCATTGGACACAGTCTTGGCGCCCATATTTGTGCATATGCTGGTGAAAGGTTACTCAATCTTGATCGCATCACAGGTTTATAACAAATTATGAGTATTTGTATTAGTTCATCTAGCCATAAGACCAAGCCAGTTTCTGGCACAGTCCTTCTTCCGTCGTGTGCCGTGCGTAGTGTGTTATCCACGTGCGTCGTTCATTCACAATTGCTATTTCCAACTTCGTCTATAAAAAAAAAGCCAAACAGAATTTTATATAAATTTTGACAGAAAGAATCCTGGCATGAAGGTCGTTTATTTTTATTAAAATTATGCCAATCCACCATCAAATATAGTCACAATTACTAAAAATAAAAAAACCTTTAAATGACTTCTTCGAAAAAATCGGCAAACAAAATTTGGTCAAATTTGATAGAACGCATCCATTTCAATTTTTTCATATGATGCCGATCTGTCGATCAGCCAACAAATATGGCAGCCGTTACTAAAAATACAAAAAAATAAAAAAAAAACTTTTTCTCAAACACCGCTGAACAGAATTTGACCAAATTTGACAAAAAGTATTCTGGCTTAAAGGGCTTTCGAATGTTCATAAATGATGCCATGTTTGGCTTTTCTTACTAAAATAGGCACAATTGCAAACGACTTCTGAGAAATTGCTCAGCAGACATTAACCAAATTTAACAAAAAGCATTCTGGTAAAAATGGCTTTCCAGTTTATACAAATGATGCCAATTCGCCATCAGATTTTCCTACCATTAAAACAAATGGAAAATCCTTTAAACTACTTCATTAAAAAAAAAACTCAACAGATTTGGACCAAAGATTAGAGAAAGGTCTTCTAAAACACCACTTTACAGATTTTGATTAAATTTGACAGAAATTGTCCTAGTTTTAATGATTTTCGGATTTATTCAAATGTTACAGTTCTGCCATCAAATGTGCCTGCCGTTAGTAAAAGTAGAAAAACATTTACACAATTTTATTTTAAAAACGAACTGCTGAACAGAATTTGACCACCTTTGAAACAAAGCATCCTGGCAGAGGTGCTTTTCATTATTGGACAAATGATGCTGATGTGCGATCAAATACGGATGAAGAAACAAAAGGATAGAAACCTTGAAGTTTTGTTATCATAAGATATGCAGTCAACAACACTGGAAAATATTTCAAAAGAAAGCATCCTGCTGGCCCATATTTCTTGTTAGAGGAAAGCAAGGAAAGTAACCTATGGTAAGGAATATTTAGAATTGCAGGTTTGGTTAAGGAGCATTCTTCCCCTTGCAGAAAAAAAAGTTTCAAGCAGATACAAAATTACTTTTAGTATAGAAGATGCATATATTTTAATTTAAAATGTTATAAAACATAAGAAAATAATATACATTAGAGATTATAATGAATAAATTATCATTTAAAGTAAAGAAATCTTGTAAAAAGCAATATAAGAAATAACACTCTATATTGCTAATAATTTGATAACATAATTATGTTGATAAGACTAGTTTTGTAAAATACCAATGGTTAGCGTGCTGGGCTTCTTCGCAGGCTTACCGAGTTTGATTCCCTGACCAGGCTGGGTTGGCTGCAGTGTTGTGACCTCAGGCAAGACACCTTACTCTCATTCCCTAACAAAAACTAACTAAAGCAACTAGGCAAGTCATTTTTATTTGGACTCAACTCTGATGCACACCAACAATTCTTTTGTTAAGGAATAAAAAGCTGTGCAGGAATTTATTAATAATGCAGTGTAGCCTCTAGTCTGAAGAACTAAAAGCGTCTCTGTTGTACACCAATAAATGTATCAGTATTTTTTTTACATGTTGAGTTATGTACAAGAAAAAGATTTTGCTTTAAGAAGAATATATATATTGTAATAGCCATATCCATGTTTATAAGTTTTTTTTTGCAGATAAATATTGCTAAAAACTTAACAACCTTTGTAATATTTGGTTCAACATAGTTTGACAGTTGCCAATATTGTCATATTAAAGTGCCTGAAACAATTATTGTTTATGTTATACGTTATCACATATAGTGTGCATTATTCTAAGGCATTGCATAGTATCAGTGCCGTAATGTATATTTTCAATTATTTCATCTTTCAATAAAAAAAATATAACAACTCATTATGCTTTGGTCCTGAAACACTTCCATTTAATTACTAAGAACAAAAAAAAATCCTGAGAAATTCGGTAGCCGATCCTGGCTGATTAGATGGTAGGATGCAAACCAGCAACTTGCTGATCATGTGTCACACGCCTTTAACACTGAGCCACCGCAGCTCACATTGTACAGATCTCAATGGTTTCCATGTTATAATTCCTGCGGCAGGTTCCCACTCGGTAAGGACAGACCCATGCATAAATGCAGTCTACATAGATTAACTCCCTTTGTAATGCCTCGTAAGTGTGTATACTTTAAAAGTGGGGTTATGAACATTTTCCAAGTTATGGATTAGATCCAAGTCACCAGGGGACTATGCTAGTTGCATGAACGATTTGTCCTTTTCATCCTGAGAAAGTGATCATATATATATGTAAGGTCTAGGAAAGAAAATAAATCACATCAACGTTAATAGACAATGTAGCAACTATGTGCTCCAAGTTTTTCTTACTCCTCTACAGCTTCAATAACTGTGTGAATTTGTATCTACAAGCTGACACATTTTAACTATAAGGCTCACTTGTGCCTCTTGTTCATACTAGACTGGGTGATACAGGCGTTAATCTACATGTTGGTTGAAATGTCTGCATACTGTTGTTTATGTTGCAGACATAGTGAGAGTGTTATGTAAAATTCAATACGACGAGCCAAAAATTATAGACTAAATAAAGCCACTGTTATTTAGTCTGAAACTGCCGTACGTGGTTGTAAAATATCCTTTTTTCTAAGCGGTACGGCCTTTCACTAGTTCAAAACAATGGAGTATTTTAAAGTACCTGGGTGGCCAAGTGGTTCAAGGCGCTAGCCTTTAATGATCACTGATATCTCACCTCTGCCCACGTGGGTTGGAATCGCGGCCCAACGTCGGTATCTGAGAAAGCTGCCAGTAGCTTCCCGTGGGTCGGTGGTTCTTCACGGAGTTTTTGCGGGTTCTTCCTCCATTAGATATACTGGCCGCCATGTATGGCCTATCATGTGCTGAAAAATGGCGTTGAACCCACTAGATATACTGGCCACCATGTATAACCTATCATGTGCTGAAAAATGGCGTTAAACCAATAACAACAACAACCTGGTGCTGTATTACACGCTTCAATACAAATCAATGAGAATAAGCTTTTATAATCACATTATAAAAACTTTCCATTCCACAAATAACAGTAAAAAAGACCATTACAGAAAACAAATTGATCTTCTACATATAAGTGTAATACAATAAATTCATTTTCAAGAATTGTTCAGGTTTATAGGATATTTCCATGGTTTAGATTATTGGCCTCCAGCAAATCAAATATTTTTTCAGTATTTTGTGATAAAAATCATTTGACATTATCAAAATAACCAGTTACTGACTCTTTTCTTATCAGGAATGGACCTGGCGGAGCCATACTTCCAATATACTGACAAGATTGTGCGACTTGATCCCACGGATGCAAAGCTTGTAGACGTTGTACATACTAATGGAGAGGGCATCATCAAATTAGGTATGTAAATTACGAGATGTTCTTATCAAAGTATGAAGCACTGCTAACTTCCCTACATATTATTATCTCCCCTGTTTGACTATGTTGACTCCGGTGTCATTTCAAAAGTTCCTTCGCGTGATATCTCACAGAGTGCGAAAGAATCTCAAAAGATTTAGGATCATCTTACAGTCTTACTTATTGGGACTGAGCAATAATTTAGTATGTTAGAATTTTTTTGGGTACTTAGATTTTTCGACATTTATGATAAACTGAATGATACGCGATCCATAAATCTAAATGAAGACCTAATGTGTCTCAGGAAAAGTCACGAGACGGGGATTAAAATAAAGAGATCGTGCTAAAACGCAGCTAGAGCTCCAAATTTAAAATATTGGCATTCAATAAATGTATTCAGACATATGCCAGAATCAGTCATACATGTCGACCACACTTGTAGATTTTACCGCCAATGTTGGGATTCTCGTTGTATAAGTTGTGGCCTTGTGGTTGATTTGTGAAATGGAATTGTGAATGATTCTACAGATGTTGATTCAGAAACAATGGCATATATCATTCAGTCATCATAGTTACTCTCATCCAAATTTGTTCATGCAATTTTTGGCATAAAACAAGGATGATGGAAGTTATTGGTTTTCCATTCGCAGCGAATTAAATGGAAATAGTCTCAGAAATGTATTTGTTCTTGGCATGACAACTTCTATCCCTGACATCGAATCTAAGGATTGATTCGTTCGTAATCTAATGATGTCATCCTGCCTATACTTGAGAATAGCTTTACTGTTTTTTGATCATTTGAATTAAATGTTAGGTATGTTGGAGCAACTCCAAGGTTTATAGGGTTGCTTTGACTCCATGTTCACATTTTGTGATCAAATCTATGTACACTTCGGGCCAGTATTTTCTAGTTCAGAATGTGATCTTTGGCGTTGGATAAAAAGTACATTTTACCAGATGCTCATATTGGATTATTATATAGTTGATATGATGTTGAGATACATGTTGATATGATGTTGAGATACATGTTGATATGATGTTGAGATACATGTTGATATGATGTTGAGATACATGTACATTTTCATAATAAGTTGTTATTTATTAGCACTTAAAATGGGGGATGGGTGCAATTGTCACAAATCTACTATTGGATCGTATTGAGCGTAGCATCGGTTGAGCTTGTCAGACGTGAAATTTACAACTTCGGAAGACCGTCACCTGGTGACTCAAACGCCATTCAGGAAGGCTAGTATTCTTAAACCACACGACTGATCACAGTTCTGTACTAGCGACACATGTGTATGTTAAAATAACAGAAGCGACTGGATGTATATAGTTTGGTTGTTGTTGGTGAGCTGCTACTACCGCTACAGTGGGACGAACTCTCAGCTTCTTGGTGCATTTATGACTGAAGTCAGTACAAAAAAGTATACAAGTTATTACAGCGACCGGGTAGGCGAATTTAGATGTACTCTGTTATTTTTAGCTAGTTTCATAATCAGAGTATAGTGATCGAACGCGCTTTTTCGTGCGTAGGAGTATACTTTTATGCAGCCATAAAAAGACATGTTTTATCACGGCGCATTAGAGTGAAATGCTACATTAAACCCATTATCTCTCTCTATCTATCGAGTAAATTTAATTATGATATATCTGATGTTGAATAATGGATAGTGTATGTAAATTATATCTGACAGGTTACGGCATGATTCAGCCAGTTGGTCATGTGGATTATTACCCCAACAGTGGTATGAACCAGCTGGGCTGCGACAAGGACCCTATTACTACACTACGCAAAGAAGGGGATGTATACAATGGTACGGCTTTTCAAATGTCTATCTGTCTGTCTGTCTTCCTGTCTGTCTGTTCAATTGCCCGCTTGTCTATCTATTCGTAGGCTACTCGGCTATATGAATACATATTGGGATTGAGGTACACGTGGATTCAGTTGCTGCATTATTTTAGCGAAGCAGAAGCCTCTGTGAGGGATTTTTAAGCTTTGGAATTTATATTTGATAAAATACATTCATATTAAATTTTACACATTTGTTACCACTGTTTATCTTCGCTGCACATTGTCAGTTTTGAAATTTCTAATAAAATGAAACTGATTTACAATACATTGTTGTAAATGGGTTTTAAAACTCAATATTTTAATAACTTTAAAGGTGTGAAACAATTTGTGGCCTGCAATCACCTTTGTTCGTATAACTATTTTACCGAGTCCATCAACAGTGCATGCCCATTCGAGGGATACAGATGTAATAGCTATGAAGATTTCAAGGTATGTAATTTTAAGGTATGAAATTTTAGTGGTGTTTCGTAAAGAAATGAGAAAGATCTAAGTCATAATCGTCGTAATAAAATGTACGTGTTTATGTATGTATGTATGTATGTATGTATGTATGTATGTATGTATGTATGTATGTATTTAACGGCGCATCGGCACATATAGTGCAAATTAAGTTTACATATTCACAGAAATACACACAAAACAAAGACAAAGGCACGAAAGAGTTAAATCATTAAAAAAGTTAAATTATTTTATATCAATCTCTCTCTTTTAAAAAGTCCAAGACCTTCTCAGCTGGAACATCATCATGGGATGCATCCCATGTCCAAAAGGTACCCTCCATTAGTCATGTCTTACGACATGCAGAAGGATGCATCGAGCCTTTCCTATGTCTCCTAGCCCGCAGGCAGGAATAATAATAATAATAATAATAATAATAATAATAATAATAATAATGATGCTTGATCAAAAAGGTTACATTAATATATTTTATGACATATATCGGAAAACTGTCACATCACTAACGACAACGACAAGAATGAAACTACCTTAATCATGATAAGGATGATGATGAATACGACGAGAAGGAGGACTACGACGTCAGACCGACCGACGGCGCCAATTAGGACAAAAATAATAATTGATGAAAAAGAGGAAGATTTCTGATTAGCTTAATTATATGATGTAGATGATGACGCCTGTTGAAGTGCCAGAAGGTTACACTGTCTACTATATTAAAAAGTATCCGCAAGTTCCGTCAAGATGTATTAAATGAACATATTCTTTTCCGTCCTACCACTATCATATACAGTAAGCACTAAGGATAGCGTTTACATACGGCCACCAATCTTTCCCATGCATTGTGAGATGATATATCAATAAAACCGCTATTTCTCGTCAAGAAAAGTTTTATTTATGACAATATGCATGGGAGGTATGATATATGGAGTGTACAGCAGCTCAGTTCCCGTGCACATCATAACCTTTGTAACTTTATTTACCGAACATGTAAGGGGTTAATCTCCATGCGTGGTGATTTTTTAAGCTATACGATATACGATGCTGCAAATTGGCTCAGGCCCCGTGCTTCAGATCTATTGAACGTGGATTGTAAATGGAAGTAAAAATATGGGTCAACAGTGTATGTATGTATGTATGTATGTATGTATGTATGTATGTATGTATGTATGTATGTATGTATGCATGTATGTATGCATACATCTGAGCGGCACATCAGCACAATACTGGCAATATAGTGCAGAGCAAAAGCTAGTTAGCAAGAATTATAAAGCCAGAAAACTTGTCAAATACCCAGGAAGACAAACTAATCCATCAAAAGTAAATATGTACTATGAGACATAATACAAAAGACCAAGATGTTGCAGAAAGTCCTCCAAAAAGCACTCAAAATATAGATGAAAGTCCCAAAAAGGCACTCAAAACATAGATGAAAGCATTAGAGAGTTAAATCCTTAAAATACAAAGTCAAGAGTGACGATGGTATCTTTTTATTTTCCTCTTCCTTCTACTATAGTATGGTCCCGATGGATTCTGAATTGTACCCAGTACTCAAGTAGTAATATAAAGTACGGATGCTGGATAATCATCTGTTTTCCAGTATGAAAATTTATGATTTTTCATCTTCGCTAAAGTCTTCGCTTATTGCTCGCTCACGCTCGCAAACTCTCCGACATCGCTACGATTCAAAATCATAAATTTTATTATCTTCATCTTCGCTAAAGTCTTCGCTTATTGCTCGCTCACGCTCGCAAACTCTCCGACATCGCTACGATTCAAAATCATAAATTTTCATACTGGAAAACAGATGATTATCCAGCATCGCGCACTTTATATTACTACTGCAAGTATTAAAACATTGCAATCAGAAATTCATATTGATATTACTTAATCATTAGTATTATATTATGTTACATAAAATTAACTATACAAGCATGTTACATAAAATTAACTATACAAGCATGTTAGATAAAATTAACTATACAAAGCATGTTAGATACAATTTACACATTAGAATTTTTACTATGAATATTTATGTTATGATAATTATAAATAATGATCTTTTCATTTGATGATACCTTTCTTGATCAAGTATTTTCTATATTTAAAACAAATCTATTAATTTTCTCAACATCTTCATCTAAAAAAAAACTTGTTTCTTTTATATTATCTATAATAATCTCAATCTCATTAAGTAATTTTATTACATTATCCTTTATACAATTATGTTACATAAAATTTACAATAAACCTAATTCTCTCATAATATCATCATAATTAGGTTCTGGTTCTTTATTAACATCATATCCATATGCAAATGTATTTATTCCATCTTCACAAAATCGTTTATCATCAAAATTACATAATCCTACTTTATTAACTGTATTTGTTTCCAAATTATGTTTATTTGATCTTAATGTTACCTTTTCAACGTGATTTCTAGTTCCTTCTAGTGCTTCTAGATAATCTTTAAAACCTAATACCTTATTTACTACATTTTTCTTAATACCTTTAGCCCTTTTCTTTACTATTCCGTCATCTAGTTTTATACTGTACATTTTAGATCTTAATCCTACAAATTCAGCTATAGGAATAAAATTTGTTTCATCTTTGAACTTACCAATTACTTTCTTATTATCATTGCATTTGGAACCTGATTTTTCAGGATAATCTGATAGATCCATTAACTCTTTATTATCATGCAATTTCTGATAAATGTCATTTTCTCCTGGAAAATTATAGCATAAACTATCAGCATCAGTAAACTGTAATTCTGCTCTTGGAAAATTCTTTTTTATAAAATCATAATGAAAATTGTACATTAATGTTTTAGATAAATCTAATATTGCTGCTCTTACATAAACTGGCTTATTTCATTTTAAATTTGTTTGTTTCTTTTGTCCTGCAACTAAGTCCTCATACTAACAAATCTATCATCTGAAACTGCTTTAATTCTTCTTTCTACATTATTTATTATCTCAATATCTACTCTTTTTCTTATATTTTCCATTGTCTTACCAAATACACTATTATTCATTAACTTACAGAAATCTCTTTCGAAATCTGTTACTGCATTAGCTCTCTTACTTTTATTAAAATCAATATAATCTTGTAACCAAGGTTTTTGTTTGAATTTTAATACTCTATGAACATTTTTTAGTATTAAACCATGATTAGGAGCCTGCGTTAGAGCTTCAATATGAATTACATACTTCTTTTTATTACGTTAATTTGGAACTAACTTTTCAACTGTATTTTTACTAATGTTAAATTTTTCTTTTAATTTAATTTGCTCAGGAGATAACATATCATCTGTAATAAGCATACTCGCTGCGCAAAAAGGATAATCATTATGTAATTCATGTAAATTTCCAGGATATTCTAAATCTACTTCAGCAAATTAGCCTACATCTTCAGGTATATTCTTATCAATTTCATTTAGAAACTGTTCAGTATTTATCCATTTGAAACCTGCATAAGGAATTGACTGTGATATAGCCAAACCTTCAAGTTATTATTATCCTGATACAGGATCGAACTATCCTCTTTTGTATTATCAAAGTTTTTTAAATACTTATTATTTGCAATAGCATGTTTCTTTGTTATTACCGAAATTCCTCCTCTTATTCCTTTCTCAATAAAGCAGAACATATCAGGATCTGTAAGTAATTCTAGTTTTATTTTACTCAAATTTAGAGCAGCTTCCCAACTTAATCCTGGAGAAGAAAAGTACCAGCAAGGATATAATCCATACTACTTTAAGCATATTGAACGAAATTCTTCAAAAACATCAGCTAATAATAGTACGTCTGTTATAAGATACAAATCATGATAATCTCCTAATGTTTTACAATCAAAAATCATTCCATATTTTTTTAGCATAATCATACCCTTTATCACTAATCCCTTCTAACGTTAAAGTAGAATAAAACTTATCCTTATCAGGTAATTTAGTTTCATCAAATTTATCCCAATTTATCATGTACTCATAAGGATAAATACATTTTTGCTTTAATAAATCAGATTTGTTTCCAAATTGCTTTTCAATATTTGCTAAAGATCGTACATCCTTTTACAAGATTTTCTAAAGAAGATGCCATAAACTGTACGCTATCGATACACCTAAGTTTTCCAAAAGAAATAGACATATACTTCTCAAACTTATTCGGGATACATCTTATCTTATTGTTTCCTTCAAATTTACCAAATACCTTTGTAATAATGTGACCATCATACCCTCGAAGATTATGAAATACAACAGGTATAAAATCAGGAAATTTAAAGTGCAAATTACATTTATCATGAGCAGCTCCTCTATACTTATCTGTAATCTGACAGTGATCTCTTACTCGATCATCTCCTAATTCATTTCCATAAATATGGCAATTAAGCTCATTTTTTAAAATTTTCATTTTCTTCTTTTGTAATTATTATTGGTTTAATATTATCAATTATTCTCATTGCCTCTTCAGCCTCTATTAACAAATTACTTATTAACAAACTTGCTGGATCTTCTCCTCTTTATACTTTTATATCTTTTGAATATTGTTTATCAGCTGAACATACTACCTTATATGAAACTCCGCAAGGTATATGCTCTTGTGTCTTTAACGTAGAAGATTTATTAGGATCGCACTTTATATCAGTAACTACTGCTTTTAAAAGTGATTCAAAATCTCCATAAATAACAAATGGAACTAGCAATTGATGTTTGTAATTTGTAAACTTAAGCTCAGAATTTTCCTTATCAGGCATAGCTATTCCTTGTACATCTTTACAATATTCCAAATGTCTTTTAAGTACTTCTTCTGTAGTACAACCTTGTAAACATCTATATCAAAGGAACTTTCTAGCTTTTATCTTATTATACTGGCCTCCTACAAGTCCATTAAAATTCTTTATCCAGAAGTAATGCTCATTATAAAACAAAATATTTATCGTTTTTTGAGATGCAGTTTTACTAATCAATTTAGGATAAACATTATACTTTTCATCTAGGCCAAATACATTTATACTAATATCATTTAGTTTTTCAAATTTGGGAAATTGTTTCTCTTCTACTGGAAACTTTATATTATCAAATTTTAATTTATTTGTAAACGCACGATAACTTGATAATACACTCACATTTTTGTTTACGGGATAAATTGCGGATAACACCGCCCAAAGAAAACATTTGTTATCATTATTTTTAACATTTTTTTTACACATTTTGTATTTTTAATTCTATCAGGTAAATCAATATAAGAAGATCCTCTTAATGGTACGTACTTCATTGTATGAAATTGTACTGATTGTATTGCTTCTAGTTTCCATCCCGAACCGGATGAAGTAAATTCTTCTATTTGTTTCCATATTTCCTGAAATATACTATTAGCAGATTTTTTTTAGATCTGTGCCTCTTAATATTTTTTTCGTTTTAGCACTTATGTAAGGTTCAGCAATTTCTTCATGAGGATCACAATCTTCAATGATACATAGTTTACTAAATAAAGCCTGAAATTGTATGATAATCTTAATCGAATTATGAACATTAAGCTCATTCCTTATTACAGGATTAAGAATATGAAATAAATCATCTGCAGTAAGATTTTTAAGAGCAAGTTCATTTTCAACTTTCCAGGTTTTGTCAAATCCATAAAATGCAGTAGCATTTTGTTTAGCAATCAGAAGTACATTTCTTGATAGTTTAACTAGTGATTGCATCTTTATATATTAATAGCATATTATTTCTTCAATAGGAAAAAAATCATCATCTAATCAATCATATGATTAAAAACAAGCATTGAGAGATGATTACATTATATAATAGCGATGGAATTAAGTACTACGATGATACCGATGATATCAATCAGATACGCCGGTGACCTCGAGGATTACTACCTTCATAAGCGATACAACTTTTACGCTGCTAGTATACTAGGAGTTGTTAAAAACATTGCAACTGAAAAGACAATTGGTCAAATTACTCCAGCTGGTCTTAAGATAAAAGTAAATGGAGATGATGATACTGAATTTACAGATATGTTTGCGCATGAATTTGTATGGACTTTGCTTCACAGTGAAATACGAAAAGGAAAAAGAGTATTTCACAAAAATAAAAGTGTAATTGACAATAATTTATTTAACCTTGACCTACATGATGAGTGGCAAAGACATCCTGTTTACAATATGTACGAAGCAAATGATCAGGGCCAAATTAAAAGTTTAAAAACAAACAAAATACTTGGACGCCAAACCAATATGGGATATCAGATAGTTTGGGTAAAAGGATTTAATACAAAATGTTTTACTTATTATTCTCATAGATTCGTTTATGAAACTTTTCATGATGTTATTCAGATGGGATTAGATGTTGATCATATAAATAATATAAAAACAGATAATAGATTAGAAAATTTACAACTATTAACATCAACTGAAAACCTAAAAAAGGATTATAAAAAAAGATCTTTAAAACCAAAAGAAGTTCTATCAATTAACAACGAGACTGATGAACAAATAGAGTTTCCTTCAAGGTATGCAGCAGGAAAATATTTTAATATTAATCCTAATTCAGTTAGAAACGTTGTACTTAATATTAAAAATTTTGCTTACTCACCTAAATATAAGCAATGGATAAACTTTTTAGATCCAAATAACTAATACTCAAGTAACTTTATCTCATCCTCTAATGTTTTAACAGCATTAATCAAAGTATCATGATAATCCTCCTTATCAATAACATGACAGTTAATCTCAAATAATTTATAACAAAGAAATCCTACTAATTTTTTTTAACTATTTTTTTGTAGCATACTCATTAAATCTCTTATAACTGTTATCATATTTGTCTCCTCTTTCATCCTGAAATACAATATAATCTGCAATTACATATAATTCCTTATTATCAACTTTTTTAAAAATATATTAAAATTTTCTTCATCTGAGTAACTATAATCTTTAATATCTTTACCTTTTCTATTACTATATACTCCTATTATACCAATTGCAACTGGCACTTTGTTATCATAGTAATTTCTATCAAAATGTAATGTTTTATTATAATCTGATGTGAAATCAAAATCTATTATACTACATCTTCTGAAAACAGCATCTACAAATAGACCTTGATCTGTTATTGGAGATACCTCTAAACCACATAGTACTTGAGGTAAGTAATGATCAGGAACTTCCTCTTTTATTCTTCTTAACATAGGACATTTAAATTTTACAAGCAGTATCTTATGAATATCATTTTCATTTTCTTTATCTTTTGTACTAAGTAATTTATCATTATTAAACCTTCCTACTACATATCCATCTGGAGAATACCTGATATTAAAATCTGTATTAATACAAATATTAGTTGCTAATACCTTTTCATCTAAATCAATTTCAACATATTTCATGATAACTGATTCAAACATCTTTCCCCAGTAGCAAGGAAGAGATCCTTCAAATTTAACATTTATTCCTTTTCTCATTAGCAACTTCTCTTCTGCTAATTTAACTAATGTTTTATTAGGATTAATGCCTAATATTGTAGCTATTTCAGACCCTCCTACAGTAGTTGCCATGAACTTAAACCAATTTTCAGTTCTCTGTTTGATCTTATTTGTTAATACCTGATTAATAAAAAATTTTTATATACTCATAGCATTTTGTTTATTCATCTTTATATCTATAGTTCACATATTATTAATTATTATCTTATGAAGTACTTCACGTTTAAGGCAACTATGTGCAAAGTTCATTAATGTATCTTTATCATAACAAACAGCAATTTCTCCACGTCTAAGAAACAGGTACTTTTGCTGAGAATTTAACAAAACATTATCATTCATTCCATATGTAATCTTAAAATCATATGAAACTTTTCTATTAGTATCTGAAAACATTTTCCTAATCTCATCAAATAAATCTACTTTATCAACCAATATTACATCTGATGACACACTTTATATCGTCCATCTATTACTATAATTTAGACAAAATAATTATTATAATGCTATCTATGTTACAAAGACTATATCCTTCTGATCGAGTACTATTACCATATCAAGCTCCTGAAATTAAACCTATTACTGATCAAGAGCCTGAGTATAATCAAAATAATCTAGAAGAAGGAGAAGTTATTGATAATGATTTTACTTATAAAGTACAAACATCTGCAAGATATAATGTTAAATATCATTTACAAAAAAACAAAAAATATTTAATTTTACTGATGAGGAGTATAAATCCTTCTATCAGCGATTAGTACATTTTATGAACATAACTATTCCTGGAAGGCAAAAAAATATTAAATTTGATTTTATATTCGTGAAATTATTTAATTAGATGACAGAAATACCTGCAGATCGGAAAGATCATTTGATCTCTTTATGTAAACCTGTTCGGTGCAAATCTGTACAGATTAAATATGAAAGAATTTATAAAACAATAATTGAGAAAATACATTAAACTAAAGTACCTTTAACATAAGGTTCAATACTACTAGTTGGGATCCAACTATTAAATACATCTGAATCACCTCTCCATTTAACTAAACTTTTTTTACCCTTAGTTCTTATTATTTCTTCGATTACAAATACATCCTAATAAGTCTTTTGCTGTTCCTGCTCATAGAAACTACATTGTACATCCTCATTATTTAGATTTTTAAGCTTATAAGTAACAGGTATAGTTTTCAAAATCTTATCAATAACAAATACTTCTTCAGACCAATTGGGAGTAGCAGATTATTCAAATATTTGTTTTGTTATTGAGATTCTTACATTATCATTTACTTTAATTTTGTGCCTTCTGTATAAGTTTTCATTAGCAAGTACAGGATTACTGATTGCTTGATTAGGTGGCATCTTTAACGTCCTATGTTTAGTATTATTATACTCAGATACAATATCCTGCAATTTATCAGTATAATTATTAGTATTGTTTTCTGTAAAGTGCCTGTATATCTTATCTTTCAATGTGCGATTAAACCTTTCAACTATTACACTTTTACCTTCATTACCTGTACTATACTTAATTATATCATGATCTTTTAACCAATTTTCAAATTACTTATTATAAAATTCCGGACCTTGATCCACCCAGATCTTATTTGGTTTTCTACAGTTGGTAATTATTTCTTGAAATGCTATTGTTATTGTATTTCCCATTTTATCCTTAATAGGTACACTAAATGCGTATCTACTTTTAAATCAACTATATTTAGCAAATACTTATTACCATAATTTTCTTTTGAAACAAATGACATATCAGCCAGATCTACAGCCCATATATCATCTACAGCATTTGCTACTACTTTTCTTCTTGGAATTTTTTTTTTTTGGCTTATGTAGTTCTCCTGCTAATGAAACAAAAGGAGGAGGACCTAAACCTAATTTATACTTACTACCTATAATACCTTGCACAAATCTTCTAGCTACTCGCTCTCTCATATTTTCAGGTTTTATATTTCTTAATTCATTTAACATTATTTTATCACATCCATGCTTATCCTGTTCATTATCACTATAACAGATATCATGTTTCATTGCAATAGCATCTACCTGATTATAAGGTTTTTGCCCAGGTAGAGGATTATCATTTTCATCTAGTTGCTCATGAAGTGGGTTCCAAGGTCCAGTATATTTGTGACCTGGTAATGTCCATCCTCCTTTAGGTTTAGGTAATTTACCTATTATTTTATGAATATCAATTGCTCCTCCTATAATAGCTCGTTTCTTACATGATTTACAATAAGTTACTGCCTTATTACCTTCTAGGCAAAGATGTCTATCAGACTCACAATTGCAATGCATTATTTTATTATTTTGATAACATTTATAATGTAGTTGGTACTGCTTGTAAACAAATTTCAGGAGAATCTGGACGTATTATTATACCTGCTCCTGTTTGCTCAGGTATAGTTTGCTTTTTAAGAAATATACTTTTATTCTTTCCACATATATCACACACACTCTTCATCACAGATCTGTTATTCTTTGTAGTAACAATAACCTCTTGCAAATTTCCAGTTCTAGTTTTACACTTAAGGCAGTATGTTGACATATTTATATTTATAATGTTAGATAAAATTTACAGCAATTTTATCATTGTTAGTACTTGGTACTGTATCAAATTGAGTTATAAAATCAATAAACTTGATACCTTTTGACATTTGTTTGATAAACATTATACAGTAATATCCACATGCTGCACTACCTACTGGCTGAATCTGATTCGAATTATAGTTTACTTTTCTACCTACATATTTGTTAACTGTATCTGGAGGAGGAAGTCCGAATGAATCAAAGTAATTGTTATCATATAATGCTACCCAATGAGTACCATTACCTTCGTGAAAGTTTTGAATATTGATTATACAACTAGATTATGGTACTTGTTTCTCAGGTAGTTGATCCTTTGAGAATTCTCCTTTAAATCCTTTTACATTACTTAATAGATCTAGTATTTCGAAATTACTTAACGCCTTGTACCTGGAAGTACTAGTCCCCTTCTTATTCCTAGCAGGTTCGGTAGGAGACTGCCCGCTATTCCTGCTAGAAGCGGAGCAAAAGGTAGAAATCCTCCTTGGACTTTCCTCGTTCTTTTTTTTTGTAGGTGATTTTTGCTTTTTAGGAGATGCTCTCTTCTTAGGAGATGCTCTCTTTTTTGGCGGCAAGATTATTAAAAAATATTTAGATAAAATTTAAATTGTGACCTTAATACCGTTTCCAGATACTGTTTTCTTAGTTGCTCCTGATATCGCTCCAGATGCTGCTGCTACACCTAGTGTTCCTAATACTGGTAATATCTTTGGTAGTATTGTACTAGCAAGTACTGAAAGTGCAGGTCCGATGAAACCTCCTTTACGTGACATAGCTATTATTTTAGCTTTTCATAAATTAAGTATAAATGTTTTACCTAATTCTATCTTATTAACTTGAGTTTTTGTTACTAAAAGTTAAGTAGGAGTACCTCCTAATTTGTTTGATAATCTTATTGAAACAGGCTCTTTCTTAGCAGATGCGCTTGATATTTTTCTTATTTGTCCCTGAGACAAATTTACTTCTACTGTAATATATCTCATTAGTTATACATTTTACATAAATTTTAGACTACTGCTGACATTTTACCTTCGTAAGAATCTAGCTTGATATATCTGTCTGATGTTACAAGTGCATAAACATAATGTGCAGGAGGAACTGCGCCTAAAGTCCAAGTTACTTCTACAGCAGAAGTAGAATTAATTTCTTTCTCTGGATGTTTAGAAACGTCAAAGTGGAAAATAGGATATAAAGTTCTAAATTCCTCAATTGAGATTTGAGATCCATCTCCTTCATCCTGATACTTCTGCATTGTTTCCATTAACATAATATATGCACGTGAACTATTTCTAGCAGCTTGATTAAAGTGATGTTCTAACATTCTATCAGGATACTGCCTAGAACTAATTCTTATATTCATTCTGCTAACCTGCATATTATCAAATACCATATTATTCTGATACTTGCATTCTGAAATACTACAAATACGTGACGAGGAAGTTGCTCACTTGAAGTTGTAGTTACTCTCCAAGTGTATGATGTTACTCCTGCTACAACTGATTGCCTATAGATTTTATTTTGTTCAAAGTAGATATTTCTTGCAAAAGCTTTTAGTTGAGATTCTACAGTAATAGATCTTTCTATAGTCATTACTAGCTTGGGCATCCAGAGAGAAAGTTGCTTTATAACAAATTGCCCATCTGCAATATCTGATCGTTTCATGATAATGTTATTATTTTCTGCTCTATTAAGGATAATAGTATGTTTTACGCTCCTAAATACCTTATTAAAATCATGGCAAAGTCCAAATATACTGCTTAGTGGGCGAAATATACTAATCTGATTACCATTATCAGTAAGTGATCTTCGTTTAACGTATCCTTCATTATAAAATGAAGATCTTTTTGATAAATTAGTTATTTCTGGTACAATTGCTGTTATTATTTCATTAACTGATGGTAGAGCAGTAGTAGAAGGATTAGCTGCAGCTTGTAATATTACTGGGAGACCTAACATTACTCTTATTTGATTTATAATTGGTAGCATTTGAGCAAAAGTAGCAACTGCTCCAGGAGCAGAAAGACCAAAAAGTGGAGCATATGGTATGAGAAATCCTCTTATTGTTACTTCATCTGCAGCATCGTTTGCACCAGCTGCTAATGCTGCTCTTCCTAGAAAAAATTCATTTGAAGCTGGTAATCCTAATGATGTATCTTTATACCATAGCATGTTAGTAGCAACTGAACGTGAGTAATCCTCTGAAAATCTAACAGTGTTTAGAATAGTACTTGCAACTGGTAGGTGCATATAGATATCTTCTATAGTTTGATTATTAAGTTGATATTTAGCACTTTGAAGCAGAGATCATCCATTATTAATGAGAGCTATTTCATCTCTTATATTAAATGCTATATCAGGATTAGCTGAAGTCATATGTTTACCTCGTACTTCAAGAAAAGCTTTATGAGGTAGCAGATACAAATCATCATCTCTAGTACTTATTGTTCTTTGCCCGAGAGTATTCTGATTATTAGAATTATTATCCAGATACTCTATGTACTCAAATTATGTTACTGATTCATCTAGATCTATTACTTCATTGAGATCGACGTAGGTTGTCATTGCCATTTTATTTATAAATATTACATAAAATTTTTATGTTTAAAATACTGGTAATTCAACAGGCTGAGTTCTAGGACTAGTTCTTAACATTAAATTACTTACTATCTGCTCTCCTTGTTGAGATAACAATTTATTAGTAGTAGTTACCATTGCACGTGCAGTTTCAGGAGTAGGAGCTATTTGTTCGATAGCCTGTTTGATTTCTGTATTAGTTGGAGGAGGAGTTCCTTTAATCTTATCGGCAATCTTTTGGCCCACTGCAGTTCCTTCTGCAGATATTGATCCAGTTGCAAATGCTTTTGTAGCATCTATTGCAATTGGAGCAACTTTTTGCGCGAAACCTGGAGCATGTTCAATTATTTTGGAAAATATATTACCAAAGAATCCTCCTACTATCTTTTTATTGTAGACTTTCTTCGATCTCATTTTATTTCTTTGAATTTGATAGAATTTAGATACTTTGACGTAAATGTAGGTTGTATGTTACTTGCTCGTTATTCAGATCAAGTTGCCTTCCAGTCTGATCTGTTAACGTCATATTTATAAAAGATATACTAGTTTCCAGATTAATAAGATAATAAATCATCTGCCTAGGTTGAATTTGTAGTAGAGATCCAGGAGATACATTCGGACTAAATGAATAAATCGTTTGTCCCTTACTACCTTTTGATGAATAAGAACCTTGAGCAATAGAGCAATTTATTAAAATTGTACTTACATCAGTTATATTAACAGGTAATTCACCTTCTATTGTAACAGATAGTACAACTGTAGATTCATATCGCTGTTTATTAAATCCTAATAAAGATCCTATACTAGGACCTGTTCCAAAATTAATAAGAAAGTTATTTTTTAATGTTATCTTTGATCTTAATGTATTATAGTTAGGTTCTAGTAACAAATTAGTTTCATTTGCGCCTTGAGTAGTTAATAATGATTTTATAGCAAGATTTAGATCATCTAAGTTATAAGCACCTGGAGTAATTTTAACTGATACCCATGCTCCAGATGAATAAGTAAAATCATCATTAATATTCTTTTTAACATTACAAATGCTATTCCACTTAGTAGATGAAATTAGGTATATTTCATATGGAACAGTAGGATCTAGTTCTATAGGAGGGGTATAAGTAACAGAAAAATTTGCACTATCAGTAGTAGCCTCTTTAGAATCAAGTAATAATGTTGCATTTTGCATTTTATACAAATAAGTTTAGACAAAAATTATGAAATTAAATCATTATGTAATATACTATATTCATCTGATGTTAAACTTCCATTTGATCTAAAATGATCTAGTATCTGTACAATTTCATTATCATGCTAGTATTACCAGCTTCTTTTGCAGAAATAAGTAGCATTAATCTGTTTACTATTTCTGAATCGTTATTAAATATCTTAATGTCTCTTCCTTGCTTAAGTCCATATCCATATTTTTTTAGATCATTATCTAATATTTTTTTAGCTTTATCATAGTATTTATCACATCTTTCATCAAAAATTTCATTTACTGATTTACCTGAATAAGTTGATGTTTTAATTCCTCTTGATTTAAGCTTATTTAAACTAGTAATATAATTTGGAAGTATTTCTCTGTAAATATGAGAAATAATATATTTTTGAGTAGCATCTCTTGTTTCACTTTCAGTTTTAGAGCTAAAAATATTTCTAAAATATCTTTCTTTTGATATAGTAAATATTTTTTTTATTTCATCTATTTCAGAAGCAGAATAATTAATAAAATTAGTATCATTAAGCATTTTTAGATAATAATTATTATCTTAATCGTTATCTCTTAATATTCCTTTTGTAATATCGCTTCTATTTTCATATATTTCATCATAAGTTTCATCTATAAATTCTCTTTTTGTTAATTCTGGTACAGTATCTTGTACATCATCAGGAAGTATCATTCGCTGTTTACCCTCCTCTAGTTCTCCTAGTACATTTCCTATTTGCCTTATTTGAATCTGATGTAGTCTTTGTTGTTCAGAAAGTTTATCAAGAAGTTCGTTCAGTTTAGTATCGATTGTAGCTTTTAATCCTTCCTTGCCAGTTATTGCTTCTGTTACTGGTTTAAATATTTCTTCACGTTCCTCTACTTGTAATTGCTTTCCTAAATGAGCTTCCAGAAATCTTTGTTTATTCTGTTTATTGAGATCACTAAGTTTCTTTAGCAGTTCAATCCTGTTCATGATAATTATTAAATACCATTATATTAAATTGCGTCTTGCTTTGAAAGAGACAAGTACTTATCCAGATCGTACCTAAACATTTTGTTTCTATCAGATGCAAATCTATCAAATAATAGAAATTTATGTTTACCAGTAGTTGTTGCTTGATGATAAAGATTTAAAAATTGGTCTTTTGATACTTCTCCACATTGTTCTCGAGCAATATTTCTAATGTCAGTATTATCTAAACCTGAGATAAGTACCATGCAACCTGTATTTCTTCTGATAAATGTATCTATATTATAAAAACCTTGCGCAAGAAATATAGCATTGCATCTTTTGTTGCGTGATAAAGAAAAATATGATTTTATTTTATGAATCTCCTTATGCTCACCTTATGTTCAAGAGGAACATCGTCAAATACAATTATCTTATGTTCAGTAGAATCTAGTTCTTTTACAGGAGTAACTTCTTCTGGCTCGCGAATAACAAAAATATCATCATTAACTCCAAGTTCATTTTTTAAAACATCATTATAATCATTAACTAAATTGTACTTATCTTGCTGGGGATTTACAGTATAAATATATACTTTATCATAGTTAAAATTATCATTAAGAAGTAGGTTAAGTAACAAATTTGTTTTACCAGATCCAGTTCTACCTACTATAAGGTAATGGCAATTAGGTAAATTGTTATTATGATGTTGAACTATAACATCCTCCGTATCAAAGTTCATAATGCTCATTATTATTTAAATTGATGATACAAAATTTAGTATAAAGTAATTTAATAAAATGAGTTATTACACAAAATTCGGAACTTTAATAGGTAATGGAACAAATGGAGGTTCTTCAAAATCAGTAACTGGAGATTATGTAAAACGAATAGGAGACTCGATGTCAGGTAACTTAAATATGCAAGGTATAAAGGTAATTAATTTAGAAACTGCATATCCTCCAATTAATCTTGATAATACTCAAGCTGCTACTTTTGGGCAATTGCAAAGTATAGAAGTTGCAAAATTAAGTATTGCAGGAGGAGAAATGTTAGGAAATATTGATATGCAGAATAATACAATTATAAATTTGGAAACAACATTTCCTCTAGTTAATGTTAATAATTCACAAGCAGCTAGCTTCGGGCAATTACAAACAGTATCTATTTCAAAAATTAGTAAATCTGGAGATAATGTTACTGGTACATTAACATTTACAGGAGGAAAAATTACAGGTTCACCAACTACTTGACCTGCTCCTAATTTAAGTGATGTAGTTAGCCATGCTCAACTTAATAGTGAAATAGCATTTGAGGATTTTGTAAAGCGAGGAGGAAGTACAATGAGAGGAGAATTAAATATGGGAAGCATGATACTTGATGGACTAACTAGTGATCTTAATTTATATAATGATTCATCTGCTGTTAGTTATACAATTTTATAAGATTATTCTGTTAATAAGCATGGAGATGCAATGTTAGGAGAATTAAATATGGGAAGTAATCGATTAAGAGGATTACTGTTACCTGATCTAACTAATCCTGCTAATACTCATGATGCAGTTCCATGTTTGCTCTTAACAAATGAACTAGCAAACGTTGTAGCTAAATCTGGAGACTCAATGTTAGGAGGACTAAATATGGGAAGTAATAAGGTAACATCAAGTGCAGTACCTACATTACCTAATGATTTAACAAATAAAGCTTATGTTGATGGTTTAGTTGGAGGTGGAACAAAGAGAGCACAAAATAATGTAGGATTTATTCCTATATTAACGAGCGATAGTAGTAATCGTACAGGTTTTATAGCAAGTGCATCAACATTTTATCCAGGATATAATCCTTGTAATGCATTTGCCTGGCACTCTACAGGAGCAACTGGAGGAGTAGAATGGGCAACTAATGGACAAACAGCAAAATTTTCTATTACTGTAGAATGTCCGAATTCAGAAGCAATATTAAAATTTCAATTAAGAGGATTGATTTCTAATATGGAAAGAATGTACAACTGGAGATTAGAGGCTTCTAGTACAAGTATTGCTGGGCCTTATACTATACTTTATGATAATAATGTTACTCCGAATTATTTAGGAAGTACAATGAAAGAATTTATACTTGCTACTGATGTTACTCTCATAAAGTATAAATGGTTTAGGATCTTTTGTACAAATGCATAAGGGCCAAATCCTGGATTAAGTACATTTCAGATATTTACTTTAGATGATTTAGTATAAATTTTATCAAACATAGTTTAATAATACATATGCCAGAGTTAGTTTTGATCCTAAATTTGAACTATTAATATCTGTTGTAAAACTGGAAGAAGCAAAGCTTGATAATGCAGAGCAAGAAAATGTAAGCATTATTTCTTTCGATGAACTAATTTCTCTAAAAACAAAAGTTATAAATGCTACAGATAAAGAACGTGATAAATTTAACATGCAGGAACTTAACTAGTATTCAGTTAATGGAATGAGAGCTAAACATTTAAATGATGAAATTTATAAATATGATGCGCTTGTAAATTTTAATTCTGATAGAGCGATAGAAGAATAAAAAAAAATATTAGAAGATTTATTACATAATATAATATTAGAATTTGAGGATGAAACTGTTCTATTAATTTTAAGATCTAAAGTAATTAACAAAAGAAATTTTTCAGCTAATGCTGAAAGAAACAGATTAACAAGAAATGGAAGACGTTTAGATGAGCATAATATGAGAAAAAAACACGCGCTCAATAATAATACAGAATAAAAAGAGAAATTTTCAAAAAGAAGGTTATTTCAAAATATAGGATTAGATTATAATGATGTTGATACTGTACTTGAAGTACATGAAATGCCAGATGATGTACATGCACTTGCTACATCGTATTTTATATTTGCTTCTAGAACATTTGATGTAGCAGAATATCCTTATACTGAACAAACGGTTTATACAGCATTTGAAGCTGCAGAAAGAATTGAAGAATCTGTTGAAAATTTGGTTGATAAGGAAAAACTAGATTTTGAAAAGGAACTAGGAGGATTAAAAGAAAAAGATATTAAAACAAAAATTTCGTGGGCTCTTGAGCAGGAACCTTTTAAGAAAAAAATATTAGATAATGTACAAGCAAAAAATTATACGAGAGATTTCCATGAAAGATTGAAACCAGATGGAGTAAAACCAGAAGATGATAATCATCGGAAATTAGCATATGTAATTACACAAATATTAAAAATTAATTTAAATGATATACCTGCTTACAGAGAAATTGTACCAGAAAGTATTTTTGAAATAGATGGTAATTATAATGAATTTAATGCAAATTACTTAGCATCTTCATATTATTTGTTAGCAAAAATGTATAAAGATGTATTTCTAAGATTACCAGCGCCTTTGGTAGATGGTAGTCCTGAATTTTTAAAATATAATAATAAAATAAGTTTATATTTTATCGCAGTTGCTATGATTATTAAAATGGAACGATTATTAAAATTGTTTATTGGTGATAAACTAGATAAAGCAAATAATGAAATAAATAATGTAAAAGATATTTCAACAAATGTTAAATATGCTAATCTTGATTCAGTTAAGATTAATAGAGATGAATTTGGTGAATCTTTCGTTCTCTTAAGTCCAAAAACTTTTAAATTGTTAAAGGATTTTTATTATAATGATAATTATTTCAACATAATTAATTTAATTAATAGTAAACTACAAATATCAGTAAAAATAGATGTAATTGATAAAGTGTTTGGTGTATTTGCCTCTACATATGCAACAATAAGGCAATATTTGGTTTTTGGTAAACCTAAGAATTTTGATGAAGAAATGAAGATAATTAATGCAATAAAATTCATTAAAAAGTATGAAAATTATATCAAAGATAGAATTAATGAAATTACTATTTCAATGGTTCCCTCAATGATTAATTATGTTGAATATCAAGATGTTTTTTCTTTGATAGAAGAAGGTGAACATTTACCAGAATATGGTAATGATGAATATTTAGGAAGAGAAAATTTTGAATAATATAGAAACTTTTTAAATGATCCAGCATTTAATTATTTTAGAGATGTTGTTGATGAAGCAGCAACTAAAAATACGTATTATAATCCTGTAAATTTAATTTTATAAAAATATAATTAAATAAATGACCAAAAAAATGTAATTGACTTTAATCATATTTCATATAATATACCTGAAGGTGAGAGACGATAGCTAATTGCGTATTATAACTATTATCATAAAAAATCATATTGCGCAAAGAAAGCTTATAGACATTATGGAAGAATATTAAAATTAATAGCATATGTACCAATGGTATTAACAGCAGCAGGAGTATTATCTGCAGGAGGTACAGCTAATCCTTTTTTGTTAATAATATCAGGAGTAGGAATTGCATTAAATGCTAGTAGCAAGAAGATTGAACCTAAATTTGATAATAAGAAATCAGCTTGTAAATTTGCTATGATTACGTATAATAAGATTTTAAATCAATTAAGGACGTACTTAAGAGAAGAAAGATATATTATGTTAGATTTAATACAGGAATTTCGAGTAAAAGATGATATGTTAAGTGATTTATTACCTATACGAATGAGTAGGTATGAAAAAGATTATGTAAATGAGTATAATGAGTATAAGGATATACCATGTTAATTTTATGTGAATAGATTATATAATGAATTTTCAAAGAGTAAGTGTTGAAGATACAGATAAAAAAATAAAAAGAATAATGTATTATGATGAGCAGTTAACAGAAAAGTTTAATCATGAAATATGTGCTTCAGGTTTTAGATCAGGAGATAAGCTTAAATTATCTTTGGTTAAAGATGAAGAATCAGATTATTTTAATTTTGTGGAGCAATTGACTGAAACGTTATATATTAATATTAATAACTTGTACGATCCAATAATAAAAGATAAATATACAAAAATAGCAATCGACAATGAGAGTACTTGTTATATAAACGGTACTCGCGTTAAATCTACAGAATTTTGTGATTTAATCAAACATGGTATGTTAGCAAATGGTTTTGTGAAGTTTTTTCTTTGTGAATATAATGACATGAATTATGTTATTGCTAAAGCGAGAGTGTGCTGTGCATATGAACTTAGAGATGAAAATGAATATGAAGATGAAGATGATGTTGAAGATGAAGATGAAGATGAAGTTGAATAAATTTTATCTAACATGCTGCTATAGTTAATTTTATGTAACATAATATAATACTAATGATTATAGTACTATCAATATGAATTTCTGATTGCAATGTTTTAATACTTGCAGTAGTAATATAAAGTGCGCGATGCTGGATAATCATCTGTTTTCCAGTATGAAAATTTATGATTTTGAATCGTAGCAATGTCGGAGCGTTTGCGAGCGTGAGCGAGCAATAAGCGAAGACTTTAGCGAAGATGAAAAATCATCAATTTTCACACTGGAAAACAGATGATTATTCAGCATCCGGACTGTATATTACTACTGCTCAATCTCAGAAACTAACAAGATGCCGCAACTCAAATGCATATAAGAATATTAAGCTCCTTCTATAACTTACAAATTTCTTTCATTCTTCCCAATGTTCGATGTAATTGCTTTGTTTTTCAAAAATGTGGCTCTCAACGGTGAAGACAATAATAAAGTTTCGGTTATTTTTACGGAACCCGGAAGAGTCTATGCAAGAAGGAAGGATGACGCGATGTTCCGGACGCACGTGCGGTATGTAAACAAACATCGTCTGCTTGTTACATAGTCAACATACAGCTTGTCAAAAATGTCATAACGTTATACCTTAATTTCGTAAATAATGGTTGTTGTCTGTTCTGAAACTGCATACCAGCTGTACACTAGGATTATCTGCATCGACGTTCTATATTTATTCGTCAATTATTCCATACACGGAAAAAAACTAACTACTCATAAAGGTTTTAAAGGGGCACAACTCATATCAGACTCTCCCGCGTCGTAAACATCGACTAGTCCAGCCATGGCGCTTCAACATTACGGACGCCGTTCAATTTCTTGGTTTTTTTTAAAAAAAGCAAGTCAGTAACATCGAACATTGGCAACAATGAAAGATATTTGTAAGGTATGGAAGGAGCTTAATATTATCTGCATTTGAGATGTGGCATACTGTTAGTTTCTGGGATTTAGTACTGGGTACGATTCAGAATCCATCGGGACCATACTATAATACTGACACTACCAACACAGGTACTACTAATATTACTACTAATACTACTACGACGACAACGACAACCATCATAATCACTAACCTAACGTTATTTTTAGTAATGATAACTATGAAATAACCTATGTTTATCGCAATAAGTTTTCTTCCCCAGGACTTATTTTTGTTTAAAACGTTTTTTATCCCAGCGAGGAATGTGCATGCCATGTTCAGATGGCGGGTGTGGCTACATGGATTTCCATGCCGACCAAGTTAAGCCAGCTGCGGGAACTACTAACGTCAAATACTACTTGGACACAGACGATTCCAAACCTTTCTGCCGTAAGAGTGATAATATATCATTTCTTTCTCGCTTTTGGACAGGACACTTGCGATCATGTGGTGGATACAATCTGGTAAATCCCTTCATTCAGTTGTAAATTAAGGACAAGTATGCCCAGCATTTCAAACAAATTTTCTCTTGGTTACAAGTGATCGTTTTGAGTCTATTCTTTGTCAACGAATAAAACATAATTAAAATACAATTTTAAAGAAAAAAATGATGCTTTGTAAATAAACGTATTTTGGAATGAAATCAAATTATATGACATGAGTGGTGATTGTGCAGATCATTTCATAAGTATAAGAGGTGTATAAGTTTGTCTCTCTCTCTCTCTCTCTCTCTCTCTCTCTCTCTCTCTCTCTCTCTCTCTCTCTCTCTCTCTCTCTCTCTTCGGCCTTCCAAAAACACAGGACTCACAAAATAGATCAATAATTGCAATACAAAAGAATACAACAGGAACCCATTTGCAGCAATAGGTCATCAGTTGCATTTATTTATTTAATTTCGTACAAGTGAGTACATGTACCTAAACACAAAAGACACAATTATGGAAACAAAATGGAAGTCTACGTTAGGCAAGTCTGACAAAGTTGTGTCTGTGTGTGCGTGTGTCTGCCAAAAGACACAGGTTAAGGAGAGAGAGAGAGAGAGAGAGAGAGAGAGAGAGAGAGAGAGAGAGAGAGAGAGAGAGAGAACTTCCATAATGGAATACGAGTTATAGAAATTTGAGAGTTCCTTTAATCAATATCATTAATCAAATTAACAGACTAGACGAAATTCACCTTTGATGGAAGTTTGAAAATTTACATGGTCCATAAACATTGTGGAAAGTTAGAAAAGATACAACAAATTTGGAATATCTGAATGAATGCTAAAACTGGTTGCGGGGATTAAATTTATCTGAAGATCCACATTTTACCATAGTTTATTTCCTTGCACAGGTTACCACTACCAGATTAAAGAGTCGTTCGACAGTGTGTCCGGGTCAAGGACGGAGACAGGAAAAGTAATCGTGAACCTAATGGGGTCAAACGGACAGCTAGGAGAAAAAGTGCTTACTAACGACTGTGTAAGCCTCATGTTCCTTCCGTTTTTTTTTCTTTGTTGCTTGTTTGTACTACTTCCTTTCTTCTTTCTTTTTCTCAATGTTTTATCTTTCTGTTTCAATCATAATATTAGAAATAATTGTCAATGTACATGAGACAGCTTTCAAGGTTTAAACTGTAATGAAAGTTGTCAAATTCAGCCTTTAAAACAGGGAAAACTGTAATTTTAAAAAACTTAGCCATTGTGGTCATTGATTCAAAGAAACAACAGTAGCAAGCGGGAGGCTTGACAAATAAAAGTTTTGGGAAAATATACGGACCGTTATATAGTAGGTGACAGCTAAATAGGGACAACCTTAAGAGACCCCTCGTTCCGAAGGGAACTATATGGCTGAATAGCTTTCCTGCATTCAGACGAGAATGGGAGATGGATCAGTAGCAACCATGTGGGAGTCGTAATGGAAAGGTGTTATCAACTTGTATTAATTTTTGCTGCAATTTATCGTAATATTAAAATATTGTTTTTAAAATATAATTAAATGCAGGGTAGTGTAAATAAATCCCAATTTTTTATTCAGTTTTATGGACATTGAACCGGGTAAGACGTATAGGTTTGTTGTGACCTCCACCCATGATCTTGGCACCGTGAACAGAGCTACAGTGAGCTGGCACCACAGTTCCAATGTATTAGACGTCACGAGCAGGAATATTCTGAACATACGTCATCCTAGCGTCTACATTGTTGGTTTGTTTGTTTGTTGGGGGGGGGGAGGTTGTCTTCTTTTTATTACATCCTCAAATCTAATCGTCTTTAAAGACATCTTTCGCTCTCGTGAAAAATGTTTGTATACCTGACCCATGGTTCGTACAGTCCCAGAGAGTTGGTTGCTAAGGACTTCTCAAAGACTTCCAAATCTTTACAAGGAGTATTTTTGTCTTATGCAAACTGAACCTTCTCCATACGTTGCTTTGTTTATCACAAGATGAAATGGATACAAAAATAAAAAGGAAAAAAAAACTTATTTGTTCACCATTACTGCAAAAATGGAAGATATTCCATCTGGTAACTACCCGTGTCATTTGTCATTGGATCCATCCGATTTTTTATGTCCAGTTTTATTAAATAGTATTCATTATATTTGGGAAACTATGTGCATAACAAAAAATCCCTCTGAATTTAAAAAGTTGTACATTTTATTCAGTTTTAACGTTTTGTATTCTCTCAGATAAATGTAACTAGTCTGATCACAAATTCAAGCAGTTAAAAAAAATTCAAGGACTTTACAGAAATAAAATTAACTTTTTAACAATTCAGATTTTCAAGGTAATCTTTGAAATTCAAGGATTTTTCTAGGTTGTACGAAACATGAGACAATCAGCCATATATATATATATATATATATATATATATATATATATATATATATATATATATATATATATATATATATATACAAACCAATAATAACGGCCGATTGTAAACATTGCGCCCGAAATTACCTCCCATAGTAAATCCATGACAACAGCTTTTTCAGTTGAAATATCAACCCTGTTTAAACAGCTTTTTTTTTCTTCTTGGGAACGTAAACATAACATAAAATGTTTATTAATATAAACTTTTATTCATTCAAAAGGAAATATTGTAAAGGTAACAGTGTCTTGTCTACCTCAAAATTCTGATTTCCGAAGTTCCTATTTATTTCCCAAGGCTCCAATTCAGGATATGGATACAAGTATACCAATTGTAGGATATATTTCTAAAATGTGAACGAAATTGTAGACTGTTTGAAAATTATTTGGACGACACAGACACAATCAAAATGGCGTTGTCTCGACTGAAAGCAGCACATGGCTGATGGAAACTGTCTGGATACTTGAAAACTGCACTCGACAATTCTATTTCTAAACGAAACAGTTTCTAAACGACAGCCTCCGTCATTAGTTGAATATCTTTTGAGCTGTAAAAACGAAGTGTATGGCTATTGACGTAAAGAATAGCAAGTCATGTGAGATGTTTTTTTTCCGAAACCAAAAGTTGTTTTTGTCTGCTAGATACCGCTGAAGTAACTTCCTTTTGTCGTAAAAAATAATGCGAGGACGTCTCCATGAATCGAGACTTTCTCCAAGTTATTAATACCACCTGTGAAAGGAAACAAAGAAAGAAGGTAGAAAAGTGGCCATATTCTAGGAATAAACAGGCCATTTTTCTATCATGGATAGCCCACCGGTAATGAGTTCACTTTGGTCCCTAGCTTAGATAAGTACACAGGCAGGTGATCGCACATCCATCACAGGCTGTTTTCTTCTGAGCTATCTTGATTCGTTCATCTAAATTGTCATGCCATGCCATTATATGAGCCGCACAGTATGTGTTGTAATTCGTTGGAACTTGTGCAAATGACGTAAAGGTTAAACTTGTTCATACATTTTCTTCTTTACCATTCCAGGGTTAATTTCTGTGGCCAGAATGCACAAATTGAGACAGACCAAACCAAGCTTCTTACAACAACGTGATGATAAGGCAATCACTAAACCCGCGTTCTCCATCTTGAATATCTTGAATCTTTGAATAAATTGTCGCTTTTCTTCTTTGTCATCGCTAGCACATATGATTTTCTTTCGTCGAGGAATTTTTTAATTGTTATTCCTGTCGTTTTTGTTCATCCTCACACTCCACTTGCTATTGTTCTTCTTCGCTTTGGAGCCTCCCAGTGATCCCTTCATTTTATATAAATCCAAGTAAAATCCCTATATTTTTTCTTATAATTCATTCTAATTTCCTGTTTCCCTATAATTATGTGGGTGAGGGACATGCCAATTTTTCCCATACATCTTTATTCAGAATATATTTTATAAAAAGGAATAAAATGATTCATCAGGACGTATGTACTAATATAAAAAAGAAAAGTAGTACAAGTAACGGATTTGGTATATTGAAATTATTATTTCAGTGCATTACGTTATTAAAATTGTCTAATTGGTATATTCCAATACTTCAAAATATGTTATTCAGTTGGAAATATTACACGTCATAATCCGTTCATGAATTTCCTATAAAATCCTTATATTTTTACCAATATTTTGAGATTAAAGGTCCTATCAGATTTCCATAATTTAAACAAAATATAGCTGGGAGGACTGCTTCAGCTTTTTCTTTCTCTACCGGAAACAAAATTAAGAGTGCAGATAACAGCAACAACAAAATAAACAGCGGAAATATTGGCTGATCTTCGTGATCGGCCGCAGCTGTTACAAATGTAGAATTAGCATAATTTTACTCAAATGACACTGACCTGTAATGATTTGACCCGATGCCGTCATACGTAAACCAAGTGAAAATCTGAAAATGTGGTCACCTTGAGGTTTTCTTTCTTGACACCCCCCCCCTCATGTTATGCAGCTGTTTGTGTGCGAATTTAAGACTAATTGCCATTTCAGTGCATGCACACTTTAGTTTAGACCACTAGAACTGATTAGTAGCTGTTACTGTCCAACTGTAGTATACCAATACATTCTGATGAAAGTTGGGTGTGTGCAAGTGAAGCTATTACGTAGTAACAATAATGCAACTTTGCGTACAATGACCTTGACCTATGCTTTGTCGATCGCAAACTCAACAGGGAGCTGCCTTTCCTCTTGCAATGCAACACCGAAGTTAATAACAATTTGGCGCAATAAACTTAACCAAAGTGCACTTATCATGTGGAACCCAAAATGACAGTGACATTGACCTTTGCCATCTGGGCCCGAGAATTCATAGGGATGTGCCTCTGGCCAAGTACCTATGAAGTGTGGTGACAACTGAATCCAGGAAACTTGACGTATCGAGCGGAAATAAAACACTCGAGGACTGCAAGATTAGTTGCATTCACAAAATTCTGTCAAACAGTACATACAAACAGTACATCCAGTTTTAAGTCAATAAAGGACAATGATTTTTACAAAATCACTAGAGCACGAAGATTTGTCAATATGTGCATCTTTAGATGATGACGATAATATGTCTGTTGTTTGTTCTACTGATTAGTCCTTAAAAACTACAGAGACCCAGATTTGCTGGCGCATTATGCGACGGCAGATCTGGGTCTGTGCAGTTTGCAGTTGGTATTCATTTATACGCGAATAAAACGGCAAGCTGCAAGACAAAAAAATGGCAAAAACTCTAACATAAATCGAGTTAGCAAAATGATATGTCGATATGTATATCTTCAGGTGATGATCCTAGTATCGACCAAATTTCGTGCCAATCCATCAACAAGAAGCTAAAGAGGGCTTGATATAGCTCACCTGAGTAACTGACATGTGTTAGCGTGTGAATGCAAATTTATACATTATTTGAAACTGTTGAGTGGAAATAGAAATTTGGAGTATTTAATTGCTATATTGTCTATCAACGTTGATGTCGCTTACAATATTATTTTAGACCATATATATTTTGGAGATTTAAGGTTCATAATAAATTTCGTACGTGCTTAATGCGTTTCTTGCAATAAAAACATTATTCGATTGTTCTCTGTTGTGAGCAAATTTAAGAATGTTTAATAATATTGTTGATAAAAAAAAAAGTTTCAAAAATGGTTCCAGGAAGCAAGGACAACATGTCATTGTAACACTGTTGGATTATCAGCGCCTAAATCAGGGGTTCAAAGAGAGTAGCCTAACCACTACCCTATGAAGGTCCATGTAGGTTTGAAGTTCCTGTTTGTCTACGTAGTCCCACTAGTTAAAAGTCGACAGATTACCCGTGTTGGAATGCCTTGGTCTTTGGGAATGTCCTCAAATTCTGGGACGTTAACATTTCTTAAGACGGCTTTCTATCGCTCTCGCGAGAAAATGTGAGACAAAAGCAGAGAACGTTTCTACGTCTGACGATCAGGTACACTCATACTAACCAATACTGCGCAATAAACTACCTCCCCTAATTCGCGACAACAGCTTTTTAAAATTGTAATATCGACCTATTTTATAAAATAAAATTGTCTATGGAAACATAAATCAAACATAGTTCATTTTAAAAAATGTGCGTTTGACTTAGTTTAGTCCACATTTCCCATATTTAAATTTCCTAATTCTATTTTAATTCTGATTTTGTTTTTCCTGTTCTCTGGTTAGGATTTTATATTTTTATTTATAATCTATATTCCATATTTTTTTTCCCTGATCCCTGTCTTAAAATGCTATTTTTTTTCTGTTTCTTTGCCGGTTTGTTAAAGTAAATTCATAAATTTATTGGTATAAAATGTGCTTAGAAAACACGTTAAGAAGACCAGTTGTAGATACAATAACTATGGAATGGAACATTTTATTTAAAGAACATATTATACACAAACCAAATATATATATATATATATATATATATATATATATATATATATATATATATATATATATACATACATACATACATACATACATACATACATACAACACATATATGTGCCAGACAAGAGTGACCGCCAGTTCAAAGTTCTTGACCGGCACGTACTCGGGACAATTGGACATCAGTCATAGGATATACAAATATCATTATATCAAATTGTCTTTGATTTTGTTTGTCCATCAAACTGTCAAATAAATACCTGAACGAAGTACAATTCAAAGGTTACACTATCTGGTTTACAGATTGTTTCTTTGTCGGAAATCTTCATTCAAAGGTGTCTAGGTCTTGTTTACACAGTTTCTTTGTCAAACAATCAAAACAAGCGTTGCCTATTAGGCTTGTTACTGTTCAACTGCCTGAAGGCTATACCGCTCCCAGTTAAGCAGGTCAAATGGGGTTGAGAATAGCAATTTAACACTTTAGTGAATTAGATTTCAAAAATCGACTTCCCAGTAAGATATTTGTTATTCTGAAGGTGAGAGCAAATCGAAACAAACATCTGTACAAAGAAAACTAAGAGAATGCTTTCACCAAACTGATGAACTTTATGTAAGTGGATTTACCATAGTGCAAATGTGGCAACATCATGATCGGTAATAGTAACACTGTGTACCCACGTTTTGTTTACAAAAAAAATGTTTGGGGAAATCTGCATAGGGATAAACGTATTGTTTGCTACCATCTGTTGACACCTATGGAGGGATCGAAACAGTTTTTTTTAAATGAATATATATTATAAACAGTAGATTCATGTGTTTCTATCAAGTACGTCAAAACCTCCGGTTGCACTCGGGAAAATTTCAGGAATCATATATATATATATATATATATATATATATATATATATATATATATATAGTGAGATTATATTGTAGAGACTAACAGTCAGACATATAACTACATATTTTTATATAAATACTATATGCATATATATATATATATATATATATACATATACATACACATACATACATACACATATATATATACATATGCACATACATACATACATATACACATATACATATATATACACACATATATACATACATACATACATACATACATACATACATACATACATACATACATACATACATACATACATACATACACATGTATACAATATATAAATTCCTCCACTAAAAATACATATACCCTAGGAAGAGGGAGGAGCAAAGTGTGTAGCCACTGTGAGGAAGGGGTTGGTAAGTAGTTACGTGCTTGTTTGCCGGTCCACCTTTCACCCTCACATTCTGGAAAAGTTCCACCCCAAACGAGGAGTTACCCAATGCTTCCCTTCTAAAATTAAAATGAACCCCATTCAAAATTATCTTTCGCAAATTCTTTATAATTAGCTGAAAATATGCTCACATAATGCAGAACGGGAGGGGCGACATACAAATATAAAAGCCGTATGACTTTCAAACGAGGGGGGTACCTCATATTCTTGCAAGTTTGCTCATAGTTAGGGATCTGGAGGTGCCCACATCAGTAGCCGATAAACTGTAGCATTGGTCCGGTTAGAACACGTTACGCACCTCCTTGACTGGATAGCGGAACTGGAGATAATTCAAGGATAAAGAAAACTAGCGCAGAACACTGGCATCCCCTTTAGAATGGTAAAACAAATAGTATTGGATATAATAATGTAAGACAAGGAAAGGAAAAAAGGGAAGAGGGAAACCACGAGAGAGCCGCAACTACAACAAGTAGAACAGCAGAGAGAGAGAGAGAGAGAGAGAGAGAGAGAGAGAGAGAGAGAGAGCAACTCAGTAAGAAGTAGTGGTAACTGTTCCAACAGTGGAATCTGCAGTATAAGCAACAACAGCAACAGTCACCACCAGAAGTGTGGAGGATTGAGAAAGTGAGGCTAACCAGCCTCACTTTACCCTGTCCGTCTCTGTAGATCCATGGCAAAAGGATAGGCAGGGAAACATATATTCTGGATGTAGAGCTAGCCCAGAAAGATGCATGTAGTAACCCCCTCTGAGATTAAAAAGACTCTTCTCATGGGTAACGAACAACGCTTTTCAAGTCCGGACAGGTTCTCAAGATTAAAGTTGTGCTTTTCTTGGAACAATCCTATGGCGATAGTAAAGCTTTTTAACATGAAGATCTCCACTAAATTATACAAAATACTTAGACAGAGTATACCAAATATAATCTAGTTCAATTTTAAATACAGTATTTGCAATGTTTTTGGAATAAATCACCTGCGGTTTTGACAGGTAAATCCGTTTCCAGAATTACAAATACCCTGATATAACTTTTAACTTCATTTGGTGACATCAGTTTTTCATCATCAAAACTGGATATGTGTCCTTTGGCGTTACTGCTAACGGTAGGTATTACAATAAGCAATACGTACACCGGCAATGTATAGATAATAACAACAAGATGCACGTGCATAGGCAGAAAGAACATTGATTTAAAATAGTGCCAATCCATCACTACCTCTTTGAATCACCTGAGTGGTTATTCAGACGCGTAACTGGTGGACAGAACAATAAGTTCACTGTAGATTTATATCATGGTAATATTAAAGTAAGTCAAATTGTTCTAGTGGCTTAACAAATGGAAATATTGCTAAATTCATAGATTCAAATTTTAGTGGAGTGGATTATTTGTCAACCGTAATCTCGTGATATCATATTTGGGCAAACAGTGCGTCAAAGTTGTGAGGTTAATTTTTAGCAATGCGATTAGCTTTATACAGAGGTTATAAGATATTGGGAGAAACTGTGATATGTCATGGTTCACGTGTACATAACAATACAAATAACAATATCTGAAATCTTTATGGGTGAAAATTAATATTCTAACGCCATAAAAAAGCCGTGAGGATACAAAGCAAATTTACAGTTCATATTAGGACGCCATTTTTCATATCATTCTTGTTCTCCTCCTCGTCGATAACTCTAACAACATCTAAAATATCAGTCTCTCCAATCCCCCACCCCAAAAAAAAAGGTATTTGCAAAAGAGGAAGAATGACCACCATCACATTTCCTCTCACTGTTTTCTCTTCTTCATTATTGCTGTCATCTTGATTCTTTGCAGTTGAAAGAAATTTGAAATTTTTATTAGAAACTTTGTCAGGCGTAAACATGCTTCAGTGGTTCCGAGATTTAAATACCACGTGAAAATCATACCTATTTGACATGAAATTAGGTTCAAAACAGACTTGAAAAAAAGAAAGATATCGACCAGGTATACTATATATATATATATATATATATATATATATATATATATATATATATATCTATATATATGTGTGTGTGTGTGTGTGTGTGTCTGTGAGTGTGTGTGTGCAAATAAGGCCATAAATGTAACGAAAGAAACGGAGAAGATTAACAATGACGCCGATATTCTAGCCAGGGCCCGCTTTAAAAGCAATTCATGTACGGAAGGGTATTGTATGTTCCCCGTGCTCGAGACTTGTACCTTTCTCAGTCCACAATAAGTGATATTAGTCCTATTTTACAACGATAAAAAGCTATTCATAGTCAAATCTAAGCAATTTTTAAGGAGAGCTCACATATTTCAGAAATATTTTTTCTCGAATGTTTGATGGTTTGTCTAATTTGGGTGACGATAAATAAAGTTTCGTCTCATTTTCAGTCTTTTCATTACTGACCTACCAAAATAAAAAGACATTTAACATTCTCTTTGACTATGTGAGTATTTTGATTCTGACAGCTCCAAAGCTATTTGAATTAAAATGAATTTGAGGCATAAATACAAGAACGTTTGATTCCGTTGATACACATGTTCTTTATCGTAAACAACAATAAAAGCCTCCTTAAAATAAATAGTTACAGAAGATATAAGGAATACGTTTGAAAACAAAAAAGATCTTTTTCTTGCACTTCTTATAGGAAATCTCTGGATACTTTATCTTACAATTCTTACAGAAATCTGATTGTTTTCATAATTAATGTTGTGGTTTTTTTTCTTTGAAAGTATGATGCCGATATTAAAGATTTTAGAAGACCTGAAGATCTCGCACTAAATATCCGAACCTTTCGTCAGAGAAAATCAACTATAATTGAATTCAAGTAAAGAAACATGACGCCCATGACAAGTCTGCACTGGCAACGATCATTCTCAATCCGCTGTCATTTGAATACAGTATTTGGAGTGTATGTTTATCAAGTATTCTGTTGACAGTGTCTTCAGAATTTAATGTTTTCGCTGTCATAGGTTTATTTTACTAAGTAGAATAATAGTGATCGTTGTCGTTAGAATCGTCGTTGATAAGCCCAAAACTTAAATTCTCTTCTTGGAGTTTATCAGTTAATCTATCACTACTTCTTTCAATCACCTGAGTAGTTATTCAGATATACAACTGGCGGACAGGACAAATGGATCAAAGTAGACTTATATATCTCAAACAGAAAAAAGGATAAATTAATCGCACGAATGACGCCTTCCCATTTCCTTCCATTATTTTCTTCATTTTTGGTGTTTGCTGTCATCTTCGTCACTAGCATTTCATAGAAATTTTAAGAGTTTTTTTAAACCTTGTCAGGTACAAACATGCTTCAATGGTTATGAGATATAAACATCGCGTGTAAATCTTACATATTATCATGAATTCAGGGAGAAGCATATGAATCTTTTTTGATATGTAAGAGATCAAATTTACGTTAAAATATGTGCTGGAATAATTTATATATATATATATATATATATATATATATATATATATAACCTTAGCAAGTAGAGTATATAAGTATTTGTCAATTCCGTTTCACGTAGTAAGTACGTTTCGGGACCTATTTTCAAAAAGCTGATTTGTTTGCCCTTAGTGAAATATCGCCACACACTACACGTGTCAATAAGTAATACTTCAGAAGTAATTTGTAGAATTTGTCCTCAAGATATCGGTAGATAATCAGCACTTGACAGACTATTTTCAGTATGGTGCTACAACCAACCATAATGTCCAATAAATCTCAGAAAGATATAGAGAAGGAGAAGAGAAAGGCAGAAGCGAATAGACTTGCATCCGAGCTTAATCATGTTCTTCTTTCTCCTTTACAAACTTCTTTCAGGCAATTTGCTAGAAGTCAGCTTGAGACTTCAGAACAAACGGAACAAACCAAAATGGATTGAATTCAATAGTTGACATGCTTACTCTGAAATTGAAACAAAACTGGCATCTAAAGATTATATCGACTCCAAAATCAGTTTGCTCGTCACAAAGGAAATGCTAGCTGCATTACTAAAAACAAGGAGGCGATACAGAATGACCTGAGGGACAAGATGTCAATAATCAAAGAAGAGATAAATAGCTTGAAAGTCTAAATCGTCGCTACACAAATCGAGAATAAGAACTTGAGTGGTAAAATCGAAGTCCTGCAGAAAGAGAAAGAATCACAAGGCGCCTTCATTACTGGACTTCAGACTGTTAAGAAGAAGCTGAGGGACACTTTGAATGTTATATGCAGAGACAAGTTCTCATATCTTTTGGTATTGTCACATTACTAAGATTTTTGTCAATGATATTTTACAATGGATAAAAAGTAAGTGTAGGCACGAAAATAGCTCGGAATTCGCAAATATAAATATTATCTTTGAAATTAAAGACACAACTCATCCTGATGATGTAATTAATTTGATAATTCTATATGCAAAACAATATATTTATAAATGAAAATTTAATAAAGACTGACTGATTTTTTATCAATTCAAAAAGAACGTTGCTTTTCATTTAATTTTAATGTGGAAAATATATCTTTACAGAAAGTGTAAATGGGAAAAGTTTGACAATAGACGGTTATTTTGTAAATAGTGAATAGAGTCATAAAGTATTTTATTGTAAACACACACACACACACATATATATTTGACTTATACACAGAAATTATCTTGATACTTTTGTGGTGATGTTTGTGAACGCGTATGCCTATATAGCCATTCTCTAATATTTTGTGTGTTCTTGTACAAATGCCAATATTTTCCATTTATATTAATATGTTATCTTTAAAGTATGTATGTAACCAATATTTCGATTCTATTCTATGTTCTCCCTATTTTCTTAGCTTCCTTCATTTCATCTTAGCGACGAAAAATAATTGTCTAAAACTGAATACATAAGCAACAATAGAAGTTTTCCTTAAATCAATGTAGTACAGACGATATAAGAAGAATGCATTTGAAAAATAAAATCTTCTGGAAGTTCGAACGTTTTTCCGTGCAATGCCGTAGAAACTAAAACAAAGCTGATTTTTTTCCGATATCAAAGTTTTAGAAAACCTGAAGACCTGGCACTAAAATATGCAAAATCCTTCGTCAAAAGATATAAAATATAATCGAGTTCAATTAAAGCATATAAAATATAATAAAGTTCAATTAAAGCATATAAAATATAATCGAGATCAATTAAAGCATATAAAATATAATCGAGTTCAATTAAAGCATATAAAATGCAATCGAGCTCAATTAAAGCATATAAAATGCAATCGAGTTCAATTAAAGCATATAAAAAATAATCGAGTTCAATTAAAGCATATAAAATACAATCGAGTTCAATTAGAGCATATAAAATATAATCGAGTTCAATTAAAGCATATAAATAATAATCGAGATCAAAAAAAGCATATAAAATACAATCGAGTTCAATTAAAGCATATAAAATACAATCGAGTTAAATTAGAGCATATAAAATATAATCGAGTTCAATTAAAGCATATAAAATATAATCGAGTTCAATAAAAATTAGCGTGTCCAATGGTCATTCTCAATCTACTACCATTTTGCGTCCATTTAATGCAGTATTGCGAGTACGTGCCTTTAACACTGTATTGGGAGTGCATGCCCTTAATACAGTATTGAAAGTGCATGCTTTTAATACAGTATTGAGAATGCGTGCCTTTAATACAATATTGAGAATGCGTGCCTTTAATACAGCATTGAGAGTACGTGCCTTTAATACAGTATTGAGAGTGCGTGCCTTTAATATTATATTGAGAGTGCATGCTTTTAATACAGTATTGTGAATGCGTGCCTTTATTACAGTATCGAGAATGCGTGCTTTTACTACAGTATTGAGAATGCGTGCCTTTAATACAGTATTGAGAATGCGTGCCTTTAATACAGTATTGAGAGTGCAAGCTTTTAATACAGTATTGAGAATGCGTGCCTTTAATACAGTATTGAGAATGCATGCCTTTAATGCAGTATTGAGAGTGCATGCTTTTAATACAGTATTGAGAGTGCATGCTTTTCTGGTTTTATATGAACAGCGTCCTTAGAATTAAATGTTCACAGGTTTCTTTCACTGAATAGAAAACGTTGACAATTGTCTTTAAAAGAGTCTTCAATGAATGCAAAACTAAAAGTTACTTATTAGAGTTTATCGGTTCATTTCATTAACAACTTGATAATGCATGAGAGCTGTTAGTAGAAATTTGAGATTTTCATTAGAAACCTTGTCTGGGGTAAATATATATCAAAGGTTCCGAGATTTAATTACCACGTATGAAATCAGAGTGAAACATATCTGGAAAAGAGAAAGACATCGATCACGTCCACAGTATACATATTACAAATAAAAGATCCCCATACTGTAACGAAAGAAACGTAGAATTGTAGACATGAGACAAGGACACTGATATTCTTGCCAATGGCCCGCTTTCAAAGTATTGCATATGCTTTTTTTAAAAAAAGTGTAAGGATAACTTTTTGAAATTGCAATTGAAGTTTGGCTTGTATGATCATAGAACGTTTGGAAAAATAAGTTTTGAGATTGCAAGAAATATTTGTGTAGTTTAAATTCTACAAATTTGACCAAAGTGCCTTCTATCGGTAATAGCAATCTAAGAAGCATTTTAGCAGACCCTACTTTGGTGGAGATCTCACTGAGCCACGCGAGAGTCTGGTTGAATGTGACTACTGGTTAAACCTCGTTTTCAATACGCTCCCAGATCGGGGAACAACTCTAACATGAGATTTAAACTGCTCCCCAGATGGCGCTCTCACTTCTCTCGCAAAGCCACTGCCACCATAAATTATAAATTAGTTTCAGTCTCTTAATTTTAGAAACGCATTCCCTTGATTTACATATCGGTCTAGCAACAATACGGTCTGTGCAGGCAGTGGCTTTGTTTACTTACGACACAGGAGAGCAGTTAAACACGAGATTGTGAAATACTTCATTCGTGTCACATATGAATAATTATTGTTCACATATGTCAAATGAATACTTTACTTCACAAATGTAAAAAAAATTATTCCATATATGTAAAAAAAAAAAATTTGCATGGATGAAAAGAGTTTTACATATGTGAAAAAATAACCTTATTGATTATGTAAAATAAATTACTTACCTCAGAAATTCTTACACATATCGTTTTACATATATAAAATAACTTATTTATTAGGGATGTGTAAAATCTTTTACATTTTCTCACATGTATGTTAAATTTTGTTTTACATATTATGTAAAATTCTTATTTTTATTCACATTTGTTAAATTCTTATCGAAATATATGAAATCATTTATTTTACATTTGTACAAAAGAATTATACATATGTGTTAAAAAAAATTTTATTACATAGGTAAAATCCTTTCCCAGCTCTTTTAGTTATTATATCCGTAAAATAAATACTTTCTATGTCACATCCATGAAAAAGAATGTCACATGTGTAAATTAAGCCTTTATTTTAAATTCGTAAAAGTATTCCACAGAGATGCAAAATATTTTATTTTTATATATTGGAAATAAGTTTAAAAGGAATAAATACAGCTCGCAATGTCCACAAGTTTAAACGGAATCTGCATGACAACGTAACGACGCGTCACAGACAAGCTGATGGCATCATTGTGGCGTAACAAAACAGATAACGCCCCCTCGTCATGTAAACATTCACACGTTTTCCAATCTTGTATAATGCTTTAGCATGCTCTGGAAATCAACATTTGATGGACGTTATATCACTTAGCTGAATGAGACGTGTGTATTATATTCTCTTTCCCGAACAATTTAAGTGTAAGGTGTTTTATAGACTAACTTCGGACTTCTATGGACCCTGCGCCCCATCCCCTACCAATCAATAACAGACTATTTTAGATATGTATCGTGCACCATTCACATTGTTTCAGGAAAAAGCTTCTCACCTGTCTCGGGTTTAACTTGAGATAGGGGATCAGTCAATTTCCAAACTATCCCATTCGGTGCATCCTCGTCTCTTTCTGACGCGAGTCGAAGTTATTCGACTCTCCGAAAGAGACTCGGAGGTAATCTTAGTGATAGTTCCCGAATTGGTAAGATTTCAGCAGACGAACATCTGGCTGCATGTGCGCAGAAAATATTTTTATAAAGTGACAGATCTTTAAAATTAAACTTGACGACATTTAAACAATCAATGAAATACCTGCATTTTTAATTTTTAATATTTTTCCTATAACTTTGTAATTAAGAAAATTGAAACAACCATTTGGTTTCAATACAACGATTGGTTACTTTGCTGTTAGTGATGACATATCTAGCAATTGTGACGTCAGTGAAGTTATCTTGATGTAACACAACCACAGGCTTGAGGGCAGTTCAAAATGGTAATTATTTACATACGAGTCTTTTTTTTAGCATGTGATGGAAAAGGCCGAGGATGTTCCGATTACAAACTAGCTGTGTTGATAATGACATTACTCTTGAGCGAGTGACGTCACTGAATAACCAACTAGTTGCTGCGGCTATCAGCCAAATAGTGACACAGCTGAAAGGCATTCGGAACATACTCGTCTCCTTCCGATGCGAGTCGAATAACTTTCTTCCACGCTGGTTATCTCCCTTTTAAATTGTACTCGGCGATATATTCTGAAAGAGTATAAACTGTGATATATTCTGACCGATTATGAGCTGTGAGGCGCGTAGTATGAGCTGTAATGTACCCTAAGAGAGTCATACTCATTCTCAAAGCGTCATCCTCCTCACAATAGGGTACATTCTCGTCTCGTTCTATTACGAGTATTTGATTCTCTGAAAAAGGCTTGGGCGCAATCGTAGTGATAATTCCCAAATTGGTCAATTTTCGGCGGACGAAAGTAGTATAGTGGGGCGATATGACCTCTAACGAGAATTAACATTACGTCTCACTTGCCTCTAACAGGAATTTAACATTTGTACATAGGCTTCACATTGAGTGGGTCTCCATGGCCTCTATCAGAAATGTAATGTTAAAACTACACTTATTAAACAACACCCCGTTTAGACTGACAATCACCCAGTCATCTACTGACCAACACCCACACCAACTGACCAACAGTTAGTCATCTACTGACCACCACCCACACCCACTAACCTACACGCCTATTAGACTGACCATCAACAACTCACATACTAACCAACACCCACACTTACTAACCAACACGCCGTTTGAGGGAGTAACACCCAGTCATCCACTGACCAGAATCCACAGCGACTAACCAACATGCCGTTTGTCTGACAAGCACCCATTACCTCTAACCAACACCCACGCCTACTAACCAATACACAGTCTTACTGACAAGCATCCATACCAACTGACCAACACTTACGCATTCTAGCCAATAGTTTTATTGACCATCACCCACACATACTGACCAGCACCAACTCATACTAACCAATACAATGTGTTAGTAACCGGCACCCACGCCTACAAACAGGTGTGTAATGGTAGGATGTAAAGTTAGGTGTAAAGTAATGAGGATTAACACCTAATGTTAGATACACAATCACTCACTATCATCATCCAATACTCACCCTTTTACAGACTAAACAGAGGATGGGAAATTCTTTGGACAGAATGCTCTGTAGTGGCTACATGTATATATCAGAGTTTTACATACAAAGCAGCACTTATAGCTCAGATTATGTTGGCGGTGTCGGCAAATTTGCATATATTATTTTGATGTTATAGATAGCTATAATGAAGGAAACCAACTCACAATAACATGGACGTGACTACAAGTAGTGCTAAAATGACTATACTGTCACGCAATTTAGCCGAGACAAGAAAAAGCCCAGAACATTAGAATAAAATGGCTTAGACTGAAAGTAACACTAAAATTCCAAATCTTTCACGGACTTTTACGTAGACTCAAATATCCAGAACAAATGTAAAATTATGGCCTAGACTAAAATCAGTGCTGAAAGTCAGAAACTTTCACGGCCTTTAGCGGAGTCTGAAAAGAAATTGCTGAAAAATTTAAAAAGTTATGGTCTGGACTAAAAGTAGTACGAAATTTTCAAAAACCTTCACGGACTGTAACAGAGACTGAAAAAAGGCCTGCAAAAATTAAAAATTAAGGCTTAGAGTGAAAGTAATACTAAAATTCCGAATCTGTCACGAACTCTAGCCGTGGCTAACACAATCAAAACCAAAAAATGTAAAATTATGGTCTAGATTAAAAGTACTTCTATATTTCATAACTTTCATGAACTTAGCGGAAACTAAAGAAAAGACCCGCAAAATGACCTAGTCATCTACTGACCTGTACCCAGGCATCTACTGACCAGCACCCATTCATCTACTAACCAACATTCACACATATTAACCAATACGCATGGACAAACAAACACACGTCCTTGCTATCCATGAAACGGGACAAAGGGTATGTAGTTACTATCACTCATAATTACAATTAAAGACAGGTTATTTACTATCCAATACTGCAATCATACACACGCATGAGAATGGGGATTTAGCTCATATAGTTAAGTAGTATTATCACAATAATTACAATTCAATACAGGTTATTTACTATCCAACACCTATACACTTACATAGATAAGCTCGCGTGAAAGGGAATGCAAGATATTTAATGGGTAGGATCATTACAAACAAAAGCATATTTTTATCATCCAACTCTCACCCTTACAAGCAAAACAGATGAGCGTAGAGAAATGTGTATGTGATGATTATCAACCCACATTTTACATATATCAAATCCTAGACGACTTTAAAGAACTGATAGCGTTGTACAAAACATCTTTGACAATGTCCAGGATATATACACTTGCTTCTCTCCCCCACAAGACCAAACCATCAGCATCAAAGTAATGGTCCTTTTCAGGGCCACCTATATCTCTCAGTAGAGAGATACTACTCACTTAGTGCCACACGATAGGATAATGAAGACAGAGAGAATGAGAAGATGTATATATATATATATATATATATATATATATATATATATATATATATATATATATATATATCGTTACGACTGGGCGAGGATTTCCCCAAGATAGGAAAAGCGATTGTATTGGTTGATTAGATCGGTGATGTCTTTCATAACTGTGATGACAATATAACGGCATAGACATGGACATTTTCATTGGCTGATTGAAACAGCGGTTAAGTTATATCCTTTTAAAGTTTCAATATTATATTGATTTAAATGATTGCAGAAAATTGCAGAAAATATGCATAGAAAACAATTTTGATAAAGAGAAATATCTTTGAAGATTCAGTTTAACCGCATCGCCTTCTAGTTTCGTTCAGTCTGAAAAAACGAGATATGGATAGTCCAATGACGAGCTCTCACAGAGCCACGCGAGAGTCTGGTTGAACAAGAGTACTCCCCATGTTATGTTCTTGATTCGCCAATAATGCCATTGCCGGCACACATTTTTATGCCAGAACATTATATAGATGCAAAGTAGCATTTAAAATCTTTGTTTAAAAGCGCTGACGGAATGTATAAAAATGTGTTTATCTAACCTTTTCATCGATATTTGTCAACTTTACCACTCAAACAAAGTCGACCGCGGGGTCATACAGTCTGCAGGCAGTGGCGTTATCAAGAAAGTCAATATGGTTGTATTTTGTGGTCAAATCCAGAACCAACTGGCCTGCAGTTCTGGTAACGCATTTCTGGTATTGGGTTGGACAAAGCCCAGGCTTCGAAGATGTGAGATACTGACATGGTTGGATATGGTTCGATTTTGTTGTTGTCCTTTGCTAATGTTAACTCTTTTTACAACTGACTTGTGCTTTCGCGTGTGCTGAGGGTACAATGTTGAGGAATCTGTAAAGACAGAATTTTTACTTTTTGACCGGATGAACAAGATGCTAAAAACAGTTATACAACCACTTTACAACTGGCTTTAGAGTGTTTCACTTTTTTATTACAGTGTTATTACAGCATCGAGTGATGTGCCTGATACTCCGTATCTCTCTGCACAGTTTTAGACATTTTTGAACTATTCTTGTTATTTCTTTTAACGTTCGGGTTTGACTTTTTTAGATTCTAGCGAACGTTCTCCGAGGTGTCTTTAAAGTTCAACTATACGGGGATCTTTTTGCTTTGTGAAGTTACCTTTTCATGTTTTTTTTTTCTAACACTGGATATAATAGATGTGTATCTGAACTAAACTTAATACAAGATGACTAAAAATGTTACATACTAGTAGTAAAATTTAATTGAAATCTTATTGGGTAACTAAAAGGGTGAATTCAAAGACATTTTCAAATTATGAAGATGAGAAATACATAACTGAACTTAATAGAGTAAATCATTTTTATGCTACAAAGACAAACATGCAACAGAATCTCTGTTCAAATAAAAATAGTTACAAAATGCAGACTACAAGATAGTATCTGGCATGTTTCAAGAGAGAGAGAGAGAGATGGGCGTATAAGATGTGTTTACAATGTGTAATAATCAAGAATGAGGATTAAACAATGAGTTTTTTTATCTCTATGTGGTGGACCAATATACTCGAATAGGCCTCCGCTTCTTTTCTACTTTTTTCAACTCGTTTTGTGTAAACCAATAATTTTTTCGATTTAATAGTAATCAGCAAAAATCGAGAGAAATGGTTGTATAAGACTGGATCTCTTTTGCCAATTTGCATGCATATATGCATTGCTTAGCAGATGTTAATATACAATTTATTAACTCCCTATTATTCCCACTGACTCCGACAAAGACATTTTATATTCATGTTGAATTCCAGCTGTTTTTACCAAGATAATCATTACGTTTTCCGTATAACTTTTGCACATGAATACAATCCCATTATAAATTAAGCATACTTTCTTCGTTCATTTCGCAAGAAATCACACATCGAAGAGCCAACGATTTTGCATGTAAATAACAATTTACTGGTTGCAATAATACGCATAAGAAATTTATATTGAAACGTTCTCAATTTTGTATCCATGCTGCATTTGATTTAAATATTGTGTATTTGTTCCTAATTAAAGTTGTTATTTTGAAATATATTTTGCCAAGCTTTGTGAGGAGTTATTTCTGTATGTATTTGGTTAACTTTGCAGATATATACAAAAATTATAAACTCTTTTAATTTTCATAATTTTATTTATTAATGCAATATTATCTGAGTAGTTAAAAAAAGCACCATGCTTGAAGTATTTGTATAAAAAGTGTTAACTTGTATTCCCTGAAGTTTACGCACCGTACGATTCCCTTTTAAAAAAAGATTCCCCTCCAACTTTCTTGATTGTATCTAATGTATCCAGATTCTAAAATTATCTTGATTCAAAAAATCATTCTACCCAGATTGCTTTTAAAACTTGGAAGAATATGTCTGTGTCTATCATTGTCAACCCTCCTTCATTTAACTTTTTCACAATGATTTTCCTTGATACTCTGTCCGACTTAGATCTCCAAGCAATTTGGAAGAGTTGTTTTTTTTTTCGTTCTTTCATAATGCATGGGAAGGATTTGGTAAGACCATCAGAGGGAATATTAGTTTTGGGAGTGCAAAATTTTTAACTTCTACTATATTTCTGATCAATGAAAGTTTCCGTAACTTCTATTTTTGAAGGCATATATAAAAGTCTTTCAGTTTATTGCTTAGGTTGGATTCATATAGGGCATCTAAATTGGTGTGGAACGTAATTCCTACAGTTATAATTCAGAAGTCCACTTGCAGGGTTTACTAGGATAGTATACCAAATTGTCATTTCTCCTGAGTGCTCCTATTATTAGCACAATGCACTTTTATAATTTAATGAAAGATCTGAAATTTTCCTAAAATCATAAAATATGTTAACAGTTAAAATAACGCTTCTTTCTTAACCATCAATAATTATAGTAGCATCATCAGCAAATAATGTTTGCTTGGCTTCATTTTCGTAGAGGTTGTATCCTTTTATATCTCTATGTTTTCCAACAGCGTAAGACAAAAGTTGTATTGCTAGTATAAATAAGAAGGAGACAACGGGCAACCTTGTCTTACACCGGATTCTAAGAGGAAAAGTTCTTATAAATAACTGTTGTTTGATACACAGCTTTTAGCATTAGCTTAGTAAAGACGGATCCAGTTTACGAGATTTGGTCCAAAGTTAAGAAAATCCAACGTTTCATACTGAAAGGAGTACTCTAGATTATCGACAGCCTTTTCAAAATCTCAAAGAATCGAAGACCCGGGGAATCGGAATGTTCTGCATGTTCAATAATATCAAACAAAAGCCTAATATTCTGGCCTATATATCTGCCTTTTAAAAAACTGTTTGGCTTTGGTGGATGATTCTGAGAAGAAATTTATTTATCCTCTCGGGTATCATGTTACTGGCAATTTTATAATCCGTGTTCAAAAGGCTTATGGTCCGCGAGTTAGAAAGCTCAGTCAGGTCTTTGTCTCTTTAGGAATCAAAGATATTGTACCAAGAATTTGTAAACTAGGTAGTCTGCCTTTCTGGAAATTGAAACTGATTGCTTCGGTGAAAAATTTCTTCAAATCTTGCCAGAATATCTTATTAAACTCGCAAGTTAAACCATCAGGCTTTGCGCTTTTATTATTTTGGATGCCCTTTAATATTGTTGTTCATTCTTGAATCAGTAGTAACCCCTCACAAGCTTGTTTTTATTTATCTGACAGTTAATGTTCGTATTTGACTGGGAAAAAAATCATGATGACATGAGGAAGCTGATCTCTTTTTATATAGATTTTGGTAACATTCCTTATCTTGTTTCAAAATAATCTTTGCGTCAAACTTTCTTCTCCATTTATTTTTAAATTCCAAATTACTTGACTTTAAATTTCGCTTTTCAACGTTGGCAAAATATTTACAATATTTTTCTCCCCCATCTATGTATCTCGCTTTTGATTTTAAGATAACACCTTTAATTTGTTTCATTATACAAAATTTCTAAATCTCTAGTGACCTTTCTCTTTGTTTCTATAACGTTTGGATTATTCTCATATTCTGCATTTAAAACAATTGTGTTTTTTTCCAATTCTTTCTCCTTTTCCAATATATTTTTTTTCATTTTTCCGTAAAGCAATATGTATGGTTTCATTACGAATGGTACTTTTTATCCATTCCTATTTCACATCTGGATCAGAGCCACGTTTCTCTCTATAAGGCTCAAGATCACATAGGACTACAGAGTGATCTGAGCAAATAGACGGGATAATTTCATTCTTAAAAATAGTATTTATCAGTCTCTCTCAGAATAACAAATAAATTAGCCTGCAAAATATGGGCGGAGAATGGTTAGAATGTTATGTGTACTGTTTCACCACAGGATGAAAGATTTCGCCAGAGACCATACATCTTGTATGTGATTGATTGAGATTGATACCACTTTGGAGATTGAATTTTGATTGGATATTGCCTAATTGATGCTCAAATAGAGCTCAGAAATGGTCGGAAAAAATGGGTTTACCTTGGGTTGACATTTTTGAAATTTCTAACTTCTGCCGATAACGTAGAATTCATAATGACCCATAACTTTGTCTTGTCTGTTCTCTTATCTCTGTTGTGGAGGAGACCAAATTTTGGGGACTTATGTTTGAGCATCAAATACCTTTCCTTCTGGATATTAGATGCCTCAGGGACAAATGTTAAAAAGATTTATTTGAAATGCACGGTACCGTCTCAGAAGTAATATCGCATAGCCAGTTCCAGCCCTCCATAAACAATACCGTTTGTGATTGCTCCCCCACCTCTGCTTCCAACCTGGCGAGACGATTGTCTTGGCGAGACGATTGTAGAAGTCGACAACACTTGGTGCTTGCTGCTGAGCAAACACGAGCTGTGTTGCTGGCTCTTTGGACTCCGTCGGTTGTCACTGCTATGCCAGCAGGGACAACAACGCTTGCAGCTGTACCAGCCGGGACCAGGGTGCTTGCTAGTGCGTTCGACGCTGTTCTAGCGGCACTTGTGGCGATCTCGCCAGCTGGCTCGGGAGCGCCCCATATGTTGTAATAGCGGGAAGTGCTAATCCAATTCTTTTTCTTGGCATCCGCTGCAAAATTTGTCCTCTGGGGACTTGATTTCTTGTATTTATTTTGCGGATAAGTGGCGTATATGCATCATGGTGGTTCCTTGTAGTTTCCTACCTATTCTTCAATTTCTGGGGTCGGCTTAGGTGGGAATCAGCCTAGGTAAAACTTGCACGGTGACTGTATCGGTAACTATTACAGTACTGCAGGAGCTGGTGCATGGTCGAGGGCGATATGCATTGCCTTGATTTTTTGTCTCAGTGGTCCCCATATGTAGGGTTCACAACAGGAGAGGTGTTTGAGGAACGCCGCGTTGGCCTGTATCTGGGCCTCTGCGAATTCGTTGGATGCATACAACATGTGTGGCATCTGAGCGAGAGCAAAGGCGCAGCGTGCCTTGCTGCGATACTCGAAGGTAGCACAGGCTTCGACCAAGAACGTGGTGTCTGGATGAAGATCGTGGAGCCTTTCGCAATCCTTGTTTTTCGGCGGATGTCCATGCTCACTGTGGGCGAACGCCATTTTCAACTCCGACGTAGCTATCCAACCAGCGATATCCCCGGAGAAGACCCAAGAAGTACTTGAAACATGGCCGTTGAAATGTGAGAAGTGGAACGGATTTTAAATAGGTGTTTGACCTCAAGGTCTGGCTCCCCCGAAGGACATTCCAAAACTCCCGCAGGGACTCTGAATTTCCGTAAATGTTTGGGCCAGTCCTTGAGGGTGGGTGTAAACAGAAAATACTATTTCAGAGCCCCCGGGACTACGAGACCTTGAGCCCAAATACAAATTTCGCAACTAGTAAATTATCAAGAAACCTATTGATATATTTCAATGTTAAAGTTCAAGCTTGCATATGGTCTGTGAAATTGAATGGCTTCCATGGAATAAACTTAGTTCAACTAAACACCTTCACAAGAACATATAGCTATCTATCTTGGTTTTGCTGATACAAAAGAAGCATACTTATTACTTTTGCATATAAAGATCAAATGTCAAGGTCACTGTAATCTAACAAAGAGAAATACGTGTATGTATGAAAACGGGTTCTACTGAATATATCTTCACGAAACTTCACAGGTATGTTACCCTTGATGAGACAAAGAAGGCCGATGATTTCAGGATGACAAAGTTTAAAGTTAGGGTCACCATGACCCCAACAAGACAAGTGACTAGTCTATGTACAGTCTGCGGCATTCTCACCTTCTTTTTTAATTGCTATTTTTCTTGATTTTGCCTGCTTCTTTTTTAATCATAATTTATTCGTGTCATGTCGTACGCGACAGTGCGATTGATAAGACACCCGTATGTATTACATTTTATATGTGGATACCAACGATATGAATATCACGTGCAGCACAGTTAACATCAATGGATGTACTACTTGTTGGAATATTGAACCATTTTCATCATATGGTTGTACGGAAAATGGTCAATACTAGAATAGTTATATTTGTTAAATCATTTAAAGTGTATTTATATTAGAGACATTGATATGTTATTGTTACTACACCCGAAACCTTTATTTACTTATTTAACAATTTATCTCGCCATACATGTCAAAGATGCCGTTAATGTTCCGTGGAGCGAACCCTTGTTGGTAATATCCATTATCAGAAAAACTGAACTAACCTGAAACACATGCAAAGAACACAGATCCTTATTATGTTATAGTCTTTAACAGTAGACCGAAATAAGGACAGTTTTTCATTATAAATAGAAATGATCGAGATCAGAGTTCATAACTCCATATCGCTGTGTCATGTGCTGGAATAGACTCATGCATACTTGTCTTCTTATCTATTATCAAATACATAATCCGAAATGAAAACAAAGAAATGAAAGAAATTTGAAGATCATACAGGTCGCAAACTGCGATTATATAAACACAAGGTAGGACATTACGCTTGAATGAAAGTAATGAAAGGAAAGAAACTTCAAGTTCAGGCCGGTCCCAAACTGTCATAATCTCCTTATAATGTCGGGCATTACGCCTCAATGAAAGTAATGAAAGGAAACAAATTTCAAGTTCCTGCATGTCCCAAACTGTGATTATCTCCACTATATAAGGTCTTATCGTAGGTCCCACCCCGTTTACCAAGTGCTGTTTCTCCAAATGGTAGATGCCATCAGCATGCCTCCGAAAATAATTATTATATTTTTGGCCACAGCCGGCCTGGTTTCTGTCAAGGCTGTTGGAAATGAAATGGAAGCTGTTGTTGACAATGGTAAGTAAGCAGTCTCAAGACACACACATCCACACACACACACTGTGAAACCAGTGTTTGATTTATGTAAAGAAAACGTACACAGAAAACACAAAAGTGTGAAATCTTTATAAAAGCCTCTGCAAATGACAGTTTACATAACATTGCCAGTGGAAATTTGGGGGAAAACCTGTCGACATTACGAAAATTTAAGTAAAACTATTTTGTATACTTGCCACACGTAAGAGCAATCATCGTGTAGCTTTAACGATGTGGGGGTAAGGGGGTCCACCGGTATTGAAAATACCAACGATAAATGATCGTCATTACTGTATTTTCAAGAAGAACACTGTCTTGTGCTCTAATCACTGGTAAATGTTAAACCTTTCCTTGAACTATCAGTGTGGATTTTCTAAAAAAATAGGTTTATGATTGTACAGCACGTATTACAGTGCAGACTAAACTAACTAACGTGAAAAAGTGTAGAAAAACTTGCTATAATGGATATCACTCTCTGCATACAAAGATCCATACTAAATTTCACTTGCCTAACGCAACAATTTGCTTTCTTTAAAAACATCATTCTAAAAAGTTACAAAATGTGTTAATAAATAAAATTGAATAAAAACGATGTAATGTATTGAAAATCAAATCAGGTTATCTACATTTGAATACTAATATGCCTATCAAACTTCCTGTTGTCCAACTTATGTGCACTTGGTTTAATTTCCTCTAAAAAAAATAATCCAGACAGTTAAAAAATGTATATTCAGATTGAAAAAATGCTGTATTAACCTGAAAATCTAATCATGTCATCCAGATGTAAATATAAAATGTCGACCAAACATTTGTATACTAAAGCGGTAGTCGCTTAATTGTGTTATAAAGATTTTTATCAAGCAAGTCCAAAAGGCTCAACAATATATACTAATAAAGAAAAGAATAATTGCTGTAATGGCCTGGAAATTTAATCACATCATCTACATATGACCATGATAAACTGTGTAAAATGTCTTGGCATTAAGCAAAATAAATTGTGTGCAATCACGGTGAAATGCGTTCGGGACGGACATAGGGGTGAACAGAAACAAAGCAATATACCCCCGTCTACTATCGTATTGGGGGAGTGAAAACCACACACACACACACATACACACACACACACAAAAGTAAAACGATTTAATTTGTGCAAGAATAGTACATTACCAGTTACGTGTGCTGAGGAACTGATGTCAACCGCCCTTCCTACTTCTATTTGTCTTTCTGAAAATCCGTTTTCTTGTATACGTGATTTGATAGGGATGAACGGCATAAGTACGCAAAGTAGGTTCTGGCGTAGATTGATATTTCATATTGATTTAAAGTATCTGGAAAAGCAAAATTGTCAATTCCAGGGCTTAACAAATGATGTTTCTAGAAGATCAATATTGATATATAATTGTGTTTTTGAGCATCTTTATTCAAATACAATTACTTTTCAGAGCATCTTTGTTCAATTACAATTACTTTTCAGAGCATCTTTATTCAAATACAATTACTTTTTAGAGCATCCAAATTCAAATGCAGTTACTTTTCAGAGCATCCAAATTCAAATGCAATTACTTTTCAGAGCATCCAAATTCAAATGCAATTACTTTTCAGAGCATCCAAATTCAAAATAAAATTGTGTTTAGAACCTATATACTAACATACAAAATTGTTTTGAAAAAGGAAATAAATAATATACAAAAAGCTTTTTTTAGAACAAATTATGTTTTAAGGAATAAATCTGTTCTCATGAAGCATCTATATTGAAATAAAATTGATTGTTGGAGCCTCCGTATTGATATAAAAAGTTATTTCTAAAGGGGAACAAATATTACAGAAAAAGTTAACAAAAATAGTTTGTAAAAAAAAATGATGTTTTTTAGAGGGTGAATGTTGACAATTAATTGTGATTTAGAGTATGTAAACTAAACAAAATTTAATCTTTAGAGCCACTATATTAACTAAAATTAATGTTTTAAAAATGAAATAAATAGTATACAAAATATTAACAAAAATAGTTTTATAAAAAATTATGTTTCTAGAGGGTATATATTGATATATAATTGTGTTTAATAGCGTCTAAACTGCGATAAATTGTTTTTAGAGTATCTATGCTGATAAAGAAAATAGTGTTTTAAGGTGAAGAATCAATTAGCAAAAAAAATCTTTGCGTATGATCAAAATCATGCATATAGATTTGTCGTGTTCTAAAATTCAAATGAAACAAGTAGTAAAAAGTTCAAGCAACCAAAAGAATGCAAAGCAATCTAACAATATTATCATGACCAACAAAATTTCAAGCAGGTTAAAAAAAATTAATAAATAGTTTACCAAAGGGACAATACTCTGTTGGATGGAAAAGCTTATTTAGGAACTTAATCATAAATAAATTGAAGAAATTGTATAAAAATGGTCAGTTTCGTCAGCAAATATTGAGGATTGGATATGTGGCTGAAGATAAATTTAATAAATTGAGGGATAGAATGATTGAAGCTAATAAGAACAATATCAGAGAAACACACAATCAAATCATACAGGTAATTAAAAATATCCCAGATACCAAGTATTGTTTCTCTATTAGACAAATATGCTAAAGATGTTATTGACTTTTTTAAAGGCATTAATAGCAATCAAGAAATTTCTTCATTAGATGCCCAGATAATATTTTAACAAGAAATGGAATAGACGGATATGATGGATTAAAACATCATCAAATAAATATTCCGCAAAATCTGAAAAAAATGTCGTTTTGTAGAAGAATATGATGAATCCACTTACTTAAGATGGGGCTCTCCAGTTTCGTACTTTGCATTGGGTTAGATTTTTAAAGAAAAAGAATTACCCAGGTTTTCTTCTCTGGCTGTCCTGACTATTTAAATAAGACCTTGTATATCTTAGGTATTGTTAAAAGAACTTTGAATTCCCGTTATTTTGGTGTATGATTGATGGGTGAAATTTGGGTTATAGAGTATACAGCTTGGTCTTACTTCAGATGTGCACCTCTAAAAAAAACCCGCTAACTCCGCTTGGTCATTTTCACTTCCTGGACTTCAAAGGTAAATATAAAAAAGAGCAGAAAACTTTTTTTACTTTTGAGATATTTTGTAATTCATTCATAGTACTTTCAAAGGCTGGTATTGTGTGCTCTGGCAAAATTCGTTTCTCTATTTTAATAACTGCTGAAAATAGTGCACTTTTGACTAATTCAGGCTGATTTTTCGAGTACTTTGGAGCGGCCATTTTGTCTGCTGTGTGCTTAGATCATGTCTAGTTTCCACAAGTGCAATATGTAAAGAAATTTCAGCCACAGTACATGAAAGTAACATAGAGGTATGCTAACATTCTCTCCATTGTGCATGTTGCAAAAGCAAAATACTTCATACACCTGTCACTCTCTCAGAAGCATGCATTATCTGTAGAGCGACCCCTAAATGACGAAAGAAAAAGAACTAAATAAAATAATATATTTGTACATGGGGAATTCTATATAAACTGTAAATCAATAATTAAATATTACCTAACTAAACCACGTAGTAAATTGATAGTTAAACCATTTATATATAAATGAATTTGTTAGAGCTAAATTTGATACAATAAAAAAATTAAGACATATTAACATAGGTCGAAAATAAAATGATGGTAGATTTAAGTTAGTTATTTATTAGAGAAAAGAAGAATATTTAATGAGTCAATTTTAACATCTGTTGAAATAATTCTTTTTAATTGTTAGACAAAAACAAGAAATAAAAAACAGCTTTATTAAATAATTTAGAAGAAAAATATGATAAATATCGAATAGAGTATAAAAACGCCAAAAAAAGATATTACAAATGGACATTTTATACCACAAACAATACCAAATAAAGAATAAGTGCTATTTGAATCCTCTTTTGGTGAATGTTCATATAAGGATAAAGCTAAAAATGTTAATATAAAATAAAATATTACAAAATCAGTTGACAAATTAATTGGAACAACATTTCAAATGATATTAAAAAGAAATGGAAATTGTGGTGCTAGTATCATTACTGCTTAAATAAATAAGAAAGATATTAAAAAACTTTTATATGTGAGGAATTTGATAAAATGTAATAAATGAGGAGAAATATATCAAACAACCAAATATATCAGGTATTTTATGAAAGATAAAATATAAATAAAGATTTTTTTTTATTAAACTAGCATACTTATAATAAGATAGATAAATCAGTAACAGTTTCAAATCCTAAAAGTGATAACAAAGCTATTTAAGCACATAGCAATTTTATAAAATAATGTGAGACCTAACTCAATAGATAATGATTTATTTCTGAAAATAAATATTTATTTACGAGGTGAGAAATTATTAGAAGAAATATTTCACATTTGAAAACAAAACACAACATTATGTTGAACCCATTGAATTATATCTACAAAAATATGTCAAATGGATATCAAAAAGAGATCACACAATAATCTGATATTTTATCTGCTTCCAAATAGTATCATATACTTTCAATGTCCCATTTGCTTTAGCACTATCTTCATCATTAACAGGTACTTTAAGATTTATGATAGAATATTCTCCCATTTGCAATATTCTTGTTAATTTAACAGCGATTTTTCTAACATAAGTTTCCTGAATGTTGTAATGATTTTGAACAAACGTTGTATCAACATAACCTTTTGTTGCGCAGTCTTTCGGATCAACAGGTTCTTTAATATTTTGAATAGAATTATCATTCATGTTAACTTACTATCTTTACTGAATGGTGTAACATACTCTTTAGCTATTTAAAATCGAACGATTGAGTTATTATTTGTTTTGATTACTAAATCGTGGCTTATTAATATGTTAACAGGATTGTATCTATTATCATACTTTATTATATTTTCATCGCTACACCAAGTTTCAAGTTAAATGTTTTGCCGGCCTTGATAACATCACAACCTAAATTTATATCTTTCTTATATCCAACTTTCAAAACCAGATCACCAATCATGTTATCATCACCTTTTAACAAGTAAGTTTCATTCAATTTTGAATATGTTCATCAATTTTCTTAATATCCTTATACAAAGAATTGTCATCATATTAGTTATATGCTCAAAAGTTTTAGTAACGCCGCTAATACTATTATCTGCATGCGATTTATCGTCAGGATAATAGTATCAATCATGATCATCAGTGTATTTTTTATTACCTCAGTGGCATCATTTTAAGGTGGCTCAATCTCAGTAATTTCATAATTATTCATTGTAATGTTTGCATCAGTTACTAAATGTGTGCTAGCTAATTGTATCAAATTCGTAAAAATGTGTTCAAGGTCAGATAGTTGATTTCCAGTAGCATAATTAGTTAATAATACTTCGTAAGTAGGTATAGTTGTGGTGTCATCATGACTCACATGATCTTATGTTGAAATATTAAATATCCCTATTTTATACAATTTGTTAGATAAAATTAATTTGTATTTTTCATCATCTAAAATAGTTATTAAATGCATCAAGAAGATTATATTCAACACTTCTCGGGTTTTCATTTCGTTTTCTTTCTAATCCAGTTCATTATACAAATGAAAACAAGCTTTATAAATTCCAATTTATTTGAAAGCAGTGCTTTCATAATATTTATTTGCAGCATCCAGAAATGTTTTCTCGATATCATCTAATTCAATTTGTGCTGAATAATTCAATAAAAACGCCATCAAATATTCACAATTTTTCTTCCATCTGTAATGTTTTTTAAAAGTTTTATTTGGTTTATCCACATAAATAAAATTGTGTTTCTCATTGGTTGCTTTCCTAAATTTTTAAACAGGAATAATATGCTCGAGGCATACACTATTTAGGTCTCGGTTGGCATGAATAAGGAATAATATTAGATGAGATCAATAAGGATTAATATTAGATGAGAGCAATTTAATCTGATATTTTTAGGCACACCAATATAAGATTCAGTGATGTAAAAAAATGGTTATTCTTTCCTATGGCGACCACAGGTGAAATATGTAATTATATTTGGTTCATTTTTCTCACAAACATAGTCATTAAATATGACAGTTTCAGTGAATCAGAATGTAAGTCATCAACATTTATTATTTCATCATTAGACGCTTCTATTGAATTATCTAATTCAATTGCATTTTTCTTATTCTTATTTTGCAAATCGATTTTTTTTTCTTCATAATTTGTAATAAGTTTTAATATTTCTGATGCTCGCAATTTTAGCGTATAAATATATTTAATCAAAGTAAAGCATGGGTTTCCTGAACATATGCGCTAATATTTTTTTTTTTACCTAAGCCACTATCTCCGCAAATTAACATACGGAAATATTGATTTGGCATGAATTTGCATTCTAATGCTTTGCAAAATCTGTTATGTTTCATTTGTATCCTAATTTGGTATTTTGGTGGATCCAACTGTTAAATTCAGAACCATAACCGCACCATTTAACCAGAGCTTTTCCTTTTTGATTTTTAAAACTTCTTCTACAATGAATATATCTTGCTTAGATTTATGTAGTTCCTATTCATAAAATGTGTCCTTAATTGGTTTATGTTTAAGATCTGATAGTTCATATACAATGGGGATTGTATATCTCAAGTTGGTTATCTTAAATAATTTCTCCAATTTTGTCAATAATATTTTTAAAATATTTTTTTTTCAAACTTTTGTTATCCTAACAAGATCTCCTATTAAATATTGGTAGTTTTTATTTAACATGATCCTGATGGACGCTTGTATGAACTATTGTCTGATTTTGTGCTTTGATAGCCTCTGTTGGGGATTATTTTGATAAATCTGTATTTAGAATTATTGTAGCTATTTGTGATTTCATTTACGGAATCATCATATCGTTTGGTAAATTTAGCTGAGAAACATTTACATTTTTGCTTTCTAATAAGTTTTTTTTTTAAAATCTCTATGCTATTACTGATTTCCCTTCAATGAAGGTTGAATACATCTCATTATTATTATCCTCCAATAATTTTTTTAGATGTTTATTATAGAAGTTATTTTCTTTATCAATCCATAATTTCTTTGGTTTTCTACCAGATTTTAATATTTTTGGAAAGCAACTGTCATCTCAGGGACGTTTTTATTTTTAATAGGTATGCTCCAAGCGCATTTACTAAATGTGTACCTGTTTGAAAGAATGATGTTGCTACGTTTTTTATCACCAGGATAAATGAATGTCGAACTAATAGGTGATTAGCCTCGTTTAATAAAATCAAATATTCCACTTCATTTGTATCCTGTTATCACATCAACATAACTGTATACACAAGTAAAAGGATAGCCTGTTGTAAAATTTGATGTTGAAAAATCAAAGATAACGTTTGTATAACTATTGTTAATCACACTGTTACCAATTAAATCACAATGGATGTAAATTGTGTCTAATGAGTAGAGTAGAGTCTTTATTCATTACAATTGCCCAAACGGGCTGTGAGGATACATTTTTCAATGAATTTAATTGAATGGCAGATAGTACATCAAACAACAAAGTATCATTATCTATAGTCTATAATATACAAAGAAATCCTAGTAAGAAACGAAATTACATATGCATGCAGATGCAAATCCATGCAAATGAAATAAGCAGATTAATTCACAAAACGTCTCCGTAGGGAGAAAGAGATATCTACATTATTAAAGGTAATAATAAGAAGATAAAATTAGATGTTATGTAATTCAAATTCATGTTGAAGTGGTGGTCAGTCAAAATATTTACAAAATCTATGCATATGCGACGGTATTTCTATGATTAAAAGCTTTATAAATGTAAGTGGCCAAATCATTCAAAATTCTAGTATTCTGGATATTCATAAGTTCTATAAATTTAAACATATTTTTTCTTTTTCTGAAATATATCTCTATATATTTGGCTCTTCGATCTTTATACAATACGCATTCAAGGACAAAATGATACTCATCTTCAATGAAGTTACAAATAGAACAAAGTCTTTCATGAATTGGTTTATATGGTCTCGCCCATCTACCAGTTTCAACTTCGAGTCTGTGAGAGGATACTCTACATTTAGCAATTGCATTTCTATGTTTCAAAGAATGGATGCTATCAAGGTATAGTTTTGATCCGAAATTTGCAATATTTACATAAAATAATGCTCGACTACTGTTCTTAAGACGATCCATCCAATTTTGGATAAAATAGTCCGATAGCCTTAATTTAAATGACTGTAAAAATATGTCAGTGTTACCGACCCCTTGCTTAAGCCAAACTTCATAGAATCCTAATCTTGACAATAAATCTTTAACTAAATATGCCCAATTTACTTTATTGGATAGAGCTTCTAACTCGTTCAACATCATTTGGTATATATAATTTATATATTTGTCCTCCTTTGCCTCTAATATCTTAAACCAATACTTCACAATGTAATAAAATCTATTGACTATCATTGTCGTACGCGTTAACTCCCCATAAATAAAATCATTTTGTGTCGTCTTCTTCACTCCTAATATCTTTTTACAAAAATGTAAATGGACTCTTTTAATGCAATTAGGAGGAATAAATCCCAAACTAATTTAGGATAGGTTTTATCAGTCTATCAAAAAAATTCATGACATGGCTTGTTTTTAAGGACATAAATTTAAAAATATCACTTTTTTGGCTTGCCCTGCCAATGTTGTCTGTGCTTCAGTAAAGGCACCACCAGACGTCATAACAAGTCCGAGATATGCAAACTTATTTACAATTTCCAGTTTTTCATTACATTAAGTGAATTTCATATTTCTAGGTAAAGTACCACCTTTTCTAAAAACCATAACCTTTGTTTTTGAGGTGTTAACCACAAGCTTCCACTTTTCACGATAATCTTTCAAATAATTTAACTCGGATTGAAGACCTTCGGGCAAACCTGAAAAGATGGTAATGTCATCTGCGTAAAAAAGAATAAAAGAGGTATACCTTCAATACCATGCATGGCAAACTCTTCCTCTAAATCATTTACAAATATTGAAAAAAGAAATGGTGATAAACATTCACCTTGCTGGGAACCAAGAATACAAGAGAATTCATCACTTAGCTTATTATCATATTTAACTCTTGACTTTACATTGCTGTACATTGATTTGATTTTATCTAAAATATTTCCCCTTAAACCAAGCTTTATTAATTTATACCATACGTTATCCCTTATTATATAATCAAACGCTTTGGTGAAATCAATAAAAGCACAAAATAATTTTTTACCTTGATTAATGATATGTGAGATAAGCCCATGTTAAATAAAAATATTGTCATCAGTACTCATATTTTTTCTAAACACTGCCTGTGCTTCAATAAAGACATGACTGTTTTCTGCCTAGTCAGTAAGTCTATTATTAAGTATACGTGTGAATAATTTACCTGTGCAACAAAGAAGCGTTATTCCTCTATAATTATTAACATCATCTAAATTGCCTTTTTTATGCATTAGTATAACTAAACCTTCAGACCACATTTCTGGAAAGTGACCGCTTTTAAATACAGCATTAAATAAATTACAAATGTATATAAAAGTATATCTTTACCATGGTAAAGAAACTCATTGATAATCCTATCTGGACAAGCACTGCTTCTTAATTTTATTTGATGTACAGCTTTTTCTACCTCTTGAAGGGAAATATCTTCATTTAGTTCATTAAACATGACGTTAAACTCTCCTTTTACATATATTTTATTAAAATGTAAAACATCCATATCTTGTATAAACAAGTGAGCATTGTTTACAGCTTTAAAATATTTGTCAAAAGTATCCATTGTAATATTTGAGAGGTTAGGATTCACAGCATCTTTTAACATTTTCCAGTATAACTTTGCATTATGAAATTTTGCTTTTTCAAATTCTAATGTTTTAAGTTCATGATATTCATGCCTATATTTTCGTAGTATATTTTCGTAGTAGCTTTTTATAGTCTGATCTTGCACCTGTCATTTCTTGTCTTGCTTTAGGTATTTTTACAACTCGATAATGATTCAAGTTATTCATAAAAATTAACCTTTTTGCTTCACATATATCATTAAACCAAGGATTTTGTTTTCCATCATATTTCTTCGGCATTCTATCATGACATGTTTTAAATCTTTTGAAGATTGGCAAACAAACATTGTGAAAAATATCATGTAGTGCCGACAAACAACTTTCAATAATCTCAGCGTTAATATTATCAAATAATTGTTCGTTAATACTTTCAAGTTGTTCTGTTACATAATGGTCACTTAATTTTGATTTATTTTCATTCGTGAACTCAGGTCGCCAAACATATTTACCCTCTGTTCTTTTATATTCCCTTTCTTCAAAAATGTTGCTTCGGCATCATTAACAGTATTAAATTCCAACGTAAAGCATACAACACAATGATCTGACAAAATGTTAGGCTCACTAACATCAAACGATAGTACATTACTGAAAAGAGACTGAGAAGTAATAACATAATCTATTAAACTACATCCACCGTGTCCAACATACCATACGTATACTGTTAGTATTATTTAGTAAATTGTGTGGGTATTCGGCTTCTGTCACAATTTTCTTTTCAAACTCTAGTAATAAAATTACCCTGTGTCATGTCTAATTGATATTTTTTGTCTAATGATATCCTTGTTCTCTCATTAAAAGGAGATGGTCCATCATTTATGTTATTCACAGCTAAAAACGCTTGTATAATTAAACTGCCCATCAGAAGAAAAGAAAAAAAAAACAATATTTGGCTGTGTTTTACCTCAATCTTTGCTATATTTCATTATGTTATTGTTATTGTTGTTTTCAGTACTAATATTATACCATGAATATCTCATTGTTGTTATTGCATCTAAGCAAAAAATATAACTTTTATTTTTATCTGACTATAATGGCCTTACAAACTCGTTAACGAGATCCCTTGAAGAATATTTACTATTTTTTGTCGTGCAACTCTGAAGATAATTAGTTTTATTTCCATTTTATATAATTTATGTTACATAAATTATATGTTATACAATTTTTTATGCTTAATCTTTTATTTGTTTTTAAAAAAAATTTGTGTTGTTATTGTCTTAATCCTAAAAAATAAACAGTAATATTAATTTCGTAATTTTGTCATTGTTCATTGCGATTTTCAGCATGAACAGATCCACACATTAGATCTTATCTTGACACCTGGTGTACTTTAATATCTTTTACCGGAATCTTTAAATTTTCATTTTCTATAACCACTTCCCCATTCGTCATCATCATCATCTTCTATATCCACTTCCCCATTTGTCATCATCATCATCATCATCATCTATAACCACTTCCCCATTCGTCGTCATCATCATCATCTCTAACCACTTCCCCATTCGTCATCATCATCATCTTCTATAACCACTTCTCCATTCGTCGTCATCATCATCTTCTATAACCACTTCCCCATTCGTCGTCATCATCAGCTTCTATAACCACTTCCCCATTCGTCGCCATCATCTTCTATAACCACTTCCCCATTCGTCATCATCATCATCATCTATAACCACTTCCCCATTCGTCATCATCATCATCATCTATAACAACTTCTTCATTCGTCGTCATCATCGTCATCTTCTATAATCACTTCTCCATTCGTCATCATCATCATCTTCTATAACCACTTCCCCATTCGTCGTCATCATCATCTTCTATAACCACGTCCCCATTCGTCATCATCATCATCTTCTATAACCACTTCCCCATTTGTCATCATCATCATCTTCTATAACCACTTCCATATTTGTCATCATCATCATCTTTTATAACCACTTCCCCATTCGTTGTCATCATCATCTTCTATAACCCCTTCCCCATTCGTCATCATCATCATCTTAAATAACCACTTCCCCATTCGTCATCATCATCATCTTATATAACCACTTCCCCATTCATCTCATCATCATCTGGTTTGGATTGCTTAAACTTTTGTGTGAGTTTAGTAACCAATTCAGGATCTGTTTGTGGTTGGGTTTACTTAAACGTGTATTTAACAGCCATAGCAATGTCTCTTGATGACCTCCATGCTCATTTTCATCTGCTAAGTACCTTTTTCTTGTGTTTTTTTACCTTGTAACTCTTATATTTGTTTTTTAGTCTGTTTGATTGGAGTTGATTTCCTCATCTGTTCCAATTGTTCTTCATTTGCTTGTGGTGGTAAAAATGGTGGTTGAATCAGTATGACTTATTCTTTCTTTTATTCGTTTTCTTTTTGGGCGTAATTCTTCTATTGTCCCTTGAATATTTACCCTAAGATGTTGCGCTGCTATAATTTTCTCAACTTATCTAATGATACTCTTCTCTTGTGTTAAATAGTTCATAATATAGTGCTTTTTTATTTTGTTTGGATGTGCGACCTAAATCACCACATCAAATCATATAATTTTTGTACATTATCTTCAAGATCATTTAATTGACCCATATTCATAAAAAACAAGACTGTTACTTTTGGTAAATTCAGATTATCAACTACTCTCAAAACAGAAACACCTATTTTCTACATGATTTCTGGCAGTTGTAGTTTTGGTAGTGCTAGTCTCCCCTGTATTATTTTGAGTTGTTGAATTATATAAGGTTGTCTTAGCATCAATTAACCAGTAGCCTGCTCCCCTGCTTTGGCAACAGCCTCCTTTATATCTTCTCCTGATTTAATAAAAGCTGTGTAACAGGATCAAGCATCTCTTTGTAAAGGTTGCTTGAGACTTCCTTTTGTATGTTAACTCTGCTTATTTCTTTTCATATATCTCGTAATTTGTCCAATTTCGCTTTTTTGCGATCTCCATTCTCTTAGCTGACATTGTATATACTAATAGTTAGATAATACATCTAGGTTTTGGTCATCTTATAGTGTCCATATGATAGATCATTGACTTAACCAATGATACGTTTTTTATCATCAAGGGCTGATAATGATGTTTTTTCTTTCTTTCTGGAACTATAAACCTAGAGTATGATCTTGAGCCTTAATCACAGACATTTATTTGTCTTTTCCTTTGTGGAAAATAAAATGTCTTTTTTATAAGTCTCATGTGATAGTTCCCTTTAACAACGACTCTTCTGATCCCTTTTTCTCTCCTCAATTTTTTCTTTCATTTTTCATCCACAAATTTAATGGAATACATTTTAGATCTGAGACCAACACATTCCTTAGCGCCTTATGCTTCATCTTTAAATTTTCCCAATACACACGCGTTTTCAGTTGAGCAAAAAGGATGATCTTTAGGGTATTCAAAGATGTCATAGTAATCAATATCCTCCGTCATATCCTGAAATATCGTCTGTAAATGTTTCTAAGATTACAGAATCTGTATCGGCATATAATAATTGTATATTATCATCGAATCTCTTTTCAAAACATTGTAACAGAAATTATACCTGAAATATTTACTAATGTATAAGACACCTGATCCAAAATAATTTGGTTTATCAAGAAGAATGTTAGTTTTTTTTTCTTCATATTAAACACCAATTAAGTTTTCATCAAAAATTGTGCTTGCTGTATAATTTGATTTTGCAAATAATTTTCTTATCCGATCTTCCTCATCAGATGTGCATAGTGGTATGTCAACTCTAGTTCAAACATTATCCATCGTTTTTCTATAAGAAGCGTTATTTGTTAATTTTAATAGATTTGATTCATATTTAGAACCTATTTTGTTTTCTTTTTTTCTTAATTCAATATTGTGATTTATGATTCCTTGTAACCAAGCTTTTTGATTAAATTTTAATACCTTGTGCATCTTAGTTACTTTCAAACCTAATTTAACATATAATTTGAGTAATCTATAATGAATGATGTGATATTTCTTATTCGTCAAATGGTGAATAAGTTTGTTACATTTAACTAATTTTTTTTATCTTCTTATTTTCCTCAGATATTTGTTTCTGGAAGGGTGAAAATCATTCCTCTTCTACTTATATACATTCCGGCGCTATTGGATAATCACTGTGCGAATAATGTAAATATTCCGGGTAATCTAAGTCTACTTCAACCGGATATCCGTAATCGGCATAATCATCTGTTTCTAATATTGTATCAATGGTTATTTATCTGGATCTATCCATGTGAAATTATCATACGGAAATGGCTCAATCATCTATGTCCGATATACGTTATTTGCATCAAGATAAATAATGTAACTTGAAGGTTTACATTTATAATAATCCTTCATGTATTTAATATTTGCACGTTTATATCTCACTTCCTCCCACTATTAAAATACCTCCTCTTATTGATTTTTCTTCAACCAGATGAATATTAATATCAGATAAAAACATTAGTGAGTGTTTATCATATTTCATGCCACAATTCCAAGCAAATGATGGTAGAGAAATAAACTTAGCAGGAGTAAGATTATATTCTCTTAAGACTGTTTGTTGTTCTGAATTTCTGACACACATCTTCCAATATTAAAACATCAGATGTTAATTATAAATCATGATACTCACCGAAGGTCTCACATATAAATTTATTCCACACATTTAAGGCGTCATTAAAATTATCTTTGCTTATACCTCCATTTTTAAGGTTTGAGAAGATTTTATTCCGTGTTAGTAATTTAGTTTCCTTAAATCGATCGAGATTCATAATTATATCAGATAAAACATTAGTGATTGTTTATCATATTTCATGTCACAATTTTAAGCAAATGATGGTAGAGAAATGTAAGATCGATGCTCAGAAAAGACAAGTTAGCAAATATTCAACGTGAAATGGGGAGATATGGATTAAACATATTCGGATTGAGTGAAGTGAGATGGAAAGAAAATGAAAAATACTATGAAGAAGGATATCGAGTGATTCATGCTGGAGGAGTAAAGAGTGAAAGAGAAGTAGCAATCATTTTGGATGCAGAAACATGCAAAAGGGTGACAAAAGTAGTACAGCATAACGATAGATTGTTTAATGATAAAAGTTGAAGCAGAATCGATAGATTTAGTGATTGTGCAGGTATATATGTCAACGTCAGCAAGTAAAGACGATGTGATAGACGACATGAAATGGAGGAACTAATCGACTCAGAAAAAGGAAATGAATATCTAGTTGTAAGTTGGGAGATTGGAACGCCGTAGTTAGAGAAGGAAACGTTGGTAAAGATGGTAGTTTTTGGTCTTGGTAGAAGAAACAAGAGAGGATAGAAATTAGTCAAATTTTTTGGAGAAAGAAAAATCTGGAAGAAAAAGTCGTTAACACAAGGTGGAAAATTTTAAAAGACACGATTCTAAATAGCGCAATGGAAACCATCGAATACAAAAAGAGTACTAAAATAAAGAAACTATGGATAACTGAGAAAATGATCCAAAAGATGGAAGAAAAAAGGCAAGCAAAGAGGTTCAATACGTTAAAAGGTAAAATGAAGCACAGACAGCTTGACAACGAGTTAAGGAGAGAAACCAAAGGAGGAAGAGAAAAATGGTGGGAAATGCAATGTTCTGAGTTGCTATGCTAGACAAAATTGGTAATATGGATATTATGTATGCGAAAGTCAAGGAGCTTATCGAATCTAGAAAGGTTGTGAACAAAAGCATAGCGATTAAAGACGAAACGATCCGCAACAGATAGAAGGAGTACATTGAAGAATTGTATGATTAAAAAGGCAAACCCAGATTGGAGGACATACATCTCGAATATGAAGAAAGTGTTGGAGCTGAGGAGAAAGGACTTAAATTAATAAAAGCGGAAGTAAGGAATGCAAGCAAGGAGCTCAAAGTTGGAAAAGCAAAGGGAGTTGACTGTATACCAGCAGAGTTTATCAAAAGTCTCGGAGAGATAGCTGAAAAAGAGCTGAGTGTTGAGTGTTTTGTTGTATACAAAAGGTGAATGGCCTGAGGATTTTACAAAATCGATAATAGTGTCGCTACCAAAGAAGCCAAACTCTGTAGAATGTGCAGAACAATCAGTCTGATTTCGCATGCATCCAAAATCATGTTAAAAGTATTGGTAAAACGGTTAGAAGCGAAAGCAAATTATTTCCTCCGCAAGACTCAGTGTGGATTTATGAAAGGATGCGGAGCGAGAGAAGCAATAGCGGTGATGAGAATCCTGTGTGAATGAAGACTAGAACATGAAGAGGAGCTTTTCATCTGCTTTGTCGATTTTGAGAAAGCATTTGAACATGTTAAGTGGCAAAAACCTAATGGAAATTTTGAAGAAGATTGGCGTGGGGAGACAGGAGACTCATTACCAAACTATATATGCAACAGGAAGCAGTAGTAAGAGTGGCAGTTGGTAATTCCGAACCAGGACAAATTTTACGTGATGTCACGCAAGGTTGTTTGTTTTCACCTTTATTCTTCTCCATTTACGCAGAGATGATGATGATTGAAGCAATGGAAGGAGTAGAAGAAAGAATTAGAGTGGGAGGACAACTACTAAAGGATTTTAGATTCGCGGATGACCAAGGAATGATTTCAAGATCAGAAAGTGATTTGCAAAAGTTGATGGACTCCTTGAACAAATATGGAAAGATATACGACATGAAGATCAATGTGAAGAAGACCAAGGTCATGAGAATTTGCAGAGAACGAGGTAAAGATCTAAATATTACAATCGACGGAGAAAGAGTAGAACAAGTGAGAAAGTTTAAATATTTAGGATCTTAGATCTCAGATGATGGAAGGTGCCAAGATGAAGTAAAAACAAGAATTGGAATGCCAAAGATGCATTCAACAAAAGGAAACAATTGCTAACACAACAAATGAGCAAAGACCTGAAGAAAAAGATCGTCAAAACCATTGTATGGAGTGTAGAGCTCTATGGCTCAGAAACGTGGACGCTGAGAAAGGAAGAAAAAAAAGCTAGAAGCAGTTGAGATGTGGATATGGAGGCGCATGGAGAACTTTAGTTGGAGTGACCGAAAAATTACAGAAGAGGTCCTAAGATTGGTCGATGAAAAAAGAACTTTATTGAATGTTATACTCGAAAGGAAGAAGAAGTGGATCGGATACATTTTAAAAGGTGAAAGCCTTTTAAGAAAAGTCATAGAAAGCAGAGTGGAAGGAAAGCGACCAAGAGGAAAGCTTAGAATCATGCTACTGGACGATCCCATATGGGAACATGAAACCTAGAGCGATGCTAAGGGAAGAGTGGAGAAGATGGATACCTCGAACATGCCTTAGGGCAGGAAAACAATGAATGAATGAAATCGATCAATAGAATCAAAATAATCACATGGAAAAAATATTATTTTTCCTTAATAAGTTAAAATTATATTTGTTGGAAGCAAAAAACTTTGTGGCTGTTTTAAAATCTTCATCTTTCATATTTTAGCTGTGTCATCTAAGCTAGAAGCAATAAATTGCAAACTATCAATAACTTCGGTTGTCCGGTCTGGAAAGGAAGATACTGCTCCATGTTCTTAGCAACACGAGATATCTATTTCTCATTAACAAGCAGATACTCATCATATCCTCTCAAATTATGGAACACGACTGGTATTTTTGTTTCTACGGGTGTTCATTGTAATTGTAAATTTAATTTATAGTGTGCTGCACGACGATATTTCTTGCGATATGACAGTAATCACTATCTAATTCTTTTTCACATATGTTGCACACTTTATCTTGCATATAATTGATATTATCTTCCTCTGTCATGACAATTTGATCTTTATAAGTAACCATTAGTTTATTAACTTTTTTTGTTGTTTTTTCTAAACTTAACATAAATTTCTTGATCACCTTATCACCCCAGTATAAATATTTCGAATTACAATTTAATCGTGCTTTACCACAATGTACTCATATGATGCTGGTATTTTTTCAGTTATTTTCTGTTTTATCACCTCATTTATTTAATGTGTCCAATTCAGCGAATATTATTAACGGAACTTTAACCTGAAATTTATATAATTTTTACATCCTAATACTGTTCCATCTTCTGGGCACATAACTCTTTGTCCTAAGTCGCATACACGATTACAATAGAATTGATGATAATCTAATAATATTTGTGAATCAAATAAATTTAAACAGTATATGCATGGACATTATTTATGTAAATTCCTACTGTTTTGGTGCAATTTTTTTTACCCAGTTCTGTTATTAAAACGTATTGACTATTGGCATGTTCTTCAATTTCATCTCCTATTAAAAGTTGATTAATTGTTTTGAGTGTATGGTCTTCAATTTTACTTACAAAAAGAGATATAACACATATCCTAAAACGTATAGTCTTATATTATTATGTCTCTCAAATTTAGGTATTGATGTTAATTTGACTGGGAATTCTATCCCTTCAAAATTTAATTTATTGATATAAATCTTGTATTTATTTCCACGCTGTGCATGTTTTTAAACTGTATGAAAATCTGCTAATACAGACCATATGAAACATTTGTTACATTTATTTTGTATATTGAAACATGATTGAGTATTTTTATTTTATTAAGTAAATCTATATACGGGGCACCTCTGAAAGGCGCATAAGTGGAGATATGTAGATACATACATTAACTATCATCAAATTACCATCCAGATCCATTTTCCTAAAACTTTTCCACTTTTTAAAAAAGAACTTCTCAAACATTTCATCAAGAATATCACCTGCATTATCATTTTCAAATAATGCAGTCATATTGCTATCAGTTATTAGCAGATGAAATGATTCAGATTCACTATGACCAGGTACTTCTTTTATGAAGATTACATTAATTGATAATTAAGAATTAATTCCTGTTTCATTCATATAATTTTTAAATATTTCAATAATTTAGGAAAATCTTCTTTCAATAAAATGATTTTTATTATATTAGTGTTCACGTTCTTCTAGTTTGTTTCTAAATTATTTGGCAATTTGATTGTATAATCTTCTCTATAAGTACATTTTCAGGCTTGTGCTTGTTTATTTGCTCTGGTGATTTTTTATTAGGTTTATACTTGAAAACATTTTCAGCTACACCGGTCTTTTTCCTGAAATAGCTTTTAAAACAGTCAATAAAATCTTTAGCATGTTTGTCAAATAAAGAAACTATACTTTATATGGGATACTATTAATCACCTCCTTAATTGTCTTGTGCGTTTCTTTGACATTTTTCTTATTAGTTTCAAATATTCTTTCCCTCAATTTATGAAATGTTTCTGCAGTCACATATTCAATCCTTGATATCTCCTGATTAAGTTCACCGCTTTCATCCAATTTCTTTACTTTATTTATGATTACGTTTCAAAAAAAGATATCCCATCCAGGAATGTATTGTTCCTTTGGTAAACTATTTATTAAATGTTTTTGATTTCATTGACATTTTGTTTGGTCATTATAATATAGTTAGATTGTTTTGCATATTTTTGGTTGCTTGATCTTTGCCCTACTTGTTTCATTTAAATTTCATAACACGACAAATCTATATGCATGATTTTTCTTGGTCATACTTAAAGATTTATCTTTTGCTTATTTATTTTCCCTGTGAAAACACTCATTGTGTCAGTATAGAGACTCTAAAAAACAATTTTATTTATATTTAGACAATCTGAATCACAATTATGTATGAATGTCTACCCTCTAAAAAACATAATTCTTTTATAAAACTATTTATGTTCATGCTTTTGTATAATACTTGTTCTCCTTTTATAACATTAATTTAAGTTAATATAGTGCACTAAAATCAATTTTATTTCAATATAAACACTAAAACACAATTATATATCAACCCTTTTAAACATCCTTTCTTATAAAACTTTTTTATTATTTTTCTGTGTAATAGTTTCCCTCTGAAAACAATATTTTATATCAATATAGAGGATCTCAAAATCAATTTTATTTCAATATAAAACACTAAAACACAACTATATATCAGCCCTCTAAAACATCCTCTTTTATAAAACTATTTTGTTATTTTTTGTGTAATAGTTTTCGGCCCTGAAAACAATATTTTCTATCAATAAATCTTTCTAAAAATCAATTTTATTTCAATTTAGATGCTTCGAAAGAACATTTTAACTTAAATTCTGACTCCTTAAAACATTAATTTTTATTAAACTTCTTTTATTAGTTGTTTGTATAATATTTATTTCCCTTTTAAAGCAATATTTTATATCAATATAGAGGCTCTAAAATATTTTGTTTTAATTTAGATGCTCAAAAAGTAATTATTTTTCAATTTAGATGCTCAAAAAGTAATTATTTTTCAATTAAGATGCCGTAAGTCATAATTATATATCAATATTTATCCTTTAAATACATAATTTCTTAGGTCCTGAAATTGAAATTCTCCTTTTTACGATACTTTACATCAATTATTGATATCAATAGTGATATGAAACATCGGTTCTATCCAGAATACTCCTTTTCACGCAACTAAGCAACACAAAGATTGTCGAATCTTTATTAAAGTCATAATTGAAGCGCCAAGTTCGGGTTTCACAAAATATCTCAGAGTTTCTTCCTCAAAATTTAACTTTTGTAAACAAATTTTTCTTACCGCTTGGTTTGTAGTTTCATGCCATGAATATTTCACTGAACATTATGTAGGAATTAGGATAGAAATAGATATTATATTGTGATTTTCTATGACAAGAATCTTGTTTTATCTCTGATAACAATTTGTTTATTTGATCAAATATAATGCATTTCTAAAATAAAATTCATGATTCGAATACAAATATTCCCGGGTGTAAATTTTTTAAATAAAGGTATTATTTTTTAAATTCTTTTTCTCATCTCTACCTCTGATGAATATCCAAATATTTATTGCTTGAATTATCATAAACACAATATTGTAGATTACTGTAAACTTGCATGGGGGGTGGGGATTGAAAATTAGTCAAATCGAAGCCAAGCCAAATAATATCAGGAACGTCCAGTTTCATTAGTAAATGTGTTCTTATGATTGTTTGAAAATGTAATACTTTCAAGCTACATGTATACATATTTTGTACTATTGTCAACTGCACCTGCTTTAACACTACGCAGACTCTCCTTTAATACTACGCACTCTTCTTTAACACTACGCAGACTCTCCTTTAACACAACGCAGACTCCCCTTTAGCACTACTGCAGACACTCCTCAGCCCGAATCTATTATAATCTGAAACATACCTCAGAAACTGACGATCGTTTCTGTTGAAATGGAGCGGTTTTGGTCTGCAGGGGGAAATAGTAGACAAATACGTAGCTGTTTTTTTTAGAAATTACCCTTTTTCTTTGCTAGCAAAATGAATAGAATTCATCCAACAAGATAAAGTTACATTAACACCTCTCTTGACTATTTCATTCATTTCTTGATTTTTGAAATAATTTTGTTTATCTTTTAGATGTTCGTTATTACATATCGTCGATTGTGTACTCATGATTTTCACTCTAGACTAATACATTCTTGGCTACACAATATTAATCTGCATACCCGACTAAGCATTATGTCGTCACAAAATGGTTTGCAAAATCACTCGATTTTTATAACAATAGGATCCACTATCTGCTATGGAGACCTGGGATGTTTCGGAACGAATGTTCCATTCTACAGTTTACAACGGCAGATAAACTTGCCGGCCTCCCCAGATATAATCGACACCATGTTCCGGTTGTTTACGCGGCATCACATGGGTAACACTACTTTTCATGTGCTGAAAGCCAATGACTCCACTAGCCTCTGGAACTCCTACTTTGATTCTGGCAAGCCAACCAAAATGGTGGTGCACGGATTTCTTGGAAATGGACTCGAGGGCTGGTTGATGGTTTGTTTTAAAACATATTTTCAAATTCTGAAATTGTTGAAATAAACAGTATGGAGAAATGTAAGATAATTTACAGGTTTTATAATATTCCTCATGTAAGCAATTTGGATTAGAGCTGGATCGATATCATCAATGCATCGATTTATATCGATATTAACTCTGGCGATAGTGTATCACGATACAGACTCGAACAATCGATACAGGACGATAGTAGAATGAAACATAAACTAAATGATATGACCAGTCCAAAAGTAAACATTTTCTTGTCGACTTTCTATTCGATTAAATAAAGTAAATAACAAAACCCTTTATGCAATAAATGTATCGTCTTGTGGATTTCTGCTCAAAGTTATTTTTTACTGGATTTTTCTTGCCCACTCTCGTCGAAATCCTTTTGCAGGTTCTAAAGAAGTTCGCGAAATTTATGTACGTTTGACCTGGTTGACATTTTAACTAATTTCAATGTTGGTACGCAAGTCTACATCTGGAAACCGAAAGATATTGTTTGATGATACATTTTTCTCAGAGTTTCTTTCAATTTCCACGTTATGTTTCCTTTTCCAGCAGTTAAATCCAAAACGGAAGGAGCATTCTTGTAAAAACTGCCTAACTGTCGTCATTTTGAGCACAGACCGCTCACGTGTTCACAGATAATGTATAGTCCGTTATAAACTTTCTTCTGATTTTCATCATTATGGAAGATGTGCGTTTAACATTTGGATTAGTGATTTAAGTTAATTTTTTAACGGAAATACACATCTGTTGGAAGCAAACTTTTTTGATTTGCAGCTGTTTGTACAATAACACTCATGATAGCGAAGGTTATACAGTTTTACATGATCATGCGACCAGTCTTTCCCCGTGTTCAAAACGACAGCGGTACAGGTCGATTTTCATTAAGAGTGCTGTTTCAGTTTGGGCTTTAGCTGCTAAAGGTAAAGAACAACGATGAAAATTGAAATAATGTGTCAGAAAGAATGCATCATCCAACAATAACTTCCAGTTTTCTGATGTTAGACTTTCATACGAACTTTGAACGAACGTTGAAATTTGTTCAAATGTGTAGAGGGTCAAACGTACACATTTCTTTTGAACACTTTCTTAAGAATCTGCAAAAGGATTTCGATAAAAGTGAACAATATAAGTCCAGTACAAATACAAAGAATATTTGTCTCTCACGAAATAGCAGTTTTTAATACTTGAAAGTATTTGTTCAAAATAATACTATACGTATATTTTTTTAGTCCTGGTACATGCTTGTTCCGCTTGAGTATTTTCTGTATCCTATACTTTGATTATTAATCTACCAGCCCTAAAAGTGCATATCATATTCTGCTTAAGTAAACGTGTCCCCTGTAGCGTACTAACGGGGATGGGGTGGGGTGGGGTGGCGGATGGGGTAGAGGTCTTGGGGCGCTATAACAGCTGATAAAAATTCGGGCCTCGTATTCTGGGCCATCATCGTCGACCCTGGCGCCATTTACCCTTAGTACGCCACTGCCCTTCCCTCCAATTTGAATATAAGACCTACCTTTGACTTAGATATATCCAGTAAAGGTATTATATTAAGAAAGCACAGTCAACGTCCTTTGGCATGTAAACTTTTGCCCCGAGATATCCTAGGATAAATTAATTTCACACAAATCACAGCATGATCTTGTACGTACCATACTAGCTTGACTTTTGCAGTTCAGCTCAATATACATGTATATTTCGGTGGGAAAATGACATCAGCATATGCTGTGTTTGGTTTCCAGACTTTGAATGGTGTTTATATTTTTTTCATAACAACAACTGATAACTGGAAAATACATATACTTAAAAGTGCACTCAGAGAAAGCAAGATACATTAGAAACTGACCAGTTAATTTTGTGGCAGAGGAAGGGGAGAGGAGTGTTGGAATTTTATTTCGAGCCAGAATTCCTTTTTTTTTTTCTCTCAAGTTAATTGATTCGATACTTTTTTTCTTTTCTTTCCTGAAAATCAGAGGATGAATATTTTTTCAAGCTATTTGGGATCTGGAATTTATTTTTCTAAAAAAATCCCATCCCCCACCCTCTGAAAATTAAATTGTCGATCCCTTCGTGGTCTTAAATAGAGGCACACTCATGTATTGTCACGCGCCGAGTGCTTCTATTTGTATATTACGATAACAATGGTGTTTTAAAATTATTTTAGTGTATTCAATCATTGTTTGGTGAACTTTTACAAGAAAGTCACAACAAAGGGGGGAAAAAAAAACTTGTTTCTTTTGTTCTGGGAATTACTCTACAACGGATTTAGCAAATCTAATAAGAGGTGTTTCATTTACAAACATGGGCTAACTGGTATATTTTCTCAGTTTACTAGTATTTATGATGCGATACTATTGTGATACATATCGTATCGAGGGCAATTATCGTGAATCGTATCGCGATGCAAAATGGCTGGTAATACCAGCTCTAATTTGGATGTATCCTTGCGTCATCAACAGTAATGAAAAACGTAATGATTACTCAAAAATGTGCATCACCAAATTCTACATGGAGATCGAAAGTATGAAAAAGACTGAAGCTTTCGGTGACACCTATTTGCTTTCCCTTCCCTCTCTTTTTGCAGACAACTTTGTGAATATGTGATCCTAAAAGCCTATGCATGCGTGCTTCCTTGTATTGATGCGATGTGATTCAACTCTCGTACTGTCGACGATTTATCTCAGGGATACGATCTGAGCTGATTTTTCAACATGTTCATAGATAAAAAAAATTTAGGCAAATATTTTTGAGTAAGGAAGAGGTGTCCGCTTGGTACTTCTTAATAGCTGAATTGTGAATGAAAATAAATTATCTGCCTTGACTACCGTATATTTTTAAGATGTAAGTATAATTTCGAAACATACTGGAAATTATTCGTAAGACGTGGTTTTTTGATGAATCAAACATCGGAAGTCAAGAGCTTGTAACCTATATAATTGTGACTAAGAATCATATTTTCTCTTTTAGAAAGTAAAAGTCAATATTGGGTTGGTGAACATGATTTTTATTGCAATATAGTCCTTAAGAAATATGTACTAATTAATGAAATCCAGTAGTTATATTAATGGGAAATTCCGGAACAGGTAGTCACAAATGGGCTTGGCAACTTTATGAAACAGACGCAAACTCTTATCCGCCCTTTACATTGTGCATGGAAATTTGGCTACTGGGAAAAGTTTGTGAACAATTTAATTTAAACGTTTCTTACTTCAGTTTCAACTATAAAATGTAATCTTATTTCGTACATAGTTTTTTAAAATTATTTATTTATGGATTTTTTATTTTTTTACAAACTCTTAAAGATTTGTTTTTTTTATTCAGGTTTCTCATGCCGTCTTTTTATAATATCTCTAAAATTTCACCGAAAGATGTTATTACATAAAGTTATTAACAAAAATTATGACACTATGACGAGATAATTTGTTTATTTTCTGTAGACGATGAAGGACGAGCTATTAAAGGCGGGAGACTTTAACGTGATCTTGATCGACTGGGAAAAGGGCTCGGGACATCCCTATACCCAGGCGACGGCTAACACTCGAGTGGTGGGGGCGGAAATAGCCAAACTGATAACTGCATTAGAGGTGAGTCGGGTTAAATGTATGCCTACAAATCAGGTCACATTATTTGCTCCAACATATCTGACATATGCACCTCACGAACCTTACCGATTTCACACCAGAGTCTAATGCCAGTTTTGGAACACGGTTGTTTATATCAATTTTTTAAAGTTTTAAATCGATATAAGCAGGTTTTCTGTGTGTATGTCTTTAGATTGTCAGGTGACTATTGAAATGATTTTGTTCAATGTTACTTTATTTTGTTTTCCTTTTTTATTAAAATCCCAGTTTTGTGGAAGAACAAGCAAAAAAAAAAAAAAGACCAAGGAACCCGCGTTATAACTTATCGCCTTATTGTCTTCTGCAATTCTCTTCAATCCTAACAAGGAATACAAAAAAATCCTAGAGGATGGACAATGTTAAAGTGACTGAAGGGGGCTTGGATAAACTTCGGTGATGCAATTCCGTTGTATCACATGCGGTCCCAGGTTTGATAATGGGTTCTAATACGTGCATATGTTAGTAGAAATGAATGATACTTAAAGTACAACTGGAAATTAACATTAGACGGCCATTTTTGTGGGCTTATTGGTACAAGGTGAATTTAATATGGAGATGGCACTCTGGGTACAAGGCGAATTTACCACGGGAGTGACAGTCTGGGTACAAGGGAAATTTTAAAATGGAGATGGCACTCTGGGTACAAGGTGAATTTCACATGGAGATGGCACTATGGGTACAGGAAAATTTAACATGGAGATTGCATTCTGGGTACAAGATGAATTTCACATGGAGATGGCACTATGGGAACAAGGTGAATATAATGGAAATGACACCGTGTAAACATATCCAACATGTACATTATTGTTTTATGAAGCCAAGTGGGAAATTTGAAATACTAGTACTATATTATTGTTTTCATCAACACACTAGCAGAAAGTGTGTTGCGATGCCAATGCTTTATGAGGCAAATTTTGGTTCTCAAGTATTTGTTATGTAAGTCTCTGTGGCTTCTAATGGAAAATGTAATACTGAAACTACGCCTCTTAACCAATAGGCCGCTTTGAATGACCAATACGTACTTATTTACTGATCACACAAGGTATAATGTCAGAGAAGGAGTATAAAAACTATATATAGAACTCTTATAAATAAAACTACCCTCCATATCCCACAACCACCCGATGGCAAAGTACACTGTATTAGATTATTAGAAGTCTAATCTTGCTTCTGAACGTTGTCAGCCTTGTAAATCCGTTCATGTTTAATATCTGGTATTTGTACATAATATGGAAGAAACTAGCTCTAATCCTCCCTCTTCATTCGTCATTGTTTAAGTGAGCCGGGTACCTTGTTTTTTTTTAAATTTATATTTTGCGTATGTAATGAAAGGAACTCACGTTGGATATGCCGTTTTCAAAACTTGCACAGAAAAAATGCTGCAACGTAACAAGAAATCTTAACTTCATTCAGGCCAAATTCGTTGGTTTGTAAATGTAGCCAAAATGTTAACTCTGTTCTCAAAATCAGTTCATAGGTAATAGTTTGAACTACGTGTCTTTAATCTAGGCCAAAACACTAATTTATAACATTGGAACAAAGCCAAGGTCAAGTCAGCGAAAGTCTGGCAGAAGGCTAAAAAATTTAGCCACTTAAGAAGCAAAAATATCTGACTCATATCAATTTCTGCTTTTACCTGACAATGTAACCCAAAAAATCACTCTGGTCTCACCAGAAATATTCTCATAGCGCGCATTGAGTAAGTTAAAAAGTCAGTCAGTGTTTTTATCAACCAACCATAGGTAGTGAGGAATACGAATCGTACATTTGTATCTAAATTGGTTAATGAATATTTGCTCAGCACTGGATTATTTGTTTTTAATAAACTGTCTGCCCATGAGTTGAGTATTATAATTTTTCACCAAACTTGGCTACAATACAGCATTCACAACAACGGATATGTGTGTATGTACGTATGCATTTCTACTTTTTTCTTTTCTATCACTGCATGTATGATGGTATTGGTACGGTTTTAGGAATTATGAGGTTGGTAAGGAATTGTAATTTAGTTTAAAAAGGGATTGTGTGGAAGTTATAGATGGACTAGGGATTTTACTTTATTTATAAGGAGATCATACTGTAGTAGGGGGATAGCGAAAGTTTTATTTATAAGGGTTTTAAATTTTTATTTTGTATATTCCTTCTTTTATTTACATCCTAGCTTGTGTGATCAGTAGATAAGTAAGTATTGGTCATTCGAAGCATCCTACTGGTTAGTATGTGTTGTTTTAATATGACATTTTTCCTTTAAAAGCCATAGAGACTCGCACATGTTAAACCTAATGCTTAAATGTGTATTTCGTTATAATTTGTACGACTAGAAACTGATAATAATCCAAACATTCATTCAATTTCTTGTTTAAATATATGACTGTATCAAATTCTCTGTAAGGTAGCCTGTGAGATGCTACATCGATCAACAGCTACCCATGTACGAGGTTTATTAAAATTAAAAAACAACAACAAAAAAAGATTTCGGATCGGTTTGATAATGAGCGACATCTACCCATATTGATGAGTTTAACTAATTATTAGTTTGTTAACATCCCAGAGGCTTTTATTTCTTATTAGATTTTGATATAACTTATTATCGGCTTTTATCATCAAGATCTCGGATGAAATTGATTATGGGCTACAAATGCGCTCAATAATGAGGTTATCTGGCATCTAATTGACCGACATCGATAAAGGCCGAGATTCCACCATAAAAAGGAACAATCTTTATATACGGCCAGTCCAAACATGTCGTCGAGGAAAGTTGCTCCTTCTCTACACCTAAAAAAGATTTTTCATTTCGAATCAGTAGATCAGCTTATATTCACAAAATTCAATTATTATTATATTCCCAGAAAAGACAACAAAAGACAAAAAAATAGTGGCAAACTGCATGGTCAAGCGTAGTAACATATGCCACGTGGGTGATAATAGGCCCACTCAACCTATTGTATTAACTGTCAGAAATACCTTCAAAAAAGTGTTATCGTGCAGAGAAGTAAAATCTCGGTCTTTAGTGCTCCCGATCGCAATAACTGAATGATTCCCCGACTTCCACGATCGCAGTGTCTGACGTTCTCGATCGCAAAAAGGTGATTACATGAACTATTTGTTGGAATATTTGAACTCGGTATACACCGATTCATCTCCTGCAATTTGGAGCTTTTCTGGAAAAGTTGATATTGCTGCATCGTTACTCCTCCTGAATCAATGGTCTTATTGACATAGTGTTTTTACTAAAAGACGTTTTATGATGTCTAGTTGGTCCTAAATGAAAATGGGGTGCTGCGGACATCCAATATGTCGCCGGTGCGGCTATCTTGAACATCTTGTTATCACTAATCTTCCTGAGCAGATTATCATATCGACATGGTGTATTAACTAAAAGACATTTTTAATGTTTAGTTGGTCCTAAATGAAAATGGTACCGATTTGACATCCAATATGGCCACCACGGAAGTACTCTTAAATATCTTGTTAACGATACTCCTTCTGAATAGATGACCGTATCGACATGAGGGTTTCACTAAAAGACTTCTTAGGATATTTAGCTGGTCCCAGTGGTGCAAGCACATTTTAACTTTTACTGGCACGGTAACGACCCCCCGACCCCGTCTTTCCAGTATGGTCGTACAGGCAATAACTGTCTTACTGGTACGCCGTACCTGATCGTACCGGCTTACTTGCACCACTGGTTGGTCCTAAATGAAAATTATGCTCCTCGAGCATCCAGTAAGACTTCTTGTTATGTCTAGTTAGTCCCACATGAAATAATCCTAATCAGACCTCCAAATTCATGTCTATGGTGACCATCTTGAAAATCTTGTTATCGCTACTTATTCAGATGTACATGTAGTTGGTTCTAAATGAAAACAGTGCCGATCAGACGTACAATATGGTTGCCATTATAGCCATATTGTCAATCTTGTTATAGCTACTTCTCCTGAACAGAGGGTACAATAGACATGAGGTTTTCATATGAAAATGGCTTTTGATATCTAGTTGGTCCAACAAATAAAAATGGTACTTATCAATGGTGGTCATCGTGAAAGTCTTGTAATAAATACTCCTTTTGAAAGGATGGTCGTATCCGCATAGGGTTTTCAATAATACACTTCTCACTATATGCATTTGGTGCCAAATGAAATTTTTGTCAATGTGATCTCTTAAAATATGAAAAATCTCATAACAGCTACATTTCCTAAACGGATGGCCATACCGACATTTTAAAAAGTCCACTTCTTACTTGCAATATTTAGTTATTCCTATCATAAAATGATGCTGATATTACCTCCAAAATGGCTCCTTCTTCTGAACGGAAGGTATTGACATGGAGTTGTTACTAAAACACTAATATAATCAAATGTATTTTTAAAACCAATTTAAATAAAATCGTGTCATTAAACGTGTTACACTTGATAACGCAATATCAGTCATTCAGTTGTTAAAACCTTCTATGATGCAAATTTTGAGAACTGTACAATAACTGTAAATCACATATATGGTTATGCTGCCCACATGCGTCTAAGAATGCATGTTACTAACATCGACCGTAGTGAAAATGAGTGACTTTTGTCTCCCGCGCTTGATTCATGAACTGCGAGATTCATGCGCATATCAGCTGATCAATATGTAATTCGGTTCATACAGTAGGATGAAGTTCCTATTACAAAGGTTCAAATGTTAAGCAATTTCTTTTTTCTTTTCTTTTTTCTTTTTAGTAAAGCATAGTGATTTTGTTAAATTATCTGAATATTGATAGGCATATAGCAAAATATATTTATTAGAGGAATTCGATTTTAATTGCTAGAGCACGTCTCGTTGCCAGCGTCAGAACAGCCGGATCATGACTCGACGATTTGCGTCTCGTAATGATCCGGATGTTCTGATGCTGACAACTTGATGTAATCTAGCAATCAAGATCGCATTACTATGATAATAATATATATTGAACTACTAACTTCCGAGCAAAGGGTACAGAACCTTATGGAAAATTTAATATTTCAATATTGTTATACATATAAAAAAACAGATACTGATTTATGACCAAACGGTACATGACCCCATGGGAACTTAAAACAGTATATAGATGTTAAGTTACAAGACATGACAAATTATGTTCTGACCACGGGGAATGGTCCCAATGGGCAAATGAATGTATAGATTATGAATATGATGACAAATACCAGTAAATACTAAATCAGACCAAAGGGTACAAGATCCGATGGAAAGCTAAATATTGCTATAACTATATAACATTGATAATGATTTCTGTCCAAAGGGTAAAGAACTCCATGGGAAAGTAAAACAATATATATATATATATATATATATATATATATATATATATATATATATATATATATACATATATACACGTGCGTGTGTGTGTGAAGTCACCAGGTATGAGAAATCAAGTTGTAACCATAAGGGATTGGACAACATTGGAAATTGAAATACATATAAATATATTAGGAAACTACAAATGACAGAACATACGAAATTGTGACCCAAGGGTACAGGATCCTATAGGAAGGTGAAAATAAGACTATAAAGATGCAAGTGTCCAAGTCATGAAGGTCAAAGCTCAGACCACGGTGTACAGGACGCCTTGGAAAAATGCGATATTTACAAATATTTGGATGCAATTAAATGGCAAAAGATACTAGCTGCTAACTGAAGCTACTTGACCCCATTAAAGATTGAATTGCATGATATTATATTGATCGGAAGTTTTAAGATATACATTTCATACCATTTCAGACTCACCGACATCCGAGTTATATAGACCTTGTGGTGTTATATTTAGCTGTGTGGCACCTCATGGGTAGCAAGGCCATAATGACTAGAAAATGTAAACTTTCTTAAAGAAGCAATCATTATGAATGGGAAATTAGCATTGCTAAATTAAGCATAATCAATTGTATATTTATGGGTATTAAGATGAAAAGGAGTAAGACATATTTCTGACCACCATCTACTAGACATAGTGAGAAGTTATACGACTGGTATAAAATGAACAGGAACTAACAAAGAATGTGAACAGTCAGATACAACGGCAAATAATCTTTCAGCACAATTCTATTCAGACCATCGGTTGTGAGACCCTTGCAAAATTTATTTGAATACAAACATGTTCATGAAATATATGACATGGGTACCATATTCTGACCAAAGGGTACAGAACAAAATGAAATATATAGACATATAATAATATGACGACAAATGACAAGAAATACTAAATCCTAAAAAAAGGGGAAATTACAGCATTAAGTAGATTTTGAATCACAAGGCATGACAAATCAAGCTATGACCATGACGGAATGGACCTCGTGGGTACTTTAAACATATATAACTAAAATAATATAAAGACAAATGACATACAATAGTTAGTAACTTCTGACCAAAGGGATTCAGCACGCTAAGAAATTTTAATATTGTTATATTGTTATTAATGTATAACACAGGTATTATTTCTGACCAAAGGGTACAGGACCCCAAGGAGAATTTGAACAGTATAATAACTCCTAAGTCACAAGGCATGAGAAAGTATGTTTTGACCACAAGGAATTGGACCCCATGGAAAATTTGATATTTGTAGGAAATATACTAGTATAATGATCAATGGCAGGAAATACTACTTCGGACCGAAAGGGTACAGTTCGCTATGTGAAACAGAACTTTGCAATATATATATAACATAGATATTGAGTTGTGACCGAAGGGTGTAGGACCATATGGGACATAAAACATTACATAGATGTGAAGTGACAAGGTAAGATAAATCAATTTCTGCACATGGAGGATTTGACCCCACGGGAAATATATATATATATATATATATATATATATATATATATATATATATATATATATATATATATATATATATATATACACACACACACACACACACACACACACACAAATGCCATGTAATACAATATTCTGACCAAAGAGTACAGGACCCTATGGAAAATGGAAGAGAAGTTTATACGCAGTTAAATGGCAACAAATACTAGTTTCTAACTAAGTCAAGAATACCCCATGGGAGATTAAAAATGCATACAACTATATTGATCTGAAGTTTTAAGATATATGCAGTTTCAGACATACTGGTATCCATACTGGAAGCCAGCAGTCTATAATTGATAGCAGACGCCAATGTAACCGATTTACAGATTTAGTGTCCAAATACATTGACGAGTGGTCTATCAGAATGTCCTAAACAAATAAACAACACTTGAGTGTAGTTCGTACACTCCCGAATAGCTGACAAATGAGAACAAAATTTACAGAAAACAATACTGGAATTTAGTTAGCACATCTGAACTGAAACAAAAATGCGCTAAAAAGTGACGCAATGCTCTAATTATTCAAGTCCATGACAGGAATAGAATAACATAATTGACTGTCTTCATCACGTGACCACAGATGTTGACTAATTGTAACCCTTTGTACTAAATTTAAAGCCCCTTTTTTTGCGCACGACCCTAATTCTTAACTTTCACTTAAATATTCTTAGGCATGCCTAATCATTTTTTAAATACTTTTTTAATGGTACTCTGTTATCCTGCATCCTCAAGACCACACGAAACCACCGTCTTTCATCGAACTTGTTTTAAAATATGTGTGAAACAAAATAAGATATAATAAAGGGCAACAAGAGAGTTTTATTGTTCGGTAGATGGCTTTCCATGTATATCGTTACAAGTTAACCGTATGGAAAAGTATAAGACATTTTATGCTTTTTAGGAGCAAGTTGGTGGTCGACCTGAGGACTTCCATATCATTGGACACAGTCTTGGCGCCCATATATCTGGATATGCTGGAGAGAGGGTAATCAACCTTGGTCGTATCACAGGTTTATAACAAATTATGAGTATTTTTATTAGCTCTTTATTTGCTCATCTAGCGATAAGGAAGTGAGTTTATGGTACAGTCCTTCGTCCATCGTGCTATTTACAATTGCGTCTCAAAAACCGCTCAACAGAATTTGATAAAATATGAATGCAAGCATACTGGCATACAGGTCTTTCACATTTGTTAAAATTATGCCAATCCACCATCAAATATAGCCACCATTACTAAAAAATATTAAACCTTTTAATGACTTCTTCTCAAAAACAGCTTTTCAGAACTTGACCAAATTTGAAAGAAAGCATCCATTTCAATTTTATTCATATCATGCCAATCCGCCATCAAATATGGCCCCCATTACTGAACACATAAAAACATACAAACGACTTCTTCTGAAACACCGCTGGACAGAACTGGACGAAATTTGACAAAAAGAATCCTGGCTTAACTGCCTTTCAAATCTTTACAAATGATGCCATATTTGTCTGCCCTTACTGAAAATAGACACAATTTCAAACGACTTCTCAGAAATTGCTCAGCAGAAATTGACTAAATGTAACAAAACGCATTCTGGTAGAACGTGCTCTTCACTTTATACAAATGATGCCAATTCGCCATCAGATATTGTCGCCATTTAAAAAAATGACAAATCCTTCAAACGACTTCATTAAAAAAAACTACTTGGTAGAATTTGACCGAAGTTTAGGGAAAGCATTCTGGCATGAAGGGCTTGTAAGCATATACAAATGATGCCAATATGCCTTTTGATATTACTCTGCTACTAAAAATAAAACCTTTCAACAACAACTTCTAAAATATCGCTTTTCAAATTTTACAGCAATTGTCCTAGCTTGAATGCCTTTCAAATTTATGCAAATGATGCTGTTCTGATATCAAATAGTAAGAGTAGACAAAGATTTACACACCGTTATATATACAAACTGCTGAACAGAATTTGATCACCTTTGACACAAAGAATTCTCGCATAGTCGCCTTTCAATATTGGAATAATGATGCTGATCTGCCATCAAATATGGATGAAGATACAAAAGGAGAGAAACCTTGAAACATTTGTTTTCGTAAGATATGCTGTCAATTTCATTGGAAGAAATTTCAACAAAGAGCCTGCGGTTGGCCCAGATTTCTTGTTACAGGAAAGCAAAAAAATTAAGATATGAGAAGGACTATTTAGAATTACAGGTTTTGGGATTGCGGATTCTCTTGCAGAAAAAAAGTTCAAAACAGATGCAAACTTATTTGTAAAATAGAAGATGCATACAGTTCAATAGCAAAAGTTATAAAAGAAATAAGAAAATAATATAAATTAAGGATTATAATTAATGATTTTTTATTTAAATTGAAGAAAAATATCACATAGCAATATAAAAAGTAAACCTCTTAATTGATAATATTTTGATAATATAATTAGGTTTACAATACTAGTTCGTAAAATACTAGTGGTCAGCGTGCTGGACGTCTACGCAGGCGTACCGGGTTTGACTCTCTGCAGTGTTGTCTTCAAGCAAGATAATTTACTTTCATTCCCTAACAAAAAATAACTAAAGCAACTAGGCAAATAACTTTAATTTGGACTTAGTCCAACCAAATCACTTTAAATTGGACCTAGCCTAACCAAATCACTTTAACGTGGACTTAACCCAACCAAATCACTTTACATTGGACTTAGCCCAACTAAAGCAACTAGACAAATCGTTTTAAATTGGACTTGGCCCAACAAAACTGGAAAAGTTGGTATACGTCTCTGATGCACACCAATTTTTGTTATTTTTTTATTTCTTATTTCTTGATAAGGAAAAAATGCTGTGCGGGAATTTATTAATAATGCAATGTAGCCCCTAGTGTGATGAACTAGTAGCATCTCCGTTGTACACCAATAAATATATCCGAATTTCTGTATATATTTGGATATGTGCAAGAAAAAGATTTTGCTTTAAAAGGACATCTTTCTTGTAATAGCCATGTTCAAGTTTATACATTTATCTGCAGAGAATCACACTAACGACTTAACCACCTTTGTAATGTTTGGTTCAACAGAGTTTGACAGTTGTCAATAATGTCATATTTAAGTGCCTGAGAAATTATTGTATATCTGTTTTCACATGCATTGTGCCTTATTTCAATGCATTTCATATATTCAGTGCCGTAACTCACATAGCATTTTGAGTGTATATTTTGAATTTTTTTTAGGTTTTAATAAAAAGAAATGTTTTTAAAAAATACAATAATCCAGTATGTTTTCCTCCGTAAACACTTCCATTTAATTACTAAGAACAAAGAAATCCATGACCGCAAAATAAAATCCTGAGAAATTCGGTAGCCGATCCAGGTTGATTATATTTTAGGACGCCTTAAACACTGAGTCACCGCAGCTCACAGGGTGCAGATCTCAATGTTTCCAAGTTATGACTCGTGCAGCAGGTCCCCACGGGTTCAGGACAGACCCATGAATCTACGCAGACTACACAGATTACCTCCTCTTGTAATGAGTCGTAAGTATATATATATATATATATATATATATATATATATATATATATATATATATATATATATATATATATACTTGAAAGGTGGGGTTATGAACAGTTTCCAAGCTATGGATTACGGCAAAGTCACCATGGCTCAAAGAAATCTAGGAGACAATCCCGGTTAGATAAACAACTTGTCCTTTTAATGCTGAGCAAATGATCCTATATATAAGGTATAGGAAAGAAGATAAATCACATCAACATTAATAGACAATGTAGCAACTATGTGCTCCTAGATTTTCTTACCCCTCTACAGCAGTAGTTAAGGGGGGGGGGGGTACTGGGGTCTAGTGGGTCTCCTATGTTAAACAGGGTCAAAGATTTATAGGGTCTAGGGGAATTTAACATGGGAAAGTGTTGACCCTATAAATCTTTGGGTCATGCGGGGGCGCTATGGGGTCAATGGGACTTAACATTATGTCCCTGTAGAGTCCCCAAAGGTAGCGTACGAGAATTTAACATGGCGGGGGGCACTATAGGTATCTACGGGAATTTAACATAGGGGGTGGCACTCTGGGTACCAAAGGAAATTTAACACGCCGTGTGTAGTGACGAAAACAACGTCATCTACCATCCAAACACCCCATACTATACCATCAACACGCCGTGTGTAGTGACGAATACAACGTCATCTACTATCCAAACACCCCACACTACACTATCCAACACTATCCACTGACCTTCTGCCTAGTGGCTATATCTATATAGCCTAGAGTTATATATAAAGCATTACCTATACCTCAGATCATGTTGGAGGTGTCAGTAAATTTGCATATATTGTACCTATGTTATAAATAGCTTTTATCAAGGGAACTAACTTATAATAATACTAAAATGGACGTGACTAAATGTTGTATTAAACTTCGGGAACCGTCACGGACTTTAGCGTTGACTAGAAAAAATCCGGAACATTAGATTATAATGGCCTAGACTAAAAGTAACACTAAAATTCCGAAATCGTACCGGACGTTAGCGGAGACTGAAAATAATCCGGATTTTTTTTAAAAAAAATTGGCTGAGACTAAAAGTAACACTAAACTTCCGAAATTGTACCGGACGTTAGCGGAGACTGAAAATAATCCGGAAAAAAAAATGGAAAAAATTGGCTGAGACTAAAAGTAACACTAAACTTCCGAAAATTGTACCGGACGTTAGCGGAGACTGAAAATAATCCGGAAAAAAATGGAAAAAATTGACTGAGACAAAAAATAGTACTAAAATTTCGTAACTCATTTTAAATTTTTTTTTTGTTATTTGATATTTTTTTATATACAAACTCAAATTGAGCCAAAACCCAAACCCAAACCTAACACACTATCCCAAATGCCATGTGTGCTGCCTAAAAACCCCAAAAACATTTTATCAGACGAAAGGGTATGACAATGGGATGAAATCACGCCAACATACTATCCAACATATACACCATCCATTTTTTTATTTTTTAAATTTTTTTTATATCAAAACACACACCACACTATCCATTTTTTACTTTGTAAATTTTGTTATATCAAAACACACACCACACTATCCATTTTTTTATTTTTTAAATTTTTTTTTATATCAAACACAAAACTTACACACACCACAAATTTACAATCCATTTTTTTAAAAATTTTTTTTATATCAAACACAAAACTTACACGCACCACAAATATACAATCCATTTATTTTAAATGTTCTTTCCCGAAGTATTTCTTCTCTCAGTACCTCTTCTACTAGATCATGCGCCATTTGAATGAACGTCATCGTCTTTCTCTCCGGGTGGGTCTCCATCAAATGATTCTTCACCCTCTGAATGTTTACCATAGCTTCATTCAGCTTTGTAATCTTGGTTGCTGCCATCTTCTTTTTGGAACTGTTCAGATCTTGACGAGTCAACGAGAATGACTACACTAGCCAACGCACCGCTTTATATGCTTAACGCGCGGACGCGATGGAAAACATGGTAGGGTTTCAGATCGACAGTGAGATAACAGATAGAGGAAAGAGATTACTTTTTTAGATCGATAGAAAGAGAGAGAGAGAACATAATTTTTTTTTCTTCAAATTCAATAAAAAAAACCCACACAACACCATATTTTTTTTCAACAATGACCATTTTTTTAATCAACAATAACCATTCTAAGATAAAAAAAACTAACAATTCAACAATAAAATTTTAAACAGGAACATATTTACAAGGTTGACAACGTTGGGTAGGTAAACTAAACTTCCACCTTTCTACATCGACATCATTCTGATTGACATTACGCTTGTGAGCTAAAGACAAGAGATAACCATAATGTTCACAAAACCATCGTTGTACTTTTACATCATTTCTAGCATAGTCACTATTAAACCAAGTCAGTAAATGTTCTAAGGAATATCCAAGACTGCGTTGATGAAGAAAATGTACACAATATTGTCCACACACCATGGAATCTGATCCTTGTAATCGAACATTATTGAATCGAGTCGAGACGGCATTTCTTCTCATAAAGTCAATGATGTCGTCTTCCAAAGGAGGTAATCCATAAGAATCAAAATATTCCACACCTCCACCATTGTGATCGTTGGGAAAGTACACTGCTACCCAATGGGTTCCTGGTAGATGACTGTCGTCGGTATTGATGGCATAGGCATGAACATCTTTCGGTTTACGATGAGGTAGTTCATCTTTAGCACACACCACAGGATTCCAAGAAGAAGTGTAGGAACTACGAGTCAATAGGTAATAAAGTTCTCTAGTATCCATTTTTTTCTTCTTCTTTTTTTTCTTCAATGGAAATAATTGGTCACCAATTCACACCTGACTTTAAACTTGAATTGATCTGTCTTGTAATTCCACGAATATTCACGTCGGATAGGTTCTGCACTCTGTTGAATGAGTCCTTCGATGCGTCTGATCTCCAGATAATCAAGTGGAGGAGAAGAAGAAGTCTGCAAGTCTTTATACCATTTTCTCAACACATTTTCTTCCGAGTTCTGGGACCAGGCCGTTTCCAAATATTCGTCCAATTGTTCTTCGCCCGTCATCATCATACATTGGTCGTGTTGTATCTGACTGGGATGATCGTTTTGACATCCATGACATTGTTCTCGGACTAGACTGTTAATTTTTTTACTCAATTCCTGAGCATAACAGAAGACTAACTGTTTTTCTTGTTCTGGCCATCGAGAAATAAATCCAGTAAACTCGGTTTTAGGTTCTGAATGAATGACTTCGTCATCATCCTCATTTGTGGTAGTTTGTGACTGTTGAACTTCACAAAATCCCTCATCTATTTCCATAGGTTTTTCTTCTACGTGTTGCATCTTTTTTTTTTTCTTCTAATAGTCTAGAATCACTTCTCTCAAACTGTTGATTTCTAGAGTGTTATCAAATTCTGCATACAAGACGACGTTCACTGTCTCGGGTAGAAGATCTGCAAACTGAAGTTCCACACGAAGTGGGCCTGATTTTATAGGGTGGAAATGTCCTTCATCGCTGCCTTGGTCAGGAGTGAAATCAAATCCCCACAAGGCATACCCTCCTGCATAATCCTCGTACAAAATGCCGTGGCTGGTGTTGGTACCTAACTGTCCTGTGGCTTCAAACAGGCTCAGGTAAGATCGCAAGTAATTTTTATGGCCGTCGCTAAAGTTAGGTTCAAAAGGTCTGGTACACAAGGTCTTGCCATCTCGACTGACTTCTATCTTTGAGACGTTGTAGTGTTTAAACTCGAACGGATTCTGATCGTGGACTCCGTTGAGGGCTGCATTACTGACGATGCCAATCAGCAAACCTTTGGGGAGCTGTCCTTGGAAGACGTGATCTTCGACTTTGGATCGGAGTCCAGCGGCTATGGTAAAGGTTTTCACTTCCACGCGTCGCACAGGATACTTGGCAGTGGTTCTGCTCAACGTTTGACTGATGTCGTTGGCTACTTTTGGTAAGACTTCCACACGTCGCACGTAAAGTTTGGCTTCTTGGATTTTGGTTTTCCACTCGTTAGCATGAGCCATCAAATGGAAGGCGGCACTACTGCGATTCAGTCTCAGGCGTACATCCACTCCGTTCAACAAATACTTGTCTTGCAACCACATGTCCAAATGCAAACGATCCATCAGTTCTAAACTTCGTCTGATTTTCTTTCGACGGTCGTTAAATCCCACATTGTGAGGGATAGCTGGAATTATAGGATCACCATCATTAGCAGAAGTCTTCGCCGGTACTGACAGCTCTGTGTCGTTGAACTTTTCCGAGGTGTCAGGTTTCCAGACCACCGAAGCATCCAGATGAGTGTTCTTGGCTTCTTTTCCGTACGTCAAGAGATTTTCCAAGTAAGCACGGTAAGGGTAAGTATCCAAACTGCTGCTGACCAGTTTGTTATTCAAGTACAGATCTACTTCGCTGAACAAGGAATGCATGAAATTATTGACGGGTGCCACTCGGGCAGCTTCCCCAGGAAGGTTGTTGTCATTTTTTTGTACTTGGAGTTTCAGGTACAAGTAAGTGTTATTCAGATCGATGTAATCTTCGGTTTGTCCTTTGATTTCAAATTCGATAGGATCTGATTCCGTCAAAGACGATACAGGATGAAATTCCACCCATTGGGATTCTTGCATCGTCATCATGGTAGGAGGCATAGAAAACATATCCAGTTCTGACTTGGTACATTCGCAAGAATCTCGGTGCATTATTTTTTTTTTCACAGTTAATAATCAAACACGTCTAATTCTCTGACGGTTCTTTTTCTTTTCTTATTCTTTTTGGAACTGCCGTGTGTTCTTTTATGAACTTTGAAAGGATTTCGATGTTGTCATCGTCTCTTTCTACCTTGTCCTTGCTGTGAAGTGGAGGAAGAAGTAATGCCAGAGCCTGAAGCGTGAAGCGTATTTATAGGATTCTCTTGGAGACCTAAAAGATCTTTGCCAGTGTTCATCAACACATTTTTGCCTGCTCTCATAAAGGCTTCTTTAGGATTTTGTTTGTCGATGAGGACATTTTGCAAAAATTCTTTTCCTTGTGTCAAAGCGGCATCTTTTAAGGCATGAAATCCTCGAGTCACCATCGGTTTCAAAATAGGAGCTACCGTCCGAAATGCCGATTTTAACATATCTCCTAAACCATGTCCTCGTTGTCGAGTCACTCCTTGGTACACTGGATACATTTTTTTGTTTGGGTCAGTTACAATTCGTTAGAGAACTTTTTTTTTTCGAAAATGTAGTTTCACCGTGACTTTTCCTTTGTCAATGAATGGCACATCTTGTCCCAAATCTCCTTTTATACTAATGTTGACACTGTCAAAATACGATTTACTGACTGGAAGATAATGAGGATGTACAAATTCACGGTGAACGTGAAACGTGTTTCCACCTTCTTCGTACGCACCAGCAGCAGTATCCACTTTGAAAGGAATGACTCTCAGTAAGGGAGCAGCTGTGTGGCCCACCACGTTGTACTCCACCACATCGGAGTACACAAACATTAAATTCAGTCCAACGTTCAATTCGATAGGGGTGCGAAAAGCCTCTCCGAAATCTGTGTTGGTGTGGATTGTTCGTTCACCATGATACTTTTTATTTCCACCCAAAATATCAAACAACCCAGCAGAAAAACTGATGGTCATTAATTTTCTTTCGTGCGCGGTTAAGTGTTTGTCTTCTTTCTCGTCGAATGGCTTTCCCTCATGCCCTTTCAAAAATTGCAAGAGGAAACGGCGTGCCACAGGATGGTATTTGATCTCTATCCATTTTTGTTTTTTTTCCAAGGCTTTGCCAAATTGTGCTTCGAAGACGGCCGCAATCGTCTCCACCAAATGTTGAGCACTAAAACAATACCCTTCAGGAATTCTCATGCGATAGGTCGAGTAGGGAGTATTATCAGTTTTTGAACTCATTTTTTTCCCAATTTCAGGATCATTAGCGTCCAACTCTTTTTCGTTATAGATTGCTACGTCAAAAATGGTTTGATTTCCAGACACATTCTTGATTTGCGTAGGATGAATGATTTCTACCAAAGCCACTTCCCAATGAGCGTCGTGATCCAATTGGAAGGCCTGAGGTAATTTGGCCGTGAAACAACATAATTTGTTGTTGGGAAACACATCCATGGAACTGTCACTGGGTAACGTTAAATAAACTTGGTCATTCATAGTTCTAAGGTGGTTCTGGTGTCCGAGGAGTCACTCAAGTGGACAGAAGAATGATGTTCAAAGGGTTCCAAAAGAGGACTGGTATTGTGGTGACTGGAAGAAGAAGGTTTACTGGCGTTGCTCGTACTCCCGTGGTGGTGACTGTTGTCCGTCGTCGTCGTAAATTTCAAAGAGGGACTGGGTAAAAGATAACCGATGCAACTGCTAAGTAAAATGGTCCACAATTGTTTGTCTCCTTGTTGCAAACTCAACTTGGCAATAGCTGCTCCGATGACACAATACACTACAAAAATTTGGCAGAAAAAGACGATTTGATTTTTAGGCACACGTTCTCCGCACCACACCCAGAGCGGTTGTTTTTGTAATTCTTGAAGAGAAGAACTCTGTGAAGGAGTCGTTGAAGTCGTGGTTGCTGTGTTGAAAGGCATGTTGTTGGGTTACTTCTTTTTCTTTTTATAGTCGACGACTTGAGAAGCAGCAATCCAAGAATCAAAACTAGGAGGATATCCTTTCCAACGTACTTTGACTTCTTCTACTCGTCGTTTGCCTACTTTGCGTGTTCTTTGTTCGAGAATGCTTTCGATGTCGTACAAGGCGTCTTCTTTTTTGGTCACTCGTTGTAACTCGGGCAAGTAAAATGTTCCTTTGAGTACTTCACCGTGCATGTCTTCCAATTTATAGACGGGAGGATCACGTCCACGGACGGGGGTAGTGACACGAAACAATTCGGTGGTCCAGTTGGGTAAATAACCTTTGTCAAAAGTACGTTTGGTTTTTCCGATGCGAACCCAATCTCCTGTCTTTAACTCCAACAAGTTTTTCTTCTTCTTCTTTTTTTTCTGGGGTGAACCAAACAATTTATCAAACACGGTCACTTCGTTTTCAGGGCTGACCTCTTCGGGGGCACATCCGATGCTACGATGGTACGATTGATTGTACGCTTTGACCAAACGGGGTAACACGTCGATGTACTTGAGAGTATGTTGATGTGTAAAATATTTCCACATGCGTTCTTTCAAAGTTCTTTGAAAACGTCCCACGATACTGGCTTTGGTTTCAGGATTTTCGGTAGTAAAAAAATGAATGCGCCTTTATTTCAATTCTTTTTGAAAAGCTTGGTTTAGAAATTCAGTGCCTTTGTCAGTTTGCCATCGTAAAGGTCGGCGTCCACTTTGTTTGAAGACCAATTTTAAGGCACGTACCAATTCGGTACTGCTTTTAGAGGTTAAAGGCACGACCCAAGCAAATTTGGAAAACACGTCGATGACACAAAACAAATATTTGTGACCAAGATTGTAAGTGGCTAAATGAGAGACGTCGGCTAAATCGGCTTGCCATTGATGATCGATGCCTTCCACTTGGGTTGTACTTCTAGAAAATTTACGTCGAATGGGTTTGTGTAACGTGTACGTCGATTGTTCTTGTAACCATCGTCGTACTTCGGGCAAACGTACACTTTTCAAGTTACTTTTGGCAGCTCGATATAATTTTTGAACTCCTCCGTAACCAGCAGCATGGCCAGGATTGTAATAAATGGTAGCTAAAAGTTTCTCCATGATTCCTCAAGAATAAGTCAACCAAGTACCAATGCTCTATTCTTCGTGGGGTGTCTTTTTGGATTCTTTACGTGTCCGACGAGCCACTGGTGTAAAAGAAGATATTGTTTGAACAGGGGTCATCGGTTCTGTTTTGACTTCTGTCTTCACTTCCTCCTTTTCTTTTCTGAGGGTAATGGGGTAGACAACATCTTTTTTATCCAACCCGGTGTGGCAAACTTTTTTTTCTTTTTAAGAGTAGGTGGAGTTGGTAATTCTTCTTCTACTTCTTCTTCTTCTTCTTTTTCTTCTTTCACTGTCATTCCTGTGCCGGTGTCTGTTTTAGTGGTCACTTTAGGTTCGCTTTTCATCAGGGTCTTAAAATCTCTCAGAGTGGGTGGAGCTGTTTCGTCGACTGCTTTTTGGCGAAAGAGTTGTAGACGTTGTAAAAGTTGACCGTACCGTTGCGATTTTTCTGTTTCTGACAAATTGCTTCGTTCCATCAGGGATTGTAATTCTTGTTGTAACTGGGACATCTCGTTGAGATTAGGATTGGGTGGTAAATGAGGTATCCGTTGTTCGTTCCAACGATGAAATTCCATCCATCTTTTGTAAGGTACTAAAGTCAGTTTTCGTCCTTCCATTTCATCCAAAGGTACCAAAAAGGTGTGGTCTTTTCAGAGAAGGGTGGTCCTTTTTATCTTCTTTTTTTTTTGGTTATCGCATGACACCTCCTAAAAGTGGTCCAGCAATCGTTCCTAACAAAGGAGCTGCTATTTTTAACAACGGTCCTAACAGCATAGGTAGAAATCCTCCTCGTTGCACCAACATTTTTTTCTTTTGTTGAAGAGGTATTTTCTTTTTCACCATTTGACGAAGAACGTTCCGATGTTTACCTAATTTTTGTTTCTGTATCTTGGACAAAGGTACCGTTCCTTTCAAAACGTTCAAACAACATTCACACACGGTATCGATGATTTCTTTGGGGGCTGTTTGAATGAGTTGTTTTCGCATGGGAGGATTGGATTTGGTCAGGACAGACAAGACGTCCCAATGTTTCGCCAGACGAGGTGGATGTCGTCCTTTTTTGGTGGTTTTACTTTTCTTCTTTTTTTGGTGGAGGTGGTTGTGGTGTGCACGTTTGGGAGCCATCTTAGAGGTGAGGAGTAAGTCTGAAGTCTCTGGCAGGGTACCCTTCTATTTTATACTGGAACACGTCTCCACTGATTGTCTGCACGACGTACCAACTTCACGACAGGCATCACTCGACGTTGAGGTGTTTTCAAGGGATTCAATCGTCTCAATTCTTCTTTGGATAAATCCAACAAACTTTGTAAGATACCAGTTCTTTCTTGAACTTTGGTTTTAGGGGATGGTACTTTGTTGGCGGCCGCTGCCATAGCCAAATCAGCCGATGTCGTCGAGGGTCCCGAAGTGGTGACCTTCGAAATAGGTTTCCATTTTTGCATCAAATTAGGAAACACTTGTCTTAAGTCCGGTTTGGCAGGCATCATCGTGAAGGGTGGTGAAGAAGACAAAGATGATGGGGACGAAGGAGAAGGAGACCTCGTCACAGTTGTTTGTCGTGGTGTCTTGCGGGTGTACGTTTGAGTCCTGGCCGCAGTACCTCTCTTGCGGCTCCTTGCAGTGGTGGTGGTAGGTGTTTTCTTTTTCTGGTGGGTGGTTTTCTTTTTCTTTGGACTTTTCTACTTTTTGGGTGCTTTGGGTTTTTTGGCTTGGGCATTAGGATCTCATTTCAAAAGGGAACGAATCATGACCCCTCCTAAAGAACCGCTTCCACCAGGGGTTAAAATGATTTGTTTTTTAGTCCGTGAATCGATTCTAGGATCAGCTAGTTGTGACAACGCTCCTTTATGTTTTTGAAAAAAACGTTGAGTTTGATGAGGGATGTGAATGATGCCTTGCAGTAATTGACGTGCCGTCAAAGTAAACCATCGTAACACTTCTTTAAGACTCGCTTCTAACAAATGAGCACGGACTTGTGCATTTTTTTCACGACTGATGCCATACAAGGCACGAATCAATTTAGCCGAAGGATGAGGTTGAAAGGAAGTCATCTCAAAAGAGTGTGAGACAGAAATGACGTAGTGACTGTTTTTATAGTTTTTTTTCTTTCAAAAATTGGCTGAAGGGGACGTGTAAATGACAGGACCACCTTCTTGACCCCAAGGGTGAAACAATTCGGCACGAAATCTCAAATAGTCAGGAGTGGTGGGTTTTAAGTCGATGAGTAAATACTCGTGAGGGGTTTGAGTGGCATCGTCGTACGCATAATTGAGCCAAGGAGCCCCTAACTGTTTGGCTAACACTTGTACTTAAGATTTGTCTCTGGGGCTTTTAAACAAGACCACGTAATGCGCGTTCAGACTAATGGTCCGATGGGCTTTACTTTGTTGAAATAAATTTTGAGTAATGTAGACAACACTAGCATTACGATGGTGTCCTTTTCGTGTAAACCAAAGTTTAATTTCTTCTTCGTCTTCTCCTAACATGTCATCAAAAATAACCAAATGGGTTTGATTCACGTCAGACACAATCCCATCGTCTTCGCGAGGGATGCCTTCTACAAATGAAATGGTTTCTCCTTGACTTTCTTTCAATAATGTGTAAGACGGTTGCCACTCTTTGTAACACCACACGATACGCTGAGGTGGACGATCGAACAAATCAGCTTTTTGTTCGATCAAACGTTTGACAAATTCGCTTTTGCCTGAACCACTAGGTCCAGCAATCAACATGTTAAAAAGATGGCACAGATACAAAGCGTTCCAACTTTGACGATCTAACTTTTCGTCAATCACTTTGACTACAGAAGCAGAAGAGGCAGACGAGGCAGAAGATGATGTAGCCATGACTGAGGTCGGAAGATTTTTGAGAAGAAGACAAAAGACTCAAGACATTTTATACGTTTCATACACGTTTATTTATTTTTAAAAAAAAAACAAACCAACACAAGAAACAAAAACATTTTTTTTACAAGTCATGAAGGACAAAAATGCAGACCGAAAAAATGGTCAGGTACAAGATTAAGGCTACCACTAAAAGAATGAAAGTTCTGTATAAACAAGTCAATGTACAACATTCTGGTGTGCAAGGAATGGAAGGCCCAGGCACTGGTGGTAGTATTCTTCTGGTCTCTGTGGTGGTGGTAGAAGAATGAAATGTCTCTGACGGTAAGGATGGGGTGTGTTCCTCAGAGGGTTGTATTTGGACGACGACAACGGTGTGGTCTTTCTCTGCTATGTCATGTTCTTCTTCCAGGATGGTTTCTAAGGTCATTTTTTGTGTGACTTAGGTTCCCATTTCACTTTTGGACACTTAGTGGTGACGGGCCAGATCTTTGGCAAACTGTGGTACTTCTTGTAGCCAAACATCGAAACCAACACTTTTCCAGTCACGTACATCTTTCCAACCGGTAAGTTGTTGGTGCATCCAACTAACAAGGCACACTTCGTCAAACGTGTCAAGGCAAGATAAATTTTGACTAATGTCTTCTTCACACGGAGGTACCCCACTTGTGATGTTCATCACCACTCTCAACACTTTGAGTATAATTTGTCTTTCGTGTACCGATAAAGCATGAATGCTCATGTTGTTTTTTTGTTTTTTTTTGATGGTTTATCAAAATAGTCCAAAACAACCACGGGTCCTCCAAAATAATCCAAGGCAAACACTTGTCCTCAAAAATACTACACAACGAATGTCCTGGAAAACGAAATCCAAGAAAGGTAGTCACTAAGAAGCACACTGCATAGCGTCCAAAATTCAATGGAAACAGTTCTTGTATCAAGTCTTTATAATCCTCTAAGGTCTGAACACGATCGTTGACTTCCTTCCACGGAATACGTTTCACAAGTGAAGACCACAGATCAGGCATGGTGAGCTTTTATAGGGTGAGGTTCCTAAGGTGGGTATCTTTGGTGGTGGGTTTTTATATCCAGGTTCTTTTGTGATAGACTATTCCCGGGATTCTACAATGAAAGGTTTTCTATAGAATATTTCTTCTGACAGTTTGGAAGTAAGCATACCTTAAAAATCGAGAAATGACTTTGAGTTTGCGTTTCACTTGGATCTTGATAAACTCTCGGTAAATGCGCGTTCGACCCACCACAATAGCCCGAGCCAAGCACATCTGGTCTTGAGTATTGTCGATTTGGACGACACTGCGTTTGGTACTTCGAATATCGTCAACCAGTAACGGTTTCCTACTTCGTCCACTTCCTCAAGGAGGGGAAACGTGAGTCAAGTAAAGTGTGGCCTTTATATTGGTGATGGTAAACTTGTTGTTCGATTGTTGAACATGTTCTATTTTGGACATGACTTTGTCTGGCGTTAATTCTGCCGGGGTGCTGAACTCGATCCAAACAGGACTCTTCAAATTGTCATGATGAATGTCCAGTCTCAATCGATCGTCTTCTTTGGCTCCACATTGTCGTTTCAAGTTCATTAAGACAGAATCCCACAAATCGCTAATGAACCCCGCCGCTATCTCGGGAGGTACTTTGGACTTGAAGTCTTTAAAGTGAACCGTGTGAGTGTAAGCTGTAGTTTTAAATTTTCGAGAAGTTATTTTTTCCGTCTCTCGAATCCGATAGTAATTTTCAGGAGGAGCCAAGGTAGTAGGTAGTGTTTTTTGGTCAGGGGTTCTGGTGTTGGTAGTGGTGCTGGTGGTGGATTTTGTTTTGGGTGGGTTAGAAGTTTGGGTTTCAGGTTCACTCATCTCCTCTTCGAAGTCACTAGAATGGACTTGAGCTAGTAGTTCATCTAGCGGTGTTTCAGGCGGTACGGAATGTCTTCGTCGTCGTGGCCTCTTTGTTTCTTCTTCTTCTTCTTCTGTTTTCTCATGGCTTGGGCGTGATCTTTTCATCTTGAAGTTTACTCTGAATCTGATTCAGTTTCACCCAGGGAACCTATATATATATATAGACCTTCTTACCTTCAGAATCACTGGTCGTGATTGCACTTTCAAACTGTGAAGATGGAAAAGTACTGCGCTCGAGATAAAGTCAAGATACTTGCTATATCTGCCAAGAGAAAGGACATTGGGCTTCAGAATGTCCACAACGTCAACAAAAAAGAGATTTTGGAATTGAATTGAATAAGTATGTCCATAAGGTGTATGATAATTATGCTGCTGACATACTTGGTAATGTCTATCATATGAAGTCTGGAAGGAAAGTCAAAGGAAATTTGAATTCATTTGGAATGATAACTATTCATGTTGCTGGTAAGGAATGAAAGAGGGAGAAACATACAAGTCGAGGGAGATTTGTCTTTGAAGCGGTGAATGGAGTGGATCTACCAAGACAGAGTCAAGTGGTACATCTCAATGATGTACTTGATGATGATAGAATAGAAAATCTTCAAGTGATGACTGGTAGTGAACGAACATGTTTGCACAAACATGTGAAGAATGATAAAGAAAAAAGGAGAGTTAATTTTGGAAGTGCTAGAAGTGTGTTGTGCCAGTTTGTTGGTGAGACTGAGGAAAAAAAATTTGGAAGTATGGCAAGGGCTATTCAGTATTTTGATTGTAATAAAGGAAGTATCTATAATTGCTGTACTGGGATTTATAAGTCGGTCTTTTCGAAGAAGTTCCAGAAAAGATTTCAAGCTAGATTGGAAGAGCCAGAGAAGTAGAGTCAAGGAACTAGTGGATTTGTGAGACCTGTGAAATTAACTGACTTGAATTCAGGATTATATAGTCGGATGGATTCCTCTTGTGATGTGGCAAGATGTTTTGGATTAGATCAGCCTGAAGTTTACAGGATTTGTAGGAAAAGGCAGTGGATTCGAGATGCTAATGGACATTTTATTAAGTTGGAGTTTATCAATGAGAGTCCAAAAGAAAGTTATGAGAAAATTATAGACAAGAATCTTCCTGAAGTGTCAGAACAAGAAGAGGATGAAATGGTGGAGATGGAAATTGATTGAAATGTATTTCATTTATATGAAATTGTTTTATTACCACGAGTAACATAATGTATATACATTGAATACAATATAATTATTATTGATGTATATCTCTGAATGGTGTTGTGTGGTTTTTTATTGAATTTGAAAAAAATAATAATTATGTTCTCTCTCTCTTTCTATCGATCTAAAAAGTAACCTCTATCTATCTGTTATCTCACTGTCGATCTGAAACCCTACCATGTTTTCCATCGCGTCCGCGCGTTAAGCATATAAAGCGATGCGTTGGTCAGTGTAGTCATTCTCGTTGACTCGTCAAGATCTCAGCAGATCAAGAAGATGGCAGCAACAAAGATTACAATATAAAAAAATGGATAGTGTGGTGCCTGTTTTGATATAAACAAAATTTAAAAAAGTTAAAAAAATGGTTGTGTAGTGTGTGTAAGTTTGTATTTGATATAAAAAAATTTAAAAAGTTAAAAAATGATTTGTGTGGTGTGTGTAAGTTTGAATTTGATATATAAAAAAAAAATTTAAAAAGTAAAAAAAATGGATAGTGTGGTGCGTGTTTTGATATAAACAAAATTTAAAAAATAAAAAAATGGTTGTGTAGTGTGTGTAAGTTTTGTGTTTGATATAAAAAAAATTTTAAAAAATGGATTGTATATTTGTGGTATGTGTAAGTTTTGTGTTTGATATAAAAAAATTTTTTAAAAAAATGGATTGTATATTTGTGGTGTGTGTTTTGATATAAAAAATTTTTAAAAAAGTATAAAAAATGGTTGTGTGGTGTGTGTGTTTTGATAAAAAAAATTTAAAAAATAAAAAAATGGATGGTGTATATGTTGGATAGTATGTTGGCGTGATTTCATCCCTTTGTCATACCCTTTCGTCTGATAACAGGTTTTTGGGGTTTTTAGGCAGCACACAAGGCATTTGGGATAGTGTGTTAGGTTTGGGTTTGGGTTTTGGCTCAATTTGAGTTTGTATATAAAAAAATATAAAATAACAAAAAAAAAATTAAAATGAGTTACGAAATTTTAGTACTATTTTTTGTCTCAGTCAATTTTTTCCATTTTTTTTCCGGATTATTTTCAGTCTCCGCTAACGTCCGGTACAATTTTCGGAAGTTTAGTGTTACTTTTAGTCTCAGCCAATTTTTTTCATTTTTTTTTCCGGATTATTTTCAGTCTCCGCTAACGTCCGGTACAATTTCGGAAGTTTAGTGTTACTTTTAGTCTCAGCCAATTTTTTTAACAAAAAATCCGGATTATTTTCAGTCTCCGCTAACGTCCGGTACGATTTCGGAATTTTAGTGTTACTTTTAGTCTAGGCCATTATAATCTAATGTTCCGGATTTTTTCTAGTCAACGCTAAAGTCCGTGACGGTTCCCGAAGTTTAATACAACATTTAGTCACGTCCATTTTAGTGTTATTATAAGTTAGTTCCCTTGATAAAAGCTATTTATAACATAGGTACAATATATGCAAATTTACTGACACCTCCAACATGATCTGAGGTATAGGTAATGCTTTATATATAACTCTAGGCTATATAGATATAGCCACTAGGCAGAAGGTCAGTGGATAGTGTTGGATAGTGTAGTGTGGGGTGTTTGGATAGTAGATGACGTTGTATTCGTCGCTACACACGGCGTGTTGATGGTATAGTATGGGGTGTTTGGATGGCAGATGACGTTGTATTCGTCACTACACACGGCGTGTTAAATTTCCGTTGGTACCCAGAGTGCCACCCCCTATGTTAAATTCCCGTAGATACCTATAGTGCCCCCCCCCCCCCGCCATGTTAAATTCTCGTACGCTACCTTTGGGGACTCTACAGGGGGATAATGTTAAGTCCCATTGACCCCATAGCGCCCCCGCTTGACCCAAAGATTTATAGGGTCAACACTTTCCCATGTTAAATTCCCCTAGACCCTATAAATCTTTGACCCTGTTTAACAAAGGAGACCTCCTAGACCCTCAGTACCCCCCCCCCCCTTAACTACTTACAGCTTCATTACCTGCGTGAACTTGTATTTACAAGCTGACACATTTTATCTACCAGATGAGCGATATCACGCCCACTTGGGCCTCTTGTTGATACTAGACTAAGTGATGCAGTGGTCAATCAACCAATTCGATGAAATGTCTGCATATTATGGTTAATGTTACAGACGTAATGAGAGCATAAATAAAAGATTCAATACGACGAACCAGAAAATATACACTAAATAAAGCCACTGTTATTTACAAAATTTTCGTCAAGAAAAGAAAATATTTCCATGAAAAAGAATAAGTGTTTGGTTTAAGTTTACATCTTCCTGTAAAGAGCGGTACGGCCTTTCACTGGTTGAAAACAATGGAGTGTTTTAAAAGTACCTGGCGCTATATTGCACACTTCAATACGAACCAGCGAGAAAATGTTTTTATAATCACATTATGAAATCTTTCCATTCCAAACTTGACATTAAAAAAGACATTTTCACTAAAAACTATAACGGAAAAGAAATTGATCATCCAGATACACGTGTAGTACAATAAATACGTTTTCAAGAATTGTTTTGGTTTATAGGATAATTCCTTGGTTTGGATTATTGGTGTCCAGCTAAGCAAAGTTTATTTTTTCTGTATTTTGTGATACACTATTATTTTTATATTGTTCAAAATGAACAGTAACTTACTCTTTTTTTAAGGACTGGATCCGGCCGCGCTATTCTTCCAAAATACTGACGAGGCTGTGCGTCTTGATCCCACGGATGCAAAGTTTGTAGACGTCATACATACTGATGGAGGAAGCATCTTAGGTATGGTAATCACTTTGTTCTTGTAAAAGTATGAAACACTACTACCTTACCTTCATTTTATTAGCTCCCCCGTTCGACTGTTTAAGAGACCTGCTATGTTAACGCCGGTGTTGTTTTAAAAGTTCGTTAGTGTAATATCTCACAGAGTGCGAAAGAATTTCAAAAGATTTAGGGTCATCTCACAGTCTCGACTACTGAGACTGAAAAAAACCTTAGCATCCTATACATTTTCTTGGTACTTAGATCTTTTTGATATTACTAGTAAACTGAATGACACATGATCCATACATGTAATGAACATGACTTGCACATATTTTGATAATAAGTGGCAGGTTGAGTAATGCTGAAATAACCTGTAGATAAATGAAATAAGGATCACTTTGGTCAGCATTATGGTCAGTCTGTATTTTATTTTTCTCTAATAAAAGTTAATTCATTGCAAATAATATCATTAGTATTTCATATCAATACACATGGAAAAAATCTGAAAAATATCTCTCAGGAAATACAAAAATCTCATAGAATATTTTATCCTACATCCCAGTCTGGTGCCTGTAAAATATCACAGATATAAAAAGTTGTCGCTTGTATTTGCTTCTATATGACGTGTGTTAACCTTGAGTGTGAAAATTTCCCTGTACATTTATTAGGCTAGGTTTATATACATTACGGGAAGTAAGGCAAACACGTACATGAGGTGACAGGTAGGCCATTATAACCTACCATTTATGTTCTAGAGAGAAATTTCAGCTTCCTTTGATTGTGCAGAAATGCTTAGTTGCCCCATGAAAACCTACATTTGTGGGTAGGGTATTCAACGTATCATAATAATATTGAAACTCCATTGCATTTTGTGATAGCTGATTTATTATTTTATAAATGTATCTCAGGCGAAGTCAAGAAACAGGGATCAAAATAGAGGTCGTTCCAACACGCAGGCAAATCTCCAAATTTAAAATTGTGGCACTTGATAAATTTACTTAGACATGTGCCAGACTCAACCATACATGTTGGCCACACCTGAAAAGTTTTCCGTAAATTTTGGGTTTCTCTTTGCTTAAGTCCTAGCCCTGTCATTGACTTTTGGAAATGGCATTTTGACTCATTCTATAGATGTTGAGTAAGAACATCTCTCATTTGGTTATCACAGTTGCTTTCATGCAGATTTGACTGATTTTTCATTCGCAAGAAATTAAATGGAAATAGTCTTAGAAATGTACCTGTCCTTGGCTCTTGCATTTGGCTTTTATCCTTGACATCGAATCTGAGGATTGATTCATTCGTAATACAATGATGTCATCCTGCCTATACTTGAAAATAGCTTTACTATTTTTTGATCATTTGAATTAAATGTTAGATATGTAGGAGAAGCTCTAAGGTTTACACAGTTGTTTTGACTCCATGCTCACATTTTGTCATTACAATCTATGTACACTTCGTTCCAGTATTTTCCAGTTCAGAACGTGGTCTTTGTCGTTGGATAAAAAGTAAATTTACTCAATTTAGATGCTCATTTTGGATTATTTAGTTGATATTATGCTGAGATACATGTACATTTGACATTTTCATAGTTAGTTATTATTTATTTGTACTATTAATAGGAGAGGGGTGCAGTTGTCACAAATCTACCATCGGACCGTATTGAGCGTAACATCGGTTGCGCTTGTCAGATATGAAATTTACAACTTCGGAAGACCGTCACCTGATGACTTTAGCGCTTTTCGGGAAGACTAGTATTCTTAAAGCCCACGACTGAATTACAGTTCTGTACAGGCGATACGTGTCTATGTTAAAAAAAAATTCAACTAAAAAAATGAAGAAACTGCATGTATATATTTTGGGGTATTGCTGGTGAACTGCTACTACTACTATAGTGGACGAACTGTCAGCTTCTTAGTGCATTTATGACGGAAGTCAGTCGACAAAGTACACAAGTCATTCCAGCGACCGGGTAGGCGACTCTATATGCACTCTTATTTTTAGCTAGTTTCATAATTAGACCATAGTGAACGAGAGCGCTTTGTCGGCGTAGAAGCATACATGTATGCAGTCATAAAAATACCCTTTTTTCCCCGGCGCATTAGGGGGAAATGCTAAAGTAAATCCTAATCTCTCTATCTCTCTCTCTCTCTCTCTCTCTCTCTCTCTCTCGCGTAAATTTTGTTATGATATATTTCATGTTGAATCATGGATAGTGTATGTAAATTATATCTGACAGGTTACGGAATGATTCAGCCAGTTGGTCATGTGGATTATTACCCCAACGGTGGTATAAACCAGCCGGGCTGCGGTAAGTATGTTGTTATTACGCTAATCAGTGAATTGGATATCTACAATTGTACGGATTTTTCGATGTCTATCTGTCTATCTGCCTTCCTGTCTGTTCACTTGCCCGCCTGTCTATCGATCTGTAGTCTATTCGTCTATATGTATGCATTCTGAAATTGAGGTACACGTGGATTCATTTGCTACATTCGTTTAGCAAAAGAGAAGCCTATCTAAGTGATTTTTAAACTTTAGAATTTAGATTTGATAAAATACATTCATATTTAAATTTTACCCGTTTCCTACCACTGTTTGTCTCCGCTGCTCATTGTTAGTTTTACAATTTTCTTTCAACTGAAATTCATTTACAATACATTGTCGTAAAGTGGTTTTAAATTCCATATTTCAATAAATTTAAAGGTGTCCAAAGAGTTTTGGGCTGCAATCACTTACGTGCGTATGACTATTTCACCGAGTCCATCAACAGTGCATGCCCATTCCAGGCATACAGATCTAGTAGCTATGAAAATTTCAAGGTAAACAATTTAGTGGTGCTTCTTTAAGAAATTAATTAAATAGAAAGATGTAAGTCGTCGTCTTGGTCTGTATCTATGTATGTATGTATGTATGTAGAAACGGCGCATAAGCAATCCTATCTATATAGCGCAAATTAAGTGTATTTCTTGCCAAAAAGGCACACAAAACAAAGATAAAGGCAAAATCCTTAAATGTAAAATTATTTTATATCAGTCTCACTCTTTAAAAAAGGTTCGATACCTCAGCTGGAACATCATCATGGGAAGGAGCCCATGGCAAAAAGGTGTCTTCCATTAGTAACATCTTACGACAATCAGGAGGGCGCATCGAGCCTGTACTGCGTCTCCTAACCCTCAGGGAGGAATACTAATACTACTAATAATAATTGATAAACACCAACGACAACGACAAGAAGAAAAACTACAATAATAATGATAAGGATGATGATGAGTACAATGAAAAGGAGGGCCACGACGACGTTGGACTTACCGACGGCGCCAAATAGGGTAAAAATTATAACTGACAAAAAATAGGAAGATTCTGCTTAGTTTAATTATATGATGTAGATGATGATACAAAAAGGACTAACAACAGTGCTCACATACTCACGGCCACCAATCTTTCTCATGCATTGTAAGATGATATATCAATAAAACAACTATTTCTTGTCGAGAAAAGTTATATTTATGACAATATGCATGGCAGATATTATATATGTATTATACAGCAGCTCATTTCCCGTGCACATCATAACCTTCGTAACTGTATTTACCGAAAAATTTCAGGGGTTAATCTCCATGCATAGTTCTTTTTACAAATAAATAAACGATGCTGCAAATCGGCTCAGGCCATATGCTTCGGATTTAATGAACGTGGATATTCAATGGAAGTGACAAAACGGGGTCAAGAGTGTATGTATGTATGTATGTATGTATGTATGTATGTATGTATGTATGGGGATTTAACGGCATTTCAATACAATCCTGCTTATATAGTGCCGAGCAAAAGCTAGTTAGCAAAATTGATAAAGCCAGAAACCTTGCCAAAATCCCCAGGAAGACAAACCATTCCAGCAGAAGTAAATATGCACCATAAGACATAATATAAAAGGTACAGATGTTGCAAAAAGTCCCGGAAAGGCACTCTAAATAGAAAGTCCCAAAAAGGCACTCAAAACACAGACGAAAGTCCCAGAAATGGACTCAAAACATAGATGAAAGTACCAAAAGACGCGCACAACACAGATGAAAGCATAAGAGAGTTAAATCCTTAAAATACAAAGTCCAGAGTGACGATGCATCTTATTTATTCTCCTCGTCCTCCTACTAGTTCTGACACTTCCATCACTGGTACTACTAATACTAATACTACTACAACCATCATAATCACTAACCTAACTTTATTTTTGGAAATGATAACTATCAAATAACGTGTGTTTATCGTTACAAGTTTTCTTCCCCAAGATTTATTTGTGTTTAAAACAGGAAGGAATCTTGAGTCTATGTTCAAATGGCGGATGTGGCTATATGGGTTTCCATGCCGACCGAGTTAAGCCACGTGCGGGAGTCACCAACATCACATACTTCCTGGACACAGGCGATTCCAAACCTTTCTGCAGTAAGAGTAACAATATATCATTTCTTTCTTGCCTTTGGATAGATGGATACCTGTGATCTTGTGGTGGAAAGGATCTTGTAAATGCCTTCATTCCGTATTAAATTAAGGACAAGTATGCCCCGCATTTTACGCAGATTTTCTCTTATTTAAAAAGTATCGTTTTGAGTATATTCTTTGTCAACGAATAAAACATAATTAAAATACAATTGTAAAGAAGTAAGTGAATTCATTGTAAATGAACGTGTTTTGGAATGAAATCAAATTATATGACATGAGTGGTGATTGTGCAGATCATTCATTAGTTTAATCTCTCTCTCTCTCTCTCTCTCTCTCTCTCTCTCTCTCTCTCTCTCTCTCTCTCTCTCGTGGACCTTCCAACACAGGACTCACACAATAAATCAATACTTACAATACAATTGAATACAATAGGAACCCAGTTGCAGCAATATGTCATTAGTTGCATTTATTGATTTCATTCTGTACAAGTGATTATATGTACCTGAAAACAAAAGACCAATTATAGAAACAAAATGGAAGTCTTATTTTGGTAAGTCTGACAAAGTTGTGTCTGTATGTGCGTGTGTCTGCCAAAAGACACGGCTTAAGTAGAGAGAGAGAGAGAGAGAGAGAGAGAGAGAGAGAGAGAGAGAGAGAGAGAGAGAGAGAGAGAGTGAGCGCGCTTTCATACTGGAGTACGCGTTTACGAAATTTAAGAGTTCATTTAAACGTTGATCTTCAGTTTCATCTAATTAGGCAATCAATAACTAAGTTATGGCTGGAATCAAACTAACAACAGACTAGATGAAATTCACCTTTGATGGAAGTATGAACAATTACATGGTCCATAAACATTGTGCAAAGTTAGAAAAGAATTTGATTAGGTTATGGGGATCAAATCTAAATGAGGATAAAAAAAATTGCCTTTCCTTGTACAGGGTACCACTACATGATTCAATTGTCGTTCGGCAATGTGTCGGAGTCAAGGAAGGAGACGGGAACAGTATTCCTGAACCTAATGGGGACAAAAGGAGATCTAGGAGAAAAAGCGCTTACTGATGGGTGTGTAAACCTCATGTTCCTTCGGATTTTTAATTTTTTTGTCCTTCATTTCTTCATTCTTAATCTTAATGTTTCATCATTCTGTTTCAATCGCGATATTATAAATAATTGTCATTGTACTTGAGACAGCTTTCAAGGCTTAAACTGCTACTGAAAGTTGTCAAATTCAGCCTTTGAAACATCGAAAAACTGTAATAAAAACAACAAGAAACTTAGTCATTGTGGTCATTGATTGAAAGAAACAACAGTAGAAAGCAATGAGCATAACAATTTAAAGTTTGTGGAAAAGTTACAGACCATTATTAAGTAGGTGACTAAAAAAACTGAAATATGTACATCCTTAGGAGACCCCTTGAACCGAAAGAAAATATATGGATGAAGAGCTTTAGCAACGATGTGGGAGTCAAAATGGAAGGTGTTGTCGACTTGTATTAGTTTTTGCTGCAATTTACGATAATATTAAAATGTTATTTTGAAAAGATAAAAGATAAATAAATGCAGGGTAGAGTAAATGAATCTCAATTTCTTATTCAGTAACATGGACATAGAGCCTGGTAAGACGTATAGGTTTGTCGTAGCCTCCACCATTGATCTTGGCATCATCAACACTGCCACAGTAAGCTGGCGACTGGTTTTCAGTGTGTTTGACTTCACGAGCTGGAATTTTAATAACAAACCTCTTGGCAGCGTCTACATCAACGAATTGGCAATAGTCAACGGAGAGACTCTCGTAAAGTAAGGATACATGTTAGCAGTTCATAAGAAATTTCATAAGTGCGTGATGGGTTTGTTGTAGTAAAAACAGTATTGGCTGGTTAAATGTTATGAGCAACTGTAAGAATATGTAATAATGTTGTTTATGACAAACCAGGAAGAAAAATTGTTCTTGGAAGAAATTACAACTAGTCAGTACACTCGGATTGTAAACCCCGACACGAGAGATTCGAAAATAGTGGCCTAACCACTACTGTACGAAGACCACTGTTGATTTTCTTTCTTTGTTTTGTGAAGTTTTCAAATTTGGGAACGTCGTCGTTTTGAAAGACAGCGTTCACGCTCTTGAGAAAATGGGAGCCAAAGGGAAAGAACCTTTGCATGCCTGACTCATGGTTCGTACAGCCCCAGATAGTTGTTTGCCAAGGACTTCTCAAAGACTTCCAAGAGGTACTTTTTTTCTTATGGAAATTTAACTTTCTCCATACGTTACACTGTTTCTCACAGGATAAAATGGATACTAAAGTATTAAAAATAAAATAAAATAAAATAATAATTCGTGCATCATTACAGCAAGAATGGATGCTATTCCACCTGGTACCACCTGGTAAAACTTCATAAGTTTCGGTGTTTTTCAAACCCTATCAATTCTGTTTAGTAATTATGGCATTGCGGACTACATGCAAGATTTACAGTCCCCCGAAATTGAAGAGATTGACAACATGCAAAAATTGAAGATTTTACAACGGAAGTCTTCCAATGAGCATGGGCAATTTTACGTTTTGGAAAAACACATATTGAAACATTTTTACGAATAATTTTAATTAATTAAAATTACAATAAAGACATATATTAGATTGACTTTAGCAAGTCATCACAACAAAACACGTAATGGGGGCCAATTGTTAGGAACTACTTTGTTAGACTCTTAACATACATATGAGTCCGCCAAATTGGTTCGCGCAGGGATAATATCTAAAATTGGACAGTTCATCGCCAGATAGTAGAGACGCTTACTTAGCAGCTATGGTACAGAGTGCATCTGGTAACTACTCCTGTCATTTGTCATTTGATTCACCCGAGTTCTTAATCCCATTTTATTAAATTCTTGTTCATTATTTTTAGAAAATATGTATATAACAAAAAATCTGAATTTAAAGAGTTGTACATTTTGTTCCGTTTTAACGTTTTATATTCTCTCAGATAAATATAACCAGTTTGTTAAAAAAATTCGAGGACTTTTCAAAGATAAACTAAACTTTTTAAAACTCCAGGTTTTCAAAGCAACCTCGAAAGTTCAAGGATTTTTCTAGGTTGTAGGAACCAGGAGACAACCAGACATAGATACCAACCAATCATAATGGCCAATTGTAAACATAGCGCGTAAAAAGAGCTTTTTAAAATTGAAATATCTACCTTGTTAAAAGAATTCTTTTTCACAGTTGTCTTTGGAAACATAGATCGAAACATATTTAATTTTCACAATATTTAACAATTTAAATTCTTATGCGTCTAAAAGAAAATATTGTAAAGCTTATAGCGACTGTCTACTTTACATTTCTGAAGTAAAATTCCTCCGAAGTTCCTATTTATCTCCCAAGGTTCCACTCCAGAATATTGATGAAAGTATTCCCATTGTAGGATATATAGCTCGTTTATATTTCTGAAATGTAACTACCCCATGGTAACTATGGGTAAAGACAATGGTGAATTCACTACCCCGCCGAACAAAACCAAACAGAAAACAATATAAAAAAAGACAAAAGGAGACAAAACAGAGGCAAACAAAGAAACGAAAAAATATTTTTTTTAAATATTAAAAAAAGAGATCGCAAATAATCAGTGAGGGTTACACAATCGAAAAGCGATGATGGTGAAACCCTGGCACCAGCGGAGGAAAAAGCAGCCTCTTGCTGCGACAAGCATAGATGAAGAAACAGAAACACAATCATGTTACATGACATTAGCAAAGGAAACACCAACGATGGAGGAAAACCAACCTGTTTTCTTATCACCAAAACCCGCTTCAAAAATGACGCATGGCCGGCACACTTAGACAAGTAAAGTCATGTGTACAGTCAACAACACCTCGCTCGAAGACCACAACTGCAACAGACCAACGGGGGCCCTGGGTGGCCGACTGGTCTAAGGTGCTCACCTTTAACGATCACTGACATCTCACATCTGTCCACGTGGGTTCGAGTCTAAGGCTCGGCCAACGTGGTTATGTGACAAAGTTTGCCTATAGATTCCCGTGGGTCGGTGGTTCTTCTCGGGTTTGCCCCGGGCTCTTCCTCCACCAGATACAGTGGCCGCCATGTGCTGAAAAATGGCGTGAAACCCACCAAACCAACAGATAAAAAGAAACACAAAAACAAAACCACGGCAATCAAGAAAAAGCAATAATATCACTCGAACACTATTGACAGATAAATAGCAACACCAAAACAACATCAGCAACAAACAACTGATAGATTAGATCAACCAAAACAAAAGCAACAACCAAAAACAACAAATATAAAACCAGCATTCGACGACTCGGCTAGTCGTTAATTACCAAACACACAATCACTAAAGAAGTAAATAATACATTATACGACACGGGATGTTACTATGAAATATGTATGAAAAATTTTCGTTTTCTCATTCAAATGAGAGACATCAGCCGCTAAGTCGACTCTTCCCATACCCTCACATGCGGAAATATATCCACCACCCCACCCAGATAGAGGCGAATAGGTTCCCTCGTACAATAACTAGACAAAAATAACTTCTACCAAAACCAGAGAGACTTGCAATCACTAACGTAAATATTAACCCAAATCTGATAGGTAACAAATGTCGATGTATAACAGGGGGTTATGTCCCTTAATTAAGAGGTGAGGATGATGAGAGGCTCTGCTGTCAAGGCGTCAGATACAAATACTAACATATGCACAAAAACACACATATCATACAGACACTCAGTAAAGAAAGTACAATGTTCCCTTTTACTAAATATGCTTTTGTATTTTGCTCTTTTATATATCGGATTGATAAATAAGCAACTCAAAACAGATTCGATCATAGGAAAATCATTCCTGACATATACACATATTAAAAGGTTAAATGCATCTTTCTTACAACAAATACAGCACAAATCTTGCATACACGAAAAGAACAAAATATATCGATCCATGGCAAGGATCACTTAAACTTTCCACAATGAGTAAGGAAGCCAGCCATAAGGTGTAATGCACGAGGAGGTGAGTACAAGCCTGTTTTGAAATACAATTCAGGTTCGGTGACGAAACGAATGTAAAGCTGGCAACGGGAATTTAAACAAGTACTTCCCATAAAGATAATAAAGAAATCATATCATCAAGAAACAGGAACCGCCAGTAAAAGCTATTTTAATTTTTCTCGCTCAAAATTCTGTTTCTTTTTGTGTGGGTGTGTGTAAAATACCCACAACACAGATGGGGGGGGGGGTTGTTGTTGAAACAAACAGACATAACAACCTTTTAACTTTATAACAAAGGGGGGATCACCTTATAGGCCTGCTAGTTTCTCGTAGCTAGAGGTCTACATGTTTCCACACAAATACATATCTAAAATGTGAACGCAATTGTAGATTGTTCAAAGTTATTTGGCCGTCAGAGATACAATTGAAATGGCGTTGTCTCGACTGGAGAAAAACGTGGAAAATGATTGGAAATTTTAAAACAGCACACTTCTATTTCTACGTTAAACATTCCGAATGACAATATCCTTCATTAATTAAATGTATTTGGAGCAGTAAAAGCAAAGTTTACGGCTACTGACATAAGGGATATTAAACCACCTGAAAGGTCTTCTGTTTTTTGTGGGGGGTTTTTTCTTCTGAAACCAAAAGTTATTTTTGTCTGCAAGATACCGCTGAAGTAAAATTCTTTGTCGTCAAAAATAACGACATCTCCGAATTCGAAGACGTCTCCAAAAAGTCAAGTTTTTTCCCCAACTGATTAATACCATCTGGGAAATGAAACAAAAACAGACGGTAGAAAATTGACCATATTCCAAGACTAGATAGGACATTTGTCTATCATGGAAAGTCCGCATGTAATGCATTCACTTTGCACCACTGCAGTCCTTAGTTTGGTCTCTAGTTCGGATAAGTACACAGGCAGGTGAACGTCCATCCAACACAATCTGTTTTCTTCTGTGCTATCCAAATTCATGTATTTAAATGATCATGCCATGCCATTATATAAGTTCCAGAGTATGTATTGTAATTCGTTAGAACTTGCGCATTTGATGTAAAGGTTAAACTTGTTCTTAAATTTTCTTCTTTACCATTCCAGAGCTAAATTCTGTGGCAAGAATGCAAAGATTGAGGCAAAGCAATCCAAGCTTCTTACAACGAAGTGTTGACGTGCAGATTACTTAACCCGCGACCTCCACCTTTTATATCTTGAATCTGGGAATACATTGTCGCTATTTTTCTATGTCGCGCTAGCTCGTGTGATTTTCTTTCGTCATGGATTTTGTTATTGTTACTGCTATTGTTTTTCTTCATCCTCACACTTCACTTGGTATTCTTCTTCTTTCTGGAGTCTCTCAGTTATCCCTATTTTTTCTCTATAATTCATCCTAATTTCCTGTATCCCTGTTACGACTGAAAGTTCTATATTTTTTTTAATAAGAAGACTATACGTAGCAGCTGAATGCTACGATACTTTTTTCCAACTTGTCTTGTACATATATATATATTACAGCGATTGCTCCCACATTTTACGTTCGTCAGTTGGGTAATATCATGTATTAACTGCTGTGTTGTTGAGACACATGAGAACCAGGTTCTTCTCCACTTTATGTCAATAAGTTGAAAACATGTATTAGCATTGAGTTGGCCATGAACTCACTCTAAAGTCAGGCGACGTGAGCTTCGCCCTACCTACTAACCGTTTTTGGACAAGGAATGTGTCATGTAACGACTTTCTAACTCCGCAGCGAAAGGTTGAGTCAATTCGCTCTAACCCGTATCCATTTTTGGAGCAAGTGTAGGCGCATTGCTGAACAGAAACTATACATAAACAGTCGCCCAAATGTAGGGTAAGCGTGACCTCACCTGCAGACATTCAGAGTTCTGTTCCTTCTTTACATGAAAGAAACACTTATTTGTGTAAATATGCGCATTTTAGAGTCTTGTCTTCATATGTTTCAGTACAATAGTCTGATGTTTAAATGTATTGTGGCATTTATTTCAAAATTGCTCTATCAAGCAAACTGTATTCTTGTTTATTCTGTAGTGTGAATTGTACAAGATAACGTATTATGGATCGTTTCATCTTTTATGAGAAATTCATGTCATTTATTATTTTAATATTGGATTTAATGTTGTAATGATTTCGATGCCAACTTCATGCTCTATTATAATTAGTTTTAGAAGAAAAGAAAAAATACTTTAAAAGTTACAAAGCATGATATTTCGGAATTTAGGTTCGAACATTCAGAATTTTGTATTTCATACAGAACGATTTCAGCATTATTTAGAAATATTGGTTTCTTACTAAATTTTAAGTATATTGTGGCTGTCTTTGGCCCATTCGATATTTAATCACTTACATCATATTTTAAAAGACAGAAATTCTAGAACTGTATGAAGTTGGTAAGCCCTAAGTAAGTATAATAAGTTTATGTGAAATTTTATATCCAGAATGTATAATCTCATGTGTGTAATTTATATGGAAAGTATGTTTCATTTAATAAAGATAGACTTCACATGCAGATATTCAGAGTTCTGTCTCTTCTTTACAGGTGTAGTTCGAAATTTGGTTACCTATCGCACCCCAGCTCTATAACACCTATTGCGTATTATAATGGAGTTACACCTCCCTAGTCACTGTGACGTAAAGGAGGACGGAATACCCTAACTCTCTGTCTTCTTTCGATTCGAGAGTTTCTCCACCAACAAACCTATGATAGTCATCGTGAAATTATAACGTTTATGATCAACCAACCCAAAATTATATCATAATAATATGGGCAGCGGAAATGTTCTTACATAATATCCCTATAATTATGTGAGTGAAGCACATGCCAAGTTTTCTTACATATCTTTATTCAGAAAAAAGTATATGATTCATCATAAACAGATGCAATGTACTAATATACTAATATAAAAGAGAAAAGTAGTACCATTTATGGATTATGTATATTGAAATTACTATTTCAATGCATTATGTTATTAATAGTGGCTAATTTTTGTGTTCCAATACTTAAAATATGATATTCAAATAGAAATATTGTACGTCAAAATCAGTATATTTTGTTCGTTATTTTTGTGTAAAATCCCTATATTTTTACTTACATTCGGAGATTAAATGCCCTGTCAGATCCCTATAATTTAAACAACATATAGCTGGGAGGACTGCTTCTGATACTTTTTTCTCTACCAGAAACAAAATTAAGAGTGCAGACAACGGCAGCAGCACAATATCCATCAGAATAATGGCTGATCTCCCAAACCGACTGTAGCTATTACAAATTTACAATTAACATAATTTTACCTCAAATAACCCTGACCTGTGATGATTTGACCTGATATCGTCATACATAAACCAAATGAAAATCTGAACTAGTGGTCACATTGAGGTTTTAATTTTTGACCCTCCGTGAAAGCTCTCCCCGTGCTTTTCAGGTGTGTCGCTCGCGTGTGAGTATGACAAATTGCCATTTCAGTACCTGCATTCTTTACCTTAAACTACAAGAACTGATCAGTAGCTGCTACTGTCCAGGCCCATGTAAGTTAAGTTATTATGTTGACACCACTAATGCAACTTAAGGTACAAGGACCTTGATCTATGCTCTGTCGATCGCTGACTTAATAGAGAGCTGCCTTGCCTCAAGTGCAGTGTATCTTCGAACTTTAAAAACAATTTGGCGCATGAAACTTGATGAAAGTGGATTTATCATGTGGAAGGCAAAATGACAGTGACCTTTGACCTCTGGGCCTGAGAAATTAATAGGGATGTGCACCTGCCCAGGTACATATGAAGTATGATAAAACTGTATCCAAGAAACTTGACCTATCGAGCGGAAACAAAAAACCAGAGAAATGGTGAGCAATTTGTTCCCGTTAATAGTACAAAAAGCGTTTAACTCTTCTTAAAATAGTCAGTGTCAAATGCTTGGTCAACATTTAAATATTCTGATTATGAACATAGTATGTACTAAGGTTCATAGCAATCAACTAAAAACTGCAAGAGCAGTTGCATTCATAAAATTCCGTCATACAATACAGTCAGCTGAATGTTTAATAAAGGGCAATAACTCTTATAAAATCACTAGAGCACAAAGATTTGTCAATATGTGCATCTTTAGATGATGACCGTAATATGTATGAACTTTCACAGCAAACTATACAACATGAAAAAAGACTGCAAAAGAAGTTGCGTTCAGAAGATCCTGTCTTACACTGCATTCAGCAGCAAGGGCAATAACTGTGACAAATATTTCGTGTCTTTAAATGGTGCCCATAACATGTGCACAGTTTCAAGGCGATCCATTGAAAATTGTGACAAGTTGTGTTCACAAGATTATGTTATACACTACATCAGGTTGCAAGTCAAAAGTGCAATTATTCACGCATATCGCAGGAGCACAGGGATTTGTCGACATATGCAGCTACAGATGATGATCATAAAAGTTTCCGAGTTTGATGGCGATCCATTAAAACCCGTGAGACTAGTTCAGGAGATTCTATCATACATTGCATTCCGCTGCAAGTAAAAAAGGGCAATAAATCTTATACAAATTACGGGAACACAGTGATTTGACGGTATGCGCGTCTTCAGGTGATGACCATAATATTTACCAAGTTTCATAGCATTCATAAAACAAAAGGCGTGACTAGTTGCCCTCACGAGGTAGTGTCATGCACAGCATTAAGCTGTAAGACACAAAAGGGAAACAACTCAAACATTAATTGAACAAGCAAAATGATTTGTCGCTTTTGTGCATTTTCAGGTGATGCCCAAAGTATTTATCAAATATCACGCTAAACAAGAGGACCAGTAGGGCCTGATATTACTCACCGTGTAAATGACGTGTTACCGTGTGACTGCAGATTAATAAATGTATTGAAACTGTTAAGTGGCAAGACAAATTTGGAGTATTTAGTTGCTTCATTGTCTTTTAATGTTGATGTCGCTTACTTTATTTTTTAGACCATATATATTCTGGAAGTCGAAAGTTTATAATAAGGTTCGTGTTTGCTGATGGATTTGTTGTAATAAATACATTATTCGATTGTTCCCTGTTGTGAGAAAATTTAAGACTGTTTCATAATGTTGTTAATGAGAAACCCGTTCCAAAACTGGTTCTAGAATCCTAGGACAACTCGTCATTACAACGCTGTCAGATTATCAACGCCTAAAGCAGAGATTCAAAGATAATGACCTAACTACTACACTATGAAGGCCCCTGTATTTTTTTATTCGTGTTTGTCGACACAGTTCCACTAGTTAAAAAGTCAACAGATTAACTATGTGAGAAAGTCTCGCTCTTTGGAGACGTTCTCAAATTCAGGAACGTCATCGTTCCAGAAGACGGCTTTCCTTCGCTCTCGTGAGAAAAAGCCAGATAAAAACAGAACACGTTTGTATGTCTGACAATCAGGCACACACACACTAACCAATAAAACCAATGGACAACAGCTTTTTTGAAATTGAAATGTATACCTCTTGGTTAGAATATTTTTGTAAAAAGTGTCTTTGGAAACGCAAATGAAACATATCTAATTTTCAAAACATTCAGAATTGAAGATTGTCTGAGCGTTTTACTTAGTTTAGCCAAAATTTACCATATTTAAATTTCCTAGTTCTTTTTTACTTCAGATTTTTTTCTTCATGTTCTCCGATTAGATTATATATCTTTATTTTATCATATCTATTTCATAATTTGTCCTGATCTCCGCCTTTAAAGGCTGTTTGCTTGATTTATTTTTGTTTCCTGGGTGGTTCAAGTAATTTTATACGTTTATTGTGATTAAATGTGCTAAAACAGAAACGTAAAGAAGACCAGTTATATCTAAAAATAACCATGAAATGGAAATTTGAATTAAACCACATATTAAATACAGTCCAAATTAAACTATACAGAGAATTACTCTAGATCTTCATGAATAAAAAATTTGGGTTGCCTGGGAAGAGAGGGTAGAGAGGAACAAAGTATAGCCACTGGGAGAAAAGGGGCTGTTTTTATTACTACACTAGAAAAGATGCAGCCCAATGAGAAGTTAGCTACACAAGCCTGATAAGCAGTAATATATATATATATATATATATGCACACACACACAGTAACAGCCTTTTAAACACCTTAAATAAGGAAAACAAAAAGGAACAAGTGCATTCGTTTTATCCAAGGAGGTTGATAGTGGAGTTTGTATATGGTCAAAGATAGTCAAGGTTGATAGAAAGTATACTAAATCAAAAACAAAATCAGAAAGAAATCACAATCGTTAGCATAAGATAAATTATAGTTAAAACGGAAACAATCTTAGATGTAAATACAAAGGGACAGAGAGGCTATGTCTTCACGTGGTGGTTGTGGAAGGGTATGCTACCCTGGCGCCACGCGAGACAGACTTTCACAGGAATTCCTTAAAATAGGAACTTGACTATTTACACTTTACATGACAGTACAAACCAAAAGGGACAAAACATGTATAAATAACAATTGTGATTACACAAATATACATATCATGCAGAAATACATATCAGTACAGAAAAGCAACTACTTCTTTTTTCCCTACATACATCAAGCAGTATCATTATGGGAATTTTTTATTTTTCGTACTGATATAGGTCAAAGCCCATGACTTTACTTTCAAATCACACGAGAGTGCATGATTTACGCAAGTTCCTCTCGCCGTTGTTTAACAGAGCACATTATTTTATCGATGGAAAGGAAATTGAAGCATGTTTGAGCCATCTTGATATTTCCACGACAATTCTCGGACTCGCCAGATACAGTGATGATTATGCCACATCTGCTGGCCCGTCTATGATGTTTCATAAGGATGGATCCGACAATACAGATCATATCCGCAAAACCACAAAAGGCAACGCTGCCGCAGATGTAGAAGACATGATCATTGACACCAATGAAACTTATAACCTTGGATTCGCACAGCATCGCGGTCAACGTCATGGAAACTCGATATCGTTTTCGTGTGCGATTCCTCTCAGTCATATTTTTGGGTTTTGCAGAGATGTTCGCAAGGCTATTTTCGGAGCCAAACACGCAATCACATTATACCGAAAACCTAACGACAACGATGCGATTTGGCGTCATGGATGTGATGCTGGTAAAGTTGTGTTGTTGAAATTAGCATCGTGGATGCCTGTGATACTCTCTTCAGTGGCTGCAGAAACACGTTTGATGTCGTTTATGAGTTCTGGAGGTACATCACCGCTGTCATTTCACACACTTACCACAGACTTTTATGAAGGCAACGTTCAGCAGTAGTCATGGCAAATAACTACCCAACAAGGTATCAGCGTACCAAAACATGTATTTATAGCGTTTCGAACTGTAGCTCGAGCTCGCCATGGACAGACCGTTAATCAGATGATATTTGACTAACTAGGAGTGTCTGAAGTTTTTTGCGATTAAACAGTTATGAGGAACCCTCCGAAGAAATTGTACAGTACTTCACAAACAATAAGGTCGCACGTGCATATCACAAGATGTGGTCGTTCATGGGCCGGGCTCAAAACATTGACACAGGTCTGCACATTTCCCAGCACGACTTTCGTGCGTTGAGCAAGATTTATTACTTTTCGTTAGAACACCTGGACCTATATAGACAGCCTGTGGTCGACCTACACTTTTATGTGCTTGTAACACTGAGGTCCATGTGGGAATCCCGCCGCCGCTCCCCCACCCATCCCAGGCGGTTACAGATGTATTGCTGTAATTCTATCAGATAAGATGCTGTTGTTGGAGGGCGCAGGTGGTCGAATGAGGGATATTGAAGCGCCTGTAACCTGTAATTGTTGTAGCTGTTATAATTGAACAGAATGATTAAAAATAATGTCTTATCATGAAGTTAAACTTGGACTTAGCCCAAAGCAGCTTGCGAAAATAAGGAGCGCAATACAAAACGATTGCGTGGTCACATTGAGGCTTTCTCCGACAAAATTAACTGGAATTGTCCACGTGTGGTTGACCCAAACAAAACTTGATCAGCTTAATGCAGCCAAACAAAAGAACACCTCAGTTATCCAAGTAATATGTGGATATAAAACTCAGTGATATCAAGGTCGTAGTTGGTAACACCAAATTGCCAAGGAATGCAACGGTGTATGAGACACCAAAGCCAGTAATTTACGCATCGGATCTATCGCATGTAAATATTAATGGGTTTTATCCCAGTTGTCTTTATAGAATTGCTGCTGATAGATCCAGATATTATTTCTTTATAGTGTACACGTCTGCTATCACATGGATGTCACTTGGCATTCAATTACTGGCACAAAAACAATCATTGGATGAAGATTCTAAAACTCATAAAGTTAAAATATTAGAATCTAAGGATTCTTTATTCAGGTCAGATCCCAATGACAAGTAACTTAAACCTTTTTTGGTTGCAGGCTTGTTTAAGATCAATAAGGACGAAAGAATGGAGACACATGAGTTCAATATTGCGGATGAAGCGGTATTAACCGTGTTTGGCGTTTGTGTTTAAGATTTGTTATTATATATAAGTGACGGATTCTGACCGCGGTGATGAGGTTGCGGAATTTGCCGACGGAGTATTGGATCGGCTAACCAGAGATATCAATATCGATAGTGATTTTGTTCCGCTTGTCGATGCATGTCTGCCTGAAAACGATGTGAACAAACCCTCGTATACCCTAAAATATAATTTTGTTAAGAGCCAAATAGAAATCAACAGTTGGGACCACCCTAATGTGACCAATACCAACTCAAAGCCAGCTTGGAATCATTGCATTAGCAGGCGAAAACGCTCAGTCGCAGAATGCAAAGCCAGGTATGAAAACACCCAGGGATTGTTTCTTCAACGATGAAGTGGAGTTCACCTGTAAATCCACACCGGTTGCATTCACCTTTGATAGAGTTGCACCAACATTGATTCAAGCAAGAAAAGTAAAATCTCGACTGTTATTCAGCACTTTTCCATATCATTTTGTGTGCGAAGACAGGAACGATCGTTTCAGAAACGATTCAATGGCGTAATCAGTATGGTTTTATATGAACGTAATGCCAAGGCCCAAGAACGCACGATCACCGGAAATTTAAATATTACCCCGAAAGATATTTTCTATGATTTGTATGACAGTTTCACCAGTAAAAAAGAATAATAGGTTAGAAGTACGTGTGCGTGTTGGACCCGAAGAAGACCAGCGTGTCCAGCAATTATACTTCGCGATCACATTATTAATATAAGAACTATGATAGACCCTCAAACTTACCGACGCGAAACAATAATCGAAGTGGGGCAACAGCTGCGAGATGAAATCACCAAGACAACCACTACTCGTGAAATACAAACGCGTGTGTGTGCTTGTAGATGGGACTTGTGGAATCGCCGCGGCAATCACCGTTAGTCTGGGTATGGCGGGAATCGCAATCACAGCGACTATTATAGGCACACCAGTTGCAATTGTTGTTTGAGCAACATCAGTAGTAACCGGTGTGACTGGTGGCGCTGGTAAAATAATTTCGATACGATTACATTGACGAATACGTTTCTATTCGGAACTTCTCGTGGCAGTACAATTAGTAAACTCTACTCGATAGCTACAGAGAATAAAATAATTAGCATGGCGGAGTTCGAGAACCGTGTTGATGGAAATGGAAAACCACTGACGACATCGTGAACAGATACGGAACCAAGTCGTTAGCGACCGACACCAGGTAGCTGATTTACAGGCAGTGAAAATTGAGTAACTGTTTGATAGTGTACATCAATCTGCCCAGTAGTTTTCTGGCCGCACTGTTGCACCTTGTATAGTACCTTCGCTTGTGGGCGCATATGGGGGGGGGGGGGGGAGGCTCAACACAGGTTCACGCACTTGCTTAAATCAAGCACTCACGTGAGGTTTGAGAGTATAGTCATGGGGTATAGAAGGCTTTGACCTATATGGGTAAGAACATTCCAAATGTCCCATTATGATACTACTTATATTGATTTTATTTTCACATGTATTATTGATAAATGTTACTAGATTTCATTTCGGCGTTTCTTAACATTTTTAGAAATGAATGAATAAAAACGTGTATAACAAATGTAACAGAAGCATTGTTACGACTCTATGGTCTAAGAAAAATGTAGCAGAAAGAAAGTAAAACCAACAAATCAAGTACAAATCAACAAGCAATTTATTGCTAGATAATTAAAATGAATATCAAAAGACACTTACAGTTACGTGAATTTAAATTCAAATAATCCAATAATCCTAAGTGTCCTAATCACAAGTCATAAATATTGAATGTTCCGAATGAATCAATGTTCTTAGTGAACGAATGTTCCGAATGAAATAATCTTCCTAATGAACGAAGGTTCCGAATGAAGGAATGTTCCGAATGAATGGGTAGTATGGAATGTCCTGATGTACCCCAATAATGAAATCCAGATCATCTTTGAGAATGTCCTGAGGTATCCAAAAGTCATATATTTAAATCAAAAGGTTAATGAGCACTTTAGGTAACTCCAATTATTGTTCCAATAAATAATTCCTTTCAAATTATGTATACAGCAATATAGCACATCTACGATTCCAAACAGCCTGATGATTCCAAACACTGATCATAAAAAATAGGAATGTTTTTAACACAGGATTTTTTTAAATTGGAATGATTATAATGCGTATATCAAGGTCTTATATACTCTTTGCAAATGGCATATTTCACAACAGGAAACGTGCAATCTAACGACCCACAATGCAATACAAAATGCGTCATTCGAGTGGAATATCCCCAACAAATAGGCAACAACTCTAATCTTGAACTGAAATGTAGTCTACATCATTAGTAACCGATTAATTGTGGCATTGGTCCAGATACATGTCAATACCTACTTAACTGGGTAGAGGAACTGAAGATACTTCCAGGATAAAGAAGACTAGTGAAGACCACCTGCATACATTTTAGAATGGTAAATCAACTAGTAATGGATATCATAAATAAGGAAAAAGGAATGGGAAAAATGGAGTAGAAGACCATGAGAGAGCTTCAACCACAACAACAAGTAGAACAAACGCAGATAGAGCAACAGCAACTCACTGATGAGCAGTGGCAACTGTTCCAACGGTGTAATCTGAAGCAGCAACAGTAACAGTCACCACCAGAAGGGTGGAGGATTGAGAGAGTGAGGTTAAGCAGCCGCACTTTACCATGTCCATCTCTGTAGAGCTATGGCGAAATGATAGATAGGGAAATAAATATCCTGGATGTAGAGCTAGGACTGGGAGTTGCAGGCACTAGCTCTCTCTGAGATTAAAAAAGGCCTTTCTTATGGGTAAAGAACCGATCTTTTCAGGGCCACCCAGACTTGAACAGACAGAATACAACTCACTATTGTCAACCAAAACTTATATTTGTGTTTGATTATATGTATGTGCATGCATACGTTTGTATAAGAACTATTTTTGATGTAATTTATTTTTAATTTTATTTGCAATTTGGAAATAAAAATGGTTACAGTTTCTTTTGAAATTTCTGTGTAATTTGTAGACAACATTTTAATTATTAAACTTTCCTTTGTAAATGTTTGCACATGTGCTCTTTTTAACGTTTTTCAATTTTTTTTTTTGTTAAATGCGGATGCGTAAACGTTAACAAACTAGGTACGCATGTGCAAACATTTTTTAAATTTAAGTGCGCGTGAGCAAACCTTTTGCTTACATTGTTAAGTGCTCATGCGCACTAGATGTGATGGAATATCTTTGCACTTTGCATGATGGGATATCTCTATTGGTGATACTATGTTAAATTCCCATAGACACCATGTCGTCCCTCGATGTTAAACCGACAGACCTTTTTAATATTAAATTCCATTTGTCCCCAGATCAGCGCCCAATGTTAATCCTATGGACATTTTTCCCGTGAAATTCCTCTGTCCATAGACCAGCGAAAACACAAGATGGCCGGAGAGTTAATTTTCTCCTTGTCCACATACCGGCCCTATTAACTACTTATTTACTTTTGTTGCCTAAGATGTGTGTGTGTGTGTGTTTAAATCGACAAACTGCATAGTTATTGTTTAACTGAGAAGATAATATGATAGTATGCCTATGTATAATTCAAAGCACATCTTATCCTTGCATTTAAAGTTCATGTGTACATACATTTTTGATAAGTCGCGTACACTAATTCTTCATATTTTGTGGGAGTAACACTTTTATTTTGCTTTCTGTAGGTGGAGATTGCCTTTTAAATGTAACACTCCGATTAGGACAAATGTTTACACAGGAAAGAAATTACTATTGGTCATCTAAAACTTTCAGAATTTGCAATTGGTAAAAGCTTGATTCGAGGTTATATATATATATATATATATATATATATATATATATATATATATATATATATATATATATATATTTGTATTAAAATGTATTGAAAACATTAGAGGAGAACTAAGGATCCATACAATTTTTATATGAAAGCGGTGATTATTCATTCTCTTAGAAACTTATTGAAGTGTTTGTCCAACATATTGCATGTTACATTTTTTACAGGTTATCAAATAAATTACATCAGTTTATATGCAGTTAGTGTTATAAGGTAGATAAAACAATTCTTTAGTATTGGAGCTACTAAAATAGGTACTTTCTCTAATATTTGCACATTGAGAGCACCGACGTCTGTTGCATTTAGATGATGAAAAACATATTTTTAAATTTTCTGTCGGTTTAGTTCTGATCAAAAGATCTTGTAAATTCCTAGGTCTTCTATAAGCAAGAATTTGCTTGCTCTTGTAAAGTGTTTTGACGCTGTTGGGGAGATTCCAATATGTATTAATTGTAAGGCCTATATTTGGCAATGAAGGATTATATTGTATTATGAAAGGAATTACATTTTTCTCTTTCGTAATGCAACCAAGGTATTGAGTAAGTTGTACGGCTGTGCTATCATTGAGGTCAGTAACTGCGACAAAAAGAATATAGCAAACCTTGTCTACATACTTGTCGGCAGACGCTACATGGGGTCAGCTCTACCAAGACAAGAGCGAGGCCTTAGCATACAGCAACGGTCGCATGCGCACAGAGCTTGACCCAGACCTCCATCTAGTTGTTAACCACGTACAGAGAGAACTTTCAGATGGCTACCGACCGATTTCGCACCACATTCTCAACGGTATGCGAATCCCGCTTCACAAGCTTGTTAGCGCAATGGGCGACACTGCGGTTGCAGTGCGTACAGTTTGTGTCTACACGACTTTGCCGGAACAGGAAGCCCGCCAACATTTACAGGAGGCTGGCTTTCAATTTACAAAAGCAGACTTCTGCAGGTGGCAAGATGTGGGGTGCTTTCGTATCGACGCCAGCTCCCGTTTGCTTGAATGCCTGCTCTCTTGCAAGATATAGGACCTGGGGTGGTTATATGTAACGTATATCAGCCCTCGAGAACAAGCAGCAAATTGCAATGAATAACGAATGTGACGAAAAGGAGGCTGAAAGACTGATAGCAGCAAATGCACCGTGGAAGTGGACCGCAAAGGAAATAAACGGGTACCTGGCAAAACTGCTGGATGATGAAATAGAGGCACTCGTGGACGAACTTTCCGGTAAACAGCAGCAAGTTGACACGCCACCACCAAAGGCCGGCCCTCTCCCGATTGCAGGACGCTATCCCAGAACTGAAACAAGCGTCTTTCCGCTTAGCTGGGGGAAAAAAATCTTGGTCGAAACCCATGTGCGAAAGTTTTTGTTGTCTGTCCCACCAAGTCCTATTGCAACAGAGCCGCCAAGGAATACGGGTTGGAAGCCATCAATCTACACAGCCTGATTGGCCACAGACCGGATTTTTACAGAGGACGATGCAGTCCTCACATCACTATTATCTTCAAGGAGCTCTTCTTCTACACTATGTCGCAGCTTAAGGGCTATTGGTAATGCACAATTCAGTACAGGTGGGTCGGGTATGATACACTGATTGTGAACAAATGGTTACAAATATGGTAATAGTGATGCCCCATTTCTTTCGGTTAAGTATCCTGTAACATTTAACAGTGAGTGTGTGAAAGAATAACTTCTAATAAAAACAATTCCATACATCTTTGTCCACAGACTTTGATGCAGTGTACAGCAATATGGAGTAAGACATGCAGTGAAAAATAAATGTCACTGACACTTATGAATAATCCATTTAGTGGCAAGGAGAAGTGGATTTTGTATATAATACGTGGAGAAATTGAACATGAGCTGTTTTTCTGCATATACTGTTTCCAAATAAAATGGATTTGTGTCAGTCATGAACAACCTTGACAGTTGCTCCTAAGAAAGGGTAGGGAGGCCTGTACTGGCCATATGCAGCATTTTATGATGAAGACAATGACACAATTTTATATGTATTTTGGTAATAATAATAATGACACAATTTTCAGTCCAAAACATTATGCTGATTCCCCAAAATTAACAGTCTGGAATATTTTTATATTCTCCGCTCATATGTCTTTTGTACATACGCGTGGCTTTTTCGACACACCGTAGAATCCACCATAGAAAAGCACGTGGATATATACATGTATACATGTCATATTCACCGTCACTAAGCATGTGGCGCTATACTTAGTTTGACATTCAAGATTATTGACAATCGTTACATCCAACTTCTCATATATCTTACCTGATCAGTTTGTAATTTTGTTAAAATTTGTCAGTTTCTTGGTTTTATCAACACTCTTGCTTTACGGGAAGTGTCTTCTCACACACTAATGGAAACACATACCACAACTACAATAGTTCTCATACTTGCAAGCAAATTCAATATATATCCTATGTATGCATACATGTAAGGTTTATGTAGGACAATAAGCTAATGTCAAGCACTTTTCATTATCTTTAGACGGGTATTAAGAACGAAGGATTGATAAAACACGAAGATATAAACTTTGGCGGATTAATATTTGTATAACAGCATGCAGTGAAAGAGTCGAGGAAAAGAAGTAAAATGTAAACAAGTAAATAAGCCATTTCATAATTTCATAGTATGTATTTCAGGAATGTTTAGGAATTTTCTTTGCTATTAATAGTACCGATCACAACTGTACTTTCAATATGGAAAGTTTGATAGCCATCGGGCTATAGGTATGCGTGTAATATGACTGTCCCCCACGGGACCGGGTTGACTGGAAGAAAACCAATACATGACATCGTGATGTTTTCCACATGCAATTTACGCAAGGCTCAGGGTTTATGAAAAATGTAACGCTCGTTGATTCTTGCTTAGTCTTCATGCAACACGATAATTACAATGCAATAGCACAATACTGTCTCAATGATGTGATCTATTGCGCATAAAATGCAACATCAAATTGCCTATTTTAGCTCTTATAAATATCTTTTCTGCAAAACAGATTGTACCTGCACATTTAAATGACAATTTTTTAAGTTAATCATTTCTAACTTTTCACTGTTTACATACAATATATAATATATGGCTACACCACACCCACCCACCCAAATGAGCATGAGCACTGCAAGCTGGGAGGCAACTATATATTCAGTTTATTAATTTAACTATCTGACAATAGCTACAAAGCACACTGGCACTACTTTTAGAAGGAATTGTTTTGTATCGGCACAGAAGAGGGAAATTCAAAGGACTGTTTGTTACCATGTTGTTAGGTTTTGTACAATATATCTACAAATTACTTTACTACGCTCCGATTGCTTCATTAAAGGTAAATATCACGATAATAAAACTTTAAGTTGAATATAACTCGCTTTATCTCTCCAAAAGTCTGGGTTAGATCCCAGACACCATCATGTCTTCAAACCTCATCTGTTATTGCTTTACGTAGAAATGCACGAAAGGTAATCGTAAATATCGTCCTACAGTAAATATTTTGTTTTAACATAATGAGACAGAGCCGAAACCAGTTTAGATAACATATTCTTTAATATGGGCAATCTGTTATCAAAGGGAGGGTTGATTTTTATTACATGTCTGAAACAGGCTCTGGATCATAAGGAGGATAATTGGGGTCTTGGTATCAATTAAGCTCGTGTACATAGCCAATTTCCTAAACCATTGATGAGAGTGAAGCAGTTGCATATGATTTCTCTAACAGACGAGAGATAAAGAGTGGCAAAGCTATGATTGATATGGCCAATTATATGTCGAGGTTGTAATTTTTGGTAAAAGTATTGAGTGGTGATTGTGCAGAGCATTTCATAAGTATAAGAAGTGTGTCTCTCTCTGTCTCTCTCTGTCTCTGTCTCTCTCTCTCTCTCTCTCTCTCTCTCTCTCTCTCTCGGGCCTTCCAACACAGGAATCACACAATAGATTAATAATTAGAATACAAAAGAATACAACAGGAACTCATTTGCAGCAATATGTCATTAGTTGCATTTATTGATTTAATTCTGTACAAGTGAGTACGTGTACCTGAAAAAAAAACAATCATGGAGACAAAATGGAAGTCTACGTTTGACAGGTCTGACAAAGTTGTGTCTGTATGTGCGTGTGTCTGCCAAAAGACACAGGTTAAGGAGAGAGAGAGAGAGAGAGAGAGAGAGAGAGAGAGAGAGAAAGAGAGAGAGAGAGAGAAAGATAGCTTCCAAAAATGAATACGAGTTTTATAACTTTGAGTGTTACTTTAATCAATATCACTATTCAAATTAACGGACTAAATAAAATTCACCTTTGATGGAAGTTTGAAAAAATACATGGTCTACAAACATTGTGGAAAGTTAGAAAAGATACAACAAAATTTAGAAAGTTGTGTCTGTGTGTGCGTGTGTCTGCGAAAAGACTGGTTAAGGAGAGAGAGAGAGAGAGAGAGAGAGAGAGAGAGAGAGAGAGAGAGAGAGAGAGAGAGAGAGAGAGAGAGAGAGAACTTCCACAATGGAATACGAGTTTTAGATATTTGAGAGTTCCTTTAATCAATATCATTAATCAAATTAACTGAATATATGAAATTCACCTTTGATGGAAGTTTGAAAAATTACATGGTCCATAAACATTGTGGAAAGTTAGAAAAGATACAACAAATTTAGAATCTCTGAATGAATGCTAAAACTGGTTGATGGGATTAAATTTATCTGAATGAATGCTAAAACTAGTTGATGGGATTAAATTTATCTGAAGGAATGCTAAAACTGGTTGATGGGATTAAATTTATCTGAATGAATGCTAAACTGGTTGCCGGGATTAAATTTATCTGAATGAATGCTAAAACTGGTTGCCGGGATTAAATTTATCTGAATGAATGCTAAAACTTGTTGCCGGGATTAAATTTATCTGAATGAATGCTAAAACTGATTGATGGGATTAAATTTATCTGAATGAATGCTAAAACTGGTTGATGGGATTAAATTTATCTGAATGAATGCTAAAACTGGTTGATGGGATTAAATTTATCTGAATGAATGCTAAAACTGGTTGCCGGGATTAAATTTATCTGAATGAATGCTAAAACTGGTTGATGGGATTAAATTTATCTGAATGAATGCTAAAACTGGTTTATGGGATTAAATTTATCTGAATGAATGCTAAAACTGGTTGCCGGGATTAAATTTATCTGAATGAATCCTTAAACTGGTTGATGGATTAAATTTATCTGAATGAATGCTAAAACTGGTTGCCGGGATTAAATTTATCTGAATGAATGCTAAAACTGGTTGATGGGATTAAATTTATCTGAATGAATGCTAAAACTGGTTGATGGGATTAAATTTATCTGAATGAATGCTAAAACTGGTTGCCGGGATTAAATTTATCTGAATGAATGCTAAAACTGGTTGCCGGGATTAAATTTATCTGAATGAATGCTTAAACTGGTTGATGGGATTAAATTTATCTGAATGAATGCTAAAACTGGTTGCCGGGATTAAATTTATCTGAATGAATGCTAAAACTGGTTGATGGGATTAAATTTATCTGAATGAATGCTAAAACTGGTTGATGGGATTAAATTTATCTGAATGAATGCTAAAACTGGTTGATGGGATTAAATTTATCTGAATGAATGCTAAAACTGGTTGCCGGGATTAAATTTATCTGAATGAATGCTTAAACTGGTTGATGGGATTAAATTTATCTGAATGAATGCTAAAACTGGTTGCCGGGATTAAATTTATCTGAATGAATGCTAAAACTGGTTGCCGGGATTAAATTTATCTGAATGAATGCTAAAACTGGTTGATGGGATTAAATTTATCTGAATGAATGCTAAAACTGGTTGCCGGGATTAAATTTATCTGAATGAATGCTAAAACTGGTTGCCGGGATTAAATTTATCTGAATGAATGCTAAAACTGGTTGCCGGGATTAAATTTATCTGAATGAATGCTAAAACTGGTTGATGGGATTAAATTTATCTGAATGAATGCTAAAACTGGTTGCCGGGATTAAATTTATCTGAATGAATGCTAAAACTGGTTGCCGGGATTAAATTTATCTGAATGAATGCTAAAACTGGTTGCCGGGATTAAATTTATCTGAATGAATGCTTAAACTGGTTTATGGGATTAAATTTATCTGAATGAATGCTAAAACTGGTTAATGGGATTAAATTTATCTGAATGAATGCTAAAACTGGTTGATGGGATTAAATTTATCTGAATGAATGCTAAAACTGGTTGCCAGGATTAAATTTATCTGAATGAATGCTAAAACTGGTTGCGGGAATTAAATTTATCTGAATGAATGCTAAAACTGGTTGCGGGAATTAAATTTATCTGAGGATCCAAATATTATCATAGTTTATTTCCATGTACAGGTTTCCACTACCAGATTAAAGTGTCGTTCAGTAGTGTGTCCGGGTCAAGGACGGAGAGAGGAAAAGTAATCGTGAAGCTAATTGGGTCAAACGGACAGCTAGGAGAAAAAATGCTTACTAACGAGTCTGTAAACCTCATATTCCTTCGGGTTATTTTTTTTTTTTTTGGTGTTTTTTCTTCTTCCTGTTATCCGTTTTTTTCAATGTTTTATCTTTCTGTTTGAATCACAATATTATAAATAATTGTCAATGTACATGAGACAGCTTTCAAGGTTTAAACTGTTAATGAAAGTTGTCAAATAAAACATGGAAAAACTGAAGAAAAAAAAACGTTAAACATTGTGGTCATTGATTCAAAGAAACAACAGTAGCAAACAGGAGGATTGACAAATAAAAGTTTGGGGAAAATATACGGACCGTTATAGAGTAGGTGACAATTAAAAAGGGACAACCTTAAGAGACACCTCGTTCCGAAGGGAACTATATGGAAGAATGGTTTTCCTGCATTCAGACGAAAATAGGAGATGGATCAGTAGCAACCATGTTGGAGTCGTAATGGAAAGGCGTTATCAGCTTGTATTATTGTGTACTGCAATTTATGGTAATATTAAAATGTTGTTTTTAAAATATAATTAAATGCAGGGTAGTGTAAATAAATCCCAATTTCTTATTCAGTTTTATGGACATTGAACCGGGTAAGACGTATAGGTTTGTTGTGACCTCCACCCATGATCTTGGCACCGTGAACAGAGCTACAGTGAGCTGGCACCACAGTTCCAATGTATTAGACGTCACGAGCTGGAATATTCTTAACATACGTCATCCTAGCGTCTACATCCAGAAATTAGCAATAGTCAACGGAGAGACCAAGAGAACGTAAGGATAAATATTTGCCATTCATACAAAATCTGATAGGTGCTTCATGGATTTGTTGGAATAAAAATATTATTGGCTGGTTACCTATTAAGAATATTTAATAATGTTGTTAATGACAAACCTGCCAGATAAATTGATGTAATGATGTAAAAAGCTATTACAGCTAGTAGATTGTACTTGTCTCTCGGATTGTCAACCCCGACACGAGAGAGTCGAAGATAGAGGTCTAACCATTAAACTATGAAGGCTCCTGTTGCTGCTGTTTTTTTATATAATTATTTTCTATTTTGTTTGCTTGTTTGTTTGTTTGTTGGTTTGTTTGTTTGTTGGTGGGGGTGAGGTGGTTTCCTTTTTATTACGTCCTCAAATCTGGTCGTTTTTAAAGACGTCTTTCGCTCTCGTGAAAAATAGGCAGTCAAAGGGAGAGAATGTTTGTATACCTGACCCATGGTTCGTACAGCCCCAGAGAGCTGGTTGCTAAGGACTTCTAAAAGACTTCCAAATCTTTACAAGGAGTATTTTTTTCTTATGAAAGTTGAACCTTCTCCATACGTTGCTTTGTTTATCACAGGATGAAATGGATACAAAAATAAAAAGGAAAAAAAACTTATTTTTCCACCATTACTGCAAAAATGGAAGATATTCCATCTGGTAACTACCCGTGTCATTTGTCATTGATTCCATCCGATTTTTTTATATCCCGTTTTATTAAATAGTATTCATTATATTTGGGAAACTATGTGCATAACAACAAAATCCCTCTGAATTTAAAAAAGTTGTACATTTTATTCAGTTTTAACGTTTTGTATTCTCTCAGATAAATGTAACAAGTTTGATCACAAATTCAAGGAGATAAAAAAAAAGTTCAAGGACTTTACAAAAATAGAATTAACTTTTTAACAATTCAGGTTTTCAAGGCAATCCTTGAAATTCAAGGATTTGTCTAGGTTGTACGAAACATGAGACAATCAGCCATATATATATATATATATATATATATATATATATATATATATATATATATATATATATATATATATATATACACAAACCAATCATAACGGCCGATTGTAAACATTGCGCCCGAAATTACCTCCCATAGTAAATCCATGACAACAGCTTTTTCAGTTGAAATATCAACCCTGTTTAAACAACTTTTTTTTTCGTCTCTGGGAACGTAAACATAACATAAAATATTTATTAATATAAACTTTTATTCATTCAAAAGGAAATATTGTAAAGGCAACAGTGTCTTGTCTACCTCACAATTCTGATTTCCGAAGTTCCTATTTATTTCCCAAGGTTCCACTTCAGGATATGGATGCAAGTATACCAATTGTAGGATATATTTCTAAAATGTGAATGAAATTGTAGACTGTTTGAAAGTTATTTGGACGACCCAGACACAATCAAAATGGCGTTGTCTCGACTGAAAGCAGCACATGGCTGAAGGAAAATGTCTGGCTATTTGAAAACTGCACTCGACACTTCTATTTCTAAACTAAACAGTTTCTAAACGACAGCCTCCGTCATTAATTGAATATCTTTTGAGCTGTTCAAACGAAATGTATGGCTATTGACATAAAGAAAAGCAAGTCTTGTGAGATGTTATTTTTTCCGAAACCAAAAGTTGTTTTTGTCTGTTAGATACCGCTGAAGTAACTTCCTTTTGTCGTAAAAAATGATGACGTCCCCTAATTCGAAGACGTCTCCTTGAATCGAGACTTTCTCCAAGTTATTAATACCACCTGCGAAAGGAAACAAAGAAAGAAGGTAGAAAAGTGGCCATATTCTAGGAATAAACAGGCCATTTTTCTATCGTGGATAGCCCACCGGTAATGAGTTCACTTTGGTCCTTAGCTTAGATAAGTACACAGGCAGGTGATCGCACATCCATCACAGGCTGTTTTCTTCTGAGCTATCTTGATTCTTTCATCTAAATTGTCATGCCATGCCATTATATGAGCCGCACAGTATGTGTTGTAATTCGTTGGAACTTGTGCAATTGATGTAAAGGTTAAACTTGTTCATACATTTTCTTCTTTACCATTCCAGGGTTAATTTCTGTGGCCAGAATGCACAAATTGAGACAGACCAAACCAAGCTTCTTACAACAACGTGATGATAAGGAAATCACTAAACCCGCGTTCTATATCTTGAATATCTTGAATCTGTGAAGAAATTGTCGCTATTCTTCTTTGTCGTCGCTAGCACATATGATTATCTTTCCTCGGGGAATTTTTTAATTGTTATTCCTGTTGCTTTTGTTCGTCCTCACACTCCACTTGCTATTGTTCTTCTTAGCTTTGGAGCCTCCCAGTGATCCCTTCATTTATATAAATCCAAGTAAAATTCCTATATTGTTCCTTATAATTCATTCTAATTTCTTGTATCCCTATAATTATGTGGGTGAAGCACATGCCAATTTTTCCTATACATCTTTATTCAGAATATTTTTTATAAAAAGGAATAATATGATTTATCATGACGTATGTACTAATATAAAAAAGAAAAGTAGTACTAGTAACGGATTTGGTATGTTGAAATTATTATTTCAGTGCATTACGTTATTAATATTGTATAATTGTTATATTCCAATACTTCAAAATATGGTATTCAGTTGGAAATATTACGTCATAATCCGTTCATGAATTTCCTATAAAATTCTTATATTTTTACCAATATTTTGAGATTAAAGGTCCTATCAGATTCCCATAATTTAAACAAAATTTAGCTGGGAGGATTGCTTCGGCTATTTCTTCCTCTACCGGAAACAAAATTAAGAGTGCAGATAACAGCAACAACAAAATAACCAGCAGAATAATGGCTGATCTTCCTGATCAGCAGCAGCTATTACAATGTAGAATTAACATAATTTTACTCACATGACCCTGACCTGTAATGATTTGACCCGATGCCGTCATAAGTAAACCAAGTAAAAATCTGAAAATGTGGTCACCTTGAGGTTTTCTTTCTTGACCCCCCCCCCCATGCTATGCTGCTGTTTGTGTGCGAATATAAGACTAATTGCCATTTCAGTGCATGCACACTTTAGTTTAGACCACTACAACTGATTAGTAGCTGTTACTGTCCAACTGTAGTATACCAATACATTCTGATGAAAGTTGGGTGTATGCAAGTGTAGCTATTACGTAGAAACAAATAATGCAACTTTGCGAACAATGACCTTGACCTATGCTTTGTCGATCGCAAACTCAACAGGGAGCTGCCTTATTATGTGGAACCTCAAATGACCGTGACATTGACCTTTGCCATCTGGGCCCGAGAATTCATAGGGATGTGCCTCTGGTCAAGTATTTATGAAGTGTGGTGACAACTGAATCCAGGAAACTTGACGTATCGAGCGGAAATAAAACACTCGAGGACTGGTGAGCAATTTGCTCCCATATATGTACCCCGCCTCCTACACACAACTCATGATTCAAATGAGATACTAGTACAAAAAGCGCATAATTCTTCTTAAAATAGCCGGAAGCAAATGACTGGTCAACATGCATATATTTTGATTATGAGAATAACATGCAATAACTTTCCCCCAGCAGTCCACTAAAAACTGCAAGATTAGTTGCATTCACAAAATTCTGTCAAACAGTACATACAAACAGTACATCCAGTTTTAAGTCAATAAAGGGCAATGATTTTTACAAAATCACTAGAGCACGAAGATTTGTCAATATGTGCATCTTTAGATGATGACGATAATATGTATGTTGTTTGTTTTACTGATTAGTCCTTACAAACTACAGAGACCCAGATCTGCTGGCGCATTATGCGACGGCAGATCTGGGTATATGCAGTTTGCAGTTGGTATTCATTTATACGCGAATAAAACGGCAAGCTGCAAGACAAAAAAATGGCTAAAACTCTAACATAAATCGAGTTAGCAAAATGATATGTCGATATATATATCTTCAGGTGATGATCCTAGTATCGACCAAATTTCGTGCCAATCCATCAACAAGAAGCTAAAGAGGGCTTGATATAGATCACCTGGGTAACTGACATGTGTTAGCGTGTGAATGCAAATTTATACATGATTTGAAACTGTTGAGTGGAAATACAAATTTGGAGTATTTAATTGCTATATTGTCTATCAATGTTGATGTCGCTTATAATATTATTTTAGACCATATATATTTTGGAGATTTTAAGGTTCATAATAAATTTCGTACGTGCTTAATGCGTTTCTTGTAATAAAAACATTATTCGATTGGTCTCTGTTGTGAGCAAATTTAAGAATGTTTAATAATATTGTTGATAAAAAAATAAAAGTTTCAAAAATGGTTCCAGGAAGCAAGGACAACATGTCATTGTAACACTGTTGGATTATCAGCGCCTAAATCAGGGGTTCAAAGAGAGTAGCCTAACCACTACCCTATGAAGGTCCATGTAGGTTTGAAGTTCCTGTTTGTCTACCTAGTCCCACTAGTTAAAAGTCGACAGATTACCCGTGTTGGAATGCCTTGGTCTTTGGGAACGTCCTCAAATTCTGGGACGTTAACATTTCTTAAGACGGCTTTCTATCGCTCTCGCGAGAAAATGTGAGACAAAAGCAGAGAACGTTTCTACGTCTGACGATCAGGCACACTCATACTAACCAATACTGCGCAATAAACTACCTCCCCTAATTCGCGACAACAGCTTTTTAAAATTGTAATATGGACCTATTTTATAAAATAAAATTGTCAATGGAAACATAAATCAAACATAGTTCATTTTAAAAATATTCAGTATTAAAGACTGTGTGTGCGTTTGACTTAGTTTAGTCCACATTTCCCATATTTAAATTTCCTAATTCTATTTTAATTCTGATTTTGTTTTTCCTGTTCTCTGGTTAGGATTTTATATTTTTATTTATAATTTATATTCCATATTTTTTTCTCCCTGATCCCTGTCTTAAAATGCTATTTATTTTATTTTGTTTGTTTGCTGGTTTGTTCAAGTAAATTCATAAATTGATTGTTATAAAATGTGCTTAGAAGACACGTGAAGAAGACCAGTTATTGATACAATAACTATGGAATGGAACATTTTATTTAAAGAACATATTATACACAAACCAAATATATATATATATATATATATATATATATATATATATATATATATATATACAAACATACATACATACATACATACATACATACATACATGCATACATACATACATACATGTATACATACATACATACATACATACATACATACATACATACATACATACATACATACATACATACATACATACATACATACATACATACATACATACATACATACATACATACATACATACATGCAACACATATATGTGCCAGACAAGAATGACCGCAAGTTCAAAGTTCTTGACCGGCACGTACTCGGGACAACTGGACATCAGTCATAGGATATACAAATATCATTATATCAAATTGTCTTTGATTTTGTTTGTCCATCAAACTGTCAAATAAATACCTGAACGAAGTACAATACAAAGGTTACACTATTTGGTTTACCGATTGTTTCTTTGTCGGAAATCTTCATTCAAAGGTGTCTAGGTCTTGTTTACACAGTTTCTTTGTCGAACAATCAAAAGAAGTGTTGCCTATTAAGCTTGTTACTGCTGAACTGCCTGAAGGCTATACCGCTCCCAGTTAAGCTGGTCAAATCGGGTGGAGAAGGGCAATTTAACCCTTTAGTGAATTAGATTTCATAGATCGACTTCCCAGTAAGATATTTGTTATTCTGAAGGTGAGAGCAAATCGAAACAAACATCTGTACAAAGAAAACTAAGAGAATACTTTCACCAAACTGATGAACTTTATGTAAGTGGATTGACCAATGTGCAAATGTGGCAACATCATGATCCTTGATAGTTACACTGTGTACTCACGTTTTGTTTATCAACAAAATGTGTGGGGAAATCTGCATAGGGATAAACGTGTTGTTTGCAACTACCACCTGATGACAGCAATGGAGGGATCGAAACAGTTTTTTTAAATGAATATATATTATAAACAGTAGATTCATGTGTTTCTATCAAGTACGTCAAAATGTCCGGTTGCACTCGGGAAAATTTCAGGAATCATATATATATATAGTTGGTTCCCTAGGAAGAGGGAGGACCAAAGTGTAGCCACTGTGAGGAAGGGGCTGGGAAGTAGGTACGTGCTTGCTTGCCGGTCCACCTTTCACCCTCGCATGCAGGAAAAGTTCCACCCCTAACGAGGAGTTAACCAATGCCTCACTTCTAAACTTAAAATGAACCCCATTCAAAATTATCTTTAGAAAATTCTTTATAATTAGCTGAAAATATGCACACATAATGCAGAACGGGAGGAACGACATACAAATATAAAAGCTGTATGACTTTCAGTAAGAAGTAGTGGTAACTGTTCCAACAGTGGAATCTGCAGCATAAGCAACAACAGCAACAGTCACCACCAGAAGGGTGGAGGATTGAGAAAGTGAGGCTAATCAGCCTCACTTTACCCTGTCCGTCTCTGTAGATCCATAGCAAAAGGATAGGCAGGGAAACATATATTCTGGATGTAGAGCTAGCCCAGAAAGGTGCATGCAGTATCCCCCTCTGAGATTAAAAAGACTCTTCTCATGGGTAACGAACAACGCTTTTCAAGTCCGGCCAGGTTTTCAAGATTAATGTTGTGCTTTTCTTGGAACAATCCTATGGCGATAGTAAAGCCTTCTAACATGAAGATCTCCACTAAATTATACAAAATCCTTAGACAGAGTATACCAAATATAATCTAGTTCAATTTTAAATACAGTATTTGCAATGTTTTTGGAAAAAATCTCCTGCGGTTTTGACAGGTAAATCCGTTTCCAGAATTACAAATACCCTGATATAACTTTTGACTTCATTTGGTGACATCAGTTTTTCGTCATCAAAACTGAATATGTGTCCTTTGGCGTTACTGCTAACGGTAGGTATTACAATAAGCAATAAGTACACCGGCAATGTATAGATAACAACAACAAGATGCACGTGCATAGGCAGAAAGAACATTGATTTAAATTAGTGCTAATCCATCACTACCTCTTTGAATCACCTGAGTGGTTATTCAGAGGCGCAACTGGTTAATAGAACAATAAGTTCACTGTAGACTTACATCATGGTAATATTAAAGTAAGTCAAATTGTTCTAGTGGCTTAACAAATGGAAATATTGCTAAATTCTCTAGATTCAAATGTTAGTGCAGTGGATTATTTGTCACCATTAATCTCGTGATATCATATTTGGGCAAACAGTGCGTCAAAGTTGTGAGGTTAATTTTTAACAATGCGATTAGCTTTATACAGAGGTTATAATATATTGGGAGAAACTGTGATATGTCATGGTTCACGTGTACATAACAATACAAATAACAATATCTGAAATCTTTATGGGTGAAAATTAATATTCTAACGGCAGAAATAAAGCCGTGAGGATACAAAGCAAATTTACAGTCCATATTAGGACGCCATTTTTGATCACATCTAAAATATTTACAAATCACATCATTCTTGTTCTCCTCCTCTTCGATAACTCTAACGACATCTAAAATATCAGTCTCTCCAATCCCCCACCCCCAAAAAAAGTAATTGCAAAAGAGGAAGAATGACCACCATCACATTTCCTCTCATTGTTTTCTCTTCTTCATTATTGCTGTCATCTTGATTCTTTGCAGTTGAAAGAAATTTGAAATCTTTATTAGAAACTTTGTCAGGCGTAAACATGCTTCAGTGGTTCCGAGATTTAAATACCACGTGTGAATCATACCTATTTGACATGAAATTAGGTTGAAAACAGACTTGAAAAAAAGAAAGATATCGATCCGGTATACTATATATATATATATATATATATATATATATATATATATATATATATATATATATATATATATTTATATGTGTGTGTGCGTGTGTGTGTGTGTGTGAGTCTATGAGTGTGTGTGTGCAAATAAGGCCATAAATGTAACGAAAGAAACGGAGAAGATTAACAAGGATGCCGATATTCTAGCCAGGGCCAGCTTTAAAAGCAAAACATGTATGGAAGGGTATTGTATGTTCCCCGTGCTCGAGACTTGTACCTTTCTCAGTCCACAATAAGTGATATTAGTCCTATTTTACAACGACAAAAAGCTATTCATAGCCAAATCTAAGCATTTTTCAAGGTCGAGCTCACATATTTCAGAAATATTTTTTCTCGAATGTTTGACGGTTTGTCTAATTTAGGTGACGATAAATAAAGTTTCGTCTCATTTTCAGTCTTTTTATTACTGACCTACCAAAAATAAAAATACATTTAACATTCTCTTTGACTATGTGAGTATTTTTATTCTGACAGCTCCAAAGCTATTTGAATTAAAATGAATTTGAGGCATAAATACAAGCAAGGAAGATGCATTTATTGTCCAAACTTACAAGAACGTTTGATTCCGTTGATACACATGCTCTTTATCGTAAACAACAATAAACGTTTCCTTAAAAATAAATAGTTACAGAAGATATGAGGTATACGTTTGAAAACAAAAAAGAACTTTTTCTTGCACTTCTTATAGGAAATCTCTGGATACTTTATCTTACAATTCTTACAGAAATCTGATTGTTTTCATAATTAATGATGTGGGGTTTTTTTCTTTGAAAGTATGATGCCGATATTCAAGATTTTAGAAGACCTGAAGATCTCGCACTAAAATATCCGAACCCTTCGTCAGAGAAAATCAACTATAATTGAATTCAAGTAAAGAAACATGACGCCCATGACAAGTCTGCACTGGCAACGTGCCATAATTTTCTTTTGAAACAAATGACATATCAGCAAGATCTACAGACGATATATCATCTACAGCATTTGCTACTACTTTTCTTCTTGGAAATTTTTTTTTGGCTTATGTAGTTCTCCTGCTAATAAAACAAAAGAAGGAGGACCTACACCTAATTTATCCTTACTACCTATAATACCTTGCACAAATCTTCTAGCTCTCTCATATTTTCAGGTTTTATATTTCTTAATTCATTTAACATTATTTTATCACATCCATGCTTATCCTGTTCATTATCACGATAACAGATATCATGTTTCATTGCAATAGCATCTACCTGATTATAAGGTTTTTGCCCAGGTAGAGGATTATCATTTTCATCTAGTTGCTCATGAAGTGGGTTCCAAGGTCCAGTATATTTGTGACGAGTCTGTAAACCTCATATTCCTTCGGGTTATTTTTTTTTTTTTTGGTGTTTTTTCTTCTTCCTGTTATCCGTTTTTTTCAATGTTTTATCTTTCTGTTTGAATCACAATATTATAAATAATTGTCAATGTACATGAGACAGCTTTCAAGGTTTAAACTGTTAATGAAAGTTGTCAAATAAAACATGGAAAAACTGAAGAAAAAAAAACGTTAAACATTGTGGTCATTGATTCAAAGAAACAACAGTAGCAAACAGGAGGATTGACAAATAAAAGTTTGGGGAAAATATACGGACCGTTATAGAGTAGGTGACAATTAAAAAGGGACAACCTTAAGAGACACCTCGTTCCGAAGGGAACTATATGGAAGAATAGTTTTCCTGCATTCAGACGAAAATAGGAGATGGATCAGTAGCAACCATGTTGGAGTCGTAATGGAAAGGCGTTATCAGCTTGTATTATTGTGTACTGCAATTTATGGTAATATTAAAATGTTGTTTTTAAAATATAATTAAATGCAGGGTAGTGTAAATAAATCCCAATTTCTTATTCAGTTTTATGGACATTAAACCGGGTAAGACGTATAGGTTTGTTGTGACCTCCACCCATGATCTTGGCACCGTGAACAGAGCTACAGTGAGCTGGCACCACAGTTCCAATGTATTAGACGTCACGAGCTGGAATATTCTTAACATACGTCATCCTAGCGTCTACATCCAGAAATTAGCAATAGTCAACGGAGAGACCAAGAGAACGTAAGGATAAATATTTGCCATTCATACAAAATCTGATAGGTGCTTCATGGACTTGTTGGAATAAAAATATTATTGGCTGGTTACCTATTAAGAATATTTAATAATGTTGTTAATGACAAACCTGCCAGACAAATTGATGTAATGATGTAAAAAGCTATTACAGCTAGTAGATTGTACTTGTCTCTCGGATTGTCAACCCCGACACGAGAGAGTCGAAGATAGAGGTCTAACCATTAAACTATGAAGGCTCCTGTTGCTGCTGTTTTTTTATATAATTATTTTCTATTTTGTTTGCTTGTTTGTTTGTTTGTTGGTTTGTTTGTTTGTTGGTGGGGGTGAGGTGGTCTCCTTTTTATTACGTCCTCAAATCTGGTCGTTTTTAAAGACGTCTTTCGCTCTCGTGAAAAATAGGCAGTCAAAGGGAGAGAACGTTTGTATACCTGACCCATGGTTCGTACAGCCCCAGAGAGCTGGTTGCTAAGGACTTCTAAAAGACTTCCAAATCTTTACAAGGAGTATTTTTTTCTTATGAAAGTTGAACCTTCTCCATACGTTGCTTTGTTTATCACAGGATGAAATGGATACAAAAATAAAAAGGAAAAAAAACTTATTTTTCCACCATTACTGCAAAAATGGAAGATATTCCATCTGGTAACTACCCGTGTCATTTGTCATTGGATCCACCCGATTTTTTTATATCCCGTTTTATTAAATAGTATTCATTATATTTGGGAAACTATGTGCATAACAACAAAATCCCTCTGAATTTAAAAAAGTTGTACATTTTATTCAGTTTTAACCTTTTGTATTCTCTCAGATAAATGTAACTAGTTTGATCACAAGTTCAAGGAGATAAAAAAAAAGTTCAAGGACTTTACAAAAATAGAATTAACTTTTTAACAATTCAGGTTTTCAAGGCAATCCTTGAAATTCAAGGATTTGTCTAGGTTGTACGAAACATGAGACAATCAGCCATATATATATATATATATATATATATATATATATATATATATATATATATATATATATATATATATATATACACAAACCAATCATAACGGCCGATTGTAAACATTGCGCCCGAAATTACCTCCCATAGTAAATCCATGACAACAGCTTTTTCAGTTGAAATATCAACCCTGTTTAAACAACTTTTTTTTTCGTCTCTGGGAACGTAAACATAACATAAAATATTTATTAATATAAACTTTTATTCATTCAAAAGGAAATATTGTAAAGGCAACAGTGTCTTGTCTACCTCACAATTCTGATTTCCGAAGTTCCTATTTATTTCCCAAGGTTCCACTTCAGGATATGGATGCAAGTATACCAATTGTAGGATATATTTCTAAAATGTGAATGAAATTGTAGACTGTTTGAAAGTTATTTGGACGACCCAGACACAATCAAAATGGCGTTGTCTCGACTGAAAGCAGCACATGGCTGAAGGAAAATGTCTGGATACTTTGAAAACTGCACTCGACACTTCTATTTCTAAACTAAACAGTTTCTAAACGACAGCCTCCGTCATTAATTGAATATCTTTTGAGCTGTTCAAACGAAATGTATGGCTATTGACATAAAGAAAAGCAAGTCATGTGAGATGTTATTTTTTCCGAAACCAAAAGTTGTTTTTGTCTGTTAGATACCGCTGAAGTAACTTCCTTTTGTCGTAAAAAATGATGACGTCCCCTAATTCGAGGACGTCTCCTTGAATCGAGACTTTCTCCAAGTTATTAATACCACCTGCGAAAGGAAACAAAGAAAGAAGGTAGAAAAGTGGCCATATTCTAGGAATAAACAGGCCATTTTTCTATCATGGATAGCCCACCGGTAATGAGTTCACTTTGGTCCTTAGCTTAGATAAGTACACAGGCAGGTGATCGCACATCCATCACAGGCTGTTTTCTTCTGAGCTATCTTGATTCTTTCATCTAAATTGTCATGCCATGCCATTATATGAGCCGCACAGTATGTGTTGTAATTCGTTGGAACTTGTGCAATTGATGTAAAGGTTAAACTTGTTCATACATTTTCTTCTTTACCATTCCAGGGTTAATTTCTGTGGCCAGAATGCACAAATTGAGACAGACCAAACCAAGCTTCTTACAACAACGTGATGATAAGGAAATCACTAAACCCGCGTTCTATATCTTGAATATCTTGAATCTGTGAAGAAATTGTCGCTATTCTTCTTTGTCGTCGCTAGCACATATGATTATCTTTCGTCGGGGAATTTTTTAATTGTTATTCCTGTTGCTTTTGTTCGTCCTCACACTCCACTTGCTATTGTTCTTCTTAGCTTTGGAGCCTCCCAGTGATCCCTTCATTTATATAAATCCAAGTAAAATTCCTATATTGTTCCTTATAATTCATTCTAATTTCTTGTATCCCTATAATTATGTGGGTGAAGCACATGCCAATTTTTCCTATACATCTTTATTCAGAATATTTTTTATAAAAAGGAATAATATGATTTATCATGACGTATGTACTAATATAAAAAAGAAAAGTAGTACTAGTAACGGATTTGGTATGTTGAAATTATTATTTCAGTGCATTACGTTATTAATATTGTATAATTGTTATATTCCAATACTTCAAAATATGGTATTCACTTGGAAATATTACGTCATAATCCGTTCATGAATTTCCTATAAAATTCTTATATTTTTACCAATATTTTGAGATTAAAGGTCCTATCAGATTCCCATAATTTAAACAAAATATAGCTGGGAGGATTGCTTCGGCTATTTCTTCCTCTACCGGAAACAAAATTAAGAGTGCAGATAACAGCAACAACAAAATAACCAGCAGAATAATGGCTGATCTTCCTGATCAGCAGCAGCTATTACAAATGTAGAATTAACATAATTTTACTCACATGACCCTGACCTGTAATGATTTGACCCGATGCCGTCATACGTAAACCAAGTAAAAATCTGAAAATGTGGTCACCTTGAGGTTTTCTTTCTTGACCCCCCCCCCCCATGCTATGCAGCTGTTTGTGTGCGAATATAAGACTAATTGCCATTTCAGTGCATGCACACTTTAGTTTAGACCACTAGAACTGATTAGTAGCTGTTACTGTCCAACTGTAGTATACCAATACATTCTGATGAAAGTTGGGTGTATGCAAGTGTAGCTATTACGTAGAAACAAATAATGCAACTTTGCGAACAATGACCTTGACCTATGCTTTGTCGATCGCAAACTCAACAGGGAGCTGCCTTATTATGTGGAACCTCAAATGACCGTGACATTGACCTTTGCCATCTGGGCCCGAGAATTCATAGGGATGTGCCTCTGGTCAAGTATTTATGAAGTGTGGTGACAACTGAATCCAGGAAACTTGACGTATCGAGCGGAAATAAAACACTCGAGGACTGGTGAGCAATTTGCTCCCATATATGTACCCCGCCTCCTACACACAACTCATGATTCAAATGAGATACTAGTACAAAAAGCGCATAATTCTTCTTAAAATAGCCGGAAGCAAATGACTGGTCAACATGCATATATTTTGATTATGAGAATAACATGCAATAACTTTCCCCCAGCAGTCCACTAAAAACTGCAAGATTAGTTGCATTCACAAAATTCTGTCAAACAGTACATACAAACAGTACATCCAGTTTTAAGTCAATAAAGGGCAATGATTTTTACAAAATCACTAGAGCACGAAGATTTGTCAATATGTGCATCTTTAGATGATGACGATAATATGTATGTTGTTTGTTTTACTGATTAGTCCTTACAAACTACAGAGACCCAGATCTGCTGGCGCATTATGCGACGGCAGATCTGGGTATATGCAGTTTGCAGTTGGTATTCATTTATACGCGAATAAAACGGCAAGCTGCAAGACAAAAAAATGGCTAAAACTCTAACATAAATCGAGTTAGCAAAATGATATGTCGATATATATATCTTCAGGTGATGATCCTAGTATCGACCAAATTTCGTGCCAATCCATCAACAAGAAGCTAAAGAGGGCTTGATATAGATCACCTGGGTAACTGACATGTGTTAGCGTGTGAATGCAAATTTATACATGATTTGAAACTGTTGAGTGGAAATACAAATTTGGAGTATTTAATTGCTATATTGTCTATCAATGTTGATGTCGCTTATAATATTATTTTAGACCATATATATTTTGGAGATTTTAAGGTTCATAATAAATTTCGTACGTGCTTAATGCGTTTCTTGTAATAAAAACATTATTCGATTGGTCTCTGTTGTGAGCAAATTTAAGAATGTTTAATAATATTGTTGATAAAAAAATAAAAGTTTCAAAAATGGTTCCAGGAAGCAAGGACAACATGTCATTGTAACACTGTTGGATTATCAGCGCCTAAATCAGGGGTTCAAAGAGAGTAGCCTAACCACTACCCTATGAAGGTCCATGTAGGTTTGAAGTTCCTGTTTGTCTACCTAGTCCCACTAGTTAAAAGTCGACAGATTACCCGTGTTGGAATGCCTTGGTCTTTGGGAACGTCCTCAAATTCTGGGACGTTAACATTTCTTAAGACGGCTTTCTATCGCTCTCGCGAGAAAATGTGAGACAAAAGCAGAGAACGTTTCTACGTCTGACGATCAGGCACACTCATACTAACCAATACTGCGCAATAAACTACCTCCCCTAATTCGCGACAACAGCTTTTTAAAATTGTAATATGGACCTATTTTATAAAATAAAATTGTCAATGGAAACATAAATCAAACATAGTTCATTTTAAAAATATTCAGTATTAAAGACTGTGTGTGCGTTTGACTTAGTTTAGTCCACATTTCCCATATTTAAATTTCCTAATTCTATTTTAATTCTGATTTTGTTTTTCCTGTTCTCTGGTTAGGATTTTATATTTTTATTTATAATTTATATTCCATATTTTTTTCTCCCTGATCCCTGTCTTAAAATGCTATTTATTTTATTTTGTTTGTTTGCTGGTTTGTTCAAGTAAATTCATAAATTGATTGTTATAAAATGTGCTTAGAAGACACGTGAAGAAGACCAGTTATTGATACAATAACTATGGAATGGAACATTTTATTTAAAGAACATATTATACACAAACCAAATATATATATATATATATATATATATATATATATATATATATATATATATGTATATATATATATACAAACATACATACATACATACATACATACATACATACATACATACATACATACATACATACATACATACATACATACATACATACATACATACATACATACATACATACATACATACATACATACATACATACATACATGCAACACATATATGTGCCAGACAAGAATGACCGCAAGTTCAAAGTTCTTGACCGGCACGTACTCGGGACAACTGGACATCAGTCATAGGATATACAAATATCATTATATCAAATTGTCTTTGATTTTGTTTGTCCATCAAACTGTCAAATAAATACCTGAACGAAGTACAATACAAAGGTTACACTATTTGGTTTACCGATTGTTTCTTTGTCGGAAATCTTCATTCAAAGGTGTCTAGGTCTTGTTTACACAGTTTCTTTGTCGAACAATCAAAAGAAGTGTTGCCTATTAAGCTTGTTACTGCTGAACTGCCTGAAGGCTATACCGCTCCCAGTTAAGCTGGTCAAATCGGGTGGAGAAGGGCAATTTAACCCTTTAGTGAATTAGATTTCATAGATCGACTTCCCAGTAAGATATTTGTTATTCTGAAGGTGAGAGCAAATCGAAACAAACATCTGTACAAAGAAAACTAAGAGAATACTTTCACCAAACTGATGAACTTTATGTAAGTGGATTGACCAATGTGCAAATGTGGCAACATCATGATCCTTGATAGTTACACTGTGTACCCACGTTTTGTTTATCAACAAAATGTGTGGGGAAATCTGCATAGGGATAAACGTGTTGTTTGCAACTACCACCTGATGACAGCAATGGAGGGATCGAAACAGTTTTTTTAAATGAATATATATTATAAACAGTAGATTCATGTGTTTCTATCAAGTACGTCAAAATGTCCGGTTGCACTCGGGAAAATTTCAGGAATCATATATATATATATAGTTGGTTCCCTAGGAAGAGGGAGGACCAAAGTGTAGCCACTGTGAGGAAGGGGCTGGGAAGTAGGTACGTGCTTGCTTGCCGGTCCACCTTTCACCCTCGCATGCAGGAAAAGTTCCACCCCTAACGAGGAGTTAACCAATGCCTCACTTCTAAACTTAAAATGAACCCCATTCAAAATTATCTTTAGAAAATTCTTTATAATTAGCTGAAAATATGCACACATAATGCAGAACGGGAGGAACGACATACAAATATAAAAGCTGTATGACTTTCAGTAAGAAGTAGTGGTAACTGTTCCAACAGTGGAATCTGCAGCATAAGCAACAACAGCAACAGTCACCACCAGAAGGGTGGAGGATTGAGAAAGTGAGGCTAATCAGCCTCACTTTACCCTGTCCGTCTCTGTAGATCCATAGCAAAAGGATAGGCAGGGAAACATATATTCTGGATGTAGAGCTAGCCCAGAAAGGTGCATGCAGTATCCCCCTCTGAGATTAAAAAGACTCTTCTCATGGGTAACGAACAACGCTTTTCAAGTCCGGCCAGGTTTTCAAGATTAATGTTGTGCTTTTCTTGGAACAATCCTATGGCGATAGTAAAGCCTTCTAACATGAAGATCTCCACTAAATTATACAAAATCCTTAGACAGAGTATACCAAATATAATCTAGTTCAATTTTAAATACAGTATTTGCAATGTTTTTGGAAAAAATCTCCTGCGGTTTTGACAGGTAAATCCGTTTCCAGAATTACAAATACCCTGATATAACTTTTGACTTCATTTGGTGACATCAGTTTTTCGTCATCAAAACTGAATATGTGTCCTTTGGCGTTACTGCTAACGGTAGGTATTACAATAAGCAATAAGTACACCGGCAATGTATAGATAACAACAACAAGATGCACGTGCATAGGCAGAAAGAACATTGATTTAAATTAGTGCTAATCCATCACTACCTCTTTGAATCACCTGAGTGGTTATTCAGAGGCGCAACTGGTTAATAGAACAATAAGTTCACTGTAGACTTACATCATGGTAATATTAAAGTAAGTCAAATTGTTCTAGTGGCTTAACAAATGGAAATATTGCTAAATTCTCTAGATTCAAATGTTAGTGCAGTGGATTATTTGTCACCATTAATCTCGTGATATCATATTTGGGCAAACAGTGCGTCAAAGTTGTGAGGTTAATTTTTAACAATGCGATTAGCTTTATACAGAGGTTATAACATATTGGGAGAAACTGTGATATGTCATGGTTCACGTGTACATAACAATACAAATAACAATATCTGAAATCTTTATGGGTGAAAATTAATATTCTAACGGCAGAAATAAAGCCGTGAGGATACAAAGCAAATTTACAGTCCATATTAGGACGCCATTTTTGATCACATCTAAAATATTTACAAATCACATCATTCTTGTTCTCCTCCTCTTCGATAACTCTAACGACATCTAAAATATCAGTCTCTCCAATCCCCCACCCCCAAAAAAAGTAATTGCAAAAGAGGAAGAATGACCACCATCACATTTCCTCTCATTGTTTTCTCTTCTTCATTATTGCTGTCATCTTGATTCTTTGCAGTTGAAAGAAATTTGAAATCTTTATTAGAAACTTTGTCAGGCGTAAACATGCTTCAGTGGTTCCGAGATTTAAATACCACGTGTGAATCATACCTATTTGACATGAAATTAGGTTGAAAACAGACTTGAAAAAAAGAAAGATATCGATCCGGTATACTATATATATATATATATATATATATATATATATATATATATATATATATATATATATATATATATATATATATTTATATGTGTGTGTGCGTGTGTGTGTGTGTGTGTGAGTCTATGAGTGTGTGTGTGCAAATAAGGCCATAAATGTAACGAAAGAAACGGAGAAGATTAACAAGGATGCCGATATTCTAGCCAGGGCCAGCTTTAAAAGCAAAACATGTATGGAAGGGTATTGTATGTTCCCCGTGCTCGAGACTTGTACCTTTCTCAGTCCACAATAAGTGATATTAGTCCTATTTTACAACGACAAAAAGCTATTCATAGCCAAATCTAAGCATTTTTCAAGGTCGAGCTCACATATTTCAGAAATATTTTTTCTCGAATGTTTGACGGTTTGTCTAATTTAGGTGACGATAAATAAAGTTTCGTCTCATTTTCAGTCTTTTTATTACTGACCTACCAAAAATAAAAATACATTTAACATTCTCTTTGACTATGTGAGTATTTTTATTCTGACAGCTCCAAAGCTATTTGAATTAAAATGAATTTGAGGCATAAATACAAGCAAGGAAGATGCATTTATTGTCCAAACTTACAAGAACGTTTGATTCCGTTGATACACATGCTCTTTATCGTAAACAACAATAAACGTTTCCTTAAAAATAAATAGTTACAGAAGATATGAGGTATACGTTTGAAAACAAAAAAGAACTTTTTCTTGCACTTCTTATAGGAAATCTCTGGATACTTTATCTTACAATTCTTACAGAAATCTGATTGTTTTCATAATTAATGATGTGGGGTTTTTTTCTTTGAAAGTATGATGCCGATATTCAAGATTTTAGAAGACCTGAAGATCTCGCACTAAAATATCCGAACCCTTCGTCAGAGAAAATCAACTATAATTGAATTCAAGTAAAGAAACATGACGCCCATGACAAGTCTGCACTGGCAACGTGCCATAATTTTCTTTTGAAACAAATGACATATCAGCAAGATCTACAGCCGATATATCATCTACAGCATTTGCTACTACTTTTCTTCTTGGAAATTTTTTTTTGGCTTATGTAGTTCTCCTGCTAATAAAACAAAAGAAGGAGGACCTACACCTAATTTATCCTTACTACCTATAATACCTTGCACAAATCTTCTAGCTCTCTCATATTTTCAGGTTTTATATTTCTTAATTCATTTAACATTATTTTATCACATCCATGCTTATCCTGTTCATTATCACGATAACAGATATCATGTTTCATTGCAATAGCATCTACCTGATTATAAGGTTTTTGCCCAGGTAGAGGATTATCATTTTCATCTAGTTACTCATGAAGTGGGTTCCAAGGTCCAGTATATTTGTGACGAGTCTGTAAACCTCATATTCCTTCGGGTTATTTTTTTTTTTTTTGGTGTTTTTTCTTCTTCCTGTCTTCCGTTTTTTTCAATGTTTTATCTTTCTGTTTGAATCACAATATTATAAATAATTGTCAATGTACATGAGACAGCTTTCAAGGTTTAAACTGTTAATGAAAGTTGTCAAATAAAACATGGAAAAACTGAAGAAAAAAAAACGTTAAACATTGTGGTCATTGATTCAAAGAAACAACAGTAGCAAACAGGAGGATTGACAAATAAAAGTTTGGGGAAAATATACGGACCGTTATAGAGTAGGTGACAATTAAAAAGGGACAACCTTAAGAGACACCTCGTTCCGAAGGGAACTATATGGAAGAATGGTTTTCCTGCATTCAGACGAAAATAGGAGATGGATCAGTAGCAACCATGTTGGAGTCGTAATGGAAAGGCGTTATCAGCTTGTATTATTGTGTACTGCAATTTATGGTAATATTAAAATGTTGTTTTTAAAATATAATTAAATGCAGGGTAGTGTAAATAAATCCCAATTTCTTATTCAGTTTTATGGACATTGAACCGGGTAAGACGTATAGGTTTGTTGTGACCTCCACCCATGATCTTGGCACCGTGAACAGAGCTACAGTGAGCTGGCACCACAGTTCCAATGTATTAGACGTCACGAGCTGGAATATTCTTAACATACGTCATCCTAGCGTCTACATCCAGAAATTAGCAATAGTCAACGGAGAGACCAAGAGAACGTAAGGATAAATATTTGCCATTCATACAAAATCTGATAGGTGCTTCATGGACTTGTTGGAATAAAAATATTATTGGCTGGTTACCTATTAAGAATATTTAATAATGTTGTTAATGACAAACCTGCCAGACAAATTGATGTAATGATGTAAAAAGCTATTACAGCTAGTAGATTGTACTTGTCTCTCGGATTGTCAACCCCGACACGAGAGAGTCGAAGATAGAGGTCTAACCATTAAACTATGAAGGCTCCTGTTGCTGCTGTTTTTTATATAATTATTTTCTATTTTGTTTGCTTGTTTGTTTGTTTGTTGGTTTGTTTGCTTGTTGGTGGGGGTGAGGTGGTCTCCTTTTTATTACGTTCTCAAATCTGGTCGTTTTTAAAGACGTCTTTCGCTCTCGTGAAAAATAGGCAGTCAAAGGGAGAAAACGTTTGTATACCTGACCCATGGTTCGTACAGCCCCAGAGAGCTGGTTGCTAAGGACTTCTAAAAGACTTCCAAATCTTTACAAGGAGTATTTTTTTCTTATGAAAGTTGAACCTTCTCCATACGTTGCTTTGTTTATCACAGGATGAAATGGATACAAAAATAAAAAGGAAAAAAAACTTATTTTTTCACCATTACTGCAAAAATGGAAGATATTCCATCTGGTAACTACCCGTGTCATTTGTCATTGGATCCATCCGATTTTTTTATATCCCGTTTTATTAAATAGTATTCATTATATTTGGGAAACTATGTGCATAACAACAAAATCCCTCTGAATTTAAAAAAGTTGTACATTTTATTCAGTTTTAACGTTTTGTATTCTCTCAGATAAATGTAACTAGTTTGATCACAAATTCAAGGAGATAAAAAAAAAGTTCAAGGACTTTACAAAAATAGAATTAACTTTTTAACAATTCAGGTTTTCAAGGCAATCCTTGAAATTCAAGGATTTGTCTAGGTTGTACGAAACATGAGACAATCAGCCATATATATATATATATATATATATATATATATATATATATATATATATATATATATATATATATATATATATATACACAAACCAATCATAACGGCCGATTGTAAACATTGCGCCCGAAATTACCTCCCATAGTAAATCCATGACAACAGCTTTTTCAGTTGAAATATCAACCCTGTTTAAACAACTTTTTTTTTCGTCTCTGGGAACGTAAACATAACATAAAATATTTATTAATATAAACTTTTATTCATTCAAAAGGAAATATTGTAAAGGCAACAGTGTCTTGTCTACCTCACAATTCTGATTTCCGAAGTTCCTATTTATTTCCCAAGGTTCCACTTCAGGATATGGATGCAAGTATACCAATTGTAGGATATATTTCTAAAATGTGAATGAAATTGTAGACTGTTTGAAAGTTATTTGGACGACCCAGACACAATCAAAATGGCGTTGTCTCGACTGAAAGCAGCACATGGCTGAAGGAAAATGTCTGGATATTTGAAAACTGCACTCGACACTTCTATTTCTAAACTAAACAGTTTCTAAACGACAGCCTCCGTCATTAATTGAATATCTTTTGAGCTGTTCAAACGAAATGTATGGCTATTGACATAAAGAAAAGCAAGTCATGTGAGATGTTATTTTTTCCGAAACCAAAAGTTGTTTTTGTCTGTTAGATACCGCTGAAGTAACTTCCTTTTGTCGTAAAAAATGATGACGTCCCCTAATTCGAGGACGTCTCCTTGAATCGAGACTTTCTCCAAGTTATTAATACCACCTGCGAAAGGAAACAAAGAAAGAAGGTAGAAAAGTGGCCATATTCTAGGAATAAACAGGCCATTTTTCTATCGTGGATAGCCCACCGGTAATGAGTTCACTTTGGTCCTTAGCTTAGATAAGTACACAGGCAGGTGATCGCACATCCATCACAGGCTGTTTTCTTCTGAGCTATCTTGATTCTTTCATCTAAATTGTCATGCCATGCCATTATATGAGCCGCACAGTATGTGTTGTAATTCGTTGGAACTTGTGCAATTGATGTAAAGGTTAAACTTGTTCATACATTTTCTTCTTTACCATTCCAGGGTTAATTTCTGTGGCCAGAATGCACAAATTGAGACAGACCAAACCAAGCTTCTTACAACAACGTGATGATAAGGAAATCACTAAACCCGCGTTCTATATCTTGAATATCTTGAATCTGTGAAGAAATTGTCGCTATTCTTCTTTGTCGTCGCTAGCACATATGATTATCTTTCGTCGGGGAATTTTTTAATTGTTATTCCTGTTGCTTTTGTTCGTCCTCACACTCCACTTGCTATTGTTCTTCTTAGCTTTGGAGCCTCCCAGTGATCCCTTCATTTATATAAATCCAAGTAAAATTCCTATATTGTTCCTTATAATTCATTCTAATTTCTTGTATCCCTATAATTATGTGGGTGAAGCACATGCCAATTTTTCCTATACATCTTTATTCAGAATATTTTTTATAAAAAGGAATAATATGATTTATCATGACGTATGTACTAATATAAAAAAGAAAAGTAGTACTAGTAACGGATTTGGTATGTTGAAATTATTATTTCAGTGCATTACGTTATTAATATTGTATAATTGTTATATTCCAATACTTCAAAATATGGTATTCACTTGGAAATATTACGTCATAATCCGTTCATGAATTTCCTATAAAATTCTTATATTTTTACCAATATTTTGAGATTAAAGGTCCTATCAGATTCCCATAATTTAAACAAAATATAGCTGGGAGGATTGCTTCGGCTATTTCTTCCTCTACCGGAAACAAAATTAAGAGTGCAGATAACAGCAACAACAAAATAACCAGCAGAATAATGGCTGATCTTCCTGATCAGCAGCAGCTATTACAAATGTAGAATTAACATAATTTTACTCACATGACCCTGACCTGTAATGATTTGACCCGATGCCGTCATACGTAAACCAAGTAAAAATCTGAAAATGTGGTCACCTTGAGGTTTTCTTTCTTGACCCCCCCCCCATTCTATGCAGCTGTTTGTGTGCGAATATAAGACTAATTGCCATTTCATTGCATGCACACTTTAGTTTAGACCACTAGAACTGATTAGTAGCTGTTACTGTCCAACTGTAGTATACCAATACATTCTGATGAAAGTTGGGTGTATGCAAGTGTAGCTATTACGTAGAAACAAATAATGCAACTTTGCGAACAATGACCTTGACCTATGCTTTGTCGATCGCAAACTCAACAGGGAGCTGCCTTATTATGTGGAACCTCAAATGACCGTGACATTGACCTTTGCCATCTGGGCCCGAGAATTCATAGGGATGTGCCTCTGGTCAAGTATTTATGAAGTGTGGTGACAACTGAATCCAGGAAACTTGACGTATCGAGCGGAAATAAAACACTCGAGGACTGGTGAGCAATTTGCTCCCATATATGTACCCCGCCTCCTACACACAACTCATGATTCAAATGAGATACTAGTACAAAAAGCGCATAATTCTTCTTAAAATAGCCGGAAGCAAATGACTGGTCAACATGCATATATTTTGATTATGAGAATAACATGCAATAACTTTCCCCCAGCAGTCCACTAAAAACTGCAAGATTAGTTGCATTCACAAAATTCTGTCAAACAGTACATACAAACAGTACATCCAGTTTTAAGTCAATAAAGGGCAATGATTTTTACAAAATCACTAGAGCACGAAGATTTGTCAATATGTGCATCTTTAGATGATGACGATAATATGTATGTTGTTTGTTTTACTGATTAGTCCTTACAAACTACAGAGACCCAGATCTGCTGGCGCATTATGCGACGGCAGATCTGGGTATATGCATTTTGCAGTTGGTATTCATTTATACGCGAATAAAACGGCAAGCTGCAAGACAAAAAAATGGCTAAAACTCTAACATAAATCGAGTTAGCAAAATGATATGTCGATATATATATCTTCAGGTGATGATCCTAGTATCGACCAAATTTCGTGCCAATCCATCAACAAGAAGCTAAAGAGGGCTTGATATAGATCACCTGGGTAACTGACATGTGTTAGCGTGTGAATGCAAATTTATACATGATTTGAAACTGTTGAGTGGAAATACAAATTTGGAGTATTTAATTGCTATATTGTCTATCAATGTTGATGTCGCTTATAATATTATTTTAGACCATATATATTTTGGAGATTTTAAGGTTCATAATAAATTTCGTACGTGCTTAATGCGTTTCTTGTAATAAAAACATTATTCGATTGGTCTCTGTTGTGAGCAAATTTAAGAATGTTTAATAATATTGTTGATAAAAAAATAAAAGTTTCAAAAATGGTTCCAGGAAGCAAGGACAACATGTCATTGTAACACTGTTGGATTATCAGCGCCTAAATCAGGGGTTCAAAGAGAGTAGCCTAACCACTACCCTATGAAGGTCCATGTAGGTTTGAAGTTCCTGTTTGTCTACCTAGTCCCACTAGTTAAAAGTCGACAGATTACCCGTGTTGGAATGCCTTGGTCTTTGGGAACGTCCTCAAATTCTGGGACGTTAACATTTCTTAAGACGGCTTTCTATCGCTCTCGCGAGAAAATGTGAGACAAAAGCAGAGAACGTTTCTACGTCTGACGATCAGGCACACTCATACTAACCAATACTGCGCAATAAACTACCTCCCCTAATTCGCGACAACAGCTTTTTAAAATTGTAATATGGACCTATTTTATAAAATAAAATTGTCAATGGAAACATAAATCAAACATAGTTCATTTTAAAAATATTCAGTATTAAAGACTGTGTGTGCGTTTGACTTAGTTTAGTCCACATTTCCCATATTTAAATTTCCTAATTCTATTTTAATTCTGATTTTGTTTTTCCTGTTCTCTGGTTAGGATTTTATATTTTTATTTATAATTTATATTCCATATTTTTTTCTCCCTGATCCCTGTCTTAAAATGCTATTTATTTTATTTTGTTTGTTTGCTGGTTTGTTCAAGTAAATTCATAAATTGATTGTTATAAAATGTGCTTAGAAGACACGTGAAGAAGACCAGTTATTGATACAATAACTATGGAATGGAACATTTTATTTAAAGAACATATTATACACAAACCAAATATATATATATATATATATATATATATATATATATATATATATATATATATATATATATATATATATATATATATATATATATATATATATATATATATACAAACATACATACATACATACATACATACATGTATACATACATACATACATGCATACATACATACATACATACATACATACATACATACATACATACATACATACATACATACATACATACATACATACATACATACATACATACATACATGCAACACATATATGTGCCAGACAAGAATGACCGCAAGTTCAAAGTTCTTGACCGGCACGTACTCGGGACAACTGGACATCAGTCATAGGATATACAAATATCATTATATCAAATTGTCTTTGATTTTGTTTGTCCATCAAACTGTCAAATAAATACCTGAACGAAGTACAATACAAAGGTTACACTATTTGGTTTACCGATTGCTTCTTTGTCGGAAATCTTCATTCAAAGGTGTCTAGGTCTTGTTTACACAGTTTCTTTGTCGAACAATCAAAAGAAGTGTTGCCTATTAAGCTTGTTACTGCTGAACTGACTGAAGGCTATACCGCTCCCAGTTAAGCTGGTCAAATCGGGTGGAGAAGGGCAATTTAACCCTTTAGTGAATTAGATTTCATAGATCGACTTCCCAGTAAGATATTTGTTATTCTGAAGGTGAGAGCAAATCGAAACAAACATCTGTACAAAGAAAACTAAGAGAATACTTTCACCAAACTGATGAACTTTATGTAAGTGGATTGACCAATGTGCAAATGTGGCAACATCATGATCCTTGATAGTTACACTGTGTACCCACGTTTTGTTTATCAACAAAATGTGTGGGGAAATCTGCATAGGGATAAACGTGTTGTTTGCAACTACCACCTGATGACAGCAATGGAGGGATCGAAACAGTTTTTTTAAATGAATATATATTATAAACAGTAGATTCATGTGTTTCTATCAAGTACGTCAAAATGTCCGGTTGCACTCGGGAAAATTTCAGGAATCATATATATATATATAGTTGGTTCCCTAGGAAGAGGGAGGACCAAAGTGTAGCCACTGTGAGGAAGGGGCTGGGAAGTAGGTGCGTGCTTGCTTGCCGGTCCACCTTTCACCCTCGCATGCAGGAAAAGTTCCACCCCTAACGAGGAGTTAACCAATGCCTCACTTCTAAACTTAAAATGAACCCCATTCAAAATTATCTTTAGAAAATTCTTTATAATTAGCTGAAAATATGCACACATAATGCAGAACGGGAGGAACGACATACAAATATAAAAGCTGTATGACTTTCAGTAAGAAGTAGTGGTAACTGTTCCAACAGTGGAATCTGCAGCATAAGCAACAACAGCAACAGTCACCACCAGAAGGGTGGAGGATTGAGAAAGTGAGGCTAATCAGCCTCACTTTACCCTGTCCGTCTCTGTAGATCCATAGCAAAAGGATAGGCAGGGAAACATATATTCTGGATGTAGAGCTAGCCCAGAAAGGTGCATGCAGTATCCCCCTCTGAGATTAAAAAGACTCTTCTCATGGGTAACGAACAACGCTTTTCAAGTCCGGCCAGGTTTTCAAGATTAATGTTGTGCTTTTCTTGGAACAATCCTATGGCGATAGTAAAGCCTTCTAACATGAAGATCTCCACTAAATTATACAAAATCCTTAGACAGAGTATACCAAATATAATCTAGTTCAATTTTAAATACAGTATTTGCAATGTTTTTGGAAAAAATCTCCTGCGGTTTTGACAGGTAAATCCGTTTCCAGAATTACAAATACCCTGATATAACTTTTGACTTCATTTGGTGACATCAGTTTTTCGTCATCAAAACTGAATATGTGTCCTTTGGCGTTACTGCTAACGGTAGGTATTACAATAAGCAATAAGTACACCGGCAATGTATAGATAACAACAACAAGATGCACGTGCATAGGCAGAAAGAACATTGATTTAAATTAGTGCTAATCCATCACTACCTCTTTGAATCACCTGAGTGGTTATTCAGAGGCGCAACTGGTTAATAGAACAATAAGTTCACTGTAGACTTACATCATGGTAATATTAAAGTAAGTCAAATTGTTCTAGTGGCTTAACAAATGGAAATATTGCTAAATTCTCTAGATTCAAATGTTAGTGCAGTGGATTATTTGTCACCATTAATCTCGTGATATCATATTTGGGCAAACAGTGCGTCAAAGTTGTGAGGTTAATTTTTAACAATGCGATTAGCTTTATACAGAGGTTATAACATATTGGGAGAAACTGTGATATGTCATGGTTCACGTGTACATAACAATACAAATAACAATATCTGAAATCTTTATGGGTGAAAATTAATATTCTAACGGCAGAAATAAAGCCGTGAGGATACAAAGCAAATTTACAGTTCATATTAGGACGCCATTTTTGATCACATCTAAAATATTTACAAATCACATCATTCTTGTTCTCCTCCTCTTCGATAACTCTAACGACATCTAAAATATCAGTCTCTCCAATCCCCCACCCCCAAAAAAAGTAATTGCAAAAGAGGAAGAATGACCACCATCACATTTCCTCTCATTGTTTTCTCTTCTTCATTATTGCTGTCATCTTGATTCTTTGCAGTTGAAAGAAATTTGAAATCTTTATTAGAAACTTTGTCAGGCGTAAACATGCTTCAGTGGTTCCGAGATTTAAATACCACGTGTGAATCATACCTATTTGACATGAAATTAGGTTGAAAACAGACTTGAAAAAAAGAAAGATATCGATCCGGTATACTATATATATATATATATATATATATATATATATATATATATATATATATATATATATATATATATATATATATATATTTATATGTGTGTGTGCGTGTGTGTGTGTGTGTGTGTGAGTCTATGAGTGTGTGTGTGCAAATAAGGCCATAAATGTAACGAAAGAAACGGAGAAGATTAACAAGGATGCCGATATTCTAGCCAGGGCCAGCTTTAAAAGCAAAACATGTATGGAAGGGTATTGTATGTTCCCCGTGCTCGAGACTTGTACCTTTCTCAGTCCACAATAAGTGATATTAGTCCTATTTTACAACGACAAAAAGCTATTCATAGCCAAATCTAAGCATTTTTCAAGGTCGAGCTCACATATTTCAGAAATATTTTTTCTCGAATGTTTGACGGTTTGTCTAATTTAGGTGACGATAAATAAAGTTTCGTCTCATTTTCAGTCTTTTTATTACTGACCTACCAAAAATAAAAATACATTTAACATTCTCTTTGACTATGTGAGTATTTTTATTCTGACAGCTCCAAAGCTATTTGAATTAAAATGAATTTGAGGCATAAATACAAGCAAGGAAGATGCATTTATTGTCCAAACTTACAAGAACGTTTGATTCCGTTGATACACATGCTCTTTATCGTAAACAACAATAAACGTTTCCTTAAAAATAAATAGTTACAGAAGATATGAGGTATACGTTTGAAAACAAAAAAGAACTTTTTCTTGCACTTCTTATAGGAAATCTCTGGATACTTTATCTTACAATTCTTACAGAAATCTGATTGTTTTCATAATTAATGATGTGGGGTTTTTTTCTTTGAAAGTATGATGCCGATATTCAAGATTTTAGAAGACCTGAAGATCTCGCACTAAAATATCCGAACCCTTCGTCAGAGAAAATCAACTATAATTGAATTCAAGTAAAGAAACATGACGCCCATGACAAGTCTGCACTGGCAACGTGCCATAATTTTCTTTTGAAACAAATGACATATCAGCAAGATCTACAGCCGATATATCATCTACAGCATTTGCTACTACTTTTCTTCTTGGAAATTTTTTTTGGCTTATGTAGTTCTCCTGCTAATAAAACAAAAGAAGGAGGACCTACACCTAATTTATCCTTACTACCTAAAATACCTTGCACAAATCTTCTAGCTCTCTCATATTTTCAGGTTTTATATTTCTTAATTCATTTAACATTATTTTATCACATCCATGCTTATCCTGTTCATTATCACTATAACAGATATCATGTTTCATTGCAATAGCATCTACCTGATTATAAGGTTTTTGCCCAGGAGAGGATTATCATTTTCATCTAGTTACTCATGAAGTGGGTTCCAAGGTCCAGTATATTTGTGACGAGTCTGTAAACCTCATATTCCTTCGGGTTATTTTTTTTTTTTTTGGTGTTTTTTCTTCTTCCTGTCTTCCGTTTTTTTCAATGTTTTATCTTTCTGTTTGAATCACAATATTATAAATAATTGTCAATGTACATGAGACAGCTTTCAAGGTTTAAACTGTTAATGAAAGTTGTCAAATAAAACATGGAAAAACTGAAGAAAAAAAAACGTTAAACATTGTGGTCATTGATTCAAAGAAACAACAGTAGCAAACAGGAGGATTGACAAATAAAAGTTTGGGGAAAATATACGGACCGTTATAGAGTAGGTGACAATTAAAAAGGGACAACCTTAAGAGACACCTCGTTCCGAAGGGAACTATATGGAAGAATGGTTTTCCTGCATTCAGACGAAAATAGGAGATGGATCAGTAGCAACCATGTTGGAGTCGTAATGGAAAGGCGTTATCAGCTTGTATTATTGTGTACTGCAATTTATGGTAATATTAAAATGTTGTTTTTAAAATATAATTAAATGCAGGGTAGTGTAAATAAATCCCAATTTCTTATTCAGTTTTATGGACATTGAACCGGGTAAGACGTATAGGTTTGTTGTGACCTCCACCCATGATCTTGGCACCGTGAACAGAGCTACAGTGAGCTGGCACCACAGTTCCAATGTATTAGACGTCACGAGCTGGAATATTCTTAACATACGTCATCCTAGCGTCTACATCCAGAAATTAGCAATAGTCAACGGAGAGACCAAGAGAACGTAAGGATAAATATTTGCCATTCATACAAAATCTGATAGGTGCTTCATGGATTTGTTGGAATAAAAATATTATTGGCTGGTTACCTATTAAGAATATTTAATAATGTTGTTAATGACAAACCTGCCAGACAAATTGATGTAATGATGTAAAAAGCTATTACAGCTAGTAGATTGTACTTGTCTCTCGGATTGTCAACCCCGACACGAGAGAGTCGAAGATAGAGGTCTAACCATTAAACTATGAAGGCTCCTGTTGCTGCTGTTTTTTATATAATTATTTTCTATTTTGCTTGCTTGTTTGTTTGTTTGTTGGTTTGTTTGTTTGTTGGTGGGGGTGAGGTGGTCTCCTTTTTATTACGTTCTCAAATCTGGTCGTTTTTAAAGACGTCTTTCGCTCTCGTGAAAAATAGGCAGTCAAAGGGAGAGAACGTTTGTATACCTGACCCATGGTTCGTACAGCCCCAGAGAGCTGGTTGCTAAGGACTTCTAAAAGACTTCCAAATCTTTACAAGGAGTATTTTTTTCTTATGAAAGTTGAACCTTCTCCATACGTTGCTTTGTTTATCACAGGATGAAATGGATACAAAAATAAAAAGGAAAAAAAACTTATTTTTTCACCATTACTACAAAAATGGAAGATATTCCATCTGGTAACTACCCGTGTCATTTGTCATTGGATCCATCCGATTTTTTTATATCCCGTTTTATTAAATAGTATTCATTATATTTGGGAAACTATGTGCATAACAACAAAATCCCTCTGAATTTAAAAAAGTTGTACATTTTATTCAGTTTTAACGTTTTGTATTCTCTCAGATAAATGTAACTAGTTTGATCACAAATTCAAGGAGATAAAAAAAAAGTTCAAGGACTTTACAAAAATAGAATTAACTTTTTAACAATTCAGGTTTTCAAGGCAATCCTTGAAATTCAAGGATTTGTCTAGGTTGTACGAAACATGAGACAATCAGCCATATATATATATATATATATATATATATATATATATATATATATATATATATATATATATATATATATATATACACACAAACCAATCATAACGGCCGATTGTAAACATTGCGCCCGAAATTACCTCCCATAGTAAATCCATGACAACAGCTTTTTCAGTTGAAATATCAACCCTGTTTAAACAACTTTTTTTTTCGTCTCTGGGAACGTAAACATAACATAAAATATTTATTAATATAAACTTTTATTCATTCAAAAGGAAATATTGTAAAGGCAACAGTGTCTTGTCTACCTCACAATTCTGATTTCCGAAGTTCCTATTTATTTCCCAAGGTTCCACTTCAGGATATGGATGCAAGTATACCAATTGTAGGATATATTTCTAAAATGTGAATGAAATTGTAGACTGTTTGAAAGTTATTTGGACGACCCAGACACAATCAAAATGGCGTTGTCTCGACTGAAAGCAGCACATGGCTGAAGGAAAATGTCTGGATATTTGAAAACTGCACTCGACACTTCTATTTCTAAACTAAACAGTTTCTAAACGACAGCCTCCGTCATTAATTGAATATCTTTTGAGCTGTTCAAACGAAATGTATGGCTATTGACATAAAGAAAAGCAAGTCATGTGAGATGTTATTTTTTCCGAAACCAAAAGTTGTTTTTGTCTGTTAGATACCGCTGAAGTAACTTCCTTTTGTCGTAAAAAATGATGACGTCCCCTAATTCGAGGACGTCTCCTTGAATCGAGACTTTCTCCAAGTTATTAATACCACCTGCGAAAGGAAACAAAGAAAGAAGGTAGAAAAGTGGCCATATTCTAGGAATAAACAGGCCATTTTTCTATCGTGGATAGCCCACCGGTAATGAGTTCACTTTGGTCCTTAGCTTAGATAAGTACACAGGCAGGTGATCGCACATCCATCACAGGCTGTTTTCTTCTGAGCTATCTTGATTCTTTCATCTAAATTGTCATGCCATGCCATTATATGAGCCGCACAGTATGTGTTGTAATTCGTTGGAACTTGTGCAATTGATGTAAAGGTTAAACTTGTTCATACATTTTCTTCTTTACCATTCCAGGGTTAATTTCTGTGGCCAGAATGCACAAATTGAGACAGACCAAACCAAGCTTCTTACAACAACGTGATGATAAGGAAATCACTAAACCCGCGTTCTATATCTTGAATATCTTGAATCTGTGAAGAAATTGTCGCTATTCTTCTTTGTCGTCGCTAGCACATATGATTATCTTTCGTCGGGGAATTTTTTAATTGTTATTCCTGTTGCCTTTGTTCGTCCTCACACTCCACTTGCTATTGTTCTTCTTAGCTTTGGAGCCTCCCAGTGATCCCTTCATTTATATAAATCCAAGTAAAATTCCTATATTGTTCCTTATAATTCATTCTAATTTCTTGTATCCCTATAATTATGTGGGTGAAGCACATGCCAATTTTTCCTATACATCTTTATTCAGAATATTTTTTATAAAAAGGAATAATATGATTTATCATGACGTATGTACTAATATAAAAAAGAAAAGTAGTACTAGTAACGGATTTGGTATGTTGAAATTATTATTTCAGTGCATTACGTTATTAATATTGTATAATTGTTATATTCCAATACTTCAAAATATGGTATTCAGTTGGAAATATTACGTCATAATCCGTTCATGAATTTCCTATAAAATTCTTATATTTTTACCAATATTTTGAGATTAAAGGTCCTATCAGATTCCCATAATTTAAACAAAATATAGCTGGGAGGATTGCTTCGGCTATTTCTTCCTCTACCGGAAACAAAATTAAGAGTGCAGATAACAGCAACAACAAAATAACCAGCAGAATAATGGCTGATCTTCCTGATCAGCAGCAGCTATTACAAATGTAGAATTAACATAATTTTACTCACATGACCCTGACCTGTAATGATTTGACCCGATGCCGTCATACGTAAACCAAGTAAAAATCTGAAAATGTGGTCACCTTGAGGTTTTCTTTCTTGACCCCCCCCCATGCTATGAAGCTGTTTGTGTGCGAATATAAGACTAATTGCCATTTCATTGCATGCACACTTTAGTTTAGACCACTAGAACTGATTAGTAGCTGTTACTGTCCAACTGTAGTATACCAATACATTCTGATGAAAGTTGGGTGTATGCAAGTGTAGCTATTACGTAGAAACAAATAATGCAACTTTGCGAACAATGACCTTGACCTATGCTTTGTCGATCGCAAACTCAACAGGGAGCTGCCTTATTATGTGGAACCTCAAATGACTGTGACATTGACCTTTGCCATCTGGGCCCGAGAATTCATAGGGATGTGCCTCTGGTCAAGTATTTATGAAGTGTGGTGACAACTGAATCCAGGAAACTTGACGTATCGAGCGGAAATAAAACACTCGAGGACTGGTGAGCAATTTGCTCCCATATATGTACCCCGCCTCCTACACACAACTCATGATTCAAATGAGATACTAGTACAAAAAGCGCATAATTCTTCTTAAAATAGCCGGAAGCAAATGACTGGTCAACATGCATATATTTTGATTATGAGAATAACATGCAATAACTTTCCCCCAGCAGTCCACTAAAAACTGCAAGATTAGTTGCATTCACAAAATTCTGTCAAACAGTACATACAAACAGTACATCCAGTTTTAAGTCAATAAAGGGCAATGATTTTTACAAAATCACTAGAGCACGAAGATTTGTCAATATGTGCATCTTTAGATGATGACGATAATATGTATGTTGTTTGTTTTACTGATTAGTCCTTACAAACTACAGAGACCCAGATCTGCTGGCGCATTATGCGACGGCAGATCTGGGTATATGCATTTTGCAGTTGGTATTCATTTATACGCGAATAAAACGGCAAGCTGCAAGACAAAAAAATGGCTAAAACTCTAACATAAATCGAGTTAGCAAAATGATATGTCGATATGTATATCTTCAGGTGATGATCCTAGTATCGACCAAATTTCGTGCCAATCCATCAACAAGAAGCTAAAGAGGGCTTGATATAGATCACCTGGGTAACTGACATGTGTTAGCGTGTGAATGCAAATTTATACATGATTTGAAACTGTTGAGTGGAAATACAAATTTGGAGTATTTAATTGCTATATTGTCTATCAATGTTGATGTCGCTTATAATATTATTTTAGACCATATATATTTTGGAGATTTTAAGGTTCATAATAAATTTCGTACGTGCTTAATGCGTTTCTTGTAATAAAAACATTATTCGATTGGTCTCTGTTGTGAGCAAATTTAAGAATGTTTAATAATATTGTTGATAAAAAAATAAAAGTTTCAAAAATGGTTCCAGGAAGCAAGGACAACATGTCATTGTAACACTGTTGGATTATCAGCGCCTAAATCAGGGGTTCAAAGAGAGTAGCCTAACCACTACCCTATGAAGGTCCATGTAGGTTTGAAGTTCCTGTTTGTCTACCTAGTCCCACTAGTTAAAAGTCGACAGATTACCCGTGTTGGAATGCCTTGGTCTTTGGGAACGTCCTCAAATTCTGGGACGTTAACATTTCTTAAGACGGCTTTCTATCGCTCTCGCGAGAAAATGTGAGACAAAAGCAGAGAACGTTTCTACGTCTGACGATCAGGCACACTCATACTAACCAATACTGCGCAATAAACTACCTCCCCTAATTCGCGACAACAGCTTTTTAAAATTGTAATATGGACCTATTTTATAAAATAAAATTGTCAATGGAAACATAAATCAAGCATAGTTCATTTTAAAAATATTCAGTATTAAAGACTGTGTGTGCGTTTGACTTAGTTTAGTCCACATTTCCCATATTTAAATTTCCTAATTCTATTTTAATTCTGATTTTGTTTTTCCTGTTCTCTGGTTAGGATTTTATATTTTTATTGATAATTTATGTTCCATATTTTTTTCTCCCTGATCCCTGTCTTAAAATGCTATTTATTTTATTTTTGTTTGTTTGCTGGTTTGTTCAAGTAAATTCATAAATTGATTGTTATAAAATGTGCTTAGAAGACACGTGAAGAAGACCAGTTATTGATACAATAACTATGGAATGGAACATTTTATTTAAAGAACATATTATACACAAACCAAATATATATATATATATATATATATATATATATATATATATATATATATATATACAAACATACATAGATACATACATACATGTATACATACATACATACATGCATACATACATACATACATACATACATACATACATACATACATACATACATACATACATACATACATACATACATACATACATACATACATACATACATACATGCAACACATATATGTGCCAGACAAGAATGACCGCAAGTTCAAAGTTCTTGACCGGCACGTACTCGGGACAACTGGACATCAGTCATAGGATATACAAATATCATTATATCAAATTGTCTTTGATTTTGTTTGTCCATCAAACTGTCAAATAAATACCTGAACGAAGTACAATACAAAGGTTACACTATTTGGTTTACCGATTGTTTCTTTGTCGGAAATCTTCATTCAAAGGTGTCTAGGTCTTGTTTACACAGTTTCTTTGTCGAACAATCAAAAGAAGTGTTGCCTATTAAGCTTGTTACTGCTGAACTGCCTGAAGGCTATACCGCTCACAGTTAAGCTGGTCAAATCGGGTGGAGAAGGGCAATTTAACCCTTTAGTGAATTAGATTTCATAGATCGACTTCCCAGTAAGATATTTGTTATTCTGAAGGTGAGAGCAAATCGAAACAAACATCTGTACAAAGAAAACTAAGAGAATACTTTCACCAAACTGATGAACTTTATGTAAGTGGATTGACCAATGTGCAAATGTGGCAACATCATGATCGGTGATAGTTACACTGTGTACCCACGTTTTGTTTATCAACAAAATGTGTGGGGAAATCTGCATAGGGATAAACGTGTTGTTTGCAACTACCACCTGATGACAGCAATGGAGGGATCGAAACAGTTTTTTTAAATGAATATATATTATAAACAGTAGATTCATGTGTTTCTATCAAGTACGTCAAAATGTCCGGTTGCACTCGGGAAAATTTCAGGAATCATATATATATATAGTTGGTTCCCTAGGAAGAGGGAGGACCAAAGTGTAGCCACTGTGAGGAAGGGGCTGGGAAGTAGGTACGTGCTTGCTTGCCGGTCCACCTTTCACCCTCGCATGCAGGAAAAGTTCCACCCCTAACGAGGAGTTAACCAATGCCTCACTTCTAAACTTAAAATGAACCCCATTCAAAATTATCTTTAGAAAATTCTTTATAATTAGCTGAAAATATGCACACATAATGCAGAACGGGAGGAACGACATACAAATATAAAAGCTGTATGACTTTCAGTAAGAAGTAGTGGTAACTGTTCCAACAGTGGAATCTGCAGCATAAGCAACAACAGCAACAGTCACCACCAGAAGGGTGGAGGATTGAGAAAGTGAGGCTAATCAGCCTCACTTTACCCTGTCCGTCTCTGTAGATCCATAGCAAAAGGATAGGCAGGGAAACATATATTCTGGATGTAGAGCTAGCCCAGAAAGGTGCATGCAGTATCCCCCTCTGAGATTAAAAAGACTCTTCTCATGGGTAACGAACAACGCTTTTCAAGTCCGGCCAGGTTTTCAAGATTAATGTTGTGCTTTTCTTGGAACAATCCTATGGCGATAGTAAAGCCTTCTAACATGAAGATCTCCACTAAATTATACAAAATCCTTAGACAGAGTATACCAAATATAATCTAGTTCAATTTTAAATACAGTATTTGCAATGTTTTTGGAAAAAAATCTCCTGCGGTTTTGACAGGTAAATCCGTTTCCAGAATTACAAATACCCTGATATAACTTTTGACTTCATTTGGTGACATCAGTTTTTCGTCATCAAAACTGAATATGTGTCCTTTGGCGTTACTGCTAACGGTAGGTATTACAATAAGCAATAAGTACACCGGCAATGTATAGATAACAACAACAAGATGCACGTGCATAGGCAGAAAGAACATTGATTTAAATTAGTGCTAATCCATCACTACCTCTTTGAATCACCTGAGTGGTTATTCAGAGGCGCAACTGGTTCATAGAACAATAAGTTCACTGTAGACTTACATCATGGTAATATTAAAGTAAGTCAAATTGTTCTAGTGGCTTAACAAATGGAAATATTGCTAAATTCTCTAGATTCAAATGTTAGTGCAGTGGATTATTTGTCACCATTAATCTCGTGATATCATATTTGGGCAAACAGTGCGTCAAAGTTGTGAGGTTAATTTTTAACAATGCGATTAGCTTTATACAGAGGTTATAACATATTGGGAGAAACTGTGATATGTCATGGTTCACGTGTACATAACAATACAAATAACAATATCTGAAATCTTTATGGGTGAAAATTAATATTCTAACGGCAGAAATAAAGCCGTGAGGATACAAAGCAAATTTACAGTCCATATTAGGACGCCATTTTTGATCACATCTAAAATATTTACAAATCACATCATTCTTGTTCTCCTCCTCTTCGATAACTCTAACGACATCTAAAATATCAGTCTCTCCAATCCCCCACCCCCAAAAAAAGTAATTGCAAAAGAGGAAGAATGACCACCATCACATTTCCTCTCATTGTTTTCTCTTTTTCATTATTGCTGTCATCTTGATTCTTTGCAGTTGAAAGAAATTTGAAATCTTTATTAGAAACTTTGTCAGGCGTAAACATGCTTCAGTGGTTCCGAGATTTAAATACCACGTGTGAATCATACCTATTTGACATGAAATTAGGTTGAAAACAGACTTGAAAAAAAGAAAGATATCGATCCGGTATACTATATATATATATATATATATATATATATATATATATATATATATATATATATATATATATATATATATATATGTGTGTGTGTGTGTGTGTGTGTGTGTGTGTGTGAGTCTATGAGTGTGTGTGTGCAAATAAGGCCATAAATGTAACGAAAGAAACGGAGAAGATTAACAAGGATGCCGATATTCTAGCCAGGGCCAGCTTTAAAAGCAAAACATGTATGGAAGGGTATTGTATGTTCCCCGTGCTCGAGACTTGTACCTTTCTCAGTCCACAATAAGTGATATTAGTCCTATTTTACAACGACAAAAAGCTATTCATAGCCAAATCTAAGCATTTTTCAAGGTCGAGCTCACATATTTCAGAAATATTTTTTCTCGAATGTTTGACGGTTTGTCTAATTTGGGTGACGATAAATAAAGTTTCGTCTCATTTTCAGTCTTTTTATTACTGACCTACCAAAAATAAAAATACATTTAACATTCTCTTTGACTATGTGAGTATTTTTATTCTGACAGCTCTAAAGCTATTTGAATTAAAATGAATTTGAGGCATAAATACAAGCAAGGAAGATGCATTTATTGTCCAAACTTACAAGAACGTTTGATTCCGTTGATACACATGCTCTTTATCGTAAACAACAATAAACGTTTCCTTAAAAATAAATAGTTACAGAAGATATGAGGTATACGTTTGAAAACAAAAAAGAACTTTTTTTTGCACTTCTTATAGGAAATCTCTGGATACTTTATCTTACAATTCTTACAGAAATCTGATTGTTTTCATAATTAATGATGTGGGTTTTTTTTCTTTGAAAGTATGATGCCGATATTCAAGATTTAAGAAGACCTGAAGATCTCGCACTAAAATATCCGAACCCTTCGTCAGAGAAAATCAACTATAATTGAATTCAAGTAAAGAAACATGACGCCCATGACAAGTCTGCACTGGCAACGTGCCATAATTTTCTTTTGAAACAAATGACATATCAGCAAGATCTACAGCCGATGTATCATCTACAGCATTTGCTACTACTTTTCTTCTTGGAAATTTTTTTTGGCTTATGTAGTTCTCCTGCTAATAAAACAAAAGAAGGAGGACCTACACCTAATTTATCCTTACTACCTATAATACCTTGCACAAATCTTCTAGCTCTCTCATATTTTCAGGTTTTATATTTCTCAATTCATTTAACATTATTTTATCACATCCATGCTTATCCTGTTCATTATCACGATAACAGATATCATGTTTCATTGCAATAGCATCTACCTGATTATAAGTTTTTTGCCCAGGTAGAGGATTATCATTTTCATCTAGTTGCTCATGAAGTGGGTTCCAAGGTCCAGTATATTTGTGACGAGTCTGTAAACCTCATATTCCTTCGGGTTATTTTTTTTTTTTTTTTTGGTGTTTTTTCTTCTTCCTGTTATCCGTTTTTTTCAATGTTTTATCTTTCTGTTTGAATCACAATATTATAAATAATTGTCAATGTACATGAGACAGCTTTCAAGGTTTAAACTGTTAATGAAAGTTGTCAAATAAAACATGGAAAAACTGAAGAAAAAAAAACGTTAAACATTGTGGTCATTGATTCAAATAAACAACAGTAGCAAACAGGAGGATTGACAAATAAAAGTTTGGGGAAAATATACGGACCGTTATAGAGTAGGTGACAATTAAAAAGGGACAACCTTAAGAGACACCTCGTTCCGAAGGGAACTATATGGAAGAATAGTTTTCCTGCATTCAGACGAAAATAGGAGATGGATCAGTAGCAACCATGTTGGAGTCGTAATGGAAAGGCGTTATCAGCTTGTATTATTGTGTACTGCAATTTATGGTAATATTAAAATGTTGTTTTTAAAATATAATTAAATGCAGGGTAGTGTAAATAAATCCCAATTTCTTATTCAGTTTTATGGACATTGAACCGGGTAAGACGTATAGGTTTGTTGTGACCTCCACCCATGATCTTGGCACCGTGAACAGAGCTACAGTGAGTTGGCACCACAGTTCCAATGTATTAGACGTCACGAGCTGGAATATTCTTAACATACGTCATCCTAGCGTCTACATCCAGAAATTAGCAATAGTCAACGGAGAGACCAAGAGAACGTAAGGATAAATATTTGCCATTCATACAAAATCTGATAGGTGCTTCATGGATTTGTTGGAATAAAAATATTATTGGCTGGTTACCTATTAAGAATATTTAATAATGTTGTTAATGACAAACCTGCCAGACAAATTGATGTAATGATGTAAAAAGCTATTACAGCTAGTAGATTGTACTTGTCTCTCGGATTGTCAACCCCGACACGAGAGAGTCGAAGATAGAGGTCTAACCATTAAACTATGAAGGCTCCTGTTGCTGCTGTTTTTTTATATAATTATTTTCTATTTTGTTTGCTTGTTTGTTTGTTTGTTGGTTTGTTTGTTTGTTGGTGGGGGTGAGGTGGTCTCCTTTTTATTACGTCCTCAAATCTGGTCGTTTTTAAAGACGTCTTTCGCTCTCGTGAAAAATAGGCAGTCAAAGGGAGAGAACGTTTGTATACCTGACCCATGGTTCGTACAGCCCCAGAGAGCTGGTTGCTAAGGACTTCTAAAAGACTTCCAAATCTTTACAAGGAGTATTTTTTTCTTATGAAAGTTGAACCTTCTCCATACGTTGCTTTGTTTATCACAGGATGAAATGGATACAAAAATAAAAAGGAAAAAAAACTTATTTTTTCACCATTACTGCAAAAATGGAAGATATTCCATCTGGTAACTACCCGTGTCATTTGTCATTGGATCCATCCGATTTTTTTATATCCCGTTTTATTAAATAGTATTCATTATATTTGGGAAACTATGTGCATAACAACAAAATCCCTCTGAATTTAAAAAAGTTGTACATTTTATTCAGTTTTAACGTTTTGTATTCTCTCAGATAAATGTAACTAGTTTGATCACAAATTCAAGGAGATAAAAAAAATGTTCAAGGACTTTACAAAAATAGAATTAACTTTTTAACAATTCAGGTTTTCAAGGCAATCCTTGAAATTCAAGGATTTGTCTAGGTTGTACGAAACATGAGACAATCAGCCATATATATATATATATATATACACACACAAACCAATCATAACGGCCGATTGTAAACATTGCGCCCGAAATTACCTCCCATAGTAAATCCATGACAACAGCTTTTTCAGTTGAAATATCAACCCTGTTTAAACAACTTTTTTTTCGTCTCTGGGAACGTAAACATAACATAAAATATTTATTAATATAAACTTTTATTCATTCAAAAGGAAATATTGTAAAGGCAACAGTGTCTTGTCTACCTCACAATTCTGATTTCCGAAGTTCCTATTTATTTCCCAAGGTTCCACTTCAGGATATGGATGCAAGTATACCAATTGTAGGATATATTTCTAAAATGTGAATGAAATTGTAGACTGTTTGAAAGTTATTTGGACGACCCAGACACAATCAAAATGGCGTTGTCTCGACTGAAAGCAGCACATGGCTGAAGGAAAATGTCTGGATATTTGAAAACTGCACTCGACACTTCTATTTCTAAACTAAACAGTTTCTAAACGACAGCCTCCGTCATTAATTGAATATCTTTTGAGCTGTTCAAACGAAATGTATGGCTATTGACATAAAGAAAAGCAAGTCATGTGAGATGTTATTTTTTCCGAAACCAAAAGTTGTTTTTGTCTGTTAGATACCGCTGAAGTAACTTCCTTTTGTCGTAAAAAATGATGACGTCCCCTAATTCGAGGACGTCTCCTTGAATCGAGACTTTCTCCAAGTTATTAATACCACCTGCGAAAGGAAACAAAGAAAGAAGGTAGAAAAGTGGCCATATTCTAGGAATAAACAGGCCATTTTTCTATCATGGATAGCCCACCGGTAATGAGTTCACTTTGGTCCTTAGCTTAGATAAGTACACAGGCAGGTGATCGCACATCCATCACAGGCTGTTTTCTTCTGAGCTATCTTGATTCTTTCATCTAAATTGTCATGCCATGCCATTATATGAGCCGCACAGTATGTGTTGTAATTCGTTGGAACTTGTGCAATTGATGTAAAGGTTAAACTTGTTCATACATTTTCTTCTTTACCATTCCAGGGTTAATTTCTGTGGCCAGAATGCACAAATTGAGACAGACCAAACCATGCTTCTTACAACAACGTGATGATAAGGAAATCACTAAACCCGCGTTCTATATCTTGAATATCTTGAATCTGTGAAGAAATTGTCGCTATTCTTCTTTGTCGTCGCTAGCACATATGATTATCTTTCGTCGGGGAATTTTTTAATTGTTATTCCTGTTGCCTTTGTTCGTCCTCACACTCCACTTGCTATTGTTCTTCTTAGCTTTGGAGCCTCCCAGTGATCCCTTCATTTATATAAATCCAAGTAAAATTCCTATATTGTTCCTTATAATTCATTCTAATTTCTTGTATCCCTATAATTATGTGGGTGAAGCACATGCCAATTTTTCCTATACATCTTTATTCAGAATATTTTTTATAAAAAGGAATAATATGATTTATCATGACGTATGTACTAATATAAAAAAGAAAAGTAGTACTAGTAACGGATTTGGTATGTTGAAATTATTATTTCAGTGCATTACGTTATTAATATTGTATAATTGTTATATTCCAATACTTCAAAATATGGTATTCAGTTGGAAATATTACGTCATAATCCGTTCATGAATTTCCTATAAAATTCTTATATTTTTACCAATATTTTGAGATTAAAGGTCCTATCAGATTCCCATAATTTAAACAAAATATAGCTGGGAGGATTGCTTCGGCTATTTCTTCCTCTACCTGAAACAAAATTAAGAGTGCAGATAACAGCAACAACAAAATAACCAGCAGAATAATGGCTGATCTTCCTGATCAGCAGCAGCTATTACAAATGTAGAATTAACATAATTTTACTCACATGACCCTGACCTGTAATGATTTGACCCGATGCCGTCATACGTAAACCAAGTAAAAATCTGAAAATGTGGTCACCTTGAGGTTTTCTTTCTTGACCCCCCCCCCATGCTATGCAGCTGTTTGTGTGCGAATATAAGACTAATTGCCATTTCAGTGCATGCACACCTTAGTTTAGACCACTACAACTGATTAGTAGCTGTTACTGTCCAACTGTAGTATACCAATACATTCTGATGAAAGTTGGGTGTATGCAAGTGTAGCTATTACGTAGAAACAAATAATGCAACTTTGCGAACAATGACCTTGACCTATGCTTTGTCGATCGCAAACTCAACAGGGAGCTGCCTTATTATGTGGAACCTCAAATGACCGTGACATTGACCTTTGCCATCTGGGCCCGAGAATTCATAGGGATGTGCCTCTGGTCAAGTATTTATGAAGTGTGGTGACAACTGAATCCAGGAAACTTGACGTATCGAGCGGAAATAAAACACTCGAGGACTGGTGAGCAATTTGCTCCCATATATGTACCCCGCCTCCTACACACAACTCATGATTCAAATGAGATACTAGTACAAAAAGCGCATAATTCTTCTTAAAATAGCCGGAAGCAAATGACTGGTCAACATGCATATATTTTGATTATGAGAATAACATGCAATAACTTTCCCCCAGCAGTCCACTAAAAACTGCAAGATTAGTTGCATTCACAAAATTCTGTCAAACAGTACATACAAACAGTACATCCAGTTTTAAGTCAATAAAGGGCAATGATTTTTACAAAATCACTAGAGCACGAAGATTTGTCAATATGTGCATCTTTAGATGATGACGATAATATGTATGTTGTTTGTTTTACTGATTAGTCCTTACAAACTACAGAGACCCAGATCTGCTGGCGCATTATGCGACGGCAGATCTGGGTATATGCATTTTGCAGTTGGTATTCATTTATACGCGAATAAAACGGCAAGCTGCAAGACAAAAAAATGGCTAAAACTCTAACATAAATCGAGTTACCAAAATGATATGTCGATATGTATATCTTCAGGTGATGATCCTAGTATCGACCAAATTTCGTGCCAATCCATCAACAAGAAGCTAAAGAGGGCTTGATATAGATCACCTGGGTAACTGACATGTGTTAGCGTGTGAATGCAAATTTATACTTGATTTGAAACTGTTGAGTGGAAATACAAATTTGGAGTATTTAATTGCTATATTGTCTATCAATGTTGATGTCGCTTATAATATTATTTTAGACCATATATATTTTGGAGATTTTAAGGTTCATAATAAATTTCGTTAATGCGTTTCTTGTAATAAAAACATTATTCGATTGGTCTCTGTTGTGAGCAAATTTAAGAATGTTTAATAATATTGTTGATAAAAAAATAAAAGTTTCAAAAATGGTTCCAGGAAGCAAGGACAACATGTCATTGTAACACTGTTGGATTATCAGCGCCTAAATCAGGGGTTCAAAGAGAGTAGCCTAAGCACTACCCTATGAAGGTCCATGTAGGTTTGAAGTTCCTGTTTGTCTACCTAGTCCCACTAGTTAAAAGTCGACAGATTACCCGTGTTGGAATGCCTTGGTCTTTGGGAACGTCCTCAAATTCTGGGACGTTAACATTTCTTAAGACGGCTTTCTATCGCTCTCGCGAGAAAATGTGAGACAAAAGCAGAGAACGTTTCTACGTCTGACGATCAGGCACACTCATACTAACCAATACTGCGCAATAAACTACCTCCCCTAATTCGCGACAACAGCTTTTTAAAATTGTAATATGGACCTATTTTATAAAATAAAATTGTCAATGGAAACATAAATCAAACATAGTTCATTTTAAAAATATTCAGTATTAAAGACTGTGTGTGCGTTTGACTTAGTTTAGTCCACATTTCCCATATTTAAATTTCCTAATTCTATTTTAATTCTGATTTTGTTTTTCCTGTTCTCTGGTTAGGATTTTATATTTTTATTGATAATTTATGTTCCATATTTTTTTCTCCCTGATCCCTGTCTTAAAATGCTATTTATTTTATTTTTGTTTGTTTGCTGGTTTGTTCAAGTAAATTCATAAATTGATTGTTATAAAATGTGCTTAGAAGACACGTGAAGAAGACCAGTTATTGATACAATAACTATGGAATGGAACATTTTATTTAAAGAACATATTATACACAAACCAAATATATATATATATATATATATACAAACATACATACATACATACATACATACATGTATACATACATACATATATGCATACATACATACATACATACATACATACATACATACATACATACATACATACATACATACATACATACATACATACATACATACATACATACATGCAACACATATATGTGCCAGACAAGAATGACCGCCAGTTCAAAGTTCTTGACCGGCACGTACTCGGGACAACTGGACATCAGTCATAGGATATACAAATATCATTATATCAAATTGTCTTTGATTTTGTTTGTCCATCAAACTGTCAAATAAATACCTGAACGAAGTACAATACAAAGGTTACACTATTTGGTTTACCGATTGTTTCTTTGTCGGAAATCTTCATTCAAAGGTGTCTAGGTCTTGTTTACACAGTTTCTTTGTCGAACAATCAAAAGAAGTGTTGCCTATTAAGCTTGTTACTGCTGAACTGCCTGAAGGCTATACCGCTCACAGTTAAGCTGGTCAAATCGGGTGGAGAAGGGCAATTTAACCCTTTAGTGAATTAGATTTCATAGATCGACTTCCCAGTAAGATATTTGTTATTCTGAAGGTGAGAGCAAATCGAAACAAACATCTGTACAAAGAAAACTAAGAGAATACTTTCACCAAACTGATGAACTTTATGTAAGTGGATTGACCAATGTGCAAATGTGGCAACATCATGATCGGTGATAGTTACACTGTGTACCCACGTTTTGTTTATCAACAAAATGTGTGGGGAAATCTGCATAGGGATAAACGTGTTGTTTGCAACTACCACCTGATGACAGCAATGGAGGGATCGAAACAGTTTTTTTAAATGAATATATATTATAAACAGTAGATTCATGTGTTTCTATCAAGTACGTCAAAATGTCCGGTTGCACTCGGGAAAATTTCAGGAATCATATATATATATAGTTGGTTCCCTAGGAAGAGGGAGGACCAAAGTGTAGCCACTGTGAGGAAGGGGCTGGGAAGTAGGTACGTGCTTGCTTGCCGGTCCACCTTTCACCCTCGCATGCAGGAAAAGTTCCACCCCTAACGAGGAGTTAACCAATGCCTCACTTCTAAACTTAAAATGAACCCCATTCAAAATTATCTTTAGAAAATTCTTTATAATTAGCTGAAAATATGCACACATAATGCAGAACGGGAGGAACGACATACAAATATAAAAGCTGTATGACTTTCAGTAAGAAGTAGTGGTAACTGTTCCAACAGTGGAATCTGCAGCATAAGCAACAACAGCAACAGTCACCACCAGAAGGGTGGAGGATTGAGAAAGTGAGGCTAATCAGCCTCACTTTACCCTGTCCGTCTCTGTAGATCCATAGCAAAAGGATAGGCAGGGAAACATATATTCTGGATGTAGAGCTAGCCCAGAAAGGTGCATGCAGTATCCCCCTCTGAGATTAAAAAGACTCTTCTCATGGGTAACGAACAACGCTTTTCAAGTCCGGCCAGGTTTTCAAGATTAATGTTGTGCTTTTCTTGGAACAATCCTATGGCGATAGTAAAGCCTTCTAACATGAAGATCTCCACTAAATTATACAAAATCCTTAGACAGAGTATACCAAATATAATCTAGTTCAATTTTAAATACAGTATTTGCAATGTTTTTGGAAAAAAATCTCCTGCGGTTTTGACAGGTAAATCCGTTTCCAGAATTACAAATACCCTGATATAACTTTTGACTTCATTTGGTGACATCAGTTTTTCGTCATCAAAACTGAATATGTGTCCTTTGGCGTTACTGCTAACGGTAGGTATTACAATAAGCAATAAGTACACCGGCAATGTATAGATAACAACAACAAGATGCACGTGCATAGGCAGAAAGAACATTGATTTAAATTAGTGCTAATCCATCACTACCTCTTTGAATCACCTGAGTGGTTATTCAGAGGCGCAACTGGTTCATAGAACAATAAGTTCACTGTAGACTTACATCATGGTAATATTAAAGTAAGTCAAATTGTTCTAGTGGCTTAACAAATGGAAATATTGCTAAATTCTCTAGATTCAAATGTTAGTGCAGTGGATTATTTGTCACCATTAATCTCGTGATATCATATTTGGGCAAACAGTGCGTCAAAGTTGTGAGGTTAATTTTTAACAATGCGATTAGCTTTATACAGAGGTTATAACATATTGGGAGAAACTGTGATATGTCATGGTTCACGTGTACATAACAATACAAATAACAATATCTGAAATCTTTATGGGTGAAAATTAATATTCTAACGGCAGAAATAAAGCCGTGAGGATACAAAGCAAATTTACAGTCCATATTAGGACGCCATTTTTGATCACATCTAAAATATTTACAAATCACATCATTCTTGTTCTCCTCCTCTTCGATAACTCTAACGACATCTAAAATATCAGTCTCTCCAATCCCCCACCCCCAAAAAAAGTAATTGCAAAAGAGGAAGAATGACCACCATCACATTTCCTCTCATTGTTTTCTCTTTTTCATTATTGCTGTCATCTTGATTCTTTGCAGTTGAAAGAAATTTGAAATCTTTATTAGAAACTTTGTCAGGCGTAAACATGCTTCAGTGGTTCCGAGATTTAAATACCACGTGTGAATCATACCTATTTGACATGAAATTAGGTTGAAAACAGACTTGAAAAAAAGAAAGAAAGATATCGATCCGGTATACTATATATATATATATATATATATATATATATATATATATATATATATATATATATATATATATATTTATATGTGTGTGTGCGTGTGTGTGTGTGTGTGAGTCTATGAGTGTGTGTGTGCAAATAAGGCCATAAATGTAACGAAAGAAACGGAGAAGATTAACAAGGATGCCGATATTCTAGCCAGGGCCAGCTTTAAAAGCAAAACATGTATGGAAGGGTATTGTATGTTCCCCGTGCTCGAGACTTGTACCTTTCTCAGTCCACAATAAGTGATATTAGTCCTATTTTACAACGACAATAAGCTATTCATATCCAAATCTAAGCATTTTTCAAGGTCGAGCTCACATATTTCAGAAATATTTTTCCTCGAATGTTTGACGGTTTGTCTAATTTGGGTGACGATAAATAAAGTTTCGTCTCATTTTCAGTCTTTTTATTACTGACCTACCAAAAATAAAAATACATTTAACATTCTCTTTGACTATGTGAGTATTTTTATTCTGACAGCTCCAAAGCTATTTGAATTAAAATGAATTTGAGGCATAAATACAAGCAAGGAAGATGCATTTATTGTCCAAACTTACAAGAACGTTTGATTCCGTTGATACACATGCTCTTTATCGTAAACAACAATAAACGTTTCCTTAAAAATAAATAGTTACAGAAGATATGAGGTATACGTTTGAAAACAAAAAAGAACTTTTTTTTGCACTTCTTATAGGAAATCTCTGGATACTTTATCTTACAATTATTACAGAAATCTGATTGTTTTCATAATTAATGATGTGGGGTTTTTTTCTTTGAAAGTATGATGCCGATATTCAAGATTTTAGAAGGCCTGAAGAACTCGCACTAAAATATCCGAACCCTTCGTCAGAGAAAATCAACTATAATTGAATTCAAGTAAAGAAACATGACGCCCATGACAAGTCTGCACTGGCAACGTGCCATAATTTTCCTTTGAAACAAATGACATATCAGCAAGATCTACAGCCGATATATCATCTACAGCATTTGCTACTACTTTTCTTCTTGGAAATTTTTTTTTGGCTTATGTAGTTCTCCTGCTAATAAAACAAAAGAAGGAGGACCTACACCTAATTTATCCTTACTACCTATAATACCTTGCACAAATCTTCTAGCTCTCTCATATTTTCAGGTTTTATATTTCTTAATTCATTTAACATTATTTTATCACATCCATGCTTATCCTGTTCATTATCACTATAACAGATATCATGTTTCATTGCAATAGCATCTACCTGATTATAAGGTTTTTGCCCAGGTAGAGGATTATCATTTTCATCTAGTTGCTCATGAAGTGGGTTCCAAGGTCCAGTATATTTGTGACCTGGTAATGTCCATCCTCCTTTAGGTTTAGGTAATTTACCTATTATTTTATGAATATCAATTGCTCGACCTATAATAGCTCGTTTCTTACATGATTTACAATAAGTTACTGCCTTATTACCTTCTAGTAAAAAATGTATATCAGACTCACAATTGCAATGCATTATTTTATTATTTTGATAACATTTATAATGTAGTTGGTACTGCTTGTAAACAAATTTCAGGAGAATCTGGACGTATTATTATACCTGCTCCTGTTTGCTCAGGGATGGTTTGCTTTTTAAGAAATATTCTTTTATTCTTTCCACATATATCACATACACTTTTCATCATAGATCTGTTATTCTTTGTAGTAACAATAACCTCTTGCAAATTTCCAGTTCTAGTTTTACACTTAAGGCAGTATGTTGACATATTTATATTTATAATGTTAGATAAAATTTACAGCAATTTTATCATTGTTAGTACTTGGTGCTGTATCAAATTGAGTTATAAAATCAATAAACTTGATACCTTTTGACATTTGTTTGATAAACATTATACAGTAATATCCACATGCTGCACTATCTACTGGCTGAATCTGATTCGAATTATAGTTTATTTTTCTACCTACATATTTTTTAACTGTATCTGGAGGAGGAAGTCCGAATGAATCCAAGTAATTGTTATCATATAATGCTACCCAATGAGTACCATTACCTTCGTGAAAGTTTTGAATATTGATTATACAACTAGATTTTGGTACTTGTTTCTCAGGTAGTTGATCCTTTGAGAATTCTCCTTTAAATCCTTTTACATTACTTAATAGATCTAGTATTTCGAAATTACTTAACGCCTTGTACCTGAAAGTACTAGTCCCCTTCTTATTCCTAGCAGGTTCGGTAGGAGACTGCCCGCTATTCCTGCTAGAAGCGGAGCAAAAGGTAGAAATCCTCCTTGGACTTTCCTCGTTCTTTTTTTTTAGGTGATTTTTGCTTTTTAGGAGATGCTCTCTTCTTAGGAGATGCTCTCTTTTTTGGCGGCATGATTATTAAAAAATATTTAGATAAAATTTAAATTGTGACCTTAATACCGTTTCCAGATACTGCTTTCTTAGTTGCTCCTGATATCGCTCCAGATGCTGCTGCTACACCTAGTGTTCCTAATACTGGTAATATCTTTGGTAGTATTGTACTAGCAAGTACTGAAAGTGCAGGTCCGATGAAATCTCCTTTACGTGACATAGCTATTATTTGAGCTTTTGATAAATTAAGTATAAATGTTTTACCTAATTCTATCTTATTAGCTTGCATGTTTGTTACTAAAAGTTTAGTAGGAGTACCTCCTAATTTGTTTGATAATCTTATTGAAACAGGCTCTTTCTTAGCAGATGCGCTTGATATTTTTCTTATTTGTCCATGAGACAAATTTACTTCTACTGTAATATATCTCATTAGTTATACATTTTACATAAATTTTAGACTACTACTGACATTTTACCTTCGTAAGAATCTAGCTTGATATATCTGTTTGATACTACAAGTGCATAAACATAATATGCAGGAGGAACTGCGCCTAAAGTCCAAGTTACTTCAACAGCAGAAGTAGAATTAATTTCTTTCTCTGGATGTTTAGAAACGTCAAAGTGGAAAATAGGATATAAAGTTCTAAATTCCCCAATTGAGATTTGAGATCCATCTCCTTCATCCTGATACTTCTGCATTGTTTCCATTAACATAATATATGCACGTGAAATATTTATAGTAGCTTGATTAAAGTCACATTCTAACATTCTATCAGGATACTGCCTAGAACTAATTCTTACATTCATTCTGCTAACCTGCATATTATCAAATACCATATTATTCTGATACTTGCATTCTGAAACACTACAAATACGTGACGAGGAAGTTGCTCACTTGAAGTTGTAGTTACTCTCCAAGTGTACGATGTTACTCCTGCTACAATTGATTGCCTATAGATTTTATTTTGTTCAAAGTAGATATTTCTTGCAAAAGCTTTTAGTTGAGATTCTACAGTAATAGATCTTTCTATAGTCATTACTAGCTTGGGCATCCAGAGAGAAAGTTGCTTTATAACAAATTGCCAATCTGCAATATCTGATCGTTTCATGATAATGTTATTATTTTCTGCTCTATTAAGGGTAATAGTATGTTTTACGCTCCTAAATACCTTATTAAAATCATGGCAAAATCCAAATATACTGCTTAGTGGGCGAAATATACTAATCTGATTACCATTATCAGTAAGTGATCTTCGTTTAACGTATCCTTCATTATAAAATGAAGATATTTTTGACAAATTAGTTATTACTGGTAAAATTGCTGTTATTATTTCATTAACTGATGGTAGAGCAGTAGTAGAAGGATTAGCTGCAGCTTGTAATATTACTGGGAGACCTAACATTACTCTTATTTGATTTATAATTGGTAGCATTTGAGCAAAAGTAGCAACTGCTCCAAGAGCAGGGAGACCAAAAAGTGGAGCATATGGTATGAGAAATCCTCTTATTGTTACTTCATCTGCAGCATCGTTTGCACCTGCTGCTAATGCTGCTCTTCCTAGAAAAAATTCATTTGAAACTGGTAATCCTAATGATGTATCTTTATACCATAGCATGTTAGTAGCAACTGAACGTGAGTAATCCTCTGAAAATCTAACAGTGTTTAGAATAGTACTTGCAACTGGTAGGTACATACAGATATCTTCTATAGTTTGATTATTAAGTTGATATTTAGCACTTTGAAGCAGAGATCATCCATTATTAATGAGAGCTATTTCATCTCTTATATTAAATGCTATATCAGGATTAGCTGAAGTCATATGTTTACCTCGTACTTCAAGAAAAGCTTTATGAGGTAGCAGATACAAATCATCATCTCTAGTACTTATTTTTCTTTGCCCGAGAGTATTCTGATTATTAGAATTATCATCCAGATACTCTATGTACTCAAATTATGTTACTGATTCATCTAGATCTATTACTTCATTGAGATCGACGTAGGTTGTCATAGCCATTTTATTTATAAATATTACATAAAATTTTTATGTTTAAAATACTGGTAATTCAACAGGCTTAGTTCTAGGACTAGTTCTTAACATTAAATTACTTACTATCTGCTCTCCTTGCTAAGATCACAATTTATTAGTAGTAGTTACCATTGCACGTGCAGTTTCAGGAGTAGGAGCTATTTGTTCGATAGCCTGTTTGATTTCTGTATTAGTTGGAGGAGGAGTTCCTTTAATCTTATCGGTAATCTTTTGGCCCACTGCAGTTCCTTCTGCAGATATTGATCCAGTTGCAAATGCTTTTGTAGCATCTATTGCAATTGGAGCAACTTTTTGTGCGAAACCTGGAGCATGTTCAATTATTTTGGAAAATATATTACCAAAGAATCCTCCTACTATCTTTTTATTGTAGACTTTCTTCGATCTCATTTTATTTCTTTGAATTTGATAGAATTTAGATACTTTGACGTAAATGTAGGTTGTATGTTACTTGCTCGTTATTCAGATCAAGTTGCCTTCCAGTCTGATCTGTTAACGTCATATTTATAAAAGATATACTAGTTTCCAGATTAACAAGATAATAAATCATTTGCCTAGGTTGAATTTGTAGTAGAGATCCAGGAGATACATTCGGACTAAATGAATAAATCGTTTGTCACTTACTACCTTTTTATGAATAAGAACCTTGAGCAATAGAGCAATTTATTAAAATTGTACTTACATCTGTTATATTAACAGGTAATTCATCTTCTATTGTAACAGATAGTACAACTGTAGATTCATATCGCTGTTTATTAAATCCTAATAAAGATCCTATACTAGTACCTGTTCCAAAATTAATAAGAAAGTTATTTTTTAATGTTATCTTTGATCTCAATGTATTATAGTTTGGTTCTAGTGACACATTATTTTCATTTGCACCTTGAATAGTTAATAATGATTTTATAGCAAGATTTAGATCATCTATGTTATAAGCACCTGGAGGAATTTTAACTGATACCCATGCTCCAGATGAATAAGTAAAATCATCATTAATATTCTTTTTAACATTACAAATGCTATTCCACTTAGTAGATGAAATTAGGCCTATTTCATATGGAACAGTAGGATCTAGTTCTATAGGAGGGGTATAAGTAACAGAAAAATTTGCACTATCAGTAGTAGCCTCTTTAGAATCAAGTAATAATGTTGCATTTTGCATTTTATACAAATAAGTTTAGACAAAAATTATGAAATTAAATCATTATGTAATATACTATATTCATCTGATGTTAAACTTCCATTTGATCTAAAATGATCTAGTATCTCTACAATTTCATTATCATGCTAGTATTACCAGCTTCTTTTGCAGAAATAAGTAGCATTAATCTGTTTACTATTTCTGAATCGTTATTAAATATCTTAATGTTTCTTCCTTGCTTAAGTCCATATCCATATTTTTTTAGATCATTATCTAATATTTCTTTAGCTTTATCATAGTATTTATCACATCTTTCATCAAAAATTTCATTTACTGATTTACCTGAATAAGTTGATGTTTTAATTCCTCTTGATTTAAGCTTATTTAAACTAGTAATATAATTTGGAAGTATTTTTTCTGTAAATATGAGAAATAATATATTTTTGAGTAGCATCTCTTGTTTCACTTTCAGTTTTAGAGCTAAAAATGTTTCTAAAATATCTTTCTTTTGATATAGTAAATATTGTTTTTATTTCATCTATTTCAGAAGCAGAATAATTAATAAAATTAGTATCATTAAGCATTTTTAGATAATAATTATTATCTTAATCGTTATCTCTTAATATTCCTTTTGTAATATCGCTTCTATTTTCATATATTTGATCATAAGTTTCATCTATAAATTCTCTTTTTGTTAATTCTGGTACAGTATCTTGTACATCATCAGGAAGTATCATTCGCTGTTTACCCTCCTCTAGTTCTCCTAGTACATTTCCTATTTGCCTTATTTGAATCTGATGTAGTCTTTGTTGTTCAGAAAGTTTATCAAGAAGTTCGTTCAGTTTAGTATCGATTGTAGCTTTTAATCCTTCCTTGCCAGTTATTGCTTCTGTTACTGGTTTAAATAGTTCTTCACGTTCCTCTACTTGTAATTGCTTTCCTAAACGAGCTTCTAGAAATCTTTGTTTATTCTGTTTATTGAGATCTCTAAGTTTCTTTAGCAGTTCAATCCTGTTCATGATAATTATTAAATATCATTATATTAAATTGCGTCTTGCTATGCAAGAGACAAGTACTTATCCAGGTCGTACCTAAACATTTTGTTTCTATCAGATGCAAATCTATCAAATAATAGAAATTTATGTTTACCATTAGTTGTTGCTTGATGATAAAAATTTACAAATTGGTCTTTTGATACTTCTCCACATTGTTCTCGAGCAATATTTCTAATGTCAGTATTATCTAAACCTGAGAAAAGTACCAAGCAACCTGTATTTCTTCTGATAAATTTATCTATATTATAAAAACCTTGCGCAAGAAATATAGCATTGCATCTTTTGTTGCGTGATAAAGAAAAATATGATTTTATTTTATGAATCTCCTTATGCTCACCTTATGTTCAAGAGGAACATCATCAAATACAATTATCTTATGTTCAGTAGAATCTAGTTCTTTTACAGGAGTAACTTCTTCTGGCTCGCGAATAACAAAAATATCATCATTAACTCCAAGTTCATTTTTTAAAACATCATTATAATCATTAACTAAATTGTACGTATCTTGCTGGGGATTTACAGTATAAATATATACTTTATCATAGTTAAAATTATCATTAAGAAGTAGGTTAAGTAACAAATTTGTTTTACCAGATCCAGTTCTACCTACTATAAGGTAATGGCAATTAGGTAAATTGTTATTATGATGTTGAACTATAACATCCTCCGTATCAAAGTTCATAATGCTCATTATTATTTAAATTGATGATACAAAATTTAGTATAAAGTAATTTAATAAAATGAGTTATTACACAAAATTCGGAACGTTAATAGGTAATGGAACAAATGGAGGAACTTCAAAATCAGTAACTAGAGATTACGTAAAACGAATAGGAGACTCGATGTCAGGTAACTTAAATATGCAAGGTATAAAGGTAATTAATTTAGAAACTGCATATCCTCCAATTAATCTTGATAATACTCAAGCTGCTACTTTTGGGCAATTGCAAAGTATAGAAGTTGCAAAATTAAGTATTGCAGGAGGAGAAATGTTAGGAAATATTGATATGCAGAATAATAAAATTATAAATTTGGAAACAGCATTTCCTCCAGTTAATGTTAATAATTCACAAGCAGCTAGCTTCGGGCAATTACAAACAGTATCTATTTCAAACATTAGTAAATCTGGAGATAATGTTACTGGTACATTAACATTTACAGGAGGAAAAACTACAGGTTCACCAACTACTTGGCCTGCTCCTAATTTAAGTGATGTAGTTAGCCATGCTCAACTTAAAAGTGAAATAGCATTTTAGGATTTTGTAAAGCGAGGAGGAAGTACAATGAAAGGAGAATTAAATATGGGAAGCATGATACTCGATGGACTAACTAGTGATCTTAATTTATATAATGATTCATCTGCTGTTAGTTATACAATTTTATAAGATTATTCTGTTAATAAGCATGGAGATGCAATGTTAGGAGAATTAAATATGGGAAGTAATCGATTAAGAGGATTACTGTTACCTTATCTAACTAATCCTGCTAATACTCATGATGCAGTTCCATGTTTGCTCTTAACAAATGAACTAGCAAACGTTGTAGCTAAATCTGGAGACTCAATGTTAGGAGGACTAAATATGGGAAGTAATAAGGTAACATCAAGTGCAGTACCTACATTACCTAATGATTTAACAAATAAAGCTTATGTTGATGGTTTAGTTGGAGGTGGAACAAAGAGAGCACAAAATAATGTAGGATTTATTCCTATATTAACGAGCGATAGTAGTAATCGTACAGGTTTTATAGCAAGTGCATCAACATTTTATCCAGGATATAATCCTTGTAATGCATTTGCCTGGCACTCTACAGGAGCAACTGGAGGAGTAGAATGGGCAACTAATGGACAAACAGCAAAATTTTCTATTACTGTAGAATGTCCGAATTCAGTAGCAATATGGAAATTTCAATTAAGAGGAAGGATTTCTAATATGGAAAGAATGTACAACTGGAGATTAGAGGCTTCTAGTACAAGTATTGCTGCACCTTATACTATACTTTATGATAATAATGTTACTCCGAATTATTTAGGAAGTACAATGAAAGAATTTATACTTGCTACTGATGTTACTCTCATAAAGTATAAATGGTTTAGGATCTTTTGTACAAATGCATAAGGGCCAAATCCTGGATTAAGTACATTCCAGATATTTACGTTAGATGATTTAGTATAAATTTTATCAAACATAGTTTAATGATACATATGCCAGAGATAGTTGATGTTTGTAGAGACTTTTACAATAAGATATTTAATCCTAAATTTGAACTATTAATAGACGTTATAAAACTGGAAGAAGCAAAGCTTGATCCTACAAAGCAAGACAATGTAAGCATTATTTCTTTCGATGAACTAATTTCTCTTAAAACAAAACTTATAAATACTACAGATAAAGAACGTGATAAATTTAATATGCAGGAACTTAACTAGTATTCAGTTAATGGAATGAGAGCTAAATAGTTAAATGATGAAATTTATAAATATGATGCGCTTGTAAATTTTAATTCTGATAGAGCGATAGAAGAATATTAAAAAAATATTGGAAGATTAATTACATAATATAATATTAGAATTTGAGGATGAAACTGTTCTATTAATTTTAAGATCTAAAGTAATTAACAAAAGAAATTTTTCAGATAATGCAGAAAGAAACAGATTAACAAGAAATGGAAGACGTTTAGATGAGCATAATATGAGAAAAAAACACGCGCTCAATAAAAATACAGAATAAAAAGATAAATTTTCAAAAAGAAGGTTATTTCAAAATATAGGATTAGATTATAATGATGTTGATACTGTACTTGAAGTACATGAAATGCCAGATGATGTACATATACTTGCTACTTCGTATTTTATATTTGCTTCTAGAACATTTGATGTAGCAGAATATCCTTATACTAAACAAAAGGTTTATACAGCATTTGAAGCTGCAGATAGAATCGAAGAATCTGTTAAAAATTTGGTTGATAAGGAAAAATTAGATTTTGAAAAGGAACTAGGAGGAATAAAAGAAAAAGATATAAAAACAAAAATTACGTGGGCTCCTGAGCAGGAACCTTTTAAGAAAAAAAAATATTAGATAATGTACAAGCAAAAAAATATACGAGAGATTTTCATGAAAGATTGAAACCAGATGGAGTAAAACCAGAAGATGATAATCATCGGAAATTAGCATATGTAATTACATAAATATTAAAAATTAATCTAAATGATATACCTGCTTACAGAGAAATTGTACCAGAAATTGTTTTTGAAATAGATGGCAATAATAATGAATTTAATGCAAATTACTTAGCATCTTCCTATTATTTGTTAGCAAAAATGTATAAAGATGGATTTCTAAGATTACCAGCGCCTTTGGTAGATGGTAGTCCTGAATTTTTAAAATATAATAATAAAATAAGTTTATATTTTATCGCAGTTGCTATGATTATTAAAATGGAACGATTAGTAAAATTTTTTATTAGTGATAAACTAGATAAAGCAAATAATGAAATAAATAATGTAAAAGATATTTCAACAAATGTTAAATATGCTAATCAGTTAAGATGAATAGAGATGAATTTGGTGAACCTTTCGTTCTGTTAAGTCCAAAAACTTTTAAATTGTTAAAGGATTTTTATTATAATAATAATTATTTCAACATAATTAATTTAATTAATAATAAACAACAAATATCAGTAAAAATAGATGTAATTGATAAAGTGTTTGGTGTATTTGCTGCAGCATATGCAACAATAAGGCAATATTTGGTTTTTGGTAAACCTAAGAATTTTGATGAAGAAATGAAGATAATTAATGCAATAAAATTCATTAAAAATATGAAAATCATATCAAAGATAGAATTAATGAAATTACTATTTCAATGGTTCCCTCAATGATTAAGTATGTTGAATATCAAGATGTTTTTTCTTTGATAGAAGAAGGTGAACATTTACCAGAATATGGTAATGATAAGTATTTAGGAATAAAAAATTTTGAAAAATATAGAAACTTTTTAAATGATCCAGCATTTAATTATTTTAGAGATGTTGTTGATGAAGCAGCAACTAAAAATACGTATTATAATCCTGTAAATTTAATTTTATAAAAATATAATTAAATAAATGACCAAAAAAATGTAATTGACTTTAATCATATTTCATATAATATACCTGAAGGTGAGAGACGATAGCTAATTGCGTATTATAACTATTATCATAAAAAATCATATTGCGCAAAGAAAGCTTATAGATATTATGGAAGAATATTAAAGTTAATAGCATATGTACCAATGGTATTAACAGCAGCAGGAGTATTATCTGCAGGAGGTACAGCTAATCCTTTTTTGTTAATAATATCAGGAGTAGGAATTGCATTAAATGCTAGTAGCAAGAAGATTGAACATAAATTTGAGAATAAGAAATCAGCTTGTAAATTTGCTATGATTACGTATAATAAGATTTTAAATCAATTAAGGACGTACTTAAGAGAATAAAGATATATTATGTTAGATTTAATACAGGAATTTCGAGTAAAAGATGATATGTTAAGTGATTTATTACCTATAAGAATGAGTAGGCATGAAAAAGATTATGTAAATGAGTATAATGAGTATAAGGATATACCATGTTAATTTTATGTGAATAGATTATAAAATGAATTTTCAAAGAGTTAGTGTTGAAGATACAGATAACAAAATGAAAAGAATAATGTATTATAATGAACAGTTAACGGAAAAGTTTAATTATGAAATATGTGGTTCAGTTTTTAGATCAGGAGATAAGCTTAAATTATCTTTGGTTAAATATGAAGAATCAGACTATTTTAATTTTGTTGAGCAATTGGCTGAAACGTTAAATATTAATATTAATAACTTGTACGATCCAATAACAAAAGATAAATATACAAAAATAACAATCGACAATGAGAGTACTTGTTATATAAATGGTACTCGCGTTAAATTTACAGAATTTTGTGATTTAATTAAACCTGGTATGTTAGCAAATGGTTTTGTGAAGTTTTTTCTTTGTGAATATAATGAGATGAATTATGTTATTACTAAAGCGAAAGTGTTCTGTGCAAATAAACTTAGAGATGAAAATGAATATGAAGATGAAGATGATGTTGAAGATGAAGATGAAGATGAAGATGAAGTTGATTAAATTTAATCTAACATGCTTGTATAGTTAATTTTATGTAACATAATTTAATACTAATGATTATAGTACTATCAATATGAATTGCTGATTGCAATGTTTTAATACTTGCAGTAGTAATATAAAGTGCGCGATGCTGGATAATCATCTGTTTTCCAGTATGAAAATTTATGATTTTGAATCGTAGCGATATCGGAGCGTTTGCGAGCATGAGCTAGCAATAAGCGAAGACTTTAGCGAAGATGAAACAAAATTAAGAGTGCAGATAGCAGCAACAACAAAATAACCAGCAGAATAATGGCTGATCTTCCTGACCGGCTGCAGCTATTATAACTGTAGAATTAATATAATTTTACCTCAAATGACCCTGACCTGTAATGATTTGACCCGATGCCGTCATACGTAAACCAAGTGAAAATCTGAAAATGTGGTCACCTTGAGGTTTTCTTTCTTGACCCCCCCCCCCCATGCTATGCAGCTGTTTGTGTGCGAATATAAGACTAATTGCCATTTCAGTGCATGCACACTTTTTTTTAGACCGTCAGAACTGATTAGTAGCTGTTACAAACAAATTCTGATGAAAGTTGGATGTATGAAAGTGAAGCTATTACGTAGAAACCCAATAATGCAACTTAACGTACAATGACCTGGACGTATGCTTTGTCGATCGCAGACTCAACAGGGAGCTGCCTTTCCTCGTGCAATGCAACACCAAAGTCGATAAAAATTTGGCGCAGGAAACTTAACCAAAGTGGACTTATCATCTGGAACCCACAATGACAGTGACATTGACCTTTGACATCTGGGCCCGATAATCCATAGGAATGTGCCTCTGACCAAGTACCTATGATGTGTGATTTCAACTTGATCCAGAAAATTTGACGTATCGAGCGGAAACAAAACACTCGAGGACTGGTGAGCAATTTGCTCCCATATATGTACCCAGACTCCTACACACAACTCATGATTCAAATGAGTTAATAGTACAAAAAGTGCATAATTCTTCTTAAAATAGCCTGAAGCAAATGACCGGTCAACATGCATATCTTCTGATTATGAGAATAATATGTAATAACTTTCACCCAGCAATCCACTAAAAACTGCAAGATTAGTTGCATTCACAAAATTCTGTCAAACAGTACATACGAAAATATTACATCCAGTTTTAAGTCAATAAAGGGCAATAATTTTTACTAAATCACTAGAGCACCAAGATTTGTCTATATGTGCATCTTTAGAGGATGACGATAATATGTACAAACTTTCACAACAACTTGCGTACAGAACATTCCGTCTTACACTGCTTTAAGGTGCAAGGAATATAACTCTAACAAAAAGTCCGATAGCAAAGTGATTTGTCGATATGCGCATCTTAAAATGATGACTTTAACATGTACTTATCATTCAGCAGTAAGTAAAATAAGGGGAATGAATCTTTTGAAAATTAGCTTTACCGTATATACTCTTGCATAAGTCCGGTCTAAATGCAAACAACATAGACCTTTATCTGCCGTCGCATAATGCGCCGACAGATCAGGATCTATGTTGTTTGTTCTACTGATTAGTCCTGACAAACTGCATAGACCAAGATCTGCCTACGCATTATGCGACGGCAGATCTGGGACTATGCAGTTTGCAGTTGGTACTCGCTTATACGCGACTATAGACGGCAAGCTGCAAGACAAAAAATGGCAAAAACTCTAACATAAATTGAGCTAGCAAAATGATATGTCGATATGTGCATCTTCAGGTGATGATCCTAGTATTGACCACATTTCGTGCCAACCCATCAACAAGAAGCTAAAGAGGGCTTGATAACGTTCACCTGGGTAACTGACATTTGTTAGCGTGTGAATGCAAATTTATACATGAATTTAAATTCTTGAGTGGAAATACAAATTTGGAGTATTTAGTTGCTATATTGTCTATCAATGTTGATGTCGCTTACTCTATTATTTTAGACCATATATATTTAGGAGATTTAAGGTTCATAATAAATTTCGTACGTGCTTAGTGCGTTTCTTGTAATAAAAACATTATTCGATTGGTCTCTGTTGTGAGCAAATTTAAGAATGTTTAATAATATTGTTCATAACAACAACAAAAAAACGTTCAAAAATGGTACTAGGAAGCAAGGACAATTTGTCATTGTAACACTGTTGGATTATCAGCGCCTAAACCAGGGGTTTAAAGAGAGTAGATTAACCATTACCCTATGAAGGTCCTTGTAGGTTTGCAGTTCCTTTTTGTCTACGTAATCCCACTACTTAAAATGTCGACAGATTAACCATGTGGGAATGACTTGGTCTTTGCGGGCGTCCTAAAATTATGGGATTTTACAGCAGAGAACGTTTCTACGTCTAACGATCAGGCACACTCATACTAACCAATATTGCACAATAAACTACCTCCCCAAATACGCGACAACAGCTTTTTAAAATTGTAATATCAACCTATTTTATAAAATAAAATTGTCTATGGAAACATAAATCAAACATAGTTCATTTTAAAAATATTCAGAATTAAAGACTGTTTGTGCGTTTGACTTAGTTTAGCCCACATTTTCCATATTTAATTTGCTAATTCTATTTTAATTCTGATTTTGTTTTTCCTCTTTTCTGGTTAGGATTTTATATTTTTACTTATCATCTATATTCCTTCTTTTTTTTCGTGATCCCTGTCTTAAAATGCTATTTGTTTTATTTCTGTTTGCATATACATATACATACATAGATACATACAACATGTTTATGTGCCAGACATGAATGACCGCCAGTTCAAAGGTCTTGACCGACACGTACTCGGAGCAACTTGATATCAGTCATAGGATATCCCAAATATCATTATATCAAATTGTCTTTGATTTTGTTTGTCCATCAAACTGTCAAATAAATACCTGAATGAAGTACAATTCAAAGGTTACACTATTTGGTTTACCGATTGTTTCTTTGTCGGAAATCTTCATTCAAAGGTCTCTAGGTCTTGTTTACAAAGTTTCTTTGTTGAACAATCAAAAGAATTGTTGCCTATTAAGCTTGTTACTGCTGAACTGAAGGAAGGCTATACCGCTCACAGTTAAGCTGGTCAAATCGGGTTGAGAAGGGCAACTTAACCCTTTAGTGAATTAGATTTCAAAGATCGGCTTTCCAGTAAGATTTTTGTTATTCTGAAGGTGAGAGCAAATCGAAACAAACATCTGTACAAAGAAAACAAAGAGAATGCTTTCACCAAACTGATGAACTTTATGTAAGTGAATTTAACATAGTGCAAATGTGGCAACATCATGAACGGTAATAGTAACACTGTGTACCAACGTTTTGTTTAAACAAATGTTTGAGAAATCTGTAGCAAAGCATGGGGATAAACGTATTGTTTGCTGATACCACCTGATGACACCTATGGAGGGATCGAAACAGTTTTTTAAAAAAATGAATATATATTAAAAACGGTAGGTTCATGTGTTTCTATCAAGTAAGTCAAAATGTCAGGTTGCACTCGGGAAAATTTCAGGAATCATATATATATACATACATATATATATATGGTTCCCTAGGAAGAAGAGGAGCAAAGTGTAGCCACTGGGAGGAAGGGGCTGACTTTATCACTCCCACTATAGAGGTGGGTAAAAGTTAACCAATGCTTCCCTTCTGAAATTAAAATTAACCCCATTCAAAATTATGTCTCGAATATTCTTTATAATTAGCTGAAAATATGCTCACATAATGCAGAACGGGAGGGACGACATACAAATATAAAAGCCTTGTGACTTTCGAACGGGGGAGGGGTATCTCATATACTAGTTTGCTCATAGTTAGGGATCTGGAGGTGCCGTCATCAGTAGCCGATAAACTGTAGCATTGGTCCGGTTAGAACACGTTAAGCACCTCCTTGGCTGGGTAGCGGAACTGGAAATAATTCAAGGATAAAGAAAACTAGTGCAGAACACTAGCATCCCCTTTAGAATGGTAATACAACTAGTAATGGATATAATAATGGAAGACAAGGAAAGGAAAAACGTGGAGTGGGAAACCATGAAAGAGCTGCAACTACAACAAGTTGAACAGCAGAGAGAGAGAGAGAGAGAGAGAGAGAGAGAGAGAGAGAGAGAGAGAGAGAGAGAGAGAGAGAGAGAGAGAGAGCAACTCATTAAGAAGTTCCGGCAGCAACTGTTCCGACGGTGAAATCTGGAGCATCAGCAGGAACAACAACAACAGTCACCAACAGAAGGGTGGAGGATTGAGAAAGTGAGGCTAATCAGCCTCACTTTACCCTGTATGTCTCTGTAGAACCATGGCAAAAGGATAGGCAGGAAAACATATATTCCGGATGTGGAGCTAGCCCAGAAAGGTGCATGCAGTAAGCCCCTCTGAGATTAAAAAAGACTATTCTCATGGGTAACGAACAACGCTTTTCAAGTACGGCCAGGTTTTCAAGATTAATGTTGTGCTTTTCTTGGAACAATCCTATGGCGATAGTAAAGCTTTTTAACATGAAGATCTCCACTAAATTATACAAAATTCTTAGACAGAGTATACCAAATATAATCTAGTTCAATTTTAAATACAGAATTTCCAATGTTTTTTGAAAAAAATCACCTGCGGTTTTGACAGGTAAATCCGTTTCCAGAATTACAAATACCCTGATATCGCTTTTAACTTCATTTGGTGACATCAGTTTTTCATCATCAAAAGTGTATATGTGTCCTTTGGCGTTACTGCTAACGGTAGGTATTTCAATAAGCAATAAGTACACCGGCCATGTATAGATAATAACAACAAGATGCACGTGCACAGGCAGAAAGAACATTGATTAAAAATAGTACTAATCAATCACTACCTCTTTGAATCACCTGAGTGGTTATTCAGACGCGTAACTGGTGGACAGAACAAGAAGTTCACTGTAGACTTATAGCATGGTAATATTAAAGTAAGTCAAATTGTTCTAGTGGCTTAACAAATGGAAATATTGCTAAATCCTCCACATTCAAATTTCAGTGCAGTGGATCATTTGTCACCATTAATCTCGTGATGTCATATTTGGGCAAACAGTGCGTCAAAGTTGTGAGGTTAATTTTTAGCAATGCGATTAGTTTTTTACACGGGTTATGAGACATTGGGAGAAAGTGTGATATGTTATGGTTCATGTGTACATAAAAATACAAATAACAATATGTCATGGTTCACGTGTACATAACAATACAAATAACAATATGTCATGGTTCACGTGTACTTAACAATACAAATAACAATATGTCATGAGTCACGTGTACATAACAATACAAATAACAATATCTGAAATCTTTAAGGGTGAAAATTTAATGTGCTAACGCCAGATAAAAGCCGTGAGGATACAAGGCAAATTTACAGTGCATATTAGGACGCCATTTTTCATCACATCTAAAATATTTACAAATCACATCATTCTTGTTCTCCTACTCGTCGATAACTATAACGACATCTAAAATATCAGTCTCTCCACGCCCCCCCCCAAAAAAAAACAGTAATTGCAAAAGGAGGAAGAATGACCACCATCACATTTCCTCTCATTGTTTTCTCTTCTTCATTATTGCTGTCATCTTGATTCTTTGCAGTTGAAAAAAATTTGAGATTTTTATTAGAAACTTTGTCAGGCGTAAACATGCTTCAGTGGTTCCGAGATTTAAATACCACGTGTAAATCATACCTATTTGACATGAAATTAGGTTGAAAACAGACTTGAAAAAAAGAAAGATATCGATCAGGTCCACTATATATATATATATATATATATATATATATATATATATATATATATATATATATATATATATATATATATATATATATATGTGTGTGTGTGTGTGTGTGTGTGTGTGTGTGTGTGTGCAAAGAAAATAAGGCCATAAAAGTAACGAAAGAAACAGAGAAGCATAACAAGGACGCCGATATTCTAGCCAGGGCCAGCTTTAAAAGCAATACATGTACGGAAGGGTATTGTATGTTCCCCGTGCTCGAGACTCGTACCTTTCTCAGTCCACAATAAGTGATATTAGCCCTATTTTACAACGCCAAAAATCTATTCATAGCCAAATCTAAGCATTTTTTAAGGAGAGCTCACATATTTCAGAAATATTTTTTCTCGAATGTTTGACGGTTTGTCTAATTTGGGTGACGATAAATAAAGTTTCGTCTCATTTTCAGTCTTTTTATTACTGACCTACCAAAAATAAAAATACATTTAACATTCTCTTTGACTATGTGAGTATTTTTATTCTGACAGCTCCAAAGCTATTTGAATTAAAATGAATTTGAGGCATAAATACAAGCAAGGAAGATGCATTTATTGTCCAAACTTACAAGAACGTTTGATTCCGTTGATACACATGCTCTTTATCGTAAACAACAATAAACGTTTCCTTAAAAATAAATAGTTACAGAAGATATGAGGAATACGTTTGAAAACAAAAAAGAACTTTTTCTTGCACTTCTTATAGGAAATCTCTGGATACTTTATCTTACAATTCTTACAGAAATCTGATTGTTTTCAAAATTAATTTTAATATTTTTTTTCTTTGAAAGTATGATGCCGATATTAAAGATTTTAGAAGACCTGAAAATCTCGCACTACAATATCCGAACCCTTCGTCAAAGTAAATCAACTATAATTGAATTCAAGAAAAGAAACATGACGCCCATGACAAGTCTGCACGGGCAACGATCATTCTCAATCCGCTCCCGTTTGAATACAGTATTTGGAGTGTTATGTTTATCAAGTATTCTGTTGACAGTGTCTTTAGAATTTAATGTTTTAGCTGTCATACGTTTATTTTACTAAGTAGAATAATGGTGATCGTTGTCGTTAGAATCGTCGTTGATGAACGCAAAACTTTAATTCTCTTATTGAAGTTTATCAGCTAATCTATCACTACTTCTTTCAATCACCTGAGTAGTTATTCAGACATACAACTCCGAGGTGATCATATTCTTCTGTTTCCTTCACAAACTTCTATCAGGCAATTTGCAAGAAGTCAGCTTGAGACTTCAGAACAAACGGAACAAACCAAAATGGATATGATGAATTCAATAGTTGACATGCTTACTCTGAAATTGAAAAAAAATGGCATCTAAAGAGTATATCGACTCCAAAATAAGTTTGCTCGTCACAAAGGAAATCCTAAATGCTAACTGCATTACTAAAAACAAGGAGGCGATACAGAATGACCTGAGGGACAAGATGTCAATAATCAAAGAAGAGATAAACAGCTTGAAAGTCTAAATCGTCATAAATCGAGAATATGAACTTGAGTAGTAGAATCGAAGTCCTGCAGAAAGAGAAAGAATCACAAGGCGCCTTCATTACTGGACTTCAGACTGTTAACAAGAAGCTGAGGGACACTTTGAATGCTACATGGAGAGACAAGTTCTCATATCTTTTGGTATTGTCACATTACTAAGATTTTTGTCAATGATATTTCACAATGGATAAAAAGTAAGTGTAGGCACGAAAATAGCTCGGAATTCACAAATATAAATATTATCTTTGAAATTAAAGACAAAACTCATCCTGATGATGTAATTAATTTGATAATTCTATATGCAAAACAATATATTTATAAATGAAAATTTAATAGAGACTGACCAATTTTGTATCAATTCAAAAAGAGCATTGCTTTTCATTTAATTTTAATGTGAAAAATATAGAGTTTACAGAAAGTGTAAATGGGAAAAGTTTGACAATAGACGGTTATTTTATAAATAGTTAATAGAGTCATAAAGTATTTAATTGTAAACACACACACAAACACACACACACACACACACATATATATATATATATATATATATATATATATATATATATATATATATATATATATATATATATATATATATATATATATATATGACTTAGACGCAGAAATTATCCTGATACTTTTGTGGTGATTTTTTTGAATGCGTATGCCTATATATGCATGTTCTGATATTTTTTGTTTTCTTGTACAAGTGCCAATATTTTCCATTTATATTAATATGTTATCTTTAAAATATGTATGTAAGCAATATTTCGATTCTATTCTATGTTCTCCCTCTTTTCTTAGCTTCTTTCATTTCATCTTAGTGACGAAAAATAATTGTCTAGAACTGAATACATAAGCAACTATAGAAGTTTTCCTTAAATCAATGTAGCACAGACGATATAAGAAGAATGCATTTGAAAAATAAAATCTTCTGGAAGTTCCAACGTTTTTCCGTGCAATGCCTTAGAAACTAAAACAAAGCTGATTTTTTTCCAATTCTTACTGGAAATCTGATTGTTTTCAAAATTAATGCCGTACTGTTAATTAAAAGTCGTATGGCGATATCAAAGTTTTAGAAAACCTGAAGACCTGGCACTAAAATATGCAAAATCCTTCGTCAAAACATATAAAATATAATCGAGATCAATTAAAGCATATAAAATATAATCGAGATCAATTAAATAATATAAAATATAAAAGTTAGTTCAATTAAAGCAACTAAAATGTCCTCGAGATCAATTAAAGCATATAACATATAATCGAGTTCAATTAAATGATATAAAATATAACCGAGGTCAATTAAATGATATAAAATATAATCGAGTTCAATTAAAGCATATAAAATATAATCGAGGTCAATTAAAGCATATAAAATATAAACGAGTTCAATAAAAATTCTCGTGAGCAATGGTCATTCTCAATCCACTACCATTTTGCGTCCCTTTAATACAGTATTGAGAGTACGTGCCTTTAATACAGTATTGAGAATGCGTGCCTTTAATACAGTATTGAGAATGCGTGTCTTTAATACAGTACTGAGAGTGCATGCCCTTAATACAGTATTGAAAGTGCATGCTTTGAATACAGAATTGAGAATGCGTGCCTTTAATACAGTATTGAGAATGCATGCCTTTAATACAGTATTGAGAGTACGTGCCTTTAATACAGTATTGAAAGTGCATGCTTTTAATACAGTATTGAGATTACGTGCCTTTAATACAGTTTTGAGAACGCGTGTCTTTAATACAGTATTGAGAGTGGATGGTTTTAATACAGCATTAAGAGAGAATGCTTCTAATACAGTATTGAGAATGCATGCCTTTAATACAGTATTGAGAATGCGTGCCTTTAATACAATATTGAGAGTACGTGCCTTTAATACAGTGTTGAGAATGCATGCCTTTAATACAGTATTGAGAATGCGTGCCTTTAATACAATATTGAGAGTACGTGCCTTTAATACAGTGTTGAGTATGCGTGCCTTTAATACAGTATTGATAATGCGTGCCTTTTATACAGTATTGAGAGAGCATGCTTTTGATATAGTATTGATTGAGAATTCATGCGTTTAATACAGTATTGAGAGTGCATGCTTCTAATACAGTATTGAGAGTGCATGCCTTTAATACAGTATTGAGAGTGTATGCCTTTAACATAGTATTGAGAGTTTATGCGTTTAATACATTGAGAGTGCATGATTTTCGGGTTTTATATGAACAGTGTCCTTAGAATTAAATGTTCACAGGTTTCTTTCACAAAATAGAAAATATTGACAATTGTCGTTAAATTAGTCTTCAATGAATACAAAACTAAAAGTTTCTTATTAGAGTTTATCGGTTCATTCCATTAACAACTTGATTATGCATGAGAGCTGTTAGTAGAAATTTGAGATCTTTATTAGAAACCTTGTCAGGGGTAAATATATATCAAAGGTTCCGAGATTTAATTACCACGTATGAATCATACATTTTTAACATGGAATCAGTATACATATTACAAATAAAAGATCCCCATACTGTAACAAAAGAAACGTAGAATTGTAGACATGAGACAAGGACACTGATATTCTTGCCAATGGCCCGCTTTCAAGTATTGCATATGCTTTTTAAAAGAAAGTGTAATGATAACGTTTTAAAATTGCAATTGAAGTTTGGCTTGTATGATCATAGAACGTTTTGAGATTGTAAGAAATATTTGTGAAGTTTAAATTCTACAAATTTGACCAAAGTGCCTTCTATCGGTAATAGCAATCTAAGAAGCATTTTAGCAGACCCTACTATGGTGGAGATCTCGCTGAGCCACGCGAGAGTCTGGTTTAATGAGACTACTGGTTAAACTTCGTTTTCAATACGCTCCCTGAACGGGGAACAACTCTAACATGAGATTAAATCTGCTTCCCAGGTGGTGCTCTCACTTCTCTCGCAACGCCACTGCCACCATAAATTATAAATTAGTTTCAGTCTCTTAATTTTAGAAACGCATTCCCTTGATTTCACATATCGATCTAGCAACAGTAGCACTCTTAGTATTAACTTTTCATTAATTTTAGTCAAATATCATCGAGAAAATGATGACTGAAAACGAGGCTGACCCTATGGTCATACGGTCTGTGCAGGCAGTGGCTTTGTTTACTTACGACAACGGAGAGCAGTTTAACACGAGATTGTGAAATATTTCATTCTATATATGAAATATTTGTGTCACATGTGAATAACTATTGTTCTCATATGTCAAATGAATCATTTATTTCACATATGTAAAAACCAAATTCCATATATGTAAATAAAAACAACAATTTTGCATCGAAGAAAAGAATTTTATATATGTGAAAAAGTAACCTTATTGATTATGTAAAATAAATTACTTACTTCAGAAATTCTTACATATATTGTTTTACTTTTTTATTATGGATGTGTAAAATCTTTTTCGTTTTCTCAGATGTATGTTAAATTTTGTTTTACATATTATGTAAAATTCTTATTTTTATTCACATTTGTTAAATTCTAATTAAAATATATGAAATAATTTTTTCACATATGTACACAAGAATTATACATATGTGTACAAAAAATTTTTTTACATAGGTAAAATCCTTTCTCAGCTATTTTTTATATCTGTGAAATAAATACTTTCTATGTCACATATATGAAAAAAGAATTTCACATGTGTAAATTAAGCCTTTTTTTCAATTTGTAAAGCTATTCCACAGAGATGCAAAATATTTTATTTTTACATATTGGAAATGAGTGTAAAAGGAATAATACAGCTGGCAATGTTTACAAGTTTAAACGGAATCTGCATGACATCGTAACGACGCGTCACAGACAAGCTAATGACATCATTGTGGCGTAACAAAACAGATAACGCCCTTTGTCATGTAAACATTCACACGTTTCCTATCTTGTATAGCATGCTTTGGAAATCAACATTTGATGGACGTTATATCACTTAGCTGAATGCGACATGTGTATTATATTCTCTTTCCCGAATAATTTAAATGTAAGGTGTTTAATAGACTAACTTCGTACTTCTATGGACGCTGCGCCTAATCCCATACCCATCAATAACAGACTATTTTAGATGTGTATCGTGCACCATTCACATTGTTTCAGGAAAAAGCTCCTCACCTGTCTCGGGTCGAACTTCAGATAGAGGATCAGTCAATTTCCAAACTAGTTCATTCAGAGCATCCACGTCTCTTTCTGACGCGAGTCGAAGTTATTCTTCCACGCTGGTTATCTCTCTTTTCAATTATACTCAGCGATATATTCTGAAAGAGTATAAACTGTGATATATTCTGAACGATTTTGAGCTGTAATGTACCCTGAGAGAGTCATACTCATTCTCAAAGCGTCATCCTCCTCACAATAGGGTACATTCTTGTCTCGTTCCGATACGAGTATTTGATTCTCTGAAAGGGGCTTGGAAGCAATCGTAGTGATAATTCCCAAATTGGTCAGTTTTCGGCGGACGAAAGTAGTATAGTGGGGCGATATGACCTCTAACGAGAATTAACATTACGCCTCACTTGTATCTAACAGGAATTTAACATTTGTCCATAGGCTTAACATTATGGATCTCTATAGCCGTTAACGGAAATTTTATTTTTGAGTGAGCAACATCCAGTCATCTACTGACCAGCATGCACAGCGACTAACCAATATGCCGTTTGTCTGGCCAGCACCCATATCCTCTAACCAACAAGCACGATTACTAACCAATACACCACAGTCTTTCTGACTAGCACCCATACCAACTGACCAACACTCACGCATTCTAACCAATATTCTTAGTGACCATCATCCACATATACTAACCAGCACCAACGCATACTAACCAATACAATGTGTTAGTAACCAGCACCCACGCCTACAAACAGGTGTGTAAGGGTAGTATGTAAAGTCAGGGGGTAAAGTAATGAGGATTAGCACCTAATGTTAGATACACAATCACTCACTATCATAATCCAATACTCACCCTTTTACAGACTAAACAGAGGATGGGAAATTCTTTGGACAGAATGCTCTGTAGTGGCTACATGTATATATCAGAGTTTTACATACAAAGCAGCACTTATAGCTCAGATTATGTTGGCGGTGTCAGCAAATTTGCATATATTCTTTTGATGTTATATATATAGCTATAATCAAGCGAACCAACTCACAATAACATAGACGTGACTACAAGTAGTGCCTGAATGACGAAACTGTCACGCAATTTAGCCGAGACAAGAAAAAGCCCAGAACATTAGAATAAAATGGCTTAGACTAAAAATAACACTAAAATTCCAAATCTTTCACGGACTTTTACGTAGACTAAGAAATCCAGATAAATGTAAACTTATGGCCTAGACTAAAATTAGTATTAAAATTAAGAAACTTTCATGGACTTTAACTGAGACTGAAAAGACCTTCCTGAAAAATTTAAAAAGTTATGGTCTGGACTAAAATTTGTACGAAAGTTCAAAAACCTTCACGGACTTTAACGGAAACTGAACAAAAAGACTGCACAAATTAAAAATTAAGCTTTGAGTGAAAGTAATACTAAAATTCCGAATCTGTCACGAACCCTAGCGGTGGCTAACAAAATCAAAAACAAAAAATGTAAAATTAGATTCAAAGTACTACTATATTTCATAACTTTCATGAACTTAGCGGAGACTAAAGAAAAAACGAGCAAAATGACCTAGTCATCTACTGACCAATACCCAGTCATCTACTGACCAACACCCAGTCATCTACTGACCATCGCACACACCTATTAACCAATACGCTGTTTGGGCGGACCAACAGTTACACTGATTAACCAACAAACCATTTAAACTGACCATCGCCCATGTATCTACTTACCAACCCACACATACTAACCAACATGCTGTTTGAGTGACCAACACCCATGTAACTAGTGACCATTACCAACACCTACTAACCAATATGCTGTTTGACTGACTAGTACCCATATCTAAAAACCAACACCCACGCCTACTAGCCAATACTAAAAGATTGGCAAAATATATGAAACTTTTGGCCTAGGCTTAAAGTAATACTAAAATTCCGAAACTCATTCAGAATTTAGCGTAAACGGAAGCAAATCCGGAAAAGTTTATAATGTAGCCAAGATTAAAAGTGACACTGAAATTTCTAAACTAATACTGAATTTATCAGAGATTGACGAGAAATTCCCCCAAAATGTAAAATTCTACAAAGAATTTTACACATTGTAAAACAAAAAATTAAAAAAGTTAAAAAAAATATACCCATTAATACCGAATTGATCGAAGATTGAAAATGTCGGGACAAATTTTTAAAATTATAAAAAAAATTAAAAACAAAATTAATAACCGATTTTTGCAAACTGTGAAAGATCTGTATTAAAACAAAATGTTAAAATAAAAACTTGACATAATTAAAATTTCATAAAAAATTTAACATTATAAAATTACGAAATTACTTTTGGGCTTGGTAGTATGGAGAAGTATTTAAATTTTTAGAAACCTCGATGTCCCTGAAAATGGAAAGTTTGGGTTCACAAAGGTATAGGTTGTTAATACATGCTGCACTCTTTTGATGCAACCGTTAGCATGATGAAGACTAACACCTAATGATCATCCACCACCCACCTTGGCCATCAAACAACCACACATACAAACAAAACGGAGGAAGGAAAGAGGAGTTATGTGATGGTCACTACTATACATAATTACATCCAACATCCACCCTTTAAACAAAACAGATGATGAAATAGGGATAGTTGAGGTTTACTCACACCTACTTATGGACAAACAAACACACGTCCTTGTTATCCATCACCCGCACACGTCCATACACACTCATTTGAAACGGGACAAAGGGTATGTAGTTACTATCACTCATAATTACAATTAAAGACAGATTATTTACTATCCAGTACTACATTGATACACACTCATGTGAACGGGGATATGGCTCATATAGTTAAGTAGTATTACCACACATAATTACAATCCAGTACAGGTTATTTACTATCCAACACGAATACACTTACAGACATAAGCTCGCATGAAAGGGGATGTAAGATATTTAATGGGTAGGATCATTACAAACAAAAGCATATTTTTATCATCCAACACTCACCCTTACAAGCAAAAGAAATGAGCGTAGAGAATAGGTGAATGTTATGATTATCAACCCACATTTTACATACATCAAATCCTAGACGACCTTAAAGAACTGAGAGCATTGCACAAAACATCTTGGGCCATGTCCAGGACAAATACACTTGCTTTTCTCCCCCACAAGACCAAACCATCAGCATCAAGGTAATGGTCCTTTTCAGGGTCACCTATATCTCTCAGTAAAGAGATACTACTCAATTATTGCCACACAAAAGGATAATGAAGACAGAGAGAATGGGAAAGTAAAAAAAAAATATTTATATATATATATATATATATATATATATATATATATATATATATATATATATATATACTTGTATATATATCGTTACGCCTTTGCGAGAATTTCCCCAAGATTGGAAAAGCGATTGCATTGGCTGATTAAATAGGTTATCTCTTACATAACTGTGATGACAATATGACGTCATACACATTGGCATTTTCATTGGCTGATTGAGACATTGAGACACCTTCTGCATCCGCAGCGCGGTTAAGTTATATCTTTTTCAGTTTTCAATATTATATTGATTTAAATGATTGCAGAAAATATGCATAGAAAACAATTTTGATAGAGAGATATATTTTTGAAGATTCAGTTTTACCGCAACGCCTTCTAGTTTCGTTCAGTCTGAGAAAACGAGATATGGATAGTCCAATGACGAGCTCTCACAAAGCCACGCGAGTGTCTGGTTGAACTTGAGTACTCCCCATGTTACGTTCTTGATTCGCCATTAGAGCCATTACCTGCACACATTTTTATTTCAGAATCGTATAATGATGCAAACTAGCATTTAAAATCGTAATTAAAAAGCGTTGACGGAATGTATAAAAATTTGTTTATCTAACCTTTTCATCGATATTTGCCAATTTGGCCACTCAAACAAAGTCGATCAACGGGGTCATACAATCTGCAGGCAGTGGCGTTATCAAGAAAGTCAACATGGTTGTATTTTGAGGTCAAATCCAGAATCAACTGGCCTGCAGTTCTGGTAAAGCATTTCTGGTATTGGGTTGGACAAAGTCCAGGCTTGTGAGATACTGACATGGCTAGACATGGTTCGATTTTGCTTGTGTCCTTTGTTAATGTTAACTCTTTTTACAACAGGCTTGTGTTCTCGTGTGTGCTGAGGGCAAAATGTTGAGGAATCTGTAAAGCCAGAATTTTACTTTTTGACCGGATGAACAAGATGCTAAAAACAGTTATATCACCACTTTACAAATAGTATACTGTGCTGTTTTAGAGTGTTTAATTTCTTTCACGTAGTGTTATTACAGCATCGTTTCATGTGCCTGATACTCAGTATCTCTCTGCACAGTCTTAGACATTTTTGAACTCTTTTTGTTATTTATTTAAACGTTCGGCTTTGCTTTTTTTTAATTTTAGCGAACGTTCAACTCTACGGGGTTCTTTTTGTTTTGTGAAGTTAACTTTTCAGGTTTTTTCTAACCCTGGATAGAAAAGATGTGAATCTGAACAAAGCTTAATACAATATGATTATAAACGTTAGATACAAGTAATGAAATTTAATTGAAATCTTATTGGGTAACTAAAAGGGTGAATTCCAAGACGTTTTCAAATTACGAAGATGAGAAATACATAACTGAACTTAATAGAGTAAATCATTTTTTATACTACAAAGACAAACACAACAGAATCTCTGTTCAAAGAAAAATAGTAACAAAATGCAAACTACAGGATAGTATCTGGCATATTTCAAACAAGTCAGAGAGAGAGAGAGAGAGAGAGAGAGAGAGATGAGCGCATAAGATGTGTTTCCAATGTATAATAATCAAGAATGAGGAGTAAACAATGAGTTTTTTTATCTCTATGTGGTGGACTAATATACTCGAAGAGGCTTTCACTTCATTTCTACTTTTCTCAACGCGTCTTGTGTAAACCAATAATTTTTTCGATTTCATAGTTATCAGCTAAAATCAAGACAAATGGTTGTATAAGACGGGATCTTTTTTGCCAATTTGCTTGCACATCTGCACATATTAATATACAATTTATTAACTCCCTATTATTCCCACTGACTCCGACAAAGACATTTTATATATTAATGTTGAATTCCAGCTGTTTTCACCAAGATAATTATAAAGTTTTCCGTATAAATTTTGCACATGAATGCAATCCCATAATAAATGAAGCATACTTTCTTCATTCATTTCACAAAAATCACACATCGAAGAGCCATTGATTTTGCATGTAAATAACAATTTACTGGTTGCGATAATACACATAAGAAATGTATATTGAAACATTCTCAATTTAGTATCGATGGTGCATTTGATTGAAATATTGTGTATTTGTTTCAAATTAAAGCTGTTATTTTGAAATATATTTTGCCAAGCTTTGTTAGGAGTTATTTCCTTTTTTTATTTGGTCAACTTTGTAGTTACATACGAAATTACAGTCTCTTTTAATTTTCATAATTTTATCTATTAAATGTTCTGTTTCTAATTGATTTACTTGAGGCTCTTTATTTAGGACGTCAACCCAATCCTTCAGAATTGAGGACACACGTGAGTACTACTTTAGAACGTTGGATGAATTGATGGAGTAACGATCACATATTTCTTTTGAAATCGACAAAATATTTTCCCTTTATAATGATACATACCACCAATAAATCTGATACCATTTCCTATCCAATGGAGATATAGTAGCGTTGATTTGTTATTTGTAAATTTTTCATTACTTCAGAGAGTCTGATTCTGGATTAATGCAATATTATCTGAGTTGTTAAAAAAGCACCATGCTTTCAACATTTGTTGATATAAAGTGTTAACTTGTATTCCCTGAAGTTTACGCACCGTACGATTCCCTTTTAAAAAAAGATTCCCCTACAACTTTCTTGATTGCATCTAAGGTTGAATTTGTAAAGATTCTACAATTATCTTGATTTAAAAAATCATTCTACGCAGCTTGCTTTTAATGTATGGAAGAATATGTCCATATCTATCATTTTCAACCTTCTTTCATTTAACTGCTTCACAATGATTTTCCTTGATACTCTATCCGACTTAGATCTGTATACAAATTGGAAGAGTTGTTATTTTCGTTCTTTCATAATTCAAGGGTAGGATTTTGGTAAGATCATCAGCGGAAATATTAAAATTCTTCAAATCTTGCCAGAATATCTTATAAAACTCGCAAGTTATACCATCAGGCTCTGGACGTTTATTATTTTGGATGCCCTTTAATATTGTTGTACATTCTTCAATCAGTAGTAAACCCTCACGAGTTTGTTTGTATTTATCTGACAGTTAATGTTCGTTATTGACTGGGGAAAAAAATCATGATTACACGAGGAAGCTGATCTCTTTTCATATAGAATTTGGTAAACAAACTTCCTTATCTAGTTTCAAAATAATCCTTGCGTCGAAACTTTCTTCTCGCTTTATTTTTAATATCGTAATTACTTCACGTGTAACATTTCGCTTTTCTAGGTTAGTAAAATATTTACTACATTTTTCTCCCCCATCTATCTATCTCGCTTTTGATTTTAACATAACACCCTTAATTTGTTTCATTATACAAAATTTCTAAATCTCTAGTGACCTTGACTAACTTTCTCTTTGTTTCTATATCGTTTGGATTATTCTCATACTCTGCATTTAAAACAATTGTGTCTTTTTCTTATTGTTTCTCCTTTTCCATTTTAGTTTTTTCATTTTTCCGAGATACAAAATGTATGGTTTAATTTCGAATGGTACTTTTTATCTATTCCCATTTTACATCTGGATCAGCAGCCACGTTTCTCTCTATAAGGCTCAAGATCACATAGGACTACAGAGTGATCTGAGCAAATATAGGTGACAATTTCATTCTTAAAAATAGTATTTATCAATATCTTTCAAAATAACAAAAATAAATTAATCTGCAAAATATGGGTGGAGAATGGTTAGAAAGTTATGTATACTGTTTCACCACTGGATGAAAGATTTCGCCAGATATCAACGAGACCATACATTTTGTATATGATTGATTGAGCTTGATACCACTCTGGAGATTGAATTTTGATTGGATTTTTTTCATAAATTATGCTCAAATAGAGCTCAGAAATGGTCGCAAGAAAATGGGTTAACCTTGGGTTCACATTTTTGAAATCTCTAACTTCTGCCGATAACGTAGAATTCATAATGACCCAAAACTCTATCGTGACTGTTCTCTTATCTCTGTTGTGGAGGAGACCACATTTTGGGGACTTATGTTTGAGCATAAAATACATTTCCTTCGACATATTAGATACCTCAGGGACAAATGTTAAAAATCCCTGGATTTTAATACGAGTCAGACAGGTTGAGTACCTGTATACAAGGGTGTCCGTTTGCTTGCATCACGCCCCCTTCTCCCTCCCCCCATTTTCGGTAACTAGCTCTAATTGCAAAACTCCTTCAGCTTATTTCCTTCCATGATGATTTTTTTTCAAAATGATAATATAGGAAAAAATTGTATAATGGTGTGATTTCTAATGCACAATATTATGTTAAAGTATATTCATGTTACCAGTGAAAATTCACACTAGTAATATTTCCAAAAGATTAAATAATATCTGATACAAACTTCTTTGATACGAATATTATTTCAACAAACGCCTACTATTACAATAACAAAGATAAATCAACACAAAACAAATGTCCTCTCATACAGTGAAAATGTTCTATGAAACAATAATGAAAACATATACCACGTTTGGGACTTGTATACGCGAGAGAAGATGATTTGGAAAGACTTACACGTGAAGATTGTTTTGAAATGCACGGTACCGCCCCAGAAGTTATATCACACCCACTAGTAATTGATAATGGAAAAGTGGTTTCTACGAAGGACGGGCACACTGAATTTGTATCGACCTTTCCCATTTTGTTCTATTCGACATACCTTCACCAAACGTCGCAGGTGTAATAGGCAAGGAATCTTAATTATTTTAGTGTCATAAGTCAGGTCGCTGTAGTATAACAAAGCAGACTGGTTTATGTGCTTCACATACCTTCACCAAACTTTGCAGTTGTGCTGTCCTCTTTGAGACAAATCACCATGTTGAGTTTGGAGTTCAAAATATCATAGATCAAGGTAACTGTGACCGATCATAGCGAAATGGTTTCCATGTTGTTACATTAGGGTTGCTTCATATGGTAACTTCATCAAACTTTGCAGATGAGTTGGTCTTTTAGAAGACAGAGAATCCAGTTGATTTAGAGGGGTCAGAAGGTCATGATCACGGTGATCGAGCGTAGCATAAACTGTTTTCTTCAACTGGAGTCTTTGAACATCCTGTGGAGGGGAATGTTAAGGAGGAGTGAGGCCAGACCTTGAGGCTAAACATCTTGTTTTACAACCACTCTATTTCCCAACCCTACCGTTGCTCCCCTATGTCGACCAAATCCTACTGCGCCATTTGCCCAGCCGTCCGTTGCCCCCTCTCAAACCAAATTATTTGTTTAAATAGATTCAGGCGAAACAGTATGCAGCTTGAGGATAGTATTTAGGTGTAAAAACACGAGCGCTTGGCTTGAATTAGGGAGTAAAGAGGTGTGTGGGAAAATTGTGTTGGTGAGTATTGTGGTATGCATATGGCAGAGTTAAGAAGAGAATGTACAGTCTACCGATGTTGTAAGTGTGGCACTGGAACATGTGTCGATTACAGGATATATGTGGGTTGTGGTGGTAATATTGCGGCAATAGAAATAAAGTCAATATAGAAAAGAGCAAAGATACATCTTAATAAAGTGATACGTGAGCTATGAGAAAAAAGGGGCTAATTATAGAATAATAATTTTATTTTAGATAATTAAGAACGATTTATATAAAGCTTGATATAAGAAAAACATTATATCTGCTATCACTAGCTTAAACGAGCTGCACCGAAGAGTTCAGATAGCACAAAGTGAATATGATGACACGTTGGACGCACTAAAATGGGCGGGGCTCATCAGCCAGGCCCACAGCCAGTTCTAGCCCCCTTAAACAATACCGCTTGTGTTTGCTCCCCCACTACTGCTTCCAACTTGGCGAGACGATTGTATAAGTCGACAACACTTGGGGCTTGCTGCTGAGCAAATACGAGCTGCGTTGCTGGCACTCTGGACTCCGTCGGTTTGCACTGCTATTCCAGCAGGGACAACAGCGTTTGCAGCTGTCCAAGCCGTGACCAGGGTGCTTACTAGTGTGTTCGACGCGATCTCGCCAGGTGGCCTCGGGAGCGCCCCATATGTTGTAATAGCGGGAAGTGCCAATGCCGTTCTTATTTTGTCATCCGCTGTAGAAATTTGTCCTCTGGGGACTTGATTTCTTGTATTTATTTTGCGGATAAGTGGCGTCTATGTATCATGGCGGTTCCTTATAGTTTCCTACCTATCCTCCAATTTCTGGGGTCGGCTTAGGTGGGACTCAGCCTAGGTAGGACTTGCACGGTGACTGTATTGGTAACTATTACAGTACTGCAGGAGCTGGTGCGGGGTCGAGGGCTATACGCATTGCCTTGATTTTTTGTATCAATGGTCCCCAAATGTAGGGTTCACAACAGGATAGGCGTTTGAGCAGCGCCGCGTTGGCCTGTATCTGGGCCTCTGCGAAATAGTTGGATGCCTACAACATGTATGGCATCTGCGCGAGAGCAAAGGCTCAGCACAGGCTTTGACCACGAACTCGCTGTCTGGACGAAGATCGTGGAGCTTCTCGCAGTCCTTGTTTATTGGCGGATGTCCACGCTCGTTCCAATGTCCTGGTCTTTGTACTACTAGAAAACTCCGCAGATTCGTTTGGTACCGATATGCCTTCAGTATGACGTGTAGAGCGTCTTGAAAAGAAAGACCGTTTTGCAGTGGAATGCCGACACCAGCGCTTCCCATTGTTTTCGTAGTGGCTGGGCCCAGAAGAAGGGTTACCTGGGGTTGCGCGACATGTCCAGGGCCATATCAACACCACGCTTGCCTGGCGGAGCTTGGCCTTCTCGGGAAGAAGGCCGTACAAAGAGACCTCAGTGTGGCATATGCCCTAGGCATGGATCTCAGTTTTCAAAATACTTTGATCGGGGCACTTGCAGTAGTTGGCAAAATTGTTGCCAAATATCTCCTGCACCCAGGCAGACTCTATCTGGCAAACGAATTTGTTGTAGAACTTGCCGCGGTAGAGGGCTCACGCAGGCGGTTATTCGAGACGGAAGGACAGGCAATTGCAGCCCACGCTCTCCTCGTTGTCTAGGATTGTGTTGATAGAGTCCTGCTGCTAGAAATCGTGCTTTTTATGCCAGAACCTCGAGTACTCCCGAGAAGTCTCGTGCAGCATACAATGCCTATAGGCCAATGCCGTCGTTGAGAAGGGATCCTATTAAACCAGGAAGCGTCTGGAAGAGTTATTCGAGCAGGGTGTCCGCGGTGACCAGGTTCGACACAAGGATGGCGGCAGGTTTTGGGCGGGGGGGGGGGGGGGGTACTTGGACCAATAGACCGCCAGGATATTGGGGTCATTGCTGGAAAGCGGCGTTACGGTCTATTGATTCCAGGAAGGTGTGTTGCCGCTGTACGAGGTAGTGGGGGCGATTGCCGTTATGGTGTCATTTGGCCACTGGACCTGCCGCAGAGACAGCGGCGCCGCCGGTCCTGGTGTCGGAAACCTGGTACTTGGACAGCAGAGACCACAGGTAGAGTTCGTCCACAGAGAGGTCGGAAACCTACTGCAGCTCCGAGTTTAGTTCGTTGGGGCGGTCGGCGGGGAGGTAGTCGTCTTCTTCAATGTCAGACACAAGGTTGCACTGGTAGACGTTTTGCAGGAGAACGTGGAGATCTGTGCGTTCGCGAGCCAAGCGAAGTCCCATGTCAAGGGCAGTTGCATAGACATATCTTGCCATAGTAGTTGAATTGTATTGCCTAGTATACACGCCACGCGGTGGTAGTTGGACACAGTGTTGGTATGTCAATGCCACCCCCCACCCCCCCTTCTCCAAATGAAGGTTCTCACTACTGCAGGCTACAACATTCGTTTCCAAAAGCTGAAACAACCCTTGGCCCGACGTGGCTATACAACCACCAGCGATCTCCCCGGAGAGGACTCAAGAAGTAGTTGAAACATGGCCGTTGAAATGTGAGGAAGTGTAATAGATTTTAAATAGGTGTTTGGCCTCAAGGTCAGGCTCCCCTCCAGGACATTCCAAAACTCACGCAGGAGCTCTGAATTTCAGTAAATGTTTGGGGCAGTCCTTGAAGGAGGGGGGATGGTGTAAACACAAAATACTATTTCAGAGCCCCCGGGAATTTTAAACTCTCCCGGAGGGGGGGGGAGGACTACTAGACCTTGAGCCCAAATACAAATTTCGCAACTACTAAGGTATCAAGAAGTCGATTGATTTATTTCAAGATTAAAACTCAAGGCCGCCTATAGTCTGTGAAAGAAAATGGCTCCCATGGAATAAACTTAGTTTCTGCCAAACACCTTCACAAATAAATATAGCTATATATGTTGGTTTTGCTGATACAAAAGAAGCGTACTTATTACTTTTGCATATAAAGGTCAAATGTCACGGTCACTGCGATCTAATAAAGAGAAATACGTGTTTGTATGAAAACGGGTTCTACTGAATATATCTTCACGAAACTTCACAGGTATGTTACCCTTGATGAGACAAAGAAGGCCGATGATTTCAGGATGACAAAGTACATAGACAAGACAAGCGTCTAGTCTATGTACAGTCTTCGGTATTCTAATTTTTTTTAATTGTTATTTTTCTCGTTTTCGTCAGCTTCTTTTTTAATCATAATTTATTCGTGTCATGTCGTACGCGACAGTGCGATTGATAAGACACCCGTATGTATGACATTTTATATGTGGATACCAACGATATGAATATCACGTGCAGCACAGTTAACATCAATGGATGTACTACTTATTGTAATACTGAACCATTTTCATCATATGGTTGTACGGAAAATGGTCAACACTAGAATAGTTATACTTGTTAAATCATTTTTAAGTGTATTTATATTGGAGACATTGATATGTTATTGTTATTAAACCTGAAACGTTTATTTACTTAATTAACAATTTAACTCGCCATACATGTCAAAGATGTTAATGTTCCGTAGAGCGAACCCTTGTTGGTAATATCCATTATCAGGAAAATTGAACTAACTTGAAACACATGCAAAGAACACAGATCCTTAATTTTTTATAGTCTTTGGCAGCAGGCCGAAATAAGGACAGTTTTTCATTAATAATAGAAATGATTGAGATCAGAGGTCACTACTCCATATCAATGTGTCATCTACTGGGATAGACTCATGTATACTTGTCTGCTTATCTATTATCAAATACATAATCAGAAATGAAAGCAATGAAAGGAAAGAAATGTAAAGATCCTACAGGTCGCAAACTGCGATTATATACACACAAGGTCTGACATTACGCTTGAATTGAAAGTAATGAAAGGACAGAAACTTTAAGTTCCAGCAGGTCCCAAACTGTCCTAATCTCCAGATAAGGTCATTACGCCGTAATGAAAGCAATGAAAGGAAACAAATTTCAAGTTCCTGCATGTCCCAAACTGTGATTATCTCCACTATATAAGGTCTTATTGTAGGTCCCACCGCGTTTACAAGGTGTTGTTTCTCCAAATGGTAGATGCCATCAGCATGCCTCCGAAAATAATTATTATACTTTTGGCCACAGCCGGCCTGGTTTCTGGTAAGGCTGTTAAAATTGAAATGGAATCTGTTGTTGACAATGGTAAGTAAGCAGTCTTAACACACACACACGCACACACACACACACACACACACACACACACACACACACTGTGAAACTAGTGTTTGATTTATGTAAAGAGAACGTACACAAACAACACAAAAGTGTGAAATCTTCTTAAAAGCCTCTGGAAATGACAGTTTGCATAACGTTGCCAGTGGACATTTGGGGGAAAACCTGTCGACATTACGAAAATTTAAGTAAAACTATTTAGTATACTTGCTACACGTAAGACCAGTCATCATATATCTTTAAAGATGGGGGAGGAGGTTCACATGTACTGAAAATAACAATGAGAAATGATCGACATTACTGTATTTTTCAACAAGAACACTGTCTTGTGCTTTAATCACTGTGTAGAAAAACTTGCTATAATGGATATCACTTTATGCATACAAAGATCCATACTAAATTGTATTTGCTTAGGCAACAATTTGCTTTATTTAAAATAATCATTCTCAAAAGTTCCAAAATGTGTTAATAAATAAAATTAAATACAAACGATGTAATGTATCGAAAATCAAATCAGGTTATCTACATTTGAATACAAATATGCCTGTCAAACTTCTTGTTATCAACCTTATGTGCACTTGGTTTAATTGTGCACTCAATTGTTTTCTTCTAAAAAAAAATCCAGAAAGTTCAAAATTATATATTCAGATTGAAAAATTGCTGTAATAACCTGAACATCTAATCATGTCATCCATATGTAAATATAAAATGCCTACCAAACATTTGTATACTAAAGCGGTAGTCGCTTAATTGTGTTATAAAGATTTTGTCAAGCAAGTCCAAAAGGCTCAAAAATGTATAATAAAAAAGAAAATAATAATTGCTGTAATGGCCTGGAAATTTAAAAACATCATCTACTCATGACCATGATAAACTTGACATTAAGCAAAATAAACTGTATGCAATCACGCTAAAATGCGTTCGGGACATACGTAGGGATGGACAGAAACAAAGCAATATGCCCCCTTCTGCTATCGTATTGGGGCTGTAAAAACCACACACACACACACACACAAGACAAACGATTTAATTTGTGCAATAATAGTACATTACCAGTTAAGTGTGCTGGGGAAGTCATGTCAGCCGCCCTTCCTACTTCTATTTGTCTTTCTGAAAATCCGTTTTCTTGTATTTCTGGCGTAGATTGATATTTCATATTGATTTGAAGTATATGGAAAGCAGAATTGTCAATTCCAGGTCTTAACAAATGATGTTTCTAGAATATAAATATTCATATATAATTGTGTTTTTGAGCATCTTTATTCAAATACAATTACTTTTCAGAGCATCCAAATTCAAACACAATTGTGTTTACAGCCTATATACTGACATAAAATATTGTTTTAAAAAGGGAAATAAATATTATACATAAAGCTTTTTTGTTTACAAGAAATTATATTTTAAAGACTCAGAATTTGAATAAATATGTTCTCATGAAACATCTATATTGAAATAAAATTGATTGTTAGAGCCTCTGTATTGATATAAAATAGTGTTTCTAAAGGGGAACAAATATTACTCTAAAAGTCAACAAAATAGTTTTTAAAAAAGTGATGTTTTTAGAGGGCGAATGTTGACATATAATTGTGATTTAGAGCCACTATATTAACTAAAATTAATGTTTAAAAAATGAAATAAATAGTGTACAAAATATTAACAAAAATAGTTTTATAACAAAATGACGTTTTTAGAGGGTTGATATTGATATATAATTGTGTTTTAGAGCATCTAAACTGCAATAAATTGTGTTTTAGAGCATCTATACGGATAAAAAATATGGTGTTTTCAGATGAAGAATAAAATAAATCTTTAAGTATGATCAAGAAAAATCATGCATATAGATTTGTCGCGTTCTAAAATTCAAATGAAACAAGTGAGGAAAAGTTCAAGCAACCAAAAGAATGCAAAGCAATCTAACAATATTATAATGACCAAAGAAAATTTCAAGGATTTTTTTAAAAAATAACAATAAATAGTTTACCAAAGGGACAATACACTGCTGGATGGAGAAGCTTATTTAGAAACTTACTCAAAAATAAATTGAAGAAATTGTATCAAAACGGTCAGTTTCGTCAGGAAATATTGAGGATTGGATATGTGGCTGAAGAAAAATTTTATAAATTGAGGGATAGAATGATTGAAGCTAATAAGAACAATATCAGAGAAACACACAAGCAATATATACAGGTAATTACAAATACGTTATTCACTTTATTAAAAACACTAATAACAATCAAATAATTTCTTCATTAGAAGAACGATATGCAGAAAATTAATTTAAAAAGAAATGGAATCGACGGATATGATGGATTAAAACATCATCCAAAAATATGCAGTGCAATCTGAAAAATGTTGTTTTGTGTTTGAATATAATGAATCCACTTACTTAAATGACGAAATAAAAAGAAATAAAAAAAATTTGTACATTAGGAATTGTATATAATATGTAAACCAATAATTAAACATTACCCAACTAAACCACGTAATAAATTGACAGTTAAACCATTTATATATAAATGAATTTGTTAGAGCTAAACTTGATACAAATAAAACATTGAGACATATTAACGTAGGTCGAAACTAAAATTATGGTAGATTTAAGTTGGTTATTTATTAGATAAAAGAAGAATATTTAATGAGTCTGTATTAACATCTGTTGGAATAATTCTTTTTAAATGTTAGAGAAAATCAAGAAATAAAAAAAACATCTTCATTGAATAAGTTAGAAGAAAAATATGATAAATATCGAATAGAGTATAAAAACGAAAAAAAAAGATATTACATATGGACATTTTATACCACTAACAATACCAAATAAAAGAATATTACAAATGGACATATTATACAACTAACAATACCAAATAAAAGATATTACATATGGACATTTTATACCACTAACAATACCAAATAAAAGAGATCATATATGGACATTTTATACCACTAACAATACCAAAATAAGAAGAATTGCTAATTTAATCCTCTTTTGGTTAAATGTTCATATAAGGATAAAGCTACAAATGTTAATATAAAAAAAAATATTACAAATTCAGTTGACAAATTAATTGGAATAACATTTCAAAAAATATTTAAAAAGAAATGTAAATTGTGGTGCTAGTATCATTACTGCTAAAATAGATAACAAAGATGATATTGAAATTGTATATGTGAGGAATTTGATAACATTTTAAAAATGAGGAGAAATATATCATACAACCAAATATATCAAGTATTTTATTAAAGATAAAATATAAATAAAGATGATTTTATTAAACTAACATACTTATAATAAGACAGATAAATCAGAAACAGTTTCAAATCCTAAAAGTGATAACAAAGCTATTTAAGCACATAGCAATATTATAAAATAATGTGAGACCTAACTCAATAGATAATGTTTTATTTCTTAAACTAAATATTTATTTACGAGGTGAGAAATTATTAGAAGAAATATTTCACATTGGAAAACAAAACACAAGATTATGTTGAACCCATGGAATTATATCTACAAAAATATTTCAAATGGTTATCAAAAAAGAGATCACACAATAATCTGATATTTTATCTGCTTCCAAATAGTATCATATACTTTCAATGTCCCATTTGCTTGAGCACTATCTTCATCATTAACAGGTTCTTCAAGATTCATGATAGAATTTCCTTCCATGTCCAATATTCTTGTTAATTTAACACCGAATTTTCTAACATAATTTTCCTGAATGTTATAATGATTTTGAACAAACGTTGTATCAACATAACCTTTTGTTGCGCGGTCTTTCGGATCAACAGGTTCTTTAATATTTTGAATAGAATTATCATTCATGTTAACTTACTATCTTTACTGAATGGTGTAACATGCTCTTTAGCTATTTAAAATCGAACGATTGAGTTATTATTTGTTTTGATTACTAAATCGTGGCTTATTAATATGTTAACAGGATTGTATCTATTATCATACTTTATTATATTTTCATCGCAACACCAAGTTTCAAGTTAAATGTTTTGCCGGCCTTGATAACATCACAACCTAAATTTATATCTTTCTTATATCCTACTTTCAAAACCAGATCACCAATTATGTTATCATCACCTTTTAACAAGTAAGTTTCATATAATTTTGAATCTGTTCATCAATTTTCTTAATATCCTTATAAAAAGAATTGTCATCATATTAGTTATAAGCTCAAATGTTTTAGTAACACCGCTAATACTATTATCTGCATGCGATTTAGTGTCATGATAAAAGTATCAATCACGATCATCAGTGTATTTTGTGACGACTAGGGGTAATGTAACAAAAGAAAAGACTCAAACAAGCTTTCAAGATTTAAAACACAAATATTTAATTTCCTAAAATATTAAAACATTTCAACAAACAATCAAAGTTAAAGAATTAAAAATAACTTACAGTATAGAATATCCTTAAAAGTCCTAAATTGTTCTAAAGTTCACTGATCCGGAAGTTAATCCAAATATTCCGAATAAAGAACGTTCCGAATGAAACCTCCAATGTGCTGGAGTGTCAACAAGAATCAGTTATATTCAAATATTATTAATTACAAATAATCATTGAGAATATGGAATATCACACAAGTTCTAGAAATGTGTCCGATAATTCCAACAGAGCTGAATAGTTCTTAAAATTGAAGTAACAGTACTAAATCCAAAATGAACTGTATATCTCTGAAGCAGAATACTACAGAAAATTAACCAATCTCGTTTATGACCTCTCTAGCTGACGAACTATGACAGAATGACGAATGCTGCGATTATATCTTATTTATAGTCTTTGCTCAAATCAAATAAAAACCCAATTATTCTACGTCTCAAATCAACATCTAGTTACTACGATCTTATTCTAATTTCTGATCAACAAAATGAATCATTCCCTGTATTGCAACTTAGAAACAATTCAATCTTTCTAGAAAACAACCTTCTCCGAATCAGTCAGAAACTAGATTATACGTGACACCGCTAAAGTACATTCCTATTGAACATGGAATTCAGGTCAAAAGTGCAAAGGTTCAAATCCTCACGCGCTGAATCACGTGACATGACTAAGGCTTCAAGCGAAATATTGATTTTCCCAGTGGCCATTGTATTGGATCACATGTACCGTATATGTACTTTATGCAAGACGACAGCTGTTAGACTAGTATGCAGAGATCATAAAACTATACCATTATTTAAAAACAAAATGATACATAATTCCGTAACAATTTTTATTACTTCAGTGGCATCATTTTCAGGTGGCCCAATCTCAGTAATTTCATAATTATTCATTGTAATATTTGTATCTTTTACAAAATGTGTGCTAACTAACTGAATCAAATTCATTATTATTTTGTCAAGGTCAGATAGTTGATTTCTAGTAGCATAATTAGTTAATAATACTTAGTAAGTATAAATAGTTGTGGTGTCATCATGACCCACATGATCTTATGTTGAAATATACCTATTTTATACAATTTGTTAGATAAAATTAATTTGTATTTTTCATCATATAAAAATAGTTATTCTCGGGTTTTCATTTCGTTATCGTTTCTAATCCAGTTCATTATACAAATGAAAACAAGCTTTATGAATTCCAATTTATTTGAAAACAGTGCTTTCATAATATTTATTTGCAGAATCCAGAAATGTTTTCTCGATATCATTTAATTCATTTTGCGCTGAATAATTCAATAAAAACTCCATCAAATCATCACAATATTTCTTCCATTTGTAATGTTTTTTAAAAGTTTTATTTGGTTTATTCACATAAATAAAACTGTGTTTATCATTGGTTGCTTTCCTAAATTTATGAACAGAGATACTATGCTAGCGGCATATATTATTTAGTTCTCGGTTGGCATCAATAAGGATAATATTAGATGAGAGCAATTTAATCTGATATTTTTAGGCATACCAATATCAAATTCAGTGATGTAAAAAATTGGTGATTCTTTCCTATGGCGACCACAGGTGAAATATGTAATTATATTTTGTTCATTTCTCTCACAAACATAGTTATTACATATGACGGTTTTTGTGAATCAGAATGAAAATCATCCACATTTATTATTTCATCTTTCGACGCTTCTATTAAAGTATCTAATTCAATTGTATTTTTCTTATTCTTATTTTCCTGATCGATTTTATTTCTTTCTTCATAATTTGTAATATTTCTGATGCTCGCAATTTTAGCGTATAAACATATTTAATCAAAGTAAAGCATGGATTTCCACAGCATATGCACTAATAATTGTTTTTTTTTTTACCTAAGCCGCTATCTCCGCAAATTAACATACGTAAATATTGATTCGGCATAAATTTGCATCCTAATGCTTCTCAAAATCTGTTATGTTTCATTTGTATCATAATTTGGTATTTTTGAGGATTCAACTGTTAAAGTCAGGACCATAACTCCACCATTTCACCAGAGCTTTTCCTTTTTCGTTTTTAAAACTTCTTCTACAATGAATATATCTTGCTTAGGTTTATGTAGTTCCTATTCATAAAATGTGTCCTTAATTGGTTTATGTTTAAGATCTGATAGTTCATAAACAATGAGGATTGTATATCTGTAGTTGTTTATCTTAAATAATGTCTCCAATTTTGTCAATAATATTTTTACAATATTGTTTTAAACTGTTGTTATCCTAATAATATATCCTATCTTAAATTTTGGTAGTTTTAATTTAGCATTATCCTGATGGACGATTGTATGAACTATTGTCTGATTTTGTGCTGTCCTAGCCTCTGTTGGGAATGATTTTGATTAATCTGTATTTAGAATTATTGTAGCTGTTTGTGATTTCATCTAATGAATCAGCATATCGTTTGGTAAAATTAGCTAAGAAACATTTACATTTTTGTTTTCTAATAATTTTTTTGTTAAATCTCTATGCAATTACTGATTTCAATTGAATACATCTCACTATTATTATCCTCCAATAATTATTTTAGATGTTTATTATAGAAGTTATTTTCTTTATCAACCCATTATTTCTTTGGTTTTCTACCAGATTTTAATATTTTTTGAAAGCAGCTGTCATCTCAGGGGAGTTTTTATTTTTAACAGGTATGCTCCAAGCGCATTCACTAAATTTGTACCTGTTTGAAAGACTGATATAGCTACGTTTGTTATCACCAGGATAAATGAATGTCCAACTAATAGGCGATAAGCCTCGTTTAATAAAATCAAATATTCCACTTCATTTTTATCCTGTTATCACATCAACATAACTGTATACACAAGTAAAAGGATAGCCTATTGTTAAATTAGATGTTGAAAAATCAAAGATAACATTTGTATAACTATTGTTAATCACACTATTACCAATTAAATCACAATGGATGTAAATTGTGTTCTATTGGGTTGGTATTATTTAGTCAATTTAATGGGTATTTGGCTTCTGTCACAATCTTTTTTTCAAACTCTAGTACTACAATAAAATTACCCTGTGTCATATCTAATTGATATTTTGTGTCTAATGATATCCTTGTTCTCTCATTAAAGGAGATGGTCCATCAATTATCTTATTCACAGTTAAAGAAGCTTGTATACGTAAACTGCCCATCAGAAGGAAAAAAAAAACAACCAATATTTGGCTATGTTTTACCTCTATCTTTGCTATATTTCAATATGTTACTGTTGTTTTCCTTACTAATATTATACCACGAATATCTCATTGTTGTTATAGCATCTAAGCAAAAAATATAACTTTTATTTTTATCTGACTATAATGGCCTTTCAAACTCGATAACGAAATCACTTGTAGTTTATTTACTATATTTGTCGTGCAACTCTGAAGATAAGTTAATTTTATTTCCATTTTATATAATTTATGTTACATAAAATATTTGTTGTACAATTTTGTATGCTAATTTTTTGTTTGTTTTTAACATTTTTGTGTTGTTTTTGTTTTAATCTTAATAATTAATCAGTAATATTAATTCCGTAATTTTTTATTTGTTCATTGCTATTTCCAGCATGAACAGATCGACAAATTTGATCTTATCTTGACGCCAATTCATCGACAAATCTATATGCATGATTTTTCTTGGTCATACTTAAAGATTTATCTTTTGCTAATGTATTTTCCCTGTGAAAACAGTAATTGTGTCACTATAAAGACTCTAAAAAACAATTTTATTTAAATTTAGACACTCTGAATCACAATTATATATTAATGTCTACCCTCAAAAAACATAATTCTTTTATAAAACTATTTTTGTTCATGTTTTTGTATAATACTTGTTCTCCTTTTATAACATTAATTTAAGTCAATATAGTGCACTAAAAATCAATTTTATTTCAATATAAAACACTAAAACACAATTATATATCAACCCTCCTAAACATCCTTTTATAAAAAACTATTTTATTATTTTTCTGTGTAATAGTTTCCCTCTGAAAACAATAATTTATATCAATATAGAGGATCTCAAAATCAATTTTATTTCAATATAAAACACTAAAACACAACTGTATATCAACCCCTAAAACATCTTTTTTTATAAAACTATTTTTTATTTTATGTGTAAGATTTTTCCCCTCTGAAAGCAATATTTTATATCAATAAATCTTTCTAAAAATCAATTTTATTTCAATTTAGATGCTTCGGGAGAACATTTTAACTTAAATTCTGACTCCTTAAAACATTACCTTTTATTAAACTTGTTTTGTTAGTTGTTTGTATAATATTTATTTCCCTTTTAAAGCAATATTTTATATCAATATAGAGGCTCTAATACATTTTGTTTTAAGTTAGATGCTCGAAAAGTAATTATTTTTCAATTTAGATGCTCGAAAAGTAATTATTTTTCAATTTAGATGCTCGAAAAGTAATTATTTTTCAATGTAGATGCTCGAAAAGTAATTATTTTTCAATTTAGATGCTCGAAAAGTAATTATTTTTCAATGTAGATGCTCGAAAAGTCATTATTTTTCAATTTAGATGCTCGAAAAGTAATTATTTTTCAATTTAGATGCTCGAAAAGAAATTATTTTTTAATGAAGATGCCCTAAAACACAATTATATATCAATATTTATCCTCTAAATACATAATTTCTTAGGTCCTGAAATTGAAATTCTCTTTTTTATGATACTTTACATCAATAATTGATATAATAGTGATATCGATTCTATCCAGAATACTCCTTTTCACGCTAGTAAGCAACACAAAAATTTGTCGAATCTTTAATAAAGTCATAATTGAAGCGCCAAGCTCGGGTTTCACAAAATATCTCAGAGTTTCTTCCTCAAAATTTAACTTTTGGAGACAAATTTTCTTACCACTTCGTTTGTAGTTTCATACCATGAATATTTCACTGAACATTATGTAGGAATTAAGGATAGAAATACAGTTATTATATTGTGATTTTCTATGACAAGTATCCTGTTTTATCTCTTATAAAAATTTGTTTATTTGATCAAATATAATGCATTTCACAACAAAATTTCATGATTCGAATAAAAGGATTCCCGGGTGTAAAAGTTTTAAATAAAGGTGTTAATATTTATTCTTTTTCTCATCTCTACCTCTGATGAAGATCCAAATATTTATTGCTTGAATTATCATAAACACAATATTTTAGATTACTGTAAACTTTCATAGGGGGGGGGGGGAATTGAAAATTAGTCAAATCGAAGCCAAGCCAAATAATATCAGGAGCTCCCAGTTTCATTAGTACATGTGTTCTTATGAGTGTTTGAAAATGTCATACTTTCATGCTACATGTATACATATTTTGTATTATTGTCAACTGCACCTGTTTTAACACTACGCAGACTCTCCTTTAACACTAGGCACTCTCCTTTAACACTACGCAGACCCTCCTTTAACACTACCACAGACTCTCCTCAGCCCGCACCTATTATAATCTGAAACATACCTCAGTAACTGACGATCGTTTCTATTTAAATGAAGCAGTCTTGGTCTGCAGGAGGGAGATAGTAGACCAATACGTAGCTGTTTTATTATAAATAGCCCTTTTTCTGTGTTAACAAAATAAATATAATTCATCCAATAAAATAAAGTTACATTAACACCTCTCTTGACTATTTCTTTCTTTTCTTGATTATTGTAATACTTTTGTTTATCTTTTTGATGTTCGTTATTATATATCGTTGATTGTGTACTCATGATTTTCCCACTAGACTAATACATTCTTGGCTACATAATATTAATCTGCATCCCCGATTAAGCATTATGTCCTCGGAAAATGGTTTGCAAAATCACTCGAATTTTTGTATCAATAGGATCCACTATCTGCTACGGAGACTTGGGATGTTTCGGAACGAATGATCCATTCACTAGTTTACAACGGCCGATAAGCTTCTTACCGGCCTCCCCAGAAACAATCAACACCATGTTCCGGTTGTTTACGCGGATTAACTTGGGTGACACTGTTTTTCAAATGATGAGTGCCGATGACTCCCCTAGTCTCATGAACTCCCACTTTGACTCTAGCAAGCCAACCAAAATGATGGTGCACGGGTTTCTTGGAAATGGACTCCAGAAATGGATGACGGTTTGTTTCAAAACATATTTTCAAGTTCAGAAATTGTTGAAATAAACAGTATTGAGGAATGTATGATAATTTACAGGTTTTATAATATTCCTCATGTATGCAATTTAGATTAGAGCTTTTTCGATATCATCGATGCATAGCGATATTAACTCTGGCGATAATGTATCACGATACAGACTCAAACAATCGATACAGGACGATAGTAGAATGAAACATAAACTAAATGATGTGACCAGTCCAAAAGTGAATATTTTCTTGGCGACTTTCTATTCAATTAAATAAAGTAAATAACAAAGCCCCTTATGCAATAAATGTATCCCCTTGTGGATTTCTGCTCAAAGTTATTTTTTACTGGATTTTTCTTGCCCACTCTCGTCGAAATCTTTTGCAGGTTCTAAGGAAGGTGTTCGCGAGAATTATGTACGTTTGACCTGGTTGACATTTGAACTAATTTAAATGTTGGTACGCAAGTCTACATCTGAAAACCGAAAATTATTGTTCGATGATACATTTTTCTCAGAACATCTTTCAATTTCCACGTTGTGTTTACTTTTCTAGCAGTTAAATCCAAAACCGAAGGAGCATTCTTGTAACAACTGCCGTACTGCCGACATTTTGACCACATACAAAGACTGATCACGTGGTCACAGATAATGCAAAACTGGATATAGTCCGTTATAAACTTTAAAATGATTTTCCTCATTATAAAATAGCCTGCGTTTAACATTTGGATTTGTGATTTAAGTTATTGTTTTAACGGAAATAAACATCTGTTGGAAGATTTGCAGCTGTTTGTACAATAACACTCATTATAGCGAAGGTTATACAGTTTTACATGACCACGAGACCAGTCTTTGCCCGTGTTGAAAACGACAGCGGTACAGGTCGATTTTCATTAAGAGTGCTGTTGCAGTTTGGGATTTAGCTGCTAAAGCTATAGAACAGCGACGAAAATTGAAATAATGTGTGAAAAAGAATGCATCATCCGAAAATAGCTTCCGGTTTTCTGATGTAGACATTCATACGAACGTTGAATGAACGTTGAAATTTGTTCAAATGTTTACAGGGTCAAACGTACACAATTCTTTTGAAAACTTTCGTAAGAACCTGCAAAGGGATTTTGGCTAAGGTGAACAATAAAAGTCCAGTACAAGTACAAAGAATTTTTGTCTCTCACGAAATAGGAGTTTTTAATACTTGAAAGGTTTTGTTCAAAATAATAATATACGTATATTTTTATTAGTTCTGGTACATGTTTGTTCCCCTTGAGTAGTTTCTGCAGTTAATCTACATCCCCTAAAAGTGCATATCATATTCTGCTTAAGTAGACATATCCCCTGTAGCGTACTAACGGGAGTGGGGTGGGGTGACGGATGGGGTAGAGGTCTTGGGGCGCCATAACAGCTGATAAAAATTCGGGCCTCGTATTCTGGGCCATCATCGTCGCCCCTGGCGCCATTTACCCTTAGTACGCCACTGCCCTTCCCTCCAATTTGAATATAAGGCCTACTTTTGACTTAGATATATCCAGTAAAGGTATTATATTAAGAAAGCACAGTCAACGGCCTTTGGCATGTAAACTTTTGCCGCGAGATATCCTAGGATAAATTAAGTTAACACAAAGCACAGCATGACCTTGTAAGTACCATACTAACTTGACTTTTGTAAGTACCATACTAACTTGACTTTTGTAGTTCAGCTCAATATACATGTATACTACGGTGGGAAAATGACATCAGCACATGTTCTGTTTGGTTTCCAGACTTTGAATGATGTTTTGTTTTGTTTTTTGTCATGAGTGGAACATATTAACAACTGATAATTGGAAAATACATGTACATAAAAGTGCATTCAGAGAAAGCAAAATACATTAGCAACTGGCCATTTAATTTTGGGGCAGTGGAAGGGGAGGGGGGTGCTGGAATTTTCCTTCGAGCCAGAATTCCTTTTTTTTTTCTTTTCTCTCAAGATAATTGGTTCGAAAACTTTTGTTTTCTTTTCTTTTCTGAAAATCAGAGGATGAATATTTTTTCAAGCTATTTGGGACCTGGAATTTGTTTTTCTCAAAAAATTCCAGCCAACCACTCCCGAAAATGAAATGGTTGGTCCCTTAGTGGTCTTAAATAGAGGCACCCTCATGTATTGTCACGCGCCGAGTGCTTCTATTTGTATATTACAATAATAATGGTGTTTGCAAATTATTTTAGTATATTCAATCAATGTTTGGTGAACTTTTAAAAGAGAGTCAAAACAAAGGGGAAAAAAAACTTGTTTTTTTTTTGTTTTGGGAATTACTCTGCAACGGATTTATGCAATCTAATAAGAGATGTTTCATTTACAAAACATGGGCAAACTGGTATATTCTTTCAGTTTATTTATGATGCGATACTATCGTGATACATATCGTATCGAAGGCAATTATCGTGAATAGTATCGCATTGCAAAATGGCTGGTAATACCCAGCTCGAATTTGGATGCATCCTTGCGTCATCAACAGAAATGAAAAACGTAATGATAACTCAAAAATGTGCATCACCAAATTCTACATGGAGATTAAAAGTATGAAAAAGACTTTCTGTGACACCTATTTGCTTTCCGCTCCCCCTCTTTTTGCAGACAACTTTGTGAATATGTGATCCTAACCGTCTATGCATGCGTGCTTCCTTGTATTGGTGCGTACATATGCGATGTGATTCAACTCTCGTACTATCGACGATTTATCTAAGGGATACGATCTGAGCTGATTTTTCAACATTTTCATTGATAAAAACAATTTATGCAAATATTATTGAGTAAGGAAGAGGTGTCCGCTTGATACTTCTTAATAGCTGAATTGTGAATGAAAATAAATTACCTGCCTTGACTACCGTATATTTTAAGTTGTACGTATAGTTTCCAAACATACTGGAAATTATTCGTAAGACGTGATTTTCTGATGAATCAAACATCGGAAGTCAAGATCTTGCAACCTTTATAATTGTGACTAAGAATCATATTTTCTCTTTTAGAAAGTAAAAGTCAATATTGGGTTGGTGAACATGATTTTTATTGCAATATAGTCCTTAAGAAATGTGTACTCATTATTGACATCCAGTAGTTATATTAATGGAAAATTCCGGAACAGGTAGTCACAAATGGGCTTGGCAACTTTATGAAACAGACGCAAACTCTTATCCGCCTTTTACAGTTTGCATGGAAATTTGGCTACTGGGAAAAGTTTGTGAACAATTTAATTTAAAAGTCTCTTAGTTGAATTTCTATTATAAAATGGAATCTTCTTTCTTACATAGGTTTTTGTTTTACTATTTATTTATATATTTTTTATTTTTTAAAAACTCTTCAAGATTTGTGTTTATTTTTATTCAGGCTTGTCATGCCGTCTTTTGATAATATGTGTAAAACTTCACCGAAAGATGTTATTACATAAAGTTATTTTTAAAAAAATTATGACACTAAGCAGGACGTGATACTTTGTTATTTTCTGCAGACGATGAAGGATGCGCTATTAAAGGCGGGAGACTTTAACGTGATCTTGATCGATTGGGGAAACGGCTCAGGACACCCTTATACCCAGGCGACGGCTAACATTCGAGTGGTGGGGGCGGAAATAGCCAAATTTATAAATGCATTAAAGGTGAGTCGGGTTAAATGAATCTGGTCATTATTTGCACCAACATATTTGACATATGCACCTCACGAACCTTACCGATTTCACACCAGAGTCTAATGGCAGTCTTGGAACACGGTTATAATATGTTTATATCGATCTTGTAAAGCTTTAAATCGATCCTAGCAGGTTTTCTGTGTGTCTTTAGCTTGTCAGGTGACTATATAAATGATTTTGTTCAATGTTTCTTTATTTTATTTTCCTTTTTTATTAAACTCCAGTTTAGTGGAAGAACAAGCAAAAAAAAAAAAAAAAATTAAAAATACAATTAACCGGCGTTTTAATTTATCGCCTTATTGTCTTCTGCAATTCTCTTCATCCCTAACAAGGAATACCAAAACTCTTTGAGCGTGGAAAATGTTAAAGTGACTGAAGGGGGCATGGATAAACTTAGGTTATACAATTGCATTGTATCACCTGCGGTCCCAGGTTTGGTCATGGGTTCTGATATTAGTAGAAATGAATGATACTTGAGGTACAACTGGAAATTAACTGGAAATTAACATTAGGCGGCCATTTTTGTGGGCTTATAGGTACAAGGTGAATTTAACATGGAGATAACACTCTCGGTACAAGGGGAATTTACCACGAGAGTGACAGTCTGGGTACAAGAGAAATTTAAAATGAAGATGGCACTTTGTGGGCTTATATGTACAAGGTGAATTTCACATGGAGATGGTTCTATGGGCACAGGGAAATTTAACATGGAGATTGCATTCTGGGTACAAGATGAATTTCACATGGAGACGGCACTATTGATACAAGGTGAATTTAACATGGAGATGGTACAATGGGAACAAGGTGAATGTAATGGAAATGACACTCTGTGAACATATTCTACATGTTCATTAATGTTTCATGAAGCCAAGTGGGAAGTTTGTAATATTATATTATCGTTTTCATCAACACACTAGCAAAACGTGTGTTGCAGTGCCAAATCTTTATGAGGCAAATTTTGGTTCTTAAGTATTTGCTATGTAAGTCACTATGGCTTCTAACTGAAAATGTAATATTAAAACCACGCCTCTTAACCAATAGGCCGCTTTGAATGACCAATACGTACTTATTTACTGATCACACAAGGTATGATGTCAAAGAAGGAGTATAAAAACTATATATATAAATTCTTATAAATAAAACTACTTTCCATATCCCACTACCACCCAATGGCAAATGACACTGTACTAGATCATTAGAAGTCTAGTCTTTCTTCTGAACGTTGTCAGCCTTGTAAATCCGTTTCATGTTTAATATTGGTATTTGTACATGAAAAGGAAGGGACTACCTCTAATCCTCCCTCTTCATTCGTCATTGTTTAAGTGAGTCGGGCTTATTAAAAAATGTTTATTTGAAACAATGGTATTCATTACTTTGTTTGTTTGTTTTTTTTTTGTTTTTTTTTTCAAATTTATTTTACATTTGTTTACTTCAACAAAAAATCAATTTGGTCTCACCAGCAATATTTTCACAGCGCGCATTGAGTAAGTTAAAAGTCAGTCAAGCAACCATAGGTAGTGAAGAATACAAATCATACGTTTGTATCCAAATTGATTAATGAATATTTGCTCAGCACTGGATTATTTTTTTGTAACAAACTGTCTGCCCATGAGTTGCAACAAAAAAAAGGAAAGGAAATAGTATTATAATTTTTCACCAAACTTGGCTACAATACAGGATTCACAACATCGGATATGTGTGTGTGTGTGTGTGTGTGTGTGTGTGTGTGTGTGTGTGTGTGTGTGTGTGTGTACAGGTATGCATTCCTACTTGTTTCTCTTCTTTCACTCTATGTATGATGGTATTGGTACGGTTGTAGGAATTATGAGGGTGGTAAGGAATTGTAGTTTGCTTAAAAAGGGATTGTGTGAAAGTTATAGATGGATTAGGGATTTTACTCTATTTATAAGGGGATCATAGGGTGGTAGTGGAATAGAGAAAGTAGTTTTATTTATACGGGTTTTCAATTCTAATTTTGTATATTCCTTCTTTTATTTACATCCTAGCTTGTGTCATCAGTAGATAAGTATCTATTGATCATTCGAAGCATCCTACTGGTTAGTAGGTGAAGTTTTAATATGACATTTTGCCTTTAAAAGCCATAGAGACTCTCACGTGTTAAACCTACTGCTTAAATGTGTATTTCGTTAGAGGCTATAGGGTCCCATTTGAGGTCAACCACTTCTAACAATATATACAATGTACCGTATATACCCGCGTATAATTCGATTCCAAATGCAAGCAAGATAGACTCTGATCATAATGTGCCGTCAGATCGGGTCTATGTTGTTTGCTCTACTGATTAGTTCTTATAAACTGTATAGACCCAGATCAGCCGGCGCATTATGCGACTGCAGATCTGAGTCTATGCAGTTTGCAGTTGGTATCGATAATAGGCCCACTCAACCTATTGTATTAGCTGTCAGAAATGCCTCCAAAAAAGTGTTATCGTGCAGAGAAGTAAAATCTCGGTCTTTAGTGCTCCCGATCTCAATAACTGGATTATTCCCCGACTTCCACGATCGCAGTGTCTGACGTTCTCGATCGCAAAAAAGGTGATTACAGGAAATATTTGTTAGAAAATTTGAACTCTGTATACACCGATTCATCTCCTGCAATTTTGAGCTTTTCTGGATAAAGTTTATATTGTTGCTTCTTGAAAACCTTGACATCGTTACTCCTCCAGAATCAAAATCTAATCGAAATAAGGGTTTTATTAAAAGATGTTGTATTATAGTTGGTCCTAAATGAAACTGGGGTGCTGCAGACATCAAATATGTTGTCGGGGCGGCTATCTTGAAAATCTTGTTATCGCTACTCTTCCTGAGTAGATTATCATATCGATATGGTGTAGTCACTAAAAGACATTTTTAATGCTTAGTGGGTTCTAAATGAAAACGGTACCGATCTGACATCCAATATGGCCACCAAGGAAGTACTCTTAAATAGCTTGTTAACGCTACTCCTTCTGAATAGATGACCGTAACGACATGAGGGTTTCACTAAAAGACATCTTATGATGTTTAGTTGGTCCCAGTGGTGTCAGTACATTTTAACTTTTACTGGCACGGTAATGACCCCTCGACCCCGTGTTTCCAGTATGGTTGTACGGGCAATAACTGTCTTACTGGTACGCCGTACCTGATCGTACATGGCTATGGTGACCATCTTGAAAATCTTGTTATCGCTACTTCTCCAAAATGTACATTTAGTTGGTTCTAAATGAAAACAGTGCCGTCAGACGTACAATATGGCTGCCATGATAGCCATATTGGCAATCTTGTTATAGCTACTTCTCCTGAAAAGAGGGTCCAGGTCCATTAGACATGAGGTTTTCACATGAAAATGAATTTTGATATCTAGTTGGTCCAACAAATAAAAATGGTACTTATCAATGGTGGTCATCGTGAAAGTCTTGTAATAAATACTCCTTTTGAAAGGATGGTCGTATCCGCATGGGGTTTTCAATAATACACTTCTCACTATATGCAGTTGGTCCCAAATGAAAATTATGATAATGTGATCTCTTAAAATATGAAAAATCTCATAACAGCTACTTTTCCTAAACGGATGGCCATACCGACATTTTAAAAAGTCCACTTCTTACTTGCAATATTGAGTTATTCCTATCATAAAATGATGCTTATATTACCTCCAAAATGGCTCCTTCTTCTGAACGGATGGTATTGACAGGGAGTTGTTACTAAAACACTAATATAATCAAATTTATTTTTAAAACCAATTTCAATAAAAATCGTGTCATTAAACGTGTTACACTTGATAACGTAATATCAGTCATTCAGTTGTTAAAATCTTCTATGATGCAAATTTTGAGAACTGTACAATAACTGTAAACCACATATATGGGTATGCTGCCCCCATGCGTCTAAGAATGCATGTTACTGAAATTGATCGTAGTGAAAATGAGTGACTTTTGTCTCCCGCGCTTCATTCATGAACTGCGATATTCATGCGCATACCAGCTGATCAATATGTAATTCGGTTCATACTGTAGGATGAAGTCCCTATTACAAAGGTTCAAATGTGATGCCATTTTTTTTATAGTTAAGCATAGTGATTTTGTTAAATTATCTGAATATTGATAGGTATATAGCAAAATATCTTTATTAGAGGATTTCGATTTTGACTGCTAGAGCACATCTCGTTGCCAGCGTCAGAACATCCGGATCATGACTGGATAGTAATGATCCGGATGTTCTGATGCTTACATCTTGACATGATCTAGCAATCAAAACCGCATTACTATGATCATAATATATATTGAACTACTAACTTCCGAGCAAAGGGTATATATATATATATATATATATATATATATATATATATATATATATATATATATATATATATATATATATACAAATGACATTTAATACTACATTCTGACCAAAGAGTACAGGATCCTATGGGAAGTCGAAGACAAGTTTATATGCAATTAAATGTCGAAATATACTAGTTTCTAACTAAGTCAAGAATACCCCATGGGAGATTAAAAATGCATACAACTATATTGATCTGAAGTTTTAAGATATATGCAGTTTCAGACATACTGGTATCCGTACTGTAAGATAGCAGTCTATAACTGATAGCAGACGCCAATGTAACCGTTTTACAGATTTAGTGTCCAAATATATTGACGAGTGGGCTATCAGAATTTCTTAAACAAATAAACAACACTTGAGTGTAGTTCATGCAATCCCGAATAGCTGACAAGTGAGAACGAGATTTGCAGAAAACAATACTGGAATGCAGTTAGCACATCGGAACTCAAATAAAAATGCCCCCAAAAGTGACGCAATGCTCTAATTATTCAAGTCCATGACAGGATTAGTATAAAATAATTGACTGCCTTCATCACGTGACCACAGTGATGTTGACTAATTGTACCCATTTGGAATAAATTTAAAGCCCCTTTTTTTGCGCCCGACCCTAATCGCTTAACTTTCACTTAAATATTCTTAGGCAGGACTAATCATTTTTTAAAATAATTTTTTAATGGTACTCTGTTGTCCTGCATCCTCAAGACCACACGATACCACCGTTTTTACTCGAAATTGTTTTTAGATATGTGTGAAACAAAATAAAATATAATATATAAAGGGCAACAAGAGAATTATATCGTTCGGTAGATGGCTTTCCATGTATATCGTTCCAAGTTAACCGTATGGAACAATTATAAGACATTTTATGCTTTTTAGGAACAAGTTGGTGCTCAACCTGAGGACTTCCATATCATTGGACACAGTCTTGGCGCCCATATCTGTGGACATGCTGGAGAAAGGATAATCAACCTTGGTCGTATCACAGGTTTATAATAAATTATGAATATTTTTATTAGCTCTTTATTTGCTCATCTAGCCATAAGGAAGCGAGTTTATAGTACAGTTCTTTGTCCATCGTTTATTTACAATTTCTTCTCAAAAACCACTCAACAGAATTTGATAAACTTAGTCAGCAAGCATACTGACATGCAGGTCTTTCATTTTTGTTAAAATGATGCCAATCCACCATCAAATATAGCCACCATTACTACAAATAGTAAACCTTTTAATGATTTCTTCTAAAAAAACAGCTAACAGAATTTAACCAAATTTGAAAGAAAGCATACACTTCAGTTTTATTCATATCATGCCGGTCCGCCATCAAATATGAATGCCATTACTGAACACATAAATACATAAAAACGACTTTTTCTGAAACACCGCTGGACAGAATATGACCAAATTTGACAAAAAGCATACTGGCTTAACTGCCTTCAAATCTTTACAAATGATGCCATATTTGACTGCCCTTACTGAAAATAGACACAATTTCGAACGTCTTCTCAGAAATTGCTCAGCAGAAATTGACTAAATGTAACAAAACGCATTCTGGTTAAAAGGGCTCTTCACTTTACAAAATTGATGCCAATTCGCCATCAGATATGGTCGCCATTAATAAAAAATGACAAATCCTTCAAACGACTTTATTTCAAAAACTACTTAGAGAAAGCATTCTGGCATGAATGTAAGCATATACAAATTATGCCAATATGCTTAGAGAAAGAATTATGGCATGAATGTAAGTATATACAAATGATGCCAATATACTTAGAAAAAGCATTCTGGCATGACTGTAAGCATATACAAATGATGCCAATATGCTTTTAGCTATTACTCTGCTACTAAAAAAAAAACTTTCAACAACTTCTTCTAAAATATCGCTTTTCAAATATTACAGGAATTGTCCTAGCTTGAATGCCTTTCAAATTTATGCAAATGATGCTTTTCTGACATCAGATAGTAATAGTAGACAAAGATTTACACACCGTTATATAAAACGACTGCTGAACAGAATTTGATCACCTTTGACACAAAGTATTCTCGCATAGGAGCCTTTCAATATTGAAATAATGATGCTGATCTGCCATCAAATATGGATGAAGATGCAAAAGGAGAGAAACCACATTTGTTTTCATAAGATATGCAGTCAACTTCATTGGAAGAAATTTCAACAAAGAGCCTGCTGTTGGCCCAGATTTCTTGTTACAGGAAAGCAAAAAAATTAACATATGAGAAGGACTATTTAGAATTACAGGTTTGGGGATTACGGTTCATTCTTTCCCTTGCAGAAAAAAAGTTCAAAATAGATGCAAGCTTATTTGTAAAATAGAAGATGCATACAGTTAAATAGCAAAAGTTATAAAAGAAATAAAATAAATAGTATAAAGTAGGGATTATAATTAATGATTTATGATTACAATTGAAGAAAAATATCACATAGCAATATAAAAGGTAAACCTCTTAATTGATAATATTTTGATAATATAATTAGGTTTACAATACTAGTTCGTAAAATACTTGTGCTTAGCGTGCTGGACGTCTACGCAGGCGTACCAGGTTTGACTCTCTGCAGTGTTGTCTTCAAGCAAGATAATTTACTTTCATTCCCAAACAAAAAATAACTAAAGCAACTAGGCAAATCACTTTAATTTGACCGTACCCCAATCAAATCACTTTAAATTCGACTTAGTTCAACCAAATCACTTTAAATTTGACTTAGCCCAACCAAATCACTTTAAATTGGACTTAGCCCAACCAAATCACTTTAAATTGGACTTAGCCCACCTAAAGCAAGTAGGCAAATCATTTTAAATTGGACTTAGCCCAACCAAATTATTATAAATTGGACTTAGCTCAACTAAAGCAACTAGGCAAATTATTTTAAATTGGACTTAGCTGAACCAAATCATTTTAACTTGGACTTATCCCAACCAAATCATATTAAATTGGACTTAAAACAATCAAATCACTTTAAATTGGACTTAGCCAAACAAAATCACTTTAAATTGGACTCAGCCCACCTAAAGCAAATAGACAAATGATTTTAAATTGGACTAAACCCAACTAAAGCAGCTAGGCAAATCATTTTAAATTGGACTTAGCCCAACTAAAGCAACTAGGCAAATCATTTTAAATTGGACTTAGCCTAACCAAACTAGACATTTTGTTAAACGTCCCTGATGCACAAAAATTTTTGTTATTTTTTATTTCTTATTTCTTGATAAGGAAAAAAAAGTTGTGCGGGAATTTATTAATAATGCAGTGTAGCCTCTAGTGTGATGAACTAGAAGCGTCTCCGTTGTACACCAATAAATATATCCGAATTTCTGTACATATTTAGATATGTGCAAGAAAAAGATTTTGCTTTAAAAGGACATCTTTCTTGTAATAGCCATGCTCAAGTTTATAAATTTCTCTGCAGAGAATCATACTAACGACTTAACCACCTTTGTAATGTTTGGTTCAACAGAGTTTGACAGTTGCCAATAATGTCATATTTAAGTGCCTGAGAAATTATTGTATATCTGTTTTCACATGCACTGTACATTATTTCAAGGCATTTCGTATATTTGGTGTCATAACCCACATAGCATTTTGAATGTATATGTTTAATTTTTTTTAGGTTTTAGTAAAAAGAAATGTTTTTAAAAAATACAATAATCCAGTACGTTTTCCTCCGTAAACACTTCCATTTAATTACTAAGAGCAAAGAAACCCATGACCGCAAAATAGAATCCTGAGAAATTCGGTAGCAGATCCAGGTTGATTAGATTTTAGGACGCCTTAAACACTGAGTCACCGCAGCTCACAGGGTGCAGATCTTAATGGTTACCAAGTTATGACTCGTGCAGCAGGTCCCCACGGGGTAAGGACAGACCCATGAATCTATGCAGACTACACAGATTACCTCCTCTTGTAATGCGTCGTAAGTATATATATATATATATATATATATATATATATATATATATATATATATATATATATATATATATATATATATATATACTTGAAAGGTGGGGTTATGAACAGTTTCCAAGCTATGGATTGCGGCAAAGTCACCAGGGCTCAGAGAAATCTAGGAGACAATCCCGGTTAGATAAACAACTCGTCCTTTTAATGCTTAGCAAATGATCCTATATATAAGGTATAGGAAAAAAGATAAATCACATCAACATTAATAGACAAGATTTTCTTACCCCTCTACAGCTTCATTACCTGCTTGAACTTGTGTTTACAAGCTGGCACATTTTATCTACCAGATGAGCGATATCACGCCAACTTGGGCCTCTTGTTGATACTAGACTAAGTGATGCAGTGGTCAATCAACCAATTCGATGAAATGTCTGCATATTATGGTTAATATTACAGACGTAGTAAGAGTATACATGAAAAATTCAATAAGACGAACCAGAAAATATAGACTAAATAAAGCCACTGTTATTTACAAAATAATAGAAAATATTTCTATGAAAAAGCATAAGTGTTTTGTTTATGTTTACATCTTCCTGTAAAGAGCGGTACGGCCTTTCACTGGTTCAAAACAATGGAGTGTTTTAAAAGTACCTGACGCTATATTGCACACTTCAATACGAACCAGGGAGAAAATGTTTTTATAATCACATTATGAGATCTTTCCATTCTAAACTTGACATTAAAAAAGACATTTTCACTAAAAACTATAACGGAAAAGAAATTGATCACCCAGATACATGTGTAGTAAAATAAATACGTTTCAAGAATTTTTTTGGTTTATAGGATAATTTCTTGGTTTGGATTACTGGTGTCCAGCTAAGCAAAGTTTATTTTTTCTGTATATTCTGATACACTATTTTTGTTATATTGTTCAAAATGAACAGTAACTTACTCTTTTTATAAGGACTGGACCCGGCCGAGCCATACTTCCAATATACTGAAAAGATTGTGCGCCTTGATCCCACAGATGCAAAGTTTGTAGACGTCATACATACTGACGGAGCAAGCATCGTAAAACTAGGTATGGTAATCACTTTGTTCTTGTAAAAGTATGAAACACTACTACCTTACCTTCATTTTATTTGCTCCCCCGTTCGACTGTTTAAGAGACCTACTATGTTAACGCCGGTGTTGTTTTAAAAGTTCGTTAGTGTAATATCTCACAGAGTACGAAAGAATTTCAAAAGATTTAGGGTCATCTCACAGTCTCGACTACTGAGACTGAAAAAAACCTTAGCATCCTATACATTTTCTTGGTACTTAGATCTTTTTGATATTACTAGTAAACTGAATGACACATGATCCATACGTTTAATGGACATGACTTGCACATATTTTGACCATAAGTGGCAGGTTGAGTAATGCTGAAATAACCTGTGGATAAATGAAAAAAGGATCACTTCAGTCAGTATTGTGGTCAGTCTGTATTGTATTCTTCTCTTGTAAAAGTTAATTCATTGCAAATAATATCATTAGTATTTCATATCAATACACATGGAAAAAATCTGTAAAAATATCTCACAGCAAAAATCTCATAGAATAATTTGCCCTACGTCACACTCTGGTGCCTGTAAAGTATCACAGATACAAAACGTTGTCGCTTGCATTTGCTTCCATATGACATGCGTTAACCTTGAGTGTGAAAATTTCCCTGTACATTTATTAGGCTAGATTTATATACATTACGCGAAGTAAGGCAAACACGTACATGAGGTGACAGGTAGGCCATTATAACCTACCATGTATGTTCTAGAGAGAAATTTCAGCTTATTTTGATTGTGCCGAAATGCTTAGTTGCCCAATGAAAACCTACATTTGTGGGTAGGGTATTCAACGTATCATAATAATATTGAAACTCCATTGCATTTTGTGATAGCTGATTTATTATTTTATAAATGTATCTCAGGCGAAGTCAAGAAACAGGGATCAATATAAAGAGATCGTTCTAACACGCAGCCAAATCTCCAAATGTAAAATTGTGGCACTTGATAAATCTACTTAGACATGTGCCAGACTCAACCATGCATGTTGGCCACACCTGAAAAGTTGTCCGTAAATTTTGGGTTTCTCGTTGCTTAAGTCCTAGCCCTGTTATTGACTTTTGGAAATGGCATTTTGACTCATTCTATAGATGTTGAGTCAGAACATCTCTCATTTGGTTATGCAAATTTGACTGATTTTCCATTCGCAAGAAATTAGATGGAAATAGTCTCAGAAATGTACCTGTCCCTGGCTCTTGCATTTGGCTTTTATCCTTGACATCCAATCTGACATCCATCCTGCCTATACTTGAGAATAGCTTTACTGTTTTTTTATCATTTTAATTAAATGTTAGGTATGTTGGAGCAGCTCTAGGGTTTACACAGTTGCTTTGATTCCATGTTCACATTTTGTGATCAGATCTATGTACACTTCGGGCCAGTATTTTCCAGTCCGCAACATCTTTGGCGTTGGATAAAAAGTCAATTTACTTGATGCTCATATTGGATTATTATTGTTGATATGATGTTGAGATACATGTACATTTTCATAATAAGTTGGAGCAGCTCTAAGGTTTACACAGTTGCTTTGACTCCATGCTCACATTTTGTCAATACAATGTATGAACACTTCGTTCCAGTATTTTCCAGCCCAGAACGTGGTCTTTGTCGTTGGATAAAAAGTAAATTTACTCAATTTAGATGCTCATTTTCGATTATTTAGTTGATATTATGCTGAGATACATGTACATTTGATATTTTCATAATAAGTTATTATTTATTTGACTATTAATAAGAGAGGGGTGCATTTGTCACAAATCTACGATCGGATCGTATCGAGCGTAGCATCGGTTGCACAAGTGAGATATGAAATTTACAACTTCGGAAGACCGTCACCTGATGACTTTAGCGCTTTTCAGGAAGACTAGTATTCTTAAAGCCCACGACTGATGACAGTTCTGTACAGGCGATACGTGTCTATGTTAAAAAAAATAGCAAAAAAAAAATGAAGAAACTGCATGTATATATTTTGGTTATTACCGGTGAGCTGCTACTACTATTACAGTGGACGAACTGTCAGCTTCTTAGTGCATTTATGACGGAAGTCAGTAGAAAAAGTACACAAGTCATTCCAGCGACCCGTTAGGCGATTTTATATGCACTCTTATTTTTAGCTAGTTTCATAATTAGACCATAGGGAACGAGACCGCAATGCCGGCGTAGAAGCATACATGTATGCAGTCATACAAATACCCTTTTTTTCCCAGGCGCATTAGGGGGAAATGCTAAAGTACATCCTAATATCTCTCTCTCTCTCTCTCTCTCTCTCTCTCTCTCTCTCTCTCTCTCTCTCGCGTAAATTTTATTATGATATATTTCATGTTGAATCATGGATAGTGTATATAAATTATATCTGACAGGTTACGGAATGATTCAGCCAGTTGGTCATGTGGATTATTACCCCAACAGTGGTATGAACCAGCCGGGCTGCGGCTTTAATATCTACAATGGTAAGGATTTTCCGATGTCTATCTATCTGTCTGCCTTCCTGTCTGTTCACTTGCCCGCCTGTCTATCGATCTGTAGTCTATTCGTCTATATGTATGCATTCTGGAATTGAGGTACACGTGGATTCATTTGCTACATTCGTTTAGCAAAAGAGAAGCCTCACTAAGGGATTTTTAAACTTTAGAATTTAGATTTGATAAAATACATTAATATTAAAATTTTACCCATTTCCTACCACTGTTTGTCTCCGCTGCTCATTGTTAGTTTTACAATTTTCTATCAAATGAAGTTCATTTACAATACATTGTCGTAAAGTGGTTTTTTTTAATTCAATATATCAATACATTTAAAGGTTTCAAACACTTTTTCGGCTGCAATCACTTTCGTGCGTATGAATATTTCACCGAGTCCATCAGCAGTACATGCCCATTCCAGGCATACAGATCAAGTAGCTATGAAAATTTCGAGGTAAGCAATTTAGTGGTGCTTCTTTGAAAAATTAATTAAATAGAAAGATGTAAGTCGTCGTCTTGGTGTGTGTGTATGTATGTATGTATGTATGTAGAAACGTCGCATAAGCAATCCTGGCTATATAGTGCAAATTAAGTTTATTTCTTGCCAAAAATGCATACAAAACAAAGATAAAGGCAAAGTAAAGTTAAAATCCTTAAATGTAAAATTATTTTATATCAGTCTCACTCTTTTAAAAAGTTCAAGACCTCAGCTGGAACATCATCATGGGACGAAGCCCATGGCAAAAATGTGTCTTCCATTAGTAACATCTTACGACAGGCAGGAGGGCGCATCGAGCCTGTACTGCGTCCCCTAACCCTCAGGGAGGAATACTAATACTACTAATAATAATTGATAAATACCGACGACAACGAGAAGAAGAAAAACTACAATAATAATGATAAGGATGATGATGAGTACAATGAAAAGGAGGACGACGACGTTGGACCGACCGACGGCGCCAAATAGGGTACAAATTATAACTGACAAAAAAGAGGAAGATTCTGCTTAGTTTAATTATATGATGTAGATGATGATACAAAAAGGATTAATAACAGTGCTCACATACTCACGGCCACCAATCTTTCTCATGACAATATGCATGGGAGGTATCATATATGTATTATACAGCAGCTCATTTCCCGTGCACATCGTAACCTTCGTAACTGTATTTACCGAAAAATTTCAGGGGTTAATCTCCATGCATAGTGCTTTTTACAAATAAATAAACGATGCTGCAAATCGGCTCAGACCATATGCTTCGGATTTAATGAACGTGGATACTCAATGGAAGTGACAAAACGGGGTCAAGAGTGTATGTATGTATGTATGTATGTATGTATGTATGTATGTATGTATGTATGGAGATTTAACGGCATTTCAGCACAATCCTGCCTATATAGTGCCGAGCAAAAGCTAGTTAGCAAAATTGATAAAGCCAGAAACCTTGCCAAAATCCCCGGGAAGACAAATCACTCCAGCAAAAGTAAATATGCACCATGAGACATTTATATAAAAGGTACAGATGTTGCAAAAAGTCCCGGAAAGGCACTCTAAAGAATAAGTCCCAAAAAGGCACTCAAAACACAGACGAAAGTCCCAGAAATGGACTCAAAACATAGATGAAAGTCCCAAAAGACACTCACAAGACAGATGAAAGCATAAGAGAGTTAAATCCTTAAAATACAAAGTCCAGAGTGATGATGCATATTTTTATTTTTATTCTCCTCTTCCTCCTACTAGTACTGACACTGCCATCACTGATACTACTACTACAACAATCATAATCACTAACCAAACTTTATTTTTAGTAATGATAACTATTAAATAACCTATGTTTATCGCAACAAATTTTCTTTCCCAAGATTTATTTGTGTTTAAAACATTTTTATCCCAGAGAGGAATCTGGTTACTACGTTCAAATGGTGGACGTGGCTACATGGGTTTCCATGCCGACCGAGTTAAGCCACGTGCGGGAATCGCCTACGTCAAATACTTTCTGAACACAGGCGATTCCAAACCTTTTTGCAGTAAGAGTGACAATATATCATTTCTTTCTTGCCTTTGGATAGAAGGACACCTGTGATCTTGTAAATGCCTTCATTAAGTTGTAAATTAAGGACAAGTATGCCCCGCATTTCACGCAGATTTTCTCTTGGTTAAAACGTATCGTTTTGATTATATTATTTGTCAAGGAATAAAACATAATTAAAATGCAATTTTAAAGAAGTAAATGGATTCATTGTAAATTAAAGTGTTTTGGAATGAAATCAAATTAAATGACATGTGTAGCGATTGTGCAGATCATTCATTAGTTTGATCTCTCTCTCTCTCTCTATATATATATATATATCTCTATCTCTCTCTCTTTCTCTCTCTCTCTATCTCTCTCTCTCTCTCTCTCTCTCTCTCTCTCTCTCTCTCTCTCTCTCTCTCTCTCGTGGAGCTTCCAACACAGTACTCACACAATAGATCAATAATTACAATACAATATAATACAATAGGAACCCAGTTGCAGCAATATGTCATTAGTTGCATTTATTGATTTCATTCTGTACAAGTGAATATATGTACCTGAAAACAAAAGTCCAATTATAGAAACAAAATGGAAGTCTTATTTTGGTAAGTCTGACAAAGTTGTGTCTGTATGTGCGTGTGTCTTCCAAACGACACGAGTTAGAGAGACAGACAGACAGAGAGCGCTTTCATAATGGAGTTCGCGTTTACAAAATTTAAGAGTTCATTTAAACGTTGATCTTCAGTTTCATCTAATTAAGCAATCAATAACTAAGTTATGACTGGAATCAAAACTAACAGACTAGATGAAATTCACCTTTGATGGACGTTTGAAAAATTATATGGTCCATAAACATTGTGGAAAGTTAGAAAAGAATTTGATTAGATTATGGGGATACAATTTAAAGAGGATCAAAAATTTTGCCTTTCCTTGAACAGGTTACCACTACCAGATTAAATTGTCGATCGGCAATGTGTCGGAGTCACGGAAGGAGAGAGGAATAGTAGTCCTGAACCTAATGGGGACAAACGGAGATCTAGGAGAAAAAAAGCTTACTGATAGGTGTGTAAACCTCATGTTCTTCGGATTTTTTAATTTTTTTGTCCTTCATTTCTTCATTCTTATTCTTAATGTTTCATCGTTCTGTTTCAATCGCGATATTAGAAATAATTGTCATTGTACTTGAGACAGCTTTCAAGGCTTAAACTGCTACTGAAAGTTGTCAAATTCAGCCTTTGAAACATCGAAAAACTGTAATAAAAACAACAAGAAACTTAATCATTGTGGTCATCGATTGACAGAAACAACAGTAGAAAGCAATGAGCATCACAAATTAAAGTTTGTGGAAAAGTTACAGACCATTATTAAGTAGGTGACTAGAAAAACTAAAATATGGACAGCCTTAGGAGGCCCCTTGAACTGATAGGAAATATATGGATGAAGAGCTTTAGCAACGATGTGGGAGTCAAAATGGAAGGTGTTGTCGACTTGTATTAGTTTTTGCTGCAATTTAAGATAATATTAAAATGTTATTTTGAAAAGAAAAAAAATAAATAAATGCAGGGTAGAGTAAATGAATCTCAATTTCTTATTCAGTAACATGGACATAGAGCCTGGTAAGACGTATAGGTTTGTCGTAACCTCCACCAATGATCTTGGCACCATCAACACAGCCACAGTAAGCTGGAAACTGAGTTTCAGTCTGTTTGACTCCACGAGCTGGAATGGTAATAACAAACCTGTTAGCAGCGTCTACATCAAGAAATTGGAAATAGTCAACGGAGAGACTCTCGGAAAGTAAGGATACATGTTAGCAGTTCATAAGAAATTTCATAAGTGCGTGATGAGTTTGTTGTCGTAAAAACAGTATTGGCTGGTTAAATGTTATAAGCAACTGTAAGAATATGTAATAATGTTGTTCATGACAAACCAGGAAGACAAATTGTTCTTGGAAGCAATTACAACTAGTCAGTACACTCGGATTGTAAACCCCGACACGAGAGATTCGAAAATAGTGGCCTAACCACTACTGTACGAAGACCCCTGTTGATTTTCTTTCTGTGTTATGTTAAGTTCTCAAATTTGGGACGTCGTCGTTTTTAAAGACAGCGTTCACGCTCGCGAGAAAATGGGAGCCAAAGGGAGAGAACCATTGCATGCCTGACTCATGGTTCGTACAGCCCCAGAAGGACTTCTCAAAGACTCCCAAGTTTGTTTGTTTTGTTTTTTTCCTTATGGAACTTGAACTTTCTCCATACGTTACACTGTTTATCACAAGATAAAATCATTACAAAAGTATTTTTTTAAAAAACTAATTCGTGCATCATTACAGCAAAAATGGATGCTATTCCACCTGGTACCACCTGGTAACAACTTAATAAGTTTTGGTGTTTCTCAAAACCCATCAATTCTGTTTAGTAATTATGGGATTGAGGACTACATGCAAGATTTTTAGTCACCCGAAATTGAAGAGTTTGACAACATGCAAAAACTGAAGATTTGACAACGGAAGTCTTCCAATGAGCATGGGCAATGTTACGTTTTGAAAAAACACATGTTGACACATTTTTACGAAGAATTTTAATTACTTCAAATTACAATAAAGACATATGTTAGATTGACTTTAGCAAGTCATCGCAACAAAACACGTAATGGGGGCCAATTGTTAGGAACTACTTTGTTAGACTCTTAACATACATACGTGTCCGCCAAGCTGGTTCGCGTAGGGATAATATCCAAAATTGGACAGTTCATCGCCAGATAGTAGAGACGCTTACTTAGCGGCTATGGTACAGAGTGCATCTGGTACCTACTCCTGTCATTTGTCGTTTGATACAACCGTGTTCTTAATCCCATTTTATTAAATTCTTGTTCATTATTATTAGAAAATATGTATATAACAAAAAAATCTAAATTTAAAGAGTTGTACATTTTGTTCCGTTTTAACGTTTTATATTCTCTCAGATAAATGTAACGATTCGAGGACTAAATAAAATTAAAAAAAACTTTTTAAAACTTCAGGTTTTCAAAGCAACCTCTAAAATTCAAGGATTTTTCTAGGTTATAGGAACCAGGACACAACCAGACACACATATACCAACCAATCATAATGGCCAAATGTAAACAGAGCGCGTAAAAAGAGCTTTTTAAAATTGAAATATCTACCTTGTTTAAAGAATTCCTATTCACAGTTGACTTTGGAAACATAGATCGAAACATATTTAATTTTCACAATATTTAACAATTTAAATTCTTATGCGTCTAAAAGAAAATATTGTAAAGCTTATAGCGACTGTCTACCTTACATTTCTGAAGTAAAATTCCTCCGAAGTTCCTATTTATTTCCCAAGGTTCCACTCCAGAATATAGATGAAAGTATTCCTATTGAAGGATATATAGCTCGTTTATATTTCTGAAATGTAACTACCCCATGGTAACTATGGGTAAAGACAATGGTGACATCACTACCCCGCCGAACAAAACCAAACAGAAAACAATAAAATACAAAAGACAAAAGGAGACAAAATAGAGGCAAACAAAGAAACCAAAAAATATTTGTTTTAAATATTTAAAAAGAGATCTTAAATAATCAGTGAGGGTTACATAATCGAAAACAAAAGACTTCAATGATGGTGAAACCCTGGCACCAGCGGAGGAAAAGCAGCCTCTTGCTGCGACAAGCATAGATGAAGAAACAGAAACACAATCATGTTACATGACATTAGCAAAGGAAACACCAACGATGGAGGAAAACCAACCTGTTTTCTTATCACCAAAACCCGCTTCAAAAATGACGCATGGCCGGCGCACTTAGACAAGTAAAGTCATGTGTACAGTCAACAACACCTCGCTCGAAGACCACAACTGCAACAGACCAAAGGGGGCCCTGGTTGGCCGACTGGTCTAAGGTGCTCACCTTTAACGATCACTGACATCTCACATCTGTCCACGTGGGTTCGAGTCTCAGGCTCGGCCAACTTTTTTATGTGAGAAAGTTTGCCTGTAGATTCCCGTGGGTCGGTGGTTCTTCTCGGGATTGCCCCTGGCTCTTCCTCCACCAGATACAATGGCCGCCATGTGCTGAAAAATGGCGTGAAAATCACCAAACCAACAGATAAAAAGAAACACAAAAACAGAACCACGACAAACAAGAAAAAGCAATAATATCACTCGAACACTATAGACAGATAAAATAGCAACACCAAAACAACATCAGCAACAAACAACTGATAGATTAGATCAACCAAAACAAAAGCAACAACCAAAAACAACAAATATAAAACCAGCATTCGACGACTCGGCTAGTCGTTAATTACCAAACACACAATCACTAAAGAAGTAAATAATACATTATACGACACGGGATGTTACTATGAAATATGTATGAAAAATTGTCCTTTTCTCATTCAAATGAGAGACATCAGCTGCTAAGTCGACTCTTCCCATACCCTCACATGCGGAAAAATATCCACCACCCCCAGATAGAGGCGAATAGGTTCCCTCGTACAATAACTAGACAAAAATAACTTCTACCAAAACCAGAGAAACTTGCAATCACTAACGTAAACATTAACCCAAATCTGATAGGTAACAAATTTCGATGTATAACAGGGGGTTATGTCCCTTAATTAAGAGGTGAGGATGATGAGAGGCTCTGCTGTCAAGGCGTCAGATACAAATACTAACATATGCACAAAAACACACATATCATACAGACACTCAGTAAAGAAAGTACAATGTTCCCTTTTACTAAATATGTTTTTGTCTTTTGCTCTTTTATATATCGGATTGATAAAGAAGCAATTCAAAACAGATTCGATCATAGGAAAATCAGTCCTGACATATACACATATTAAAAGGTTAAATGCATCTTTCTTACAACAAATACAGCACAAATCTTGCATACATGAAAAGAACAAAATGTATCGATCCATGGCAAGGATCACTTAAACTTTCCACAATGAGTAAGGAAGCCAGCCATAAGGTGTAATGCACGAGAAGGTGAGTACAAGCCTGTTTTGAAATACAATTCAGGTTCGGTGACGAAACGAATGTAAAGCTGGCAACAGGAATTTAAACAAGTACGTCCCATAAAGATAATAAAGAAATCATATCATCAAGAAACAGGAACCGCCAGTAAAAAATATTTTAATTTTTGTCGCTCAAAATTGTGTTTCATTTTGTGTGTGTGGGGGTGTGTGAAAAATACCCACAACACAGATGGGGGGGGGGGTTGAAACAAACAGACATAACAACCTTTTAACTTTATAGCAAAGGGGGGACCACCTTATAGGCCTGCTAGTTTCTCGTAGCTAGAGGTCTACATGTTTCCACACAAATACATATCTAAAATATGAACGCAATTGTAGATTGTTCAAAGTTATTTGGCAGTCAGAGATACAATTGAAATGGCGTTGTCTCGACTGGAAAAAAACGTGGAAAATGATTGGAAATTTTAAAACAGCACACTTCTATTTCTACGTTAAACATTCCGAAAGACAATATCCTTCATTAATTAAATGTATCTGGAGCAGTAAAAAGCAAAGTTTACGGTTACTGACATAAGGGATATTAAACCACCTGAAAGGTCTTCTGTCTTTTTTTTTTTTTTTTTTTCTTCTGAAATCAAAAGTTCTTTTTGTCTGCAAGATACCGCTGAAGTAACTTTCTTTGTCGTCAAAAATAACGACATCTCCGAATTCGAAGACGTCTCCAAAAAGTCAAGCTTTTCCCCAACTGATTAATACCATCTGAGAAATGAAACAAAAACATACGGTAGAAAATTGACCATATTCCAAGACTAGATAGGACATTTGTCTATCATGGAAAGTCTGCATGTAATGCATTCACTTTGCGCCATAGCAGCACTTAGTTTGGTCTCTAGTTCGGATAAGGACACAGGCAGGTGAACGCCCATCCAACACAATCTGTTTTCTTCTGTGCTATCCAAATTCATGTATTTAAATGATCATGCCATGCCATTATATAAGTTCCAGAGTATGTATTGTAATTCGTTAGAACTTGCGCATTTGATGTAAAGGTTAAACTTGTTCTTAAATTTTCTTCTTTACCATTCCAGAGCCAAATTCTGTGGCAAGAATTTAAAGATTGAGGCAAAGCAATCCAAGCTTCTTACAACGAAGTGTTGACGTGCAGATTACTTAACCCGCGATCTCCACCTTTTATATCTTGAATCTGGGAATACATTGTCGCTATTTTTCTATGTCGCGCTAGCTCGTGTGATTTTCTTTCGTCATGGATTTTGTTATTGTTACTGCTATTGTTTTTCTTCATCCTCACACTTCACTTGGTATTCTTCTTCTTTCTGGAGTCTCTCAGTTATCCCTATTTTTTCTCTATAATTCATCCTAATTTCCTGTATCCCTGTTACGACTGAAAGTTCTATATTTTTTTAATAAGAAGACTATACGTAGCAGCTGAATGCTACGATACATTTTTCCAACTTGTCTTGTACATATATATATTATAGCGATTGCTCCCACATTTTACGTTAGTCAGTTAGGTAATATCATGTATTAACTGCTGTGTTGTTGAGACACATGAGAACCAGGTTCTTCTCCACTTTATGTCAATAAGTTGAAAACATGTATTAGCATTGAGTAGTCCGTGAACTCACTCTAAAGTCAGGCGACGTGAGCTTCGCCCTACCTACTAACCGTTTTTGGACAAGGAATGTGTCATGTAACGACTTTCTAACTCCGCAGCGAAAGGTTGAGTCAATTCGCTTTAACCCGTATCCATTTTTGGAGCAAGTGTAGGCGCATTGCTGAACAGAAACTATACATAAACAGTCGCCCAAATCTAGGGTAAGCGTGACCTCACCTGCAGACATTCAGAGTTCTGTCCCTTCTTTACATGTAAGAAACACTTATTTGTGTAAATATGCGCATTTTAGAGTCTTGTCTTCATATGTTTCAGTACAATAGTCTGGTGTTTAAATGTATTGTGGCATTTATTTCAAAATTGCTCTATCAAGCAAACTGTATTCTTGTTTATTCTGTAGTGTGAATTGTACAAGATAACGTATTATGGATCGTTTCATCTTTTATGAGAAATTCATGTCATTTGTTATTTTAATATTGGATTTAATGTTGTAATGATTTCGGTGCCAACTTCATGCTCTATTATAATTAGTTTTAGAAGAAAAGAAAAAATACTTTAAAAGTTACAAAGCATGATATTTCGGAATTTAGGTTCGAACATGCAGAATTTTGTATTTCATACAGAACGATTTCAGCATTATTTAGAAATATTGGTTTCTTACTAAATTTTAAGTATATTGTGGCTGTCTTTGGCCCATTCGATATTTTATCACTTACATCATATTTTAAAAGACAGAAATTCTAGAACTGTATGAAGTTGGTAAGCCCTAAGTAAGTATAATAAGTTTATGTGAAATTTTATATCCAGAATGTATAATCTCATGTGTGTAATTTATATGGAAAGTATGTTTCATTTAATAAAGATAGACCTCACATGCAGATATTCAGAGTTTTGTCTCTTCTTTACAGGTGTAGTTCGAAATTTGGTTACCTATCGCACCCCAGCTCTATAACACCTATTGCGTATTATAATGGAGTTACACCTCCCTAGTCACTGTGACGTAAAGGAGGACGGAATACCCTAACTCTCTGTCTTCTTTCGATTCGAGAGTTTCTCCACCAACAAACCTATGATAGTCATCGTGAAATTATAACGTTTATGATCAACCAACCCAAAATTATATCATAATAATATGGGCAGCGGAAATGTTCTCACATAATATCCCTATAATTATGTGAGTGAAGCACATGCCAAGTTTTCTTACATATCTTTATTCAGAAAAAAATATATCATTCATCATAAACAGATGCAATGTACTAATATAAAAGAGAAAAGTAGTACCAGTTATGGATTATGTATATTGAAATTACTATTTCAATGCATTATGTTATTAATATTGGCTAATTTTTGTGTTCCAATACTTAAAATATGATATTCAAATAGAAATATTGCACGTCAAAATCAGTATATTTTGTTCATTATTTTTGTGTAAAATCCCTATATTTTTACTTACATTCGGAGATTAAATGCCCTATCAGATCCCTATAATTTAAACAACATATAGCTGGGAGGACTGCTTCTGATACTTGTTTCTCTACCAGAAACAAAATTAAGAGTGCAGACAACGGCAGCAGCACAATATCCATCAGAATAATGGCTGATCTCCCAAACCGACTGTAGCTATTACAAATGTACAATTAACATAATTTTACCTTAAATGACCCTGACCTGTAATGATTTGACCCGATATCGTCATACATAAACAAAATGAAAATCTGAACTAGTGGTCACATTGAGGTTTTAATTTTTGACCCTCTGTGAAAGCTCTCCCCGTGCTATTCAGGTGTGTCGCGCGTGTGTGATTATGACAAATTGCCATTTCAGTACCTGCATCCTTTACCTTAGACTACAAGAACTGATCAGTAGCTGCTACTGTCCAGGTGCAGTATACCGATACATTTTGATGAAAATTAGGCCCATATAAGTTAAGTTATTATGTTGACACCACTAATGCAACTTAAGGTACAAGGACCTTGATCTATGCTCTGTCGATCGATGACTTAATGGAGAGCTGCCTTGCCTCAAGTGCAGTGCATCTTCGAACTTTAAAAACAATTTGGCGCATGAAACTTGATGAAAGTGGATTTATCATGTGGAAGGCAAAATGACAGTGACCTTTGACCTCTGGGCCTGAGAAATGAATAGGGATGTGTACCTGCTCAGGTACATATGAAGTATGATAAAACTGTATCCAAGAAACTTGACCTATCGAGCGGAAACAAAAAACCAGAGAAATGGTGAGCAATTTGTTCCCATTAATAGTACAAAAAGCGTTTAACTCTTCTTAAAATAGTCAGTGTCAAATGCTTGGTCAACATTTAAATATTCTGATTATGAACATAGTATGTACTAAGGTTCATAGCAATCCACTAAAAACTGCAAGAGCAGTTGCATTCATAAAATTCCGTCATACAATACAGTCAGCTGAATGTTTAATAAAGGGCAATAACTCTTATAAAATCACTAGAGCACAAAGATTTGTCAATATGTGCATCTTTAGATGATGACCGTAATATGTATAAACTTTCACAGCAAACTATACAACATGAAAAAAGACTGCAAAAGAAGTTGCGTTCAGAAGATCCTGTCTTACACTGCATTCAGCAGCAAGGGCAATAACTGTGACAAATATTTCGTATCTTTAAATGGTGCCCATAACATGTGCACAGTTTCAAGGCGATCCATTGAAAATTGTGACAAGTTGTGTTCACAAGATTCTGTTATACACTACATCAGGTTGCAAGTCAAAAGTGCAATTATTCACGCATATCGCAGGAGCACAGGGATTTGTCGACATATGCAGCTACAGATGATGATCATAAAAGTTTCCGAGTTTGATGGCGATCCATTAAAACCTGTGAGACTAGTTCAGGAGATTCTATCATACATTGCATTCCGCTGCAAGTAAAAAAGGGCAATAAATCTTATACAAATTACGGGAACACAGTGATTTGACGGTATGCGCGTCTTCAGGTGATGACCATAATATTTACCAAGTTTCATAGCATTCATAAAACAAAAGGCGTGACTAGTTGCCCTAACGAGGTAGTGTCATGCACAGCATTAAGCTGTAAGACACAAAAGGGAAACAACTCAAACATTAATTGAACAAGCAAAATGATTTGTCGCTTTTGTGCATTTTCAGGTGATGCCCATAGCATTTATCAAATGTCACGCTAAACAAGAGGACCAGTAGGGCCTGATATCACTCACCATGTAAGTGACATGTGTTACCGTGTGAATGCAGATTCATAAATGTATTGAAACTGTTAAGTGGCAAGACAAATTTGGAGTATTTAGCTGCTTCATTTGTCTTTTAATGTTGATGTCGCTTACTTTTTTTTTAGACCATATATATTCTGGAAATCGAAAGTTTATAATAAGGTTCGTATTTGTGTGATGGATTTGTTGTAATAAATACATTATTCCATTGTTCCCTGTTGTGAGAAAATTTAAGACTGTTTAATAATGTTGTTAATGATAAACCCGTTCCAAAACTGGTTCTAGGAACCTAGGACAACTCGTCATTACAACGCTGTCAGATTATCAACGCCTAAAGCAGAGATTCAAAGATAGCGGCCTAACTACTACGCTATGAAGGCCCCTGTATTTTTTGTGATTCGTGTTTGTCGACACATTTCCACTAGATAAAAAGTCAACAGATTAACTATGTGGGAAAGTCTCGCTCTTTGGGGACGTCCTCAAATTCAGGAACGGTATCGTTTCAGAAGACTGCTTTCTTTCGCTCTCGTGAGAAAATGCCAGACAAAAACAGAAAACGTTTGTATGTCTGACAATCAGGCACACACACACTAACCAATCAAAGCAATGGACAACAGCTTTTTTGAAATTGTAATGTATACCTCTTGTTTAGAATATTTTTGTAAAAAGTGTCTTTGGAAACGCAAATGAAACATATCTAATTTTCAAAACATTCAGAATTGAAGATTGTCTGAGCGTTTTATTTAGTTTAGCCAAAATTTACCATATTTAAATTTCCTAGTTCTATTTTACTTCTAATTTTTTTCTTCGGTTTCTCCCATTAGATTATATATCTTTATTTTATCATCTCTACTGCATAATTTTTCCTGATCTCCGTCTTTAAAGGCTGTTTGCTTGATTTCTTTTTGTTTCCTGGGTGTTTCAAGTAATTTTATACGTTTATTGTGATTAAATGTGCTAAAACAGAAACGTAAAGGAGACCAGTTATATATAAAAATAACCATAAAATGGAAATTTGAATTTAAACCACATATTAAATACAGACCAAATTAAACTATATAGAGAATTACTCTAGATCTTCATGAATACAAAATTTGGGTTGCCTGGGAAGAGAGGGTAGAGAGGAACAAAATATAGCCACTGGGAGAAAAGGGGCTGTTTTTTATTACTCCCACTAGAAAAGATGCACCCCCAAAATGAGGAGTTAGCTAGACAAGCTTGATAAGCAGTACTATATATATATATATATATATATATATATATATATATATATATATATATATATATATATATACACAGTAACAACCTTTTAATCACCTTAAATAAGGAAGATAAAAAGAAAAAAGTGCATTCGTTTTATCCAAGGAGGTATATAGTGGAGTTTGTATATGGTCAAGGATAGACAAGGTTGATAGAAAGTATACTAAATCAAAAACAAAATCAGATCACATTCGTTAGCATAAGATAAATTATAATTAAAATGGAAACAATCTTAGATGTAAATACAAAGGGACAGGGAGGCTATGTCTTCACGTGGTGGGTGTAGAAGGTGGAAGGGTATGCTACCCTGGCGCCACGCGAGACAGACTTTCACAGGAATTCCCTAAAATAGGGACTTAACTATTTAAACTTTACATGACAGTACAAACCAAAAGGGACAAAACATGTATAAATAACACTTGTAATTACAAAAATATACATATCATGCAGAAATACATATCAGTACAGAAAAGCAACTACTTCTTTTTCCCTACATACATCAAGCAGTATCATTATGGGAATTTTTTATTTTTCTTACTGATATAGGTCAAAGCCCATGACTTTACTTTCTAATCACACGAGAGTGCATGATTTATGCAAGTGCCTCTCGCCGTTGTTTAGCAGAACACATTATTTTATCGATGGAAAGGAAATTGAAACATGTTTGAGCCATCTTGATATTTCCACGACAATTCTCGGACTCTCCAGATACAGTGATGATTATGTCAGATCTGCTGGCCCGTCTATGATGTTTCATAAGGGTGGATCCGACAATGCAGATCATATGCAGTATGATGTAGGCCTCTGCAAAGCCATGCAGGCAACGCTGCTGCAGATATAGAAGACATGATCATTGATACCAATGAAACTTATAACCTTGGATTCGCACAGCATCGCGGTAGACACATTATCGTTTTCGTGTGCGATTCCTCTCAGTCATATTTTTGGGTTTTGCAGAGATATTCGCAAGGCTATTTTCGGAGCCGAACACGCAGTCACATTATACCGAAAACCTAACGACAATGATAATAAATTTGGCGTCATGGATGAGATGCTGGTAAAGTTGTGTTGTTGAAATTAGCATCGTGGATGCCTGTGATACCCTCTTCAGTGGCTGCAGAAACACGTTTGATGTCGTTTATGAGTTCTGGAGGTACATCACCGATTTCATTTCACACACTTACCACAGACTTTTATGAAGGCAACGTTCAGCAGTTGTCATGGCAAATAACTACCCAACAAGGTATCAACGTACCAAAACGTGTATTTATAGCGTTTCGAACTGTAGCTCGAGCTCGCCGTGGACAGACCGTTAATCAGATGATATTTGACTAACTATGAGTTTTTTGCGATTAAACGGTTATGAGGAACTCTCTGAAGAAACTGTACTATACTTCACAAACAATAATGTCGCACGTGCATATCACAAGATGTGGTCGTTCATGGACCGGGCTCAAAACATTGACACAGGTCTGCAGAATTCCCAGCACGACTTTCGTACGTTGTACACGATTTATTACTTTTCGATTGAACACCTGCACCTGTATAGACAGCCTGTGGTCGACCTACACTTTTATGCGCGTGTAACACTGAGGTCCCCGTCGGAATCCCGCCGCCGCTCCCCCCACCCATCCCAGGCGGTTACAGATGTAAAGCTGTAATTCTATCAGATAAGATGCTGTTGTTGGAGGGCGCAGGTGGTCGAATGAGGGTTACTGACGCGCCTGTGGAAAACATGTAATTATTGTAGTTGCTATAATTGAACAGAATGATTAAAAATAATGTCTTATCATGAAGTTAAACTTGGCCTTAGCCCAAAGCAGCTTGCGAAAATAAGGAGCGCAATGCAAAACGATTGCGTGGTCACATTGAGGCTTTCTCCGACAAAATTAACTGGAATTGTCCACGTATGGTTGACCCAAACACAACTTGATCAGCTTAATGCGGCCAAACAAAAGAACACCTCAGTTATCCAAGTCTGAAGTGATACAACTGCAAAACAAAAAATTGGTGGAATATTTTCATTCCAGCATTGTTGGCGGTTGCGTTAGGGGCAGTTGGAACTGCATCCGGGATGGCTCTGAAAAAGGCGGTCGGTAGGAAAATCTGATTTTTCGTCTCGTAAACCAATAATAAAAGGAAAAGGGCCTCGACTACCCGGGACGACTCGTATAATACCATCAGACATAGGTTTTCGACTACCTGGTACGACTTGAAAAAGACCTCTTGTTCATTAACCAATCTTGATTTACTCGATATGGCAAAGTCAGTCCAGCATTTCTGAGGTGTCTTTATGCGGGATGAACTCGGAGCAAAGGGCTCTGAGGCGATGATTCCCCGCACAAGGGAAACCGGAATCGTTAACCTGATTCGTCAACAGGACCTGGAACTCATTGGCTCGCATACGTGGTAACGCATAGACATCTTTTATATTTTGACTCGTACGAGCTTGCACCACCACTTGAAGTCGTTGATTATTTAACCCTGGACGCTAGCGCTGGACTACAACCACTATTTTATTCAACTCTGCCGTTGCAAACTGGGCTGGTCGGGCCAATATGAGGACATCTTGTTGTTGAAGCGCTGCATACACTCGAGCGTTCACCAACACCACGCGCACTGTTGGTTTTACCTTGTCACTTAGAAAGTATGTTTAATAATTTACGAAATGCCTATTAACATATACGGACGCTACTCGATCCGACGCGCTGCTGGTGTGGATCTGAGTAAGTTTGCCACCAAAGCGGATTTGACTGAGTTTAAAAGCCGAGTTGTTGTTGTAACCGGTGTGACTGGTGGCGCTGGTAAGATAATTTCGATACGATTACAGTGACGAACACGTTTCTATTCGGAACTTCTCGCGGCAGTACAAAGTAGTCTCAGTACAATTAGTAAACTCTACTCGATAGCTACAGAGAATAAAATAATTAGCATGGCGGAGTTCGAGACCGTGTTGACGGAAATGGAAAACCACCGACGACATCGTGAACAGATACGGAACCAAGACGTTAGCGACAGAAAACAGGTAGCTGATTTACAGGCAGTGAAAATCGAGTAACTCTTTGCCAGTGTATATCAATCTGCCCAGTAGTGTACTGGCCTCACTGTGGCACCTTGTATAGTAACTTCGCTTGTGGGCGCATATGGGGGGGGGAGGCTCAACACAGGTTCACGCACTTGCGTAAATCATGCACTCGCGTGTGATTTGAGAGTATAGTCATGGGGTATAGAAGGCTTTGACCTATATATGTAAGAACATTCCAAAAGTCCCATTATGACACTACTTATATTGATTTTAATTTCACATATGTTATTGATAAATGTTACTAGATTTCATTTCTGCGTTTCTTAACATTTTTAGAAATGAATGAATAAAAACGTGTATAATAAATGTAACACAAAGCATTGTTACGACTCTAAGGTCAAAGAAAAATGTAGCAGAAAGAAAGTAAAACCAACATATCAAGTACAAATCAACAAGCAATTTTTTGCTAGATAATAAAAATGAATATCAAAAGACACTTACAGTTACGTAAATTTAAATTCAAATAATCCAATAATCCTAAGTGTCCTAATCACAAGTCATAAATATAGAATGTTCCGAATGAATCAATGTTCCTAGTGAACGAATGTTCCGAATGAAATAATCGTCCTAATGAACGAAGGTTCCGAATGAATGAATGTTCCGAATGAATGGGTAGTATGGAATGTCCTGATGTACCCCAATAATGTAATCCAGATCATCTATGAGAATGTCCTTAGGTATCCAAAAGTCATATATTTAAATCAAAACGTTAATGAGCACTTTAGGTAACTCCAATTAATGTTCCAATAAATAATTCCTTTCAAATTATGTATACAGCAATATAGCACAACTACGATTCCAGACAGCCTGATGATTCCAAAGACTGATCATAAAAAAAGGAATGTTTTTAACACAGGATTCAATATTTGAATGATTATAATGCGTATATCAAGGTCTTATATACCCTTTGCAAATGGCCTATTTCACAACAGGAAACGTGCCATCTAACGACCCACAATGCAATACATAATGCGTCATTCGAGTGGAATATCCAAAACTAATATTCAACAACTCTAACCTTGAACTGAAATATAGTCTACATCGTGTTGATAACTTAACCAGACTTAAAGTGCGACTTATTATTTGACCGTATTGTAAAGGACAGTCATAGACCAAAAGTTTGGGTGCTCATTATAGATCCTATATATATAAGAGCATGAAAACATCAAAATGACAAAAGCATATAGCAAGGTTCACCCTTAAAATATATAAAAGGGTGAGGAAACCAGTCAAAAGGTGTACTGCTTAAGAGACATTGCTTTAAAACATGTGCCCTTCATCCCAATGTCAAAAGGTTGAACAAGTGCGTTACAGAATACATAATCTAGCTTAATGATTTTTTATCCCAAGCAAGAACAGAATCCGTCAAGGAATTTAGGAAATATAAGCCAATGAAAAAGGTTAACCAAAACCTGTATGAAATTGTTATGATCCCAAGTTCCAAACGGCGAGTAAGCAGAATGAATTGCCTTATCTTTTCATGAATCATCCCAAGCATAAACAAAATATGTTATGAGGTTTAGGAAATATAAGCACATGAAAAAAAATAACCAAACCCTTAATGAATGAAAATTTGCTACTACTGTGACATTGATTCCAAGTCCTAATGGAATAGTAAGTGTGTCGGAAAATGATTTACCTTAGCTTCATAAGGAATGATGCCAATTATGATGAGAATCCATTAGTGGGTTTAAGGAATATATGCAAATGAAGAACGTGAATGCAAGTCTTAACTATTGATGATGACAAAGCCAGCGACAGAAGAGTGACTGCTATGTCTTGCTTCGCACTAACATGGGCTTGAAAATAAATGTTCAAATGTACTTGGCAGAGGTTACTCTTAGTTTTTAAAGATAAGCTTTTTATAGTGGTGTCTCATACCTAAAAATAAAGCTATATTTACTGTAGGACTTCAAACACTCAAAGTGCTAGGGATTTAAACTTTTGGTTCAAGTTTTTCTTTTGTTTTGATTTTTGTGGTTTGAGACAAAAGAATGTTTTGGAATAAAACTGAATAAAACCTTCAAGAGATTTAAATTCGAATCGTCACAGCTGTACTAAATGTAGTACATGGTAAAAAATTTAAATATTTTTTTTCATAAAATTCATACCTAGATGTGGCACAACTCCCCTTGTTACAATTTCCATCAGTAATATACCACAGGACCAAACGTCAGATTTTGTGGTGAACTTGCCATACAAGGCCATATCGGGAGCTGTCCACTTGTTTGGGAATTTAATACCTTGTGAAAAAAAGATGTTATGAAATGTTTATTTTTGGTAAAGTACATATTCATGCACAATCTAACAGTTTCTTACTACTTTGATGTGTATATGTTTCAACATCAACCAGTTTACAATTTTTGAGCAGCATGTGTTATTTGAACAGTTTTGTTTAGACTGATCGCACCGAAAGTCTGACTGACCGTACCATTTCCATTTTGAACCTTGGTGCGACTATGTTCTTGTTGAATAGGCTGATATATATGACTGGCCTGCTTCCTGTCAACTTTGGACTCTAGACAAGTCTGGAATAAACCCTCGAGAGTTCAGCTTGCAAAGGAGAATCCATGTTTCCTATCTCTTTTATTAAACTGCCTCTTACACTGTGGGGCCTGCTGTTACTTGAAATTAAACTGTTGAAACTGCTGTTGTTCGGCGATTATCTGCCTTATCTTTATTAGCCTACAATCACTTCTCTTGAGCCGTCTACTTCCATTAATCTTCATTTCAGCTGCCAGACAGCAATGGCGTACCAATAGGCAATGAATGCAGTGCCAAAGAATGATGTGGCTTCCGTGAAGGTGAGTACAGAAAGGTATCTCGTCTCACCAGGTCTAAACTGGATGAAGCTGCCAGGTATTAGCCTTGGATGATGTGTGGCCTAATTAATTACCTTGGTTGTGCAAACCATGCACTACCAAGCATGCTCACTGCTCTAGTTTTCAACAAGGCGAAAACTAGCTTGTAAAACCAGGTCAGGCATAGAAGATGTGGCCACCAGATTCTGCACTAACATGGAGGTGGCATGAAAAACATAGCAATCTACCTTACAAAACACATGGTTGGATATGTTCACTACTGCAGAGTTTTTAACCAAGTGAGGCAAGTTGGCACTGTACACATCAAAGTGCATGTGGTATCAATGAGACAATAATGATGCTGGTTACTGGCTCTCCAAAAAGAAGCATTCAAATTCCCCAGGTCCTGGATATTACCTAAAAAGACGATCAACGATTTCTTTAATCTGCACTGATTGCGGCAGTAAATGGAAGGATCGATGTTCATCCTGTTATGTATGATGTTTATATAATATTATAAATATTTTAGGAAATTATAAATGTTTCTTCACTTTAATATTTGCTTAAATCTTTATGCTTATCAGGAAAAACATGTTTAACTAGTGTCCTTGAATTAGGTTGTTTTGATCAATATGTTTTCTCAATTTGAAGGTCAAGGTTGAATTTTGTTTACAAGTAAAATTCCATTAAGATGACACATGTTCTAGAACATTCTGTCATGTGACCAATCTTTATATATACCATGTTTGGTAGACATTTTTTCAGTTTTGACATTACCATCAGTCTTGTAAAGAGCTATTACAGTTGTGAAAATTCATTACAAATTCTAAGAGAGGAATTATTTTAAATATTCATTGGATTATAACAGTGCTCATAAACTTTAGGATTTTGGATTTTTAATTGATGATTTTGGAATTTAAGTGAACTTATTCAGATATTTTGGAATACTTCATTTTGACATCAGCACATCAAGATTACTAGTACATCGGGACTTTGGAGACCATTAGCACATCATAACATTCAAGGACACAGCCGTCAATTCGGAACATTCTATATTTAGGACTTGTGATTAGAACAATCATTCTTATTGGATTATTAGGATTTCAAAACACATTACTGTAAGTGACTTTTTGATTTTTCATTTTAATTATCTAGTAATAAATTGCTTGTTGATTTTTACTTGATTTGTTGGTTTCACTTTCTTTCTGTTACATTTTTCTTAGACCATAGAGTCGTAACAGCAATTGGGGGCTCGTCCGGGATTGAATTTCTTTAAAGCATATTAGAGATATTAAATTTATCTTTGAAATTCATATTGATTTTGTCTCTGAATTTTTGTTGTCTTTGGCAAAGATTTTTAATAGAGAAATTTTTTTTGTGTGAAACCAACAAGCATTTACAATGGCATCTAATGTTCAGAATTTCATTTCAAAACCTACCCAGGAGGGGTTAGAGTGCATGAGAAAGGATGAGTTGCTCGAGCTTGCCAGAAAATACAGTCTATCTGAGGCAAAAGTATCATTGATAAAACAGGAGATAAAGATTATTTTAATTCAGTATTTAGTAGGAAAGGGAATTTTTGAAAATAGTGCTTTAAGTTTGAAGAGAAAGCCTGTATCTGGTTCTGACAGGAAATTAAGGGAATTAGAGTTAAAGAACCAGATGGATTTAGAGTTGGCAAAGCTTCAGATTCAGAGAGAGAGAAAAAGAAGAGAGGCAGATGGATAGAGAAAAAGAAGAGAGGCAGATGGAGAGAGAGAAAGAAGAGAGGCAAATGCAGATGGAGAGAGAAAAAGAAGAGAGGCAGATGGAGAGAGAGAAAGAAGAGAGGCAAATGCAGATGGAGAGAGAGAGAGAGAAAGAAGATAGACAAATACAAATGCAGATGCAGATGCAAAGAGAAGAAAGGGAAATGCAATTTAAGTTAAGAGAATTAGAACTGTCAAACAGAGCACACTCCACTCCTTTAAACACAAGTCCAGGTTTTGATGTTACTAGATATATTAGGTTAGTACCCCCTTTTCAGGAAAAAGAAGTAGATAAATACTTTCTTCATTTCGAGAAAATAGCTGAAAACTTGAAATGGCCCAGAGAGCATTGGACTTTGTTATTACAAAGTGTACTTATTGGCAAAGCTCGTGAAGTCTACATTTCACTGTCAGTACAACAAAGCACTGATTATGATGTGGTTAAGGAGTACATCTTGAAAGCTTATGAGTTGGTACCAGAGGCATATCGACAAAGGTTTAGGAATTGTAGAAAAGAAACTGGACAAACTCATGTCGAATTTGCAAGGGATAAAGAACAACTATTTGATAGGTGGTGCTCAGCCAAGAAAATTGATCAAGCTTATGATAACCTCAGACAGCTCGTATTAATTGAAGAGTTCAAGAGGTGCATCCATAGTGATGTTAAAACCTATCTTGACGAGCAGAATGTGGAAACTTTGGAAAATGCTGCTCGTATGGCTGATGATTATTCCTTGACTCACAAAATTTCATTTGGTAATAAATCGTCCTCTCGGCAGTTTTCTGGTAAAAAACCATTTCAATCTCATTCGAGTACTTCCAAATTTCACAACAGCACAACTGTTAGGAATCAAACATCTGATAAGACTGATCAGAAATCCTTATCTCTTCCTACGTGCACTTATTGTAAAACGAAAGGGCACATTATTTCTGATTGCTTCAAGTTGAAAAATAAGCAACAGAGTAAAGACAGAGCTTTTCCAAATGCTCTTATTTCTACGAGGTCAAGGTCACGGTCTTGTATTGAAAGCAATACATTTGTTGGGTCAAACAAACCCCAGTCTGATTCTATTTTGGAGGCTTATGAACCATTCATGTCAGAAGGTTCTATATCACTTATTGGTGATTCTGCCAAACCTATCCCAATTAAAATATTAAGGGACACTGGAGCTTCTCAGAGTCTTTTAGTATCAGGTACTTTGCCTTTGTCTGAGGAGTCTTCTTCAAGTAAAAATGTTCTTGTTCAGGGAGTAGAGTGCGGCTTTGTAAATGTTCCTCTCCATTGTGTAAATTTGGCATCAGACTTAGTTTCTGGACCTGTGACTGTTGGGGCAGTGACTTCTTTACCCATAGAGGGTGTTCATTTATTACTAGGCAATGACCTAGATGGAGATAAGGTTGTGGTTAATCCACTTGTAACTGACAAGCCTTGTTTGGATCAGAAAGTTGATCCTGTCGAACTGAAGTCCCTGATTTGTACCCTGCTTGTGTAGTTACTAGAGCTATGGCAAAAAGAGCTCTTGAGAGTGATGTTGATCAGGATATCATTCCTTTAGCTGACACATGTATTGGTCAGTCTTTTGATGAGGTCACTTTTTCCTCAGTTATTGATCAATCAAATGGTATTGATCACAGTGATCCTCTTTTGGCAACTCATTCTCTTTGTTCTAATCAGGATGACAAACGACAATCCCTTGTCGTTGAACAGGAGCAAGATCCCGAGATATATTGTTTGTTTCAGAGGGCTATTAGTGAAACTGAAGCCACACAAGTTCCAGTGTGTTACTTTGTGAAAAATGGGGTCCTTATGAGGAAATGGAGACCACCTGATGTACCCGCTGGTGACGAGTGGTCAGTGAGCTATCAAATTGTTGTTCCTAAGTCATATCGACAGGAAATTCTTAATTTAGCCCATGAAACTCCTTTGGCTGGTCATTTAGGAGTCCGTAAGACTTATCACAAGATCTTGAATCATTTTTATTGGCCGAAACTCAAAAGTGATGTTTCTAAATACTGCAGATCTTGTCACACTTGTCAAATGGTAGGAAAACCCAATCAGAAGATACCTAAGGCTCATCTGCAACCTATTCCTGCATTTGATGAACCATTTAGTAGAATAATAGTAGACTGTGTTGGTCCTTTACTAAAACCAAGTCAGGCAACCAATACTTGTTGACCATCATGTGTACATCTACAAGATTTCCAGAAGCAATTCCTCTGAGAAATATAAAAACTAAAACTATTGTGAAAGCTTTGGTGAAGTTTTTTACACTTGTTGGCCTTCCCAAATCTGTCCAGTCAGATCAAGGGTCAAATTTTATGTCTGGAATTTTCCAACAAGTTATGCATGAATTAGGCATCCAACAGTTTAAATCTTCTGCCTATCACCCTGAAAGTCAAGGTGCTTTGGAAAGATTTCATCAAACTTTGAAGAATATTATTCGATCATATTGCTTTGATACAGAAAAGGATTGGGATGAGGGTGTTCATTTGTTGTTGTTTGCTGTTAGGGAATCAGTTCAAGAGTCGTTGGGTTTTAGTCCCTTTGAACTAGTTTTTGGTCATACTGTCCGTGGACCATTCAAATTATTGAAAGAGAAACTTCTTTCAAATGAAGATTCAAAGATTAATCTTCTTGATTATGTTTCTGATTTCAAATACAAGTTGTCAAAGGCCTGTGAAGTAGCAAGAACTAATCTTCACACTACTCAGTCAAAAATGAAATTAAGGTATGACAGAAATTCATAGGAAAGGAGTTTTAAACCTGGTGACAAAGTTCTGGCTCTCTTTCCCATACCTCAGAATCCTCTTCAGGCTAAATTTTATGGTCCTTATACCGTTGAAAAGAAAGTAAATGACTTAAATTATATCATTAACACTCCTGGGAGACGGAAACAAAAACAACTTTGTCATATAAATATGTTAAAGGAATATTTTGACAGAGATAGCTCAGCTAATTATTCTGTTAATTTAGTTGTACCTGTCCCACACAGTGAAGATATCAACGATGGAGTACGATCAGACTATAGTGACCCTGGTATAACCAATCTTCGGAATTCAGAAATATTGAACAACCTAGACCAGAAACTTTCACATCTACAACAACAGGAAAGAAATGAACTAAAACAGCTATTACATGACTATGAGCACTTGTTTCCTGATGTTCCAACACGAACAAGTAAAATTTATCATGACGTTGACATTGTAGATTCTGCGCCTGTGAAACAGCATCCTTATAGGATGAATCCTCTCAAACAGAACTATCTGAAGAAAGAAATTCAGTATCTACTGGAGAATGATTTCATAGAACCAAGTAAAAGTAACTGGAGTTCACCATGTATTCTTGTTCCCAAGCCAGATAATACATTCCGTATGTGTACTGACTATAGAAAAGTCAACAGTGTCACCAAAACTGATTCATTTCCAATAAAATTGGAAATGCGGAATATGTCACCAAGTTTGACCTTTTAAAAGGATTCTGGCAAATTCCACTGACGGAAAGGGCAAAAGAAATTTCAGCATTTGCAACTCCAGATGGACTTTATCAATATAAAGTCATGCCGTTTGGAATGAAAAATTCACCTGCAACGTTTCAACGTCTGATGAACATGATAACATTTGGTCTTGATAACTGTGACGCTTATATCGATGACGTCATTATCTACAACAACACCTGGGAAGATCATTTGGAAACCATTCGAAAATTCTTTGATCGACTCAGCGATGTGAATCTGACAATTAATTTGAGCAAAAGTGAGTTTTGCCATGCTTGTTTCACATTTTTAGGACATATTATGGGACAAGGTCAAGTTAAACCTATAGAAGCTAAGGTCAAAGCTATCTCTGAATTTCAAGTTCCAATTTGTAAAAAGCAACTGATGCGATTTCTAGGTATGGCTGGATATTATCGGAAATTTTGTTCCAATTTTTCCAAAATTGCTGAACCTTTGACAAGTTTATTGAGTAAGAAAACCAAATTTCATTGGTCTGACAAGTGTCAGGAATCTTTTGACAAGTTAAAGGCCATGCTTAAGAATGCACCAGTTCTTTCTGCACCAAATTTTAGCCAATCATTTAAATTATCTGTTGATGCAAGTGATGTAGGGTTTGGTGGAGTATTGATTCAGGGGAAAAGACAATGTGATTGCAGATGCACTCTCACGTGCCTAGAAATGTAATATTGCTTGATGTAATTAAGTCCAGTATCATAAAACATGTTCTTATGTAATTTTGGTTATTATAGTATTAGATGTATATTCAAAAGAAAGCTTTATTACATAAATCTTTCTTTTTCTTTATGAGGGGAGGTGTTATGTATGATGTTTATATAATATTATAAATATTTTAGGAAATTATAAATGTTTCTTCACTTTAATATTTGCTTAAATCTTTATGTTTATCAGGAAAAACATGTTTAACTAGTGTCCTTGAATTAGGTTGTTTTGATCAATATGTTTTCTCAATTTGAAGGTCAAGGTTGAACTTTGTTTACAAGTAAAATTCCATTAAGATGACACATGTTCTAGAACATTCTTCATGTGACCAATCTTTATATATACCATGTTTGGTAGACATTTTTTCAGTTTTGACATTACCATCAGTCTTGTAAAGAGCTATTACAGTTGTGAAAATTCATTACAAATTCTAAGAGAGGAATTATTTTAAATATTCATTGGATTATAACAGTGCTCATAAACTTTAGGATTTTGGATTTTTAATTGATGATTTTGGAATTTAAGTGAACTTATTCAGATATTTTGGAATACTTCATTTTGACATCAGCACATCAAGATTACTAGTACATCGGGACTTTGGAGACCATTAGCACATCATAACATTCAAGGACACAGCCGTCAATTCGGAACATTCTATATTTAGGACTTGTGATTAGAACAATCATTCTTATTGGATTATTAGGATTTCAAAACACATTACTGTAAGTGACTTTTTGATTTTTCATTTTAATTATCTAGTAATAAATTGCTTGTTGATTTTTACTTGATTTGTTGGTTTCACTTTCTTTCTGTTACATTTTTCTTAGACCATAGAGTCGTAACAATCCTCATCTTTAACATCTTACCAAGCCTAAAACTTATAGGCCTGGTTTGCAGACTGCGGCAGTGGACACTCAGATAGTAATACATTTCTGTAAATGTTTCAACAGCCAAAAAGACGGACTAATTCAATGGATCCCCATATTACTCTGCATATAACAGTATAACTGGCTGTTATGAAGCACAGGTCACCTATGTGACGGACTTTCTGGTTGATAGTCAAACATTATAACATGGATCACCAGGCGGCTGAACGTCGAAAACTAAAGCAGCAGTGTTAAACTGGTAAATATCCAGTTGATGGGTAGACACCTAGCAGTGGTAAGGGCATTTAATAGGTAAGAGTTTCTTTAATTTGTCTATATCGTATAATTTTTCGTCTTTATGGAAGAACTGGATACTAGAGGTAGTGGAGCTTATTTCCTAATGTTAATGTGATTGGGGAATGTATTCAATGCATAAACTAGAAACTACCATAGTTGCCATAATACTTGCACCGTATACTTAAGAGATTATTATTTGGGTAAACTTCATGAGGATAAAGCTAATTATAATAAGCAAACACTGATGAAGCCATAGACAACATCTCCATCATGTGAATGTACATGTCAAAAAGTTAGCTCTGTTTATTTATTTTCGAAGCTCTCTACTGAGAAGGTTCATTCTCTATCCCAATATAGTTGCCCTAAGTAAAGCACATATAAGGTTCATTTCTGATACTGATTTAACCAAGAAGGTTGAGTGTTAATGTGACACTAGGCATGCATGGTAATCAGAATCAAGAAAATAATGATGTTTTAGAGTGGTTGTACACGGCGTGTTAGGACTGAGACATGTGTGCACAGCATTGGATTTCTTAAAACAAGTTGTGTCCAAAAAGGGAGGTGTGTGCTTATTAAAGCACTTATGGGTACTACATTGAATAAGATGGTTTGTACAGTCAAGGAGAGTTGTTCCAAAATGTTTTCAAGGAGTATTTTTTTCTGCGGAAATTAAATTTTCTCAAGATGTTACTTTATTTCTCACTGCGTAAATGAAGGTACAAACGAAAATGAGAAAATACGTTAATAATTAGTGTGCTACAACAACAAAGAAATGCTACTCCATCTGGTAACCAAGCATGTTCTGCATTACTTTGGTCCACCAAAATGTGTCCTTTTTTATTTATCATTTCTTAAAAATATATCAGTTTTTCAATTTAAAAAGTGAAATATATTTTATTTAGTTTTATCATTCTGTATTCCCTCTGAACCGTTTTTAACAAAATTTAGGGGCTTTTTTACAATACATTCAAGAACTTTTTAAGGATTAAACCAATGTTTTAAAAAATCGATAAGTTTCCAAGGCAACCTTTCAAATTCAAGAATGTTTTCCAGGTCGTCCGAACAGTGATATTTGCATCTTTTTTAGTATGGAAAAATACCATAAATACTATAAAATACCATAAACATCTGCTTACCTTCAGGATGATATTCATCATCCTCAATTAATTGGGCCATACTAAAGTCGGCTTCTTTGGCGATATTATTATCCCCAACCAAAATATTCCTTGCAGCCACATCTCGGTAGATCAACTTGTGGTGTTCCAGGTAGGCCATTCCACTGGCAATCTGTAACATTTACAAATTAACTTCTTCAGCATAATATTATCTAGTCTCTTTATCCAGTGCAAACTGGTTCATTTCAAACTGTTGGATTTAGCCAAATGTTTAATAAACAAACATAATTTTTAATACCATGAACCACTATTATTGATAGGATGCCAATTTTCATGAATTTTGTCGTTGTTTTTAACCACAAATGTAAGACCCAACAAAGAATGATTTGTCGGTGAAGGTCCTTCCCTATTAGAGGCATATCCACAAATGTAAGCATCAATTAAATGTCATTTTTTTAAATCCACAAAAATTGAAACATACTAAAAAGAAGGAATTTACAATGCATTGCAATAATTTCTTGTCATCAGGGCTTCTTATAAATGCAACCGCTGGTTAAATGGTCATCAGATTAGCATGATCAGACTGTATACTTCTAAATGTTTCATGATCTGATATTCATTATTAAACAACGAGTCCATGTGGGCAAAGATCGCTCATCTTGCTGACATCTGCCTACTAGCCAAAATACTTGAGCAGTTAGTCAAGAAATCTGAGTCAATAGGATGCTTTCTCTATAATTGTTTTCTAATAATTTTCATCACCTATGTTACAAAAACAATTGTTGGTCAAATTCCACTGAGCAGGGTTTTTTAGAAGTTGTTAAAGATTTTTCTATTATTAGTAACAACAACAAATATCTTTGATAGTGAATTGGCATCTTTTGTATAAATTTGAAAGCCTTTTCTGCCAGGATATTTTCTGACACATTTGTTCAAAATCTGTTAAAGGGTTTTTGTGAAGTCATTGAAAGACTTTTAGTAACGGTAGCAATACTTGATGGTAAATCGGCATAATTTTCATAAAACTTGAAAAGCTTTCATGCAAGGAATCTATTCTGCTAGAATGCTTTCAGTCAAATCTTGTCAAATTCTGTTGAGTGGTTTTTGACACGTTGTTTAAAGTTGTTCTATTTTTAGTAATAGTGACTATCTTTGATAGTGGATTTCTGTAAATACTGCTTAAATTATATTAGTAACGATGACCTGATCTAATGGCTAGTTGAAATGCTGGTCTGATCTGATGGCTAGTCATTAACATTTATAAACTTAAAGCACTTCATGTAAGGATACTTTCTAGCAAATTTGGTCAAATGTTCTTGAGCGAATTATTAGAATGCATTTAAAGGTTTTTCTATTTTTAGTCAAAGTACTAACACTTAAAGTTGGATATTTTAAAGCCATCTATCGCATGAAGTTTTCGGTTAAATTTACTCGTTTTGTTTTACTGGGAAATTTTTGAAAGAACTTATTTAAAGAGTTTCCTATTTTTAGTAATGACAGCCATATTTGATGGCAGATAAGCATCATTTGTACAACTTGAAAGGTCTTCATGCCAGTATGGTTTCTATTAAATTTGGTTTAATTATGTTTAGAGGTTTTTAAGGAGTCGTTAACAGGTTTTATATTTTGAGCCACAGTGGCCATGTTTACGGTGGATTGGCATTATTTGTATAGAACTGAAAAGCCTTCATGCCAAGATGCTTCCTGACAAGTTTGGTTTAAATTGTCCATTGGTTTTGGAGAAATTGACAATAGCAATTGTTGAAAGATGCACCACAGACAGATGATGCTTGATGGATGCAGCAGAGCCACACCATAAACGCATTTGACCTTAAGGCCTGGTAAAATTCTGCTTGTCTTTTCTGTTGTCTGAACACTAAAGTTACCAAGTCCAGAAAGTCAGAAAACTTGATAAAACTTATTTTAATGGTGCAAACAAATATAATCTGGTCATTTACACTTGCTAAATACACTTCATAAGTCATATTTGCCTAATTCGGTGAAGCAGAGATGGCATCGATTGAATACAAAACAATGAATGGGACGGTTTAAATAAGTAAATTATTTTGTTCGAAAGCTAGGTTAATTAAAAACTTGTCATGGGTACAGCTTGCATCAAACCAACATTTCTAAATCAGAATTATCTACACTATGTGTTGAAGTAATTCTATTTTGCCTTTTTACATATGACAGCCATAACCCAAGCAATTCTATCCTAGTAAGAACTAAATCTATTTACCATCATAATGACTGTAAAGAATTTTTACAACCAATACAATGTTTGCAGATTTTGAGAGCAAGCTGAACTGAAGAAAATATTTTCAAATTAAAGACTATAATGCAAAGCAATTTACATTTAGCAGATAATTCATTCACAAAACGTGTATGATGTGAATCTGTGCACTTACTTCATTTGTGAAAATGCAATGATTCCATGATACAGTCATCCGCCACTTTAATTTACCTCTGTATAACACAGTCTCTTATATAACTTGTGTATAGTTTTGATCCCATTGAACTGTGTCAATTCTAGTTTTGAAATCTCTACTTACTGCACCGTATTTTATTTAAGTTTTTGGCTGACACCATAAAATACTCTTAGACTAATATATTGTTGTTTGCAGGCAACATACCCATCAAACATAATCTTGCTTAAAATGTGCCTCACCATAAGGTAACCCCGCCAATAACACAGAATGCTTCATTCAAGAGTACCACGAATGGTACATTATACAGCCGTCCCGTATTTAATAGTTCTCTTTGTAGGGACTATTAAGGAATGGTAACACTGGAGATTATTGACCAATGGATCTCAATGGCCTGGACCTTTGGTCAATGTATGAAATCTTGAACAAAAGTTACTATGCAGAAAGCTTTATCTTCTTATTAGACTTACCATGAATGTGACTTCTGTCATCTTGACTTTATAATGTATAGGTTTCTTTATTACCCTGAATGCATGTTGTCCACAAAGTTTGGTCAAGAACCTTACTCAAGAATAAAAGTTATTTTTCCAAATCCATTTTTATAATAGCCAGAATGACTCTGACCTCTGACTTTCTTACACCAAAAATCAATAGGCATCTTCTATACCTTAAGTGCAAGCCCCCTACAAAGTTTGGGTAAGGTACAGGTCTAGAACTAAAGTTATTCTGAAAATATAATTTTTCATTTCTTTCAGTCACACAGACCTTGACATTTGACATTCTGACACAAAAATCAATAGGCTTCTTTATTACTCACCATGCAAGTCATCCAGAAACTTTGGTAACGATACATGGTCGAAAACTTAAATTAATGTGCAGAAACTATTTTTCTTCTATCAGTCACAGTGTCCTTGACCTTTTACTTTTGACCTCCAAATCAATAGTCTTCTCCGTTACACCAAGTGCAAGATATCACACACTTTGTATGTCAAAGATTGAATGGTAAAAGATGTTATTTGCATTTTGTTTGTGAAAACTGGGTTAGTGTCATATTTGGAATCTGCTGTTCTTCTTTTCTTAGAAGCAAAATGTCCATTTATTGATTTATAATACTTTGTCCAGAATAGACAAAGCAAAAGAGGATATGTGTGACAGCTCATATCTTTTCAGGTAAAAGGGGAATAACAAGCAAAAGCAGCTGGTAAAAGGTGATATGAGACTTGAGCATCTTGTTTCAGAGCAAGAGTATAGTCTAACAGGAATGTAAAATGTGCTTAAATCCAATATAACCTATTTTACCTGAAACAAATGGGCCCTGCTCAGCTTATTTTCAGGAAGTTATCATTAGGATCATTGTTCAAGGATTTAAATAAATAGCTTAAATATCACATTACATGTATAAAGCCCTGATTGGGCGAAATAGCACCAGGATAGATGCATTAATAGTTTGGGCAAATATTAGAATCTAATTCCTCTCTGTGGATACACTGACACAGTTACTTGGAAAGAGAAGCAACATTATTTGATGTTTTAAGAAGTTTCAATTCACAATGTTTAAGTAAGTGTGATCATTTAAGATTAATCAAAGATTGTTTCAAGGAATATCAAGGTCTACATGACTTCTAAGATCTGTTCTAGTCTTGTATATTTGTACATATTGAGATCTTAACCATTGTTAAATCACTTTTGCATAGTTCGAGTCTTATGTTTTCATTACTTTTTAAAAATTACTTTCTTGCAATTGCTACAACTTTACAACTAATATATAAGAATTTGTAATGCACATCAAGTTATCACTTTGCGTATGCATTTTTGTTCTTGTTGTTATTGCTTATTTTATCAAGTAACACACCCTTTGTCATCAAAATGTCCCTAGTCTGAACTTCCAACTTAATTAAAACTTTTTGTACGTGACCTTATGATTGTCTTTGGAAGATTCCTATTTCATATCATGTTTAATCTAAGCTATTTTGTCCACTGTTAATCGCTTGACCTTGACGTAGTTTAAGGAACAACGTGAAAGTACTTTAGTTTTAAAAATTCTATGAGATGACAAACATATGCCTGGCATTCTTAGAACTAATTGTACTAGTAAGTTTTCAATAACTTTTGATAGTGACCTTTGTACCATCCAACACATTGGTAAATAATGTTAGTGTAATAAATTGTCAGAACTAAAAAATAGTCTTCATTCAATTTTACCACTTAAATATATGATTCTGCACCCAATTTTAGAACCCAAAATGTCTTGTACTTAAGATGTATTTTATTTACTTTCTCTGATTAAACTTTATTCCCAAATGAAACCGTGATTTTTCTGTATAGGAACCAGAGGACTGCAGTAATTGGTTACATTGGTTAGAACTTTTTAGTTGTGCTTAAGCTAAAATTAAAGATGATACACCTGCAGAGAAAAAACCCAATAAATTTACGATTAACAACCAGCAAAAGTTGACTGTCAAAGGAAAAAAATAATTCAATCCATTCAGGTCCGAATGAAGGGATCTTGGGAAGAAAATGTGAAGATACTTAAACAATTTTTGATGAGATTCAAGGTCACCAGCTTCATAGAATATAACGAACTATGACCCACTGCTTTATGCTAAAGACATAAAAGCTCAGATCAAAAATCAGCAGTTATCTGAAAAAGCAGACGAGGATGGTCTCGAGCAGAATGAAAAATACTTAAGAGTGGATGTTGATAATGAAGTTACAGCGCATTGCAACATTAATACCACTTTTGGCCAAATTGGGAACAGAAAACAAATAGCAATTAGCAGTAGCATATATTAAATTATATACATTTTGCAACAGGTGATATTCTTTATGCTATTAATAATGCTAATAGAGGCACGTCTGATGTAATCTACATTAACCATGAAGCTGGTTAAGTTTTATTAACTTTAGAACCTACTGTTTCACAGCAGGAAGGTCTAACAACACAGGTGGCTGATTCTTCAATGACTAATTGCAAACGCATATTGTTTGCTGACCATCGAAGTGCAATCTTCCCGCTACCAGTTCAAGTGGAAGTACGGACAGTCCCATCAAATGAAGACGACAAGTCACAAATAGATGATGATGAAGTGCCATGGGAACTTGTGAGAAAATGAAGAAAGAAGAGAAAAAGCATTTGAACAGTCGCGATAAAAGCGGGCAAAGATCAGGGACACACAACAAAAGACAACCAATCCATAAACGTTTTACAGACCATGAAACAAACTGTTAAAGAACAAAGATATCAACAGAAGGGACCAGTTTTAATTTATAAACCGATCTTGAAAATGACCCATAGAAGACTAATCCTTTTGATAACTCTCTCAATGAATGTCCAATGGAATTATATAATACTGGCGATACCAGTTACTCTTCTTAATTTGAAAATAATACAGATGAAGATACCAAGAGCCAAAGAAAGTAGAGTTCTGATATATCAAAAGCAATTAATCAGAGTATGAAGGAAATGCAGAAATATCACACGAGTCACTTGGACAAGTTTTTAGCAAGCAATATGATGGAAAGAAAATTAATTCAAATAGTAACTGCTTACTGGCAGATATTTTTGAACATTTAGACCTCTGTAAGTCAATCGAGAATCTGACATCTACAATAGCTGAGTGTATAGAGGGGAATATAATATATATATATATATATATATATATATATATATATATATATATATATATATATATATATATGTGTGTGTGTGTGTGTGTGTGTGTGTGTGTGTGTGTTATCGGTACTTTGTTGTTTTTACAGACAGCTAACACCTGATTCAGAACAAAACCGATTCATTACAGTTACTGAGAAAGTAAAGAGTGATTGCTATTGCGCATCATTTTACTTGACTATGGGTAAAAATAAATTTATTTGCAAGAACTCTTGCCTAAGGACATTAGTCAATGGCAAACAAAACTATGGAATATACAATGATGAATAAAGCACATGGAGTTTTTCCTGGTAGTGATGGTAGGGCTTACGCCATCCACCAAGTAAATTACCAACAAACTAATCAGTTTGTTCATGACAACATTAACAGTTTTACTACAGTTTGTCCACAAGAAAGGCACAATAAGAAAATTTCCCACATATAATATAAACGTTTAGACGAATGCACACACACCAAGTAGAAAAATGCAAAGAAGATGGCAAAAAGCCTGTTAAAAGAAAATGGTACAAAAACAATTTCTGCAAGGATAACAATTACCTTTTTTCGTCATAAGAACGTCCAGTGTATCATTTGTTGTTGATATGAGCACCAAAGGAAACGAAGGAAACTGGATGAAAAAAACACTAGAAAATGAACTGGCAAGTAAAAGACAAAAATAAGAAAAAGAGTCCAAATCTGATGCAACTTTACACATTTCAACATTCGACTTGCAAGCTCTCCTGACAACCCCCTGATGCTTACTGTGAGAATTATATATTATAAAAGAATATTATGCTGCTATAACTTAAGAATCTGTTTACTTGGAGATAGTATTTCATCTTGCTTCCTGTGAGATGAGACAAAAACAGGTTGAGAGTCTTGCATAATTCTAACCTGTTTTATCCTGCATACAAACTTTCTTACTAGCAAAACATCCAATATCAAGGAATTCATTTACATTTCTGATACTTGTGGTGGCCACAGCATAATTCAGATTGTATCACGTTGTGTGTATTGGCAGAGAATACTTGTCAGTCCATATCTAATGGTTGTGGAATAAGGGAGTGCCAGTTATGTTTTCCAAGGAATTTGAGGAAAAATTACCGTTCTGAAAATTTTACTCTAACATGAAACTATTGAGAAAACTAGTTTCTAATGTAATTTTAGTACTTATTTATTTGTTGCCTGTTCTTGGGCAGTGGAACAATTAGTGATATGATAGTAACGACTGTTTCTTTTATAAATGTTGAACAACAGATTGATCTTAATGTGCAATATAACCATAATACAGCATGCTTGATAGTTTCCTTTAAAGTATTGTACTAAGAAATGTTGCTATTTGTTTATTTTAATACTCCAGAACTGTTTTTCCATTCAGAGTTCTGATAAAAGTTCCTAGCATAACATATATCTCCATTTACCTGCCAAATTTACAAACGTTCCTAAAAGTAAAAGATGGTAATTGAAAATTTCTCTTTTTACCAGCATTAAAATAAATAAGAAAAAGAGAGTTGTTTAAATTGTGAAATTACAATTCATTAAAATTAGAAACATTTTATTCATCATTGAGTCACCAAGAGAAACTTTTCTTTACAAAAATTATACAAAATAATAAAGATATAAACTATACAGATTTTTATAATTAACTGAAACATTTAACATCCAATATCTCAAAATTTAAAAATATGTAGTTAGCACCTTTTACCATTCAACCCTTGATGTGATGTAGAACTAATGTTATTGTGCAGAAATCATTTTACTTCTTTCATTCACAGTGACCTAGACATTTGACCTTTTGACCCGAAATCGAGAGGCTTTTTCCTTGTCCCAAGTGCAAACTATCCACAAAGTTTGGTGAAGGTATGTACTGTAGAACCGAAGTTTTCATGCAGAAGAGGAAAACATAATGAACAGAAAGATGGACACTTGGACAGACTGGGTCACAGTATAATACACTCTGCCAAAAGGCAGACATATAAAAAGAAGCCCTGTATTATGATTTGTAGTAAGCATGGTAAAACTTTATGCAACTCCAAAATCTTACTGGAAAATACTCTGACCAACCATACGGCTGTATTAGTCAATTCTAATTATGTTTTCCATGCTAGAGCAACATCTGTTACTCCAAACATAAAGTTTTATGACGGAAGGGCCTGGTCTAACTTTACCTGTTCAGACATGTCCACCATATCCCTCAGATTAATGTTTTTCCCCTCGCCCTCTCTCAGGTAACAAGGGAGACTTCCTTTAGACATGAGTTCTGTGATGATGTAAATCGGCTCTTCCTGGGAGCAGATGGCATACACACGGACCAGCTTATCAAGCCGCAATTGCTTCATAATCATTACTTCATCAAGGAAAGCTTTTGGGGACTTTGTCCCAGCTATAAGTATCCTAATAGCTACATCTGTTGTCTTGTTCCAATTGCCTGAAAAAAAATAATCATGAAATAGAATAGAAAAATTAGTCGATTTAAATCTAAGAATCCTAAACCAATATACAGCTATGAAATGCCTTGCTTTTAGTCAGAATCTTCATAGTCTATGATTTGCTTTCATTTTGTGTTCATACAATTGAGCTTACCAGTAATACATGTATATGTTTGCACAGTAGCACATTTAACACTTTTTTCCACCTACCCCTTATTTAGATCCTGCAACTGAAGTAGTTCAAGATACAAAGTTAATCGAATCGAGCTTCAAAATTTATTTTCCTCCAATAATCACATTTTGCAATGCGGCACAAAAACCGTGTCCGTTTTGGCCATGCTTCGACAGAAGTCACACATTTTCTTCCAAGTACTGATCCTAATAGTTTTGATTTTACTTTGAAATGCTACATTAAAAACGCTTTTCATGTATCCCTTTTTACCTTTAGAATGTTAGTTTTTAAGTAACTGAAGGGTAAAGGCAAGGCATGACTTCAAGATCAGTGACGACTTTGAGATGTAACATTGTGTCCTTTCTTTCGCTTATTTTCTATACATATCTGTCACTGCATGATCGAAAATTATGTAGGTGAGTTGGTCACTTACATAATCAAAAATAGGGAATTCAGTTAAGGCATATTGACCTTTCTCCTTTTGCTAATAGAGACAGAGAGAGGGAATCGTCTTGGATGCAGTAAATAGTTAAAATATTTTTTTTTATATGCAGGAGAGCAATTAATATTAGCAAAACACCTTTTGATACCTGATGACTTTCAAAATTATGGTCCCCATGGTAGTTGTATTGCAAGACATAGCCCTCCTAAAAACTGTTGTTTTTTCCCCCAAGCTTTTCAGTTCAGTTCCCCGGGGCAAATTGTAAACTTATTCTGGCAGAAACATTAATTCTAAGAGGGTTTCATCTTTGTGTAATTGGTAGCTTGTAACACTCTTATGTAAAGTGTACACACATGATAACAGAAGACTAATATATACACTGCAATTTTCCAAATGAAGGTTTCAAACCTGTAATCAGATTTAAGTTATATTTATTCTGTGGTTTCGACAAAATAGCAGGATGTAATATATGAACAGGTGTAGCTCCTAAGCATGTTAAAATATTCATTCAATAATTTGCATCAAATTCAATTATAAAAATGCGATCCTAAATCATGCTTGCGCGAGCTTGTGATACCTCGTGGCAAGCTCGCTATAAACTCGTTAAGAATTTAATTTTAGATAACAGACGAGGTGGAAGCTCGCGCGAGCTCGTAGAAACTCGTATAAGAAATTTGGCAACATCCAAGTACAGTTGCTCTCGGGATCTTGACAGCAAACCCTGCAGATAAATTAAGAATCATCTAGAAAACTGCATATAGGGATGGTGAGAAATTTGCTACATAATACAACAATTTTTGTTTATAAAATCATTAATTGGCAGATCAAATCAATACTCTTTACAAGTTTGGGAAGTTATTGAAATTCCCTATTTATTAGTTATTTTATTTTATTTTAGATTTTTTTATTGTATTGGTATAATAACCCTAAGGAGCACTGTGGATGTTGTTATATGTTTGCACGTTTTTGACAATTTACACCGATATTGTAATTAATTGCATGTATTTGTTGGTACCTAATGAATATTAATAAATTGATAATGCACAAGCTGATCAATGAAGAACCTTAACTATGTAACGTGAATATTGATATCTCACATAAGTGAAAAGTTATGACTGATTAAAAGTTTAATGGCATTCTTTTTACAAAAACCAACAATTTACTAAAAAGAATTAATATGCCAGTATTGTATTCAGTTTTAACATATATACAAACATGAACAAAGTTTTTTTCAATGTTCATAAAATCAATTTAGACAAACAAGTGTGAATTCATACATAAAATACAAAGCTGAATGTAGAAGGTACAGCAAGATGTCAACCAACCAAATCAATATCAAAGTACAATTTTAACTATCATCATGTATATTGAACAAAACTTATTATGCAGCACTGGATATAAGTAATAATATTTCGTTTATTTAAATATTCCAACAAAACTCTCTGGTCAAATATAAAAACTTTAATGTATTAAAATGGTAATGTTGTTCAAAAATGTTAAATCGTATTGTACTGCATTTGAAGTTTTGTTCAGTTTATATAGTTTACGTCATCAATTTTGATGTACATGTCTGGTCCAAATTTTCTACATGAATGCACATTTATCAGTCATATTAAACAGAATTGGGGACACACAAACAAAGCAGTGTACTTGCCATCATTTAATTGGATAAAAACAACCAAGTCTTTGATGCTTGTAATTGGAACTATTTTGTACTGCACATGCTTCGATTCCAAAGGGATCATCACACCATTTTTAATTGAAACTTTAGTATTAATTGCCAATTCCTTTATGACAGCATAATATTGTGGTTGACACAAACAATCAATGGTACAATTTCTGTAACACTGTGTTTAAACTTCGATATATTTCTCAACATGGCCAAATTTTCTTGACGCATTATTTTCATAGAACATAAGAGTGCTCGAGTTTCGTTCTTCAACTGCAGTATACTGTAAAGATTGAAACAGAATTCCATCTTTATACATTCTGTAGAAATAAAGACATTTTTGGGTTCATTAATCTCAAGGACTGAAGTTAAAAGGTTAAGTTGTTCACCTGAAAGTCTGGACATTACTCGCAGCATCATGCAAGCAACAGTAGAATAACCAGTATTTAATTTAACACAGCAAAAATTTGTCACAAGACATAAAAAGTTCTTTTCCAGACACCATTGAGGAGTTGGACTACACAAGCTTCACTCTAGTGAAAATGTGACTGAAATTTTGGTGCAATTTTAAAGCAACTCACTGAAATGTCCTTATTGTACGGAAATTTGTTTATTTCATCAAATTTAAGTAATATTTCACTAACATTTCACATTTCACAGATTTTGCCAAAATGTTTGAAAATGTCAGTGAGACTCCCCTACAGAAAAATCTCCCCAATTCACATGAGCTGCTCATAAGCTACACATGAAAACCTTGTGAGAAAGGTATGCAAATTGGGTAGACTTTGCAAGCTCATGTGTGCAGTTTGTTTGGCCTTGTGATCCAAGGAAAAATCAACCAAATTTTCACATGTGCAGATTTTGCTTACATGAGAATTTGACTATTCATATGAGAAAGTATAACTTAGAAAAGATTCTTTTCCATTACATATGACTATGTTGGAAAATAAGGCAGAGTTCTAATTTCTCATGTGAGTTATCACATGAGAAATTTGGACTTCGATTCTGATCAAACACTTATTTTAAATTTGTCCTTAGTTGGATTTTCTCATGTGAATTTTCATATGAGCAATTTGGATTTAAATATTCGGTGCAAATGTTGGATGTTGAGCAGGGCATCCAAATTATTGTGAAATTAGACAATTCTTTTGAATACAATATTACTCAAAGGTAAGATTCTAATGTCTAAGAGTGCCATTTGCAGAGCATATTCAATGTATTTTAAACAATGGTATACAAAATTTAATTATTAAAAAATTTCCAGTAGCAAATGTATAAGAAATAATTTTACGGTAAAGATGCTCTCAGTTAAGCGAAACATGAATATTATCCTTTAATATCCAGTACCTCCATTTTGTTATACTTAATATTATTACCAGATTTATACTACATTTTGGAATGTGTTAAATATACAAACTTTTAATAGTAATAATAATAATAAAAATAATAATAATAATAATAAAATCCATTTATCATATAATTAAGGGAAAGTAAAAGAGTGTGATTTTATTTCTGTATTATACATTTACATACAAGATCAATGCTTAAAGTATGAGTATTTTTTCACCAAAAAGGGAGAACAAAATCAATCATTACTTATAAAATTATCTTCTTATGAATCTTTTGCTTTTAATCATCAGGTATGCCATACCTGTCCCTGTTGATATCACTGTAAGTGTAGCTGTAAAGAGTGTGAACTAAAATAATTATTATTATTATTATTATTATTATTATTATTATTATTATTATTATCTGCTGCTAGAAGAACAAAATATTGGCAGTTCCTTTTTACTGAATAAAAACTTTGAAATCTATATCATTATTGTTTCCTTTATGGGAGGGAAAGAGATAGGAAGAGACACCCATCCCATTCTGCTATGATTCTATAAATAATTATGCTTCACGAATTTTTGTTGTTTTAAAAAAATCAAATAAATAAAATCACTTAAGATGAAATGTGGTTTTACGCGACAGTGATCTAATTCAATATCGAGACAGTAACGGCGGTTATTTCCCTTGATTACAGTATGGTGACTGGTTTACTGATAACAAAATATGCACATAGCTTATTTGTGAGGTACTACTAGCACAGGACTATCATGGCAGCCTCGTTCTCATACAGACTACATTTTTAATCTTTGAAATGTGCGTGCGTAGTTTCAGTGAGCTTGTTACTGTCTTGACATAAGCTCGTCATTTTTGTATGAGGAAGCGCCATCCTTCAAATGATAGACTATAAGATTTTGGGAACTCGGTCAACAAATGTTGTCCCACATGATATCAACTGATGAGCAAGAAAAACCTTTGATATGCAAAGAGTAGAGAGCTGTTGAGTCAGAGCAGTGCACAATAAGCAGCAGTACAATACAGCCAAGAGTAACTTTTGAAATACTGTCCAACCTTAACAAAGAGTGTTAAAAAATGAACATGTCAGCTGTTTGCCTTGAACAAAGCATACAAATCCACCATCCAAAATCAAACAAAATAATTAACAATTGACATTAAACCTGCAAAGAGAGGGATTTCTGTTAGAGAATGTTCACTATGACAATTTCTAGAAATTAATATTGTGAAGTGCAATACATTTTCATAATGATTCGTTTTCTATGGATGTTTCCATTCATAAATTCTTTGGTGATTATTGAAACTCCAATTTGCAACAATCTGTTTAAGGATTTTATGGATACTTGTTTCGTACACAGGAATACAAAAATATATTTTTCCTACTTGAGCTATCATTAAGTAGATTTTCCAATTAATAAGACAATATTTAACAGTATTGTCGATCTATCGTAATTTGCATTGTTACTGAACTGTTTGACAGTTCCTAGATTTTGGATATTTCAGTAATCAAAGTACTGTACTATTGATATTTCTAGAATTGTATTATTTCTCTTTCATTTCACAGATTTTAATTGCAAATGTATACTTAAAAAATAAAAATAAATTTTGCTTTAGTGGATATCTTCATTTTCCACAATGGTACTCTCTCTCTCTCTCTCTCTCTCTCTCTCTCTCTCTCTCTCTCTCTCTCTCTCTCTCTCTCTCTCTCTCTAATAACCATGCATTAAAAATATTCTTAGTTCATGTCATGTGTATTTTATATTATTTGAATTTACAAGCATTGTAATGAAATTATTGTTGTGATTTGTTTGATGCAATTTTTCGGAACTTGACCTCACAACCAGGATTTCTTCTGTTACAAAGGTTTCGACTCAATTGGAACAGAAAGTAGTGTTAGCCATGAAAGTTATGTGTTCTCAAAGTAATTACACCCAGATACAATGAAAAGAAATTGTTGAATATCCTCTGCATTTTTTCTTTAGATGATGTCATTGCTAGAATTGACAAACTGGTTGCTAAATGCCTTGCTGGATTTGAAATTTTCCTAAACTTTTGCTGGTAATTAACAGGTACAAGACAATTCAAAATCACACTAACACATTACTTTCCTGAACTGTAACAGTGTGATAAGTGAATATTTTCTTCACTTTTAAGAAACTGAAATGAAGTTTTATGAATAGCTCATTTTACTGACCAACCGAATGTCACCTTAAGAAACAGTGTCTCTAACTATTTTTTAAATGATATATCGAATAAGTGATGCTTTTAATCCTGTTGTGACTATAAAACTGGGGCTAGGGGCTTGGATTGTTAATTGTTTGAAATTAAATTACAAAACATATAAATGTTTGCAAACATTATTGTGGGCTTATTTTATGAGATCTCCAACCCAAACCCTATTACAAGGGCTGAAAGTGAGGTAGGTGGAGATATTGAAATAAGGATTTTTAGACCGATCGTAAGGATCATAATAATAAGATTTGTACTGATCCTGCATACATTTCACTGATATGTGCATTTTCGTATTTCTCCAAATACTCAGTGGAAAAGGTGCAAAACAGTACATTCTTTTCCTTGTCATATTTCAGCCATTTGTATTTTCATTTTCCCACGTTTCAGTGACGGTGATCTTTATGAAACCGTTCATTCAGTTTAAATCTGCATTAATCATTGAGGCAGTCAGCATAACCTCTTTTGATTGGCACTAGCCTTATATTCAAGATCATTGTATATTAGTATTGAAATTAGTGCGTTGTGCCAGAGTACCACGCGAGTTCTTTGCGGAAGAACACATGATCTTTTCTTACTGTGAGCATTCACTGTACCTTGTCAACAGATCAATTAACTATTAAAGGGATACCGTCCAAAATTTTATTAGATACATCCAACACGAGACCACTTGATGATTTATGCTAGTCGCAAGCTAAAATATTTGCTGACCCAATGGATTTGTGTGGGATGGGGTTTAACGATCTGAACGCAAATTTACTGATCATTGATTAGCGGATTTGCGCTGATTTCGAGCCCTGTAGGTGGGCTTACTTTAAAGCATAGGCATATTACTGGAGAAATACCTGTTCATAAAGCTCCAACTGACAGTGTTCTGAACAATTTGGGTTGCAATGTAAAATTAATCCATCCATTTTGTAATCTGATGTGTTGTTGAACCGTGATAATAGTCATGAAGAGATATTCATCACATGACAGTCACATGATAAATCCACATCCGCTTTAGTCACATGACCAAAACAACCATCATGATTAAGCAAAGTCGCATCTGATTGGTTCCTCTGTATTAATGGAACTGCCAAGTATCTGCCGATGAAGCCCGGTAACTTGAAATGGCATCAGGAGGTAGGGTTGTATTATCCTACATCGATTTACAAGTTGTCAAACATCGGATTTGATATTGAAATATGCTGCAGAGAAAGGGTAGTACAAACTGAGATACATCCAATAATCAAGTTTCATGATTCTAACATAAACAGCACCTACTAAATGACCTATAGACATGAAATTTTAACCAAATACCGAAGCATGAAGTATAGGTCACACAGAACTATTTTGGCAATAAGGGTGTGGTCCTTAATCAAGATGCATCCCCTCACCAAATTTCACGATCCTAGGTATGGATAGTATGCATATGGCATATGCCATAAACTCGTGTGGTCATAAGCTAAAAGTAAAAACCTAAACGAAGCCACTAAAAGATGAAATATAAGTGACAATGAGATTATTTTGTTGTAATGGTGTGTTAATAACAGCAATTCATATCATCATCAATTGCATGACTATAGCACAAATAATGCAAGAGGAAATAAACATAAAACACAACATTTAACTCCAGTCGGTCACGCATAAAATGTGGGCAATAATGACTTACATTTGCAACAAGGTGTAGTGCTCATCAAGATGCATGCACTAACTAAGTGTCATGACTCTAGATAGGTTAGTATGTATACAGTATGTAAAACAAACTACAGTATTCCTCCTATTTTAAAGCTATCACTTACACAACAGGAAAATGATCTTAGAAAAGGGGTGCTTTTCTACAGGGCAATCACACAGATGTGAGTAGTAATTACACATCAAGAAATAATGGCGTGGCTAATTTTTAATATTAAATATTTTCATGAAAACTCACAAACATATTATGGAATTACTGTGATAAAGCTTATATAAATGTTATTTTAATAATTATGAATGATCATCAATCGCAGTGTAAAACCATTTGAAAACCTTGTCAATAAAGTGAAGGTACAAGCATCTGACTGTAACTATCATTCTCGATTCATTACATTTTCCCACTGCTGTAGAATGTATAACTGAATCTTTCTGACGTCAAATTTTTCAGCAGTGATCAAAGGACCTCTTTTCATTTAGTCGAATTGCTTTCACTTTTCCTTCAAAATTGAGAATGTCTGATGATATTTTGCTCTTTTTGCAGCTGCTTATTCCTTCACAGGCAACTATCCCACTTAACGTATAGCTATTAAACTACATGCTCTGTGTTTACAATAAAAGTGAGCATGTCACGTCATCAATTGATTTTAGTCAGGTACCCTTTCAACTACATTTTGTCATCTATGAGAGAGAAACCATGACCTCTAATATGCCATTTTAACTTACGACAAGCGGATGTCATGCTGACTTGAGCTTAACAATAATGTGCTTTACGGCTGTTAGGTTTTGTCATCTTTATAATTACTGGTGGTAATAGTAGCCAGTAATTACCAAAGTGACGAAACCTAACATCGAAAGACAATCGGATTACTTACATTTTAAATGGATTAAAGTTAGCTACTTTAATGACATGTTGGAACAAATGTTAATGGTTTCAATTTAGAAATCAACAAAGGTTTGTGAGATTTCCATCTGTAAGTCCCATTATGTGTCTGCTTTTGAGGGGTAAATCTGACATTGTTTGCACTAATATGCCAGCCGCTACCAACATTAGATGAGTTGCTGTCCTAGAGGGGTATTTTTTGAACACAAACTCGTTGGTGCCAAGGGATTATGGTTGTATAAAGCAGGTGGCCGCTGTTCAGTGGGTCCGTTCAAGAATGGGACCGCTGTATCTGGTCATGAGTTAAATACAAAGAAAAAATAAAATAAGCCAGTAAAAATATGAAATGTAGGGCACAGTGACCTACTTTTATTGTACAGATGTAGTGCTAAAAGAGATGAATACAATCAGCTCGTCGAGCATACTGATTCTATCATACAGTTAAAACACAAAATTTAACCAGTGAATGAAGTGTGAAATATGGGTAACAGTGACCTACTTTTGTGACGAGAGCGTATTACTCAGCCTTCTCCCCATGAACACACTGTCTAGTCATGATATATATTTGTGTACAGTTAAACATGTGAGAGGTTTAGTCATGATATGTAGCTGTCTACTGTTAATCGTGTGACAGGTCGAGTCATGATATGTATCTGTGTACAGTTAAACATATGGCAGGTCTAGTCATGATATGTATCGGTGTACTGTTAAATATATGACAGGTCTAGTCATGATATGTATCTGTGTACAGTTAAACATATGACAGGTCTAGTCATGATATGTATCTGTGTACAGTTAAACATTATGGCAGGTCTAGTCATGATATGTATCGGTGTACTGTTAAATATATGACAGGTCGAGTCATGATATGTATCTGTGTACAGTTAAACATATGACAGGTCTAGTCATGATATGTATCGGTGTACAGTTATGTGACACACTGTCTAGTAATGATATATATTTGTGTACAGTTAAACATGTGACAGGTCTAGTCATGATAAGTATCTGTGTACTGCTAAACATGTGACAGATCTAGTCATGATATGTATCTGTGTACTATTAAACGTATGACAGGTCTAGTCATGATATGTATCTGTGTACTGTTAAACATGTGACAGGTCTTGTCATGATATGTATCGATGTACTGTTAAATATATGACAGGTCTAGTCATGATATGTATCTGTGTACAGTTAAACATATGACAGGTCTAGTCATGATATGTATCCGTGTACAGTTATGTGACACACTGTCTAGTCATGATATATATTTGTGTACAGTTAAACATGTGACAGGTCTGGTCATGATATGTATCTGTGTACTGCTAAACATGTGACAGGTCTAGTCAGATATATGTCTGTGTACTGTTAAACGTATGACAGGTCTAGTCATGATATATATCTGTGTACTGTTAAACATGTGACAGGTCTAGTCATGATATGTATCTGTGTACAGTTATGTGACACACTGTCTAGTCATGATATGTATCTCTGTACTGTTAAACATGTGACAGGTCTTGTCATGATATGTATCTGTGTACAGTTATGTGACACACTGTCTACTCATGATATGTATCTGTGTACTGTTAAACATGTGACTGGTTTAATCACGATATATATATGTGTACAGTTAAACATGTGACAGATCTAGTTATGACATATATATGTATACAGTTAAACATGTGACAGATCTAGTTATAACATATGTATGTGTACAGTTAAACATGTGACAAATCTAGTTATGACATATATATGTGTACAGTTAAACATCTGACAGATCTAGTTATAGCATATATGTGTACAGTTAAACATGTGACAGATCTAGTTATGTCATATATATGTGTACAGTTAAACATGTGACAGATCTAGTTATGACATATATATGTGTTGTTTCATCAAAGTATCTCCAGTAGTTTAAAAGTTATTGCACAAGGTAAACAGTTTAAAATCTTACACTTTCCCTTGCTGTGACATTGAACTTTCGCATCGACAGTTGATTTCTAATTTTGAAAACAGTTTAAAATCTTACACTTTCCCTTGCTGTGACATTGAACTTTCGCATCGACAGTTGATTTTTAATTTCGAAAACAGTTTAAAATCTTACACTTTCCCTTCCTGTGACATTGAACTTTCGCATCGACAGTTGATTTCTAATTTCGAAAACAGTTTAAAATCTTACACTTTCCCTTGCTGTGACATTGAACTTTCGCATCGACAGTTGATTTCTAATTTTGAAAACAGTTTAAAATCTTACACTTTCCCTTGCTGTGACATTGAACTTTCGCATCGACAGTTGATTTCTAATTTTGAAAACAGTGGTATTGACCTTAATATCCACTCTTCCTTGCCGCAAGATTTATCTATACACAAGATGTATCTATACACAAGATTTATCTATACACAAGATGTATCTATACACAAGATGTATCTATACACAAGATGTATCAATATACACAAGATGTATCTATACACAAGATGTATCAATACACAAGATGTATCAATACACAAGATGTATCTATACACAAGATGTATCTATACACAAGATGTATCAATACACAAGATGTATCTATACACAAGATGTATCTATACACAAGATGTATCTATACACAAGATGTATCTATACACAAGATGTATCAATATACACAAGATGTATCTATACACAAGATGTATCAATACACAAGATGTATCTATACACAAGATTTATCTATACACAAGATGTATCTATACACAAGATGTATCTATACACAAGATTTATCTATACACAAGATGTATCTATACACAAGATGTATCTATACACAATATGTATCTATACACAAGATGTATCAATATACACAAGATTTATCTATACACAAGATGTATCTATACACAAGATGTATCTATACACAAGATGTATCAATATACACAAGATGTATCTATACACAAGATTTATCTATACACAAGATGTATCTATACACAAGATGTATCTATACACAAGATGTATCAATATACACAAGATGTATCTATACACAAGATTTATCTATACACAAGATGTATCAATACACAAGATGTATCAATATACACAAGATTTATCTATACACAAGATGTATCTATACACAAGATTTATCTATACACAAGATGTATCAATATACACAAGATGTATCTATACACAAGATGTATCTATACACAAGATGTATCTATACACAAGATGTATCTATACACAAGATGTATCTATACACAAGATGTATCAATATACACAAGATTTATATATACACAAGATGTATCTATACACAAGATGTATCTATACACAAGATGTATCAATATACACAAGATTTATCTATACGCAAGATGTATCTATACACAAGATGTATCTATACACAAGATTTGGTTGACATCAGCAAGATGTATTATATGCACAAGATGTATCTATACACAAGATTTGGTTGACATCAGCAAGATGTATCCATTCACAAGATTTGGTTGACATCCGCTGCCATGAACTTGAGTTAACACACAGAAACAAAATTTCTTTTTTTGTAATCAGGACAGAGGTGAGGTAGGTGGTGGAGGTGCCATGGTCATGGAAACACCAGGCTCCAGCCAACTGTTTTGTCCCACCTTCAGGTACTGCAAATTATCGCAACTATTCTCCATGTACTCTGTACAAAGAAAAGAAATATTGAAAAAAATTTCATTCATATACAACAGTATTTTGATAGTCTAATGTTGTACTGATCATAATTTACCATTTAAGTCTATTAAAAGTACATTTTTTCAAACATCTCTGGCTGAGTGTTTAGAACTTATGCACAGATTTATTAACTGCAAATTTCCTTTTCAGACAATAATTGAGTTGTTCAACTCAAACAAGAACTTTCCAGTATTATATATAACAAATACTCAATAAAATATGAAAATAAGTTGCTACTTAAATTTACCATTCTAAGTCTTGTTTAACTTAGGTCTCCTTCTGAAATAGCTCAACAATAACGGATAAAATGAAGTAATGGGAGGAGGGGGTGTTACTATATATGCATTTTACTGTAAACCAGAGTCAAGAAAAACAAACAAATACCAGGAACTGAAGTCCTCCACTTTTCTTTGGAAGTAAAAGAGTGTAAATTGTAGAGGTAAGGGCTAGGTGACAATGGTGATACAGTAAATGAATTAAGGTACATTTGTAAAGGAAGACACTACTGATGACATAGAACACTGATATCTGGAATCCAGGCAAGGTCTCATGAATATAATGCTGCATATATAATGTGGGTCCAACAATCATCAGTCATAACTCCACTAAATGTTGATACAGGAAGCTGATAATCAAATTCTGCTGATTTAGAAGTTACATCAATAGAGAGCTGCACATAAAATGTTCTTGAAAACCAATAATAACAAGCAAATTCAATGAATTTTTGCCCCCACCATGGTGACATTACAAAAGTTCACAATAATCAAATCTTTGACCTTTAAGATAGTGTTGTAAAGTTAATGGGCAGACATGAAAAGGAACCAAGTATCACCGCCCTATCTTAAAAAACATTTGAGTAAAAGTGCAGAAAAGGGATAAATAAAATGGATGTGGCCTTGACCTTGAAGATAAAACCTTGACTGTGACGCATGAGATGCCATCAAAAAGCATAAGTGTACCATGTTTTATCCCTGTACCTCAAACAAACTGGCTTTTATGATATAAAACAAACAAAAGAAAACTTAAAATACTGACCTATAACCTTGAGAACAAGACCTCAAACATGTAGTATCATCACTTAATATCAAATGGCTTTAAAGTTATAAAGCATAAGACAAAATGTGCTGAAAACATAAAATACTCAGTTGTGACCTTGACCCTGAAAGTAGGACCCCCACGTGGTCCTTAACAACTTCTAGTGATGATATATAAGTATATCAAGTTGTTTCCCTTAATATCAAAAGACTTTAAAATTATAGAACTGAAGGGAAAGTGTGATGAAAACATAAAATATTTTTTTATTGACCTTGATCTTGGCCGGTATGTTTTATCGTCAAGAACGCGTATCGAAAACTCCTAAATACTCCCATCGCAAAGTTTGCACCAGCGTGGCGATCCAAAGGTGCCGGTCCGCCTCCCCCATAGGGCTCGAAACCCACGTGAATCACCTACAAAAGCATGCTCTTCTTCACGTCCACTATGATTCCCGCGGAGTTTATTTTGTTGATGTGGACATAAAGCCAGTGGATTCTCTGCCGTAGTCGTCCTATTATTTTCCAGAAAGTCATCTGTAAAACCAAGCATTAGGGTGAGCCTGGTAAAATCAATGGAATAGCCGATGCCAGCGAGCATGGAGGCAAAGCTAACCGGCATACTTTCGTGCGAGACCACGACGGGGGAGGCGTTGCTGTTACTATGGGCACGTGCGACTTCCATTTACACGGATCGGTAGCGTGGTCCACGTAATGCAGCCAAGACTGATAAAGTAGAATCCAGCGTCTGAGACGGTGATAGTGTCGTTGTTGTTGCTGAGAGTAAAACCGCCGAAATTTTGAACGTTTTGCGTTGGATCCCAGCAATAAAAGCCGAAAGCGGTTTCCGCGATAGTTCTGTGATGCCATCGGCAGTTAAGTACACGACATTTAAGGTGGCCCCAGCGCCAGCGCCGGCCGTGCTATCGTTTTAAATTTAGTGAATAGTTTATGGATAGACTGTATCATCATCTATTCATGGAATTATGGCTTCATGTTTTGTCAAGTATGATCTCACAGCATTTATTCAATTGTTATCAGTGGTATTTATGGCAGTAAATGATATTGAAATGAACTTAGGCCTTGCCTATAAAAAAATATAATAATAAAAAATAAGGAAATAAACGTCCACGAGCTGCAGTATACGGAATAAAAATATATATTTACATCTTAAATGATATATATATATTCTCTCTCTCTCTCTCTCTCTCTCTCTCTCTCTCTCTCTCTCTCTCTCTCTCTCTCTCATGATTGCAGATACACATGCAGAGATATACACATCCTCAATAATGTTTCCTGTAACGACTTTAAAGCCACATCTGGCAAATATAATCGTGGCACTGAAAATGTGCATGTATAGCTCATTTTATTCATTCTGTAGGTGATTCATATTGATTTCGAAGGAATACTCTCTTAAACTGGTGATACATAATGACATAACGAAATATTCAATAACAGATTCAAAATCGACGTTATATATGCAGATTTACACACATCTCTCTCTCTCTCTCTCTCTGTCTCTCTCTCTATATATATATATATATATATATATATATATATATATATATATATATATATATATATATATATATATATCCTCTGAGATATTTTTTAAAAAATTCAACCCTGATTAATATTGACTGAATTAGTATCTATATTCTTCCTTACAGGTATTCAGCGGAAATGATATAGGAAAAAATACTATCTTTATTCTAGACGTTTATTCAAATTGTGAAGTATGTGAATGAGGTTTCAGTATTAATAAACTTGGACAGTTGTGTGTAATATAATATGAAAAAGAAACACAAACTCACCCAAATCAGTTCGTTCTCTCTCATGTATGTATACACATAGCATTAAATACAAATATAGTGAAAAGAAAGTTCGCAGAAATATTATATATCTTGCCTGTAAAATGTGTATAACACAGAAAACGACTATATTTAACACTTGAACAGTCATCAATGCTACCAACAATCCATCCATCAACTGTGATACCTTTGTCTTGCCTGTCCTTCTCTGGTAAGAAAACCGATTGCCAACGATTTAAATGAATTTTTTGCACAGATGAACATTGTTTATTATATACAATAGTTTCCTAACAAGAGCCCCTACCCCCCATCTCTCTCTCTCTCTCTCATATTAAAATGTTACATACAATATACATGCTACCCTATTCAAAGCCATGATATCACGGTTGGTGACATGGTATCCCCTTCCCCCCCCCCCACCACCCAAAAATAAAATAAAAAATAAAATGAAATAAACTATTGACTTTCATAAGTTGCTGAACTTGGGTCAAATAGCTATTGAAACAAAGTACAACCCCCCCCCCCAAAAAAAAAAAAAAAAAAACCCATACATTTTGAACCACTGTGAAAGTAGACGGTGTCAAGTTGCTGGGCAGGCAGCAATTTTTAATGCTGAATCGACCTGAACCCACCCACCCATCCACCACCCCAATCCGTTAGAAGACTACCCCCTCATATTCACGACTCATCATCTGTGATATCATTATTTGCAAGCAAATTTTATACTTGCACCCGCATAAATTAATTCGCATTATTTTGGAAGGCTAATCTCTCCATGTTTCTTTTTACAAATAATTAGATGATTGATGAAAATTCAGCAATTACTTAAACTTAGGTTCTAATCTGTACATTTTAAGGCATTTGTCACATTCGAAAGGTCAGTAAAAGAAAGCAGAAACAAATATATTCCCTTCCGCGATTCCAACGTGGATTGTACTGCGTGGCGAATGGACGCTATGCCATTTGAACTATCAACTACATGTGCAAGCACTATAAGCTCGATAAATATATTGGCTTACACTGTCAATCTAGAATTTAACACCTACTTCTGTTCAACAATCCCCGTTTTAACTGACCATTGTAATATTTCTCCCTTTATCTTCTAATGTTTTTACATAGTTTTGGAGAAAATGAAGTACCTTATACACATTTGCTATGCGCCAGATACAGTGCATATTATATAGTACATTTGAAAGCATTCTTTTCTTGTGGCAATTGTTCCTACGGGCATTCTTGTCGTCTCGCACGTAAATGTCGTTGATCTGCGCTCTCCCCGCATTACTGTGGCCCAATGTACCGCCGTCTGTGTATTTCGCGTCGCTGTTAAAGCGTAGTATTTGTGGCAATACCATCTCTGTCTTTATGTCAGTAATGCCAATAAATGTGTTATTAACCAACCCTCTAAATGGGCCAGTCGCCCTGGAGCGTGTGATCACCACCGGCCCTTCTGTCGGGTGGCGCTCAGAGAGAATACGTACAGACTGGGTGGTACAACGTTTCGGCTGAGTTTGGCAACAACTGGGTTAAGTACTTTTTTTCCTCTCAGCAATGCGGTAACCATTCCTGATGGCTAACACAATTTGCACACGCTTGTGCATCACGCATGCGTCCATTTCAGGGCTGACCGTAGACAACAACGTGGCAACCGGGCGCGTCAGCCTCACACGCATAAATCCACGCGCTGGCATCGACTATTCCATTGATTTTACCAGGCTCACCCTAATGCTTGGTTTTACAGATGACTTTCTGGAAAATAATAGGACGACTATGGCAGAGAATCCACTGGCTTTATGTCCACATCAACAAAATAAACTCCGCGGGAATCATAGTGGACGTGAAGAAGAGCATGCTTTTGTAGGTGATTCACGTGGGTGGCGAGCCCTATCAGGGAGGCGGACCGGCACCTTTGGATCGCCACGCTGATGGAAACTTTGCGATGGCAGTATTTAGGAGTTTTCGATACGCGTTCTTGACGATAAAACATACGGCCAAGATTGCACGATCGCCCTAAAAATTAAAGATGAGTGTTTAAAAAAATACTGACACCGCCACTCAATGAGTCTGCCGTCTGGCCCTGGCTTCCTCTTCTGCCGCGAGTCAAGCCCCTTCGGGCCATCGTTCCCAATTAATAATGTCGCCCCAGATGCTGAAACTCCTACCCGCCTCGTGGACGGTGCTAGCACGGCTGGCGCTGGCGCTGGGGCCACCTTAAATGTCGTGTACTTAACGGCCGATGGTATCACAGAACTATGGCGGAAACCGCTTTACCCTTTTATTGCTGGGATTCAGCGCAAAACGTTGAAAACTTCGGCGGTTTTACTCTCAGCAACAACAACGACACTATCACCGTCTCAGACGCTGGATTCTACTTTATCAGTCTCCATGACAATCGTGGCTGCGGTACGCGGACCACGCTTCCGATCCGTGTAAATGGAAGTCGCACGTGCCCATAGTAACAGTAAGGCCTCCCCCGTCGTGGTTAGCTTTGCCTCCATGCTCGCCGCCAGAGACACCATCAGGTGTGAGGGTCTCAACGTTAGCGTTCAAGCGTTGGGGCTTTCGGCCATTCTGGCCAACCTCACTTTCGCAATTAGAACTCGCAAATCAAACGGCAAATAAATCAATGGGAGAGCGACCAGACAAAGAACACGAAACATGGGCAGCTACCGATCCAGAGATCGACAAGGGAGTATTAATGTAGAAATTGGCAAGGAATACAGAACAGAAAGAACTTTATTGATATTACGTATGCAAAAGAGCACATAGTCAATAAAATACATAATTCACATGCAATGCACAATTCCATAAATGACTGAATAAATAAATAAATAAATAAATAATGGCGATAGAAACCTGTGTACACACAAATCATCTGGGGAGAGAGAGAGAGAGAGTGAGAGAGAAAACTATACAGCGAGAGAAGATAATCTAAGGTGGAATGCATATACACATATTTACCTAGGTATTTTAAACTTGTTAAATCTTCATTTTTAAGTAATTGTAATAGTTTATACATGATTTGTTTTGCCAATAATAATGATCAATAAAAGCTTTTCTAAGTAATAGGTATAAAGGACAAATTAAGACAAAATTATATTCATCTTCGACCTCATTATTTACACAAAGTTCACATTTCCTTTCATGCTGTTCGTTTCCTACATGCCTACCAGTCTCGATACTTAATGACTGCGATGAAACCCTTAATTTACATAAAGTCTTTCTGTGGCTGACATTAGCAAATATTCTAAGACAAGAAGCGGTTTCAAACATATCTTTTATATCTTTATACATATATGAAGTTTTTCGATGCAACTGCTGAACTCCAGTCAGAATGTAATATATCTTTTAGTCTTTGGTTTGTTACGACTTTATAGTCTACGAAAAATGTAACAGAAAGAAAGCGAAACCAACAAATCAAGTAAAAATCAACAAGCAATTTATTTCTAGATAATTAAAATGAAAATCAAAAGACACTTACAGTAACGTGAATTAAAATCCAAATAATCAAATAATCCTAAGTGTCCTAATCACAAGTCCTAAATATAGAATGTTCCGATTGAATATCAGTAGCCTTGAATGTCCTAATGTGCTAGTTGTCCTGAATGTTCTAATATGCCTGAATGATGTAATCCACAATAGCTTTGAATAAATTCACATAAATCGCAAAGTCAATTATTAATCCAATATGAGAATGAGCACTTTTGGTTATTTCAATTAATATTTCAAATAAATAATTCCTCTCTCTGAATTTGGAATGATTTTTCACAACACAACTATAAACATCTGATTATTAGAATGATTCTTCTAAGGCTGACCATTTGAACAAGAATAAAATATTGTCCACCTAAATCTCCATATATAAACATAAGTCACATGACAGAATGTTCTAGAAAATGCGCGACTCTAGTGGAAATTTTTCTTCGCTGACGTGACTTCTCACACGTTAACAGTGGAAAAAAACACTCTGGTACCAAATGCTATGCAAGCAAAACTGACCTTGATTTCAAATGCTGTAAACATATTGTTTACAAAATGACTAAAGTACAACTTACCCTATGGACACGTATTATAAATTCGATATACATAACAAGTTAAAAAGCGATACAAAGGAAGATATCTGGACTGAATTAGGGTAATACCAGACTTCTCCAAAAGACTGAAATCAATAGTATTTTCTCACATTAGAAACCCAGTTTTTATAATTTTTTCTTTCGCAATCGGTAAGCATTGATTGATATATTTTTCAAAAAGAATAAAATTTGTTTTATTTAGCAATTTGAACCAATACTTAATGATGCGCACATATCTATTTACATAAAGTGTATATCGGCCCAACTCTCCATATACAAACATATTGTTGGTAGAAAGTTTAACATGTAGCAACCACTTGCAATGTTTTCTATCTACCCGTTCTATATTGTCTGCTTTCAAAAATCCCCAAATTTCAAAGCAATAAGACAAAATTGGAGATACAAAAGAATTAAATAAATCACACATTATATTCATTGGACATTGTAGATCATTAGCATTATTTAGAAGTACGTTCATTGCTTTGATGCCTTTGCCAGAAAAAGCATCTGGAGTACCTCGAAATGAGTCTCTGTTGGTCAGAACAAGTCCTAAATAATTAAAATTAACCACAATGTCTAGAAACACTTTTCGTATTGAAATAAAACGTCTAGTCTTCTAACTCTTTTATTAAAAATCATAACCTTTGTTTTATCAATATTTACAAATACATTCCATCTTCTAAAGTATGCATGTAACTTATCTAAGGCTGCTTGTAGACCATCTGCTGTATCTGAAAATATCACCGTATCATCAGCAAACAATAAAAGATAGAAAGATAGTTCTTCTAAAATGATACCTGCCTCTATATATGATTGTAATGCAATCTCCAGATCATTAATATATAGAGAAAACAGGCTTTCTCCTTGAAGATGCCAAAGTGAACGGTCGAAATCGTCTGAGTGCGAGTTTAAGTTCTTTACACATGACTGCACTGAGCTATAAGTAGATGTTATTATTGTTAAGATCTTCCCAGTCACTCCGCATTTTACTACTTTTGCCATAGACTTGTTTTTTTTTTGCATAATCAAATGCCTTTGAAAAATCAATAAAGGCACAAACAAGCGTTTTCTGTTCATCGAGTAGCTATTGGATCAAAAAGTTTAATATAAAAATGGCGTCTACTGTACTAGTATTCTTCTTAAAACCAAATTTTGCATCAGTAATAATATCATATTTAATGGACCAAGAGGAGAGTCTTTGATTTAATATGCTAGTGAAAACTTTTCCTATACAATTGAGCAGTGTTATTCTTCTATAATTATTTGTATCGGATGTATCACCCTTCTTAAAAATTGGTATATTAAGACTCTTGCTCCAATTTGAAGGATAAATACCGCTGCTAAATATCATATTAAAAATTTCAGCGTGCAATTTGATAAAAGTGGAAATTACTCAATAATGTTTTCATTCAAACCTGTGTCAGATCTGGTGGTTTATTATTGTTTATATGTTTTACAGCTGAAAATAAGTTCTTCAATTGTAATTGGAGTATCCAACTCGGCAAATATCAGTTCGCTTAAATACTCAGTTATATCTTCGTCTTGTATGCTTATACTCTGCTCTAATTGACCAGTATTATTTTTGGCAAGGCTGTGTTGAGTTTCTTAAAATGTTCATAAAAATCACAACAATCATTCGAATAATTACTGCAACGTTTCAGACTTTTAAAAAGATTCCAAAACTCACGTGGATTTCCTTTTCATAAATCTTGCAGTTTGTGCCCTCTTGATCTATTGTATAGTAATTTTGTATTTTTTTTCCCTCATTTGTAATTCCCTCATATTTACATCGGATTTGAAAGAATTGCAATTAATCAAAGCACCTTCATATCGCTTCCTTTTTCTCTATAAAGGAGCATTATCTTTAATACAAACATTATATTTTCCTTCGTGAAAATGCACAGTTTTTCAAAATATAGATTAGCATTTTTGGTAATAAAGACAGTCAATGCTTCAGCTCTTTCATCGATTGTGTTTTGGTCTATGAGTCCAATAGTACTATCATTAAAGTGTTCTTCTAATTCCCCAATGTCCTGTTGTAGACCGGCAAATAACGCGGTTTTAAAATCAGGATTCCATTTATGTTTTAACGTTGTAAGCTTCAAATAATTCTGACGATAAATTGCGATTATTAACGAGAAGGATAATGAACTATGATTTGTGAATGCAAACCATAGGTGGAAGAGTACCTGCTCCAACTTAGGGTTGACACGTACCTGTTCAGATAGGGGTGGAACGAGTATAAAAAAACATCCTTAAGGGCAGCGGCTGAACAGCGGCGCACTCTCTACAAAAGTACAAGCGCTGTAAACGAGTGGATAGTGTTGACACTATACTGATGGCTGTGTGTCTCTTAGGAACAGTGTGGCGGGAATTGGAATATTGTCAACTATTATCGCCGCCCAATTGCTCGTGCCCTTCTGATCACACTTTTAAGTTGTGGTTTGATTTCTGTAGCTGGAAACTTTATCAGCCGGCGTCTATTCATGAAAGCCAAAAAGCACGATGAAATCCGCGTCTTGACTGAAGAAAAGCCTAACACAATCAAGGACCACATATTAAAGATGAGTCCAAGCTTATCTTAGATGAGGTGGACAAATACACAACCATGAAAAATGAAATACGGCCTGCATCACAGAAGGCATACACTTCGGTTGTAATTTGCAAAGTGGCAAAGAAAGAATTAATAGCCCACGGAAGAGCTGAAGCTCACGAGGAGGTCATGAACAATCTCTCTGAGGCTGAGAATTCAGCCTAATCTGCGTTCTGTCTGCGGGTACGCCAATACACCATGAACGCCAGCTTTCTGTCACACAGTTTGTTTCCAGCGCGCCACCATCATACTACGATATCATTTAGACGGACAACACAATGAGGTGCCCCAGAGGCCTATCAGTGCTTGCACGAGTACCTCACAGAGAACGTTGGCCACCTCACGGGCGGTCACCTTTATTCGGTAAGGTCTTCTAATATACCGGAGGTTGCCTTGAACTATCAGTGTCACGGTTAACAATAGTTCCACACACGAGAATTTCTGTCCCACAACAACAAGGCCCACAAGTGTTAGTGTCTCCAGAGGCGCAAAAGAGTAGATAATAAAGCGACCGGTGCATATTCTACCTACGCAAGTGCTTTCCAGAGCGCCCTATCACTCAAATTGCCAACGCCTGCCACCACCACCACCCACCCCCCCCCCACCCCCCAGAAAAACAAATAAAATAATATTCTAACACAAAAGGATTTTGAAGGTCAGAATATAAAAATAAATATTAAAGAACCAACAGAATAAAAGACAAAAGTAAATTAATTCAGGATTGCAATTATAAGAGTGTAATGTAGTTTTTTGACATTTATTGTGGTATAAACAAGTGTAAAAATAGGAAATTTTGACTTCATTTTGTTGGACAATGTTTGAACAATATTGTTTAGAATTTAAATTTCATTTTACCGTGCTAAAAAAGTCGTCAGAGTAAGTAAGGGAAAAAAATGCCTATTTTCACAAAGTTGAGAACATTTGGAGCTTTTTTTGGCCGGCACTTTAATCAAATATCAAGGTGATCCCTAATATAATATTTTAATATCTATATTTCCTACATACTCAAATACGTTTGTTATCCTTGATTAAAGCTTTAATCAGCAATATATCATGTGGTGTTTTTGCATATATAAAAAGTACAAATATGTACATTATATATATTATAAATCTGTCCTGCTTCCTATAAAAAAAGAACTTTAACTTACCAGAATGATTCATGCGTAACTCCTGTATAACGACTTTAGGTTGCACTTTTGAAAGCTAAATAATTGAGTCAGAATTCATAAAGAACTATATTGGGTAATTTACTGCTGCTTATCATCAGTCCCTTCTGGATTTAAGTCATAACACGTTATCAGTGTTAGGAATATATATATATATATATATATATTGTCAACGACAGATAGTAGGGACAACGATATATTTTACATATCACAGATGACGGATCAGCCTTTGAACCTGAAATAAAAACATGTGTCTAAAAACTTTTGAGTGATATATACTTAATATAGTAACAGTTGTTTTAGTGGGCAACTGCATCTTATCATCTTCGACGTTTTTATGAATACAATCTTAGCTTATCCGTACAGACAAGGAATATCATACTTTCTAGGTACACCAAGACTTGAAATGTTAAAAAAAAGTTTTTTTTATAAAACCTGAAAACAAGAAGTGGTAGTGTCCTAATTACACCAAACTTTTTCCCATCATGACCACTCTGATACACTCAGGCTATCATGACCTTCATAAGAAAATAAAAAATTTAGCATGTTTGTAAAAAGACACCTCCCCCCCCCCCGCAAATAAAAGAGACCCAAGTAGGCTTGACATCACTGAACGAACTGACATTGACCTTATAGTCAGTGCATGAGAAGTTGTCCAAGAAATCTGGGTAATTAGTATGCTTTCTGTAGAAATGTCTTCCAATGCAAATGATTGCATATGTAATGAAAACAATTATTTCAAGGTTTCTCTTATATATCTAATTTTGATTCCACACCAGTATCATTTGTCCAATATTGAAACGCCTTTAATCCAAGATGCTTTTTGTCAAGTTGGTAAAATTCTGTCCAGCTATTTTTTAAGATAAATTTGTGTAAATATTTATGGCAGCCATATTTGAAGGCGAACAACATACTGTTTACAAATTTAAAGGCCCTCAAGCTCGAACACTTTCTGTCAAATTCTGCTGAGCGAAATTTGAAACGTTTCTGTTCAGAGTTGTTTTGTTTTTGTCAAAGAAGTTATTCAAAGTTTTTCTATTTTTAGTAACAACATCAATATTTTATGGTGGATTGGCATACAAATAAATGCCCTTTATGCTTTTTGTAAAATTTGGTTAAACACTGATGATTCAATTTTGAGGCAAGGTGTTTATATCACATCCTATCTTTAGAAAAGGTTGCCATATTTAATGATGCATCTACATAATTTGCATACACTTAAAAGCCCTTACTATTGGAATGATTTCTCCTAAATTGGATCAATTTCTGCTGAACGGTTTCTGAGAAGATGTCAGTTGTTTCTATTTTTAGTAACGGTTGCCATATCTGTTGAAAGATTAGCCTCATTTGTCCAATGTTGGATGGCCTTTCTGTGAAATTTTGTCAAATTCTGTTGAACCGTCTATTTCATGAAAGGTCGTTATTCTTTCTATTTTTAGTAACAGCGGCCATTTTGGAAGTCGGCTCCGCATCATTTGTAGAAACTCGAGGGCTCTATATGCGATATCACTACACTAAATCGAGCCAATAAGCTGTTATTGCATCCTTCTGTAGTGCTTAAAAAAAGAAATTATTGTTATTTTTATTCTCTGACTTTCATGGAGATTTTCTAACCGGTGAAGAAGGTTACTTGTATTCAGTAGTAAGCAGCAATTAAATCTAAACTGAAAATAAAACGTTTATTGAGTTCAGTCTCTTCGCTTTTGCGTAAGAAAACAAAGCAAAAAGATGTGATTCGGTCGGTTCTAGAAAGATCGTTTACACTAACAATTCTAGTCATTTCATTCAAACGAATCTACTTCCAGTAAATGCAACATAACCAATGCTCATTTTTTCCGCAATGCTTTCTGTCAAATTTGGTCACGTTATGCTGAGCGGGGTTGCAGAAGACGTGGTTTAAAGATTTTTCTATTTTATTAACGGCGGTAATATTTGATGATGTATCGGCATCATTTGTACAAAATTTAAAGCCATCTATGTGGATGTTTTCTGTAAAAGTTGGTCAAATTTTGTTCAGCAGTCTGTTTTTTGTGGGGTTTTTTTGTGGGGTTTTATTTTAGGAATCGTTTAAAGTTTTATATATATATATTAGTAATGGCAGCCATATTTGATAGCCTATTGGCATCGTTTGAACAAATATAAAAGATCTTAATGTTATTCGACAATTTCTGTTGAGAGGTTTTTGAGAAGTTGTTTAAAGGTTCTTCTCTTTTTAGTAACAGCAACTATATTTAATGACTGATTGGCATTATTAAACAAATTTGAGAGACCTTGATGACAGAATATCCCCTGTAATGTCATTGCCCAAGCTGAAAAGTTGGAAAAAGCAATTCTGAATGGAGCTTACCCTAAAATCACTTAGCCCTGGGAGTATAGTATGAGGAGAGTACTTATTCAACACTGTTTTATAATGAACTATGTCTCTCCATTTCCTCTCGTTGGTTTGGGCCAGATTTGTCTTTGGTTAGGGTATCAGATCACTAAAAGTATGTAAATTAGCAATCTTGATCAAATGGTTCATATAAAGATATGTGTGTTGTTATCCAGTATAATGAGTTTATGCTTATGACCCAGTTTGAAATAGACCACTATGCCACGATAACTGGAAAATGTCAGGATGATGATCTGATATTTCTGAAAATACTGCATTTTTACACAGATTTAATAGAAATATAATTGACACACTGAAATAAAATCAGTGTCAGCGCGATTTTTTCTTGTTCAATTCAAATGATACTAAATTTGACCGTCTGTCACCTTAGTGTTCAGTAACATCTGGCACAACCTGAGGGTGCAGTAGTATCTGATGAATAAATAACCTCTTTTGACTGTAAAAGCCATGGAGTAATTGTTATTTGCTACATGTATATAGCAGAGGCTAACCCCTGCACAGTGTGTCCCAGCTTAGCCTTACGGCCAGGTGGGCTAAAAGAAATTACTGAAGGCCACTTTTTTATTCTCTCAAAGGTGGCTGCTCAATAGAGCAAATTTGATGGTTTGCTATTGCATAGACCCATGCTTTTTATTACCTATATTAGACAAATACCCACCCTTGCTGCACAACCAAGTATAGATGCATCGCTTGAGGTATGTCACATACAACCTTACAATCATAGATTATTCAAGTCCTTCACGGTATTGTATTGGATAGTATGAAAGCCTGTTAGTGATACGGGGAAATCAACTTTTTATCTCTTAATTACGTCTTAGTATCGCGTAATTACGACTTAGCTATCTGATAATTACATGTCATTTTCTCGCAATTATTTATTAGCTACCTATTACGACCTTGTCGCTTTATCTATCTCGTAATTAAAAATTTGGCATCTCGTAATTACGCCTTTGCTATTTCGTATTGATAGTTAGTATCTTGTAATTACGACATAGTTATTTCCTTTCCAGATATGTTAAATGATTTATACCTGATTCTGTATATAAACAAAATGTTCAAACTAAATGAATAAATAATGTCAAACTAAGCTGTAGCTATCAATTGTATTGTCTGGGGTTGACCTAGGATTCGTCTTTATCCCAAGTACAAGACATCCACAGTTTGGTTAGGGTAGATGATGGCTAACTGAAGTTATTGTGTGGAAAACAGTTTTCCTCTTTTACTCACGGTCACTTTGACTTTTGACCTTTAGATCCCAAAATCAACAGTGTGCATTCCTACCGCAAACATAGCCCTCCTTAAAGTTTGATAACCAAAGATGATGGCGAACTCAAGTTTGAGTGCGGGCACTATGTTTCTTCTTTCATTTTGTGACCTTGATCTTTGACCTTTTGATCCAAAAATATATAGATTTCTTCCTTACCCCAAGTGCAAGTTACCCAAAAGGTCTGGAAACTGCACATAGTGGAGCACTCAAGTTATTGTGCAGAAACCATTTTTACTTTCAGTCACAGTGACCTTGACATTTGAGCTTTAGAGCCGAAATCGATAGGGTTTTCCTGACCCCAAGTGCAAGCCATTCACAAAGATTGGTATCGATAGATGATAGACAATTCAAGTTATTGTGCATAAACGTATTAGTAGCAGATAGACGGACAACATCGTAACATAATACTCTCCGCCGTAATGCAGGCATATAAAAAGTGCATGCAATTAGAGGCAACATAGTATTCTTTACTACTTATAAACAATGTTTTCGCTGTTGGCAATAGAGAAATTGGCCTTATTCTACCTCGTACTCTTTGATTATCTTGTTATAGTGTGATCGATATAATATAAGAGTCTTGTACCGAAACACTGTAGTAGCTGTTTCCGGAACTTCCCCTTTGGTGATCTTCTAGCGGTTGCCAATTTGAGTGTAGAGCTTCTTACTATCAAAGAAACAGGGGGTGCTATCTGTATAGTTTATGTGACACTGACCTTTGCGAGCTGATTAACATCCATCTTTTTTAACGCATCTAAACGGCTTAGAAGCTGAAGGTTGGAATTCACACGTCTTACTTCAGAATAGTTTTTTTTTAGCATTGTTCCACACTCCACAATGTTGTCTTCTAATTTGTGCAATATTACGAAGCAGGCATAATTGTCTCCATATTTACAAACTTCTTCATAAGACTTGAGAGAGTTCATCCGGGCAACTTTCAAAGAGCTATAATGCACATTATTCTCATGTAAACTCAGTGACTCTGACTCTCTCCAAAACCTCTTTTCTTTCCTTGATGATTCTAGTTTTTGTTTTGTGCAACAATGATATCAAGTTGTCGATCTCATCCACCATGCTTTTAGTGTCACTTTCAAACTTTGAAACAGCGCTCTTGTGCATTTCTGTACGCTTGTCTAAATAATTAACGAGTTGATTTATGTTTCTAGTCATATGCTCCGTGTTCTTCGATTTCAATAACATACCGCAATCTTGCTTCAATTTCAATTTTTCTTTGCAATTTCCATGATCATCAATCAAACACTCAGAGCAGCATATTTGTTTATGAGACCCACATAAATATTCTATGTCTCTATGTATATGACGTGAACACTTTACTCCAACAACTATTCCGAACGCTATGTCAGGTCGACAGCTTGGATTACTTATATTTATGAATGAATGGTTTGGTTTTCCATGAATACTGACACAATTTGTACACAGCGCCTTTCTACAGTTGGTACAAAAGCAATCAGCAGGTTCCTTTTTTCCTCCCATCAGACATTGTTTACACGTGGTAGATACTTTATTCTTACCCTCGGGTAACATCGACATCAGAATTGGATCATCCGGAAAATGTTCTGCCCATTTGTCAATGGACACGTCTGATGATGAAGGTAAAGTTTCCTTCTCACATGTGGGGCACCTAAAGCTAGATGCGCCTCCGCCATTTTTAAAGGAATTTATGATGTGTTCTCCAAGGCACGTCTCACAGAAAGTATGCAGACATGGGAGTGCCTTCGGAACGGTTAAAATGTCCAGACAAAGTGGACATAGTATGCCATTCGGATTTGCTGCCTTCCTCGTATTGCAATTCTTTCTATTATGCCATTCGGATTTGCTGCCTTCCTCATATTGCAATTCTTTAATGCTGGTCTGTGTGCCTTTTGTTGTCTAGCTACTGCTGCTGACCTTATTAACACAAACAGTCCTAATGTGTGTACTTCTTCCAGGAAGGAATGTATCTCTCCTAGTGTGAACCGGTTAGTGACGTGGACTCAGATAACAATTATTTCCTCTTAGTACGAATCTAATATATTTTACAGTAATTTGTATTCTCGTTTTTGGTGACAATCCTTAGCCTAGATGTTGGCATTACTTGCATTAAAGGAAATTGTCTATTCTTTAGAATATAAAAAGTATGGTGTGATTGTCTGTGTGTATTTTTGTTGCAACGGACAGAGAGTAATCAGTCAACGATGCTGTCCCAGAAGTGAAATCTGTGACCCATGGCAAACATACTCCTAAAAACGTATATATGTAAATGGCCCTTAAATCGCAAATTTTGAGCACACTACTGAAGTCACAAACCTAACATTTCCCACACTTCTTGCATATTTCATTAAACAGTTAAAACTTTATACTTTGATATTTTTCAAAAATTTAAATTTAAAATTTGAAGTTTACTTGAAAAATTTAAAATTGTTAAACCTTGAAATATTGTCGGCTTTGCATCATTTAACTTGCATCAGTATGCGGCAAATTAATATTTTTGTGTTTCTACTCACTTTGCACAGCCTCATTTTCAATTTATCCCCATTTAAAATGTGATTCTGTATCGTCCTATTACATGGCCACCTTTTATGATTATTGGCATTTAAACGCTTTGATTTATTTTCTATAAAACATGGTACTGGTCTCATTATCGGTAACTTCACTGTGCTATTATCTATCGAAACAACTAGCTGAGTAGCTGACGCAATAAATATGTAACACAGCACTTGTCATTGTTTCTTTAGTGCGCACAACTATACACATTTTAACAGGCAAGTTGCCTAAAACAAATCACTGTGAGCTATCGTGCACTGAACCTGAAGCAAATGTTAAAAGTTGCATAGACCCAAGCTTCCACTTGTCTTAAACACCATGCAGTGGTCAACTTTACTCTCAAAAAATGTTCAGTTTCGTGGTTTTAATTTACATGAAAATTTAATGCTTTTAAAATTTAAATTTGTATTTAAAATTCTATGAAATTAAATTCATGAATATTTTTCCAGTATAAACATATGTTCAGAAAGACATTATATATTATTAGAAATCAATTTTCACAACATTGCAAAATTAAGATATGGCAAATTTTGTTATGCGGTCTTATAGGCATCTGGTCTAAAATTTGCACTTTGCCCAACACCAACACTAAACAATTTCTGATAGTTGTCAAACTTGCAGTTGGCCATACAAATCAATCAGATTTGGTGAGGAAAATTAAAATATGCGTGGCATGCAAATATATCACAAAAAGGTAGGCTTGATAAGGTTTAGATCACAATTATAGCTTCTTGGTCAGTACCCACTAATGAAGTCCCTATCTATTTTTAAAGCATTTTTTTCCTTTACTATTTTGGTGGTGATCGTTGTCTTTTATGTAGGTATTCTTGATACTGATTAAAAGATATTATGTATTCTTTAGAACATGATGATTCTAGCGTTATACTTACGTGCACTTTTGTCTACAGTGCACGGTGAGTAATCAGGCATTAATGCTGTCCCGGAAGTGAAATCTGTAAACGATGGGACGTTGTATTGTTTACATTTCAGACTCTCCAAAATATGTCAGATAGCCTACTTGTAGCTTTGTCTGGGAAGATAATGTTTTTATTAACATGATTTATTGGAATTTGGACACACTGGAAAGTTCAGTACTGAAAAGTAAATATCGAGAATATATATGGGGAAAAAATGTCCACTGAGTCCATGTAGATTAGTGATAAACCAACAATCAGAATGGTGTTGCTTTACCCTTCTGGGCTATCTTGATAATTTTATCACTCAACTACTTTGTGATTCTTCCTATCTTTTTGTAAAAAAATATTTTTACAGCAAACTTTTTAAATTGTGCAGCATTTTAAATAAAACAAAAATGGAGTTATATGGAAATTTAATTTGAATTATATCATTAAACCCTTCTTCGACGTAAAAACGTAAGTGGTGGTTTTCTATTGTAGATAAAACACTAGTTTATCAACATTGGAAAGTCCGAGAACTTTGAAAAAGTGACAAATTATCGGTAATTTATTCTACAATTTTCAATGCATTACAACTCTACATCTGGAAAGAAATAATTATTGCATGTAACATAACGGGAAACAACTGGTGTTAGGTTAACACATACCAACATAGAAAAACATAAAAACATAAAGATACATCGCTTGAGGTATGTCACATACAATCTCTCAATTTTAGATTATTTAAGTCCTTCACGGTATTGGATAATATAGAAGCCTGTTAGTGTCATGTGTAAATCAAGTTCTTATCTCTTAATTACGACTTAGTATTGCGTAATTACGACTTAGCTATCTCATAAAATTATATGTTGTTATCTGGTAATTACGTATTACTTAACTTATAATTACGACCTTGTTGAGTTAACTATCTCGTAATAACAAATTTAGTATCTCGTAATTACGCCTTAGCTATCTTATAATTACTAGATAGTATCTCATAATTACGACTTAACTACCAGAAAGGCAACAACTCACGTAATTAAAAGTTACAAACAAGTCATATTGCTGTAGTGAAATCTGTTTGAGATATTTTTCAGACGGGATGTCTAATGAAATAACACGTTTTATATGCCATTAATTATAACAAATATATATTCTTCATACTGGTCAGTTAGCAATGATCTAGTCGCCTGCGTCAGTTTGTTGCTATTCAAGCAGTAGCATTTAGATCTCGTAGAATAAAGATCGACATAAATTCCCTAGAGGATACAGAGCGATTAAAATATTGCGGGCAATATTGCAATAGCCATTCTTTAACTGGAGAGAGAGAGAGGTTTTCTTTAACATTTTTTCAATTTACAATTTGACAAAAGCGCAAGGTTCTGTATGGTAAAGTATATACAAGAATGTCACTTGTACATATTAATCAATGTCAAACTGATCATATAAAAATAGGTTAGGTCATCTTATTGTTCTGAGGGGCAAAGCAAGATATAACTATTAACAGGAAATGGGTTATTGTTATTTGATTATTAGCGACACATATTTTTTCTTTAGAATGACATAGTAAATATCTGTGTTTTTCAACTTTATAAAATCGCTTTAAGCTGGACATATACAAGCGGTTGAAATTTATCTTCGAACACGTTTCAATACTGTTGTAAAAAACAACGAACTTTTTCAAGTTTATTTTGCTTTACAATTTCTTTCATCAAGTTACGATTCAACATTTAAATTTTGCCAGAAATGTTCTGAAAATGCAGAATATATAAAAAGAGAGATATTGTATCTGCTTCCAGTAAACCTTTATATTGGTGATAATAACCTAATTTTTAACTTTCCAGAATTAATGCTTGTCTAATTTTGGTAGGTTGTATCTTTGAATCTTTGTAAGAAGAAAATATGCAACAAAATGCACTTCATTAACGTTATGCGTAAACCTTACATATTCGAAAACATGCCAAAAGATAAAATTTGTAAATGTTACCCAAGTAGTCAAGATAGCTTATTCATGTTGTCTTTCGAACATGATACAACATTGATAATGGTATATTTTATAATTCATCTGACGTATCCTAATCCAATACGTTATGCATCGCACATTATACTTAATGTTAGACGGTAATCTACCACTTTATCCTAAATCATCAGGAAAATTAGTATATATATATATATATATATATATATATATATATATATATAGAGAGAGAGAGAGAGAGAGAGAGAGAGAGAGAGAGAGAGAGAGAGAGAGAGAGTCGGGGGGGATTAGGGGTGGTGAGGGCTTTTTTGTAGAAAGACAAGTATTTAATTTTAGGTTATCCATTGAGAATGTACATGACAAATAAATCCAAATGATTGAATGATTTATTTACTTCCTGTCAATTCTATAATTAATTATTAATTGACACATTTGGTCATTCATTTCTTCATTCATTAATGTCCTATTATATTTAACCTATTTTAAAATTACACTCGAGTTTCATAATAGTTTGTAAATAGTGTTAATTCATTTATTTAACTTCTGGAGCACGTATGTGTCTGTATGAGATAGATAAAACGTAGAAAGAACATAGAACAGCATGACATATATCATGATCCAGGAGTAAACCAAGATTGTCAGGAAAGGGTAATTGATGATTCCAACCAGCCATTAGTCATGCACACGCCAGACTTTTCATGCACCATCATGAAACAATCTTCAGCTAATTATAATTTAACCGAACACTTGTCTCATCAGTGAAACAAATCATTACTAAGACAACCATAACGGCTTTTATATACATTCTTAGCAGTTAATGTAGTACTCAGGATGCAAAAGGAACGTTGTTTGTTACACCAAGGTCTTCATAGGATTTTCCGTTTTATTTCACATAAATGTCATGCTATTACAATTCCTTTGAAATTACTTTAGTTCATAACATATGGTCGAATATGCCGAAAAAACTGTGCACCGTTTTGCAAAATATAATTTTCTTGTACCACTCTAAATTTGTCCAAATGCAATCGTTCCATAAATGCTTTATCTTGGTAAACATTGGATTAAAAGCTGAAGTAGATAATATACTAGTATTAAGTGGTTGAGTTGATGCAGTTAAAACAGTAATAAACGAAAGCATTGAGACATTACAAAACACAATAGAATACTAAAATTGCAATAAAGAATATTACATTCGGCGTCTGAATGGATGAACTGAAAAAGGAAATCGATAGAAACAAAAAAAAGGAGTTTGATGAGAAAACCTAACATATTCCGGGATGTATATCACTTGTCGGTTTTCACGTTTAATCAAGTTATGAGTACCCAGATGACAATAATTCAATGCAAATTTAGCAGATGAAGTTTCAATTGATACAGAGATACAAATACCCCACTGGACTTATATTAGATACACTTATTAAAAGGGTTCCTTGCTATTTTTAAAGCTGAAATAACAACTACAAATTGACTTCACCTTTACGTATTTAAGTATGTTCCGTCACGTTGTGTTGAATACAAGATAAGCACAATAGATGAAATAGAACATTATGTTATTCAAGTCAAGAATTCAGTCTTATGCACAATTTTAATATTAATGATGTTAAATGTATGAGCTTTTTATGTTTATATTTACATTGCATTAGAGGTAAAGAACCAACATTTTGCTTGCTCCTTCGATATTAAAATAAGAATAGGTACCTAATCATTACTGAGTTAAAGACACATGTACATACCGTCTGGACGAGAATAATGTATTAATAATTAGATTGAAACACAAAAAGGACCTCTTGAGTCAGAATTCAAAATCAAAACCGGCAGAAGTAGCAGTACTCATATGTATATCAAATAGCTACAGCAGCAGTTATGATTGCAGGAGCAATAGCTAACGGCATAGATTTACATTACGCAACAGTCTGTTCAAGTTATTTATGCCTAATAGATATGATGAAGAAACAAAAATTGAACACAGTGTAGCAGAGAAGAGTACCAAGAAAAACTGCAAAATTCAATGAAAACAGATCAAAGACACTTGACTACTTTAATGAAAAATTTAGATAGCAAGGTCTGATGACGTGATACTTGAACAATCTGGACGATGCTTTTCTCACTATACATTTTTTCAGAGTGATGATGGCAGATATGATTTAAATGATCCTAAAGATCTGTGATTGACATGTGGATCTATCAACATGATATGATCAATGTATAAAATTTATAAAAGCAAGTATAATTAATATATGGTTCATCAATTAGTATGATGGTTCCATAATTGATTTTCACGCATACAGTGACATTGAATTTGATTTTCACACATATAGTGACATTTATTTCAATGTTCACACATATAGTGATCGTTCAAAAGTGGAACGTATGATATTCATCTCGTGGCATCCAATCTACGATCACGAGAGATTTCAGATTCCACAGATTCCGTCTAATGGTGAAGGAACAACCTCACGTGGTCCGCTCCCTCCCTCCCCCAGCCTGCGGAAGGATCACTCGAAAGCATCCTTATCCCGCGGACAAGTTGGTTCAGAACCTTTGATGCAAAGTCACAAATGACCGTAGTCCCCGGGTTACACAAACCCCAGAGTTCAATGACTAACCGTGACAAGCTGAAAATACAATGACTGAGCCGTGTAATACATGAGACACGGTTAAGTACAAATACAGTGATATACATTACGCATGCGTTACTATCATAACGACCACTTTTGTTATAAAAATGGTATATAATCAAGGAAATTTCTATCGATACACTTGTTCCAAAACTACCCATTTATAATGATAGAAAATTAACCCTTTTCAAGTTGAGAGAACTAAATGACAATGTCTACTTGACAAAGCTTTGAATTAATTGGAGTTCTCTAATGGAACAGCCACCTATGTTTAGCAATTTACCTGTCTTAAAAAGGCACTTTTTGTTTTGCTCATTACATACCCATTTGATCTTACATGGTTGTTTTGCTCATTACATACCCATTTGATCTTACATGGTTGTTTTGCTCATTACATACCCATTTGATCTTACATGGCTGATCTGGTGTTCAATACGACTCTTATATCCTTATTTCGATCTCACGTGCCTAGAATGGAGCTTTTTCACTTAGTTCCACATCGTGATATGCTCCTATATACTGAATCAAACATTAATCAACTTTTGTTTTAAACATTTCATTCACATTTTATAGAGACAAATTGGGAAAGCATGAAACAGGGATTATGTAATAAATATAAAACGTCACTTGTATTTTGTTCATAGTTGGAAATAGAAATTGTTCCACTTAAACCCACACGCCTGACGGCCTTGATGTATCCATATACCATTTTAAACTCTTTCCACCAGCTCTGAACAAAACACATATGCAATTTTGTGCATTAAAGAAATGAAAATATTGAAATCCCTGCACCCCACTTCCAAAACTAAACCCTAAACTCATTCCAAGATATAAAGGATCTTTTAAGAGTGCTCGTTTCAAATTAAATTTATGAAATTAGTTGAATAATATATATCTTTTGCAAGCAGAAGATTGAACCTGTTCAACAAGATTCATACATTTTCATCTCTAATTAAGATTCTACTTATCACATTATGTGAACATCTTCTTTTTATGACCAAAACCATGGCTGATTGAGGTGAAATGACTTTTCAATACATTGTGATACCTCTGCCAATTATGGGTTAGCCTTACATCACGTTTTCATAACATCATGAGGTCTTATGAAACGTGTTACCGGTATCTTATGTTAAGCTTTAAGTTAAAGATTTGCATTTACTTGTACCTACTACATCCCTTTACTCATTGTATTCATAATCTAGACATACAATTGAAATGCAGAAAAAAAAGTTTCATTTAGTGACCCTTACTATTTAACCTTAGGTACAAGGTCACAGTCTCTCAATATTAGTTCCAACATTTTATTGAGATGTTTTATTTGTTTATATTTCCCTAAAGCCATAAGTGTGTTCTGTTTGCATTGTGGATGTTGAAGCCCAGAAAAATAAACAATTCATTATGTGACACATCCATGACTATATCCCTGGCATCTAGGTCACAGTCTCACAAGATTTTGATTAAGGGTTTGGTGAAAGTTATCATTTGCATCTATGTCCTAAATCTCTTTATTGTTTCCACGTATTCGTTACATCGTTCATTACTGAGTAAAGATAACTAATTCAGCAATGCACTCAATTATATCTATTACCTTGGTGTAAAAGTCACATATAAAACTATCTGCTTGAGTTAATGTTGAGTTAACCCTGGCCTCTCAAGAGATTGAGGATGCTCTAAATACAGTCACTGAGTTTCAAATATCAGACAGTATTATAAATATTCCATAAATCAGTAGCCTGGATGGCACATTGCAACTATCGACTAAAACGTTTAAAGAAACTTTTAAACCAAAAACAATATTTTCAGACTGTACATGTAATGCCTCTATTTCTATCTCAATAAATTCAAAACAGTAGGTCACACACACACACACACAAAAAAAAAAAAAAACGCACGTGTTGGAAAAAGTCTATTAAACATTTGCTGATTATTTATGATCCATATGATCTTTTTTTCTGTTTAGCCGATTGACCATCAACAAATACATACATGTAAATTTAAGTTTGTTACATAAATTGATGGTGGGCAGGGCTTTAAGAACCCGAACTTCCGGGTCAAATACGCGTGAAATTCTCAAAAAACTCACCTTTTCTTCGTGTAATGCATACCTGTGACGCGCCTAATTTGCACCCGTTACGATAACCTGTTTATATTTTTGGTCAGCCATGGGCGATTTGCGGAATAGCCAATGGTTAGACTGAGGTAAACCGGCAAGAAGCCAGCGTTTCTGATTAACAGTTAATCCTTCTTTGATGTGACGACTTATAGAAGCCATGTTCTATTGAATGTGTATGTAAGCACTGTGATTGTTTGGCAAATAAAAGATGCCCTTTGTAGTTTTAATGGTGTTTCCATTGGTGACGATGCATATATAAATCACGAGTGTAAACAGCTTTCTCAGAGTCTGAGTTGGACAGTAATGTCAAATCATTAATATGCAATAATAATAATAATAATAATAATAATAATAATAATAATAATAATAATAATAATAATAACTGCTACTTCGGTACGTGTGATTTAGACTAGGGCACTACAGCACTAATTTACACCTTTTAAAGAAGCGCAGAAAAGTACTTTAACTCGTAAAAACGAGTCAGTACATTTGATACATACAGTAAAACAAATCAATCGCATGTACAAATATTCAATCAATACTGAAGATATATACTTACGTATATATACTCACATTCCCATGTTTACTCATACACGCATATATACACTTACACATTATATATATGTATATACAGATACAAGTACACATGCACACACATACATACACGAATACCTCTCTCTCTCTATATATATATATATATATATATATATACATGCATATATACTCATGCACACACACACATATATATGCATACACACATACATACACACATATATGTATATATATATATACAGAGAGAGAGAGAGACATAGAGACACACACACAGACAGAGGCACATACACATACATACCTGCGTGCATATATACATGAAGTAGAATACAAAATAAGTATACAACCCGTTAATGTGTGACATGTAAAATACACCAGAATATGTTTGTTCAATCTCGTGCGTACATTTATATGCAAGCACTATCGAGAGAAGACGCAACCACCTGTGTGGTAATTAAGCACTCAGAAATAAGTAAATACTGTAAACAGCAAATGTGTACCTGTGTGGTAATTAAGCACTCAGAAATAAGTAAATACTGTAAACAGCAAATGTGTACCTGTATAGTACCTGTATGGTAATTAAGCACTCAGAAATAAGTAAATACTGTAAACAGCAAATGTATACCTGTGTGGTAATTAAGCACTCAGAAATAAGTAAATACTGTAAACAGCAAATGTGTACCTGTGTGGTAATTAAGCACACAGAAAAACGAGTCTCCCTGTACTTAACATAACATAAGTTGATGTGTTTAGGTATTGTGTCCAAATTTGTGTCTAACACCAACAAGATAGACTTCGTGTATCTGAACATATAGCAAATGCATTGGTTTCATTAAAACAATATGTAATGCACTGGATTTCATTAATAGAAAGATGTAGACAGATGGGAACAAACACGTTTAGTGTGAAGATGCCTTTTATTTTCGACAATTACAAAATGGAACGATCGATCAAAAGATGAAAAAAGAGCAGTCTATTTATACTTTTGAGAGGAAAATTGATAGGAAGGGTCATGTGCATTCACATTGATTGGCTAAACAAAAATATGCTAGCATTAGAAATAACAGCTCTGCCTTAAGGATGAACTTATATTCTAATAATATAAAGATATTATCTTCTTCAAACAAGAAATTATTTTCTTTAAACAAGATACTACCTTAAACAAAATAATATTTCGCTTAAACATGGCATTATTTTGTTTAAATAAGATATTATCTTGTCTAAACAATATAGTATCTTCTTTAAACACACACACACACACACACACAATTAATGGCATTATCCAGCCGCGGTACAAATACAATGACCATGTACTTGTATTTTACTTGGCTGTTACATGGCTAGTAGAAATCGTTCAGTTTTTTTGCTGATATTGTTTTTCAAGTTTCATATAATTCTGCTCTTCAAATACTGCATAAAAAAATAATTTAAACAAAAAAAAAACAAAAATAAATATCATCTAAGTTATCCAAATGCGGATTCCCTAAGTCTTGATTTCTGAATCTTGCATTCAAGTAGTCAAGTGTATTTTATATGCTTTCTTTATATCTACCGTTTTTCTCTGGTACTCTTCAATGTTTTGTATTGTCTAATTGTTTGCGTTACCTCCATTAGGATTAAAAAAACGTGAACAGATACCTGCTTCCTGTAAATGCTAAACCATTAGCTGGTCATCCAAAAATAACTGCTGCTGTGGCGATCTTTTGTGCAGGAAATTGCGTCGCTTTCTGCGAGATGTTCAGAAGAAACAACATAATAATACGAATGTTTTCAAATAAGCCATTCGGGTAGAGAATATTTGCTTTATATCGTGCTGAGGTTATGAGTAACACAGTTTGATACTGCTACCAGTTTTTGTTTATATATGCTTTGGTCAACAATCCAAATTCTAAAATACTACTTTCTTCAAGATAATATGTTCGTGTTACTTTTACTCTATACATATTAGACTCTGCTTCTCTTGTAATGATGAATAAATAAAACGTTGGTTGTTTACCTCTAATGGATGAAAAAGAAACACTGTAAATGGAGGGAAAAAGTTTTACCAGTTTAAGATACAAGATGATAATAATTTTGTACTATCCTGATTGTTTTGGTTAGAATGACACAGAACTGTGAATTACCTACCGTGTGTAACTTATACTCAAAACAATGTGACGGAGCATAGCTAAATTCGTAAATATCAAGTAATATTTAGGTGTTATTTCAGCTTTAAAAATCTCCAACAACCCGGTTGTTTCATAGATTTCAAACTTAGCTCTAAATTTTGGTATTGGCGCCTCTTTCATGGCTGAATCTGCATCACTTAAATTCACATATAAATCATTCCTACTCGGATACTCCAGACTCAGTACAATGTGAAAATTTTAAAGCATAATACATCTTGGGATTAGTTTCGTTAATTAAAATTATGTTTTTGTTTATTGATTTACTTTTGTAATTCATCCATTATAACACTTTATGCAGTAGTCTTTATGCCCATCTCCGTGTTCAGATAAGTTTTAAATATCTATGTTTTGCATTGATTCTTTTTATACTTTATCAGTTCTAGCACTTAATGATGTTGTCCTTGTATCTACTTCAAGTATAAACTATATATTTATCTTTCCTAGACTGTTGTTCGAAATCATTTAAATCTATTCAAATTCGTTTTGGAATTTGTTTGTTTGCTGTTGTTTTTTATTTCTTAAATACTACCTTGCACCACACCGACATTGTTTACTTGCTCTCTGTCATTGTTTAACCTCCTCGTGTAATTTGTTGTAAAATGTGGTGAATGTAACATCTTTTATCGTTTTGATGACTACAATGTGTAATAGATGCGTCGTAAGTTGTTGTCGTGGATTTAATCTTGTTTCCATTCACTTTCATTTTGTTTTTGGCATCCTCTATCTTTATGTTTATACTTTTCAAATCATGCTTTTCTGCAACTCTGACTGTGTATTAAGTAAGCATTGTATTCCTCAAGATATTGTTTTATTTGTCTGCTATTTCTATACAAAGCATCTATATAAACGTTTATCCTTTCTTCGATTGGTTGCAGATATTGTTGGATGTTTGGTATTTCATCGCCTTTGGCGAGGTTTATATGCGAGAGGACATCTGCTTTTCTCCTTTCTCGTTGTAGGTCTTAAACAACAGGAGATAAGGTGATTAATGTATATCTGTATATTGCCTATTCATATAAAATTTTATTTTACTGCTCTTCTCAACCTGTTTTTATTGCTCAGATATGTTAGCTCTTTCAGTACCTCTCTGTTCAACAGTAGTTAATTTATTATTAACGTGTTCCCTCCAACTATATATATATCTTTCAAATTGTTATCATCCAAAGTCTTGCGTATATGAGTATAAACTCGTTATTGTACAGTTTCTATTAGCAGCATCCAATTGTTATACAGGATCTGCTATAGTTGGTAATAAAGTTGCTGTTGAGGTTTAACTCACATTCAGTTGTTTGACCTCATTCCTATAACCATTTTTTACAATCTGTTTTTGTCTCAATGTTACAAGGTAAAAACTTACCACGACCTCCAAGAGATATTTCTCCAATCATTCTCTACATGATTTACGCTATTTACTTTACATGGAAAACAAATGAAGTTGGTTGAGCTTACCTCCGTTTGCGAGCTTTGCTAGCTACGCGAAACAATACGTTATAGTACGTTATAGAAATACGGTGAAAAGTCAATACTTTTCCATCTTCATTTCTGATGATGATACTCAGTCTATTAATTCTACCCATCTATAATTGTTTATAATGGCCATTAGCATTGTATGAAACAAAGTATCCATAAAATAAAATTGAATTTTTTTTTAACTGGCAAATACTCTAGTAAACACAAATAATAAACATTAGAGTGACTGTTAAAGTGATTGATTTGGTCGAAGGAAATATATAACTTATTGCATTTCAAACACCCGCAAACTGTAGCAGTTCCGTTAAAGCATTTCTGGTATTCGATTGGACAAAGTCCAGACTTCAGAGTTCTAAGATACTGATATGGTTGGATTTTGCTGTTGTGCTTTGTTAATGCCAACCCTTTTACAACAGGATCGTGCTCACCATGTGAGCTGAAGGCACAGTGTAAAAGGATCTGTAAAGAAACAACTTTACTTTTTATCCAAATGAACAAGATGCCAAAAACAGCAATACCACCACTTTACAAAATGGTATATTTTGCTGTATGATTTTGTTTAATTTCTTTAACATAGCGTGATTTCAGCATTTTGTGATGTGCCTGAGACTCTGTATCAGTGTGCACAGTGTTCAATTTGGACTCTTCTTGTTCTTTCTTTAAACGTTCGGCTTTGGCTTTCTTAAATTCACGTGAACGTTTTCCAACGTGCCTTCAAAGTTCAACTCTACGGGTATCATTTTGTTTCAGTGAAGTTATCTTTTTAGGTTATTTTCTAACCTTGGATTCATCTTGCTTTTTTCTTCGCTGCCTTCCTTTCTAATGTAATTAAATTTGTAGAAAGGTTAATTGCAAGATGACTCAAATATTACAAGTAGTGAAAACTAATTAAATCTACCTAGGTAACGAAAAGGGTGAATTCCAAGACATGTTCAAAGTATCAAGAAGAGAAATACATAACTGAGTTTAACAGAGGTGATAATTATTGCAGAAAATGTAGAAAAAAATTTAAACTGGTAGAGCGAAAATAAAGAACACAAGAAATAATATATTTACGAATACAGGAGAAAAAGATTCAATAATAATGAAAATTTTAGACAAACTCAATTGACAGAGTAAGATTTTACAAGCACTGGAGCTGTAGCGGGAATGACCCAGTTATCGATTATCATGAAATTTGATTACGTAACATATATTTGACTCACTTCACAAATGGTATTATTAAATTTATACAACCTTCTTTAACATCTTTCGCTTGCATTCATGTTTATAAATTGGCTTATAAAGTCTAAATTTCCAAACAGTTTGCGGAACTTCTTTTGATTTTATTTCTGCTGTGTCCACCAAATTGGAAGTGATACTTCCTTTCGTTTCATATTTCTGGTGTGTTTTGTAAGCGTTTTCTGATTGGCTTGAGCAGTATGTGTGTCCAGTGCACAGCTCTAAACGGCTATAAAAGCTACACCAACAGTCAGTTTGGTCAGCTTGCTTGCTAAAGGCTAGTCTTTCTTTGTCTGAGTAACCCTAGCCTTAAGCCAGTAGGGTACATGTTTTGTTTTTTTTTTTTTTGTTTTTTTTTTTGTTCTTTCCCTGATTTTAGGCCTCGACACAAAAATAGGGGATGGATTTGAATTTCTTCAATAGGAATCTAGTTAGGAAACGGTTTTAATTATTTGGTCGTGTGGTTTTTAACCTTTTTATCCCAACATCTCATAGATGCATACACTTCAAGTTTTAGATAGTTTAGGGAACTGGCTTTTGCAATACTTTTCTTGGGGAGAGAATCAGGACTCGTTTCTCATGTGACACTTGTGTTTCTTTTTTTTTTTTCATTCAAAAAATCAATGTTACAATGTAGGTCATAAATTAACATTCACAAGTTTTGTAGCTGCATGATGAAAACATGTATATAATCAGTAAGTTATCTTTGTTATTTGCGTGCATTTGACCCATAGTTCGGAGCTGTCCATCTCTATCCAAAGCTAAACTAAAACTCGAACTAATGCCTTAATGGGAGCACAGAAAAAAATCAATCAGTGCAGCTAATAGGCAAAACATTAAATCAGACATGACATTAAAGATACTCGAAGTACCATCGATTGCTAAATGACAAAAGTTCAGTAAACCTGAAGGTGTTTATCATGTCATACCATGTGCCTCTTATCGTCTTTCTGCTCCTGAACAACAAAAGGAGACGTTTTCACTGGACAAAAACAAGATGTATGATGTCCAGCAAAAACATATCAAATAAAAATATCTGCCTTGGAGGAAAGCGATAAATGAGCACAAGAAAAAAGTCGAATTATTCAAGATAACTAACTTTATCATTGGGGAAATCTTTATTGATTAATCTTTCTTCCATACTACACTTCATCGCATAATAGAAAGAGCCTCGTGTAATGATAACTATTGTGGCAAGTTTGGTTAAAGGTACAAATGCATCAGCAATAAAGTAACCGGTACACAGTTTATTCACAGGCATTATTTTTGTTGTTTGTTTGTTTGTTTTTTGTAGGATTTATCGTTCCTTATTTTCACTTGGCCTTTTGAAACTCTGCTTGGAATGTATTAAACCAGCACTCAGTGTAAATAAAGTAAAACCTAGCCTAAATGACAAAAATCTAGTCATTTCTCTAATTTGTTTGATATTATATAGTCATATTTCAGTTCATTTTATAAACTGTCAAAGTTGTCAATTGGAAGAAATTTGCTATTTATTGATGTCACACTGTAAATTACTACAGTTCTTGCAGTTACTAAGATTTGAGACATCTTTTTTATTTATTTCTCTTCCATTTTTTTTCAAGTTGTTTTCAGTCAAGATTTTGCAGATTATCTCTTTGTATGTTCCATTTACAACAGACGTGTTCAATTCCTGTTTATACTCTTCGACTTCCATGGAAATGTGGTTATTCACAACTCTTGGGAAAGGCACATGTGTGATTTGCTAAAAAAATACAATTATGATAGAAAACTAATGTAATTTTGCAGAAACCACCTCCTATATGGATGGATGGACAAATAGACAGATGAACATTGCTATCGATATACCCCTCTAACACCTTCAAATAGGGGGATAAAAAGTGACAAATGTGTCAAATTACATTCATAGACTAGATACATAAAAAGAGTAAAGTCTGTTTAAATTGGACAGCTAATGTTTTGTCTGCATTCCAAGGTCCAATTAACTAATGGTTTACTTCTCACAGCATTTTGCAGTACACGAGAGATTAGTGGCCATGTTTTTAACATTGTTGTCATTCTTGTTGTTGTTCCCATAGACATCAATGTTAAGTATTTATCCTCATTTCTATGAAAATGTTGCATATACAGTCATGAACTTGAAGAGTACTTCTCATGTCACAGTAACCTACTTTCCATGTTCCTCCGATTATGTTGCTGTGGATTTAGGTAATTTTGCTGACACTGTTGTTTATACATTCATAAGACTTGACAATTGCTTTCATTTTGAGAATTAATATTCAAATCCATGAAATAAGACACGGTGATTAACTTTTTTTGCTGTAGTAACTAGACTGGTTTGCAGATCATGCACTGTGATGAAAATGAAACAAAGCATTTTTTTTAAGCAGAGTAGTCTTTGCAGTCATATTGACATTTTTAAAGCACAAAGGTTCAGAATTCCCTCAGGGTGTACAAAAATATAATGTTTCTTAATGGTGCAGGCAAGAGTTCTCAAAATATAGACCTAAACAAATATATTGTGATGTATCATCTAAATATAGGTGACAGTGAGATTTATTTGGTACTGTGGTTACAATTTCTGAAGCTGCCAGCACATACCGAGTGTTACGATGTTGCAAGCTTAAAGGATTTCTTGAGACTTTTATATTTTTATTCCAAGCTATAGCATTTCAAATATTAAAAAATATAATAACAATTGCAAAAAATCTGATCATCAACCCCATAGGTTTTCTATGTAAAATCAGGCAAGAATAATTGGCCAGCTGTGTATGCTTATTTTATGTAACTACTTGAAAACAGGTGCAATGTCAGAGATGGGAGTCCACTTTGCACAACTTTTAGTGGTATTGTATGTCAGACTGTATTGTGCAGCTGCCCAGGATTCAAATCAATTCCTCATGGTATAATATGTGGTACCAATCTTGGATGCTACCATACCACAAACATAATTTCACATGCAAATACCATACACCTTAGTCGGACACCGATATTTTTGCAGTTATATTACTTGGGAACTCCCATCCTTTCGTTTAACTTGCTTTTTCCTATGATAACAACTGTATGCAGGAATCAGTGCTTGTTAAGGTGGCCACAGATTTTGCAGCAAAAAACAAAAAAAGAAAACAAGAGGCACATGTGGACCTGAACCAAATGGAAACCAGATGGCCACAAAATCTGGGATAATAGGATGTTTTCGGTTGAAACTTCTTCCAGTGCTGTTGATTGCACATGTTATGAAAACAATTTTGTTTCAAGATTTCTCTAGGTTTTGTGTCTTTATCCATATCTGATGGCACATCAGCATCATGCCCAAAAGTAAAAGATGCCTATGCCAGGATGTTTAGTGTCAAAGTTGGTCAAATTCTGTGTTTTAAGTTAAAGTTGTGTAAACGTGTTACTACTTTTAGTCATGGCAGTGACATTTAATGGCAGAACAGCATCATTTGTATAAATCTGAAAGGCATTCAAGCTAAGACACTTTCTGACATAGTTAATCAAAGTATATACGTCATTTTTTTGGATGAAGCCATATTGATAGCTGATTGGAATCTTTTGTTCAAAAAGGCGGTTTCTGATAAGAAGTTTATGATAGCATTTATTGTCAGGATGCATGATACATGACAGATGCAGGGCCATACTATAAGCTAACTTGGCCTTATGGCCACATGAGCTAAAAAAAGCTCATTTTTGTGGGCAGTTAAGGAATAAATTAAAGATTTAAAGGAAATAACTTGGGTATCTGTACTAGTCAAAATACTTTTCTACAATGCATCCCTTCAGCTTATAAAAGTTTCAAATACCAGATACATTTTGTACAAAAAATGAAGCAGAAGATTCTGGCATTCAAAAGAAATGCTTTTTGCATCATATATTTAGATCATGAAAAAACGTGTATGTTTGCATTATCTGTAGGTATATCTGCAACAATCATAAAAGATCCTTTTTATGTTGAAAATTCTGTTAATGTTTTCAGCCTGGCTCATATTCATGCTTTGCAAAATATCCATAAATATATGTGTGCTTGTCAGTATACCTGATATTTCCCCTTCCTTAATTAACAGTTGATTATATTTGTTTCTTTTAAATAAAGTTTAATAAAGATTTCCACCCTCAGCTTTTGTTAAAATGATTTAACTAAGGCAGTTGTTAAATATTTTATGACAAGGAATAATTTATTGTGATTAGAAACTCCTCTGACCACATGAACTAATGACATAGTGCAAAGGAATCTGCATTTTCTAAGCACAAAGAAAGATATAAGGTCATTTTTAAATTCTAAGATAAGAAATAAGATATTTGATAGGCAGCTTTTGGTCAGCTTATTCAGAAGTGACCCAGTTTGAGAATTATACCAAGGTGATATTGAAATTGAACAATGGGGAAGGAAAATTCAACATCTAAGTTTATTAAAATGCAAGCATTACATGACAACCACTATCAATGTGCAAGGCACAGTAACCACAATTTCCTTGTCATAAGCCATAAGAATTGCACCTGATGATGATAATAATAACAATAATAATAATTTAACTATCATAACATATTTGTAACCAGTTACTATTAGAATTATTATTATTATTATTATTATTATTATTATTATTATTATTATTAACTTATTCTATATTATAGATAAATAAAGAAAAATTTAAGCAACACTGGAAATTAGTTTCTTAAGAATACCATAAATTTTAAAATAGATATGCATCAAATGCTTGAATGATAAAGAGTATGAATTACCCATTTGTTCAGCGTATCATAAATGTGTTCAGCATATCATACAGTTTAAAATTGATACGATTCAAATGCTTGAATGATAAAAAGTAAAAATTACCCCATTTGCAGTGGTGAACTTTGCTTAGTTACCACATCATGTTTACAGAATATATAATGTATTCTACACATCAGTATCACCAACTTCAGAAATAATACCAGCATTGGTACATGTCTATTGCAATGCAATGAAACTTTGTGAGATATTCCAAAATTTTAAATGCTTATAATAAAAATGTTATGTCATTATATGTGCAGTGTATTGATAAGATTTGTACATGTTACACCATTATATGTGCAGTGTATTGATAAGATTTGTACATGTTACACCATTATATGTGCAGTGTATTAATAAGATTTGTACGGAGTCCCTTCTCTAATGCCACTGCATCCATCATGTGCCAAGGCAGTTCATTAATGTCTGGGCAAGTTGAGTGGTTGAATGAAAAAAGCCACTATTTTCACATTTAAAGTGGATTCAGGTGAAAGTAGAGATGGGAGGGGTTTGCACAAAACATATATACAGACACAGAAATTTGAAAACCTTGCAAGAAACCCTTTCAGTGTTAGAGACATAGATGTTACTGACAACACTGACATCAATAACAACAACAATAAAAGCAATAAAAACAGCAATGCAAGTATCACTTTTAGCATTAAAAATAAATTACAGTGTCCTTTTTCTTGTGTAAGAGTATAATATTATAAACAAATCACTATAAAACACATCCAGTTGCATGATTTGTGTCAAATTCCATAATAGTTCACACAAAAGTATGGGAGACATGGATCTAATCTAACTGAAGTAGACAACAAACCAGGCTTTTTATACCCCCCCCCCCCCCATCAGAGAAGCAACTGGCATACATGATTCCCTTTGCAGATTGTAATTTCTTATGGCTAAACACCTATTGAGACCAAAACATACAGTGTGAGTGTAGCTTTGGATAAAGATCTGTTGCTCACCCCAAGCTGGCTTATGTGACTTGCATTCCAAAGTCTACTAAATACTGCAAACTTATCATATCCAGGTTATCATGGTTCACATAGCTCCAAGGAGTTGATTTTCAAGGAGTTTTTAAGGACTTCCAAAAGTTTTCAAGGAGTATTTTTTTTCTTATGGAAACTGAACTTCCTTGTGATGTCTCATTGTTTATCACTGCATATAGCAGAATAAATAGGTACAAAAGAACAAGAAAAAACACACACCTAAGAAGTGCACACTACAGCAAAGGGATACTATTCTGTTATTCAATCTACCCAATTTTATCCCATTTTATTTATTTATTATGTTTGGAAAATACACAAATAAACAAATTCTGAATTTTACAAGTGCTATATATTCAGTTTGAACATTTTGTATTCCCTCAGTTAAATTCATGGAGTTTTGGGAAAAATTAAGTTTTTTTAATATATTCAATGACTTTCATAGATAAAACCAACTTGTTCAAAATTTAAGGAGTTTTCAAGGCAACCGCCAAAATTCAAGTTTTTTTTTCAAGGCTGTACTAACCATGCTTATAGTTCCAATACCTTTGCACCTATGCAATCAAAGTTTCGAAGAGGATGCATCTTGAAATGAACATGTGTTGGACACCAAAACAAGGTCACTGTAACCTATTTCCCAGGGTGTTTTCTTTTATAAATTGCAAAAAATAAGTGACTGATGCAACAGATGGAAATGAGTTCATCCTATAAGCTCCTTCTCACCAACAGCTCTGGTCTCAGTTATCAATCCTCTCCTTCAACATCTTGCATCTCAACACATATGGGCAGAATCATATAGTCCTCATACTTGTGAATGACGGGAAAACTTGAGCTACTTTTGTTTTTGTTGTTTTTAACAGCACTTTTCACAAATTACTGGCTATATCATGCTGAGGAAATGCGAGCTAAGTGCCTTTCCAAAGGACACACCTAGGAAGCTGACTTGGGTTAGCCAGGGCAGGTATCGAACCCACAATGCTTGGATTACAAGTCTGAGACTCTACCAACTGAGCTACTGCAGTTCCCCAACTAACGAAGACATCCAATTAAGAAATAGACATCCAATTAATAAAAGTTTCAAGTCCTGAATATAAAACAGACAGACTACAGAATCAATATTTGTTTAAAGCTGATATATACATATGATTTCACATTACAGAATTACGAAATATTTTTCTCACAATTTACCTCGGAAGTACATAAACCTGAACACTGGATGAACATATGCCGCTCTTGTATGCTTCTAAAGTATATTTTTCTGTAGTGCTATATGCACAGCCATGTATCTATATGATAAACTTAAAACATACCTCTTAAATTTACAAAATAATATAGTATTAACTTGCATAAATGCACTGACATGTACAAACTTTGAGTGCCATTTTGTTTTCAAATATTGCACTCACCTGTACAGATAGTGACACTGTGTTGCACCAATTCATCTGCAAATTTACAAACAACTGTAAAAGTAACTGTTCATTTGAAACTCTGGTATTTTTTGTGATTTTGATGGTTATTAAATCTTGGGGTTTTTGTTCTTATTTCAGTTAAACAATGTGTCACTGCAACTTATACAACACTATGGAAATAACAATCATAAATGTTGAGTTTCCAACGACTCAAAAATCTTTCTAACATTTAAATGGTATGGAGGGTCTGCACCAGTTGTCGTACATAACCAGTTACCACACAATCATTACTTACTCTTGACTATCTGCAGTGTGAAGGGAAAGTTCAACATAAAATGCAAGGTAAATTCTGTTTCTGCAAATAGCAAAAATACTGCCTAGAATTTTTAGAACAATTAACAATTGTACAGTAATTGTTTCTGTATGACAACAAGTGCAGACCCTCTAATGCATTCACAATATTAATGTAGTGTTCATGTTTTTATTTTGTTTTGGATCAGGTCTATTGCACAGGATAGAAGGTTCAGTGTTCAGTGCTAAGAGTAAAAATCATGCAAACTGCCTGTGAGTAACACTTAAACGAGGCCATAACAATGTACGCTTTACTTTTATACCCCCAAGGTCAACAAAAGACACTGTTGATATTTATCATCTATGCATTGATATCATGAAGGCACTATAATACTGTGAATCTCTGGCCAAAAGTTTAAGCAGAAGTCATCTGTAATTATCAAGGCAAACAAACTCTACCGTTACCTTTCTAGCATTTAGTCCAAATTAAATTTTAGCCCAGATTAAATTTTAAATAATAATCACAAAGCCTAAAAATAAAATATGCCCTCTGAATGTGTGCTTTAAGTTATAAAACTGTATTTCATCGACAGTTAATGCATAGCTTTTTAATAACTCACTGAATAGCAACTGCAACCTCAGAGAAACAGCAAAGAAAGGAAATAAATAAGTCACAATTTAAACATTTTAAGGACTTTGTCACTTGCAGAACATAGTACAGTCTTCAGTGTTTTTGTACATATTAGCTAAACAGAACATATTACAGTATTCTGTGTTTTTGTATGTGTAAGCTGTAAAACACTATAAGGGATCAAATTTTACTACTGACAAAATAAACTTCAGAATAGAGTATTTTTAATGAATAATAGTATATGTGGTCCATTCTTTCCTTTAATCCTCAAAGCAGTTTTGTCTTCCTTTCAGAACATTAACTGACTTCTGTGTCCTTCAATTTGTTCTCAACTGGTAGTCACCATTTTGTGTGATGTACCGTACCCACGGCAAAGCTTGGTAACCACTTTTCTCAATAATCTTCAAGTAACGAACCTGAGGAAAAAACATGAAAAGATTTGAATACAATCATTAAGTTCTAATTCATGTCAAGGACTTTATTATGAATATGACAGCCTAATCTTACTTAAATTTTTGTAAAAACTATTTAATTGAAAAAAGTGTAAATTCTCTAATACCTCCAGTAAATGGGTAAATCCTCTCATCACAAAATTTGGTAAAATCTAGGCAATGAAAATATAAACTGAAAACTTTGCTAAAATATGACTCGAGGGTTACATTTACAAACAATGAGGGAGAAACTATCATGTTTCGAACTTGAGTCCATTTATTATATCTGTACTTTTGTTGATACATATTGTAATTGGCTATGTCTGTCCGTCCATCCCTGTGTCCATCCATCCATCAATTGGTTCTCCTTGTAACCTGAACTCTATCCACAGTGACTGAACAACGATGATTATGGTGGGTGTAACTTTTGTAAAGCTAAGCAGATAACAATGAAGGTTTCAGATCCTGAAGCAGCCCTTGGGGATGACAGGAGGTGGGTGTCAAAGGTCACATTTTGATAGGACTCTTTCTTGTAACCTGAACTCCATCTACACTGAGGGTATGTGATCAAATTTGGTATGATGTTACAAAAGGATGAATTGATGACAACAAAAGTTTAGAATCCTGAATGCAGATAAGAGGTGCGAGTGGAGGGTGGCTTCCATCTCAATGTTTTTTTTATATAACATTCTGTAATTTTGGCAGATATATTAAGAGAGGTTATATGTGTCCATCCATGTGTTTGAATATCCATCCATCTACACTGATTGAAGGATAGTGATCATAACTGTTATTGATGTTTTAGGACGATAAGCAACTCCCAAGAAGAAAGGGGTGGGATCAAAGTTCACATTTTCATATTGTTATGTATGATGTTTATATAATATTATAAATATTTTAGGAAATTATAAATGTTTCTTCACTTTAATATTTGCTTAAATCTTAATGTTTATCAGGAAAAACATGTTTGACTAGTGTCCTTGAATTAAGTTGTTTTGATCAATATGTTTTCTCAATTTGAAGGTCAAGGTTGATTTTTGTTTACAAGTAAAAATTCCATTAAGATGACTCATATTCTAGAACATTCTGTCATGTGACCAATCTTTATATATGCCATGTTTGGTGGACATTTATTCAGTTTTGACATTACCATCAGTCTTGTAAAGAGCTATTACAGTTGTGAAAATTCATTACAAATTCTAAGAGAGGAATTATTTTAAATATTCATTGGATTATAACAGTGCTCATAAACTTTTGGATTTTGGATTTTTAATTGATGATTTTGGAATTTAACTGAACTTATTCAGATATTTTGGAATACTTCATTTTGACATCAGCACATCAAAGATTACTAGTACATCAGGACTTTGGAGACCATTAGCACATCATAACATTCAAGGACACAGCCGTGAATTCAGAACATTCTATATTTAGGACTTGTGATTAGAACAATCATTCTTATTGGATTATTAGGATTTCAAAACACATTACTGTAAGTGACTTTTTGATTTTTCATTTTAATTATCTAGTAATAAATTGCTTGTTGATTTTTACTTGATTTGTTGGTTTCACTTTCTTTCTGTTACATTTTTCTTAGACCATAGAGTCGTAACAGAAATTGGGGGCTCGTCGTTCCGGGATCTGAATTTCTTTAAAGCATATTAGAGATATTAAATTTATCTTTGAAATTCATATTGATTTTGTCTCTGAATTTTTTTTTGTCTTTGGCAAAGATTTTATATAGAGAAATTTTTTGTGTGAAACCAACAAGCATTTACAATGGCATCTAATGTTCAGAATTTCATTTCAAAACCTACCCAGGAGGGGTTAGAGTGCATGAGAAAGGATGAGTTGCTTGAGCTTGCCAGAAAATACAGTCTATCTGAGGCAAAAGTATCATTGACAAAACAGGAGATAAAGATTATTTTGATTCAGTATTTAGTAGGAAAGGGAATTTTTGAAAATAGTGCTTTAAGTTTGAAGAGAAAGCCTGTATCTGGTTCTGACAGGAAATTAAGGGAATTAGAGTTAAAGAACCAGATGGATTTAGAGTTGGCAAAGCTTCAGATTCAGAGAGAGAGAGAGAAAGAAGAGAGGCAGATACAGATGGAGAGAGAGAAAGAAGATAGGCGGATACAGATGGAGAGAGAGAAAGAAGAGAGGCAGATGGAGAGAGAGAAAGAAGAGAGGCAGCTACAAATGCAGAAGGAAGAGAGGCAAATACAAATGCAGATGCAAAGAGAAGAAAGGGAAATGCAATTTAAATTAAGAGAATTAGAACTGGCAAACAGAGCACACTCCACTCCTTTAAACACAAGTTCAGGTTTTGATGTTACTAGATATATTAGGTTAGTACCCCCTTTTCAGGAAAAAGAAGTAGATAAATACTTTCTTCATTTCGAGAAAATAGCTGAAAACTTGAAATGGCCCAGAGAGCATTGGACTTTGTTATTACAAAGTGTACTAATTGGCAAAGCTCGTGAAGTCTACATTTCACTGTCAGTACAACAAAGCACTGATTATGATGTGGTTAAGGAGTACATCTTGAAAGCTTATGAGTTGGTACCAGAGGCATATCGACAAAGGTTTAGGAATTGTAGAAAAGAAACTGGACAAACTCATGTCGAATTTGCAAGGGATAAAGAACAACTATTTGATAGGTGGTGCTCAGCCAAGAAAGTTGATCAAGCTTATGATAACCTCAGACAGCTCGTATTAATTGAAGAGTTCAAGAGGTGCATCCATAGTGATGTTAAAACCTATCTTGACGAGCAGAATGTGGAAACTTTGGAAAATGCTGCTCGTATGGCTGATGATTATTCCTTGACTCACAAAATTTCATTTGGTAATAAATCGTCCTCTCAGCAGTTTTCTGGTAAAAAACCATTTCAATCTCATTCGAGTACTTCCAAATTTCACAACAGCACAACTGTTAGGAATCAAACATCTGATAAGACTGATCAGAAATCCTTATCTCTTCCTACGTGCACTTATTGTAAAAAAGAAAGGGCACGTTATTTCTGATTGCTTCAAGTTGAAAAATAAGCAACAGAGTAAAGACAGAGCTTTTCCAAATGCTCTTATTTCTACGAGGTCAAGGTCACGGTCTTGTATTGAAAGCAATACATTTGTTGGGTCAAACAAACCCCAGTCTGATTCTATTTTGAAGGCTTATGAACCATTCATGTCAGAAGGTTCTATATCACTTATTGGTGATTCTGCCAAACCTATCCCAATTAAAATATTAAGGGACACTGGAGCTTCTCAGAGTCTTTTATTGTCAGGTACTTTGCCTTTGTCTGAGGAGTCTTCTTCAAGTGAAAGTGTTCTTGTTCAGGGAGTAGAGTGCGGCTTTGTAAATGTTCCTCTCCATTGTGTAAATTTGGCATCAGACTTAGTTTCTGGAGCTGTGACTGTTGGGGCAGTGACTTCTTTACCCATAGAGGGTGTTCATTTATTACTAGGCAATGACCTAGCTGGAGATAAGGTTGTGGTTAATCCACTTGTAACTGACAAGCCTTGTTTGGATCAGAAAGTTGATCCTGTCGAAACTGAAATCCCTGATTTGTACCCTGCTTGTGCAGTTACTAGAGCTATGGCAAAAAGAGCTCTTGAGAGTGATGTTGATCAGGATATTATTCCTTTAGCTGACACATGTATTGGTCAGTCTTTTGATGAGGTCACTTTTTCCTCAGGTATTGATCAATCAAATGGTATTGATCACAGTGATCCTCTTTTGGCAACTCATTCTGTTTGTTCTAATCAGGATGACAAACGACAATCCCTTGTCGTTGAACAGGAGCAAGATCCCGAGATATCTTGTTTGTTTCAGAGGGCTATTAGTGAAACTGAAGCCACACAAGTTCCAGTGTGTTACTTTGAGAAAAATGGGGTCCTTATGAGGAAATGGAGACCACCTGATGTACCCGCTGGTGACGAGTGGTCAGTGAGCTATCAAATTGTTGTTCCTAAGTCATACAGACAGGAAATTCTTAATTTAGCCCATGAAACTCCTTTGGCTGGTCATTTAGGAGTCCGTAAGACTTATCACAAGATCTTGAATCATTTTTATTGGCCGAAACTCAAAAGTGATGTTTCTAAATACTGCAGATCTTGTCACACTTGTCAAAGGTAGGAAAACCCAATCAGAAGATACCTAAGGCTCATCTGCAACCTATTCCTGCATTTGATGAACCATTTAGTAGAATAATAGTAGACTGTGTTGGTCCTTTACCTAAAACCAAGTCAGGCAACCAATACTTGTTGACCATCATGTGTGCATCTACAAGATTTCCAGAGGCAATTCCTCTGAGAAATATAAAAACTAAAACTATTGTGAAAGCTTTGGTGAAGTTTTTTACACTTGTTGTTCCCAAATCTGTCCAGTTGGATCAAGGGTCAAATTTTATGTCTGGAATTTTCCAGCAAGTTATGCATGAACTAGGCATCCAACAGTTTAAATCTTCTGCCTATCACCCTGAAAGTCAAGGTGCTTTGGAAAGATTTCATCAAACTTTGAAGAATATGATTCGATCATATTGCTTTGATACAGAAAAGGATTGGGATGAGGGTGTTCATTTGTTGTTGTTTGCTGTTAGGGAATCAGTTCAAGAGTCGTTGGGTTTTAGTCCCTTTGAACTAGTTTTTGGTCATACTGTCCATGGACCATTGAAATTATTGAAAGAGAAACTTCTTTCAAATGAAGATTCAAAGATTAATCTTATTGATTATGTCTCTGATTTCAAATACAAGTTGTCAAAGGCCTGTGAAGTAGCAAGAACTAATCTTCACACTACCCAGTCAAAAATGAAATTAAGGTATGACAGAAATACACAGGAAAGGAGTTTTAAACCTGGTGACAAAGTTCTGGCTCTCTTTCCCATACCTCAGAATCCTCTTCAGGCTAAATTTTATGGTCCTTATACCGTTGAAAAGAAAGTAAATGACTTAAATTATATCATTAACACTCCTGGGAGACGGAAACAAAAACAACTTTGTCATATAAATATGTTAAAGGAATATTTTGACAGAGATAGCTCAGCTAATTATTCAGTTAATTTAGTTGTACCTGTCCCACACAGTGAAGATATCAACGATGGAGTACGATCAGACTATAGTGACTCTGGTATAACCAATCTTCGGAATTCAGAAATATTGAACAACCTAGACCAGAAACTTTCACATCTACAACAACAGGAAAGAAATGAACTAAAACAGCTATTACATGACTATGAGCACTTGTTTCCTGATGTTCCAACACGAACAAGTAAAATTTATCATGACGTTGACATTGTAGATTCTGCGCCTGTGAAACAGCATCCTTATAGGATGAATCCTCTCAAACAGAACTATTTGAAGAAAGAAATTCAGTATTTACTGGAGAATGATTTCATAGAACCAAGTCAAAGTAACTGGAGTTCACCATGTATTCTTGTTCCCAAGCCAGATAATACATTCCGTATGTGTACTGACTATAGAAAAGTCAACAGTGTCACCAAAACTGATTCATTTCCAATCCCAAGAATGGACGATTGCATTGATAAAATTGGAAATGCGGAATATGTCACCAAGTTTGACCTTTTAAAAGGATTCTGGCAAATTCCATTGACGGAAAGGGCAAAAGAAATTTCAGCATTTGTAACTCCAGATGGACTTTATCAATATAAAGTTATGCCGTTTGGAATGAAAAATTCGCTGCAACGTTTCAACGTCTGATGAACATGATAACATTTGGTCTTGATAATTGTGACGCTTATATCGATGACGTCATTATCTACAACAACACCTGGGAAGATCATTTGGAAACCATTCGAAAATTCTTTGATCGACTCAGCGATGCGAATCTGACAATTAATTTGAGCAAAAGTGAGTTTTGCCATGCTTGTGTCACATTTTTAGGACATATTGTGGGACAAGGTCAAGTTAAACCTATAGAAGCTAAGGTCAAAGCTATCTCTGAATTTCAAGTTCCAATTTGTAAAAAGCAACTGATGCGATTTCTAGGTATGGCTGGATATTATCGGAAATTTTGTTCCAATTTTTCCAAAATTGCTGAACCTTTGACAAGTTTATTGAGTAAGAAAACCAAATTTCATTGGTCTGACAAGTGTCAGGAATCTTTTGACAAGTTAAAGGCCATGCTTAAGAATGCACCAGTTCTTTCTGCACCAAATTTTAGCCAATCATTTAAATTATCTGTTGATGCAAGTGATGTAGGGGTTGGTGGAGTATTGATTCAGGAAGACAAAAGTGGTGTGGATCACCCTGTGTGTTATTTTTCTAAAAAACTAAACAAGCACCAGAAAAATTATTCCACAATTGAGAAGGAATGTTTGGCTTTGATATTGGCTTTACAGCATTTTGAAGTGTATGTCACCTCAGCTCTTTCTCCAATTATTGTGTACAGTGATCACAATCCCCTTACTTTCATCAACAAAATGAAAGATAAAAATCGGAGATTGTTGAGATGGAGTTTGATATTGCAGGAATATAACATTGACATCAGACACATCAGGGGAAAAGACAATGTGATTGCAGATGCACTCTCACGTGCCTAGAAATGTAAAATTGCTTGATGTAATTAAGTCCAGTATCATAAAACATGTTCTTATGTAATTTTGGTTATTATAGTATTAGATGTATATTCAAAAGAAAGCTTTATTATATAAATCTTTCTTTTTCTTTATGAGGGGAGGTGTTATGTATGATGTTTATATAATATTATAAATATTTTAGGAAATTATAAATGTTTCTTCACTTTAATATTTGCTTAAATCTTAATGTTTATCAGGAAAAACATGTTTAACTAGTGTCCTTGAATTAAGTTGTTTTGATCAATATGTTTTCTCAATTTGAAGGTCAAGGTTGATTTTTGTTTACAAGTAAAAATTCCATTAAGATGACTCATATTCTAGAACATTCTGTCATGTGACCAATCTTTATATATGCCATGTTTGGTGGACATTTATTCAGTTTTGACATTACCATCAGTCTTGTAAAGAGCTATTACAGTTGTGAAAATTCATTACAAATTCTAAGAGAGGAATTATTTTAAATATTCATTGGATTATAACAGTGCTCATAAACTTTTGGATTTTGGATTTTTAATTGATGATTTTGGAAATTAACTGAACTTATTCAGATATTTTGGAATACTTCATTTTGACATCAGCACATCAAAGATTACTAGTACATCAGGACTTTGGAGACCATTAGCACATCATAACATTCAAGGACACAGCCGTGAATTCGGAACATTCTATATTTAGGACTTGTGATTAGAACAATCATTCTTATTGGATTATTAGGATTTCAAAACACATTACTGTAAGTGACTTTTTGATTTTTCATTTTAATTATCTAGTAATAAATTGCTTGTTGATTTTTACTTGATTTGTTGGTTTCACTTTCTTTCTGTTACATTTTTCTTAGACCATAGAGTCGTAACAATATGTAATATGGAATCTTTCTTGTAAAGGGAACTACATCTACATGAACTCAAGGTGTGTGATCATACTTGGTATGATGTTTCAGGAGGATGAGTAGATGACCATGATGTTTTTAAGTTCTAAATGCAGTCCAAATGGGTGGGTGAGTAGGGGTGCAGTGTTTTCTCCTAGATGTGATTTCATGAATCCCCACAAAATTTAATCAATTCCCCTTTAAAATGAGTGAGCAGATTAAAAATCATACTCATACAATTTGCCGTGAGTCTAACAAAACCTGCAGCAATGCTGCCAGGACATTTCTTATGAGGGAGGTCCCCACACCTACCTCCAGAGGTGGGGAATCATGGATAGAGGGAGAGAGAATAACAATGCCAAATGAAAGCTGATGGATGACAACATATATTATAAGTTATCTGCATACCTAATTTAAAACAAGCATTTAATGATTTTGTATCACTTCTTTGACAATAAATATATAAGGTATTTGCATACCTAATTTAAAACAAGCATTTTAATGATTTTGTATCACTTCTTTGACAATTAATATATAAGATATATGCATACCTAATTTGAACAAGCATTTTAATGATTTTGTATCACTTCTTTGACAATTAATATATAAGGTATATGCATACCTAATTTGAACAAGCATTTTAATGATTTTGTATCACTTCTTTAACAATAAATATATAAGGTATTTGCATACCTAATTTAAAACAAGCATTTTAATGATTTTGTATCACTTCTTTGACAATTAATATATAAGATATATGCATACCTAATTTGAACAAGCATTTTAATGATTTTGTATCACTTCTTTGACAATAAATATATAAGGTATCTGCATACCTAATTTAAAACAAGCATTTTAATGATTTTGTATCACTTCTTTGACAATTAATATATAAGATATATGCATACCTAATTTGAACAAGCATTTTAATGATTTTGTATCACTTCTTTGACAATTAATATATAAGATATATGCATACCTAATTTGAACAAGCATTTTAATGATTTTGTATCACTTCTTTGACAATTAATATATAAGATATATGCATACCTAATTTGAAACAAGCATTTTAATGATTTTGTATCACTTCTTTGACAATTAATATATAAGATATATGCATACCTAATTTGAACAAGCATTTTAATGATTTTGTATCACTTCTTTGACAATAAATATATAAGGTATTTGCATACCTAATTTAAAACAAGCATTTTAATGATTTTGTATCACTTCTTTGACAATTAATATATAAGATATATGCATACCTAATTTGAACAAGCATTTTAATGATTTTGTATCACTTCTTTGACAATTAATATATAAGGTATATGCATACCTAATTTGAACAAGCATTTTAATGATTTTGTATCACTTCTTTGACAATAAATATATAAGGTATTTGCATACCTAATTTAAAACAAGCATTTTAATGATTTTGTATCACTTCTTTGACAATTAATATATAAGATATATGCATACCTAATTTGAACAAGCATTTTAATGATTTTGTATCACTTCTTTGACAATTAATATATAAGGTATATGCATACCTAATTTGAACAAGCATTTTAATGATTTTGTATCACTTCTTTGACAATTAATATATAAGGTATATGCATACCTAATTTAAAACAAGCATTTTAATGATTTTGTATCACTTCTTTGACAATAAATATATAAGGTATTTGCATACCTAATTTAAAACAAGCATTTTAATGATTTTGTATCACTTCTTTGACAATTAATATATAAGATATATGCATACCTAATTTGAACAAGCATTTTAATGATTTTGTATCACTTCTTTGACAATTAATATATAAGGTATATGCATACCTAATTTGAACAAGCATTTTAATGATTTTGTATCACTTCTTTGACAATAAATATATAAGGTATTTGCATACCTAATTTAAAACAAGCATTTTAATGATTTTGTATCACTTCTTTGACAATTAATATATAAGGTATATGCATACCTAATTTAAAACAAGCATTTTAATGATTTTGTATCACTTCTTTGACAATAAATATATAAGGTATTTGCATACCTAATTTGAAACAAGCATTTTAATGATTTTGTATCACTTCTTTGACAATTAATATATAAGATATATGCATACCTAATTTGAACAAGCATTTTAATGATTTTGTATCACTTCTTTGACAATAAATATATAAGGTATTTGCATACCTAATTTAAAACAAGCATTTTAATGATTTTGTATCACTTCTTTGACAATTAATATATAAGATATATGCATACCTAATTTGAACAAGCATTTTAATGATTTTGTATCACTTCTTTGACAATTAATATATAAGGTATATGCATACCTAATTTGAACAAGCATTTTAATGATTTTGTATCACTTCTTTGACAATAAATATATAAGGTATTTGCATACCTAATTTAAAACAAGCATTTTAATGATTTTGTATCACTTCTTTGACAATTAATATATAAGATATATGCATACCTAATTTGAACAAGCATTTTAATGATTTTGTATCACTTCTTTGACAATTAATATATAAGGTATATGCATACCTAATTTGAACAAGCATTTTAATGATTTTGTATCACTTCTTTGACAATTAATATATAAGGTATATGCATACCTAATTTAAAACAAGCATTTTAATGATTTTGTATCACTTCTTTGACAATAAATATATAAGGTATTTGCATACCTAATTTAAAACAAGCATTTTAATGATTTTGTATCACTTCTTTGACAATTAATATATAAGATATATGCATACCTAATTTGAACAAGCATTTTAATGATTTTGTATCACTTCTTTGACAATTAATATATAAGGTATATGCATACCTAATTTGAACAAGCATTTTAATGATTTTGTATCACTTCTTTGACAATAAATATATAAGGTATTTGCATACCTAATTTAAAACAAGCATTTTAATGATTTTGTATCACTTCTTTGACAATTAATATATAAGGTATATGCATACCTAATTTAAAACAAGCATTTTAATGATTTTGTATCACTTCTTTGACAATAAATATATAAGGTATTTGCATACCTAATTTAAAACAAGCATTTTAATGATTTTGTATCACTTCTTTGACAATTAATATATAAGATATATGCATACCTAATTTGAACAAGCATTTTAATGATTTTGTATCACTTCTTTGACAATTAATATATAAGGTATATGCATACCTAATTTGAACAAGCATTTTAATGATTTTGTATCACTTCTTTGACAATAAATATATAAGGTATTTGCATACCTAATTTAAAACAAGCATTTTAATGATTTTGTATCACTTCTTTGACAATTAATATATAAGATATATGCATACCTAATTTGAACAAGCATTTTAATGATTTTGTATCACTTCTTTGACAATAAATATATAAGGTATTTGCATACCTAATTTAAAACAAGCATTTTAATGATTTTGTATCACTTCTTTGACAATTAATATATAAGATATATGCATACCTAATTTGAACAAGCATTTTAATGATTTTGTATCACTTCTTTGACAATTAATATATAAGGTATATGCATACCTAATTTGAACAAGCATTTTAATGATTTTGTATCACTTCTTTGACAATAAATATATAAGGTATTTGCATACCTAATTTAAAACAAGCATTTTAATGATTTTGTATCACTTCTTTGACAATTAATATATAAGGTATATGCATACCTAATTTAAAACAAGCATTTAATGATTTTGTATCACTTCTTTGACAATAAATATATAAGGTATTTGCATACCTAATTTAAAACAAGCATTTTAATGATTTTGTATCACTTCTTTGACAATTAATATATAAGATATATGCATACCTAATTTGAACAAGCATTTTAATGATTTTGTATCACTTCTTTGACAATTAATATATAAGGTATATGCATACCTAATTTGAACAAGCATTTTAATGATTTTGTATCACTTCTTTGACAATAAATATATAAGGTATTTGCATACCTAATTTGAAACAAGCATTTTAATGATTTTGTATCACTTCTTTGACAATTAATATATAAGATATATGCATACCTAATTTGAACAAGCATTTTAATGATTTTGTATCACTTCTTTGACAATAAATATATAAGGTATTTGCATACCTAATTTAAAACAAGCATTTTAATGATTTTGTATCACTTCTTTGACAATTAATATATAAGATATATGCATACCTAATTTGAACAAGCATTTTAATGATTTTGTATCACTTCTTTGACAATTAATATATAAGGTATATGCATACCTAATTTGAACAAGCATTTTAATGATTTTGTATCACTTCTTTGACAATAAATATATAAGGTATTTGCATACCTAATTTAAAACAAGCATTTTAATGATTTTGTATCACTTCTTTGACAATAAATATATAAGGTATTTGCATACCTAATTTAAAACAAGCATTTTAATGATTTTGTATCACTTCTTTGACAATTAATATATAAGATATATGCATACCTAATTTGAACAAGCATTTTAATGATTTTGTATCACTTCTTTGACAATTAATATATAAGGTATTTGCATACCTAATTTAAAACAAGCATTTTAATGATTTTGTATCACTTCTTTGACAATTAATATATAAGGTATATGCATACCCAATTCAGTTTGCTGAGATCATAAATATTCTTCTCTGAGTTTTATTACTCTGCTTCTTCAAAAGCCTTTGCAAACTGAAAATTATTTATTTTTATTATACCCCCTTTTATTCGTATAGTCATCAGTTTATTTACTGTTTCAGATGTTACCTATTCCTCAGAGTAGTGTGAATTTGCTTTGAGTACTGAGTACTGAATAATTGTGCATTGGGTACAACAAAATCACAGGAACCACAGGTAATTTGTGTGATCGTTACCCCTTGGATTTTAATAGTTGCATGACTCTCAATCATTTTTGTGTGAAACCCATGATCTTACGGTCTGGCAGCATCTCTGAACATGTTACCTTTTATTCATATTTCAATCTGACCATCTATTAAAGTGCTTTAGTTCTAGATCAACTGCCAAAAAATCATGGTGATATTTTGCAACTGAGCAATGAGACACTTTCATTGATTATCTAGTTATTAAAGTCCTTTTACCTAAAGCACTTGGTGAGACTGTGCAATGGCGGACATGTAGTTTTCAATATTCAGCAGTAATATCTCTGCTATTATGCTATTACATGCAGTTTTCAGTATTCAGCAGTAATATCTCTGTTATTACATGCAGTTCTAATGCACCTTTGTGTGAAAATCCTAGAAAAATTGAGGGGGTGGGGTGGATATTTTATATTTGTGATGGTTACCATCTTTTTTTTTTGGTACTGTTTATCCAAGAAATTTAGTCTAATATTTTTAGTTCTCTTTCCTGGAAGTCTTCACTTAAAGCCATCTGACCATAGGTAATTAAGCTTAACACTAGTTTCCTGATCCCTGGTGTGTTTTAAACTACTGATGCAAAGTTTAGAGTACCAGTTTTTGCAATTTTCTTGAACATCAAAGTATGTGAATCTATCAATCAATTAATCAATCAGTTGATCAGTTTGTCGGTCTCTATTCTCTTTCATGACAGTATTTGTATTGAGACATATATATATTGAAAAATGAACGTTTTCAAGCCTTACCTGTATGCCTGATACAGTAAAGTAAGGAATTTCAAATTTGACTTCAATGGGAGGTTTTCCATCCACATCCTCTGCCACAACACTGGGCAAGCTGAAATGTGCCCGCATCAAATACTCCTTTCCTCCCTAAGGTAAAAAAGAAAGAGGATGATAAATATAATTTGATTACAAAGTCTTCAAAACTTTGATAATACCATATTTACATGTGTACAGCTGATATCCATCTGGCAACAGCATAGACCCAGATCTGCCATTGTATCATACAGTCAAGCAGATTATGGTCTCTGCTGTTAGTCTGAATCATAAGTAAAAAAAACAACAATATAAACCTGATTTGCCAGAGCATTATGCTGCAGCAGATGCAGTCCAAGTGTCTGAAACTCTGTGATTGTTGACATCAGAGCCAATTGTCTACTTAAAAATCAAAATTATGCCATCCCAAACAAAGGGTGATGTTTGCTGACCTATATTTCAAAAACTAGAGTCCATGGAAATGTATGGCTTGCAAAGTACATGGAAATGTATGGCCTGCAAACTACATGGAAATCTATGGTTTGCAAACTACATAGAAATGTATGGTTTGCAAACTACATGGAAATTTATGGCATGCAAACTACATGGAAATGTATGGTTTGCAAAATACATGGAAATGTGTGGCTTGCTAACTACATGGAAATGTATGGCTTGCAAACTACATGGAAATGTATGGTTTGCAAACTACATGGAAATGTATAGCTTGCAAACTACATGGAAATGTACGGCTTGCAAACTACATGGAAATGTATGGCTTGCAAACTACATGGAAATGTATGGCTTGCAAACTACATGGAAATGTATGGCTTGCAAACTACATGGAAATGTATGGTTTGCAAACTACATGGAAATGTATGGCTTACAAACTACATGGAAATGTATGGCTTGCAAACTACATGGAAATGTATGGCTTGCAAACTACATGGAAATGTATCGTTTGAAAAGATTGCTGGTTTAGTTTATTTATCTTTTTGTCAGGCAATTATTATGCATGACCTCACTCATACTGTCTCTGTTAGGTTATTTTTGCCCATACCACCTTTGTCTCAACTGTCAAAACTGTTATTAAATAGGAGATGACAGTGGTATGGGAATAATATCACCGAACTGAGATTAAATGCGTGATGTCATGCATACAAATGAGTTGGCATGAAGATAAATAAGCAAGCTACTGATCTCTTCAAGTCACACATTTCCCTGGATCCTTGCTTGCGAAATATAAGCTGGTAAATGCCGCCCCTTGTTGGGTGACATGGTCTACAGTGCATGTAGATGTATGCTGTTTGCAACTGGGTGTGCAGTACATACAAGGGAATAGTGCAATTTTAAAACTTCCTTAAAAAGGTGAAAACTGTATCAAGGGAGATTGATTTTAAAGAAAACAATGACAATTTTTAAATAAAGTATTCTTAGTATAATGAATCACATTTGATAAGTTAAATCATATTATGTTGCATAGTACCAATGAGAGCTGCTGTTCTAAGCTAAAAAGCAATTTGACAATACAACAGCAGAAAGCTTCCTAAGTTCATAGAAATATAAAATTTATTAGGCGTTTAGATCATTATCCATGTCTGTGTCAAATCCAAAAGGTAATGAGAATAGTTGCAATATTGGTGCTTTCATGTTTGTGAATTATTTAACCTTGTGTGTGATACACTGTATGATGATTGGCCTTGTTCTTTGTGCAAATACAGTAAAACCTGTCCTAATGGTCACCTTTATTCAGCGGTCATCTGTTCACAATGTCCAAATTTCCTATATAAATGTTCCACAACATGTAACGGTCACCTAACCAAACAATGGTTTCTCCCTGCCTTAAGTAGTCACTGGTGTGTATCTACAGTGACCACTCACACTCATTCTTTTGTTTCATGAGAAAGGCATTGTTTAGATAAAGCAATATCATGTGAATCGATGTGCAAATATTTCTTATCTCACTTGTACTCACCATACTCCAGTCACATTGATAGCGTAACTCAAAGGTGTCAATATGTCAAATTAGAAAACAAGACAATTTTTATCATAAGGGTAGAGGGTGAAGCAATTCGTTTGCTGGATGGTGGGAAAAGTGGTGGGATGGTGGGATGGTGGGAAAAGTAGTTGTGTTATCGCAGCACAAATGGAAGTCAACTTTTGTGCCAGTGTGACAGGTATAGTTTGATATCTTCATCTATTTGCCTGTCAATTAAAGCTATCTCTAATGAAAAAAGTTCATCTTTGAGAAGAGATTCGAGTTACATCCCTTTTCATAAGGGTCAGGGGTCATTTAATATTTAAAACTTGTCTGTAAAGACAGGCCAAGTTTTGGTTCATGGGTCACAAAGATTAGCTATATATGCCTTCTTTTGATTTCCAATCAAAGGCTTCTCACATAAACCTCCTGTCTTTTGATCTCGGCAAGTTGAGCAAGTGACTATTCCAGATATTGTTTTGAAAGCGTAAACAAACTAATATTAGTGACTATTTTAAGTCAGTGATGATTTAATTTATAGGATGGATTAAAGTGAGCAGGGTACAGTAATCTTGTGCGGAACATAAATTTGGAGGAGAACAACATATATGCGTAATTTATGATTTTGTCATATAGTGCACATAAAACAAACTTGATAAAGTAATAATAACGATAATGATATTCGGTGCATGGTATTTGTTCAAAAACCAATTTTAAAAGGTGAACCTGTATACAGAGGTCACCTGTGTACAAAGGTCAATTTTGCCTTTTCCCATGGGTGCCTGCTAGTGACAGGTTTGACTGTACCTTAAAATATTATTATCTTTTCACAATTTATTGCTAAGGATTATCAAGATATACTTTGATACAATATTGTAAAGTGCTTTTCCAAGCTTTCATTAATAGCTATGCCAGTAAAGACTTCAACTGACTCTTTTTTTTTGACAAAGTAAAAAATTATGAAACAGCACTGATTTCTTTGCTATTTGGAATCTAGCACTTGTCCCATATAAATCTCAGACCATGTTATTCATGTTAATCAATTCAAAGAGACAAAATCTAATTATTTACTCCTATATCTCATAAGATCCAAGTCTTCATTACATCTGCACATATAATTTGCCGAAACATTCAAAGGAAAATGAACAATAATTCTCCTATGTGCCTTGGGAGGCACGGTGGCTTAGTTGTTAGCATGCCAGACTCACAACCGAAAGAGTGTTGGTTCAAATCCTACCAGTGGACCAGCGTGGGTCAGCCACTATGGTGTGTCCTTGGGAAAGGCACTTTACTCCAACTGCCTCGGCACTAAATAGCCTATGTGTGTTGCTATGCCATAAAGCACCAAACCAAACCAAACCAAATCCTAGATGCCTTGAATGAATATACTAAGTAAATGGAGTCTGGTCTACAAGAGTTGCCATGATGGATATAGATGTGACAACACCAGGTCATATCAGGTTTATTGCCAAAACCTTAGACAACTGATTTGTTGTTCCAATAAAGTTTATTTTGGAACTGTCGAAAATAAAAAATTACACAGAACAAGAATACAGTCCTACCTGTTTATCTCGACATCCTCAGGCCCAAGGCAATATTGTCACATAAGAGGATGTTGAGATAAGTGTTGGCGGGGAGAAGCAAATTTCTCTTTGACCCGCATACAAATGAAATTCGTATGTGACCTGTTGTCAGTGAGTAGGATTTACACTATGAGTAAATAAACCATGGAAATTTTGAGTAAATGAAGACAAAACGTGTGAAATACTTGTATATTGACAAGTTATATTTTTGTTACCTTTGTGTAATAATATCCATAATGCATTAAGTACATGTATGTGAAAAATCCATGGATTTGACTATAGGTCACATATTAGAAAATTCATGTATTGGTCACATCCTGTTAGAAAACACATGTATAAAAAAAATGGTAGTCTTTGTTTGATCTATATCCCATTGTCAACCAAAACGTTTGACTAAACAATTCACTATGATATTCATTGCCGCCAGTAGCACATGGCTGTATAGTTGTTATTTACATGCTACATGTACTTAAATTGGCCTAGATTTTGGTCAACCTAAGACAACTGTGACCATCTTACTGAGGCTACCAAGGGGATGAGGCTATTCATAGGGAAATGAAAACCTGTCAACAAGTTGGTTTAAACAGTATTTAGTTACAGAAGTCATCGTGGAGCATTAAAAGAAACTTTAACAGTACAATAAACGTGTTTCAATCACCGATCACTTTGGAAAATGCAACAATCGATCAGATTTAATTACCTTTATTCAAGTTTGGTGATGACTTCATTTGATGAAGGGTGCATTGTTTTTATTAAAGATCGTAGTCGGCTTGCTTTGATGAAAGGTGCATGCATTACAGTACTTAAGTTGCTGTGGAAAACCAACTGTGGAGGACCAAACAAATGCCTGTTTGTTAATCCAAGGGCAACATTAAAGCCTGGTGGCAAAATAAAATAATTGTTGAACAAAGTATGGGTCAGAACTGGCAGCTTGTTGACATAAATGATCCGTCTGCAACATTAAAGCCTGGAGGCAACATCAAATAACTGTAGAACAAAGTATGGGTCGGAACTGGCAGCTTGTCGACATAAATGATCTGACTGCAACGTTAAAGCCTGGAGGCAACATCAAATAACTGTAGAACAGAGTATGGGTCAGAACTGGCAGCTTGTCGACATAATGATTATAAAACAAACAATTTGTTTAAGCTGTAACCAAGGGCTTCTGTCGACATGTGCATTTTTTTTTTTATCTCGAGATCGACATAAACATGACAAATTTGGTAGTAATAATAGACAATGTGACCAGGACTTTGCTTTTTTGTCAAGACAGGTGGCTTGTCCGCATAAGTGATGTCGATAAAAGTGGGTATGACTGTATTAAACTATACAGTAAATAATTAAAGATATATTAGGTACTCCAAAGTGTTTTCTCAAACTAAAAAGAGCAGGTTCTGAGTTGAATCGCTAGACAGATCTCTTTAATATGAACACATTGATATCAAGTTTAATCTTGAACTCATATAAATAACAAAGTTATTTAAAAAAATTCAATCTGTGAACTTGGAATAATTTGGGTCAAAATCCCAATTGAACTACACTCCAACTTTGGAGGATCATATGTGTAAAAAATACTTTATGCCAGAGGTCCCAAACTGATTTCTTTCTTAACTTGTATACATAGATTACACCCAATTGTTTTAGGCCTCTACATTCTCAAATCACTGAATAATCTGACTTCAAAATTAACGATTTCATCAATTTGTCAAATGGGACAAAAAGATAGAAAAAAGGGCAGTTATTCAAACGCTTAAAATATTTGACCCAATCATGCTACAACTATCAATATTATATTAAATTGTTTGTTATTAATTGATGTATATATTTATAATGCTTATGATGCAATGAAACCTATGTTTTAATAGATAAACATGGATACACATGACAAATATTTTTACAATCCAAACACACACTTCAACCAGAGACACGTTTTCTTGAGTCTTGAGACTGTTTTGACTATAATTAGAAAAATTAAAAACTTACAGACAATTTAAAAAACAAACACAAAACACTATACATCACTTTACTGTCTAATCTACTGACTCCTAGCTTGGATTCATAAGATTTTCTATACTTTTTTTATATATATTTAAATTATAGCAATTTTTTTATGTTTTTTGTTAGTTTGGGGCTAATGAGTTTAAGACACAACAATTAATTATGACATGGAGAGATAATCAAATGAATTTTGCTTCACACTAATCTTTACTGAAAAAAAAATTCAATTTCCATGCTAGTAGTACTGCAGGTAAACAAAGCGGTCACGCGATCACCATTTTTATAACAAGTACTTTAAGTCTTAAAATAAAAAATACACTACTAAACATTAGAAATATCTATCCCACACAACACAAGTGCAGACATTAGGGCTTAGCTCATTTATCAAAAAAAATATATTTTAGTTCAATTTCAATGTCTGATTTCAGAGTTCATATGAGTAAGTGCTATTCATATAAGTGACATAAAAATAATTAAAATTTATCAAAAATGTAAAAATAATAAATAGAAATGACAAAAAAGAAATTAGTTTACTGTTCAAGCACCCTTCCATCACTCTCAATTCTGTTTCTCTGCAGGATGGCATGGGATTTTCCTCTCCAGAGGTACTGGGCACGACAGTCGCCATTCTGATATGGCAGTACCGAATATCGGATATTAGTAGTGCACTTCGACCTTTTTGTGGAAGTTAGCTATTATCCTACTTTTAAAATTAAAAGCACTTAAAAGAACACATTTTAATCATTATTTTCATTGGTCACATGAGCATCAATGTTTTTCTTTTCAATGTTTATAATGACAACAAAATTTTCAAAGCAAAAAAAAATATCTTTTTTTATTCTTTCCATAAACATTTTTTACAAAAAGAGAGCTCTATCATTTCTCTTTTAGCTATGAATGCATTTGACAAAGTTATATAGATGGCTGTCTTCTGCAAAGCATTTGAGAGAGTTGGATGCTGTGCTTAGGTCGCTTAAACTTGGAACATGATGTTTTCGCCCTTTTAGGTCAGCCATTTTAAAAATTTGTAGTAAAATAACCACAGTGTCTTTTAGAACATTTTATTTGCAGAACGATATAAGAAGAATACAAAAATTCATAGAAGTAGTTTTTATTCTTGAGTGTCACATGAGAGATTAGATATAAGAAGTGGAAGATGAGCAAAAATCGGCCTTCAGACATGCTTTGGAGTACCTAGATATATTCAGATTATGAAGATTCACATGGAACCAGTCAATAAAGCTGTAAACTTTGTTCAATGCACTCTTGAAAGCTACAGTTTTTCACTAAGGCAATATAACTATGACTGATTTCACTATGTAGAGGAAAAAATGTTATTAAGATATTCTGAGATACTGCTAAGACGTGTACTTTTTAATATGAAATCAAATTATATCCAAAATCCAAAACCTTACTAACCAGTTTGTCACAAGCAGTTTGTTTTCCTTTAATACATTTGAACTAGACTTATGAATACTGAAATCCAGATCATCCATAAAATTACTAAGTCTACAAATACATGTATTATGTGTATAAGGCACTAAAAACTTACTGGGAAAGACTTGATTGTCCATATAACCGCACTATTTTCTGGGACATATTTACAGCTACCAACTGTGGTTTTGAATTTTGGAGAATCTGCATCTGCAGGGACAGGAATGACAATCTCTACATTGTTGGCAGTGGACCGCCTCTTAAACTGACTCTTGGCCTGCAAGTTAAGAAATTAAAAATATATAAGGATTAACATTCCGAAAAGCCTGAAGGCTCCACTATATTCAAAATCATTTTTTCCTTGAGCCACAATGACCTTGGACCTTTTGACCCCAAAATCAATGGGTTTCTTTCATACCTAAAGTGCAAGCTCTTCACAAATTTTGGTCAAGGTATGTGGTCTAGAACTAAGTTATTGTGCATAAACCTTTTTTTTCTTCTTTCAGTCATTGATCTTGGCTATTGACCTTTTGATCCCAAAATCAATAGGCTTTTTTCTTACCCAACATGTAAGTTATCCACAAACCTTTGAGAAGGTACAAGGTCGATAACTAGAATTTTTTTACAGAAACAATTTTTCATCCTTCAGCCACAGTGACCTTGACCACTCTTTTCACATAAAAATAAATGGGTTTTTTTCCCCCTTTTCCCCAAGTATAAGCCATCTACATTGTTTGGCCAAGGTCAGTGATGCAGAACTAATATTATTGTGTAGAAACCAATTTTTCTTCTATCAGTCACAGTGACCTTGCCCTCTGACCTACAAAAATATTGACTTCCTCCTTACCCAAAGTGCAAGCCATCCACAAAGTTTGGGGTTCATATACATGATGTAGAACTGATATTATTCTGCAGAAACTATTTTTTTCTTTCAGTCAGAATGGCTTTGACCTTTGATATTTTGACCCCAACATTGGTTCATCCTTACCCCAAGCGCAAGCTAGCCACAAAGTTTGGTAACTGTATATGGCAGAGAACTCAAGTTAATGTGTGGAAACCATTTTTCTTCTTTCAGTGACCTTCACCTTTCACCTTTTGACCAGAACACTGATAGGTTTCTTTCTTACCCCAAGTGCAACCTATCCACAATGTATGGTAACAGTAGATGGTGGACAACTAAAGTTATTGTGTAGAAATAAAATTGGCAACAGACAGACAGATGCCAGACAGACATCATAACATAAATACATTCTGCCTTATGGTGGGCATATAAAAAGGAGCCTACTACTGTGGAATTATTAGAAAAAGTATTTAATAGTTTTATATTTTTAGGTAATCTATACAATAAGAGTATTGTAACAGCAAGTGATCACACATGCAGGTTATCAGCAAGTGATCACACATGCAGGTTATCAGCAAGTGATCACACATGCAGGTCATCAGCAAGTGATTACACATACAGGTTATCAGCAAGTGCTCACACATGCAGGTTATCAGGAAGTGATCACACATGCAGGTTTTCAGCAAGTGATCACACATGCAGGTTTTCTGAGAAGCTCTGAGCTCCTGAGAATCAGATGTCCAGATTTAGTGTTTAAAAATACTCATTTTCATTGAAAGTAGTACAACAGAGAGATATATATATATATATATATATATATATATATATATATATATATATATAGAGAGAGAGAGAGAGAGAGAGAGAGAGAGAGAGAGAGAGAGAGCACTTGTGTGATTTTAGCAGAATCAGATCAATGTTATGTACCACAAAAAATTTGGAACTCTGTTTAAAATGGTCAAATATTACTCATGATTCAGAAGAATATATTTTCAGGAACCTTATAAAGTGTGAGTCAGGATATATCTTAAGATTAAGATTAGGTCTATGTCACATTTCAGGATGTGTGAATTATTCATAGAGGCTTTAAAAACTTTTGTAGAAGATATTTACGAGTACAGTTTACATAGATTAAGATCAGGTGGGGCCTCATAGGCAGGCAGTTCAGAAATTATGGACAGATTATTTAAGAGCCGTGGAAAATGGCACTCAGAAACTGATGAAGATGCTTATGTAAAGGACAGTTTATCTGACTGACTTTCTTTCAATGAATCAGGGTCTATAATGATAGATTAGGATAATCCACCCACCATTAGTTTTCCTCTGGTTCTTTAGAGTTCAGCAATTGCGTTTAGTTGTGAGTCATTGTATTGGATTGCTGTTTTTTTTTCTGCAGATGGTTATTCCAGAAGTCATATTTTAGTTGGACAAATTCATCAATTGAAATTGAAATTACCTTCTCCTGGAATAGGTGTCTGTCCACAGGAGATGCGGTGATTCGCAAGAAATAACCAGTTTTACATGTGCATGTTCATTCAACATGACAGCACCAAGGAGTTAACACAAGTGAGATTTTTTTAGGGGATGAACTACCCGTAGTTTCATAATTGTTAAAATATGTCACCATTTTATAAAAATTATTGAAGAGTTTTTTTTATTACTTTTTGGTAATATATGAAATGATGCAATAATTCCTGTTGCTTGTATTTTTTTACATTTGTCTGAGCATTTATAATGTGCATGATAATATATTACAGATTTATTGATATCTTGTATTACTGGTGTAGAAAGGCTTGATTTACACACTCTTGAAATTTGTTGCTTTGTCTGACAAGTTTTGACATGATGTGCCAAGTTTATCATGAGGTGTATTGTAAAGATAATAAATCAACGGCATTCTGGTCATTGAATTTTTATCCTGATGGGAAATTCCAGGAGAAGGTAGGTTGCCTTCCACTTTCAGGTTCCTATCTTCAATGTGAAGGTCACAGGTCAATAGTTTTTGTTCTCTGATTCCGCTTTATAACTCAAAGGCTGTATAAAGTACAAGGATGAACCATGTTACATTTATTTTTGTCAATTTAATGGCATGTGACATAGAACAGACAGGATGCACCTTCAAGCTTAAGTTGACATGTAAAAAATGTGTACTTCATTTGTACCACTTTATTACTCTAATTCCCTCTGAAACAGAGCCATACAAATTGGTTACATTCCATGTCTATCCAGTAACTCTACAGCTGTGTCACAAAAGCCAGAGTTCATTACTGTACACTTTTGGTGACTTCACCACAGTAGTTCATTACTGAACACTTTTGGTGACTTCACCACAGTAGGTCATTACAGTACACTTTTGGTGACTTCACCACAGTAGGCAGGGGACAAAAATTCACTTTATTTGCTTGTTTGCCTTAAATCCCCCACCCCCCATTTTTTCTCACAGGTGTTGAGAGAAAGATAGCACTTCATCATCAAGTTTTAATGGTAGTCATGGTTGTAATCTACAAGAATTTTCACAATACACTTATTACAACATGAGCAAATAAAAAAGTGGGTTTCTGTTTGGAACCATACTGATATCTATGAAATAAAATTTGAAAAGCTTGATATATAATACTGTTCTTCAGATATATCTTCAAATCTTATTTTTGATTTGTATAAAAACTTTCTGCTTCTCCTCCACATAATCATCTATACCATCATCAAGCATCACCATTAACTTACCTTAATCATGAATTCCACTCTGCTGTGCACATGCCTCTCTATGACAGATTCCACCCAGATCAAAGGTTTCACCTGCAATCGCAACATTAATGTATAAGATTTGTAACTGCTACATTAAAATGTCTATAATAAGTGGCTGTTTCTATAAACATACAAAATACCAGCATTTTCAATCAGTCTCTGTTTATGACAACTTGAATCTCTTATCCATGAGACTTACCAATAATCTGTTTATGACAACTTGAATCTCTTATCCATGAGACTTACCAATAATCTGTTTATGACAACTTGAATCTCTTATCCATGAGACTTACCAATAATCTGTTTATGACAACTTGAATCTCTGATCCATTAGACTTACCAATAATCTGTTTATGCCAACTTGAATCTCTTATCCATGAGACTTACCAATAATCTGTTTATGCCAACTTGAATCTCTTATCCATGAGACTTACCAATAATCTGTTTATGACAACTTGAATCTCTGATCCATGAGACTTACCAATAATCTGTTTATGACAACTTGAATCACTTATCCATGAGACTTACCAATAATCTGTTTATGCCAACTTGAATCTCTTATCCATGAGACTTACCAATAATCTGTTTATGACAACTTGAATCTCTTATCCATGAGACTTACCAATAATCTGTTTATGACAACTTGAATCTCTGATCCATGAGACTTACCAATAATCTGTTTAAGACAACTTGAATCTCTGATCCATGAGACTTACCAATAATCTGTTTATGCCAACTTGAATCACTTATCCATGAGACTTACCAATAATCTGTTTATGACAACTTGAATCTCTGATCCATGAGACTTACCAATAATCTGTTTATGCCAACTTGAATCTCTTATCCATGAGACTTACCAATAATCTGTTTATGACAACTTGAATCTCTTATCCATTAGACTTACCAATAATCTGTTTATGCCAACTGGAATCTCTGATCCATGAGACTTACCAATAATCTGTTTATGACAACTTGAATCTCTTATCCATTAGACTTACCAATAATCTGTTTATGACAACTTGAATCTCTTATCCATGAGACTTACCAATAATCTGTTTAAGACAACTTGAATCTCTGATCCATGAGACTTACCAATAATCTGTTTATGACAACTTGAATCTCTTATCCATGATACTTACCAATAATCTGTTTATGACAACTTGAATCTCTTATCCATGAGACTTACCAATAATCTGTTTATGCCAACTTGAATCTCTGATCCATGAGACTTACCAATAATCTGTTTATGACAACTTGAATCTCTTATCCATGAGACTTACCAATAATCTGTTTATGCCAACTTGAATCTCTTATCCATGAGACTTACCAATAATCTGTTTATGACAACTTGAATCTCTTATCCATTAGACTTACCAATAATCTGTTTATGACAACTTGAATCTCTGATCCATGAGACTTACCAATAATCTGTTTATGACAACTTGAATCTCTGATCCATTAGACTTACCAATAATCTGTTTATGCCAACTTGAATCTCTGATCCATGAGACTTACCAATAATCTGTTTATGACAACTTGAATCTCTGATCCATGAGACTTACCAATAATCTGTTTATGACAACTTGAATCTCTTATCCATGAGACTTACCAATAATCTGTTTATGACAACTTGAATCTCTGATCCATGAGACTTACCAATAATCTGTTTATGACAACTTGAATCTCTGATCCATGAGACTTACCAATAATCTGTTTTATGACAACTTGAATCTCTGATCCATGAGACTTACCAATAATCTGTTTATGACAACTTGAATCTCTTATCCATGAGACTTACCAATAATCTGTTTATGACAACTTGAATCTCTGATCCATGAGACTTACCAATAATCTGTTTATGACAACTTGAATCTCTGATCCATGAGACTTACCAATAATCTGTTTATGACAACTTGAATCTCTGATCCATGAGACTTACCAATAATCTGTTTATGACAACTTGAATCTCTGATCCATGAGACTTACCAATAATCTGTTTATGACAACTTGAATCTCTTATCCATGAGACTTACCAATAATCTGTTTATGACAACTTGAATCTCTTATCCATTAGACTTACCAATAATCTGTTTATGCCAACTTGAATCTCTGATCCATGAGACTTACCAATAATCTGTTTATGACAACTTGAATCTCTGATCCATGAGACTTACCAATAATCTGTTTATGACAACTTGAATCTCTTATCCATGAGACTTACCAATAATCTGTTTATGCCAACTTGAATCTCTGATCCATGAGACTTACCAATAATCTGTTTATGACAACTTGAATCTCTTATCCATGAGACTTACCAATAATCTGTTTATGACAACTTGAATCTCTGATCCATGAGACTTACCAATAATCTGTTTATGACAACTTGAATCTCTGATCCATGAGACTTACCAATAATCTGTTTATGACAACTTGAATCACTTATCCATGAGACTTACCAATAATCTGTTTATGACAACTTGAATCTCTTATCCATGAGACTTACCAATAATCTGTTTATGCCAACTTGAATCTCTGATCCATGAGACTTACCAATAATCTGTTTATGACAACTTGAATCTCTTATCCATGAGACTTACCAATAATCTGTTTATGACAACTTGAATCTCTTATCCATGAGACTTACCAATAATCTGTTTATGACAACTTGAATCTCTTATCCATGAGACTTACCAATAATCTGTTTATGACAACTTGAATCACTTATCCATGAGACTTACCAATAATCTGTTTATGACAACTTGAATCTCTTATCCATGAGACTTACCAATAATCTGTTTATGACAACTTGAATCTCTGATCCATGAGACTTACCAATAATCTGTTTATGCCAACTTGAATCTCTTATCCATGAGACTTACCAATAATCTGTTTATGACAACTTGAATCTCTTATCCATTAGACTTACCAATAATCTGTTTATGCCAACTTGAATCTCTTATCCATGAGACTTACCAATAATCTGTTTATGCCAACTTGAATCTCTGATCCATGAGACTTACCAATAATCTGTTTATGACAACTTGAATCTCTTATCCATGAGACTTACCAATAATCTGTTTATGACAACTTGAATCTCTTATCCATTAGACTTACCAATAATCTGTTTATGACAACTTGAATCTCTTATCCATTAGACTTACCAATAATCTGTTTATGACAACTTGAATCTCTGATCCATGAGACTTACCAATAATCTGTTTATGACAACTTGAATCTCTTATCCATGAGACTTACCAATAATCTGTTTATGACAACTTGAATCACTTATCCATGAGACTTACCAATAATCTGTTTATGCCAACTTGAATCTCTTATCCATGAGACTTACCAATAATCTGTTTATGACAACTTGAATCTCTGATCCATGAGACTTACCAATAATCTGTTTATGACAACTTGAATCTCTTATCCATGAGACTTACCAATAATCTGTTTATGACAACTTGAATCTCTTATCCATGAGACTTACCAATAATCTGTTTATCTCTAATGAAATTTCTCAGGTTCAATCTGATGGTCTTCTACATGACTGTCGTATCAAATACCGTATGTACTCGCTTATAAGTCAAGTCCAACTGCAAACTGCACAGACCCAGATCTGCCGTCGCATAATGCTGCAGCAGATCTGAGTCTCTGACGTTTTTTATGAGTAATCAGTAGAACAAACAACACAGACCCTGATCTGCTGGTGCAGGGTCGATGTTGTTTGCAGTTGGACTCGACTTATGAGTACAGACAATACCAATAGGTGAACTAGGCACACGTTCCTTCAAACATCTGATCATGGGCACAAGGTGTTTCATAGTCTCTTTCACTAACTTACTTGTTCCAAATTGTAGTACTTTTCCAGTTTTACTTATAAGGCATCCCTTGTGTCTCCATGTGATGCATTTTGTTTTATGTATTATATCTATTTTGTTAAACAAGTGTATCTTATCCAGTGCTGTGTCTTATTCAATTCTTGTACAATTTTATTAATTACTTTATGGTGCATGAATAAATAATACATTAAATAAAATTAATACAGTGCTTATCCTCTTATAAAGTCAACATTTCTGCAGGAAAAGAATGGGCCTTATGAAAAGTGTGCCTCTCACGAGGGGAACAAAATGCTTTAAACATGTACAATATTTTGGTGTCAGAGGGGCCTCCCAAGATGGAGAACATTGTTGTAAGTTTCAGTTAGTTTTTATAAGAATACAAAATTCTCTTTATGAAAAATTACAGTAGAAAAATAATTATGACTTTGGTGAATTTGAGGCATGTAAAATAATTAGAAGGTGAAAAAAAACATTACAAACAAATGAAGAATGTATAATATCACTTTTTTTATTTGTCTACCTACATGTATATTCAAGATTTTATGATGATGAAGGTAGTAAGTAAATGAAAGAATGACTGAAAAAAGGAAGAATAGAAAGGAAGATACTAAAATCAACAATTAAACAAGGTTTCTAGAGGACACTATGTCTCACTCGAAAACAGCAATAAAATCATTTTTTATACAGTACTGTAGTATCATTTATTTTCGTGGGGCTCAATTTTCGTGGTTTTGTAAAAAAAGACATTTTCGTGGGTACTTAAATTCGTGGTTTTGCCTGTCAAAGTTTGCATATTACTAAGTGTTTAATTTCGTGGTTTAACCTCTACAAATACCCAAATATAAAGAATAAAAAAGAATAAAACTCTGCCGACGCAAACGGCAGTCACTTGAATGTTTATAACAGTACTTTCACATGTATAAGCACAATTCAAAAACCTGACCAGTTCAATACTGACACTGTTTTTGTCCAAGTGAAAAACATCAAAGGAAGCCGATGCAGCCAACAACATTAAAACAATACTACCGCCTCTATGATCACAAATAACACACATGTCAAGGTCAATCACTTACACCGTGTTTTCGTCTGAGTACTCAACATCAAAGGAAGCCCACGCAGACTACAACACTAAGTCAATCGGTTATTAAAGTATCCTGTATGATCTCTAACTGAAACCACTATCCATAAAGGAAATAAAACACGTGATCGGCTGCCCTTTGCTCAATGCAATCAACAGACAGTGGCAATATTTGATTCGTCTTGAGCCCATCAATGTGAGAAGATGCTAACTAAATTGAAAGACAGTATAATCACGCGTTTGTTTGTGCCTGCCTCATGTACAGACCAACTTCAACCACTAGACTTGACAATAAATAAAGAGTACAAAGAATAATTAAAATCACACTTCCACAACTGGTATGCTAAACAGGTCATGGATGCCGTCATGAAAAATGGCAGATGCTATTTGTGACGATCACTGATTGCAACCTCATTAATCAAGCCAATTCGGGCTTAATGGATAATTGCAGCTCACGTGACAATGAGTGAAAGATGTGACCTAATTATCAGTGGTTTGGAAAAAGCTGGACTTTTTTAATTCTGCAATTTGGGGATTATTTACCTGACAAGCATGTGTGTGTACATGGAGACGTGTTTGACACAATGTTGATACAGTGGCTTTGTCCGAAAATCAATGAAGTGTGAGCTTTAATACTCTGCTGTAATTAGTGTATATACGTAGTGTTTCATTAATAATAGTGCTTCAAGCAATAGTTCTAGTATTTTACAGGCTTGTTGTTCTTTTGGATTAAAAATGCATGGATAAAATGAAATGTGGTTTCAGGAGGATTTAAATTGTTCAACAACAGTTGTACTCGAGTGAAGGATCGATTTGAATAAGTATTTAATTTAATTTTCATATACTATTATTTTTTATTATTCTTTCTTTCATTTTCAACATTACTAGTGTTAGAATACCTTGTGCTTTTTCTCGTTTCTTTCTATCCTTACTTATCTCGCATATCGATTTAAGGCAGTGAGTGGAAATTACAGCTATCGGATATCTTATCGACACGTGTGCATTGAAACAATATAAAATGCTTTATAATTCTTTTTTCAAAGGTTTAAAATAAAACAAACACGTATAAAAGCTAATATTTTATTTCCAAATTACAGTATTGACGTTGATTTATGAAATACTAGTAGGTTCCTCAATCTCTAGGAACGACACACAGTAAGAAAATGATCCGGGATGGGTGGGGGTGCGTCATCATCATACGTGGCTAATTTTTCGTTGGGCATTTAAATTCGTGGTTGGGGGCAACAACGAAAACCACGAAAATTGGTCCCCCACGAAAATTGATGATACTACAGTATGCACAAAGTGTATTGATCATATTTGACTCATGCTGGTGAAGGGTGCTGCTGAGTGTACCTCAGTGAACTATGTGAAGTCTCCCATCTCCAGCTGTACTTTTCTCACCAGGTGTACCTTTCACTCAACTCCACTTCAGGAGTAGATTTTACATGGCCAGTTTGACGATTACCTCTATATCCCTAAAGGACTTACTGCAGGTTGTTTCACCATAGGTCATAAATCAATTAAGTCTATTACTCAATAGCACAGTGCAGCTCAGGCCGGACTCCATATGTAAATCCTTAAGATTTCAGTGTGTAGTGCAGTGTACTTCAGTGGATACCACACAGACATGAGTGGAAAATGGTCAATACACTTTGTGTGCACTGTAGCTCTCAAAAAATTAAACACAAAATCTTAATAATGTTAATGCCACCTGTATACCTGCTACATTAGGCAAGACTAAAAAAGTTTTTTAAAATTCCTGATCTAAGTGAAAGTTTATTGAGAATGCAATCAAATTCTACTACATGAAAGAAAATCCTACAAAATCATAATAGCTGATGTATATGAATAATGTATATTTCATCACATTAAGATGGTCTTAATGCAGTGTATTTAATGACACCTATATGCTGTAATTCTCTCAAAAACAATAAACAGATGCACACAAAATCTATAGAAGTGATCGTATCTTACATGAGTCGTTAATCTGTATGACATCAGCTCAAACTCTCCATCAGGTGGTACAAAGGAAATGGTCCTGTCATTCTCAAATCGTGGCAGACGGACACACTGATGGAATTTAACATCTTCAAGCTCCACAGACTTGCTCTTTCCTCCTCCAGAAAAATGATAAAAAAAAAAGAAAATAAAAAGATATTACACAGGTGAAAGTTTCCTAAAACAGATATTTTTGGAATCAAAACTTTTGAACATTTTGTAAAGGTGGTCAATATAAGAAGGTTCAATTAGTATTAGAATGCCCTTAATGGTACCAAATATTTGGCCCATCTACAAAGGAGGCTGAGTTATGATGGGGCCAGTTAAATGAAGCTACACCCTCATTCAAACAAGAGTCCATCACAGGGACTGATGCTACTATCCAGAAAGAATATTTACAGAATTCAAGAAATGAGCATGTCTTCTTTTTAACTGCTGAGTGTTGAAACCATCTCTGATATTCTTAAGTGATATGATTTTCAAATTAGCCACTGTGGTGGCCATATTGGATGTAAGATCAATCAGCCCCATTTTCATTTAGGACAAACTAGACACCATTAGAAGACTTTTGGTGAAAACCCCATGTTGATATGACCATCCAATAACAATAACATGATTTTCAAGATGGCTGGTGTGGTGGCCATATTGGATGTCAGATTGGCACCATTTTTATTTAGAACCAACTAGACGTCATATGAAGTCTTTTAGTGAAAACCTCATGTTAATCTGTCCATCCATTCAAGAGGAGTAGCAATAACAAGATTTTCAAGATGGATGTTGTGGTGGCCACATTGGATGTCCAAGCAGCACTATTTTCATTTAAAACAAACTAGACATGATAAGAAGTCTTCTGGTGAAAACCCATGCTGATATGGCTTTCATTTAGGACAAGCAGTGATAACAAGCTTTTCAAGATGGCTGACATGTTGGCCATATTGGATGTCTGAGCAGAACTATATTTATTCAGAACCAACTAGACATCATAAGAAGTCTTCTGGTGAAAACCCCATGTTGATACGACTTTCCATTCAGGAGGAGACACGATAGCAAGATTTTCAAGATGGCTGCCATTTTCTAAATTACCCCACTTTTTGACCTTGGGCCCTACTGTTTCCAATCCTGGAATGAACAATGAATATGTACGTGTCTCACTTTATCTCACATGAGAAGTCATATTCAAAATCATGCAATGGCTGTAAATACTGCCACCACAAAATCTGACAATTGACCAAAGACTCAAGTCATATGGACCCTAATATTTTAGCTTGAAAATGTAAACTAAAATTCAATCATGCAATGTATCTCATTTGCAAACCATGCTGTAAGTGATGGTATAGGATTTTCAAAAGACCATAAAAGAGATCGTAACACTGTTGATGACAATGACTATGCTGCTGGAAAATTACCATATATACTCATGTATTACCCGAGTCCAAATGCAAACAACATAGACCCTGATCTGCCATCGCATATTGAACCAGCAGATCAGGGTCTATGTTGTTTGTTCAACTGATTACTCCTTACAAACTGCACAGACCCAGATCTGCTGGAACATTATCCGATGGCAGATCTTGGTCTATGCAGTTTGCAGTTGGTATCGGCTTATACACAAGTATATACGGTATATTTATGTCGTACTATTGGGAAATACTGGAATGGCACACAATATTACTATTTTATCGCTGTTCCTTGTTACTATTTGCAACATTACAAGTGAATTAAGTAATTATTTATCGCCCAGAAAAATATTCTTTGCTACTGAAAAGAAAAAAAAAATCCCAGTCCTAATATGTTATAGCTCATGAAAACCAAAATTAACTATGTTTTACTCACTTCCTGTGCTTTCAAAAAGAACTTTGTCATTCAGCCCAAGTCTCAATTCTGGCATCCCAGAAAGGTAAACTCTCATTTTTATGCATCCAACAATCTCACTCCGCAACACATTACTATTTGCACTCACCTGAAAATTACAAATACAAATGTTTACTAATGTTTTTCAAAGAAATATTTATGGAACCAAATAATTACAAAACCATATGCTTAACATTTTCATAGATACAATGTATAAGCATACACATAACATTTTCATAGCTACAATGTATAAGCATACACATGATATTTTCATAGCTACAATGTATAAGCATACACATAACATTTTCATAGCTACAATGCATAAGCATACACAACATTTTGATAGCTACAATGTATAAGCATACACATAACATTTTCATAGCTACAATGCATAAGCATACATAACATTTTCATAGATACAATGCATAAGCATACATAACATTTTCATAGCTACAATGTACAAGCATACATACGATATTTTCATAACTACAATGCATAAGCATACACATAACATTTTCATAGCTACAATGCATAAGCATACACATAACATTTTCATAGCTACAATGCATAAGCATACATAACATTTTCATAGCTACAATGCATAAGCATACATAACATTTTCATAGTTACAATGCATAAGCATACACATAACATTTCATAGCTACAATGCATAAGCATACACATAACATTTTCACAGCTACAATGCATAAGCATACACATAACATTTCATAGCTACAATGCATAAGCATACACACGATATATTCATAACTACAATGCATAAGCATAAACATAACATTTTCATAGCTACAATGCATAAGCATACATAACATTTCATAGCTACAATGCATAAGCATACATAACATTTTCATAGCTACAATGCATAAGCATACACATAACATTTTCATAACTACAATGCATAAAGATACACATAACATTTTCATAGCTACAATGCATAAGCATACACATAACATTTTCATAACTACAATGCATAAGCATACATAACATTTCATAGCTACAATGCATAAGCATACATAACATTTTCATAGCTACAATGCATAAGCATACACATAACATTTTCATAGCTACAATGCATAAGCATACACATAACATTTTCATAACTACAATGCATAAGCATACACATAACATTTTCATAGCTACAATGCATAAGCATACACATAACATTTTCATAACTACAATGCATAAGCATACACATAACATTTTCATAGCTACAATGCATAAGCATACACATAACATTTTCACAGCTACAATGCATAAGCATACACAACATTTTCATAGCTACAATGCATAAGCATACACATAACATTTTCATAGCTACAATGCATAAGCATACACATAACATTTTCATAGCTACAATGCATAAAGATACACAACATTTTGATAGCTACAATGTATAAGTATACACATAACATTTTCATAGCTACAATGCATAAGCATACACATAACATTTTCATAGCTACAATGCATAAGCATACACATAACATTTTCATAGCTACAATGCATAAGCATACATAACATTTTGATAGCTACAATGCATATGCATACACATAACATTTTCATAGCTACAATGCAATTGCATACACATAACATTTTCATAGCTACAATGCATAAGCATACACATAACATTTTCATAGCTACAATGCATATGCATACACATACCATTTTCATAGCTACAATGCATATGCATACACATAACATTTTCATAGCTACAATGCATAAGCATACACATAACATTTTCATAGCTACAATGCATATGCATACACATACCATTTTCATAGCTACAATGCATATGCATACACATAACATTTTCATAGCTACAATGCATAAGCATACACATAACATTTTCATAGCTACAATGCATATGCATACACATAACATTTTCATAGCTACAACGCATAAGCATACACATATAACATTTTAATAGCTACAATGCATATGCATATACATACCATTCTGCCTCAGAGACTTGTGAGATAAAATCTACTCTAAGATTATTATTCGTGATATTGAACAAATTAATATTATTGGTAGAAAGACTGATAAATATCCTGTGTGAAAATATGTCCAAAACTATAAAGGCGAGGGGCAAAATAACAGTAAGTTTTGAAACACTATGCTCGAAAACAGGGGTGCACACCTCAAATGTTTTCATGGGCCAGAATCGACATTGACTGGAACTAAGCAGTGTCTATAATAAAAGCATAAGTACATGTGCATAAAGGACACCAGACATGGGCCACACAATATGTGTCGGCGGGCCACATGCAGCCCGTAGGCCATATGTTGTGCACCCCTACTCTAAAAATATGCTCTACTTTTCTTTGAGAATTCTTTTCACTAAATATGCAGATCACAATATGAAATATGGTAAAGTAAATGACCATTCTTTCGTCAATGTCATCCTAAAGTTTCTGAGTTCATCTATCCCAATTATGCTAGCATTACCATAAGTAGAAATAAACTAACTTGAGGTAGACCAGAATCTGTGATTCTCATGAGTGCAGAGATAGAAATGTTTTGAATACTGTTGGAAACAAATTAATAAAAATATCTGTAATCTCCATCACCAGAAAACTGAAGTTTTTACCCAATTTTAAACAATAACACTCAAAGGACAGAGCTGATAATTATCTATATCCAACTTCATACATGGGTGAATATTTAGTACAGAAAAGTCTGACATAGACAGTTTGTGTTAAGAGTAGCAGCACAATAAACAGACTCTGGAGATTTAGTAGTATATAATAAAGCAGTGTTCCACCTTGTTTGAGCCCAAAAGCTATTCTCCCACCCCAAACTGCCAGTGCCCTCCCCCCCTCCCCCCCCCCCCCATTTAACAAATCCCAATATCTTGATCATTGTAGGGGGATACAAGCACATAAAATGTCCCCCTAGACGACTCAACAAAGGTGCAACACTGTTAAAGTCAGGAAAACATTCTGTTTCTTGGTTTTAGGTGAAGTGGGTTACAAACTTATTACCAAAACAAGAAGGCCCATGATCCAAGCATTACTGTAAAATGTGTAACCTTACCCCAAAATCAAAAGGGGAAAGTGAGCATGTTGCAGAATGAATTGTCTCAGCTTCATAATGATGTATGCAATGTGTGAACAAAATCCATCAAGAGGTTTAGGAAATATAAGCAAATGAAAAGACTTTAACCAAAAACCTTAACATACATATTTTATGACTGTGACCTTGACCCCAAGATCAAAGGGATGAGAGCTCATATTGTGAAATGAATTGTCTTAGCTTTATAATTAATTATTCATCCGAAGTATGAATAAAAACTTTATTGGATTTAGGAAATAAAAGCAAATGAAAAACCTTTAACTAAACCATAATGCAGATTTTCTATGGCTGGGACCATGATCCCATGTCAAAGGGACAAGTGAATATGTTGTAGAATGCATTGTTTTAACTTCATAAAGATTCATGCCAAGTATTATGAGAATTTATCAAGTGGTTTAGGAAATGTATGCAAATGAAAATGCTTAACTGTTGATGCTAATGCTGCCTTCAGTGCTGGAAAGCCACTTCTATGTCTCACTTCCCACTAACGTGGGCTCAACAATAAAATTCTTGTTTTACCAAATATTTACTCACAAGAAGGTTAACTGACTCAACAACATCCAGAAAGACTTCATTTTTTCTGTACTTTATGCCCTCAGATCTCCAAGACACTGCATTTGTGACTGCCATTGGTGGTCTGGGTGCAATCTCAAGCTTGTGACCATCTACTGTTATGTATCTAAAATATAAACAAAAAACACCAATCATTGACTTGCATTTTTATAAGTTCTAAACAATACTGCAGTACATGAATGTAGGACTAGAAATGTGTACATATGCCACAGATGCTCTCATCAATATGATGCAATTAAAGAGCAAAGTTCTAAATCAAATGGGCCATAATTCCATAAAATTATTTCCACAAAATGCTAAATAAATCAAACAGTTACATGGCCTAGGTGTTCCAAATAAAAAGCTTCAATTGAAATTTGCCTTCAATCCATGAAGTCCTTCAAATGTTATTGAGTGGAAATTGCAGGACAAAGTTCAAAAACAAAACAGGGGTCATAATTCCATAAAAATGAACTGAAAAAAAAGGTAAAAACTGAACTTGACCTGGGTCTTCCTCATGTAAAGCCTTATATTACATTTTATTTCAATCGGTGAAGTCAACGAAATGTTCCTGAATGGGAACAAAATTGCAATGCCAAGTTCTATTAAAGACAACTGGGGGCAAGGAGTCTGTTCAATTTTTCCAGAAAATGGTGAAAATCAAACATGACCTAGGTCTTTTTAACATAAAGCATCATACAAAAATTTTTTTTGATCCATTAAGTCCTTCAAAAGTTACTGTGCAGAAATAAAATTTGTGATGAACAGACATGGTGTGAAGGAAGGGACTGACATGGGTAACACAATATGCCCCCCCCCCCACTGAGATGGCATGGGTATAAAAAAAACAGCCACAGAAAAAAGGCACATGGATTACAAGTCAAACTGTGGATCTTATCTAAATTACATGTATCAGTAAGCAAAAGTTTTCAGAATCAACCAGCCCAAGAAAAATGTCCAATGAAGCAAGAACATTTTAAAAAATTGGGGAAAAAACTCAAGAAATACTTATGTGATAAAGTGTACTTTATATGCAACACACTGTCTATTCATAATGCAAATGCACGCCAAGCTTCATGATGACATCTCAAATGGTTTAGAAGATATTAAAACCACACACAAATGTGACAAAGAGGAGACAACTCAGAAATATCTATTCCACAAAGCCAACTTTTGTATGTGACACAAGATCTATTCATTATACGCATGTATATCCTGTTTCATGAAGATGTTTCAAATGGTTATGGATGTGAACTGCACATCAAAGTGTGACACATGCAAAGGCAGACTCCAGTATAACCCATACTCACACACACACTCCATCTCCTAAGGTATAATAAATCCAGTCAATGTTCGAATATCAAGAAATAGATGCTACATGATATTGTCTAACAATGTGACAGGAACTGAAATCTCTATGTACATTTTGTGAAGTTTCAAGTGAACATATTACAATTATGAAGAAAACAATGATTATATTGGGGAAAATAGGATTACATTAAAACATATAAAAATTAAAACACTTAAAAACATAATTATTCTTTTATTGATAGAATTTTTTGAAATTCTCCTTTTTAAATAATTTTGATATCAATTTTTTTTCTGGAAATGACCACATCATGATCACCAAAATTCTAAAATTCCAAGCACGGAAAAACAAGAGATCTGTGGTTTTATCTGTTAATGGCTGTGACTAATATACTACCTGTGTCAGTCCCACTCCCTGGTAATTCTCTAATAAATGAATGACTGTACGAACAAATAAATTGTTCCTAATAACGTGAGTAATAAATTACTAAAACAGTGTTATCCATTGAGCATTACAAATTCACTTGCCTGCTGCCCAGGACAAGCTCAAATTTGGCTCAGACAAGCTCAAGTTTGCAAGGTATTTGCCCGCAGGCAAGTCTAAAAAGTGAGAGAGAGGTCACAGTCAGTATCAATACTTTATGTTTGGCAAGTTTTATACTCTGCAATCTCACCACAGTACATATATCAGTGCCTTTATTTACTATTTACATGTACTGCATTCTTCTATTACTTAAATGCCCACAATTTCCTTCATCTATCAATCCTTTATTTTATATGATACACTGTCAAAGTCTGTAATTTACATCTTGTAGTCAATGTCAAATCCAGTAACACATTTTTTCGTCCAGACATGATAATGTGAACAAATTTCCTATTTGAAGCAAGTTTTGACAAACAAGGAATAAATATTTATATTTTAACTTATCAGTTACATTTAAATTGTAATATTTGTAAGTATACTGGATTCGCTGACTTTCAAGTCTTAACCTAGTTAAGGGTAGTTTGCGAGTAGGCTCCAATTTGTGCCAACCTTTGCAGACTCTCAAAAGTTGCCTTGTCAAAGATTGTTTAGATGCATGTTGCCAATTTCAAGGTCATTAGGTGATATCTGATAATAATCTAACTCATGAGATTTATTTTACAGGACTGGTGTATCTGGAAATAAAAGACACTTGTCTCTAGTGATTAGCCATGTGAATTTCTTTAAAAGTGCTGCAATCAATTTACCAAAACTCTAGTACACATAAGCAGTGTTTATCATTTATTATTTACATAATAATTACAGGAGATCGATACATGCTTACTGTTTGGTAAATAATCAAATGGATAAAAAAAAGTGTTCTCAAATTATTCTCAAAAGTTGGCTTGTCAAATATTGTGTTGATGCATATCTCTGATTTTAAGGTGACTATGTGATAATTGTTGGGTAAATGAATAAAAATCAATGTTCATATGTTGAGGCAAGCTCAAAACTCCATGAACAAGTTCAATTTTCCAGTCAGCTTAGCTGATTTTTATAAAATTTGTAAAAAGCTGATCTGTGATTTTCATTTGACCATTGGCTTACAGCTCATTTATGCTCTTAAGAATACCTTCCTTTCAATAACAGAGGCTTAACTCAAGCAAAAGATTATCCAAGCTTTATTAAATGATAATTCAAATATTTATATTCTTTAGTAAACACTGCTTGATGGTCTGATGTTTCTATACGGAAAGCATTTTGACAGAAGGCACATATATGCCAAGTTTTCCCAGATTAAATAATGGTTAGGAGTACCAAACCTAACATATTCAATTTAATATAACACAGCCACCCCCAGTAACCTCCCATTCTGCCCATCTTTTCAAATTACAACAAAATTAATCAGTATAATTTACTATTCTATGGAATATATCTATCATTAACAAATTCTTGCGGAAAATAGGTCAGGTTTCATTTGTTGATTTCTTAAGTTTCCCCTCTGTTAATTTTTCGTGTAGTACATCCTCAATTAAATATACTGTAAAAAAGGCAGCTCATGCTTGTATAATGTAGCTGAAGCATCTACCTCTGAAATAACACTCTTAGGCCAAATATAGAAAGTGACAGCCCAATGATTGACAGGTCACCCTTGTTCAAAGACTTTTGATGCCTCTGAAACTGCGTATAATTGATATTGTTTCAACTATGTACTTCCTATCTGATAATGTATCTGAGTTTTTTGTCCACATATTTATGTTCTAACAAAACTTGCCACGCCATCTGTTGAAAATACTGAACCAAATTAATATTTTAAATGAAACTGTGATTATTATGTTAGCCCATTATCTATTCTTGGATTGAAATGTCAATCTTAAGGATTAAACATCTGTGGACAACTGCAAACAGTCATTATTCATTTCAAACAAACTGAATATTAACAAAGATCTGGTATATATCATTGTGGTTTTCCATTAGATTCACTCATAACCCAACTCACATTTGCCAAGAAATAAGTGTGTCATCATCCACTGCAGCCTGCCCACTCTCTCTTCCTCTCACACATGAATTCATTAATTTTATATCTTGCTTTTTTTATTTTACATTAGGTTGATAATAAAATCAGGAGTTTTTGATATTCTAATTTTATCATATTGAGACAGCATGCATACACTCCTGTAGCCATGATTTTTAAACTTATCTTTCACTATTCATTTTCTTTTCTCTTTCCATTATACCAGAGATTCAATTTTACATTTTCTTTCCAAAGGGATTAATTTAATATAGTAAACATTAAATGTTTATGAAATCTTTGTAACCTGCAGTAGTTATCAACAAGTGCTTGCAACCTACTTTCTCTCTCTCTCTCTTATTCTTTGACATGTAAATAGCAACTTACCAACAATACCATAAATAATTTTTATGCAATAAATAATACTTTCAACAAACGTCTTTGCCAGTGAAGCAACATTTGATATATGACAGCCATCCTAAAAAATTTAATATTTAAATACAATTTGCTGGTTTTTCACCTGACAAGATAAAAATTCCATGCATTGAAACAAATGTTTGAATCTGAGAAATAACGGAGGTTGGAATTTATGCAGGAAAAATATATTTAAAAAATTCAAGAAAAATGTAATGGCTGCAAAGAAATCTGACTTGAGAAAACTGCAGAAAGTTTGTAAGCACAAATAAATGTAGGCTTACAGTAGTTTTCTAGACTTTAACGTTTTTTCACAAATTATGATATTCAAATTCTGACCTTGGAGCTACAAAGAGTCTTTTATATTATTATGCAAAGACAGATCTGGTCCTATGCAGTTTGCAGTTGGATCAGATTTATATGCAATATGGCATATTTGTTTATAGAAATATTGGAATACATTTCTTTACTTACAGTAAATTTGCAATCCTTTATAATTGTTTCTTTATTTTATTTTTTCTTCATGTCACTGGTTAATTGAAATTAACCAAGAATTTAAAATAAAATAAAAAATTCATTAAAAAAAAAAAAATTTAAGGCTGTGAATGCTTAACATTTTTAAGGGTTAGAACATTTGCATTCATACAGCAATCATCACTACTATATAAATCAATCAACAGAAAGCCATTATTTGAATTCATTGGCTCAGTTGAAAAGATGATGTGATCTATATAGATTCCTTGACTTTTACATTGAAAACTCCTTCTGAGGTGTTGTTTCTGTGTGAATGTGTAAATAAAAATGTTCACCTTTATTCTTAAAATTTTCAAACATTAATTTTAAAAATCAATTATTATGATTTTTGACAATTTTCGAGTAGTAAACTTAATTCAAAGTAATGGATATTTTTTCATATAAAACACTAGCTGAAGTAGACGGAACCTACTCCTGTAGAATTTTGCTATCAGTTGTCTGGGGAAACCCAAAGTCCATAACCTCATCCAACAGTTCATAGATCAGGACAAAATTGTCTCGGATACTCTCTTCCTCCAGCTCCTTAAAGTATTCCATGAAAATCTGGAAAATAAGGTATTTTTCATAACGGCAAATTTGATTAGTGTTTTAAATGTATTTTGTTGTTTAAATGTATTTTGTTGTTGGTGAATTCTATGACAGTTCTCACACCTCAAAACACACACTATAGCCGGATCCAATGTTGGTATTATGTAGTCTTCAAGGTGAAGGATACGGTTGAACCCATAGAAATTTTGCATGGGCAGCTGCTTGCTCTTGAATGCAACAGAACCAGGAATCTAGCTTGGGACCACAGGGTTGTAAACTTTAAGCTTTGCTGCTAATCCAGATCTCTGTAGCTCTGATTATAGGTATAGCTGTATGATGCAAAAGTTTTAAATCAAGAATCCATTCAAGTATTGTCAATTTCTAAGATACTGTAGGTTATTTTGACTAAAATGAGTGACAGTGCAACAAAAGAGTTCCTGCACTGAAACAAAATTTAAATCAAGGTAATGATAATACTGACGTCTTGAAGGATTCACAAAATGCTACATTAAACATGATCAAAGTACTGACAATACTGATGTCTTGGAAGATTCAGGCAATGCTACCTTAAACAGGATCAAAGTACTGACAATACTTACATCTTGGAAGATTCAGGCAATCCTACATTAATTAGGATCAAAGTAACTACAATACTGATGTCTTGGAAGATTCACGAAATGCTACATAAAACAGAATCAAAGTACTGACAATACTTACATATTGGAAGATTCAGCAATGCTACATTAATTAGGATCAAAGTACTGACAAAATACTGATGTATTGGAAAATTCAGGTAATGCTATACTAAACAGGATCAAAGGGGATAAAAATAACTTGTGAAATATTGATAATTATGTTCCATTTGCATAATCATAAATAGTGTTGCACCTTGGATGACCTGTCAGGAGGACATTTTATGTGCCTCTGCTCCCCTATAATGATCAATATATGGGGATTTGTTAAATTTAGGGTGACACCTGGTAGTCTGGGGTGGGAGAACATCCACTGGGCTTGCTCAAGGTGCAACACTTTAAGCAAATACCAATATCCATCTAAATACATGCAGGGTTGAAGCATTCTAGGATTTATTAAATTTGGGCACTGTCCCCCCCCCCCCCCATTAAAGTCGAAAAAAGGGGGGCCAATCTGGTCATAGTTAGGGCCTCTCAATAAAGCATCAAAAAGGTAACTACAATAAAAGCAGAACAAGAGCAAGTGCTATAATGTATCCCTTTTTTTCACTAGTGTTAAAACATGAAAATGAAAATCCATATTCTCTTTCTTTAGCTCATGTTTTTCATGTTTTAAAGTTTTAAAGTTTTTTTACACTTGCCAGTCAAAAAAACCATTATCAGGCTGCATTTTCCCCCAAACTGTCAGTCAGTTATATGTCCATCCTTAAATTTTGAAACACCAATGAATGTTTGAACTTTGCTGTCACAAGAAACTACAACTGAAATGAAGAATCTCCATCAACATTTACACACTCTTTCTTTGAACTTAAACAAGGAATTGCGAGTCGTGTAGAATGTGCAGGAATTTCTATCATTAGAGTCTACACTGATCAGTCAAATTCATCTATAGAACAAAATGACAGAATAGCATGGATCAAGATCTGCTGGTGCATTATATGATGGGGGATGGGAGGGGGGAGGGGAGTTGACATCTTACTGCCATAACAATCAGTGCAGTGTAGCTCTGCTCCAACAGTGTTGACAGGAGTACTGGAGGCCAAATTTTAAAGAATATCTCACATACTTAACAGTCCAAATTGACACTTTTGACCGACTTAGAATCTAATTACTTTATTCATATTGTACTTACTCTGATGCATTTTTCCTTATGAAAGAAAATCCTGACACAATTAGGTGGTTGTGTTTTTTAAGCTCTGTTGATTGCCATTTCAGTTGTTTGAAGAGTGATGGTAGCCATGGAATGCCAAAGTCAGTTGAATTAAGGGTACAATTTCTTTAACGAAATGAATGTATCTAATCACATTCAGCCAAATATGATTAGACATATTCATTTTGTAAAAGAAACAAAAGCATTAGTTCAAACAAATTCTGCATTCCTTAGCTACTATTCCTCTTCAACCAAATGAAATGATGGTCCTCGATAGCAACACTGTACATGAGCAAAACAGGTAATTTCTCCATTTTTTGAAAATAAAGCACACATGATTCCTGAAAATTTGTGCCAAAACCTTACTTTCTGCATAATTATACCTGCACAGAATAAAAGTTTTCTGAAAAATTGATTTTCACAATCATGCATCCAAGATGCAACACTGTATATGCAATCTTAATTATAAAAGCTTAAAGTCTTTTTTTCTCTTTGTCTCTTATCACAGGATTGATTAAAATTCACAATATTTTGAGAAAATATATAATAAATTACTTTTAATTAGCAATTTCTACTGAAATGACTTTGTACTGTTTCAAGTACTATACAGAAGCTGTCAAACTATATCAAGGGAAGTAACCACTTTAATTAATCATTTCCTCTCTGGATTAAAATGAGTTATGTCCCTTTACATATTTTGACTGGCCTGTCAAGGTTAAAAGGCCAGAAGAGCTAAATACAGAAAGTGCTTTATTATTGGAAACAACTATTCTTAGTAACAAACCACAGACAAAATACCATAGACTTTGAGCAATGAAATCCCTCCAAGCAAAAAAGAACTTTCATTCCATCCATAATGACGTGGAAAAGACAACTTCCTTAAGGTAGTCTGCTTTTGTAAAATCAATACTTAGAGTTCAGTTCAAAATAATGTCATCATTACATTATGATGTCATTGATATGACATCACTTTTGCCTAAGTTCACTGAAAAGCTATAATCTCTGAAAGATACTGGATGTAAAATGACTTGGTTAAAAGTTTTGTCTCTTATTAAGTAATGCAAAGAAAAAATTATGCAGTTTTACCAATCACAATAGCAGACCTGTGAAAGAAAATTATGAAAAAGTAATTGAGACCTTTGGAAATCTTTAGCCATTTATGATCTGGCCATGTGGAAAACCAATGCGATCTCAACAGCTGTGCCATATTGAAAAAAATTCACTCACCAACATACCCTTTCTGTAATTGATACGAGTAGTCTATGATCTTACAACATGTGCAAATTTGATGAATTTTTCAAAACTGTGAACCATTTTAAATTCATAGATATCAAATTTCATGGTAAGGAAAAAAAATATGTATTCATGGGAATCTAATTTCATGCATTTGTCATTGGGAAAAAAAGATAAACTATCGAATGACAATTATATATCTCCATCAAAGATTATACTAACATTCACTTCCATGCACTTTTGAGCAAACAGATTTTTTTTCATATTGTAATAATTAGGTTCATTACATAAGTATTTCATTGCCAACACTTATCATAAATGCAAAAGCCTGAATCAAAGAAGATGCCAACATCCTTTTGCATGCTTACAAGCAAGCAAGCTTAATTACACTGCTACAGTTACAATTACTATTAGATTTTTCAGTATTCTTAAAGACCACTATTAAAACATATAGTTATCAACTCATGAATTAGGGATTAGGTGCTAAAACAAAGCCAACGACAGCAAACAAGCTTTTTCTAATCAAAGCTTATATCTTTTCCATATTCAAACAGTTCTCCTGAAACTGAGTTTCACTTTCTTAACTATCACAGTGGTCAAAGAGCAGAAACTATGAAGTAAAATCTTCTTCCATTAAGAAGTCCATTTGATTGTTAGCTGGAATCTGATACCATGGGAACTCTGTGTGCAACTCACTGCGCCTTAGTGTGATTAAAAGGTGGTAGTGCTCTTTGATGATTTCAAAGCACATCATGGGGACAGGCTGCTGTATCATTTAAAGGAACAGATGAGTAGCAAGCTCCTGATTTACCTGTCATGGCTCAATTAAATTAACAAGACAGTAGAGATGTACTCTCAGATGAGGTTTTGATCAACCTGAAAACATCTACCCTTTAGCCAATTCATGCAAAGTGGATTATCTCCACACATCACAAAGTGTTACTTTGGGCCAACAAAATTAAAATGGGCTTTGAGAAAGCAAGACTGATCCACGTATTGCTTCTTTGACAATTAGTTATATGTGTGAAACACTTTTAGTAATAACAAGGTGCTCCTGTTCCGTTTATAGTTGAATAGTGCATAGTACATGTAATCAACACAATAAAAAATGCAATTAAACTTTTTTAATTCATGAAATGACTAATGTTTGAATCAGACATGGTAGCTGCTTAAACATTAATGTACATATTCGGTATGGAACAGTATCTAACAGTAAACAATAGTGACTTTGTGATCGATACACTTTGTTTGACAGTTTCATGGATAAACACGGACTACATTATTTGAGGTTACATAAGCTTAAAAGAAGTACAAACTGTGAGTGACATTTAATTTTCTTGAACTTGATTGCTGATACAGTTCTAATATATTTCCAGATTTCATTGACTGTATAAAGTTTTAGTGAATATTAATTATTATAAATGAATGCAATATGTGCTTCGGGAAGTAAAGAAGGACACAAACTGTGAGTAATTCTGTAATGTATCATGGTATATATTTTTCAGTATTATAAATATCATTGGTATCAAAACAACAACAAAAAAAGTGATGCTTTTACGTTCCCATATGGTGTGGGGAGAGGGGGTGAAGGAGGGAGAGGGCACTTTACCTTACTCTAAGTGAAGTCATCCATGAAGTTTAGTCCAGCTCTGTAATGTAGAACTAATCTTATTGTGCTAAAACACTTTGTCTTCTTTCAATAACAGTAACTTTGACCTTTTGCCAAAATCAATAGCCGTCTTCCTTACTTTATGTGCAAGATCCTGAAAATCGTATTCAGATCTTTGATATAAAACTAATATTGTTGTCCAAAAACCTTTTTTTTCTTCTATCTGCCACAGTGACCTTGGCCTTTGACCCCAAAATCAATAATCTTCTTCCTCACCCCAAACTTTTGTAATGGTAGCTGGTGGAGAGCTCAAGTTATTATATGGAAACAAAATAGGGAACAGATGGATGGATGAACAGACAGGTGGATAGATGTACATCATACCATGATAAGCTTTGTCCTATGGAAAAATGGTCATATCAATCAAATAATTAAATAATAATCATGCCATTTTGAACACCACAATAAACATCATTTTTACAACTGCAGACTACCTTAACACATATCTGTGTATAATGTACAGCTAAATACGAATACCATACACCCAGATCTTCCGTCACATAATGCATCAACAGATTTTGCCCTGTATTCACAAAGCTTCTCAACCTCAGTTCACACTCAATTTCAAAACTGCTTCTGCCACAAGTCATATTTGTTAAACTGTCACAAAATTAAATATACATATATAACAGACATGTGTATCAAAACATAACCTGGAAATCTTGCATGTTTTACATGCTATTTTTTATTTATTGTAAACTGTACAAGTTGGCACTCAAGTTAAGAAGCTCCGTGAATATGAAGCTAAGATCCGAGTCAAGTAGGTCTATGCTGTTTTTTTGCAGTAGGGTGTTATACACAGTAACACACACACAAACACACAGACACACACACTGTATGACAGTACATAAGGTCAATCATTACCTGTACTAATTTATGCAGGAATGAAAAAACCAATGCTACATTGGCATTCTTCTTGGAAGTGGCCACTAGATACAAATTATTGTACTTGGTGTAGAAAAAGGCAGTATTCCCATACTGAATGATGGGAGTCATGTTTCCCTCTTCTTCCTTTTCCATCACCAGGGGCATGAACTTGTCAATGACGGACATGTCAATATCTCCACGATAATTTCGACATATCATCACCTGAAATTAAAAACTATGTGAGCATCTCACTGTGACAAACATAAAGTTAACATTCTATGTAAATGCAATGTTTATGTTAAGCATGTAACCTGCATTTTTGATCAACTTGAGACCTGGTTTTTGCAGAATTTACATTTAATTTAACTGCATCCTCATAATTCTTAATATGTTCAGATGGTTCTTGACAATTAAGTGCAATCTGCACTGGCCAGCAATTTCCATCACTGACACATTTTCTTGCTTCACTTGTTCCCTTGCATTTTTTTAAATTTTATAATTGTTAAGACTTCTTTTCATAAACTTAGAAACTGTAACTTGCATGATGTAAGTGGGTCAGAAAAATAGGAAAATATAATATAATAAAATAATAAATATAACATAAAATATTGATCAACATGGACAAAATACTATACTTGTTCTATCTGTCAATCCCTGCATACCATTATAATACAGTCAATAACCAATTCCATCAAAGGCTTTGTGTAAATAATCACGTAACCCTACCTTAATAAAGAGATATTTATAAGCTTAAGTCACAAGATATCTTGCTTCTGTTGACAAGAGTCACCAAGGCACTTATGATAAAGAGTACAGTTTTTTGCTTTGTATTCTTGATTTTAATAGTACTTTGAACACATCACTGGCTATATCATGCTGATGAAATGGGAGCTAAGTGCCTTTCCCCTAAGACAAACCAAGGCAGCTGGACAGGAATCAAACCAGTGAACCTTGGATTACAAGTCTGATGCTCTTCCAACTGAGCTACAGCCACTACTGATAAAGAGAGCAGCCCTATATTGGTGTGTGACACAAACTAATCCCAAGATGCAACCATGCAGCAACCTTGGTGGAAAGCATTGAATAAATAATGCAAATAAAGACCAAACAAAGCTTTTAATAACTGCGGAATCAATTATGGAAAGCATGTCAATGTGACCCAGTAATGGTGCATGCCACATATATCTTCATCCTAAGATACAACCACACTGCAACTTTGATGTCAAAATATCATGAAAATATAGCTCAGACATGATTTTTTTTAGTGACGTCAAAAATCTCTTGGAATTGGAAAGCATTCCAAGGTGAAGCAGTGGGGGGGGGGGGTCTTCTCTTTTTGTGACAAACACCAACAACTCTACATGCAACTATATTGCAACTTCAGTGTCAACAGAAGCAAAGATATTGAAACAAGAATCTAGACATGACTTTTAAGAAGTACTAAATAAAACTTGGCAAGTAGATAACAAAAATCCATTCTGTGTTTGCATCACACAATTCCTTTACAATCCAGGTCCCAGGGAGAAAGGAGGAATGTATATACAGACACATTGATAAATAGAATCCTGTATACTGCCAATTTTTGCCACATCACAATGAATGTACAAAACTGTATAAATTACTACCGTATATACTTGCATATAATCAGATACCAACTGCAAACTGCATAGACCCAGACCAGTCGTCGCATAATGCGCTGGCAGATCTGGGTCTATGCCGTTTGTAAGGACTAATCAGTAGAATAAATAACACAGACTCTGATCTGCCAGCGCATTATGCGACGGCAGATCAGGGTCTATGTTGCTTGCATTTGGACTTGGATTATACTCGAGTATAGATGGAACCTAAAAAAACAAAAACAACATTTACTATGCAATGGGAAAAAGAACTGAAAATTTTGTGTACCTTTCCCTTTACATCCAGGACATACACTGCAGAGGCGGACATCTTGATTACTTTTTCCTGTCAGGCCTCGAGTACTACAAAAAATACAAATTCTTTTGAAACTACATTTTTCTCAGGTAGCTCATTTTAAATTAATGTCATGTGTATATATATATATATATATATATATATATATATATATATATATATATATATATATATATATATATATATATATATATATATATATATATATATATCCAGCTTCCAGGTACATGTATCATTCCAGCCATTGATATTAAAACATCAGACAATCAGAAAAAATTCCAATCTTTAATGGTTATTAGTGGAAGACATTTTTTTAACTAAGCCATGGGTGTCTTCTAGGTTTATTCGAGATAATTTTTACTAGTTCTTTTTGATTTGATCAAACTGTAGCAGGGGATTTTTGCAGTGTTTATTTAAACCTTTGTAAAAAATAAATAATATGTTGTTCATTCTACATTGGTTTGAGGATTTCCAAGACAACCTATTCAATATTGAGCTCATTAAGTGTAGTCAATATATATGGCTGCTCACTTTTTTATTTTTTCAAGTTCATCTCATATAACTTGGTAGAGTGGTGGTCCCCAAACTGTACAAGCATATTCTAAAATAGGTCTAGCCAAACCTTTGTCTTGTGGGAAATATGATTAGTTAGGTCATAATAAGCCTAAAGTATGATTTTGCCATTGTTGAATATTTCTTAAATGTGAAGGTTCCATTTCAGATCACCAGTAATTGTGATGCCTAAATATTTTATCTGATATTTTCTAAAGACATTTATTCTAAGGAATGTGACATACTAATTCTAAGAGGTTTTTTTTGTCATTTGCATTATATTGCATTTTTTTTTAGGTTAGAATTTCAAACCCCATGTTTGTGCCCAATAAAAATTAGACTTCAGTTATAAACAAGAAAAGAACAGTTCAGCTTCTTAGAAATTCAGAATTTTTGATGGCTCACAACTAATCAATTCAGTTATGCTAACAGACATTTGTACCCATGCAGCAAGTTGAAAATCTGTTCTACTGATCCACTATACAGTCTTCTAAATTAGTGCCTGACCACTGCTATGAGTGAACGTCAAACATGCAATGGCCACACTGTTATTATGTCAAATCTTGCCATTCCTGATGGTGGATCAAAGATAAGTTTCTACATTTTGCTTCAAAAAGAAATCACACTTCTGAATTGCTCCAAACTTTACCATTCCAACAACTGAAATAATCATGCTTTGCTTTTCAAGGATTACATGTATGGAGTAAAATCTGACTTCAAAGAAACTTTGTAAACAAATCATGAACTATCAATTAATATTCCACAAAGGCAACTTCAACAGTCTCATGGTAGCCAATGAAGTGTAAGAACTATTGTTTCTTGTACATGCATCTCTGATTTACCTACATGTAACCTCCAAAGAATTGGGTTGATCCACTTAATGTACTTTACCTATGCAAATTAGCCTAATGGACTCTCCCATGGCTATGCTCAAATGACTAGCACTACAAATCACCCTAGATATTGTCAATGAATTAAGTAATCTGTGGGTGATAGTATTCCATGAGCATTAAATATGATACTGCACTAATCATGACTGTTTACTGTTTACGCAGGCTACATGTCATGGGATTATATCATGGTGTCGAATAAAGATATCTCTTTTTAAATGAGAAATGTGTCGGGGTGGGGGGTTAGTAAAAAAATCATGTTTTCATGTGACAGACCGTGACATGGCAGGTATGTTTTGTTCAGGATGGGACCCCTTCTCCAAAGTTCTACCAGATGAACTTGAAAAAGTATGAAAGCAAACAGCCCAATTTGTTACATCCAATTATGACTACGCATCATGAAGTATGACCTGAATACTGGATAAGTTACAGGACTCAGGAAAAACATTAACCTTTTCATCCTGACCAGGTAAAAATTGGCTGTGCAGAGAAAAACTACGTACTCATCCCTGGGCAGTGTAGCTGTGGGTTCGCAGCTTGAGAATAAATATGTGAGCATTTACTACATCTAGTAATGATAACTTTTTTCCTATTTTTAGTCAGTCCAGAACAGGTACAAAGGAAGCTGACTTTGTTTCTTACAAAAGTAACTGGAGCAAGCTTGATACTTAATATGGGTCCAAATCATGAAAATACTGTGTTTGGACACATGGAAATTCCAACCTGTGTGTTTTTATGATGCACGTTGATTTGAGCAGGAGAATCAGTCCTAATTACCCTTGATTCGCCTCTGGATAATTTCCTACTGAGCATGTGCTGTCCCTAACAACTTTATCATATGTGCTAGTGTTTGACATTTGTTAGGCTACAGTTTACATCTTATCAGACATGATTATCACACCTATGTAAAGTCAATATGAACTGGGTGTGCATAATTGGATCAAGGTTAAATTGTTTTGAGTTTATCTTGGACGTTTATGATAGTTAGAGGGGGAATCAGTTATGACTTGATTGGATTAACCTTTGCACAAATATCAGTTTAGGTAAAACTGGAAAATATGGCAACTTGCAAAGTCAGATATCAAAGTGGACAAAATTTAATTGTGTTTTATTGGAGATTAATTTGCTTCAATGGGTGAAACTGTTTAAACATTTGGGTGTTTTAACTAATGTATCATTCAGTAAGAATTTACCAGACATTATGCTAAGTGAGTTCTTTCTTGCTTTGGAATTACTCCTGACTGAACAGCAATATGGAATAGTTTTGTTATATTAGATGTATTTGTGTTATATTAGATGTATTTGTAAACTGTTAAATATCAATGGCTCATTGAAGTATATTTTCCTTTCTGTCCCAGTCTCAGAAACGACCTGCCAGTCAAACATAATTAGAAAGAGAAACACTTATACAAAAATCAGTAATGGCCATGTCTGTCTCACTGTCTGCTTGTATGTTTCTTACAAAATAGTGTAAAAGTGTTTCTCTTTATTCAACATCAGACAAGAAATCTCAAACATATTTCCTTTACGAATAACGAACAATCCCAGTTATGAGCTCATGACTGTCTAATAAATGACTCATGAGATTTCAGTTTTGACTCTTGAGATTTTCATTTCGACTCTAGATTTTGGGGTCAAGGGTCAAATTACTTCAGTTTTCAGATCTATTGAGAACCTTGTGGAGTGAAGAAAGCAGGCTTAAAATCTTCAAATACATGGCCCCTTATACCACACCTAGCCCTCACTTTCTTAATGTTAATCATGTTTCTTCAGAAGTTTGACCCGTGATAAGTAAGAACCAGTGAATGTCAAACTTTTGCGACTTTTCATCTGGTCACATTATGTTATGCTTGCTCCAAGCCACGGTATTTTAAAGACTGTGCAGCATTATTGATACATTGTTGTGCCAAAGCGATAATGCTAGAAGATATTTCTATAAGTATGTCATTATTTTTCACAAGACAAATATTGCTAACTTACATTGGAAAGAAGACATATAAGTGTCCCTGTCTATTCCCACCAAAATTCACACAATTCATAACACTGTAATTTATTTAAAAAGTATGTGCTGTCAAGACAAAAGCTGATTCATCATAATTTAATTGGGGCAATCATATAATAACCTTCCAATTCCTTTTACCAATCAGGAATCTTCCATTTGATAGGTGCCCTTTAGCAGTTCTCTAGAAATGGATATTTGACTAAAATGATTACTTAGTATGAAAGTTGGTGCAAATTGTGGAGATGCTTGGAATTCTTCTTTCAAATCTAAGTCAGCGATATATTTCATGTGAAAAGTAATTACATATTTATAGAAATATCTGCTGGTGTCTTCACTTTAGCATGACAATATATAAATAAAGTGGTTTTGAAAATACATGTGACCTGGGGTGAACATAACACCATCCGACCTGATTAAAAATCACAACATTTTAATATTTTCTCGCTCTTAACTTCCCAAATATCTAACTCATAAAGAGGTATTATAGCTCATTGAAAAGCAAAACTTTTCCACCTTAAAATGACATGCAGATTACGGAAAATTGTGCTGTAAACATCAAAACCATTAAGTAATTGATGGCTTGGTGTGAAAACAGCAATTTCTTGAGTTATAAACATTGTAGGTGTATATTATGACATATTTATCAAGGAATCATATATTTTATGGTCTTTAAACTTGCTGTCTTCACTCCACACATACAATTTTCATTGTCTGAACCCATTTTAAACACTGCAAATATCCCCTGCTACAATTTGACAAAATTAAAAAAGGAAGTAGAAATCCGGCTGAATACAAAATTCCCCAAGCTTGATCAGATATTTACAAATTCATTTTTTTTCTCTGAGAACCATCAAAGACTGGAATAATTTACTACAACTATTAACAACAGCTGCTGAATTTTCAGAAAACCAAATGGACACCTTTTCAAAATTAGTATGGTTATCATTGACAATGTGCGGTGCAACAGCACCAAAGTAATCAAGATCTGAAGCAGCTCCTGCTTTCTAAGATCTCATATAAATCCATTAAAAAGTTCTCATTAAACCTGCAAACATTTCTATTTATATCTGTGAGTCTTTAAGACAATGCCAATTGCAGTGTTGCACCATGCACAAGCCAGGGGACATCCTCCCACCCCAAACTACCAGTGTCCCCCTAAATTTAACAAATGCCCCCATATAGTGATCATCCAGGGTGATAATCCTACAAATGAAGATGTCAACCCTCGACACCTTACATTGTAGGAATATATAGGGGGACAGAGGTATTGTGGCACGTCCTATTACTGTGGCATTTTTAAAAAAAATTTCAGTGATGTCACCATGCATAACATCGGAATAACCTGCATGTAAACATAATGTCAGGAAGTTCACATAGCTGTGAATATTAAAAATTTGAAGAATAACTCCATTCAGGATAAACAAAATCGTAGCTTTCCTGTACATGTACAAATTTAAGTAAGCGATAAAACCCCATTCATATCATATCCAGTTCCATTTTCATTTTTCTTTTACTTTTCAATCTCAAAATCATGCCAAGCACAATGTCTACAAATTGTCTGCTTCAAAAGTTAAATAATACAAGCAGAATTGGTGACTTGACTGATGCTCTTCAATAAAAATTGTTGTCTAATTTGTGGGGCACCCATTATGGGTGTATTGTCAAACTTGTGACTTTTGTTTTAGCGTGGGTTCTTAGATCAGTAGTATAAAGGCATGGTAATGAACCCTGTCATCCCTTCAAATTCATAAAAGGTGTTTTCTAGACATGTTTCATACAATTAAAGTTTACGTGGGTTGGGGTTAACTATAAATATACCATGTAATATAACATAAGAATATCATAAACCATAATTTTTTCATGGATTTGCTACAACTCGGGCATATAAAGATCTTGATTAAATGTATGAATTTAATGTTGAAATTTTGTTTTAAATGTGTTGATTTTACATAATATTTCCAGATTTTAAATTTTTTTTTACTCTGATACTGTAATATCAACGATCACTGTATTGTTCAACTGCCACGGTAATATGACGTTCTCTTTAGAGCACCTCCCATTACAGGTCACATCAGAGAATTAGGGACGGTTCATCCCATGGACATTTCGGCCCAAGACATTTCGCCCCACTTCAATGGACATTTTGCCCCACTTCAAATGGACACTTTACCCCACTTCAATGGACATTTCGCCCCACTTTACTGGATGTTTCAGACCATGACATTGTATGTTCTGACATCATTTAATAAATATAAATGTTTAAATTCAATTTAATTTTTTTTTTGTAAAACATGTGCTAATATTTTATTTTATTTGCAATAAAGCTCTTATGACTTACTCAAAACCTTGTTTCAGCTTAAATACATTGATATTACATTGAGTGGATTCTCTAACTACGAAGATCAAACAAGCTACCTGGTTGTAATTAAGCCCAAAGAACACTTGCTAGATAATCATGTTAATTTAAAACGGCGTTCTTTTGAAATTATAATTATTTCTGAAACAAGTCTTTGAGAAAATGTGGGTTTTTTTTGTTCCATGCATCGTCACCCTCTAGTGTATGGACCTAATGACTGCAAATGATTGATGAAGAGTATCGAAAAGAAAAGAGATAGTAAGACAAGTTATCCTATTATCAGAATGAGATAGTAATAATAATAAGAAGAAGAACAAGAAGAATAGGTTTATACTTAGACTATTCGATTTACGGACCCATTTCAATTTGTATGAATTACATTCAGCCTGTCATTATATCTGACAATATTTTCCCCTTTTTCTTCATTTATGTAATAAGACTGATCAGAAAATTAATCTATCGTTTACAATGATCATTATTTTCTGTACTGCGATTTTATTTTCTCAGTTACGAAAACTGAACTTTATGATGAAGGGTAATCATTTTTGTTGGGAATGGAGATGTCGTTGTAGATAGTTAAGAAATGTAGAAATGTCCACTGAATGTGGGGCGAAATGTCTTGGGGCAAAACGTCCATGAAGTGGGGCGAAATGTCTTAGGCCGAAACGTCCAGGTACCACCTCGGAATATCCAGCACTTTGGCGATCCCTCTGATCGGAAATTAAAATCATTCACCGTTACAAACGCACCACATGATGATTACTGATGCAGTAGGATAAAAGTTAAGAAGTTAGTGTAGTTAAACTTTCTGGGGTATGTTTTCTAGATAGTAACGCGGTAATAGGACGTACCGGCCTAAATAAAATGTCCCTATGCCAGCTCAGTCACACTGCACCCTATAGCAGTAGACCTAAACTTACTTGTTGCATTTACCAATATATATTGGCATTCAGTCAGTGGGAAACTTCGTTCGTGATATCGAATGTTTTACTGCAATCAATATTAAATGTTTTTTGTTTTTTTTTTCTGTTCTTTGGTTCAGGATGTGTTAGTGTCAGGAACCACCCACCCATCACCGGTGTCATGTCCATGTAGTGATAATACATAATTTCTGCGGTAAAACATCCCACTTTTCGAAGCATATCAACTAAATTCTGCTATAAAAAAAAGCTTTTTGTAAATACAATTTTTTTCAAAAATTACGATGAAAACAATGGCTTACTTTTAAAATTCCTCAAAATAAACTCATCATATACAGAATAATCGGAAACGGAAGTGACAATATTTTACACCGTCTGTCTATCCCACAATCCAGCAGAACTTTCTTTCGGTTTCCAACTTCCGGGTATGTTGTTGTCCTTGTTGGCGGCATGTTCAAACGCACAGGGGCTCGCAGTCCCTTTATCCATTTACCGACACTGGTCTTAATTTCTTTGTAAGGAGCCCTAGATAATGTAAGGTTATCTGCCTTGGAATACATGCGTGAATGGAAACAATAATATGCTGAAGGAAAATTTCACAAGTGGTAATTATTAATGTTGCACCTCGGCTTGAGCCGAATAAGCGAGACCATGGTACATTTTCCTATCCCAAACTGCCACTATCCCCCTAAATTGAAAAAAAATCCTTACATCTTCATTATTACATAGGGACAGTGTTGCATAAAATGCCCCCGTGACAGTTCACACAAAGTACAACACTGCAGGGGTAATATATTTCTCTGTGGATAAGAACAGTATGTCCGCAAGAGGCATTCCACGGAACAAATTCCTAAACAAAGACCATTATTACTTACGGTAGTAAGGTGGCTGAAATTCTATGTAAATTTTCTCTACAATTCAAATTAAATATCTACGACCAGAGACTATACAGGAATATAGGAAACTCCCTACCTGGCCCATCAAATATTACCTATTCGTTATATGCCAATGAGAATTGGTGCACTTCAAGATCATATGGTGGATTTGTTGAAAGGGACATAAGCTCATTTATGGTACATATTTTATAAACCACACTGCTCCTATAGTTCATCATTAACATAAGAAATAAAGATACCCTTTTATTGGCAAAAGATGTGCAAATGCATTGGTATCTGTTATTTAAGCAAACATTTTGGAAAAATGTGAGGTTACAGATGAATGGTGAATTTGCATAAAACATTTGCACCATGACCTTTTGTAAACCACTTCACACATTTTTAATGCAGGATACATGAGCAACATTTACATTTATATATTCTTGGTACATTGAAAAATGCATTGCTACTAATTTTAATTTAAATAATTTATTTTATATGCCCATTTTGATATGTCAAAATGAAAATCAAGCTAACTTTAGAGGAGAAAAAAGAGATCTTTTTACTAACATTATCTTTGTCACTGTCCATCAGGAAATCGCAAAAATATATATCGGCATTGATGGGACAAGTTGATGTTTTTGTTTTTTATATGGATATTAGCAAAACATTAAATCTTAATATTAAATAGGAACATATGAAAATGTAAATTGCTTTCCAGCCAAGCACAACTGCAACTCTTTTCAACTAAAAGGAAGTTGGAAATATCTGGCAGCTCTCTGGAGTTTCCATTTTCCACTATGATATGCTCAGCTATATTGCAGTAGAAAGTGATTCAGTACATGAGCTTTTAAACTTTAGAGCTTGAATTTTTATGTCATTTTATGAACAGCAATATCTCAGATTCCTGTCCCTACTTTGTCAGAAAAATAAACTTATATAGATCACAATAATGTCCAGCATACAAAGCTCAAATTGAATGCTCACATACAAAATAAAATTCTTGTTAATTGTTGCAAATGCTAGCTGAAATTTTGGGTTGTAGCATCGTTTTGTGAGTGCTAAATTTTCCAATTATATCAAGGTCTGAGGTTCAGAACCAATCTTTTTTGGCTGCAGACCCATCGTATATCACTAGCACAATCCTGTCAGACCTTTAATATTTCTTAATTGTTCCTATAAATTGAACACAATGTGCTGTTTAATCTTTAAAGTGTTTGAAAAGAGTACAATAAGTGCAATGATGCAAGTGGAAGTCAATCATTCATTAGTAAGAGACTGGTGTTATAACATTACTGGAACCCCACAAATTTAGCAAAATATACAGAGCATCAATCTAAGCTTGATCTTTGTTAATCAAGCATTTTTCTTTCCTCAACCTAAGCTAAAACCAAGCATCTACTCTATGTACTTAACAAATTGTTACGGCTCTATGGCCTAAAATATGTAACAGAAAGAAAGTGAAACCAGCAATGTAAGTGAAATCAACAAGCAATTTATTTCTACACCATTAAAATGAAAATTCAAAAAGACACTTACAATATTGTGAATTAAAATTCAAATAATCCAATAATCCTAAGTGTCCTAGTCATAAGTCATAAATATAGAATGTCCCGAATGAATTCCAGTAGCCTTGAATGTCCTGATGTGCAAGTAGTCTTGAATGTCCTGATGTGTCAGTAGTCTTGAATGTCCTGATATGCCTGAATGATGTAATCCAGAATATATTTGAATGAATTCACAAAAATTCCAAAGTCGAGTATTAATCCAAAATGAGAATAAGCACTTTAGTAATCCAATTAATATTTTAAATAGATAATTCCTCTCTCTGAATTTGCTCAGATTTTCACAACACTGGTGTAAACATCAGATTATTAAAATGATTCTTCATAGACTGACCACTAGAACAAGACTGAATTATTGTTTACCCAAACTCCCTATATATAAACACAAGTCACCTGACGGAGTTTTCTAGAAAATCATATGCTCACATGGCAAAAATCAGCAATTCTAGTGGAAAAACCAACCTAATTGTAAACAAAAGCAACCCTGAACCTAGAATTCTAAGTAAACAACTTGTTTAAAACCTACAATCAAGGACAAAGTTAAATATGTAAACATTGTACATAACAAAATGTTCTAGATGAGTTTGTTTTAGTAATGATTTATTAACAGGCCAAAATCAAGCACATGCTATTTATGTGCAACAACTAGTGCAGTATCTAGTGCAGAATGACAAATGTTCCAGATCCAAAAAGGATGCAATTAAACTGAGCACTGTGTATCTGTTTCTTCCTGTTAATGAAAATGGTGCTGACCCTCTTTCCTACTTGATCCTGACCCTGACCCTCTTTCCTACTTGATCCTGACCCTGACCCTCTTTCCTACTTGATCACTGGGTATAATCAGTGTTAGGAAAAATCCATTGTAAAGATATTTTAAGTAAAACATTTGGCTGCAACAGTTCAGGTTTTCATTATAAAATAATAAAATATTACATAACACATTTGATGCCAAACATATTTCTGAAAATCATGAATCGAGGTAAGTGCAAATATATCATTTTCTGATATTTATGGTAATTGAATAAATAAAGACATTTTTTTTAAATTACTAATTAAATAATGTCAGATTCAATGAGCAATAAAGATAAAGGATGTTGATTTCTGAATTTTTAGTTTGCATTAATTGTGTTAATTTTTCGTGTGTTTTGTTTATGTTCATTGAACAAGTCAGAATTGGTTGACGAACAGTGTATCCTGCTTTTGGGATCCTAGGTGTAACATTGCAGCAAATAAGAAGTAAAGCTCCCTACAGTACATAAACAGCTAAATTCAGCAAAATACACAAGCATTATTCTGAAACAATAAACATCGTTTGTTTTATAATTGATTCATTTATCGTGAGATAGTGTTTAGCATGTAGCCTTAGACTGGCCATACATGTATCTACTGATTACATAGAAGACAATGACACAACCATTATATTTTCAAGGGGAAGCACTAGGTATCTCTTTTATGTCCATTTATTTTGATTCACAAATGCGGAAATATTTATCAGAAATTGTTTTCATTTATGTTAAATCTGTTACTGCATTTCTGACTACTTACTCTGTTAGTATTTTTGTTTGTTTTGTAAGATGGCCAATTGCAGATATTTGTGTCATACATACATGTGATTCTACCGGCAGTAGGCCAAAAATACCACTTTTGAAAATTAAAAGAATTATATAAAAATTATTTAACAAATTATTTTAAAAAACCCCAAACACTGTATTTTTACGCGTTCCATCAACTCATTAGAGAAACCAGCCAGAACCAGTCTAATGGGGACCGGAAATGTTCCACCAATACAATGTCCGATGCAATGATGCGTGACAGAGCAATAGGATTAGAGTTGTTAAAGAACAGCTGACATGTGTACGCAGCAAGCTGCTAATTGATTACCTTATTGTTGGAATTTGAAGAGTTTAAGGCCAAATGTGGGATTTTTTTATTTTTATTTTTTGGGAGGTGTTATAAGTAATAAAGGGGTGGTCCATGACGTCTTCTGAGCCTTTGATGAAAATAAGCCGAACCTTAGTGGAGGGGAGATAAAATGAAGAGACAGACCATAAAAAATTATTTCGGCAGAGACACTAGAGTAAGTATTTTGATTTTTGTCTTGTTTAATTGTTATTGTATTGTTCACGATGTTTTAAGACAACAACTCTTACATTTTTTTGTTCAATTTATGACCAAATGCCGAAACATGTGCTTTCCCCCAATGCTAAGAAACCACCAGCTAAGAAATATTACAAGTTCAACAATGCTTGGATATCAGAGTTTAAGTGTGTGCAGGCGAGTTGCAAAGGTCCTGAGTTTGCATTGTGTCTTTTAAAGGTATGCATCTTTTGTATTTCATAAACTATTGAAGTTTTCATGATGTAAATTAAGTTCAAGCCCTAGATAAAATATATTATTTAAAATATATTACAAGATAATTAATTTTAAAGTTTTGATAAATTATTCATAAAAGCATAAATACATCATGTATTTTTTTTTTTTTTTTTTTTTCATTTTTATTTCAAGTCTAAATCAATCTTTATTTTTTTTATATTTACAGTGGTGAAACTTGCTAACAGATTTTTGGATCTGCGCCATGAAGAGGAAGAAGCCTTTGAGAATGAGGCTCAGGAATAGATCGCAAGTCCAAGTCAGTAACTTCCTCAGGGTGAACATAGCTTGGAGGAGTATTGGAAAGTAGTCAGCAACGTTACAAAATCAGCAGCAGGAAAACTGAAGTTAGAACTTCTTTGTAGGCTGAATGTGGTTGTCCTGTCATTATAACATTCTAATGCTGATACAGAGAGGATATTCTCCATTCTTTGCAAAATACAAAGTGATTCAATGGGAAATCTGGACCAGAGAACTATTGAGGGCCTGTTAAGTGTGAAGTTTAATAATCACAGTGAATGTCATTAGTGGTCACTTGACAGTGATCTTGTGAACTAAAAATGCTATTGGATTTTATAAAAGAAAATTCTTTGCAGTGAACTATCAGATAAACAACTTTTCCTTTTTCATTATTTGACCATATACTGACTCCTATTAATTATTATTGTAACATTTTCCATCTAAATCTGAATCTGATTCATGTTCAAACTTGCTGTTTTATTATACTATTGATAAGAATACATATTATGGCACAAAAAAGCACTTGTTTTGTTTTCCATCCCCCTGAAACGTAAAATTTATGCAGATAAAAAATCTACTGGTTTAGAGGCCAATCTACTGGTCAAAATTTGTAAATCTACTGGTTTGAAATCCTGGTTCTGTCACATGTATGGTCATATATTATCCTAACTATCACTGAAAACAAGATGGCTCTTGAGGCTGATTCTTCATGAACCTTGCATGGTCCAAAACTACAAACTTGGATGTGTGTTTTAATCAGACTTAAGTTATATACAAGAAAAACAATTCAGCTGTAGGTGTCTTTTTAATATTATTCAAAATAATAATAAAAATTAAAATTGAAACTGGTAGAAAAGTCTTGTAATATCTTCCTATTCCTAAACTCCTGAATTATAGTATAGGTAATAACAGTAACCATGGTAACTGGTAAAAGAAAATTGCCAGTAGAAATAAGATTTTGCAAGTTGTTTTTTTTTTCTCAACTTGTGAAAAAACACAAGTAGTGAAAAAAGTTAAATTGTAGCCATGGCATAGGCAAGCAGTTCAACACTAAACAGTAAAACTTGATTTGAGCAACCTCTGCTATGTGTGACCATCTGTCATTCATGACCAAAATCTTCATGCACAGATCAATTTTGTTCTATAAATGCAATGGCTTGAGCAACCACCTATTAAATACTACAGGCAACCATGATTTGTTTGACCTAATTTAAATTACTGAAATGTGGAATTAATGGATGTTTTTACAAAATTATAAAATTATATGTATTTTGATAACATTTTCAAGCTTAAAATTGGTGATACACTGACTGACCAGTTCCCATCTAAAATTGGAGTACGTCAAGGCGATGTACATAGACCAAATTTATTCAAGTTGTTTCTAAATGATTTATCTGACTTTTAACTGTAATAACTTAGAACCTACTGAATACTCCAGTTAAACTATTTGTCTACTTTATGCTGACAATCTTACAGTAAGTGACTTACAAGCAAAACTTAATTCACTTGAGGCATACGGTAAAAAAGGTTCTTAAACATCAACATTGATAAAACTAAAGTAATAGTATTTAGCAACAACGATAAACTATTAGGTCATAATGTTCACAATGAATGATCAAATAATAATGTTTTAAAAGTGATAAATATTTAGGAGTAATCTTCTCAAACTCAAATTTCAAGAGGCAAATACATCCCATGATAATAAATTACTGAATATATAGAGATACATGACCAGCAAAGCCATCAGTTCCCATTTTTGCTGCACTTATGCAACACAATCCAGCTGTGAAATATGGAGAACACCTTATATCCAGTCCAAAAAGATATCGTATTTTCAAAGACTGGGAAGCTAAAAGAATTACATGTAAAATGTGCAGATTTATTCTAGGTGTAAATAAGTTCAGTTCAAACATTGCTGTGCTGACAGAACTTGGAAGTGAGACACTAAAACTAAACCTGGGGAAGTGAGACACTAAAACTAAACCTGGGGAAGTGAGACACTAAAACTAAACCTGGGGAAGTGAGACACTAAAACTAAACCTGGGGAAGTGAGACACTAAAACTAAACTTGGGGAAGTGGGACACTAAAACTAAACCTGAGGAAGTGAGACACTAAAACTTAACCTGAGGAAGTGAGACACTAAAACTAAACGTGGGGAAATTAAAAGCATGTCACTATCAGCAAATGCCACTCAATAATTTTAAAGGCTCTACTTACAATCTTAAAATTTTTTGGAATAGATATAAAGATAAATCTCTCATTACTTGAAAATTACTTATTTCAAACTTAAAGACAGTTTTAAATATGAACATATTTATAGTTCCTAACATATTATAACAGATGTGTCATTACTAAAAACACCATTTGCACATAGAAAGTGGCAGATATGAAAAAATTTCAAAAAATGAGCACGGTCATCTTATGAAGCTAGATAGGACAGAAAGAATTTGTAAATAAGAATACTCTTTAATGTCTCTCATATATATTTAATTAATTTTGTTTTTTTTTATTTGTTACATTTTACCTTACCATTTTTCCATTTTTCAGTCATCATCTATAATCATATGTGCAATTCTTTATCTTCAATTTCTATTCACTGTTGATAAAGGGGGAATTTCACCTCCTCTATCATTAAATATCCAAAAGAGTCCTTAATTGGATAATCAAAAGTCTGTTCTCTTCTCTTCTGCACTTTACTCCAATTGCCTGGGAACTAAATAACCTTGTGTTGCTGTGCCTTACAACAAATCAAACCAGACTGTTCTGTTCTTTTCTGGTAGCGAAAAGCTCTTTTTCAGAGAACCATGTCAGTTTTATATATTTTGTTTCTTTGCAGAATTATGAAACAGATTATACAAAAACTGATAAATACATAATTTTCCTCTACCTGGCACCATTTAAAAAACAAACAGAAACTATTTGGTGGCTGAATCTTAAAACCCTGATACAAATCCTTCGAAGAGACAATCCTCTCAATGTCTTGTTTTTTCAAATAGCAAAATGGTGTGTGTTGAAAATTTAGAAATATCTGAGCCCTGGATGTGAAGATGCAGTGAAAACCTCATCAGAGTCAATCAACCTTAATTAATGCAAATATATGTGATTTGATTGGTCAAAATTTATGAATAGTTGAGCTGCCCAAATGCCATTTACCTTATTTATGGCATGTTTTCGGACGGCAAAAACTCTTTAATTTGGTGTCTGAAAACAAACAGTGGATGTCATTGCTATAATATCAAAGACCTTGATGATGAATGGTTAATTGATTAGGGCAGGTTGGGATAAAAGAGTACCAGATAAGAGACAAGTTAACATGATTAACTTATTTCTATAAACAAGAATAAAATGGATTCTAATGAGCACTAAAATAATAGAGCAGATGACAGCACTAAAATAAGGGAGCTGACAACAATAAAACACTGATCGCCAGGATACAGTTTGTCTGATTCACCAACTTGCTTTTTGTTCATAAATTAGATGTGATATTGACACGCAAGTGTAGTCTCAACATGTAGGAATGTAAAGGTGGCATTCATCATTTTTTCTTTCCACTTACATGTACATATTAATATATATGTATGTGTGTGATGAGCTATGTCTCTTTTGATGTTGTTTTTTAGATCTACTGGCCATAAACGGGAAGAGCTTATGGGATGTTATGTCGTCCATCGTCTGTCTGTCCGTTAGCACAAGTTTGTTATTGTTACTCCTCCTAAACAACTTGTAGGATTGCCATGAAACTTTACACACACATACATTCCATGGTCTAGTTGGTCCTAAATGAAAATGGTGCCACTTGGACATCCAATATGGCCACCACAATGGCCATCTTGTTGTCGCTACTTCTCCTGAATGGATAGTCATATCAACATGGGGTATTCACTTAAAGACTTCGTATGATATCTAGTTGGTCCTAAATGAAAATGGTGCCAATCTGATGTCCAATATGGCTGTCATAGCAGCCATCTTGAAAATCTTGTTATCACTCCACCTCCTGAATGAATGGTCATATCAGAATGGGGTTTTCACTGCAAGACTTATGTTTGGTTGGTCATAAACAATAATGGTGCTGATCCAACATCTAATATGACTACCACAATGGCCATCTTGAAAATCTTGTTATCATTGCACCTCCAAAACAGAAAGTTGTAGCAACATGGGGTTTTGACCAGAAGACTTCTTATTATGCCTTGTTGGGTCTAAATGAAAATGGTGCCAAGCTGACATCCAATATGTCCACCACAGCAACTAATTTGAAAGTCTTGTTATTGCTGAAGAATATCAAAGGTGGTTTCAACACTTTGCAGTTAAAAGGAAGAAATGGTCTTATCTTGAATCCCTGGAAATTCTGTTCAGCCAGTAGAGCATCAGTCCCTTCAAGGGGCTCTTGTTCTACTTACCATTAATACATTCTTATAAACATGATAAAAATGTTTCTCATAATTCTGCAGTGACAGACCAGTGGACATGAGTGTTTTTCAGCATCATTGCAATATTTGCTGGGATTTTTGGTTTCTTTATTAATTGATCTCCCATGTATGTGATATGATATAAGTGATAATTGAGGATTCTGAGACTATTTTGTCTGTTTTACTATTTATTTTTGTTTCTAATAATAGTAAAAATATTTCCAATGATTTTTATTTTTCTAAAGAATAGATGCATGTTTTATCATGTTTTGGTTGTTGGTTTAGGTCTAAATCCATTAAGCACGCTTGAAAAGATACTTTGGCCTTATCTGTACAACTGTACCTTTGCAAGCTAGGTCCAATCATTGTCGCATAATGGAAACCTTTCCCAGTGATCTTTATGAGAAATTATTGGAGCTCCACATTTTACATTTGCATGTTATTACAACAAAACTATTTGGTTCTATTAAGTCAGAAATTTAAAAAGAGCAAAGAACAAATGTCAAAGAATAAAATATATGGAATAGTTGGAAAAATTATGTTTTTGACAAAATCAGCCACCCTTGTTGCCTTTAGCCAAGCAGTACACCTCAGCTAGCTGCATACTTGAAGTCTACAATATGTGACACCCTTGGGATCCCTCCACCACCCAAGATATTCAACAATAAACCCTGTCAGTCATACCAGAACAATAAATCCTGTCAGTCATACCAAAACAATAAACCCTGTCAGTCATACCAAAACAATAAATCCCTTGAGTCATACCAAAACAATAAATCCCTTGAGTCCTACCAAAACAATAAACCCCTTGAGTCATACCAAAACAATAAATCCCTTGAGTCATACCAAAACAATAAATCCCTTGAGTCATACCAAAACAATAAACCCCTTGAGTCATACCAAAACAATAAACACCTTGAGTCATACCAAAACAATAAACCCCTTGAGTCATACCAAAACAATAAACCCTGTCAGTCATACCAAAACAATAAACCCCTTGAGTCATACCAAAACAATAAACACCTTGAGTCATACCAAAACAATAAACCTCTTGAGTCATACCAAAACAATAAACCCCTTGAGTCATACCAAAACAATAAATTCCTTGAGTCATACCAAAACAATAAACCCCTTGAGTCATACCAAAACAATAAACCCTGTCAGTCATACCAAAACAATAAACCCCTTGAGTCATACCAAAACAATAAACCTCTTGAGTCATACCAAAACAATAAACCCCTTGAGTCATACCAAAACAATAAACCCCTTGAGTCATACCAAAACAATAAACCCCTTGAGTCATACCAAAACAATAAACCCTGTCAGTCATACCAAAACAATAAACCCCTTGAGTCATACCAAAACAATAAACCCCTTGAGTCATACCAAAACAATAAACCTCTTGAGTCATACCAAAACAATAAACCCCTTGAGTCATACCAAAACAATAAATCCCTTGAGTCATACCAAAACAATAAATTCCTTGAGTCATACCAAAACAATAAACCCTGTCAGTCATACCAAAACAATAAACCCCTTGAGTCATACCAAAACAATAAACCTCTTCAGAAATACCAGAACAGAGAGAAGAATATCGTTGAACCTAATAGATGAAAGTAGTCGCATTTTTTCTCACTGCTAATGTTCTTTTATAAGCTGTATCAAGCTATTTATACATATTACTGTGCAAAATAGTGTTGAAATTTCACTGTTCTCTTTCATCGTAACTTTTATTTATCCATATTGTTGCATAGTTCAGTACACACTTGCCCCTCTCTCTTTATTTTTTGTAATCTAGGGTGATCAAAATTAAAGAAAACCTTGATATTTGTTTCCCTAATGCTGGTGGGCTCAGATCTAACAGCTTTGGTAAAACTAAGGATTTTTTTAAATAGATAACATTTCAAAATGTGATACAATCCTACTAGCTGAAACCATTTTGTTCCAAAACTGCAAAAAAATTTAAGTCACAGGTCAAATTCAAGGGTCAAGGGTCTATATATGGCATACATCAGTAGAATACTTGTATGTTGTTGGGTTCACATTATGTATTTTCCTGTACCATTTACTTTCAAACACCACATGTGGCATGCAGAGCCTTTACCGATAGGCAAAACCATGCTTTGGACACGGGGACCTGCATGTAAGGTCAAATGTCAGGGTTATGGGCATTCTTATTCCTTATATATGTGTAGTTTCTGCAGTAGAAATGCATTTACTTTGTATATATCTGAACATCAAGTAGGCTGTACACTATGCACTGGTAATGGCAGGTAGTTATTGATTTGGGGGGTCACAGGCTTAAAGTTCAAGGCCACAATTTAATGTTTTGTATTTCACATCCCAGCATTTGCACTAGAAGGATTAAAGACATGTACATACCATGCTTATCTAAACCCTTTAGCTATTAATTGGTTTGTGATATTAACTCGTATAAATAAAGCAGTGGAAACCTTAGCCTATTTTACTGGAATCACAATATCAGTATGTGTGTAACTCGGATGTTTGTAAAGGTTAGTCTTTTAGATGAGACCTGTGCATTACTTGTGGCAATCTTTCACCATGAAACCATGTCATCTCATGAAATAAGATAATATAGACTGTGAAATTCAAACCAGTTGAGGTCTTCTACACCTGTTTTGGAAAGAATGTCACAAACCTGCCAGATCTGATAAGTTACTGAATCTAATTAAAAGGCTTAAAGCGTAGCGAGACCTTGAGGTATGTGTGCTGCATTCTTCTTGTATATAGGTGTGAGAAAATAACATTAAGCAGCAATCTTTTTTTTTCTTCAACTGTATTGCACAAAATAAACAAAGTATATTTAAGGTAGAGATAAACGTGTTTCCCGTTGTAGTTTTATATAATGATATATTGCTTTCTGAACAGTAACATAAATATCAACATATTGGATTACTTGCAGGCACCTCTGAAATTATTTACATCATTTTAAATACATTTTATTCAAGGCAGTTAATTTCTTTTTAAAAATAATATTTTGTATTTGACATTAATATACTTTAAAGTTTTTCAATATATTTTGGTATATCTTTTGTGATATCTGCAAGGAGTAAATTTCTCCAGCCCCCTCATGTGGCTCGATTTTTTGAAGCAGATAGTTGGTTTATCTTTTCTTAAATGAATAACCCTCACAAAAATGGGATTTTTTAGGAGTTCTCATGAGTCAATAAAATGCTAAAATCCCTAATGTAAATGGGACCCTAATCCCAGTGTAAAATATTTCGAACTAATGCAGAATCCCCAATTCCAGCAATCTACTCCTGAAAATTGCATTCCCAAGTGCTGAATGCTTTTTCTTCGAAATGATGGGCTGGAGGCTCCATTATCAATCAGATAAGAAAAAGTACACATACATGTATATATACATGCTGAAACAATCAACTATGTGCATTATCAATTCTGGTCAAAGAGTTTTTATTGGGATTGTGTAGACTCTGTATACTTGTAATCACTCATTTGTAAACAAAGTAGTTTTATGGATTTGTTAAATTAAATATATCTTGGAAAATTGCCATAAACCTGCCAGTATTCTCATTTGACTGCATTTACAAGGAATATAGTTACCAATAAACACCAGGCAGAGTGAAAAGTGCTATTCCTGGATTCTACAGGAGGATGTGTGATACATGTATTATGAAGTGAAATTATATATGATGAAAGAATATTATCTTACAGGTTAGAGAATTTTTTTATTTGTGCAGGTTACCCAGGTTCAAATCAATGTAGAATATGAATGATGAATGAAAAAAGACACTAACCTGTATGATAATATTCTATATATATATATATATATATATATATATATTGGTATGTATGTATGTATGTATGTATGCATATAACCCTTTGTGTCGGCACCCCCTAGCCCCATCCCAGCATATATAGCTGGTTAGGACTTGGAGATGTCGCCTTGTTTTGGTCTAAAAAATTTAGTGTTTTATTATGTTTCTTTTCCCTGTCCTTCCCTTTTTTTGTGTGTTTTTTTGTACAAAAACAAATAAAAGAGAAAATTTTAGTTATATTTATTTTTGCACAAGGTTGATTTTTGTTTGTTCTATCAAATTTTTGAGTTTCTTTAGTTTCCTTTTATATATGAGAATTTTGGCTCGTACTGTCCCCCCTATAGGCATATTATCCTTAGGGCGGATGTCCTTGCCATTTCCCCTTTTTTGAGTTTTTATAATCATTTGTTACCTCTGCCCTTGAGGTTAAGTTATTTTTGTCCCTTGTGTGGTGCTATATGTGTGTGTTTGTTGAATTGTATATTTTGACCCATTTCTATGTTAGGGACGGGCCTATCTAGATCATATTCTTTGTAGTTTCTTTTCTTATCTATGTTCCTAAATAAAAGTAAATGAATGTATAATTTTGAATATATTTTTTGTTTAAATTATTTAAAAATGTTTGTTTATAAAGAAAAATAATAAGGTGTTTACAATGCATTTGTTTTTGCTTGCGTGCGTGTTTTTCTCTCTTACTTCTCTCTCTCTTTTGGTTGTTCGTAGTTTTAGTTCAAATTAGTGATGGGATTAAAATTACTGAGCTTGTTTGAAATATAGGATTGAAATTGTTTTATACGTGGACATGATGGAAAACATCCTGTCTTTGTAAGAATTTTAATATCAATTTGAGCTTGGTTGTAAAATAGGATTGAAATTGTTTTTTACGCAGACGTGATGGAAAACATCCTTGAGTTGCACGAATTTTGATAACTGTTTAAGCTTGATTAAAAAAGAGGATTGAGATTGTTTTGGACGCGGACTTGATGGAAAAACATCTTGGTTATAGGTTTATTGCCAAGTTTTAGCTTTATGTTATCATTTCTTATCTTATTTCAGAGATGCATTTGCTAATCTGGGGCCAGAATTAAAGGTAAATTCCTAAGGAAAACACCTTTCAGGGATAAAGGGTCCGGCTCCTTAAAGGTACTCCCTCTAAGAGGGAATATATCCTTTGCCCTTTATCCCGCTGGTGTTTTTGTTAAAGTTGAGTTTTCACGGTATAGTTTTCCAGGTGAGAATTTAAGTTACACAGAATTTATTTTTTTTTTTTTTTTTTTTTTATATGTCATATTCTTCTTCATCTGAATATATGTCATATACTTCTTCATCTGGATCCATATTTTCCTCTTCATATGGATCTGTGGGTATTTCCTCATATTCGTTGTATTTATGTGGAGCACTTCTTAGAGTTACTTCACTCAATGTGTCCATTTTTTCTGGGGTGTTTGGTTTTGTTCTTTTGTTGTTTAAAGTTTGATGTGGTAAGGGATCATATGCTTTCCTTACATTCTTTTTTCCTCTTGTTATTGTTGTCCATGGTTCTTCTGGTTCTATTTCCCATTCTTTTTTCCAACGTGTTCTCATTCTTTCTGCTTTCACTATTTGCAGTTCTCTGTTGTTGTATTCTTTTGGTTTCTTTGTTTTGCATCTGTTTATTATCTTTGTTATGTCAATTTTGTTCCTTTTTATTGTTTGTAGATACTCTGTTTCCCACCCTTTTTTCTCTCCTAGAGTAAGCCATTTCAATTTGTAATCGAGTTTCGGCAGTATATGAAGTGGCGTTTTCTCCAATAGTTTTTGGAGTTCTTTTTCTTCCTCTTTCGTTTGTTTTCTCTGTGTTAGTTTTGGTATATCCATTGTATGTTTGTTTTCCTTTTGTTTTGCCTTCACTGTTGTGTCTGCAGGTTTAAAAGTTAGTTTTGGCGATGTTTCTTCAGTTAATTTTTGGATTAGTTTTGTCATTGTTGGATCAGTTTTTGTGGTTTTCTCATTGTTTGTTGTGTCACTTTCTGTTCTTGTTGGTTCTTCTTCATCTTCTGTTGATTCTTCATCATTTGTAGGTTCATTCTCATCATCTGTTGTTTCTTCATCATTTGCTTCGTTTCCATCATCTGTTGGTTCTTCATCATTTGTTGGTTCATTTTCATCATCTATTGTTCCTTCATCATCATTTGATTCTTCTTCATCATCAACAGTTATGTCTATTGAATTTTCGATTGGTTTTGTCTTTGCTGACTTTTCGATTTGTTTTGTCGCTGTTGCATCCGTTTTCTCTTGTTTCTCGATTTCTTTTTTCTGTTCATTTCTTTTTTCTTTTTGAAGTGAGGGAAATGGCGATATGGTTTCTTTATCGTCATTTGATGTTTCTCCTTCGTCTTCTGTTGATTCTCCATTTGATGTTACTCTTTCGTCTTCTGTTGATTCTCCATTATTTAGCATTTCTATATCGTTCTCTTCTTGTTCTTCTTGTGAATTTTTGTTTTTTCCTTTAGATTGCATTGCCTCGGGTCATGGCCCGTGAGACCGCATTTGAAACATTGCGCAATCTTCTGAAGAAGGAAGTTTTGTGCTAGTTGCAAATATTCTATAAATAGAATAGTTATGCGCAGGCATTATGGTATTTTGAAAGTTCCACATAATCTGTGACAGCTGCATATTCCACTTGTGAAGTATTTAAGTGAAGACGTTATCCTTTGTATAGAGACATTGTTTGCACTGTTTCTATTTAGGAACCTTGCAGATATTCCAAGTACAAGTACAAGATATTGGCTCAAATGACAAAAGTGGAATATTTGCAATGGTTGTAGATATTGGAATATTGGAGTTTAATTGTATCTTCTTATACCAATTAGTCCAGTATTCCATATTTTTAATTTCAGCAGCCATCAAAAATACTCCAAAAAAGAAATGTTAATAGGTAGTGTAATCATTTTTGAAAACTCTGATATAATCAATCCGAAAGTGGAGCATTTGCAACAATCAGAGAAATTCTATTCATGGGATATCTGGGTAAAGACAGAGAAAATATTTACATTATTCATTGTATTATTATTGAATGTTTACCAGCAAAAAATAAATTATAATATCAGCAATGGTTGCAGATCATGATTCAGGTATTTTAATTTTGAGTTTAATGGTAATCTTCCAAAAGAAAAAGTGCATTTTCAATGTTGGGAATTTTAGTAGCCATTACAAATACCATGAAAAAGGACTATTGAAAAGTAGTGTTTTGATTTAGGAAAATTCTCGTGTAATCATACACAATGGCTGCAGAAATTACAAACATAGAATATTTGAGTCAAACAAATATCCTTGTATCATGTACCGGTATACAGAGACATTATTTGCAGTATTCCGTGTGGGGAATAATTATTGTACATCTATTTGCAGTACTGTTTACTTTGTTATGAAAGACCCCTGTTTTGGAAACAATCTGTCATTTAGGACTGTGTTTTCAGTGCATGAATCAGTTTAAATATATACTTAGATGAGAATATAATCTAATGAGAAACTGCCTGCCTTGAAAGACCACTTTTTGATGGCAAAAGGGGTGGTCTCTCAAGGCAGGTTTATTGTATTCCAGTATAATTGGAATACTGAAATTCAGTTGTATCTTCTAAATTAAAATACCGGTAGTCTTTATTCTCCAGGTTTCTAAATATACCTTTCAGAGCTTCCATTCTTGGAGCAATTGGTATGTAAATTATTTGTTTTTATTCTTGAGATTATTGCATTCATTTATATTTTATAAAATAAATTACACTGTTAAAATATATGCAACAATCTGTCATACTCCATTTTGGAATTAAAGTAAATATTCTAAACTTGGAATACAATTTGTGATGACCACAGATATCCCTGAATCAGATTATTACTAAATTAATGTACAGAAGATACTTCTGGGGGTCAGATTTTCCATGTTTGGAATATTTGCGACCACTGCACTCAAGTTTCAGAAGAATACATAAAAGTTGCCTCAAAGTATAAACATTGCCATTTGAATGCTCCTATTTTGGAATATTTGTGACCACAACAAAAATTCCTTGTATGCAATATTTCACTACACTTCGATAGAAGGCACAGTTTGGACTGTTAAATTCCACAGTTTAAATATCAGCTTTGGTCTCAGATATTCCATTTTGGCATTTTAATCTTACATACTGAAATTTTGAATATTTGTGACAATCACAAATTATTTTCCTTATTAGGATTAATAAAAAAATATTTTATCTTAAATTGATTTTTATGGGTTGAATATTAACTTTATGAAATATCTGCAGCCATTACCAAAAATATTGAATTCAGATTGGTAAAACAGGTCACACACAGTCAATAGTAATGATAGCATATTGGTTTCTTAACAAATATTTTAGCTTCTCAAAAGAACATATGGTGCTTGTGTGGGGACATTTTAGATCACTGTATTGTTTTAATGAGCTCTGAAATATGCATGCACACTTTGCATCAGTCAGTATCATATTTTAAATCTCAGTAAAACAAGACATTGAAGTAAGCCCATAATTGTATAATTATAGTATTGAAAAGTAATATAATTATTTCAGGAAGGTTTCATGTAATGTTCCAAAAGTGGACTATTTACGACTGGCGCAGAAATTCCAATCTAGAAATTTTCAAATCAAATAATATTCCTCCAAATATAGAGTATTTGCAACAGCATTTTTTTTGTGCAGTTCTCCTGAGGAGAATATCAGCGGTGATCGCAGATGTGCAAAGCTTGGACAATTTGCTGAAGTGTAATATTGCAATACTCCAGTATTAGAATATTGAACTTTAATTGTATCTTCTAAAACAAAATGGAGCCCAATATTCCGAAATATGGATTGTGCACCAATTGCAAATGCTCCATAAAATGAATACTTGCTTATAAGTCAAGTCGAACTGCAAGCTGCACAGACCTATATCTGCCGTCGCATAATGTGCTGGCAGATCTGGGACTATGCAGCTTGTTAGCATAATAAATAGAACGAACAACACAGACCCTTATCTGCTGGCGCATTATGCAGTGGCAGATCAGTGTCTATGTTGTTTGCAGTTAGACTCTACTTATAAGCGAGTATACATAATACTTACAGGTAGTCTTTTAAAATGTTAAGAAAGTTTCTGTCATCTTCAGAAACTAAAAAATATTTGCAAGAAAACAGGGTTCTATATGCATAGACAATATTTGCATGGAAACAGGATTCTATATGCTTAGACAATATTTGCATGAAAACAGAATTCTGTATGCATAGACAATATTTGCATGAAAACAACAGGATTCTGTATGCATAGACAATATTTGCATGAAAACAACAGGATTCTATATGCATAGACAATATTTGCATGGAAACAGGATCCTATATGCTTAGACAATATTTGTATCAAAATAGGATTCTATAGGCATAGACAATATTTGCATGAAAACAACAGGATTCTATATGCATAGACAATATTTACATGAAAACAACAGGATTCTATATGCATAGACAATATTTGCATGAAAACAGGATTCTATATGCATAGACAATATTTGCATGAAAACAACAGGATCCTATATGTGTAGACAATATTTGCAATATTCCTAGTGAGGAATATTTTGCAGGGATTGCAGATATTACAGGTTGGGAATATTTCCTCAGAAATTACAAAAGTGGAATATTTTCACGTTTACAGATATTCTAATATTGGAATAGTAAAGTTTAATTCTGTCTTCTCAAAATTAGTGTAATATTCCAAGGAAAGAATTTTGTTGCTTAGGTCACAAATATTCTTTCTAAGATAAATGTAAATTTCTTGGGGGGAATACATTCAAAATTCCAAACATGGGACACATTTCATTTTTATGCCACCACCGTATATATCGAAGGGGGCATATAGTGTTACACATTTCAGTCCATCCAATAATGTCACATTTCAGTCCATCCCATAATGTCACATTTCAGTCCATCCCATAATGTCACATTCAGTCTCATCCAGCACAGTCAAATCAATAATTTTTGAAGGACCTAATGGATTGAAATTGAATTTGGTATGAGGTTTATATTAAGGGGATCTATGTCGAGTGTGATTGTCACCATTTATGGGCTAAGTTTGACAGTTACAGTTATTTTTTTACTTAAAATTTGTCCTTTAATTTCGTATTTGCTCAGTTACTTTTGAAAAAGTTCATGGATTGAAATCAAATTTGGTATATTGCTTTGCATTAAGAAGACCTAGGGCAAGTTTGATTTCACCCTTTTCAGGAAACACTTATGAAGTTATGGACCCTGTTTCAATTAGAATTTTCCGCTTCAATTTAGTTTCTGCTCTGCTGCTTTTGAAAGACTTAATAGATTTAAATCAAATTTGGTTTGAGGCTTTATATTAAGAAGGCCTAGGTCAAGTTTAATGTTCACTTTTTTTTCTGGTGAACTTTGTATAAAGTTATGGCCTCTGTTTGACTTAGCACTTTTCTGTTCCATTTTATTTCCACTCTGTAACTTTTGATGTAGGTCATGGATTGAAATAAGATTTGGTGTAAGGGTTGATGTTAAGAAGACCCAGGTCAAGTTCGAGTTTCACCTTTTTACAGTAAAGTTGTGTAGAGTTATGGCCCCTGTTTGACTTAGAACTTAACAACTTTTGAAGCACTTCATGTATTGACACCAAATATGCCATGATGCTTGATATTAAGAAGACATAGGCCAACATTGATTTTTACTGTTTTCTGGCAAAACTTTATGGGGTCTTGTGTGCTGTTACACTTTGAACTTGGTCATTTAATTGCTTCATATGGGAGGAGTCATCTGTGGCATGTGTACACATGTCTTGTTGGAGTATTTCTTTGCATAAATACACACATTTCAGTTGTGGAAGATTGCAAAGGGATGCAAATATTCCAAATTGGGAAGCATGCATACCTGCTTTAAATTTTGTACAGTGGACATTCTAGTTTGTTTACAAGATTTTTCACACTTGCTCCCAAGAATCAACCTAAGCTTTTAATTGGAATTTATTTTTAATAATAATTTGTGAATGCAAAACAGTAAGTAACTGAAATGCATTTGACCTAGCATTTTTTACCTTTTTGTCTTACATGTAGCAGTCAGTTTTCCTGTGATTATTCATCGTCGTCAACATTTTTTTATGGTTTTGGTTCAAGTTTTTAATTTGCATATATTTCCTAAACCCCATGGATAGATTCTCATCAAACTTGACATGAAATATTATGCAAAGCTTGTTCACTCACCCATTTTACCTTCAGATCAAGGTCCCAGTCATAGAAAATAAATGTTAAATGTTTGGTTAAACTTTTTTTGTTTGCTAATATTATCTAAACCCCTTGTTAGATTTGCGTCATACTTGACATGAATCATATGAAGCTAAAACAGAATAGATATTTCCGAGTCACACTTGCTGCCCCCAAACATTGGACTCAAGGTCACAGTCAGAAAATATGTGCTTTAAAATTTGGGTTCAAGTTCTTCTTTCATTTGCTTATTTGCGTATATTTCCTAAACGCCTTGATGGATTTTCTTTATACATGGAATGAATCTTTATGAAGCTAGTACAATTCATTATGTGACATGTATTCTCACACCTTTGATTTTGGGGTAATGGTTAGAGTTATAGAAAATATGTGTTATGGTTTGGTTAAAGTTTTTTCATTTGCTTATATTTCCTTAATCCTTTTGATGGATTCTCTTCACACTATGGATGAATCATTATGAATCTAAGAAAATTCATTCTGCAACATGCTCACTCAACCATATGACCATAGCATGAAGGTCACATGTTTTACAGCAATGCTTTATGATGGGCTCAAGATTCAGGCTCTGGCCTTCTTGTTTTATTATTACTCAAAGTCAGCTGAAGTTTGGACAAGTTAGAAACACATTTTTTGCATAAAACTGATCTTCTCGCATTGTGACATTATTTTATGCCAACTAAACTATTAGAGTGAACACAATTTTTGGCTCAGACAATTTAGAAAATAGATCTATAGCATGCCACAGATAAATGAAATTAGAATCATTATCACAGACAGGGTAATATTTTTCCAGTAAGATATTGAACGTGGCCTTTTTATATGTCTGCCAAAAGGCAGAGCATTTAATGTTATGACATTGTCCACATGTCTCTATTTGTGTCCATCCATATGTTTATCTTTTTGATTCCTGCACAATAACTTTAGTTTCATGTCTACCTTTACCAAATTTTTGGGATTTTTGCACTTGGTGTACAGAAGAAGCTTTTGGATTTTGTGGATAAAGGTCAAAAGTCGAGGTCACTGTGACTGAAAGAAAAATGGTTTCTGCACAACATTAGTTCTACATCACAGACATGGACCAGACTTTTCAGATAGCTTGCACTTTATGAAAGGAAGAAGCATATGAGGTTTTGGGGTCAAAGGTTAAGGTCACTGACTGTAAGAAGAAAAATGGCTCCACACAATAATTTTCATTCTAAACTCGGTCTTGGTCTAAATTTTGTGAATGGCTTACACTTGGAGTAAGGAAGAAGTCTGTTGATTTTGGTGTCAAAAGGTAATAGGTCAATGCCAATACAGGGGACAATTAAACAAATGGTGAACTTATAATGTACCATTCATGGTACTCTCATTGTATTATAAACAATGCTTATATCTACATTACACAAACTGGAGTTACCATCTATACTTGCATATAAGCCAGGTCCAAATGCAAACAACATAGACCCTGATCTGCCGGCAGATCAGGGTCTATGTTGTTTGTTCTACTGATTAGTCTTTACAAACTGCATAGACCCAGATCTGCTGGCGCATTATGTGATGGCATATCTGGGTCTATGCAGTTTGCAGTTGGTATCATATGCAAGTATATATGGTACTTTATCTACCCAAGTGACAACTAAGGAAAGGTACTGTGCTTTGTATTTTTATACTGTAAAACTGGGGTGATAAGTTGAAATAATATTTATATTTAAATATAGCTAGCATCATCTCATTACCAATAATACAACAGTATAGTCTGGAAAGGTCCTAACTGTCATCTGCACAGTGGTTTGTGATACTACCATCTCATTACCAATAATACAACAATATAGTCTGGAAAGGTCCTAAACTGTCATCTGCACAGTGGTTTGTGATACTACCATCTCATTAACAATAATACAACAATATAGTCTAAAAAGGTCCTAACTGTCATCTGCACAGTGATTTGCGATACTACCATCACTAAACATGAGATTTTTATCCTTGTAAACTTTGTAAAGTTAGTTAATAGGGGTTCAAAATTAAGGTCCATTTTGCATTTATTCCTGACTGCTAAAATTGGGTGCATATATATGTATGTGTATATACATACGGTAAAACCTGTCTTGAGAGACCGCTGCTGAGAGATTACCTGTCTGTCAATGGACAGATTTACTGATTATATAGTGTTATGACCTGTCATGAGAGACCATTATTTTTTTCAGCAGAAGAGGTGGTCTTCCAAGACAGTTTTTACTGTGTGTGTGTGAATGTATGTATGTATGTATGTATGTATGTATCTATGTATATTAATTACTTTACAGCCTTGACTAATTTTAGATGGGCAGAGCCAAAACAGTGTGCATGTGTAAATTAACTTAACTGAATGCACTTAAATATGGTAGCCATTTGAAACAAGTCCTATTTATTCCAGATTAATTTTGACCAATATACATAATCCACCTGCTAATACACAATACTATAACTGTTATAGAGGTTTGACTGTATTTTGAAATGCCACTTTAATGCAAGAATTAGACCTTGGGCAAGTTTTGTTTAGGTGTATGGTTGAACTTGACCTAGTTCTATTTATATACAGTACACAGTGCCTCTCTTCAGTTTGGCTGTTTACAGTCCTAGACTGCCTAATTAGACAGTGACAGCTGTAATAGGTTTATGGTTACTGAGTTTGCAGGCTTCTATTGTAAAATTTTGCTTGTTGGTATGTAGAGATTTTACATTTGTGTTTGAGAATTTTACTGACTGTTGAGTAGGTGCTGTAATTTGTTGTGAAACTCTGTAGTTTAAAATATCAGTGTAGGTTTATCTTTCTTCATACATGTTAGACTCAATTTGACCTACTTCTGATTTTAGGTTAGATACAGTGCTTACAGGTACTCTCAGTTCATCATTTAATGGCCATAATTTAAGGTTAAAAATGTGCTGCTTTGCCTGCTAGTGCACACATGTTTTGCTATAGAAACTTTGGTACACATGTATTTATCATCCAGGCACAATGAGGCAGCAGACAAAACTCTGTTGGTAAAATTTGTTCATGATTATGAAATGCTTCTGTGTAAACTGTCACAAGGTAACATTCAGACAGTAACATTATGTTGAATTTGCCCTTGCATGGACCCTGCTGTGACATTCAGACAGTAACATTATGTGGAACTTGCCCTCATGTGGACACTGCTGTGACATTCATCATAATATTATGAGGAATTTGCCTTCACATTTACACTGCTGTGACATTCAGACAGTAACATTATGTGGATTTTGGCCTCACATGGACACTGCTGTGTCATTCAGACAGTAACATTACGTGAACTTTGCCCTCACATGGACACTAATGTTCATGCAACCTTTCAACCAATATATTCAGGGACTAGCTGACATAAACAACTGTCATATTGCAGACTATTACAGCTTTATAAATGGGAGAGGAAAACATTTTCCTTCATATGCACACAGATATGGAGTTCACCTGTCTAATACTGGAACTGCAAAATTGCTGAAATGTATTAACAAAGTGACTCCCATTCTAAAATCTAGACCTACTGATCCATACAGACCCCTGTACAAGTGAATCCAGCATGACAATAAATTGCTGCCATACACATGTTATGCATGGAAGGAATACTATTCACTGCTGGAATTGCAGTCATCTTGGATTGGATTTGGGGTTTTTTTGAATTGGTGTTTTATGGCACAGCAACACAAGTAGGTTATTTAGCACCAGAGCAACTGGAGTAAAGTGCATTGCCCAATAACAAACTATGGTAGCTAGCCCAGGCTGGTCTAATGGTAGGATTGAAACCAGCACCCTTTTGGTCACAAGTCTCGCACACTGGCAAGTCTGGTGTACTAACCATGAGGCCCCTGTGGGTCCATTCTTTGACAGTCTATTAGGAACCAGCAGGCAGTTACTTATCACAGTTTGACTTTCATCAATGCAATCATTTTAATTTATGTGGTAGTTGTGACTATAGATTAAATACAAAGAACTCATTTATATGTAACATAAAAGAATGCCCTATATCTGAAAAGTATGATACTTACAGTCCAGAAGAATATCACTATATCAAATGTTAATAATCCTTCAGAGTACCAAGTTAGTATATATGATACAGTGCCAAGATGATTGACTAAATTGTACAATTGGGCATAAATTCCCCATACTGAAATTTGAAAAAATCACTTTACGTTTTAACTGCAGAAAGTAATGATGTTGGTAAGGTAAACCACAGTGGCATAGCAAGAAATTCTGCCCCCTCCCCACCCCACCCCCACCCCCCCACCCCCAATCGATTCTGGGGCCATTTTGCATGTTTGATTGATTTTTTGACACAAACACACACACACACACACACACACCACTGGTAAAGCACAAATCATACCTTGCTGAAATATCAGTTCTACTTCCCACATTAAAGCAAAATTATCTTCACTACATGTACAGATTATAGTGCTGATATTATCATAAGATCCCTACATCCTATTGCAATGTAGAACAAACTGTAGAACCAGACTACAACATCCTATTGCAGTGTAGAACAAAGTGTAGAACCAGACTACAACATCCTATTGCAGTGTAGAACAAAGTGTAGAACCAGACCATAATCATGCACAAGTTAAAGATAATAAAACTCTTTATGACAATCAGCATACTCAGAATAGTACAATTCTTACTAACAATAATACTGACACCCCAAAAATAGTACATGATACATTTGGCTTTCAAAAGAATGATATTCATATTGGAATATTAGGCACTTGCTTCCTAAATATGATCATTATCTTTTCTACTTAACCAACTGAATGTCTTTGATCTCCTTGTTGATATCATGCAATTTTGGCTGATCCCCCCCCCCATAACTATATAACATCACAAAGCTTTGACCTCTCCCCCCCCCCAATAAAAATTATCAAAAATAAAATTGGTTTTAAATGACTTTTGTATTAAAAAAACACACATGGGAGATAGTACAGTTGTCACAGTATGGGAACAGCAATGAGTGTTGTTTCTCAGCAAATCAATCAACCAATCAACGTTTAGCACCACTGCACATGTGCCTCCAGTACTGCGCACTTTTCCTGCGATATTGCATGGTACGTAGTTTACATTTTCTCTGGTAGATAACGCTGGTGTTGTATTTGTGTCGTCACTTTTTTCAAAACCTCCCTAGCCCCAATTGTCACACAAGTCGGATCCACTCCCCCCCTCGGTGCATGATGTCATATATGGACGGCTCCATAACTACCATACATTTTCTAGTGAGCAGGATATAATTTAAAACTTAAACCAACATTTTGTCAATGTTTTTCAATCTATTCATACTAACAGTTCTTATATGAACTGCACTACACTTGACAGATAAAGTACTGTATATACTCGCTTATAAGTCACATCAAACTGCAAACATAAACCCAGATTTGTCATTACATAATGCACCATCAGATCAGAGTCTATGTTGTTTGATCTAATGATTGCTCCCAACAAACTACATAGACCTAGATCTGCTGGTGCATTATGCGACAGCAGATCTGGATCTGTGCAGTTTGCAGTTGTACTCTGCTTATGAGTATATATGGAATCTATAGAGAGTCATTTAAATATACTGCCCATTATCATACATGATGTAACAGGGTATAGTCTTTTGATAAACTCAATAACTCAAAGGCGAGAGGAAAAGATGGCATTTGGCCCAAGATTCTTATACTCCGCAGTCATGTATTAGAATCACACGTAACCCACATAATCATCCTTATTATTGATAATAAAGGCATTTTCTCTGAGAAATTCTGTTGAAAGTGGTTAAATTAACCCCAGTTCATATGGGGAATGACAAAAATGATCCTGACAGCTATCAGGGCTGTCCCTATTTTACCCATTTTATCTAACATTGAAAGACTTGTTAAATCATCTATATACTGGGGTAGGTATTTGTCTAACTATAGAATACTTCATAATGCTCATTCAGGAGAAGAATATTCATATCAAACAGCCTTTTGTTAACCTCATTGATGACAATTAGGCAGAATGCATTCCTCATGATAATAATATGGTACCAATTATACTCGCTTATAAGTCGGATCCAATTGCAAACTTCATAGACCCAGATCTGCTGTCACATAATGTGTCAGCAGATCTGGGTCTATGCAGTTTGTTAGGAGTAATCAGTAGAGCAAACAACATGGACCCTGAGCTGTGTTGTTTGCAGTGGACCCATCTTATTAGTAAATATATACAGTAGGTACTGTCATTGTTGATCTCAAAAAAGCCTTTGATCTCACTGATCATCAAATTAGAGCTGTATAAATTAATATGATCGAATATGTCATCCTTGAGTTTAATATGATTCCAGTCATAAATAAATCATTGAACTGGGCTAAACAAATCTGCACAATGTATTCCAAACTAGTGTCTGTGGTTGCTATAGTTACAAGGCTTAACAAATCTGCACTATGTATTCCAAACTAGTCTTTGTGGTTGCTATACTTACAAGGCTTAACAAATCTGCACTATTTATTCCAAACTAGTCTGTGGTTGCTATACTTACAAGGCTTAACAAATCTGGACTATATATTCCAAACTAGTCTCTGTGGTTGCTATAGGCTTAACAAATATCTGATGGCTCTAAAAAGACTTTTTTTAATGCATATTTTTCTCATTTTTTGTTATGGTGCACTTGTTTTAGGGCAGTACTATATTACATGTAAGTCAAGTCCAACTGCAAACAATATAGACCCTGATCTGCCGTCACATAATGCACCGGCAGAACAGTACCTGTGTTGTTTGTTCTACTGATTACTTTTAACAAAATGCATAGACCCAGATCTGCCAGCACATTATGCAATGGCAGATCTGGGTCTGTACAGTTTGCAGTTGGACTTATAAGTGAGTATAGACGGTACTCGAAGGAACAGTCACGTTATATTACAAAAATGCAAAAGATGAAAATAGTGTTAAATAAGTCTACTGGGTGGCCAAGTGGACTAAGGTGCTTGCCTTTACAGATCGCTGACATCTCACCTCTTTCCACGTGAGTTTGAGTCTCGGACTTGGCTAACGTGGGGTTTTTCCTTGGTTCTTCTTCAACCAGATATACTGGCTGCCATGTATAGCCTATCATGTGCTGAAAAATGGTGTTAAACCCACAAACCACAAATAAGCCTGCTATGACAGCTAGCAAGACCTTTTCAGAGAATTTGACATATTACCTTTTGAATATAGAGTTTAATATCACATAGGACTATCCTTGTATACAAAGCATTAAATGATTTATCACCAGAATATATCAAATCTTTAGTTAAACATATCTCTAAGTTGCCAGTACAGCTTGAGAAAGAAGCTAATATTGCCTATACCAAATTCAGAACTCGTTTTTAAAAAATCATGAAATTACTCTGGTGTTCAAATATGGATTACCATTACACAACAAATTAGAAAAATGCCAACTATATGGTAAGCTTCATGTCAAATTATAAGAAGTTTCTGATAACTTATTTAAATAGCAATTAGTAATTCAAAAGTGGCTTTCTCAATCAGCTGCTGTTGCATCATCAGCTATTTTTGCATGGAATCTGCCCTCTTATGATTATTTTATTCATTACATTGTAAAAATTCAGTGATTGTTAGGTGTAGATTTTTATATGCATGTCAGTGTGTGTATTGGATGTATGTTTGAGATGTGTGTGTGTGTGTGTGGTAACTGAGGTGTTAGGTAGCTATCTTTTTTAGCTTCTTTTATGGATTTTTGCATCAAGTATAATGCCTTTTACATATAGATAACAAGTAAAAGTGTAAGTACATGTACATGTATGTGTTTGAACTAATTTTGTGAGTAGAAATTGGTCCATGTGGTTTAGTTCAGGATATTTTTTACTTTAGTGTACATTCCTAGATTCATGTGTCCTCACTCTTTTTCTCGTGAGGACCATATGGAAAATTAGTATCAGCTAAATATGCAACACTCATTAAAAATTATTATTATTATTATTATTATTATTATTATACTTGTATGATCGAGCAGATGTCCTTAATATCAGGATGTTTGCTTAATTGAATCTTACTATATAATTTTCATATATTATTTGAAGGTTGATTTAACATGATGGAGAACAGTTTTCTGCCTCAAGGTGTTCACATGTTGCATCATAACAATAACAACTACTGCATGCAAGAGTCCTGTAAAAAGAGGAAATTGGATAATGGAATAAATATGGAATCCCCAAGTTCAGAAGACTTTGGCAAGGCTGGTAAGGGTAAGTATCTCTGAGACTGGTAAGGTTGATGATTGGCATCAGCTCATGTAACTTGATATTTAGATGCATTATGAGGAGTACAGCACCACTGCATCAAATTTAGGTCACTGTGACATGTATTTCACATTCCACTGATTTGCATTTGTTCCTTTAACTCTGTGTGTTTGTAAATTTTAAGTCAGTCTAATAGCATCCATGATCTAGATGGTCACAGTGATCTAGATATACAGATTGACTGACTTTTAACCACATACATCTGTATGGTCACTATAGCATGAGAGGTTAACAAGGGTGATATTAGGGTTGTATCATTGTAAAAAACTAAGTGGTAAAAGCTTGATATGACTTGATGAAATATATCGATAAAAGCTTGATAAGGCTTAAACCTAGCGGTAAAAGCAATATATGGCTTGATAAAACGTAGCAGTATAAGCTTGATAAGGCTTGATAAAACATAGTGTTAAGGGTTGATAACACATAGCGGTAAAAGCTTGATAAGGCTGATAAAACGTCCTGGTAAAAGCTTGATAAGGCTTGATAAAACATAGCAGTAAAAGCTTGATAAGGATTGATAAAACATAGCAGTAAAAGCTTGATAAGGCTTGATAAAACATAGTGGTAAAAGATTGATAAGGCTTGATAAAACATAGTGTAAGTGGTAAGGCTTGATAAAACATAGTGGTAAGTGGTAAGGCTTGATAAAACAGTGTGTAAGTGGTAAGGCTTGATAAAACATAGTGGTAAGTGGTAAGGCTTGATAAAACAGTGGTAAAAGATTGATAAGGCTTGATAAAACATAGTGTAAGTGGTAAGGCTTGATAAAACATAGTGGTAAGTGGTAAGGCTTGATAAAACATAGCAGTAAAGGCTTGATAAGGCTTGATAAAACATAGTGGTAAAAGCTTGATAAGGCTTGATAAAACATAGCAGTAAAAGCTTGATAAGGCTTGATAAAACATAGTGGTAAGTGGTAAGGCTTGATAAAACATAGCGGTAAAATCTTGATAAGGCTTGATAAAACAGTGGTAAGTGGTAAGGCTTGATAAAACAGCGGTAAAAGCTTGATAAGGCTTGATCAAACATAGAGGTAAGGCTTGATAAGACTGTTACAAGCTTGATAGGGCTTGATAAAACGTAGTGTTAAAAGCTCGATAAGGCTTGATAAAATGTAGTGGTAAAAGCTTGATATGGCTTGATAAAACATAGCAGTAAAAGCTTGATAAGGCTTGATAAAATGTAGCAGTAAAAGTTTGATAAGACTTGATAAAATGTAGTGGTGAAAGTTTGATAAGGCTTGATAAAATGTAGCAGTAAAAGCTTGGTATGGCTTGATAAAACGTAGCAGTAAAAGCTTGACAAGACTTGATAAAATGTAGTGGTAAAAGCTTGATATGGCTTGATAAAACATAGCAGTAAAAGCTTGATATGGCTTGATAAAATGTAGTGGTGAAAGTTTGATAAGGCTTGATAAAATGTAGCAGTAAAAGCTTGATATGGCTTGATAAAATGTAGTGGTAAAAGCTTGATAAGGCTTGATAAAATGTAGTGGTAAAAGCTTGATAAGGCTTGATAACACAAAATGGTAAAACCTGATAAAATGTAGCAGTAAAAGCTTGATATAGCTTTTTAAAACACAGTAGACGCTTGATAAGACTTGATAAAACAGCAGTAAAAGCTTGATAAGACTTGATAAAACATAGCAGTAAAAACTTGATAAGACTTGATAAAACATAGCAGTATAAGCTTGATAAAACATAGCAGTAAAAGCTTGATAAGACTTAATAAAACATAGCAGTAAAATCTTGATAAGACTTGATAAAACATAGCAGTAAACGCTTGATAGACTTGATAAAACAGCAGTAAAAGCTTGATAAGACTTGATAAAACATAGCAGTAAAAGCTTGATAAGGCTTGATAAAACAGTGGTAAGGGTTGATAAAACATTGCGGTAAAAGCTTGATAAGGTTTGATAAAACAGTGGTAAGGCTTGAAAAAACAGCGGTAAAAGCTTGATAAGGCTTGATCAAACATAGAGGTAAGGCTTGATTAAACAGTGTTTCAAGCTTGATAGGGCTTGATAAAACATAGTGTTAAAATCTCGATAAGGCTTGATAAAATGTAGTGGTAAAAGCTTGATAAGGCTTGATAAAATGTAGCAGTAAAAGCTTGATAAGGCTTGATATCACATAATGGTAAAACCTGATAAAATGTAGCAGTAAAAGCTTGATATGGCTTGATAAAATGTAGCATTAAAAGCTTGATAAGGCTTGATAAAATGTATCAGTAAAAGCTTGATAAGGCTTGATATCACATAATGTTAAAACCTGATAAAATGTAGCAGTAAAAGCTTGATATGGCTTTTTAAAACATAGTAAATGCTTGATAAGACTTGATAAAACATAGCAGTAAAAACTTGATAAGACTTGATAAAACATAGCAGTAAAAACTTGATAAGACTTGATAAAACATGGCAGTAAAAGCTTGATAAGACTTGATAAAACATAGCAGTAAAAACTTGATAAGACTTGATAAAACATGGTAAAAGCTTGATAAGACTTGATAAAACATAGCAGTAAAAGCTTGATAAGACTGGATAAAACATAGCAGTAAACGCTTGATAAGACTTGATAAAACAGCAGTAAAAACTTGATAAGACTTGATAAAACATAGCAGTAAAAGCTTGATAAAACAGCAGTAAAAGCTTGATAAGACTTGATAAAACATAGTAAAAGCTTGATAAGACTTGATAAAACAGCAGTAAAAACTTGATAAGACTTGATAAAACAGCAGTAATAGCTTGATAAGACTTGATAAAATATAGCAGTAACAACTTGATAAGACTTGATAAAACATAGCAGTAAAAGCTTGATAAGACTTGATAAAACATAGCAGTAAAAGCTTGATAAGACTTGATAAAACATAGCAGTAAAAGCTTGATAAGACTTGATAAAACACAGCTGTAAAAACTTGATGGATTATGGATCCTGTGATCTTTTAGAACTGTGCTGAAAAGTTACATGAAAGAAAAAAATGAAAGTATGATAGAGAGAAGGAAGACTACTAAAGACAACTGGTTTGATTTTAAAAGTTGAAAAAGGTGAAACTGTACAAGAGTGAATTTGGATTATCTACTTGTACTTTACACAGCAGTAAGATATTTTTAGTGGCACAGCTGCTACAGGTGCCGGAGGAATTTCATAAAAGGGGAGGGGTGTGGAATTTCGTAAAAGTGGAGGGGTGAGGCATCAGCTTTATATAACAGTCACTTTTACAGCAGTGCCATCACCAGCAGCATTAACAGTTTGTTTTGGTTTGGGTTAAAGTTTTTCATTTGCATACCATATGTACTCGCGTATAGATCCTGATCTGCTGTCGCATAATGCACCGACACATCAGAGTCTATGTTGTTTTACTTCCTACAAACTGCATAGACCCATCTCTGCCGATGCATTATGCGCTGGCAGATCTGAGTCTATGCAGTTTGCAGTTGGCCGCAAGTATAGACGGTATATTTCCTAAACCTTTTGATAGAGTTTCATCATATTTGAATTATTGGACTTTTTTAGGGAATTTGGTTTATATAAACATTTTGCCCATATTTTTTTAGATTTGATATTTGTTACCTTTATCTTTTATTTTATACACATTTTACAGAATTTTAACATCTTTACACTTTATATTAATTCTTGTTGTACATCATGTTTACATTTATTTGAAAGTGTTTATCTTGTTACAATTTAGTGCAATCCATTTTTACATTTTTCGATCTTTACCTTTAGTTGGTACCATATAGCCACTGTAGTGCTGCGGTGCCATAGAATGCTAGTACATACATACATTCATCATCACATGAATCTTGTTGAAGCTAAGATGATAAGATGATTTATTCTTTGATGTGCTTGCTTGCCCCATATATCTTCGGGCCAAGGTAATGGTCATTGAAAATTTGCATTAAGGTTTTGGCTTAAGTTTTTTCATTTGCTTATATTTCCTAAATCCCTTGATAAAGTCTTATCATACTTGGCATGAATCATTATGAAGCTCAGGCAATTCATTCTATGTCATGCTTGCTTGCCTCATTGACCTTGGAGTCAAGGTCACAATTATTGAATATGTGCATTAAGGTTTTGGTTAAAAAAATATTTCCTGAACCCCTCTATGGATCTTGAAATTTTAGATAAATCGTTATGAAGACAGTTCATCCTGTGACGTGCTCAGTCGACCTTTTGATCTTGGGGTCAAGGTCATACATTTTACAGCAATGCTTGATAGGGGGCTCAACATACAGAAAGAAAATGTTATAGCTGCCCCAGTCAGTCTGGTTCTGCTAATGCCTTTAACAGTTTCTAGTTAGAGAACTCGAGTCACTTACAACATATCTTCCCATACTTTATAGCCATTCAATTTGCATTATTGTGTTTAAATGTTTCCTGCTGCAAGAAAACTTTTCATGAGTATAAGTAGGTCCATCTCTTTTCCTATTTATTTATTTATTTATTTATTTATTATAAGCTAAGAACCAAGAAAAAGTTGAACAGAGGCTTTGAAGTATACAAGATAAGCAAATTTTCTAAAATTCTTATGTATTCAGGCAGGACTTTTCTGCCCATCAGTGCAGATGCAGGGGTTTACCAGACAGATGAATGGAGGCCATCAGGGACAGCCATGTTTCACCCTGTTCTACAAGACCAGTATATCAACATAAAGAAGTTAGACAAGATCAGCGCTGGTCAAGGGTCGTTTTTTACCGCTGACGAGTCTGGAAATTATTCCAAAAATCTCACAGGTTTGATTTACCATATGTACTCGTGTATAAGCCGATACCAACTGCATTTATAATGCGCTGTCAGATCTGGGTCTATGCAGTTTGCAAGGACTGATCAGAAGAACAAACAATATAGACCCTGATCTGCCAGCACATTATGCAATGGCAGATCGGGGTCTGTGTTGTTTGCATTTGGAACTAGATTATACACGAGTATATATGGTAGATTCATTTCATTTCATATATGAGACTGATGAAAGGCAACAACATTTGCAAAGGAAATCTTAGATGAAAGGAAAGAACTGAAGATATTGCAAAAGTTCTGAGCAAACATTTTATTATTCTTACACAAGTTCAGAATAAGATTAGGCAAGCAGAGCAACAAAAATCTTCAAGGCTCTGATTAACAAATTAGATTATTTTGATTTGTTTTACCCCATCTCTTTAGAGAAATATGTCTCTACCTACAAAAGTGGGTGTATATACGAATCTTTGTGTTCTTCCATCTGTTTGTCAGTCCTTCAATCTGGCATGCAATCTCATTAACACAACTAATCCCCCAGTTTTAAATGGATTGATATGAAGCTTGGAAAATATTATGGTTATTACCAGATGATGTGCATGCGAACAAACGACTTTGCTCCCACAATTTTTTTAAGAGTTATTGCCCTTTTTGACTTGCAGCTGAATGCAGTGTATGACAGAATCTTGTGATTGCAACTGGTCTCACATTTGGATCACCATGAAACTTGGTAAATGTTATGGTCATCATCTGAAGGTGTGCGTGATGACAAATTACTTTGCTTATGCATTTTTGTTAGAGTTATTGCCCTTTTTGTCTCGTTAGCCTAATGCAGATAGTTTGCATTTTATGATGGATTGTCTTGAAACTTGGTAAATATCACCTGAAGATATGTATATATTTATAAATCACTGTACTCCCACAAATTTTATAAGTCTTGCTCTTTTTACTTGCAGCTGAATGTGATGTATGACAGAATCTTGTGAACACAACTTGTTTCATTGATTTCATACAAAATGTGCCCCATTGTATTCTTGATCCCATGGTCCCATCCAGGGGCAAGAATGGTACCGAGAGAAGGGGAGTATGTGGTGCTATTATATTAAAAATATCAAGTCAAGTGGTTAAGGGGTTACTGAACAACAAATTGCTGGAAATTTTTTTTTATCAAAACGTGTCTCCATTATAATTCTTGACTCCATGGGGCAGAACCTAGGAGCAGGAATGGTACTGAGAGTAGGGGAGTATGTGATGAGATTATATTCCAAATATGAAGCGAATTGGATAAGGGTTACTGAGCTACAAGTGCTGGAAAAAAAACTTAAAGCAAAGCTGTCCACAGACACAGACAGATACCCACAGACAACCCAAATGCATGAAATTTAGACAAACAAGTTTAAGGTTATTCTTTTTTCTTTCTTTCTTTTTTGTTCTTTTACCACATTTTGTAAGCTCGGAGTCATACAAATGGTTTTGATACTCCAGATAAATGCAGTTCTACGGTAATTGCTTTGGTACATTAACCTGTGTGATATTCAGTTACATTTTTGCATTGCTCTTGGCTTGAAAGAAAACTTGATAATTCTTTTGATATATTGTTTTCTTGTATATTTAGAAAAGTATTTTTTTTTAATGCATGAAGATGTTACCAAGAAATATTCCACCAATTTATTTCTATATTTTCAGGAAATGTTTTACACCTGTGGAGATATGATAAGCAGGAGAAAAAGCTGTACATATCTCAGTCCTTTCTCTTCACCAACTTCCAGGTAAGGTCAATGCCATTAACATTACCTTATAGGGTTGAAATACTGTAATTGAATGTAAGTGTTGGGATGCTATCAAAGTTGGGACACCCTTAATTATCTTCAGAAATAATTTTGTAATGCTCTTTAACAGTTGGGACATGAAATCATAGTAATTGTCTCATGTACTGTAATTTTTGGGACACCTGATAATATTGGTTTTTTTTAGCTTTACTGGTCATATACCAGAAGGTCTCATGGAATGGCTTGTTGTCTGTCATCTGTCCATTAGTACAAGTTTGTTATCGCTACTACTCCTAAGCTACTGGGAAGATTGGCATGCAACTTGACACACACATTCATCCCATGATCCAGTTGGTCCTAAATGAAAATGGTGCCTCTCAGATATCCAATATGACCACAACAGTGGCCATCTTGACAATCTTGTTATCACTTGGTATCTTTTTGGCACAAGTTTCACGTGAAAACCCCATATCAGTATGAGTATCCATTCAGGAGGAATAGCAAAAACAAGATTTTCAAGATGGCTGCCAGAGTGGCCATACTTTTCATTTAGAACCAACTAGACATAATAAAAAGCCGTTTGGTGAAAATCTCATGTCAATATGACCATCCATCCAAGAGGAGTAGCTATGGCAACATTTTCAAGACGGAGCCCATATTCGAGGTCAGATGTGTATTATTTTCATTTAGGAACATTTAGACATCATACAAAATATTTCAGTGAAAACTTTGGGTCGATATTACTTTCCATTCAGGAGGAATAGTGATAACAAGATTTTAGTCATAAAAATGCAAAATACTAGCAAGACTTTACAAACATGATAATCAGTAGGAAAGTTAAACAGAATAATAAGGTGTACACCACTTAAAAAGGTAACATTTACTTGACATAAGTTGTTCCATTTTTGTATTTTTGTCTGTCAAGTGTTTTAAAAAAACATTTTAGAAAGATTTGTTAGGTTTGAAGCACTAGGAATGTAATTGTACTGACTTTTCTCAGTTAAAGCTTTCTAGATAATTGATAAGTTCAAAAAATAGACTATGCAGGCAGAGTTTTAAGTAATCAGGTTTTTTATATTCTGTTGTGTCACAAGCTTCTCCATATTCAATGGCTGATTGTCACTGCTGATATACCCATTATTGTTTGCCTTTGATGCCGTAGTTAGCTATTCTATTTATAGATAACTCTTAGGAAACTACATATCAGTGGGACATACCGTATACAATCACAATGGGACATACTGTATACAATCACAATGGGACATACTGTATACAATCACAATGGGACATACTGTATACAATCACAATGGGACATACTGTATACAATCACAATGGGACATACTGTATACAATCACAATGGGACATACTGTATACAATCACAATGGGACATACTGTATACAATCACAATGGGACATACCGTATACAATCACAATGGGACATACTGTATACAATCACTTATAAGTCTATATCAACTGCAAACAACATATGACTCTGATCTGCTGTCACATAATGCACCCCCAGGGTCTATGTTGCTTCTATCACAGATTACTCCTAACAAACTGCATAGACCAAGATCTTCCAGCACATTATGCAACAGCAGGTCTGGGTCTGTGCAGTTTGCAGTTAAACTCAACTTATAGTCGAGTATATACAGTAATTAATGTTGGGTAATCATCCCTTATGGGTTTGTACTGAAAGACATAAAGATTATTCATCAATTATCGATTCCCATTAATCTGTGTAAAAAATCAAATTGCTGAAAGTACTGATGGCTTGGAGGGTTTGAGCAGTATGATACATTAACTGGATCAAACGATATATATATATCAACATGTTTTTCATACTTGGCAAAATATGTGGAATGAAAAACTCTACAAACAAGCTTCAGAACATCAGACCCACCACTGGATAGTGGCTTCCGTCACATAGAACATATCACAGAGATGAGGTGGTATTGTGAGAATCATGTATTGAACATGCATGCCTGATTCATTCTTACCTCCTGAAGGGTGAACCTCAACCAGAGTGCATACCCTGCCAGTGTCCACTGACAGTAGAACATATTCTTGTTGAGTGTGTTGACTTCCACTATGTGAGACAGAAGTATTTTGATATGAACTCAAGAAACTTTATGATGAGAAAATCTTAGACTCTTTGAGGGAATGCAGTTTATATAACAAATTTTGACCACATGTTTTGGGGATTTTGCAAGTGTTATCCTTATCTTTTAATTTACATTACAGAATTTTAACTTATTTACCTTTTAACTCGTATCATTTAGTACTTAATGTTTGTTTTGGGGGAAGATTTTATCTTCCTGTATGCTTTTTTTTGTTGCTTTTTTTCTGCAATTCTTGATATTTACATTTTTTAGAGCTTTACTTTTAATCAGCACCATATAGCCAGTATTGTGCTGATGTGCCATTAAACCCTATAACTGCTACTTAAAATTAAGTTATGTCCTATTACATACCGTATATTCTCACGTATATACTCGCATATAAGCCGATACCAACTGCAAACTGCATAGACCCAGATCTGCCAGTGCATTATGCAAAATTATGATAATACTATCTCTACAAATGTTCACGTCAAGGAAACTAGTATCCACCAATATGTGGAATATTCGTCTTGTCATCCCAGGTCATGTAAAAACGGTATACCTTATAGTCAGGCGAAAAGATACCGACGTATCATTTCAGACGATTGTCAATTACAAAATTCTTTGAATGAATTAAAAACATATTTCCAAAGCAGGAATTATCCTATAGATGTAATAGAGTCTGCTTTGAGTAAAGTCTGTATTCTTACCCAAAATGATGCTTTAAATACAGCAGAATGTACGAAAGAGAAAAATATAATTCCTTCATAATACAATATAATCCTTCATTGCCAAATATAGGCCTTACAATTAATAAATATTGGAGTCTCCTCAACTTATCATATAAAAACAGCGTCAAAACACTTTACAAGAGCAAGCCAATTCTTGCTTATAGAAGACCTAAGAATTTACAAGATCTTTTGATCAGAACTAAACCGACAGAAAATTTTAAAAGATGTTTTTCATCATCTAATTGCAACAGACATCGGTGCTCTCAATGTGCAAATGTTAGAGAAAGTACCTATTTTAGTAGCTCCAATACTAAAGAATTGTTTTCTCTACGTTATAACACTGACTGTATATCAACTGATGTAATTTATTTGATAACCTGTAAAAAATGTAACATGCAATATGTTGGACAAGCACTTCAACAAGTTTCTAAGACAATGAATAATAACCGCTTTCATATAAAAAATTGTATGGATCCTCAGTTCTCCTCTAATGTTTCAATACATTTTAATACAAATAATCACTCTTTACGTGATTTTTCTTTCATGCCAATCGATATTGTGCACGGAGAAATGAACAGACTCATTAAAGAAAGTTACTGGATTAATCGGTTAGATACTCTGTATCCCAGTGGCCTTAATACTGAGGCATTATATAAAATTGTATAAATTTTTAGTGGAGAAATTGATATGTTCTATACATGTGTATATGTATATGTATATATGTATGTGTGTGTGTGTGTGTGTGTATATGTAGGTATATATATATAAATGTGTGTATATATGTATATATATATGTGTGTATGTATGTGTGTATATATATATATATATATATATATATATATATATATATATATATATATATATTAGTTATAGAAATATGTAGTTATATGTATGACTGTTTGTCTCTACATTATAATTTCACTATCAGTTTTCATTAGAGACATGTATCGTTCTGATCCCGTTATACATGATATTTTTATGATAAAACATATCATTTATGACGTTATGTCAATGACGTAATTGTTTATAAATATATAAACGTCATCCGTTTCTTTCAAAAACATTTTGTGCCTGAAGAAGCATATAGTAAATGCAAAACTAGTCGCACAAATTTATTGGTGTTTGTGTTGTTTCTTTATTTCAAATCTAATTTATAGTATAGAAATGCAATATGTTTTCTTAGGGTGCATGTGTGGAGACAGGTTAAAGCGCTTGAGCATTGGAAATTTTAATTTTTGTTGATCATTTATTTATTCATTTAATTTGAGAACAAAGGAGGCTGGTTTAGATCTTTAACAATTTTGATTCAACCACAAAATGAAACTACTAGCTTCCATGTTAATCATATACTGTGCTCATACTTCCATTTGTGAAGAATAAGACTCTGTTTCAATATTTTGAAGGTTTTCCTGGATGTGCAGTCATTTCTGAAGTCTGTTTAGAGGAGGGATGTGCATTTTTTAGCGTGGACAGATCATTGTTGTTTGTTTCTCCATGTCACACAAGACAAAACCTGTTGTTGCTTTTGATGCACATTTCCATAGTCATGTGTGGGTGTGGAGCTAACTGAAAGGAAGATACACAAATCAGAGATGTTATGTTGTGTGGAATCTGTCTTTTGCATTGATAACATTTTCAAATCTGATGCAGTAGCAAATCTTTTACCCACCATGCTATATCCATCATCATAACATCAGTCACTTTGGAGAAAACAGTTTACCATTGGAGAAAACAGTTTATCAGAATTACTGGGATGTAATAGCGCCAAGTTCAGCAGGAAATTTACGTTTCATCTGAGGTTTTGAAGCAGATCTTTTTTCTTTGTTTTTTTCATTTAGCCTAATTTTGTGGCCAGGCAAAGAATAGGTAGCAAAATGACTTATGGTGCTACATAGGGGGAGAGGGTGTAGTGTTGAGAAGTATCATATTTACTAAAACAGATATGGTGCTGTATATTAAGAACAAAAAATATATATTTACCCATGGATTTTGTTATTTTAGTTTTTGAGAGAGAAAAAAATAAAAATTCTTGTGAAAAATATTTCCTAAATCACAGTCTATCTAGAAATGTGTAAATACAGTTTTCTAGACACTTCTCATACATACAAATTGATTGAAAACCTTTATGTATATATTTGTACAAGAAAGAAGAAAAATCACTAATCTGATGAAATTGTTGAATTTTGTAATTTAAAAAAAGTGAAAAACATTGGGAGTATAATTTGTATCACTAGTGAATCAAAGCAATAAAAATGTAACTTCTGAAACATGTAATATGGAAAAATCCTGGTCAATCCATGCATGCTATGAAAAAATCTGGGGCTTTTCAGGGATGGTGCTGGCTTTAAAAAAGTTGTCGCCCAAAAAATCGCAAATCTCAATATTTTGTCGCCAAGCAAGGAGTAAGTATTTTCCATGTCTATTAATGTGGTAGGCAATGAAAATTGAAAAAGATGGAGTATTTATTACTTTATTGACAGCAAACAATACAATGCCACAATATTATAGAATAAATCATTGCATGACTGTTTTGTATGCTTATTGTTTTGCACTATTAAAATGTTGTTTCATAAAAATAATAAAATCGAATGTCACTTGAGTATGCATCGTGCCCACTTGCTGAATGCAGTTTCAAAGTCGAAGTCTCCTTCACATTCGTACGTGCCGATTCTCATTAGGTTCTCTCTCTTTGATGTACTTAAGACAAATTGGGTTGTTCCACTTAGTGTACTTTACCTATGCAAATTAACCTAATGGACTCTCCCTCAGCAGTGCTCAAAGGATTTGATATGACACATCACATTAGCTATTGTGAGTCAATTCAATAAATCTCTGAAAGGTGTCTGTTTATCGCTGACCGCCTTACCTTTTAATTGTCTTTAAACAGTTGTATAAACTGACAGACTTTTTATCATATTAAATGATACACTGTATTCAGTTTATTACAGACTCAGTATTTGTAAATTTCTTGTGTCGGCTGAACAGTATGTACATGTTGTATGAGAATAAAGGGTAACCTTGGAAATATTCAATTGGGAAGGACCTAATCGTTTGAATGTAAAATTCTTGAAAATTGTCAGAAAAGTATGAAACACATATCACAGAACATCAGTTTTAATTTTCAATCATATCTCGGCCACGGACGCCAAAATTCCCCCCCCCCCCCCAAAAAAAAAGGAATAGCGGTCGTTTGGTCGATTGTAGCTTTAGTATGGGCCCGTTCCATTCTGAATCGTACACCACTGTATAAAACGTGCACATGCTAAATGCCATGTAAATATGAATTACATATTTTTTACTCCTTTTTTTTTTACCAAATCAGTGATGAATACAAATAAAGATAGAAATGTAAAATCAAATAGTTAATACTTTTATTGTAAGGTGCACGGTTGTGATGTGGATCTATACTGTATTACCATACAAGATGCCTACTACTTTAATGACTATGACTATAATAAATGGATACAAAACAACATTAACAAAATTCTCTAAATCATATGTCATTCTCTAAATCATAAATATGTCAGATAATTAGATTATAGATTTTTATCATTTTTATATCATATGTTAAACATTCCACAAAAAATGCAGTATGAACATAAGTGTCTTCACCATCTAGATATATTTAATTCATATTTACATGGCATTTAGTATGCCTGCAGTTTGATTAACATTTAAAAAGAGCTTGTAATGTAGACATTATAATTATTATTATTATTATTGATCTTGTTGAAAATACAAATAATTCCTAAATATAAGTATAAATGTCTGATAAACATATAAATCATTATTATTAAAATTATTTATTTTACAATCTGATTCAATTTCTTAATTTTAAAATTGTGATACAAAATAGCATTATTATACAATATTATTTCTATTTTTATTTGTATTCATTTTTGATCTGGGAAAAAAGTATTGTCATCTGAATATTTTAATTATTATTTGAATTATTTCTTATTCTGCATGCATGTGTATATGTTTTTTGTTTTTTTTTTTTTTGTTTTGGTCTTCTATAATAATAATAATAATGTATAAAATTTTTGCTATTTTAAATGTACTTAATTATGATTTTTACAAAAATATTATAATGCTATTTTTATTCAGACTTCATTATTTTGGAATGTGTGGCATAAAATTAAAAAAAATGATAAAGTCTATATTCTACTTACATTACATTTTTATGATTGAGATAATTTTTTTCACTGTAGTTTCGTAGCCTTTATTTTAATTTTACTGATTATAGTGGATGATATTGTGCACGTTTTATACAGTATAAATGTACCGACTTTTAGTTTTATCTGCGCGAGGATCCATGTCTCAACCATGCATCGTACGTGTTTTAGGCAGTGCTTGTACTATAAATAGCATTTTCCTTAACATTGCACTCGCCGTTAACAACTTTATTTTTGCAAATTAAAAAAGTATGCATAGACGGAACAAGGTTTGGTTTGAAATTTTGTAAGGTATAAAGAGATTAAATAATCCTCAGCTAGATAGTAACTGGCCCAGGTAAATACTTTCGAAGACCGAAGGTGGTGTACGATTCAGAATGGAACGGGCCCATACTAAAGTCCGGTAGCATGACTATTGGAGTGTATCACCGCATACAGTACTCGGGCCAGATGTCAGCATAAGCGGTCGATATGAACAAATGATTTGTTTATGTAACAATAGAGAGATTCCAGTGCATTGTATACCCAAGTTTGCGGCTTCCTTTCGTGGTGCCTTTGAATTCCTCCACTCCAAACCCAAGACCGTATATACAAGTTTTAAGAGCCAAAAACATTGTCGCCAAAAAAATTGCCAGATGGTATATTTTGTCGCCAATCAGGAAAAAAAATTGCAATTTGCGACATTGGCGATGCACAGCGCGATCCCTGGGCTTTTTTATTATTTTGTAAATGTGTATTTTTGTTAGTTTTGTCTTTGAGGAAATTGATATAATTTTTTTTGATATAATGTTTTTTTAGAATTCTTCTTTTGTGTCGATGGACACGAGTTAAATGTCAAAGATTGTCAGAAATTATGGGTTCAGCAGTTCAGTTTATATAATTATACAAATAATCCAAAATTAGAATACAAAAAAAAAATGTATTATTTTACAGTAATTGTATGAATGGCATTATATTCATCCTACTTCTTTTGTTTTAAGTCACTATCTCTATTACTGTGTATAGTCGCTATCAACTTGAAGTTAACCAGCAATGAAAATCTGTTGCTGGTGGATTTGTTTATCTTGTTATTTTGATGTAATCATACATATAACTATGCTTGAATATTATTACTATTGTCATCCATAGAGTGGATCTATTTAATGATACAGATTTACAATAGATATATCTGATACTTTTCATGAAATATATATGTGGTTTGTGATAATTTTCAATGAAATATTTGCATGTTATTGCCATTATGCATTAATCAAATGATGTAATCACTTTTTAGTAATGCATACACAAATGTGTGTATATATTATTTCATTAACTTAATACATTTAATAGGAAAGAATGAGAATTATTTAAAGTGTGACGGAGGACATCAAGAACTTGTTCTGAAATTATAGACATTGCAGTTTGATGGTTTGTACGGTTGGGCATTTCTTGTGACAGTTGTTAGCATTATATAACTTAATCTGCACAACAGTTTCAGCCAGGTTCCAGAAAAAAGGTGCTGATTGGCCCTCTTCATTTGACAAAGTGGGCCAATGGCGTGATCATAATGGACAATCTCGTAATAAAATGAGATATCATTTGCCTAGTCACATTTACCTGTTATTGCATGAAAAACCAGCTTTCTTTACCTTGAGATTCTCTCTAATGCCTTGGACCATACACTAACAGCGCTGAAGTCAAAGTCTACAAATGTATGCCCCTCCAACATTACAGTCAGCAGTCTCTGCAAAGTTTCAGCTTTCAAGCGATTTCTTGAAGGTGTGATAAAAAAAAAAATTTTTTTGTTTCGACCATTTTGGAATCTAATTCTTCCTCAGAAGCTTCACTTTCTGTTTGACTTTCATCTCGGCTTTTGTGGGTTTTATAATCATATCTGTGGTCATTTTTGATCACTTTCACGATCTGAGCATAATTCTGGGTAAAGAAATTAGTTACATGTTGTAAACTTTGCTGTCTTTACAAATGATAAATGGCGCTAGATGAAGGCTCTATCATGTGACTGAAAGCACTTGCTTATGAAAATTGCAGAGACTACAAAATTTTCTTTTAGTAAAAAGATTTAATGAAGCAGGATGAAGTTGCCTCAAAACGTTGCTTGAATTTGTTTCATATTTTCATCAAGACTACTACAGTTCAGTAGCATGCTGAACAAAGTACATAATTATTTCTAGACCATCCCAAGTTTTGCCAAGACCATCCCAAGTTTTGCCAAGACCATCCCAAGTTTTATGAGATTAGGAGAATGGGGACAAAAGGATAGTCAGAGCATAGCAACCAGTGCGGTTGGAAAAGATCGACAGATTTTGTTAATTTAAACAAAAAAACATTCATTGAGCAATTCAGACATTTAATGATTAATTGGCATATCTCTGTCAGATTAAAGGTTCAAAATTGTGCCTTGTTCATTTTTTGCGCCACTTTTGGTACATTAAATCTATTTTTCATGTCTACTTTTCACAAATCCTGCAAGGGCGCATCCAGACAGAAACACAGCGCAATCAACCATGACAGTCATTTCTTGGAAAATGTTTGGCCTTCTTTAAATGCGTGCAAGTTTGTAATGACTGAAAAAAATATTTTTAATATAGTAATATGCTGGATCATCAAAATATCATTATGCTTTGTAAGTAAGCATGTTAAAAAATGTTTTTAATAAATAACATATTTTACATGGGCAAGGCTCATGGATTTAGTTATGGTCACAGGCAAACAATTATTCTATGAGCTACGGAATAAGTCTCTGTGTGGTGAAAGAATTAAGGTTGCCGATTGGCAGAAAATAATTACAGGCAAAACAATTACCATATCATTTAAAAAGTTTACTCTTGGGTAGATCATGCATAAGTGTAAGTGTTTTTGCCGGTCTTACCACAAAAGTATAGTAATTTGACAAAATACCAACATTACAGTGTATGGGAATTGAATTAATTGTCTGTCACCTATAGTAACAAATACACCCAGTGGAAATAGACCCAGATAAAATATGCCCAACCGTCTTCTCACCCATCTTATTGACCAGTTAGGATGAAGTTGTTTTTAATGTTTAAGAATAAGTTGACTGTTGTGCAATTTTTATACACTTTTACAGCACCAATCTTTAGCCACAATGGATCTTAAAAAACAAGTATACTAGGATAGCTTCATGAAATGCTGTGTATTGCATTTTTTCAGCAGTGCTATTAATAGAGTTTTTCCCCCAAAATCTGTCATAAATTTGAGTAAATAAATGCAGTAGTAACAATTTTTGACTTTTGAAAGTGAAATTATATGACTGCAATTATTAAAGGTTAGGGAAGAAAAAGTTCAGTTTTTAAACTACAGTCTGTCACCAAATATTGCATTTTTCACAATTTTGTCAACTGGGTACATGTTCACAGCAAAAAATGGACCACTAAAAGAGATTACATGATCACTATCTGTTAAGGTGGGTATCTGTAAGTTAGCAGTGAATTTATGACAAGTTTGTTCTGATTTTTTCCTAATTTTCATCCATTTTCAGAATTATTTGCCTGATTTTATTATGGATGGATCTCTCCGCCTCGGGTCCAATGACAGTTATTCATGGGAAACATCTTCCTTTAAAAATTGACAGTTTTAAACTTCACTTTTCAGTAACACCAAAATGGACCACTTGGTTTCTCAAAAGTGGTGAAAACTGACATTTGTGAAGAAGTGGGTCTCTAGATTTACTTCCCATTTCCATGACAATCACTTTACATGCACATTTCATAAACATTTGCTAGACACACCCCTCTAAAGGAAGAAAGGCAAATGGTACAGATTTTAAGTAAGTACATCCAATGACACATGAAAAATGCCCCCAAAACTGATTTTTTTTTATCAACTATGTAATTATCCCGAGATTACCTCCCTTTGTTAGAGTCCTGTTGCAATGTGTGTCGCAATTCATGTATCTTAGGGTATACACTACATATCCACATAGGAGTCGAGACTTTTATTGTATATATCAAAAAGTTTTCGAGCAGGAATTTTTTGTGTGGAAAATTGAGTCAAATATGGACTGAACTGATTTGCTCATGTATAATGTGCACACAAGCGTGAACAGCATGGACTCAAATCTGCTATTTCATAATGTACCAACAGATCAGGGTCTTTGCTATTCAAATGAAATAATATGTGAAAGGAACATCGTTTACCATGTTCTGTCGGCACTTTGTGCAATGGTAGATCAGGGTCTATGTTTGCAGCTGGGTGCCATTTGTATGTGAACAAATATTGTTTACTGAACATTATTAATTGCAATATGGATTACCATGGCTGTACTAGAGCTACAGTGGCTCAGAGGTTAAAGTGCTAAACTTGTGACCAGAAGGTTTTGGGTTTGATTCCCACCATTGGATCAGCCCAGATCAGTTACCATGGTTTGTCCAAGTGCAAGGCACTTTACTCGCCTCGATACGACATAACCTTCAAAGTGTTGCTGTTGGTAAAACACCAAGCTAAACCATGACTGTATTTGATAGCTTGGATATGTATCCAACAGCATCAGAAGCCAAAGCTAAGACACAGGCTTATTGTTTTCTGTCAATGCCACTTGTCTGCATGGGTAGAGACTACAAAAGCAATTTCATAATCTTATCATAAGTTTAATTATCACAAGCCATATAGTTTTATTAAAAATCAATATAATATCTAAATCAAGACAAGAAAAAACTATCTCAAGTGATGTGAAAAATGTGGAGACACAAAACAAACTGTTAGCATCAAGTTCTAGAGACTGACTTTTCCAAATTATAGACTCACACACTTTGCAGTTACAAATTAAAAGGAAGCATACAAAATAATGACATCAAATTAAATGTCAACTGAAATCACAGACAAATAGGTACACACTTGCTAAATGTATAATATACCTCTCATTTGATGTCCATTTATATTGTTTTCTTCTGATCTTTTGATCTAAATTCTAAAATTTTATTCCAAATTCAATTCAGTGTATCAAACTAAGATACGTTTATTTACCATAGATACGAAGGATTTTTATGTTTCAAAAAATGCAATTCACTGATAATGAATCATGTTCAAATCAGGAAAATTCTATTCTACTGATTTCCCAGTAAATACAGTATGTACTCGCTTATAAGTTGAGTCCAACAGCAAAATAAACTGACCCAGAGCAGCAGATATGGGTCTATGCAGTTTTTTGGGGGTAACCAGCAGAACAAAAAACATAGATCCTGATCTGCCAGTGCATTATGCGACAGCTTATCAGGATCTATGTGGTTTGCTGTTGGACTTGACTTACAAGCATGTATATACATGGTAATAAATCCCAGTCCTTTAACTTCTAACTTAAAATTCCAATATTGCTATTACATATATTTATTTACATTTATATGCCCACACTGTCATTTAATAAGGTGGGGAACCAAACAATTTCACAATAACAGTTAAGTGTCTGTATGTACACTGTCACTGTTACAAAATGAAATCACAATAGAAATAAGACAGCCCATAAAGAAACTTAATACCTACATTACATCTTCCAAAATATAGACTTGATACCAGTGACTCTCAATCTAAGTGGAAATCAATACACTGTTCTCAAGGTAATAATTGCCAAACATCACATGTAGCACATTCAATTCCACTCCCTCTCAAATACACTGAGACATTTTGAAGAAGAAAAAAAAAAAAAACCTGAGAAATGATAACCAAATTTATCACTACTGCAAGACATAAAAGGTCAGACTCAACAGTTGGTGGTGGGTAAGTAATCAACTATTTAACAAACATTTATATCCTGAATTAAAAAAGCTATTTTCTAGATTATAAAAATAAAAAACTATTTGCTACTATTTTTAATCCTGATGAATATTACAAAGTCGGTTATTGAAATAAATCGATGAAACAATCTATGCAATGTGTACCAGATATACAGCAGATTTTATGATATAACGTGTTAAAGTGAATGTACCAAAAATTTAAAAACATACAGGCTTGGAGAATTAACTTATGAATTCCACAACAGTAAACTGAATCAAATTTTGGATTGAAATGCATGTACAATGATGAAAGATAATGAGAAAAAACATAGACATGTGCCAATACATGTATACTGGTATTCAAAATCATCAAGATCCAAATATCTATATAATTAAATGTCTTCAGAATATACCCCTGGACAGAACATTTTCTCAAATAAAACTTCTTAGTTGGACATTGAAATACTGTAGTATAACTTTAAAATATTTTGCTCACACACTGTTACACAGTAGTAAATTTTCTCGTGCAAAATTTATTGCTTATTTAGTTAAAAACTAAATTTACAACATTTTCTTCATGTTACACAGTAAGCACATTACCAATAAGCAAATTAATAAAATTTTATAATGATAAATTTACAGGACTGAGATTCAAGAAATCGCATGCTGCTGAAGTCATATTAGGCTTTTGCAATATTCAGATGCCAAATATCCAAATGGTAAAATTCAATCAAGAACAAGGAAGGGTTTCCGAGCCTTTTTTTCACACCATTATCAAATCATTTTGTTAGGACCATATCCATATCTCTTCATGAAAATATAAGTGTTACAGTATGTGGAATGAAGCAAAGAGATACTTATCTAACCAATGCCTTTGGACCTAAAAAAGTATAGGATTCTTCCTTTCTTGACCTTTGACCTTTGAACCTGAAGTCACAGGCTTCTTCTTTACCACAAGTGCAAATCACCCACAAAGTCTGGTAATGGTAGACAGTGGAGAACACTAGTTTTTGTGTGCAAATAAAATGGGGAACAGACGGACAGGCAACATAATACACTTGTATTGTGAGCGTGTAAAAAAGAATGTTACAAATAATGGTGCTAGATCTACTGTTCAACCATTGAATTTTTCATATTTTCCATGATGTGTGTATTAAAAGCTCTGAAAATAAATTTAAAATGAGACATTTATATTCTTTGCTTTCAAGATTATTTAATGATCACACAATGCACTACATGCATGATCATGTCTATCATGATTTCGAAGAAAATATCCACACAAAAAAATGTATTGGTAAAAATGTGACATTTCAGTTGAATACTCTTCATATAGTATTGGCACTTGTCTTTGCAATACGGTAAATTTATTTTCCTGGCAATCATACTCCCAAGGCTTGTAAATGAGAACAATTTTTTTTTTTTTATAGACATTAAAATTGACAGATATGTCTCTGATGACTGTTTGTCTGGCCAAAAATATTGAACATTGTCTATTTAAATTTATAGCTTGTTACAAACACAAAATCCATGGAAACTTTTACTCTACCAACAAATTTACAGCATTTTCCTTATAGTATCTTATAATAACTTACAAACATAAAATTACATCTGGACATGTCATGCTTTTCTAACCAAAAATCAATTCTTTTCACAAAACCTGATCAAATATTTGGTATTAAATTCTGTACAATAAATGTATCAACTGGTAGACTCTCAAACATGAAGAAATTTATTTAGTGTGACCTTATGCTTTATAATCATATTTTACTGCCTCCATACACTGTTCCACAGAATACAATTTTGAAAAATCATATATGGCAAGTTTTCTGTATAATTTAAATTTTCACACCTGTTTCAATCTGGTTGCAAATCATGATAATGTAATCTCAAAATGAAACGCAAAAGGAAAATAATGAGAACCTGGACAGAAATCAACATACTGGGTAATTTATTCTCTAAAAATGAAATACAAAAAGAAAATAATTGGAACCTGGTAACAAATCATGATAATTTAATCTCTGAAAGAAACACAAAAATGAAATAATTGGAATACTGCTAAATCATACAATTAAACCCAAAAAATTTTCAAAATCAGTAAATCTTGACAATTTTAGTATATTTTCCCCATATATGGAAAACAAATCTTGACATCAGAAAAGCAATGAAGTAAAATGTTTTCAAATTGGGTGGTAAACTCTGATTAACTTGACATTGGATTTTGAACAACCCCAAAAGATTATATTAACTCCGATTCTCACACAAGTAAAGTGTTCCTTGTCTCTACTGCCTACTTCAGCTGTCAAGGTTTTGTCTACTGCCTAATTCAGCTGTCATAGTTTTTGTCTCTACTGCCTACTTCAACTGTCATAGTTTTGTTTCTACTGCCTACTACAGATGTAATAGATTTTTGTATGTGCTGTCTACTTCTGTCATAGTTTGTTGTCTGTACTGTCTACTTCAGCTGTCATTGTTTCATTGGAAACAATGCATTTCATTCACAGTAGAGCCTTAGTTATCCTAAACTTGTCTGTATTTTTGCTCTATCTGAACCAATATTACATCTCCAAAACATTTATAATACACAATGGCCCCTCACTATAAAATGCCTCAGTATAACACAGTCCCTTGTATAAGGCTGGTACGGTCATGGATCCCAGAACAATATGTATAAGTAATACTTGTACGGTATGATATACCTCAGTATCGGGTAACCTTACCTTTAACAATGTACACTTTATCACTACTCTGAACAGCATTACAGTGAGGGATTACCATACATACAAATACAGATAAGATTATCCAAACTTGGATTATCTGACCCATTCTCATGTCACTCGTCAAGTTTGGTAAATTGATGGTCTAATGTAAACTTGTCAGATTTATCCTCGAAGAGAAAATAATTTGGTCCTGAAATCAACTTATCCATTTATTGATATATAAATTCATTTTAATAATCTCAACTAATGTACAACAACATGTGGCTGTTTTCTCATCCATTATTTGAGACAAAACTGTGAAATATTCACACATAAAAACAGATCTGTCAATAATATCCATCCTTGTAATAGACCTTTCTGACGTGTCATTCAGCCATGCTTAGCACATATTGTATATACTCATAAGTTGAGTCCAACTGCAAACAAAAATAAACCCTGATCTGCCATCACATAATGTACCGGAAGATCATGGTCTATGTTGTTTGTTCTACTGATTACTCTTAACAAAATATCATAGACCCAGATCTGTTGACACGTTATGCGATGGCAGATTTGGGTCTGTGCAATTTGCAGAAGGACTTGACTTATAAGCAAGTACCTATGGTACTTATCTAATTAATGATGGCCAGTGGGAGGACTATCAGCTTACATCTAGTTTGAGTAGCTGCATCATGTTCCATAATGTGGGGCAACGTGGGAAATGTTCCCGCAACCAGAACTAAAATATCATGTTCCATAGTGTGGAGCAACGTGGAAATGTTCCCACAACCAGAACTAAAATAGGTTCCATAATATGGGGCAATGTGGGAAATGTTCCTACAACCAGAACTAAAATATCGTATTCCATAATGTGGGGCAACGTGGACAATTTTCCCACAACCAGAACTAAAATATCATGTTCCATAATGTGGGGCAATGTGGGAAATGTTCCCACAACCAGAACTAAAATATAGATAATATATAGTAACTCTGAGGCGATTTTCTTTTTGATCATGTGACAAGTCTGAGACATTTTATATTTTTTGGAGCATTATAAATGAAATTTCAGAAAGGTATATTCTAACACATGAGTGCTTTCTGGAAATCTACATAACCATGCACTTGAAACTGAATTATTTTCAGTAAGAGTTTTCTTTTTTCTTCAAGAAAAAGAAAAGAAAACAAATTCTTATTTCAGTCACTAAACATGTTTCACTTCACTGAAATCTACATTAAAATAGGATGTGATGTGACTAATGACATCATTTCAGACATAAAAATGTCACAGCATAAGTATCAACGTGAAATATTGCATACATTGTACAAAATAACATACACAGGATCATCCGAGATACAGTCATCACAAGCTAATATTTGCAGAGTAAACAATATAATTATAGTAATGCAAGCTGGGGTATACCTGAAATCTTTGAAAGTCTGGAATTCTTTAAACAAAGGTGGAAATTTATAATATTTATATACAAGAGTACCATAAACAGTACATTATATACCTGCCTTGTCAAGTTATTTTGTGGAGACCATTTTTCTTCTTTCAGTCTCTGTGACATTGACCCAAAAATCGATAGATGCCTTTCTGGTCTCGTATGCAAGCCATCCACAAAGTTTGGTCATAGTTTGTGGCATAGAATTTTGTGGAAATCATTTTCCTTCTTGAAGCCCCTCTGACCCTGACCTTTGACCTTTTCCCCCAAACTATATAGGTGTCTTCCTTGTTTAAATGCAAGCCATCCACAAAGTTTGGTCAAAGTACATGATAAAGAATTCAAGATAAGGTACAGAGAAAAAAATTTCTTCTTCAAGTCACTGTGATTTTGAAGGTGTCTTTCTTATCTCAAATGCAAGCCATTTACAAAGTGTGATCAAGGTATCTGGTTATATTATGTCAAATTAGAGTGTGGAAACCATTTTCTTTCTTTCAGCCCTTGTGACCCTGACCTTTGACCTGCTGAATCCAAAACTGACAGGTTTCTTCCTTGCTCCTGATGCAGGGTACTTACAAAGTCTGGTAATGGTAGATTGAAGAGAACATGTCATTGTGTGGAAATGAAATATGAACAGATGGATGGATGGAAACATAACATAATATACTGTATGTACTCGGGTATATGCTAATACCAACTGCAAACTGCATAGACCCAGATCTGCCGTCACATAATGTGCTGGCAGAACAAGGACTGTGTTGTTTGTTCTACTGACTAGTCCTTACAAACTGCATAGACACAGATCTGCCATCGCATTATGTGATGGCAGATCAGGGTCTATGTTGTTTGCTTTTGGACCCGAGTTATATGCGAGTATATACGGTACTCAGCCACATGGCAGGAATATAAAAATGGTGGAAATTCATATTTAGGACTTTTACTGGCCACAGTTATTCTCAACAACATTGTTCTACAGTGTAATGGGAATTCCCAGTGTTATTTCTGATGTAAAAGATGTCTGTTTTTTAGTTCTATATGCAGATCCTAACTGTGGCTTCCTGAAAACAAACTGAGTTGTTTCCCCTTGTGGTGAATTTGCTCTGACACAGCAGACCATTTGGGATGAAAATTAAAATGCAGCAACATCTTCCAGTTTACCTACAGCATACACTATTGCAAATAAAAAATTACTATCAAGTCAGCAATGTCTGAACCAACGAATGCAGTGTACAATGCTCAGTATGTGATAATGTTTGGAACATCTAAGGACATTGGAAGTTCAAACCATGACATTAATTAATAGTATTTAATGATATTTATAGTACTCACAATAAGGAGAACCATTAAAATGAAAACTTATTTTTTTGGAAGAATTCAGAGAAATTGTATACTTTATTTCAAGTGATTTATACAATCCACTGAGCATGTATTTTCTACAATAAATCTTAAACAGGTTTACACATTGTTGTCTTCGATGGTAAAAAATGTGCCTCAATAATTTCTATTGCTAAGAAACTAAATACATGTAAGCAACCTGTTTTTATAAGGATTAGAAAAGATAGTAGCACAAATACTACCAGCAGTAATAATAATAATAATCATAATAATCATATTGACTTATTAGACAGTTTCATTTCAATGACTTATTAGACAGTTTCATTTTAATGACTTATTAGACAGTTTCATACCACTTTTACTCATATACAAACAAGAACTGGTCCCAAACGCTTGGTCACATTACTTTTCAATATTGGCAAATGACAATTTTGTTTCTCCAATTTAAATATCAAACTCTGACAGTATGTTACAAGAATTTGAAGTAAATGTACATTATCAGTGGGAGCAAACTTCTAAAAAAATACACACCCAAGTCTACTGCCAATTTATCATCTAGCCACATATCTGATTCAATAAAGTTTATGTACATGAATTTAAAAAACACTCTTCTAAAAGAAAATAATTATCAGTGGTTTCACACTTTTTACAATCAACAAAATTTTTTCTCACAAATTCATTGTAAACTGTCAGTATAAAAACCTCACATACAGCAGATTGTCAGATTCATGAATTTAATGTTGAAGGACTTTCAATACATGTATACTGTTCTCATTCATGATATTGTATAAAGGTTATAGTCTGAGAAACCTAACTTGAATTACTGTATTTACTCATGTAAAAAACCCATCCAAATGACTACAGCACAGAACCACATCTGCCACTGCATTATGCACTGGCAGATTAGGGTCTATGCTTTTCACTGGAAATCATATAATAAAACTAATGGTCTAACAATGAATCAAAAATATTTAAGGTTGGTCTGAAAAGTCAAATGACCAGCATTAAATTATGATTATCAACAATCGGTAATCATTGATTAAAGCTTTCTTCTTTGGAATATTTTAATTTTACACCTTTAATTTTAATGTTTTCACTGCACTGCAAGCCAACATGTGTATTAGATCAATAATACATCATTTCAGACATGTACTAAACTCAGGGACAGAGAAACATTTCCAAGTATGAAAAAAATGACATTTTTACGTGAAAAATATATACATAAATCTCCAAACAATTCAAACTGATCGTTGATCGGCTCTGATCAACTGATCAACAAGCTTGAAATTTAAACAGATTTCCATCACCAACATAAAGCCTGATCGTAGATTATGCTGTTTGCAATTGGGTGTGTACAGACCCTGAAATGGGTAATGTTACCAAATCTGCATTTCATTTGCATTTTATTTACATTACATCTGCATTTATTCTGCATTTCATTTGCATTCCCAGAAATACATTCCGATTTTGCTTTTACTGCTTCTGTTTATTTCCTTTCGTTCATCTGGAAGGAATTTACTGAAGTCAGATTTCTGTTTTCGATGGTATTAAACGGAAAGAACTATTTCTTTCATACCCTGTCTTATTTAAAGTGTGCTTTAATAAAATAGAAAAATGCATAACATTACAAAGACACCACTGAATTTACAATAAATAGAAATGTTTACTGCAACTGCAATAAATATAAAACTATACTTGTACAAGGTTTGTCAGCAAATTTTATTTTCTTATTTCGTTTCATTCAAATAAAAAGAGTCCCCTGAAGCGACTGATGCTCTAATGACCAAAAAGGATTTCCAGGAGTCCAAGATAACACCATTTCTTCCTTGTAACTGCTGAGTGCTGAAATGATCTCTGATAATCTTGAGCAATAACAAGATTTTCAAGATGGCCACCTTTGCAGCCATATTGGATGTAAGATTGGCACCATTTTCATTTAGAACCAACATGACATCATAAGAAGTCTTTTGGTGAAAACCCATTTTCAATATGACAATCCATTCAGGATGAGTAGCAATAACAAAATGGCCATTGTTGCAGCAATATCTGATGTAAAGATCTGTACCATTTTCATTTAGGACCCAATAGATATCATTAGAAGCCTTCTAGTGAAAACCCCAAATCAATATGTCCATCCATCAGAAAGAGTAGTGATAACAAGATTTTCAAGATGGATGCCTTGGTGGTCATATTTGATATAGAATTTGCATAATTTTAACTTAGGACCAACCGGACTTCATAAGAAGTCTTTTGGTGAATACCCATGTCAATATAACCATCCATCCAGAAGGACTAGCGATAAGATTTTCAAGATGGCCACCACGGTGGCCACATTGGAGATCTTATCAGCACCATTTTTATTTAAGGTCATCAAGACATTATAAGAAGACTTCTGGTGAAAACCTCATGTCAATAAGACTTTCCATTCAGGAGAAGTAGTGATAAAATTTTCAAGATGACTGCCGAAGCAGCCATATTGGATGTCAGATTGGCACCATTTTCATTCAGTACCAACTAGATATCATAAGAAGTCTTTTAGTCAAATCCCATGCTGATATGACCATTTGTTCTGGAAAAATAGTGACAAGATTTTCAAGATGGCCATTGTGGTGGCCATAATGGATATACAAGTGGCACATTTTCATGTAGGACCAGCTAGACCTGGGGATGAATGTGTGTCAAGTTTCATGGCAATCCTCAAAGTAGTTTAGGAGATATAGCAATAGCAAACTTGCGCTACTGGACAGAGGGTTGGACAGACAACGGACAACAGACCATCCCATAGGCTCTTCTGGTCTTGGCAGATGTTAGAATAATTTCACAGCTTATAAGTGGTTAAAAACTGTCTGTCAGTATATAGAATAAAGAATCTACTCCTGGTTTATCATGCAAAAGGGCTTTTGACCATGGAAATTTAGCAGCAGCTCAAAATACGGGTACATAAATTTTCAAATCCATTTATGAAATTCATCCATATTTAGTTTTTATCATTCATCATTGTGTTTTGCATTTATGTTTTCTCTTTCATACTACATTCATCATTTCATTTATGTTTTCTCTTTCATATTGCATTCATCATTGCATTTATGTTCATTTATGTACAAAGGAACAAAACTATGCCAACAGCAAATGGTGGTCGCTTCAATGGTTACAACAATACTGCCACCAGTATGAGCACAAATTAAACACCTGTCAAGATCACTTACACTCACATCAAAGAGAGCTGGCAGAGCCAGCAATGCTAAGTTAATCAGTTATTAAAGTACATGTGTATGATCTCTTCCTTAAAACACTGTTCATAAAGTTGCACCATCAATTACTTTCTGATGACCATGACGTTAACACAGAGGCTTAAGAGTGGTAAAATTCAACTAAGATCCCTGTCACTTTGGATAATGTCAACATTCCATATGAACCAAACACATGACCAGCTGCCCCTTGTTCAATGCAATTAGCAAGCACTGTCAACATCTGATGTGTTCAGAGCTCATCAAAGTGTGACGATGCTAATTAAATTGAAAAACAACAGAATCACTCCTTTGTTTCACCTGCCTCATGTAAGAACCAACTTCAACCACCAGACTTTACAATAAATAATGACTACAAAGAAGAATTAAAATCACATTTCCACAATTGGTATGCTAAATAGGTCATGGAGACCATTAGGAAAAATGAAGATGTCACGACTGAAGATCAATGTACCATATTAGTGGACCTTAAAACCTCATCAATCAAGCCGATTCATGTTGAATGGATAATTGTGACTCATGTGAAAATGTGTGAAAGATTAGACCTAATTATCTGTGGCTTTGAGAAAGATGGACTTGTGTAAATCAACAATTTCAGGATTATTTACCTGACAAACATTTTTGTATACCAGCACACTTGAATGACATAATGTTGATTCAGTGGTTTTGTCCAAAGATCAATGAAGTGTGAGCTTCAATACTCTGCTATAATTAGTGTATATACATAGTGTTTCATTAGTAATTACGCTTCAAGCAATAGTTCTAGAATTTTATGGTTACACTATTCATTGGGATTAAGCATGCAAGGATAAAATAAGACATGCTTTCACAAGGATTTAAATTCTTTGACAAAAGTTTCACTTAAATGTAGAATCTAGTTGAAGAAGTATTAAATCTAATTTTCATATACTAGTATCATTTATTATTCTTTCTTTCATTTTCAGTAATACTAGTGTTTGAACAACTTATGCTTTTTCTCGTTTCTCTATCTTTACTAATGTCACAACATATCATTTGCTTTGTGGTTTTGTGAGTTTGACACCATTTTTTAGCACATGATAGGCTATACATAGCGGCCAGCATATTTGGCGGAGGAAAAACCTTTGAAAACCCAATGGAAGAACCACCGACTCACGGGAAGCGACTGACAAGCTTTCTCACATACCCACATTGGCCAAGCCGAGACTCAAACCCACGTGGACAGAAGTGAAATGTCAGTGATCTGAAAAGGCAAGTGCCTTACACCACTCAGCCACCCGGGGGCCCTCACAACATGTCGATTTAAGGCAGTGAGTGGAATTTACAGCCACCGGATACCATATAGATGGGGGGGGGGCGGGGTCTTCATCGTTTGTGGCTAATTTTGCGTTGGGTCTTTAAATTCATCATTCAGGACAACAACGAAATCCACGAAAATTGGTATCCAACAAAAAAAATTTGAAACCAAAGTAGTTTCACATTTTGTTCATTTTACTTCTATTTATCCAGCTATTACATTCATAAAACACATCACCAGAGAATTTATTTACAGTTAATTAAAAGTCATGTTATCAATCAAAGTGATGGATTTCTCACATATTTTTCATGATGAGAACTAACTGTATAAATGTGACTAAACAACAGCAACTGACAACATACTCTAGACAACTGCAACAGACAACTTTACATAAATGTAAATTAACGGATTACTCAAGATAACAGCAACTTTAGACAACTGTAATTAACAGCTTACTCTCAGCAACTGCAATTGACAACTTACTCTAGACAACTGCTACTGACAGCTTTGGACAATTGCAATAGCTCACTCTAGAAAACTGTAACTGACAACTTCGGAGAACTATATTCAACAACACACTCTAGACAATTACAATTGACAACTTTAAACAATTGCAATTAACAGCTTATTCAAGACAATAGGAATCAACAACTTTAAACAACTGCAACTGCCAACTTTAAACAACTGCAATTAACTGCCTACTCTACACAACAGCAACTGGCAGCTTTAGACAACTGCAACTGACAACTTTACAGACAATTGTAATTAGCATCTCATTCTCGATGACAACTTAGACAACTGTAACTGACAACTTACTCCAGACAACTTTATACAACTGCAATTGACAACTTTTGACAATTTTGATTAGCAGCTCATTTGAGACAGCTGCAGCTGACAACTTTAGACATCTGTAATTAACAACTTATGCTAGACAACAGCAATTGACAACTTTGGAGATTTGTAATTAGGAGTTTCCTGCAGACAACAGCAATTGACAACTGTAAATTGACAACTTGCTCAAGAAAACATTGACAACAGTAAATAACATTAGCTTTATACATATATATTGTAAACCTTGTTATTTTTATACTATAATTAGATGCTTGGATTCAAGTATTTCTAATTATGATAATACTTCTAGCAGTGTATATCCGCCCTAAAAATATTACTTTCCTGAGTGTACAGTTAAGCTTTTGGCTTTCTGTGTAACTCTTTCCTCATAAAATATAATTTATTTAAATAAAAGTCACAGTGGGTGATGTATATTATTGCAGTACTACACTTTACTGATCAGTATTAAGTAAATATATTAAGCTTAAGATATGAATGATAAAACACTGGTCTAACATACAACAATCATGACATAACTCTAATCAAGTAATTCATCAATCAAAATTGAGTGTATAATTATGCAACTATTATAGTAAAGAAACTAAGGCTTCTTCTCAAATTTTCTAATTCTTTCTACAGCTTGACCTTTAGAGGTATCAAATGTTATTCATAGTTATGAAAGGGCATTTGTCATGAATGTCTATATTTGCATAAATATATAAATATCGCATGCTTAAATTATATACAAAATACTGGCAAAATCAGCAGCTGTCAAAGTTAACAAAAGTGACAACCTATGATTGGTTTAGGCCACATTACAAATGTTTTTTTGGCAGTTTGGTCATATGGTCACATGCCACTGCAGTAGGAACAGTACTTTTGAGCCTTTTCATTTTAGTAAAGTCTTTGTAAGGTGGAGGAGCTTGAGATATCAATTTAAAACATAAGTAAAGAAATACGGCTGCATCAGTTTGAACCAAAACCTTATGACAGAACACAGGAACAGGTTCCTCTTAAGGGTGCATAAAGAGTTAGTAATGTTTACTGGTAAAATATGTAGTAATCTGTTCCGCGTAGTATGACACGAACTTTCTCAAGCAGTTAAACTGAAATCTTTTTTACCTATTGAAGAAATATTTTATAGGTGGTCACATGTTTATCTCAAGGCTTTCTGTAAAAATGGTTCTGAATTAAATCCAAGGGGATTTTTCAAATTTAGAGAGGAAAAGCAGGGATACAAACATTGCAACAAAAAATAAAAAATGTGACTGATAAATGAAAAAAAAATATATCACATTTTGAGACACTCTATTTGTTGATTACATAAGGTGAATGAAAATCTCTGAACTGTTTAATGTAGACTTTCTAATTGTTGATTATCCAACTATTGGTTTTGTATATCATAATGGTGCGACTCACATTGAGGAGACAAGACTATATATTTACTTCAGATCTGTGCAAAAAAAAATTTAAAAAAATACACTGATAGCTGACACAACTGAGAATATAAACACCAACATCTCCATTAGTGTAAATATACTGTCAACATTATGAAACTAAAATCGAAAAAATGAACTTTTGATTGTAATTATGATATGAATAGCTATTATACGATACTATATATTATGCATAGCTATTATAATATCAACATATTATAGCTATTATACGATAATATATATTATGCATAGCTATTATAATATCATCATATTATAGCTATTATACGATAATATATATTATGCATAGCTATTATAATATCAACATATTATAGCTATTATACGATAATATATATTATGCATAGCTATTATAATATCATCATATTATAGCTATTATACGATAATATATATTATGCATAGCTATTATAATATCAACATATTATAGCTATTATACGATAATATATATTATGCATAGCTATTATAATATCATCATATTATAGCTATTACTGTGAATAATTATACAGATGCAAAGCTAATGAAAGAGGTTTGAGCCAAGATTCCAAATGAGTTGACATGATGACAATTTTACTGATTACAAAACCAGGTAGAGGTGGGGGTAGGGGTGAAGCTACATGCAGCTTCCACAGATTCCCTGGTAGCATATTTTTTTCTCCTTTTTTGTGCACACACTATAAAGTAATTATATAATAGGTTGATAAATTAATGTATTATTTAACGAATTTGATTATGTTATCAACTGGCACATTTTTATTCTAAACTGAAAGTAATTTTGAGATAGATTTTGTTACTAATCTCTGTCCATCATCTTTTGTCCTACCTGCAATGAACGCAGGGTGTCTGGAGGGCTTCTTCTGTCTGTTTCTAGAATTCTAAGCACATCTGGAGCAGAATATTGGGCATAACATCCTTCTTAAACTTTGCTCTTACATTAGGGTATCCAAGTAGGGATAATTTCTCTGGATTCCACTCATAATGTTCCTTGGAAAAATGGAGTGGGTAAAGGGAGCTCCTAGCTACAGGCTTAAAGTCACTTCTTTGACAGTAGTGAGTCCAAACTTTTGTCTACCTATCTCCTTTAGGAACTCAAAACAGTTTAATCCCTTCACCTTTTATGTGCTTGCTACTGCACCCAAATTCAACACATTATGGTATTATATCAACACCATCAATAAATCCTCAATGGTGATCACTATAATCCTTGGTAGTGGGTATGGCATCAACAATGGAAACTGCTGAATAATGACAAATGGTTTTTCCAAATTTTTTGCAAAATGGAAACTAACAGCTTTCTTGGTTGTTTTTGCATGCTATACATCGGAATTATATTGAAAATGTGATTAGCAACTTATAAGTGTCAAAATCTGATATTTTATTTCCTTGTGTAAATACCCATAAAGTTTCAAAAAGAAAACAATAAACATTTGAAACTTTTCTTCCTAATCTGTATGGTAAAAAGGATGGCTTGAATTGAAAAAGATCTGCCAAAAAAGTTAACTTCACCCTTACACACAGTCCATGCACACCTCATCATTTTAGCATAATTATGTAACTTATCAATGCAAGTTGCACTGTACCAAATTAATCTGATTAAAGTGACATCAAGAAATACTGATTGGAAATAACATGCAGGCTGTGACATTTTGGAATTGCAGAATTAGGAATAATCTTCATTCTCCATAAAATGATGGCAACATATTAAGATCTAATTGAGATATCATCATATAAATCAAGTAAAATTGGCCTATTGGCGTGTTTCTCACTTTTATAAAAAAAAAAAGATGTACATCCTTTGTACTCAGACATGAGTAGTAATCATTCTTAATAGTTATACAGTACTCAAGACTTGAGCAGTAATCTTCAGTTTGATATTCATACATGAGCATTATACTAAAGATACTAGGAGTTTCCATAGTCCTTTTTCGGGACATGAGCTGGACTTGGTCCTGAATCAGCTGTGCTGAATATGGTTTCTTGAGAGCTATCTGAATCATCATCATCGTCAAGGAATGGTTGACGGTCATTATGGTTATCAGAAAATTGTGGAAGTGAACCATTTTTAGGCTGAACGGGACCAATATTAATAGAGGCTAACAACCATGCTGAAAAAAAGGAAAAATGTTTGAATTAGTTTCTCCAAACTTTTAGTGTTAGACTAGGCCAATAAATCCTCAATTATACAAGTCGATACTTTAAGCTGTATAATTGGCATGTATGTAAAAAAAGGCACGAATATGAGTCAGGACAGATTCGTGGAATCATAAATACTGTGTATAATCGCTCATAAGTCCAGTCCAACTGCAAACAACACAGACCCTGATATACCATTGCATAATGCAACTGCAGATCAGGGTCTATGTTGTTTGTTCTACTGATTACTCCTAACAAACTGGATAGACCCAGATCAACCAATGCATTATACTATGGCAGATCTGGGCATGTACAGTTTGCAGTTGCACTCTACTTTTAAGCAAGTATATACAGTAGTGTCAAATGACTCAAAATGCAGCAGATGAACTGATAATTATGATTTTAAGATGTAATTGCAACAAACTTTACTAGTTTAAACATTTACTGTATATGTATATACTCGACTCCAACTGCAAAGTGCACCAAGCCAGATCTACCATCGCATAATGCACTTGTAGATCTGGGTCTCTGCAATTTGTTTGGAGTAAGAACTAGAACAAACAACATAGACCCAAATCTGCCAGTGCATTATGTGACACCAGATCAGGGTCTATGTTGTTTGCAGTTGGACTTGATTTATAGTGAATATATATGATATATGTTTTTATTAAAACAGCATTTTATTTTCATATTCCATGGCAAACAAACATTTCACAAATTCAGTTATGGTAAAATTGGTCATAAGAATCTTAAAAGTGTGAGATATTAAGGAAAGATTTACTGAGCTGTTCTTTCTGACTTTGGAAGTGTACAGATTTCTAAATATTAAGTACCTTTATAGTCAGTTACAAGTTCTGATACACACGTATAAGTGACACTGGCACTAATCTAGTGTCACACTTACAAGATTCTTGCTGGATGATTTTATCTACACATCAACCTCTCATTTATCCATCCACAAATTGTTCAATATAACAAATCACTGTTCAATTGACCCTTCCTTTCAAACATTCTAGCACCTAACCAAACAGCAGAAAATATAATAAAAACACAACTGTATTGTGACTTACAAGGAAATATATTGGCTGTAAGTCTACATCTGCTGGGGTTCTCAGGATCTTCATCCGATACAAGACCCTTGGAAAAACTACAGCTATTTCTGCCTGTCGTTACAAAGTAAACACCAGCAAACGACATCATACACCTATTAATCCACAAAGAAAAGATTTATAAACAGTGATCATATTAACTTTCAAAATAAAAAAAGCATTATTACCTACTTTAAAGGTGTTAACAACAAGCTCTCTAACCATTCTTAAATAAGTTGGTAAAGTATCAAGATCAAATTATTTTAATCCCTCCAGAGCTAAACTAAGTGATGCTTGCACCATAATGGAGTAGAATACATTTTTAAGGATTTGTGGTAGTTAGAGGTCATTAAATGGCAATTTTCATATCATACCCCATATCAACCCAAGATTCTTATATCAATCCAAGGGCCAAAGGCCTGAGGGTTGATCTGGGTCAATATGATTCATTGGTTATTTTGAGAAGAAAAAAAGTATGCATTCCAGATAAGTTTGCATCTTTCTTCTTCTGCCACTCCCAAAAGTAAGTCATGTTACTTTAAGGCAGTTTGAGAATGCTGCCTTGATAAGATTTTTTACAGGAGTTATCTAGAAATGACATATTCCTCCACCCACCCACTTCGCATCCCCTGCTTATGTAAAGACCCCTACTGAATATACCATATGGTCTAGCACTCTTGATTTTTATGCTACTTATACTAATACCCTACAGAGCAGCACTCTCAATTTATACACTACTTATGCTACACTTTGTTTCCATGGCAACATAAACAAGAAGGCCTGGGCATGCATGTAAAGCCTATGATTGAAGCAATGCTGTGAAATGTGTGACCCCATGGTCATAGTCCCAAGGTCATATAGTTGAATGAGCATGTCACTGAATGAATTGTCTTAGCTTTATAATGATTCATCCAAAGTGTGAACTAAATCCATCATGGGGGTTTAGGAAATTAATGCAAATGAAAAATGAATGATGATGGATGAATGGATGAACAGACCAATGGATGAAACTGTTGAAAAATATAACAACCAAAGACTTGTAAATAGCAAAAGGTATATCTATACCACTTGTCCAATGGTTTTGAAATTTTGCCCCAGAAACTAAAGTGTGAATAATAGATGGAAAAACAAACAAATGGATGAAAACATTTTTAAAAAATTGAAACTAAAGAATTATAATTGGCATAAGGCACATCAACACCACCAGTCTAATATGTGTAACTACTTTTATAAAGACATCTAACAGTTTTTCCACAGAAATGAAAGTGTGGATAATGGATGGATGGACAGAACACATATTAGACTGAATGTGTTTGGCACTGTATAGCACAGTAACACAAGAAGGTTATTACGTGCTGAGGCAATTGGAGTAAACTGCCTTGTCCTTGGACACCATGGGATGATTGGACAAACAGATAAAAACATTAGAAGTATTGAAACAAAGACTTGTGAATAGCAAAAGTCACATCTGGACCACTAGTCTAATATGTGTACCAAATTTCAAAAAGATATCTTGAACAGTTTTGAAGTTATGCTCATAAAATGAAAGTGGAGGAACATTATATGTCAGACCTGCACCATTTTCATTTAGGACCAACAAGACATCATAAGAAGTCTTTTAGTGAAAACCTCATGCTGATACGACCATCCATTCAGAAGGAGTAGCAATAACAAGATTTTCAAGATGGCTGCTGTGGTGGAAATAATGGACAACCGATCGGCACCATTTTCATTTAGGACCAACTATACATTATAAGAAGTCTTTTAGTGAAAACCCCATGATGATATGACCATCCATTCAGGAGAAGTAGTGATAACAACATTTTCAAGATGGCGACTATGGCAGCCATGTTGGCTGTGCAAGTGGCACCATTTTCATTTAGGACCAACCAGACATTGTAAGAAGTCTTTTTTGATGAAAACCCCCATGTCAATATGACTTTAGCGATAACAAGATTTCCAAGATGACTGCCATGACAGCGATATTGGACATAAAATCAGCCCTATTTTCATTTAGGACCAACTAAGCATCATAAACAGTTTTTTAGTGAAAATTCTATGTTGATATGACCATCCTTTCAGGTGTAGGAGCAATATGAGTTTCAAGATGGACTCTGTGATGGCCATGTGGTGGCCATATTGGAAGTCCGAGCAGCACCATTTTCATTTAGGACCAACTAGACCATGGGATAAATGTGTGTGTAAAGTTTCATGGCAATCCTCCAGGTAGTTTAGGAGGAGTAGCATAAACAAACTTGTGCTACTGGATGTATGGATGATGGACCACAGGGCATCCTATAAGCTCTGCTGGTCTATGACCAGTTGAGCTAAAAATTAACATTACAGAAATACCCATGAAAAATATCTTTTCATAACACACCTCTCCCTCGATAACTCGCGCACAACGAAGTCCAAAAACATAGACCGCACTATAAGCAAGGGCGCGAGTTACCGAGGGACCTAAAAAAAATTAAAAAGGGGATGCCATCCCCGCTGGACCTCAAGAAAACTGCACGGGGGTGGGTGGGTGGTAACGGGGCTGTTTATGGCTGAATACTCGTTTATAATTACATTGGGAATAATTGTCAATAAAGAGAATAAAGAGCTTTTTTCTAATGTTGTTGTTTGCTTTTCTGCATAAATTAACTTTATTTTCAAGATACCAAACCTCTGAAAGATCGTTAACAACATTAGTCCAAGCGGTTTCAACAACACGTGTACGTGGAAACATTGTGTATTACGTCATTGCTTTTTGTTGTCGTCGATTCACAACTAAACAAGATTACTTTTTTCAAAAAATGGGACATTTATTTCGTGAAACAACCGTTAACGTCGAAACTCGATTTATTTATTGTTCTATTAATAAAATATGAATGCCGTGATTTCATATCAAGTAACTGTGAAAGTTCGTCTCATCCTTGAGGAAACCCCTGAGTAGCTAGTTAGAAATTTTAAGTTCAATACAAACTCTGGAACTCGCTTCTCTGTAATGAAACATATCTGTGAAACAAAGCTTTTTATTCTCCAAGTACTCATTTGCCTTGGTTGCCTTACTATCTTTGATCACATTTGTGAATGAGTAGGCTAATTTAAGGTAGTTTAATTATATTAATTACATGATAATATTTATAACAGTGTACGATTGATTGAAATGAGTTGACCCGACACACGGCCGTGACCGCTAGCTCTTATGCAGGCAGGATTTGCACGCCTTTAAATTTTCTGTTATTCCACCCCCTTTGTTTGATTTGATACAAAAGACGTAATTTACGTGATAATACAGAGCAGGTCTGCTATTAATTGAGTGAAACAACACAACAAATACTTCCGCAAATTGGGGATATAAAAAAAAACGATCGGCACTTAATTAGATTCTCACGGAAACGCTCGTGGCGATAGCTGGGTCGGTTGAATTATATTGTTCACGTTTGAATACAAGAGGGCATATTGCATTTATTATGATTACACAGAAACCGAATTAAAAGATAGAACTAAAACACAAATTTCACTTGACAAAACTTATTTAATTGGTATTTATTTTAAAATGTTGCCACCAGTAGGTATTAGTGACGTTTTCATTGATCGAAATTTCGTCGAATATTGTTATTTATAGTATACTGAGAATGTTGCTTGGAAAGAAAATTTAACAAAATATATGACTTCTTATTAAAAGTTGAAAATTTCATAATGTTGATTCAAATTTCCGGGTATTAACCACTGTTTTTGATGATAAAACAAGCGATATATCAAGGTTTCATTTACTAATTTTGATCGCGATTTTTTTTCACCTTCAACAAATAGGGGCCATTTTTTTTTTTTTTTTAAATCGTAAAAAAAAAATTTCTAGTTTAAAAAAATGGGATCCACGCCTGACCCTGCGTTATAAGCAGGTTCGCGAGATATCCGGGCGCGAGTTATCGAGGGAGCGATGTACATAAGTTCCTTACCCAAATAAAAACATGAAAACTTGCAGCGCTGTCATCCCCCAGAACTCTTTATAAAATATAATTCCTGGAATGTAAAAGATTATTGTCATTTATCAAGAAAAAAATGAATGGATTCTCCAACAAAGTAAAATTAACCACAACCTAAGAATTGGTAGATAAGGTTAAAAAAAACTTTTTAATCTCATGAAAAGAATATGCTTTTTTCGGTCTTCTTTGTCAGAAACTCACAATATGGTGTGATGACTGTGAACTCTGTTATGATGACATAGCTCTCTGCCTGTACAGGTGAGACAGAAATACTAGCATATCAGTGTACAAACTTTAGGTATATTGGAAACAAAGTTCAGCTGAATACAATAGCTGATGTAAATCAAACTATTGAGAATACTAATGGTTGGAAAATTGAAGTGATACTACTTTACATAAGATCACACTGAACAACTTAACTAAAGAGATATTGCTATTCATGGTCAATTTAACCATTGTACACACACTGCTCTTAAAAATATTTATGTTTTTCGAACATTTCTTTTCTTTATATGTCATTAGATAATTCATATTAAGACTTGAAACATTATTTGAGAAATTACTGTGATTTTCATTTAAAGCAGTTGCTACAATTGTTACAAGTCAGTGGAACAATATCCAAAGAAAATAACTACTATAAGATCTAATCATTTACCCAAATTTGAGTTGTCTCCCTTGCCATACAAAAATTGACATGAAAGGCCAGTGTACATATATACACAGTTACTAATTTTAACAAGACCAAAAGTTATTTTACTATTTTCAGTAATACAAATTATATTTGGTAACACAGAAAGGACACCATGGAACAATATCCAAAGGAAATAACTACTATAAGGTCTAATCATTTATCTAAATTTAAGTTGTCTCCCTTGCCAGGCAAAAATTAACATGAAAGACATATATATATATATATATATATATATATATATATATATATATATATATATATATATATATATATATATATATATACACTGTTACTAATTTTATTAGACAAAAGTTCTTGTACTATTTTTAGCAATACAAACTACATTTGGTAACACAGAAAGGCACTATGCCAAAAGCATGGAGGGGCTAAAATCCCTCCATGCCAAAAACATGACTTTCCAAAACTTTAACACAGAACTTGAACATCGTTGATAACACTGATGATGTCACCACTGTAACAGTGATACCTATATCTGGCAACTTACAGGTGAGACAAAACAATTCTTCTATTTTGATCAGAAAATGACTTGAACAAGTGGAAAATTTCATCCTGCACACTCCATCTCATTATATATTAACTTCCTAAGATGGCCTATTTTTCAGATGGTTCTCAAGAAATATGTGTCACAGGGAAGAAAAATGTGTGCCTAGGCAGGGAGTCAGCAAGAAATGTGTGTCACAGGGAAGAAAAATGTGTGCCTAGGCAGGGAGTCAGCAAGAAATATGTGTCACAGGGAAGAAAAATGTGTGCCTAGACAGTGAGTCAGCAAGAAATATGTGTCACAGGGAAGAAAAATGTGTGCCTAGGCAGGGAGTCAGCAAGAAATATGTGTCACAGGAAGAAAAATGTGTGCCTAGGCAGGGAGTCAGCAAGAAATATGTGTCACAGGGAAGAAAAATGTGTGCCTAGGCAGGGAGTCAGCAAGAAATATGTGTCACAGGAAGAAAAATGTGTGCTTAGGCAGAAGTCAGCAAGAAATATGTGTCACAGGAAGAAAAATGTGTGCCTAGACAGGGAGTCTGCAAGAAATATGTGTCACAGGGAAGAAAAATGTGTGCCTAGACAGGGAGTCAAATATGATCCTCCCTGTAACTAGCCAGATGCTCAACCTCCTGAGCAATATAATCCAGCATTTACATCTGTGATATAGGAACTTTATAGAAAATCCCCAAATAACATTCTGCTTAAAAATTTTCAATCAGAAAACAAACCATTTTTACCAATATATAATGGTTCAAAACCTTGTACTTTTACTCTTTTGATCAACGACTTACCTGCCAAAATTGCACTCATAGTAAAGAAAACAAAGTTTGTTGGGACAACAACTGTGGAGTCAAAATTCTTCATGGCTTGATTAAGATACCTGAAAAAGGAAAATACAGTGTTAGTAATATGTTTGTCAAGATTACTGTAAACAGTTCATTAAAATGCCAACCATGTGGTAAGTAATATTATTATACTTCTTTTATGTAAAACCCTCATTTAGTGGTTAGATACTAAGGTAATAAAAGCTGTAGTACCCCTGCTTCATATGCAAGCCAGCCAAAAAGGCTGCCAAAAATGCAAGCTACTAATAAACTTTGGGCTAGGTTTATGACATAGAAGTGACTCTTCTTGACCTTTTTTCTTTCAAATCCTAAATCAATAATGTAAGAATATAAAAAAATAATATATTAAAAACTCTAGACTTCACCTCCTGAATGAGTAGAAAAAGTATGCATCAAACTGATATACCATAATTATTCTAATTTAGGTGCCCTTTTTAGCATCTCTCAATTTTAGAGGTACTTGTAAGATGTATTTTCAGGGGTTTCAAATCTGAAGGTGCAACTTTAGAGGGTTTATCTTTTTCAATGACAAAAATTTTGATTTTGACATGCAAGTGGAATATTCTTATTCTGTTGGAATATTCTACTTTATACAAAATAAACATTTAATGAATGTTCATTGTGTTGTGATTTTTTCTTTTTAACTGCAGCTTCCAACTAATTAACTGACTTCCCTGTAACATTCATGTCTAATGTAGTTTATATGCAGCTTTAGTGGAAGTCATATGACAAAACCAATGATCGACGAAAATTGGAGCTGTGGACTATATATCTTAAACTGATCTATTTTTTATTATCCATAAGAACAATATGTTTGTCATGGTTTATTTATCTGAGAACAAAGGTAAAGGGTGAATCTGAAATCATCTCTTTAGACTCCAGTGATCAAAAAAAAAATGGCGGCTACAATGGCCAAGAATGTTTACAACCACAATTTGTGTTTATAATATGTACAGTGAAACCCTGCTGTAACACAATGGTTGAGGTTCACAAAGTGCCATCGTACTATATACTGTATTGTGCAATATCCAACCAAGTCAGTTAAATGAAGAAAATATTACACGTGTATCGTCTTAGCTACACAAGACATGGGGGAAAGGGGATGCAATACCATGGACTCCAGCGACGCATTTACCAATTTGATGCATATTAAACAAGAAATACTTGAAACAGATATTACATATTTAATATTTATTTTTTTGGCAGAGAACCATTCACTGGTACATACATATACATGTATAAGAAAACTGTGAACTGAAGAGTATTTACCAGTCAATCTCATAGTGTATCTATAATAGTAATTCCATCAAAAATATGCACAAAGAAACATAATTTCTAAAAAATTTCTGCTCGATTCCATTTGAATCCCAAGACTTAATTTCTTCCTAATATCCTCATACTAACTTATAAAACAGTATATTTTCTAAAACATTCATATTTGCTGGACATGTCAAAAGGGTCTGATTTTTTACTGACAATCAGACATTATGTGTTTCTAATGAGAAACTTGTATTTAGGCTTAAAATAAACTTTAAATGAAATTCATGCAGCAGGTCAAGGGTATTGACCTCGTGATGTACAGTAGGACCCCGCTATAGAACGCTTCGTTATAGCACGACATATGTTTGCTCATTCAACTGCATACACAGCCAAACACCAAACAGTGCGGTGGTTGATAAAAGATTCGCACCTGAATTTATAAAAAAAATTAATTTAAGTAATTGACAATCATCAAAGTCAATCTCAAAGCTAAAGGTTGTTCAAACCATGCGGCAATGATTTATAAAACATCAAAAAAAACAAAAGCCGCCAACACACACATGTGGCTTGGCGGTGTTGTTAGACAATCGCCACGCAATCAGTTGACCAGTGAATAATATTGTACATTCCCTATAAAAATGACCCCATTGTTGATTAACAATTATTCTTGCTGTAGTCGTTCAAACAAATAGGTGTCAGAGTTTTAATTAGTAGTTATTTACAATGGATAACAGTACATGGAAACGTAAAGCTTTTACTGTTAAATAGAAGCTTGAAGCCATGGACAGGATTAAGTCCAGTGTTTCCACAAGTCAGATTTAATTCCCAAGTGATATTTCCCAAGTTATCTGCCAGTGCATGTGGGCCGATAAGCCTTTGGCTTGTAAAAGCACTCACTTTGTTTTCAAGTATTTTTCCCACGTGACAACCCTTTGATCAAGCCACGAGTTTGATACTTGTTCAGTGCCAAGTAACAGAGGGTGGTTATTTGAACTCCCTGTGATCTTGCCGCACAATTGACACGTGTCCAGTTACATCCTTTAATTGATTTCTGACTTTATGATCAACGTGTTACTTGCAGAGCCCAAGCTCAGTCTCTGCATAAGCATCCACATACGACACTAAAGCTGAGGAATCGGAGTCGAACGTGATTTACGATGACTAGACGACGACGAGTTACAATGACTAGATGACGATCTAGGATTTCAGAACTTTATCAGACAATGATATTATACTTCTGTGTGCATATTTTTGATGGAATTATTATGGACTCACTCCTACGCATGCCATGAGATCGGTTGGTGAGTACATGTGTTGATCCTTTAACTATTCTTGCTATACAATAGAAATGTACATATAAATGTACCAATGCATGGTTCTCTGAATAAAGTAAAATATTATATGTGCAATCTCTGTTTTCGCTGCATGTGTATTTCTCGTTTAATATGCATTGATTTAAGATGGTAACTGTGCCAATGAAGCACATTGATTTGAGCCCACAATTTACCCCCCCCCCCCATTTTTTTGGTGCATGCATCATTTTCTTCAGCTAAATGACTTGGTTTTGTCTAGGTTGGTTATAGCACGGTTCAGGACATAGCACAATCTCATTTTGTGGACCCTGACCATCGTGTTATAGCGGGGTATGTACTTGAAATGAGCAATTCAACAGGTGTGTATAACTGCCTGAGCCCATTTTGGGAGTAAACCATTCAATTTTATGGTTAAAGAGTGATCGCCATAAAAACAATTGAGTCATTCTCTAAAAGACTGAAGAAAAATAAATAAACCCAATATTCATTGAAACTATGTCTTTGCACTACTGCAGAGCAAAAAGAGATAGTAGTATGTTGGATTAAAACAGCAAATTCCTCCACTGCTATAATTTAAATGATTCTGTTCTGGTCAGTGTTAGCATTACAATGACAGGTGGCCTGTGTATATCAGAATGATTTGAAACTGCTGTTTGCATTTCTGATTAGAAAATAAAAATGATCAAATTGGCAGAGGTGGGGGGGGATATGTATTTCACAATGACCAAAACTGCTCCCAACAATCTGGGTGAAAACTTATTTCAATGGGTGTGTATGACAATTGTTTGAGCAGACATTGGTGGTCTGTTGTTTTCCTTTAAATAGGTAGGCAAATTAATTGATTTATAAGTAAGGATGAGAAAATTTTTTAGACATTGCGTCGTTTGGTGCTTGGTTGTGTATGCCAGATGACTGGGCAAACATCTGTTGGCTATTGCTTACCCTGGCTTGAACAATGATTGTACACAAGATGCATAGAGACAAACACAAAGAAGACTTAATGGTCTTACTGTTGATGGTTCAATAATAATTAGATTAACAATTATCAGCTTTTTTAAGGGGCTAACGTCTTTCGAAAATAAGCAAGAAGCAGTGATAAGATACATTTTTCTTCAAGAATACAATACATCTTGCCAAATTATTAAATAAATATTATTTTGGCACTATAGCTTTGGAGTACTTCAAGAAATTGGTGAAATTACTGTAACATATTGTAAGCCATGCCACAACTGGGTTATATCCGAATTCATGTTGTAATGAAGCATGCTGTGGCAGGATTTCAGTGTATATAATTATTTCTATATGCTTGTAGACACATGGTGTTCATATATATATATATATATAAGCATTGGTTAAATACATTTACCATTCATATTTATTAAGACTGGCCAAGATTGCATTTTTCAACCAACAGCTTTTTTTCTTCTTTTTCTTTACATTTCCCTACTGGATGGCTCATTTGACAATGGACTATAACCTGCCACTGCCCTTGTACATGAGGAAGATCACAATCATGATATAACTGAACAAAGATTGCAATCACCATGTAACCTCTCTCTTTCTCTCTCCACTGCTAACATAACACACCACAACAGATACAAAACAATACTGCTTTGAATATACACAAATCTTATGCACCAACATTATTATTTCATTCATCCCTCTCCCACATATACACACATTCACTAATAACAATAGAAGTCTTTTGGGGTTCTTGTAATGTATCGAGTCTTTGGTCTAACTGCTGAATTTCTTTGATTACATTGTTAATTTCGTGGTGACAGGGAATATCAGTCAATAGGATTAACCTTTAATTGTTCATAACATGCAATAAATAAGAGTATAAATTGTGCTTAGATTATCATTTTACATAACTAATTAAAGACCAAAGAGAACAGCAAACAACAAGATTACCACATTCGCTACTAAGTCACCTGTACATGACATCAATAATCATTGATGTCTCAGGTATTTGCATTCAGATTTGTTGGTTTAGTGGTTTACTGTCATCTTGATGGGACTTACCTTTGAAGTATGACCTCTTTTTGCATTGTAAAGGTTTCAAAGAATAAAATATTTGCATTTTTACTTATGCAAAGAGAGTTTGTTGAATTTTTGTTCAGTGTTGATTTTAATCAAAAATGTTCAATGTTTTACTAAAATGTTCCAAATTTATACTGATAATTTCCAATTTTGACAGTGCCTATATACAGAATAACTACTTTCATTTTGAAGGGTGCAAACTTAAGAGGAGCATCTGAATTAGAATAATCACCATAAATATTTTTTCAAATTAAAACAGAAGCTAAACATAACAGCCTCAATAGTGAATTAGCAACATACTTGCTTTGCACTGCTGCAGTCCCAACCTTGATCCCAAAACTGGAACTTCTAAGGTTACTATTGATTTAACCCTCAAATCTGTCTCTGCTTAATGAAATCAAACCACTTCCTAAACCAGCAAGAGTTCACTCATATACTGTAGGCTTTAATCAAAACTAACTTAAATAAAAAAAACACAGGATCACCTGTTTCAGAGATGGCCATTTTACTGTTCCTACTAATTTCAGTCATAATGACGCTATAAAACGTACACTACATTCACACATAATGCACATAATGGCTATTCTACAACAGCCAATAAACACAGGCATCTCCATCTCTCTCTCTCTCTCTCTCTCTCTCAAATGTACTATATATTCAATATGTGCTGAGAGAGAACTGGCCAGAGTTGTTAATTTTACCTTTAGTAACAGCAGCCAATGCTATGCTCTATAATAAGTGGCTGTCAATGCAAGGTTAGAGGTTTTTCCAGATTCTCCACTTTCTACTACATTAAAAGCCATCTCACCCAGCCACCTAAGCTATCTACTTGTACCACTGATAAAACAGCCATCAGAACAATGACTGATCCCCCTTATCAACCATAGCTATTACAAATGTAAAATTAATATAATTCTGCAATATCACATCCAGTGACCTTGACCTTTGGCCTGTTGATCACAGACTCAGTAGGGAGCTGTCAATCATCAAATGCTATGAAACTATGAAGCTGATAAAAAAAAAAACTGGATGCAGGATACTTGAGGAAAGTTGACTTATCATGTGGAACCCCCAGCTCCTGTAACCTTGATCTTTGATCTCTGGACTCGAGAATGAATAAGGAGCTGGTCTTGCCCAAGTACAGTCTACCTATGAAGTTTGATGAAAATTAAGCCAAGGAAACTTGATTTATCATGCAGCAAGGAAAATAAAATTTGTCACCCCAAGTGACTTTGACCTTGGACCTTGCAGTGCTAAAATTGATAGACTTCTGCGTCTACCCATGAGTAAGGTAAATATGAGTTTTGAGAAAGAAAGAGCGCATCAAAGTTACGTTGCTTTGCGGAAACCACCTTATCTAAGAACAGACAGGTGGATGGAAGAACAGATGGAAAGACAGACATCACTACTGCTCTATCCCCATGCAGCTTTGGTCAATGAGATAACAAGGGTTCTGCAGAAAATGATGTCTCACCTGTGACTCCTGAAATAATTTATCCCATGTGTCTGCCTTGCAAAAACTTTAACAAAATCTTTAACACTGAATCTTAATGTTGCCACCACAGCCACTATAGAATTCTGACACCAAAGTCTCACCATGCAGATGGTACAATAAATGAAGCAAAATACTCAAACTTCAGAAAATGTAGCCAAACTTCACTGCTCACTTGACTTGTATGATGGCTGTTACCCCCAGAACAACTGCCATGATATATAACATGGGATACTGCCACTGTGCTTTTCCTGCCATTGTTAGCTGTAACATACTGGACACAGCTTTAGCAGATATCACTGTAAAAGATGCTGAAAAAGAAGAAAAAATAGCTGATACCAAAGATTACATTTAAATGTTTAAATGTCATGAAAATTTAAGAACCAGCTTGATAATTTATATTATCAAATTGTTAATTAATTACTTTACATTCTCAAATGAGAGACATGTACAGATGACAAGCCCCCTCCCCCTCTTCGCTGCTTATGTATAGACTCCCCTATTATTAAGCACTCACATTTTTTATACTGTTTATAATAGTACCCTATGTATTACCATTTAACAGCACATCAGCACAATAATGGCTATATGGTGCCTATTAGAAACAAAGTTCTAAAAATGTAAAAAAAATGAATCATAAGTGTACCATAGTTCATCTCTGAACCTCAAACAGCTTTAAAGATATAAAGCAGAAACAAAAGCAACCATGAAATATACACCTGTGACTTTGATCTTGAATATAGTAGTTCAAATGTGGAATGAAACACATCTTGTAGTGACAGTATACAAGTGTACCAAATTTCATTCATTTATCGTAAACAGCTCATAATTGATAGAGCAGAAGGGAAAATGCTACTGAAACCCAAAATATTGGTCTGTGAATCTGAGCTTCAAGATAGGACCCCAAATGTGGTACATGACATATATAGCAAATTTCATTCCTTTATCTCAAATGGCTCTAATGTTAAAGAATGGAAAGGACCTCCACTGTGGTATGTGACACAGCTGTTAATGATGATACAAAAGCATACCATGCTTCATCTCTTAATCTCAAGTGGCTCTCAAATTACAGAGTGGAAAGGAATTTGCAATGGAGACTTTAAAATACTGACCCATGATCATGGCCTTGAAGATACATCCCCCAATGTGGTACACCAGACACTTTCTAATGATAATGAATAAGTTACCAAGTTTCATCCCTAAAGCTGAATGGGCTCCAAAGTTATAGAGTCAAAAGGAAAGTGTAATGGAAAACATAAAAACAGTCATGTGACCTTGACCATGAAGATAGGACTACTAATGTAGTACACAACAGACCATCTAATGATGATATTAAAATATACCAAGTTTCATCCCTTAATCTCTAACAGGTGTGAAGTTGCAGACTAGAATGGATCGAGATGGACAACTTAAAATATTAAGTCATGACCTTGAGCTTAAAGATATGATCTCCAATATGGTAGGCAACACACCTTTTAATGATGATGCATAAGTATACCAAGTTTCATCCCTTAATTTCAAACAGCCCTATTGTCTTAAAGCAGAATGTAAAGTGTAAGGGAAAAACTTACAATATTTTGCCATGACCTTGACCTTGACAACAGGACCCCCAGTCTGGTATGGGACACACTTTCTAATGATGATGTATAAGTATACCAACTTTCATCCTTTAATCTCAAACTGATTTAAAGTTATAGAGTGGAATGGACAGTGTGGGAAAAAACTTCAAATACTGAGCTGTGACCTTGACCCTGAAGACAAAGACCCTAAAACTAGTAATTTTGACAAATCTGCACTTTGTTTGTATTTCATTTATGGTATTTGCATTACATCTGCATTCCATTTGTGATCCATTCATGTTTGCATTTCATCTATCATTTCATTGTTTTTCATTCATGGTCTCAAAAATGCAATCAGATTTTGTATTTATTCCTTTCATCCATCGTTTACTTTCATTTTCACTCATTTGGAATGAAATGGAAATGCATTGATGGAAAGTTAGGTTTTCCATTTCCACAAAAAGGTCATTTTCAGCCAAACCATAAAAATGTATACCCATGAAAATAAATGAATCCACAGTGTTCAAGAACAGGCCAAAATCTACAGTCACAGTAAAGCCTGTTTTTCTTTTCTTTTCTTCTAATTCCACTGTAGTTACTTCATTAAGAGATTCAAGTTACAGCTAACAAATGAGGAATTTCAAAAATCAGTTAAGCCTGTCTGATATTTGCATTCAACATTGTCAAAGTAGCACATGCAAGGAAAAGGGTACAGTCAATGTCATTGTCAAAGTAGCACATGCAGGGAAAAGGTTACAGTCAAAGTGATATGAAGCCTTTCATTATAACATTCTTTATAATGAGGGATGGGTCTTGGATCCCATTAAATTAGTTAAATGTTGTTCTCTTATTGCTGGTTAATATATTTCGCTTGCCAATGGCGTCAGTTCTTGGATATTAAGAACAAACTAGTGTCTGTTTTCCCCATCATTAAATACCTTATTATATTGTTTCCCCATCATTAAATACCCAATTATTTGTGTTTTGTGCATTATTATGACACACTGTTATAAGTGAGTCATGTTTAGGGCTCAAATGAACCACATTAAAGAGAGCAAGCAATGTAGCTCTACCCAACTCATCTCATCATCACTTAATCAAACCTGTGATGGTTTGGAAAACTCAATGACAAGAGACTCCCTTTTTGTTGAGCTTGCCTTTTATTTAGCAAGATAGTATAAGACTTTAATACTGAGCTAAATCTTGGGTTTGGAAGGGCAGATGGTCCTATAACATACAGATGGACAAGTAAACATGATTGATATGTCAAGTTTCCACAAAGGCAGGCTCAACAAACAAGAGGCACACGTGAGTCTGATATCGATCATCTGCTTACATAACTTGACAGCTGACCATTCACTAAGTAGGTTTATGTAGTATTGTAAGAACACAACCAAGGTAAATTATCTCCCAAACATTATATCATGTTGATTTTACCTATTTTACTATATCCTGATAAAAATTTGTTCTAAGGATAATGGCATAATTAATACGCATAGACTCTTGCTCATAATCAAAGTCATCCAAGATCTTGATGATATTAAACCCATTTACCAAGTTTTAGAGAAACTGGATGAGAAATATAGTCTCTAGATCTAGAGAGATAACAAATTTAACCAATCAAATAAAAGGTATATCAATAATATAGCCTATATATGAAATTTGATGATAAAGGGATCAAAGTATGACTTCTAGAGTGGAAGTAAGCTCAGCCAATCAGATGTAAGATCACCTCATTAATATGCTTGGATCTTGCTCATTATCAAACTTGTCCAAGATCTTGATGATATAAGCATATACTCCAAGTTTGATCAAAATCAGACCAGAAATACAACCTCCAGACTGGTTACAAGCTCAGCCAATCATATGCAAGATTATTTCATTAATATGAGTGGATCTTGCTCATTATCAAATTCTTCCTAGATCTTGATGATATAAACCCATATTTCAAGTTTGATCAAAATCAGATCAGAAATGTGGCTTCCAGAGGGGTAACATGCTCAGCCAATCAGATGCAAAATCACCGATTTCAGTATGCATGGATCTCACTTATTACTAAACCCGTCCAATATCTTAATGATATCAGCATATATTTCAAGTTTGATCAAAATCTTATCAGAAATATGACATCTAGATGGATAAGAAGCTCAGCCAATCAGATGCAAGATCATCTAATCAGTATGTGTGGATCTTGCTCATAATCAAACTCATCCGAGATCTTAATGATATAAGCATATATTTCAAGTTTAATCAAAATCAGATCAGAAATACGACATCCAGAAAGGTAGTAAGCTCAACCAATAACATACAAGATCACCTAATTAGTATCCATGGATCTCTCTCATTACTGAACGTGTCCGAGATCTTGCTGATAAAAGCATATATTCCAAGTCTGATCAAAATCAGAATCAGAAATATGGCCTCTAGAGTGGTAACAACTTCAGCCAATCAGATGCAAGATCATCTCATTAGTATGCATGGATCTTGGTTATTATCAAACTCATCCAGATCTTGACAATATAAGCAGAAATACTGAGTTTGATCACAATGAGATCAGAAATATGGCCTCCAGAGTGGTAACAAGGTTAACCCATCAGATGCAAGATCACCTCATTAATATCCATTGATCTAGCTCATTATCAAACTCATCCAAGATTATGATGATATAAACCCATATTCCAAGTTTGACTGAAATAAAATCAGAAATATGGACTCAAGAGTGATAACATGCAATTGCAGACAGAAGGAGACACACGATGCACAATGCATGATGGACAATCCATTATGGACATGGGACCTTACCATAAACTCACTTGATCTTGTGGCCAGGTGAGCTAAAAACTGTTAATTTATGTCAAGATAATATAAACCACAGATTCTGAGTTAAATGCGAAAAAGTGGACATATAATGCAAAGTTATTCTGACCTTTTGATATGAATAACTTGACCCTGAAACTGTTTCTTCTGACATGCAATAATCATGAAATTCATTTCAATTTTAAGAACTTTACCAGCTTTTCTGAGAATAAAATGCAAATTTTCATCAAAAGAATCATTCAAATTTTGATCACTTTTTACTCAGATTTATGAGCATATGCCTTCAGAATCTAAGTCTTTTGACTTTATGTGAAAAACACTAAAAAATCATTTGTGTTTTTCATAAAGTTCAATCAGAACAGATCGAAAATACAGTTAACATCATGTGTTTCAATTCATGTTTACAAGTGTTTTTGTGTGTTCCATTAATGTGTAAATGTGCATGTCTGTGTGCATGCATATATATGTGTTTATAATAATGTAAGTGTGAATTTACCAACAATGGAGACTATCAGAAGATATACAACAACCATCTTCTTTTTGAATCTGTACAGCAATATGAAAAGTACTATCAGGACCAAGATTTCAATACACTGTAAAATGAAAAACATGCATAAAGTCTCAAGTCATAATCAAATAGTCTCATGTTATTACAATGTAATTAAAGACTAATTTTATTACATTGTGACTGACTTTACAAATCTGTTCAAGAGAACGGAGGAAATAGTTTGCTTAGACCAAAAAACTAGGAGGATTACTTATTGTTACTTTAAATTAACCTATTTGCCTAGTTATAACAAAGCTACAGGATCACTCCATGTGAATCCGCTTTTCATTTGTGGGGTACCAATTTTTATGGGTTTTGCAGTTATCTGCAATCAAAAAATAATATACGAACTGTGATGCAAGAAAGTGTCATTGTATACAATATGATGTCATAGAACACTGACACCATTTGATGATGAAGGCTTGTTCTACAATTTGATTTCAGATCTCAGTGCCCAGGCTTGAACTTGAAGCTTGACATGTACCAATAACCTTTTCTCATACACAAGTGCATCTACATGCCCTTATTTCATTTGAAAGCAAGCACATTTTGATGCCCCTACCACATTTCAATACAAGCGCATTTGGATGCCCTTGGTAAATAACCTCAAAGTGCATTGTCAATTAATAGCACCAACTGAAGGGAATATCCCCTGTAGTAAAACAGGTTTTTGGGATGTTTCCATGATGGCATAGCACATGCAAGTGTATCAGATGAATCTTAAATTGCCAATCAGAGATACGAGGAAATCAGAAATTCTCCCCCCCCCCCCAAAAGAAAAATGGCTCCGCTATCTTTGCAGATAGAATCATGGAATCCAGACTAGCAGATAGAGTTTTTCAGGCTTAAAGGGAAAGGTAAGATAAAGGTAAATTTTGGTCCCTAATCATATCCAGATGAAACTCAAACAGATACAAGAGGACCCTCTCTCTTCCTTAAGTATTTTATTCTTATCCAGGACCACTTTTAATACAGGAAAACAGCCATTAAAAAGTCAATGGTTTTCTCCTCTGTTGTGGCACCTAATTTCATGGATTATAGACACAATGGCTAACAAGACCCTATCATGGATTATAGACACAATGGCTAACAAGACCCTATCATGGATTATAGACACAATGGCTAACAAGACCCTATCATGGATTATAGACATAATGGCTAACAAGACCCTATCATGGATTATAGACACAATGGCTAACAAGACCCTATCATGGATTATAGACATAATGGCTAACAAGACCCTATCATGGATTATAGACATAATGGCTAACAAGACCCTATCATGGATTATAGACACAATGGCTAACAAGACCCTATCATGGATTATAGACATAATGGCTAACAAGACCCTATCATGGATTATAGACACAATGGCTAACAAGACCCTATCATGGATTATAGACATAATGGCTAACAAGACCCTATCAAAGCTTATGGCCAAATAAGATACATCTTAAATTGTGCAGTTCCACACAATGGATCCAGGAAAGAAAGTGACAGGAAACAACATCACGGAAAAATAGTCATCGAAAGAAAGTCACAGGAAAAAAAGTCACAGGAAAAAGTCACAATTATCAAGTATTCAATGATACTAACTTCTACAAGTTAAAATGAATTTGTTTTTATAATTTAGTAGCATTATTATAAAAGTTATTTTGCAAACTAACTTGCTTTATCATTAATCAACATGCATAATTTTATGTGGTAAATAATAATACAAGCAAATCAAACAAAATGTGTTCAAGGCTAGACAAATCCACAATGCTAAATTTTCATTCAGGACCAGCTAGACATCATAAAAAGTCTTTTAGTGAAAACTCCATGTTGATATGACCATCCATTCTGGAGGAGTAGCTATAACAAAATTTTCAAGAAAGCCACTGTGGCAGACATATTGGATGTCTGAGCGGAACTATTTTCATTTAGGACCAACTAGCCTGTGTTACAGTCAGTTTTAGTTCTCGGGAATGACAGCCTGTGGACCTGCAAAAATTGAACGCAGTGCACTCTGCTTTACCCCTCGGATTCAATGGGCTAATTTCACGTTTGAAAACTCTGATCCAGTTGTCCTGAAATAGACTGCATCATTGCCTCATTTTGGATAAGGTCAACATTATGTGTAAATTGGCTATTAATAGTATTAATCATCACAAAAAACACCTTGCATGTCCCCAGGAGTCGAAATCACCACAATCTCAATAGGTTGCCATTAATTAATGATAATCTATTTTAGACAGAGAAAAGAATATATTGGCAAAGTAAACATATGTCGACGATGACTGTACCCAAGCTAAGGACCAACTAGGCATTGTAAGAAGTCTTTTAGTGAAAACCCCATGTCAATATGACTTTCCGTTCAGGAGGAATAGTGATAACAAGATTTCTTTCAATATGGCTGCCATGGTGTCCATACTGGATAGCACCATTTTGATTTAAGACCAGCAATAACAAGATTTTCAAGTTGGCTGCTGTGGTGGCCATATTGGATGTCTGAGCAGCACCATTTTCATTTAGGACCAACTAGACCTTGGGATGAATGTGTGTGTCAAGTTTTTATGGCAATCCTCCAAGTAGTTTAGGAGTAGCAATAACAATCTTGTGCTAATGGATAGACATATATCGGAAGACAGACATCAGACAACAGGCCATCCCATAAGCTCTTCTGGTCTATGAAAAAATAACATAATTGGCTGCTTCTTCTTCTTCTTCTTGTGGGTTGCCTTTCTTCATGCACCTCTTCTACATTTAGCGACACTCAACTAAATATTCTAATTGATTACGATCTGCGCAAATGAATGCACCAAAACACAATGAGAAACAACACGCTCAAAAAAATAATACAATCTTCCATACACTGGCAAAGGGCCTTTGAATGTTAGTTTTGTTGAAAGAAAAAGAAAATGGTATTTTTGTGATACTGTGAAGCTCTAGGTTCATATGGTGACACATTGTAACAGGTGAGCTAAGAGCACGGCAAGTGTTTGTTTTCATTTTTCTCTTCCTTAGTGTGAAGTGCCAATAAAAACATAAGAAATTTGCACATGTGTTAGATGGTTACAAAAAGTGTCATATGCCAAAAACTCAAATATGTTCTCAACTGAGCTGGTAGTTTTAGAGGACCTTGAAGATGCAGAAATATGGCAAAATTTGAGGTCTTGAATGAACAAACACATGTTTAGGAAGAAAATGAACTGTTCATTTATCAGTGTTTCTTTATATCATGTGTATATACGTTAGTGTACATGTAGTGATTATGGTATGACCATAACAAATACTCTTACAAATACTTTAATTTATCGCTAACTTGGGGGCCAAAATCAGCCTTTATCTAACCCTGTCCTTTATCCCAAGACCTTGTCAGTAATCATGAAAAACCATTTTATAAACCGATAGAAACATTTAGCAAGCCAAAACAGCCTACACAGTAATGACATGGATCACTGATTTTTTAGTCCAACTTTGAGTGGAATCTATTTATAGCACACTAACATGGCACTTACTGCTTGATGTACAAGTAAGCAAGAATGTTTCTGTTTTTCATTTTATACTTGAGAAAGAAATACGAATCATTAAATGTTGAATTTGAAAGCTCTAAAAATGCATATATCAGTATGTACTATTTCCCATCCCATCATATTGGGATACTGCCAGCCAGTGGCATGTTGTTCTATTGATAGCACATTGTACAATATAGCAATATATATATATATATACTGAACTGTAGTTCAGTGGCAGGTGCTGTGAGGGAAAGGATTACATGTACATTACAGAAATTTGGAACATTTGCAAAAAAATAACGTTTTAGTACAACACAATTATAAATACATCATAAAGTTTTCTTTTTTTCATTCTATTTGTTTACACTGCTTTTACAAGTATACCTGCACTGCCATGCTCTGATGGTGAAATACTGCACAGCCTGCAAGACACTGAAATGCTGTAGAGTGTGGACACATAATGAACTTTATTAATAGAGAAGTTCAGTCTCTAATATTCATTACTGTTAACAGTTCTGAGTGTATAATAGACTAAATTCCAAAAAAAAATTAAAATTCTTTTAAATAAATATGCTTAAAATAAATAGCAAGCTGATTTTTCCACAAAGTATATTTTCTTCTCATACTTATACTTTAACCTGCAGTACACTAAAATTTCATGATACGTGTATGCACTGTATCAAGACCTGTGTATCACAATGTGTATCGTACCATGACTCAACTGTATTCTTACACCAATAATAAACATTCAAATGAATAAGTTACATGTACCAAACTCCACCTTTGTGTCACCTGATGTTAGTCAATTGTTGTGTACTTAAAATTTCTGCAGGCAACTGACCAATCTCAAAGCAGGCTGTGTGAATCATTATGCAGTTGCAATCCAAGTACCGAGTCTGTCTAAACTTGGAATGAGCTAGTCTCAACAGGGTGAACAACCTGATAGTTCTTACTATATAACTTGGAATGATCTAATCTCAACACAGTGAACAACCTGATAGTTCTAACTATATAACTTGAAATAAGCTAGTCTCAACAGGGTGAACAACCTGATAGTTCTAACTATAAAACTTGGAATGATCTAGTCTCAACAGGGTGAACAACCTGATAGTTCTAACTATATAACTTGGAATGATCTAGTCTCAACAGGGTGAACAACCTGATAGTTCTAACTATATAACTTGGAATGATCTAGTCTCAACAGGGTGAACAACCTGACAGATCTAACTATATAACTTGGAATGAGCCAGTCTCAACACGGTGAACAACCTGACTGCTCTAACTATATAACTTGGAATGAGCCAGTCTCAACACGGTGAACAACCTGACTGCTCTAACTATATAACTTATAATGAGCTAGTCTCAACAGGGTGAACAAGCTGATAGTTCTAACTATATAACTTGGAATGATCTAGTCTCAACAGGATGAACAACCTGATAGTTCTAACTATATAACTTGGAATGAGCTAGTCTCAACAGGGTGAACAACACATGGAATGATCTGGTCTCAACAGGGTGAACAACCTGATAGTTCTAACTATAAAATTTGGAATGATCTAGTCTCAACAGGGTGAACAACCTGACAGATCTAACTATATAACTTGGAATGATCTGGTCTCAACAGGGTGAATAACCTGATAGTTCTAACTATAAAACTTGGAATGATCTAGTCTCAACAGGGTGAACAACCTGACAGTTCTAACTATATAACTTGGAATGAGCTAGTCTCAACAGGGTGAACAACCTGATAGTTCTAACTATATAACTTGGAATGAGCCAGTCTCAACAGGGTGAACAACCTGACAGTTCTAACTATAATACTTGGAATGAGCTAGTCTCAACAGGGTGAACAAGCTGATAGTTCTAACTATATAACTTGGAATGAGCCAGTCTCAACAGGGTGAACAAACTGATAGTTCTAACTATATAACTTGGAATGAGCCAGGCTCAACAGGGTGAACAACCTTTTTTTTCATCTACATGTACATAACAAGAAGAAATACAAGCTGGATAACTTCACCATCTGTCATCCAGTTTTTTCTGACATTTTCACTTTAAACCTAATTCTTGCTTTGTTACATGGTAATAATTTTGGTGGTTGATTGATTGATTCATTGGCATTTAACAACACATCTGCACTTAAAATCATTAGGTTAGAGGTTAGGCCGAGACAAATGGAGTAAAGCCTGTTGCCTTGTGATACACCATGAGAACCATCCTGGCCCAGTCTGGACAGGAATCGAACTCAAACCCTTCTGATCAAAATGTGTGGCACACTAACCACTGAACCATCATGGCTTGAGGATTATTTTGACAAAAAAATGTACACATATAAAATTATATGCAAATGAGACGGTGTGGTGGTTATCTCAACTTTTACAATTCACCAATGAAATGTTAAACCCAAGGTCAGTCATATCACCTATTACAGTTTTACCTATAAACAACTATAACACATAATGAAGTATACTTACAGTGTAAACAATGAAGGATATCTGAGACAAATTGTCATAAATCTGTTCTCCTGAAAGGACAGTCTCTGTCTGAAATCAGAAATGGGAAGTATAAAGTAATCAATACAGGCAGTATTTTTAAACCATGTGCCTATATGAAACTGTTTTGCATAATCTTAAGACATTATAAACTTTCTTTATGCACTCTTAGTCAATTTGTTTGTGTAAAATATGCAAATACACTGCATATCTAGAGATATGCTACATGTTTAAAATGTGGTGATGAGTTGTAAAAGCTGGGGGTGGATGGGGGGATTGAAACAAAGCAGAAACCAGGTTTGCATCTGTGAAGCACTTAAGCCTACACTTATGAAAAAAAAGTTAAATTCAACAAAGTCAAAACAAGAGTCTTGTAAACAGCCTTATACGCCAGCCCCATATTTAATAATTTTGTTGAAGGCACTAAGAGAGCATACTTGAATCTGTGTACAGCACTTGCAGTGACCCAAGGATCACAATGACCATGACTTTTTGATTCTAAATACAAGTTGAAAAAGGATAGTGCATAACAAATTATAACATAGAAACCAATTTTCTTTCTTTCTTCATTGGATTTTTATGATACTGACATCTGGGCTATTGGCTCCAACATCTACATACCATATATACTCACTTATTAGTTGAGTTCAACTGCAAACAACATAGACCCTGATCTATCATTGCATATTGCACCAGCAGATCAGGGTCTATGTTGTTTGCTCTACTTATTATTCTGAACAAAACTGTATAGACCCAGATCTGCCAGCACATTATGTGACCACACATCTGGGTCTGTGCAGTTTGCATTTGGACTCGACTTACAAACATGTATATATGGTAGCTTATGACCTACCCCCAACCCCCATAACAGTAAGCCTTCCTTAAAGTCTGATGAAATTATATGGATTCTAATTACCGGTACAATTAGTTACATACATTTTTTTCTCTTATTTGTGTCACAGTGATTGTGATTTTATTTTACTTTTTGAGCCCAAAATTATGAATTTTATTTTTGTCTCACTCCAAAAGCATGCCATCCACAAAGTTTGGTCTGGGTATGTTGTTTAGCACTAACGTTATTCTACTGAGTCATTTCAGAGCAGAAGTCACTTAAAGGTTTTTTTTTTATTCTAAGTAATGGCAATTGTATTTGATGGTGGATTGGCATCATTTGTACACATTTGGAAGCTGTTTTTGAAAGGATGCTCTCTGTACAACTGGGTCAAATTATGTTTCAAGAAGAATTTGTTAGAGGTCTTTCTATTTTTAAGAATGGTGGCCATATCTGATGTCAATCTACATCATTTGTACAAACTTGAAAGCCCTTCATATCAGGATGCTTTGTGTCATGTTTGGTCAAATACTCTTGAGCAGTATTTTGAAAAGATGTAATTTTAAAAAAATTCAATATTCAGTAGTAGAGGCCACATTTGCTAGTGGATTGACATCACTTGTACCAATCTGATGGGTCTATATGCCAAGATTTGGATGAAACTGGTCCAGCGAAATTTGAAAAGTAGTGTAAAATAGCAAATGTTTATGGATGAAAGGAAATGAATGACTCATGACAAATGATGCATGCAAGACACACAGGGTAATACCATAAGCTTACTTCGTCTTATGGACAGGTGAGCTAAAAATTGGGTGAATATATTATGCAGTGTTTGCGAGACTCATAAAATTAACTGACAAATCACCAAATCTGAGATAATGATGCCTATTACTTTGCACAGAATCTTCTTTAAAATAAAGATTATCATTTGAAAATTTTACCACTTTTCTAAAAGTGTAAATTGGGGTAATAGTGAACATTTCAAGAAAAATGGATAAAACACAGAGAAGTTATAACACTTTGAATTTGTACAAGTTATACAGAAAAACTGTCCATGGTAACAGATATTAGTTAACCAGGTCCTTGTATAGTCAGACAAGCTAACCACCTCAAACATTATTAGAGTGCAGTAATCCATTGGAATGTTGAATAAACAATGCTTCACTTGCAGCTGGTGCAGGTGGAGTTTGGGGATTTGTCAATTAAGGACAATTTGGTTGCACATGTATATGAACCATGTAAAGTCTTTTATTGATAGAATCTTCTGAATACAATAAATAAGCATCAACAAAAATGATAAATTGAAAAATATTTTGGTAAGAATGATTGAATTTGATCTAAATTATCCACAAAATTAATGAACATACCTTGGAGGAAAAAGTGACTAGCAGAAAAGCGCCAATTATAGCTAATGCTGACCCTGAAACAGAGAAATTTGACATAGACCCCTTCACTGATAGATTTGTTTGTATGTATGTATGTATGTATGTATGTATGTATGTATGTATGTATGTATGTATGTATGTATGTATGTATGTATGTATGTATGTATGTATGTATGTATGTATGTATGTATGTATGTATGTATGTATGTATGTATGTATGTATGTATGTATGTATGTATGTATGTATGTATCAGAGACCCTGAAATCCTGTATTTGCCAGACATGTCTGGTAGATCAACGATTTTGAATGGCACATACTCTGAGCAACTGGACATCAGTCATAGGAGTTCTCAAATATCATTATATCAACTTGTCTGTGATCTGTTTATCCATTCAACTACCAAATAAACACCTTAACAAAGTAACATTTAAAGGTCACATACAGCTCGCTCAATTTTTTGTTTCTCCACACACTGCAGTGGGGCAGTTAATCCCCTCCACACTTGCTCTGAGGTGGCAGGGTAAATACCAACAAATCACCACCATGACTTGACAGACACATCTTGTGCAACTCCAATGTGGAGGGGGCTGGCAGACATTACTGATTGACATTTGAATAGCCAATGCATGAAAACCACCCATGGAAAGATTGAAACATCAGACTGATTTACAATCAGATACCAGTTAAAGAATCCATCATCTTTATGTTGATTATATTTGGACAATAAAAAAGTCATTTCAAAAGGGTCTTAATACATTTTCGTTTAGTAAAGGCTGATTGGCTTCCATGAAATACTTTTATCTGCAGTTATTGCTGATGTAAAAAAATTCATGTTCATTCCTAATTCAGTTTTAACTAAGTAGCCCAAGAATTTTACAGCATTATCAAATGGGGCCAAATTTACTTTCTGGCCAGGATTCTTTTTTTCATTACAAAATAAACAATCCTGTAACTAAAACAAGTGAAAGAGTAAGAGCTTTTTATCTACAAATCAGAGAAAGGCAATTGTTTTCAAGCTTTGAAAAAAAATCCCATTCAGCCTCAATGTTAATTAGAATATTAAATAGTTAGTCCATAACAGACTTGATTTCAGCAGATGTATTACAGTCAAAGTTTGTAAACTGTCCGAAATTAAACTGAACTAAATTTATTGCTGAAATGAATAATGATATTCCATTTTTCATGATGTCGAGACAGCACAGAGATGCCTATTTAGCCCCTGATCTTTTATCCTTTAATCCCTTTTTGGGGACTGCTCACAACCACCACCCCCCCCACTCTCATCTCTCTCTCTCTCCCACGTGTGTGCACATTAAATACACTCATACGTTCATTACCAAAATACTTATTACACAATTAACTATACCTTCATTAGGCTTCTGTCATTCTGCATTCAGTTTTTTCGTAGGACTAGCAAAAGCTTGGGTTTTGTCATCTTTTGCATGTAAAGAGTTTAATGAGTTTTATTCTAAATAAATCACATTTTAACAATCAGAGGAATTGCATTATTATTGATTATTCTTTAATATTTGATGATAAAGAAATTACCTATGGTAATGATAACATAGGATTTGGGGGGGGGTTAAAACATGACAATTAGATGCGTTGCTCAATATCATGTAAGATAAAAGTAGTTCACATGTGATTGCATTACGTTAATGTTGTCTAAAATTTGATTTGGAAGAATAAAAAACTATGTCCATTAATTTATAAGGGCAAATACATGTATGTAGATAACTCAATGCCCCAGCGTGTTCTCTCTTTCAATGAAATTCCTTAGCACATGCTTGCTGGGGTCATAAACAGTAAAATCACACCCACTTTATTGACACCATGTCCACTCCACAATGATCTTCATATGTGACTCGGTGAAAAAACGTTATTCTCCATGATACGATGCAGCAACTCCATCATAATGTGTGAGGAGATGGTGGAATGGCTTTTTCTTAATACTCTTCACACTCTCTCCACCTCCACCTCCACCTCCACCGTGATGCATGGATAAACGAAAAAAGTGTGTGAGCTGTACTGTAGGTCTAGCATATAGATTGTTTCCTAAGTTTAATCCAAAGGTGACTAGGTCGAGTTTACATGTTGCTTCTTTGTCAGACAATCATTAGTGATGTTGCCAGATAAACTTGTTTGGTCATTATATTTTTCCAATTGTTTGAACACTCTATAGCCACAAAACACAAGACAAAGGGGGTGTGAAAGCCACAAAATACAAGACAAAAGGTGTGTGAAAGTTTATCTCCTTCTATAGCCACAAAACACAAGACAAAGGGGGTGTGAAAGCCACAAAACACAAGACAAAGGGGGTGTGAAAGTTTATCTCCTGGACTTATCAAAAACCTATAACTAAACAATTGCCCCAGGGTGTGGTATAGACATTGCATCAGTCCCTCACACCACATGGTTTGTGTCATGGTGTGTCCTCATATGATCAGTTTAGAACAAAGTAAGTGAAGCCTAGGCCCATATTAAGAAAAAAAGATACTAGCAACAACAACTAACTTTTATTATCATCCTCCAAGGTTCATTTGGGAACCTGATAAAAAAGAACTTCTCCATCCTGCTTTACAAGAAATGCAGATTATTTAAATATTGCATAATTTTACGGTAGTAAGTCAGCTTGTTGTCAATTAATAATTAATTTTATTAATCAACAGTAGAGTGGAATAAAAAACTGTTGTTTGGTGAAATTCTAGAGTATATTTTTCTGAAAGAAAATATGATTTTTTTTATAAACAATTAATTTGACAGGAAATGAGTTCGATATATTAAGGTTAATACTAACACTCAAACTGTAGTAAATTCAGAACCAAAAATGATCCATTTTCCGGTATATTTAATAATCAGGTACATGTATGTATATCAATGCTTTCTTTTTGTCACAACTTGTTATAATATCTCCTTTAATGTTTTTATATTAAATTTCACAAATATATGACCCCCATGTTAATTTTTCAAGAAAAACTGTAAGGTAAGAGCCATCAGAATTTCAGAATCTCTGGTATGTATGCATGTATGCATTTATGTATGTACTGTATGTATTTAAAATATGTATGAATGAATGTATACGGTTAACAGCACACTGACAGCACAATCCTGGCTAACAGTGTCAATGAAATCTCTAGAAATTCAAAGATAAAAATTTAGTAAGATAAACCCTTTCAAATAAATGTGAACATGTAGTTCTACAAGAAAAAAGAAAAAAAAAGGTAAATAAATAAAATTCTTACAAATGTATATAAAATCAAAGATAGTGGTAAAAAGAAAAAAAAGATTAAAATCTTTAGAATATTGGGTACAAATTTGTTATATACGCTGCATTCTGTTAAAAAGTCTAAGATTTCTCTGATGGTACATCATCAAAAAGCTTCTTGACTGAGTTCACAACAAAAAACTTCTGTCTCACATGGTGGAAGTTGATAAACTTGGCAAGAATGTGTTCTACTGTCAATGGACACTGGCAGGGTATGCACTCTGGATACTGTGGCACCATTTTCATTTATAACTAAAAAAGCCTTTTAATTAAACCCATGTCTACATGACCATCCATTCATACACTGGATGCCAGATGGATGAAAGATGCAAGGTCCTTGCATAAGCTCTTCTTGCATATGACCAGCAGAGCTAAAAACTACAATATGAATTATACCTACCAAATAAATGTTCAGCTTTAATTTTTTCCTTGAGAAAAAGTGCAGCAAGAAACATGTTTGCTGAAAAAGAATACATACATACTATTAATACATGACTGACTACTAAATTGCATTGTAGCTAGTATTTAAATCATTTTTCTCCCAATAAATATACATTGTTGCAATAAGAAAAACAAGAGTCATATAGAAATGACATATCCACCCGCAACCCCCAGTCCCTTATCTATGTAAAGACTCCTACTGGAAATTATCTACGGTACAGCACTCTCCATTTTTATACTACCTACACTGTATACTAGTACCCTATAGTCCAACACTCTCAATTGTTATACTGCCTATTATGTATGCTAGTGCCCTATAATCCAACACTCTCAATTGTTTATACTGCCTACACTGTATGTTAGTACCCTATAGTCCAGCACTCTCAGTATTTATACTACCCATGCTGTATGCAAGTACCCTATAATCCAGCACACTTTTTTGTTCTACTACCAACACTGCATGCTAGTACCCTATAGTCCAGCACACTCAATTTTTATACTACCTACACTGTATGCTAGTACCCTACAGTCCAGCACTCTCAATTTTTATACTACCTATGCTGCATGCTAGTACCCTATAGTCCAGCACACTCAATTGTTATACTACCTATGCTGCATGCTAGTACCCTATAGTCCAGCAAACTCAATTTTTATACTACCTACACTGCATGCTAGTACCCTATAGTCCAGCACTCTCAATTTGTATACTACCTACACTGTATGCTAGTACCCTATAGTCCAACACACTCAATTTTTATACTACCTACACTGAATTCTACTACCCTACAGTCCAGCACTCTCAATTTTTATACTACCTATGCTGCATGCTAAAACCCTATAGTCCAGCACACTCAATTTTTATACTACCTACACTGTATGCTAGTACCCTATAGTCCAGCACACTCAATTTTTATACTACCTACACTGTATGCTAGTACCCTATAGTCCAGCACTGTCAATTTTTATACTACCTACTCTGTATGCTAGGACCCTATAGTCCAGCACTCTCAATTTATACACTAATTATGCTACACTTTGTTTCAATGGTAAAATTAAAAAAGTTCAATGTGGAAAATTCTAAGTATCAAATGGCACCTCTGTGTAACTTGCTTGACATGTGTACCAAGTTTGATTGAAAGACTTGGAACCATTTGAGAGCTATGCTCCAGAAACTTAAATGCTATGATGGACAGATGCCTACAGCGATAACTATATTTTCCCCATATTACATACCTTGGGGATAAAAATGTTTTTCCAATCCTGCTGTAATAGCTCTTTTATTGGTGGATGGTAAATGTATGTTTTCAATGCATACAATGTTTTTGAATGATGGCAAATTCTGTTTCTTCTGGAATCAGCCTGAATTTTCCTCAGAATGGAAAATGTCCTTTCAGTGTCTGCATTGGAATGTGGCAATGTTAGTACAACTCAACTGAGATCACCAAGAAGTTTAAATTGTTTTCTGCCTGTGGGTACCTTCAGATTGATGACTGCCTGCCAGAACTGCTCAAGATTGGTACTGTCTGGGCCTAATGTTGTTTTAATGTCAGTTAGATTCTCCACATGAAGCACAAACACATACGTTATACCATCACACCCTTTGTGACTTTAAGCTAAATTTTCAGACACCTTTGTTGTCATCATTATCATCACTATCACCACTCTTTAATAATGACAATCAAATCTGGAAAAATGATTACCACTTGCTAGTATTATAGATGAAGTCAAATACCTCATTCATCCCAGGCATTACGGATTACAATGGCAGTTAGTGACATGTACTTTAGTCTGGTTTACATTCATATTTACAAAGGATTAAATCAAGATCAGTGGTGTTTATATCAGTTTTTGTGATTCGGTTGTTCTTAGTAGTGTTGAATGCATATTTTGCCTAAAAATCGTGGTCGACTGTCACGTTCTACAGGTGGTCACTCACGACAGTGTATTTATATAATAAAGTATTCATATAATTCATATTATTATTAAAAAACAATTAAGATTATGATTTCTTATGAACAATAAAACAGTCACTATGTGAGTAGTTTTGTCTGTTTGCATGAGAACTTTTGTGTGATTTCTGATTTCGTTAACATTATTTTGACTAGATCTGAAAAATGATCTGCTACCAAAAACAGGAGCTTATGTTCAGCTATATATAAAGTTGGAAAATTGTGTCTTGGCATATGTAACTTTATCAACATCTGATGCAGATTCTGCAAACAGGGAATTCAGTGATGGCATATTTGTTGTCGTGGTTAATATGCTTTTATGAGATTGGGTTTCTGCATGACAGGTGTTGTCATTCTTGCCACCTTAACAGTTTTTAAAGTCAGCTTTAAAGGAAGAGCAGAATGCATACTTGATTCCAACCAATGAAATTCCCATTTCCATCCATCAATGAATTTCATGTGATATTTCTGTTGCTTAGATAAAGCACACTTAGACATCTCAACAAACTTTAAACACCGAAGTCACACCAACCTCGTTAAATGCCACTTCAGCTCTTGAGTAATCCATCCATAATCAATTAACATCTTTAGTACTCACCAAATTACTTTTGATCATGCATAGTATAGACTCTAATCCAGCTCAACAATTCCAGGCACCAAAGCAGAACATACGCTCCGGAGAGAATCAAAATAATGTTAATTGTTTTATGCTGATTGAGCTCTTTAGTAACCCAACCATAATCAATTAACATCTTTAATCTTTTTGGAATTACTTCTGCTCACACATAGTATAATCCATCTTGACAAACTTCAAACACTGAAGCCAACTGACCCTGCTGACGGAATCAAAGGGATGTTAATTGTTTTATGCTGCTTGAAATGAGCAACTAAATTGTCTTGCCCTGCTCAGGCCAGTTCACAGTCACATGATCACAGGCAGTATTACCATAAATATACTACACTGGAACCAAAAAGTGTGAAAAAATGGAATAAATTTAATTTTTCAAAAATAAATATACACACAGGAGATTTCAGTGAGTGACAGGAGACACCCCTCAACTCAGGTGTAGCACCCTCCCATCCGGGAGGTTCACATGTATGTAAGTTTCAAAGAGATATCTAAAAGGGTCTTGAAGTTCTGCTCCAGAAACAAAAGTGTGACAGATGGGTGGAAGAATGAACAAATCGATGAAAACATTATAAATATTAGTGCTGAAGAATTCTGAATAGCAAAAGGCACATCTATACCACTGGTCTAATATAGTCTAATATATGTACCAAAATTCAAAGATATCTTAAATGGTTTTGGTATTACATGTATGTGGATAATGGATGGATGTATATGGACAGAAAAATGGACAAAACATTAAAAAACTGAAACTGAATAATAGTGAATAGCATCCTGGACCACTACTCTATTAAGTTCACCAAGTTTCATAGTGATATATTGAATAGTTTGAGCATTATGTTCTGGAAATGAAAATGTTTATAGACAAGCAGATTATGGACATACAGACTAACAGACAGACATATTACATATCAGGGGGATACAAATTAGAACTATCAGAGATGGGTGTATCGCAAAGGCACCATTCACAGCAATTTGCTTCTAAGGCTCTCAAACAGAGGAACTTGTGTAGGGAAAGTGATGATTAGGAGAAGATGGGCATTCTGAGGCCTTAACTCCTCTTAATGACGACATGGAATGCTGGAAATCCAACTCCTCCTAGGTTTCATCAATATAAAAATGCATGATAGATCTGGTTGAAATCTGACATTCCTATTTAAAGTTATGCTGTGGAAACCAAAGTTAGGACAAGGGCAATCAGACACCATAACTCTTGTAAATGATAATGTGGAATGCTGTAAATTATACTCTCTCAAGGTTTCATGAATATAAAACTGAATACAGCAAAGTCAGAAGGATGGGCAATCAGGTGCCATAATTCTTGTAAACGAGAATAAAATTCATAAACTGGCACATCTAGGTCTATGAGACAATATAAACATCAAACTGCATCAGAATATATTGAATGGTTCCTGAATAATGCTGATTTCAAGGATATGCTGTAGTAGAGAGTTTAAAATTGATTGAAAAAGAGCAATACGATGTGTAAACTTGGACCTGAAAAGATGAAACCTCTAAAAGACACATCCACATGTATAAGGGTTGCACAGCTATGGTGGTTACATGCAGTGTAAACAGATGGACAGATGGATGGGCAGAAAACAGTACAATAGACTGCAGTACTTCATGCACGGTCCAAATAAAAGCAACAAAAGAAACAATAATTTGATGGATTGCCTTTTTGAAATCAACACAATTTTCACATTTGCTACTTTATTTTGGTGCTAAAATATTAGACTCTTATATGGCTTCCACAGTGGTAACAAGCAAAGCCAATCATATACAAGATCAACTCATTAATATGTGTGAATTTTGTCATTTCCCAATTCATATGTTGTTTGTTCTACTGATTACTCCAAGCATCATGTGATGGCAGATCTAGGTCTGTGCAGTTTGCAGTTGGACTCAACTTATAAGTGAGTATATACAGTATACAGAGCATTTCTGTATACATATAGTCATGAATAGGCTTCCACACTGTATCCAGTCAATACTAGTAGGCAAATGTATGGAAAATTATTAATCAGATCAATTGCTATAAAACTGTTACATAAAAAGTCTTTAAACTCACCTTGTTTATTAAACCCAGTCTCTTACCTTGAATGCCGCATAGTTCCATTATGAATTATTTATGATGCGTACACCTCATACAGTGTTAGAATACAATACAAACCTTTCTCAAAACACATCAGCTTAAAGTTTATAACTTCAGTTATTACACTTCCACTTTCATTTTGACACATTCAGGTTGCACACTTCAAAGAAACTCAAGATATTTTCATAATTTTCATGAATTAACAAAGTTAAAAGTGACAACAAATGTTAACAGTCAAATCTCTCATAATGGTCATCTACCTTAAAAAAGGATGACTACTCCAATGCCTTGACAACTTAAATTCATAGACAGACTAGTAAACTTTCCTGTAACTAGCCCAATTCTTTTTTTGAAAAAAGAGCATATTTCTAATTTTTAGATTGCTTTTCATCCATTGTCCATACTGGACTACTAGTTGACACTATTCTAGAAGGTGCGATTGTGGGATCCACGCTAATTTCTAAAACATCATGCCGAAAAATAAACCGAATGCACAAAAGCTGCACATCATATTTGCAAGCCTTAACTTTTTTCTTTGTTAAATCACTTCTTTCATAGGAAAATTCCCCCATTCTTTCATATAGAATTTCTCCCCATAATTTTCAGTTCTAGAATAGACCCAAAAATACTGGATTTTTTATCATACTGCCACTCCACACACCTATTCACCACAGCTAAGAACTGACCAATCACATGTCAGCAGTCATTGCTGATAAGATCTAATTAATTGCATAAGCCTTAGACACGTTGACCACTGACATGGTGTCAGTCGAATTAAATATTAACTTTGAACATCAATACCAAAACAAGTTAATGACCGAATTTTATGAAATTTTTCCATGTAGGTTAACCTCAATGTTATCAGCATTATCATACTTGAAAATTTGATTCACAAATTGTAAGCAAATATGGAACAAAAGTCCCTCAAAGGGACTGATGCTCTACTCATTGAAAAGAATTTCTTGGAAATCAAGAAAAGACCATTTCTTCCTTTTAACTGCTGAGTGTTGAAACCATCTTTGATATTCTTCAGCAATAAAAAGATTTTAAAATTAGCTGCTGTAGTGGACATATACAATGTCAGATTGGCACCATTTTCATTTAAGACCAACAAAACATCCCAAGAAGTCTTCTAGTGGAAACCCCTTATCAATATGACTATCCATTTTGGAGTAATGATAACAGGATTCTCAAGATGGCTGCCATGGAGACCATAATGGATATCGGATTGGCACCATTTCCCTTTATGACCAAATAGACATCATAATAAGTCTTTCGGTGAAAACACAACAGCAATATGACCAGCCATCTAGAAGAAGTAGCAATAACAATATTTTCAAGATGGCCATCATGGTGACCATATTGGAATTCACACTGGCACCATTTTCTTTTACAACCAACTAGACATCATAAGAAATCTTCCAGTGAAAACCCGATGCTGATATGAACATTCATTCGGGAAAAGTAGTGATAACAAGATTTTCAAGATGGCCACTGTGGTAGCCATACTGGATGTCTGAGCAGCACCATTTTCATCTAGGATCAACTACACATGACAAGAAGTCATTTAGTAAAAACCCCATGGCAATATGACTTTCTGTTCAGGCGGAGTAGTGATAACAAGATTTTCAAGATGGCTGCTGCGACTGCCATAATGGATGTCAGATCAGCATTATTTTCAATTAGGACCCACTAGACACCATAAGATGTCTTTTAGTGAAAACCCCTTGTTGATATGACCATCCATTCAGGAGAAGAAGTGATAACAAGATTTTCAAGATAGCCACTGTGGTGGTAATAATGGATGTCTGAAAGACACCATTTTCATTTAAGACCAACCAGGGATGAATGTGTGTGTAAATGGATTTTAAAAAAGCAGATCTAGCAAATAATTAAAGTTCAAAATGTTTGACAATATAGTTTTCACAAGGCTAAGCTGCTTTGTAATTAAGTAAAACTCTGTGCATGGAAACTATGCAGGTCATTAGCTGGCATATCGGGGTCTATGTTGTTTGTTTTACTGATTACTCCTAACAAACTGTATAGACCCTGATCTGCTGGTGCATTATGCAATGACAGATCTGGGTCTGTGCAGTTTACAGTTGGACTCAACTTATAAGCAAGTATAGCAAGTATATACAGTAATCAGTTCAATGCATTCTGTCTCAGTCTCTATCACTAAGAATAGTGAAATATGTTTCTCTCCATTTTCTAAGAATAGCTGACTTTGAATGAACTGCAAATAACCAAAAGTCTACTGGAGTTATTCAATACTTTTTGTACTGAAGTAAATTTGACATTACACAACACAATTACCATCTATACTCGCGTATAAGTCGAGTCCAAATGCAAACAATATAGACCCTGATCTGCCATTGCATAATGGGCTGGCAGATCAGGGCCTATGTTGTTTGTTCTACTGATTAGTCCTTACAAACTGCATAGACCCAGATCTGCCGGCACATTATGCAACAGCAGATCTGGGTCTATGCAATTTGCAGTTGGTATCGGCTTATACATGAGTACATATGGTACTCATGAGCTTGTCCATAATACTGAGAGTTAAAAACGTTTCACTCACTTTTGACTAAAATTTCAATTTTCCTCTACTTGTCATAAAAATTCAGACTCTCCTAAAAACTGAAAATTCCCTGACTTCCATGACCATGGGAACCCTAAACACTGCTAAAGGACTTTCGATACTGACTAAAGGCCATTTTCTGCCCCAATTGTTATGAAAAAATAAATTTTTATAAATTTCAAGACAGTGTTAATGTGTCATGCAATGTACAAATCAAACAATTTCACTGTCATTTTGTTCATAGCTTTCCGTTTCATATTAAAAAACGACTGTCAAACATGAGATGGTATATTGGAAATTGCAGAATATAAGGTCAGTTCAGCAACTTCAAACTCTAAATTAGATGCAATTGCGGGCTTGCTCCACAAAGAAATGTTGACAGATTATGTATATATTATGGACACACTTGTGTTCAAATATCATCATCAAGCCGGGCTGCACTAGTTTCTAAAACTAAAATATTTCAAAACTTCACTATGCTGCATTGATATTTTCTTTGCTATTACTTCAATCCACTTTGGGGTTGGAGAACCACCATGTGCAAAGACACTAAACTGCAGTTTCTTACTGTGTCTTTATTTTTATTCCTAGCAGTATCATATACTTCAAAATACAGAGAAACAAATAAATTCAGATTGTTTGAAAGAATCTTATTTGCCATTTTCGTTCTTTTTCTTTCCTTTTTTCAACTCATGCATGTGGCCTGATTTTTATTGGGAGGGACACCATGTGATTTGAAAGGGACTGAGAGTGTTTTTCAAAGTCGTATTGTGTTGCTCAACAAACCTGAATATTGCTATCTTATCACAGAACTGATGCCATAATTTATAAGAAAGATGCATTTTGTAGGGTTAATGCCATTTTTCAGCACATGATAGTCTATATATGGTAACCAGTATATTTGCATGGTAGAGGAAGAACCTGGGAAGACCTTGGGAAGAACCACTGACCCATGGGAAGCTACTGGCAAGCTTTCTCACATATCCATGTTGGCCACAACAAAATAAGAGGGTAATCATTGAAGGTAAAACAAAATGTATCATTTTGGGGAAAACACAAAAACTACATAAGTTAGGGAACCCAGAATTATCTCTTACAATAAAAAATCGTAAGTTATAAAATGTCAAACGTGAAAAGCTTGTACGTGTGTCTGTAGATAATAATGTACAACTGGATGACCATATTCAAAACTTTGTAAAGCACTATCAGCCAAAATTGCTCTACTCAGCAGAATCAAGAAATATCGACCTACAGAAACTCACAATCTATACTACAATTCATATATTCTTCCAACAATGGATTATTGTTCAACTGTATGGGGAAACTGTGCCAAATCGCAGCTTGAGAGGATTTATAAGCTTCAGAAAAGGGCAGCACACTTTATATTAGATGCATCTATTGATTATTCATCAAAAGCCTTGTTTACAGAACTAAAATGGTTTACAATATATGAAAGGATTGATTTTCACAAGGCAGTTCTTGTGTATAAATGTCTACATGAAACAGAACCAGAGTACAGTGAAACCCCGCTATAACACAAATTCGGATATAACGCGATCGTAACGTGGCTCCCAAAAATTCATATCTTCATTCGCACATGAACATTTTTTTTTCAAAGTACGAGAAATAGTGTACAAAATGTGTATATTACAGTATCGTTTTGGGGAACAGATAGCGTATTAATTCGAGTATAATACGTTTGTGGGGTTGTTTCCTGAAATTTATATACATGTACATGTATTTTTCTCGTACACGGAAAAAAAAATATTTTTTTTTAAGTACGAGAAATAGTGTATAAAAAGTTTATTATCATTTTGGTAAAGAGATCACGTATGAATTCGATCGTGGCGTGGCTTCTGAAATTTAACAATTTCACCAATTTCTTGAAGTGTTATGCCAAAATAAACATTATCGGAAATGTTACTTATTACTGATCCATGAGTAAAGCCAGTAAGTCTTCTTTGTGTTTGTCTTCAATTCATTCTGTATACAATCATTGCTCAAACAATAGCTGACATGTTTTTCTTCTTTAACTGCATACACAACCGAGCATCAGACAATGTGGTGGTTGATAAAAGATTCTCACGATTTAATAAACATCAAAAAACGTAAGCTGCCAACACGTGCGCTGGACTTCAATTCATCCTGTATACAATCATTGCGCAAACAATAGCTGACTTATGTTTCTTCTTTAACTGCATAAAAAACCACGCACCAAACAATGCGGTGGTTGATCAAAGATTGTCATATGTGGGTGTTAATGTAGAGACTGAGCTTGGGCGGCAAGATCACAGGGAGTTCAAATAACCACTCTCTGTTACTTGGCACTGAACAAGTATCAAACTCATGGTTCAATCAAAGGGTTGTCATGTGGGAAAACAAAGACGGATTGATATCAGATAGTAAACGGTGTTGATACCCTATTCATGCTATACATTAGACGTGTATACGTTGTTCTCTGAATAAGGTAAAATATAGTAAAACCCCACAATAACGTGACCCCGCTTTTTCCGTGATCGAATTTTATGGACCCCAAATATCGCGTTAACGCGGGGTTTCACTGTATCTTCAGGATTTATTCACGCCGTATTCAACACTTTATCAGTTGAGATCAACATCACATGGAAACCTTCATCCACCAAAACCAAGAACAGAGCAATTTAAGAAAAGCTTCCAATACTCTGGTACAGTTCTGTGGAACAAGCTTCGACTGCATGTAAAATCTGCAGAAAATATAACAGTATTTAAGAAGAGATGTCATGAGTATGTATGTGTTACTAATAGATTATAACAGAATTTAGCATCTATAATACTAAAGACATGTTAAAATAAATAGTAATTACTATTATCTTTAGTATGATGCAGATTGTTATATTTCTCTTAAGAGGGTCTCAAGGGAGACTAGTCCTTGACTAAATGAGTTACCCTCTATAAATAAAGTATTATTATTATTATTATTATTATTGACCAAGCCGAGACTCGAACCCACGTAGACAGAGGTGAGATGTGAGTGATCTGTAAAGGTGAGTGCCTTAGATCACTTGGCCATCCAGGGCTCCTTTGATCAATAGAGAGCATATGAATGCACTCTGTGCTACTGTACAGTATTTATATCACCACTACCACCACCACCACTACAGTAAAACCTCTCTTGAAAGGACACTACTATAGGAGACCATTTGTCTTAAGAGACCACATTCTTAGTACACATGAGGTCACTTGTTTTGAAAGACTACATATTGTTGGCAGAAAGGGTGGTCTCTTAAAGCAGGCATTACTGAAATACGACCACCACAACCACTTACCCAGAGCTCAAAGTAAAAAATTGTCAGACACAGTCATAGGGCTGTTGACTTTAAAAAAATCACAAGCCCTGACTCAAATTCCACAAGCCCTGACTACAATTCCATGTTCCCAAAAGGGACCTATTTTTTTACTATTATTTGTCACAGAACATTGCAATTGATGTACTTTAAATATGAAAAGAAATAAACAAAATCATATAAAACTGACTTGTGTGTTTATTCAGATCTCAAAATTTTTCATGTAAAGCAGTGTTTTCTTCCAGGTCCTCATGTCAACCGTTGTCCAATTGCTCTATCAATGTCCTCCTGACTCGTTGGATCAGCAGTGTTGATTTCATTAGCATCTGAAGCGTGTCTTGCTTAAACATTTTCTCTTTACACTTTTGATATTGTTCAAAGGTGCCACTTAATATCTTTAACCTGTGTTGTATTACTTACTCAAGTGTTCATGCCGAAATCATTTTTTGGTCGGTCTTTCCTTTTTATCTCACCTCTGCCAAAGGATGGCCGATTTTAATCAAAGACTCAAAAGCCATCATGGACCACCTTTGATCCCTTTATTACTTATTACACCTCAAAAAACAACCAGCATTTAGCCTAAACTCTCCAAATTACAACAATAAGGTAATCAATTAACCGGTTGTTGTGTACACATGTTAACCTTAATTGGGTTACTCAGCCATGCATCATTGCACCAGTCGCAACTACTGCTGGAACAGTTCCGGTCCCCAGAAAACTGATTCTGGCTGGTTTCTGTAATTCGTGGATAGAACTCGTAAAAATACCATTTTTTTCTTTCTTTCTTTTTTCAATTTTAAAAAAAATCTGTTAATTTTCAAAAAGTGGTAGATTTCAACTATAAAATGGTATGTGTGGTAGATGGCCTTAAAAACTGTATTTTTATCCTACTGCCAGTAGAATCACATGTATGTTAAAGTTCGGTGAGCACTAATTACCTATAACTCAGGCAATCTGTTCCCCATTCATAGGTCACATGCTTCGCTTTGAACACAAAGTTTACAGGTCTTGATAGAAGTACGGTAAGAAGATGATCTTCATAAGGGTAAGAGGCCTACATGGGGATAAATATTAAAAATTTAATTTGATTTTTTTTTTTACAAACCCGATGGGCACTTTATTTAGAATGCTGGAGGGGCCCAATCTGAAATTTGAGGGGCCCTGGGCATCGGACTATCAGATTTTTGTTAGCACTGACTTACCTACAACAGTTGTTGTCCCAAGAGGCGCGACAAGAGAAGCTGGAGCAAAACCATATGCTGAAAAGTTGCCCACTTCTCCAAGTACCATGAGACATAGTCCACACCACCACAAGGGGTTCCGTGTGTAATGAATGGACTGTTCTCTCTGTTCATTTTTTATGTGAGTATATTTCTGAAAGAAAAGAAAAATAACTCAATTTATTAGGCATTGTTTTTTTTAAACTGCCAATTTAATAAACACAAATTCATACATTTCATGAAAACCATGTGGTAATTTTGTAATGTCTTCCCACTGGGCAAATATTACTGAAAAAAAGACTGCCATTAATGTAAAACTAAAATGTCCCTATTTTTTCTTGATTATGGGATTCTGAAAGATTTTACAAAAACAAATTTTTAAAAAAAACTTATTTTGAGATGGAAGCTATCACAAATATCCACACTTTTCCATTTTCATCACCCCTCCTTTTACCCCTATCCCCCCAACCCCTATCCTCGTGGCTGAATCCAGAATCTGAAATCTTCATTGTCATCTAATTATCCTCCTGAAACATCATACCCAAAACTGTGTTCCCCCACTTTTTAAAACAAAAAATTCCAGGTCTCATCCAGGTTTGTTTCCTATATGATATCGAGTTCTTTAAGGTTCACATATGACCCTTACTGAACGGAATCAATAACATTTTGGCATAAAAATTAAAAATTTAAAAATTTAAATCTGTTTCTATTTTGAGACTCACTCTCATAACATTAAAAGTTTTAACCTGAATTAGACATCTGATCATGCACTAAAACACATAATGCATCATTAGAAACAGGTACAGCTGTAATGAACCAAATGTAACCGTTATAAAAGTGAAACCCCTCAAAACTGAAAAACCCTTGGGACCAAATTTAATTTTCAGTTTTGAGAGGTTTTTGGCTTACTGAAGGTTTCGAAGATGTGAAAAGTCTTTTTATAAGTACTTACATGACTTGAGAGAGAGAGAATGTAATCATGAGAGAACATCTGTGTATGTGTGCGTAACAGTGCACATATTAAGAAAGCTGGGGTTTTTTATAACAATTATTGAAAAATTAGCTGAACAATGTACATTCATTCCAAAATTCACATCCAGTCCCATGAATAAATACAGTTGTTCCACACAGAAATAATTCTTGTCTCAAGAAACATTTAAGGAATGAGATACTTTTATAATTTTACTTAAATCCATTAGAATTATTAATGATAATCCATAATGTTTAAATACTCCTTATAATTCATAATGTTCCTAAGCCAATTTCTTCTCCTAGTTTCTTCAACGCAGGTTTTGGCACAGATTCATACTCTCTGATCAGACTAATTTTATCCTGTAAGGATAGTTCAATCCTACAATGCTTAGCTGGTTGTTCTGACATCTTGACGTGTGAGTGAAGACAAATGACAGTCATGGCTACTTAAATACATGTATGTAATGCTTATTTCCTTGCTTCTATGAAAATCAATTGAGTGAATCTGGTTAATAAACCCCAGGTATTTAACTAAAAAGACAAACAAAAAGCGTTCTATGGATAATTTATACAAACAAATAGCATCAATCCTAATTATATAAGCAGATAAACATAATCTTTCTTAAATGGGTTATCTACAAGTGTTTAGTTATTAATAATTTACCTTAAAAGCTGGCTCTTTTTTATGGTGCAAAGACTTTGGATAAGCCTATTGTCAGCCCTAATCTGTGTCAGTGTGCATGTCAAGTATTGTTTTAACCTCACGTGCCCTTGGGAAATTTTCTCACCAATAAGCCTACTACAGTATTTGCTAGCCATAAATATATGTAATCTGGTCCAGCATGTGTCAGGAATTTAGCAGCAGTGAGTTTCGGTTTTATGGGGGGGGGGGAGGGTTTTAGTGTAAAATTGAAATTTGGGATCGCAATTTGTTTCAGTTTTCAGAGTAGAGGAGTTTTAGTTTACTGGAAAAAAATGATGATATTAAAAAATGAAATTTTTTCAAGACCCCCCAAAAATTTAGATCTCGTGGGGATTCCAGTATACCAAGGGTTCGGTTTTGTGGGGTTACACTGTACATCATTTGAATTGTACAGGATAAATAAGTTCTACTTAACTGCATACTGTCTGGAATAAATAAAATAAAATAAATGAACTAAAGAGGTTTTGTTACTTCTCAATTATTTTCATTAAGAAAAAAATTAGAATGATCAGTCATAAATCAAGACAGCAATATGAGTAACCAGAATGGATTTGTTTTTAAAACAAAATCATGTCTCCCCCACCCCCATTCTGTGACACTGGTGCCTGACAAAAGGAAATTAGGATAATTTTGACACTTTGTCCAGGAGGGGCCAGGAGGTTACAATTTTGAATAAAACAAAAATGTATTTGTGTTTATAAATATACTGCAGACAAAAATAAATAAAAAAAATTAAAACATGCAGAAATATTTATTTAATGGAGTGAAAATCCAATCAAGTTTTTTACATGTGTCATCACACATGCATGCCATATTTTATTTCTCTACCTTAAATGGTATTTTTCTAAATTGTGTTAAGAAGTTTTTTGTCAAAAAAAAGTCCAAGTTCCAAAGGTTCAAAAATGTGTTTTAAAAAAATGGAATAATTGCTGTAATTGCCTGAAAAAACTAATCAGCTTATCCATATAAAAATACAAATAATCCTACCATATTTAATTTGCCTACATCAAGTGATTCTTGCTTAGTCGCATAAATTTACAAGGTTATTTTCAAAAAAAGTCAAAATAGTTCAAAAATATGCAAACAAGAGTACACTGAACAGCACATTATACACCCACCCCATGTATAATAGTCCTCTATGTAAATAACTGAATTTTTTGTGCAGAAACCCCTATCCTTCTTTCATTCAGTGACTGTAACCTATGACCTTTTGACCCCAAAATTAATAGGGTTCATCTTTTACCCGGAGTATAAGCCATCCACAAAGTTATTGGGGGTCCACAAAGTTATTGGGGGGGGGGGGGGGATCACAAAGTCATTGTGCAAAAACCATTTAATTTCTTCTTTTAGTCATAATGACCTTGACCTTTTAGCTTTTGATCCCAAAATCAACAGGGCTCTTCTTAGCCCAAGTGCAAGTCATCCACAAAGTGTGGTAGTTGTAGATGTGGACAAATGGAGTTATTCCATAGAAACCAAAGATGACAGATGAACAGACAACATCATAACATAGTATGCTCCGCCTTATATTGGGCATTTTAAAAAATGGAATAATTGCTGTAATGGCCTGAAAAACTAATCAGCTTATCTACATAAGATTACAAATAAGCCTACCAAATTTCATTTGCCTACCTCAAGTGAAGTTTGCTTAATTATGTTTACAAAGTTTTTGTCAAAAAAGTATAAGTCCCAAAAAGTTTTAAACTATGTATTAAAAAAAATATACAAAGTGATAAACAACCTGGTAATCTACATATTAATACAAGAAAGGCTACCAAATTTCATTTGTCTACCACAAGTAATTTTTGCTAAATCATGCTTACCTTTTTGTCAAAAAAATCTAAGTAAAAAAAAGTTCAAAATGTGTAGAACAAAATTGAAAAATAAAGTCAGTTACCAGAACCTAACCAAGTTTTGGAACCCACCAAAACACAGTTGGCTAAGAAATCTGCGATAGTAGGATCCTTTCGGTAGAAATTTCTTTCAATGCTGTTTAACTGCATATGTTATGAAAACAACTGTTTCATGGTTTCTCTAGTTTTCATATCTTCATCCATATTTTATGGCAAATCAGCATCGTCTGTCTAATACTAGTATTGAACGGCCTCTATGTCAGGACACTTTCTGTCAAAGTTGGTCAAATCATACTAAGCATTGTTTTACCAGATAAAGTTGTATCAATCTTTCTCTTTTTTTAATAACAGTGGCCATATTTGATGTGGATAAGCATCATTTCTATAAATGAGAAAGGTTTTCAAGTTAGGATGCTTTCTGTCAACATTGGTCAAATTCTGTAAAGTGTCTTTTTGAAGAAGCTACATGTGTTTTTAAATTTCTATTTTTAGTTGCAGCAGCCATATATGATAGCAGATTGGGTTCATTTATACAAATTCAAAGCCCTTCATGTCAACACACTTTCTGTCATATTTGGTCAAATTCTATTGAGTGGTTTTTGAGAAGTCATTTATTGGATTTTGTTTTTAGTAATGGCAGCCATATTTTATGGTGAAATAGCATAATTTGCACAAAACTTGAAAGCCCTTAATACCAGGATGTTTTCTGTCATTTAGTCAAATTCTGCTGAGCAGTTTCTGAGAACCTGTTTGAAGTTTATTCCATTTTTAATAATGGTGGTCATATTTGATGAAGGATCAGCATAACTTGAACTACCGGTAATTTGACTAACTTTCATGCCATGCATTATGTTTTTGTCAAATTTCTTCAAATTCTCTTGCATTTTATGTAATAGCAGCTATATATTTGATTGCTGATCAGTATCATTTGTATAAAACTGAAAGCTCTCTATGCCAAGATGCTTTTTGTCAAATTTAGTCAAATTCTGTTGAGCAGTTTTTTTAAAAGTTGTTTAAAGGTTTTCTATGTTTAGTAACAGTAGATATATTTGATGGTAGATCAGCATCATTTGTACAAACTTAAAGCAATCTATGCCAGAATGCTGTCAAATTGGTCAAATTCTCTTGAGCTGTTTTGAAAAAGTAATTTTAAGGTTTTCCTATTGTTAGTAATGATGGCAATATTTGATGGCAGAATGGCATAATTTATACAAACCTGAAAACCATCTATGCCTGGATGCTTTCTGTTAAATTTGTTCAATTTCTGTTCAACATTTTTTTAGAAGAAGTCATTTAAAGGTTTTTCTGTTTTTAGTCATCTAACAGTAGACTGGGGTCAATTTAACAAATCTGAAAGACCTTCATGTAATTATGCTTTCTGTCAAATTTGGTCAAATTCTAGTGAGCGGTTTTTGAGATAAAGTTGATTAAAAGTGTATCTATTTTAGTAAAGGTGGCCATATTGAATGACAGAACAGTATCCACTGAACAAATTGAAAAAGGTCTTGATGTCAGAATGCTCCTTGCAAAATCATGTGCAATTTGGTTAAGCAGTTTTTAAAAAGATGAAAATAGCAACAATGAATGGACAATGCATGACAGATGAAGAACAGACGAAGGACCAAACTCTGTAAAATCATGTGCAAATTGGTCAAGCGCTTCTTGAAAAGAAGATGTAAAAAGCAATTATGAAAGGACAACACATGACAGATGAAGCAAAATGGATGAAGGACCAAACCATGAGCTCACTTGGTCTTGTGCCATAGCGAGCTAAAAATTGCAATTCCAGTGCCATTTTTGTTGTTGTTTTTTTACTGAACTTTATTATAAATTTGTAGCAGGAGGACACACAAGACATGTAATGGATTTTTGGGTCACAGTCCGAAAAGGGTGGGTGATGGGTCAGGCTTGGGATGGGGCCATAATCCATGGGATGGGGTTAAGCCATGGCATGATAATGGAAGTAGCTCTAATCAATCTCTGCTAAAGACCATCATCCTCAAAGAAAACAAATTGTCTGCTCCTTTGAGTGTCCTTTCAAGACACCTTTCAGTGAATACTGTATTGTTATCATATTAAAATTGGAAAATAAATGTAGACTTCTGTGGCAAAAAGTGACCTAATTTTCACTAATTTTCCTTAATTGTGGATTGTCCTAGCTTGAAAAAGCCACATTATATGATGGTCCATACTCCCAGCATTACAATGTATATCATAAAACAAAAAAACACTCAAAATTAAAATATGATATGATATGAACCAATAACTCTTAAATGAACATGATTAATCATGATCAAGAAATGCACCTTTTCATAAAACTACCGTATATACTCGCATATAAGTTGGATCCAACAGCATAAATCCAGATCTGCAGTCGCATATTGCACTGGCAAATCTGGGTCTATGCAGTTTGTTAGGAGTAATAAGCAGAACAAACAACACAGACCTAGATCTGCTGGCACATTATTTGATGGCAGATAAGGATCTATGTTGTCTGCAGTTGGACTCGATTTATAGGTGAGTATATACCATACTATTACATATAGAACGAAAAAAATCAATACTGCTATTTCTCTGTGACAGTCATCTAATCTATTCCTTGCTGATATATGGTCATCCTATTTAATCAGTTCTGTTGAGAAAGTTTACATGGGATACACTGTAATCATTGAATTACACATAATCAATACATATCATTGCACTGTGACCAATTACTTGCATGTCTTGTATTTTTCCTACTGTTATCTGAAAAATCAAGATATACTGAATTATTTCACATTAGTCAATTTTTATGCCACATGTGTTAGTACAAGTAGTTTGAGAAAATTCATTGCATATAACAAGGTCCAACCTTTTGGATTGTTAAATTGACAATTTCAAGTACCATACGTACTCATGTATAAGTCGAGTCCAACTGAAAACAACACAGACCCTTATCTGCCATCACATAATGCACCGGCAGATCAGGGTCTATGTTGTTTGTTCTACTCATTGCTCCTAACAAACTGCATAGACCCAGATCTGCCGGTGCATTATGCGATGCAGATCTGGGTCTGTGCAGTCTGCAGTTGGACTCAACATATAAGCAAGTATATATGGTACATGTACACATTGTTCTCTTCTCAAAAGACAATAAGTTGTTCGAAGATGCTTGACATTTGGCCATGTGGCTTTTAACACAAAAAGATAGACCCCTATTGGACACAACTGTTCCTAACTGTAATTTCAATTATACTAGTTAATAGTTCTTTTTCCTTTTTAATAAAAATTTTTGAAACAAAACACCTGTGTACATGGAGTTCGACAGCCTGAAAAGTACTTTTCAAAGGCCACTCGTCCATGGTACAAGTACTTTCAAAGATGAAAATGAAACCATGAAACAGTAAATTTTACCTCAAAATTCTTATAGAATTTTATCTTGCAACTGTTAAGGAGCTCCATGAATTCAACCTTAACAATAGCAATTTATTTTCTTTAAGCAAGTTCATACAGTACATTTATATTTATGATATGTACAAATAAAGTGTAAAAATAAAGCCCATTAACTTACAGGTATAAAATATGTTGATTCTATTTTTGCACAGACAATACATGCACCATCTATACTCACGTATAATCCGATACCAACTGAAAACTGCACAGACCCTGATCTGCCATCGCATAATGCGCCGGCAGATCTGGGTCTATGTAGTTTGTAAGGACTAAACAACATAGACTCTGATCTACCGGCACATTATGTGATGGCAGATCAGGGTCTATATTGTTTGCATTTGGACCTGGATTATACACGAATATACATGTATATGGTAAATACAAAAAGCATATTCATTATGTACATAACAGTTGCCTTGATTTATAGGATTAGGCAGTTAGTGAGGCATATGTAACCAAGGGTGAAATGATTAATCAATATATCGAGGATCGATAATTTTTCCATATCGATATTTATTGCAATATAAGAGGTGAAGAATCGATACAAAACGATACTTACCCTATACAAGTTACTTTAATCTTCAGCAGCCGTGAATAATTATAAGTCGTTTGCCTTTTTATTCTTTAAATTGAGAATACATCTGAGACAACCGTAGCAGGCATATGCACTCATTTCTGTCAATAAAAATAAAAACTATTGACAACACTCACTCGCCTTCTACAAAGTGACACAAGGCGACTAACTCACGTTGTTCAAACTCTACCCCCCCCCAATTCCATGCTAATTATTTTATATTTTATCCCGTCAGCATGTTCAGCCACTGATAACATATATCAATGAAAAGAAGACATTCCAGATTTGTTCTCCATATATGGTCCAAGTACTTTACTGATCATTTAATAGCCACTTTTATACAAAGTTTATCTGTTACTTCGTATCTTGTCTACTTGGATCGAATTTGAAGGCTATACTTCTGGTGTGTCACACAGTGAAATATGTTACATTCCATTCTGACTGGTGGTAATTGCTTGTTCCAGTCCAGGGTAAAACAATAACCACCAATCAGAACTAACTGTAGCTTGTTCACTGCATGACACACTGGATGTATTGGCATCCAACTGAATCCAAACAGATACAAAGCAGCATAGAAACTTTGCACAAAAGTGGCTCTTAAATGATCTGTAAAGTGTTTAAATTGTACATGGGAAACAAGTTTGGAATATCTCCTTTTACACTGATATGTGAAATCAGCGACTGAACATGCTGACTGGATTAAAAAAGAACAATTAGCATAGAATCAGCAAGGGTGCAGATTTTAAACCGCACGAGTTACAAGTTATAGCCACCTTGTTAATTTGTAGAAGGGGAGTGGGTGTTGTCAATAATTTCCTTTTTCACTGACAGAAACAAATGCCTGTGGCCATGGCACAACCCTACCACTGACAGGCCTTCTAAAGATGAAAAGACTATCAAGTTATTATGTGTATCGATAAAGTATCGTATTGTAGCCATGTATCGTGAATCGTATCAATACGCTGCATTTCACCCATATATGTAACAATACCTCTACTTGATGCTGACAGTGAGACATATGTAACAACACATCTCCTTGATGCCAATAGTGAGGCATATGTAACAACACCTCTCCTTGATGCTGATAGTGAGGTATATGTAACATGACCTCTCCTTGATGCTGAGAGTGAAGCATATGTAACAATACCACTCCTTGGGGTGTATCGCTTCACCCCTATATGTAACAATACCTCTCCTTGATGCTGACAGTGAGTCATATGTAATAACACCTCTCCTTGATACTGACAGTGAGGCATATGTAACAACACATCTCCTTGATGCTGATAGTGAGGTATATGTAACAATACCTCTCCTTGATGCTGACAGTGCAATAGTTTCAAAGTCATGATTGCCAAGATTATGATGCCAAAGTAAAAACCTGTTCTACCTGATGAACTGCAATGGATTTAGTCCAAAACTTAAACAAAAGCATAAATCATATACATGTACATGGTTGTGACCTTGTACGTATAAATTCAGTACAATGAGCAACTGTATACATGGTTGGGACCTTGTATCTAAAAATTCAATACAATGAACAACTGTATACATGGTTGTGACCTTGTACCTATAAATTCAGTACAATGAACAACTGTATACAAGGTTGTGACCTTGTACATATAAATTCAATACAATTAACAACTGTATACATGGTTGTGACCTTGTATCTATAAATTCAGTACAATGAGCAACTGTATAAATGGTTGTGACCTTGTACGTATAAATTCAATACAATGAACAACTGTATACATGGTTGTGACCTTGTACTTATAAATTCAGTACAATGAACAACTGTATACAAGGTTGTGACCTTGTATGTATAAATTCAATACAATTAACAACTGTAAACATGGTTGTGACCTTGTATCTATAAATTCAGTACAATGAACAACTGTATACAAGGTTGTGACCTTGTATCTAAAAATTCAATACAATGAACAACTGTATACAAGGTTGTGACCTTGTACGTATAAATTCAATACAATGAACAACTGTATACATGGTTGTGACCTTGTACGTATAAATTCAATACAATTAACAACTGTATAAATGGTTGTGACCTTGTACCTATAAATTCAATACAATGAACAATTTAGTTGCACATATTAAATTCTGCTGAAAGGAAAAACAAACACAAAGTTTTCATCTGACAGATGTGTTTCTAATTGAAGGTTTATTAATGTAGTGGTACAAAAGAAATATGTAACAATGAAGTTATGATAATTTACCATCTCACAAACTGATTGCTAATCCCCAGGTTTACTAGTACTGTATTAAACAAGAGTCCCTCGAAGGGACTGACACTTTACTGGCTGAAAAGAATTTCCAAGAGCATTTCTTCCTTTTAACTGCTGAGTGCTGAAACCATCTCTGATATTCTTCAGCGATAACACGATTTTCCAGATGGGTGCCATGGTGGTCATGTTGGATGTCAGATTAGCACTATTTCCATTTAGTACAAAACTAGACATTGTAATAAGTCTTTTGGTGGAAGCACAATGTAGATATGAACAGCCATCTAGGAGAAATAGTGATAACAATATTTTCATGTTGGTCACTGTGGCAGGCACATTGAATGTCTGAATGACACTATCTTCATTTAGGACCAACGAGACATCATAAGAAGTTATTTAGTAAAAACGCCATGTTGATATGACCATCCATTCAGGAGGAGTAGTGATAACAATATTTTTTAGATATCCACTGTAGTGGCCGCATTGGACATCAGATAGGCACCATTTTCATTTAGAAATGACTAGACATCATAAGAAATCTTCATGTGAAAACCCCATGGCAATATTACTTTTCATTCAGGAGGAATAGTGATAAGATTTTCAAGATGGCCACACCATTTTCATTTAAAACCAACCAGACATCATAAGAAGTCTTTTAGTGAAAACCCCATGTTGATATGACCATCCATTTAGGAGAAGTAGTGTTAACAAGATTTTCAAGATGGCCACTGTGGTGGCCATACTGGATGTCCGAACTGCATTATTTTTCATTTAGGACCAACTAGATCAAGGGATGAATGTGTGTGTAAAGTTTCATGGCAATCCTCCAACTAGTTTAGGAGTAGCAATAACAAACTTGTGCTAATGGACCGATGATGGACAACAGACCATCCAATAAGCTCTTCTGGTCTATAACCAGTGGAGCTAAAAATAAATTATAAAGTCAATTTCAATGATATTATGAGAAAATTTATACACAAAAAAATTACTGCTATATAAAATAATGAATTTAAAGAAAGAGTTCTATATTTCTTTATGACCTTCATAACTCCTATAAATGTTGCAGAACACTGGAATTCAAACTCACTCAAGGTCTCATCAATCTGAAGCCACATGCCAAATCTGGTTGAAATCCAACATATTTTAGTGAAGTTATCTTGCTGAGACCGAAGTAAGAAGCACATGCAATCAGGGGGACATAACTCTTCTGAACAAGACTAATCTGTAAACCTATATAAGGCATTTTTAAGTCAATGAGACAATGTTCATACTAAATTGCATCAGAATATGTTGGCTGCTTGTTAAGCTATGACAGTTGCAAGCAGCATCCCATGTGAAAATATGAACTTAATTGTCAATGACCATAACTCTATCCAATGGACTTGACAAGACATAACCATAAAATGCATATCTAGATTTTGAAACAACACACCAAATTACTTAGAATATGTTGAATGGTTATTGAACTATGCTGGTTACAAGGATCTGCAGTAGTGAAGATTTAATATTGATGGAAAAAGGGCAATAACTCCATCAAAATTGTACCTGAAAAGATGGAACCTTAAAAAGGTACATCTATCAGTAACAGGCAATTCATCTACCAAATGGCATCCAATTATGTGTATAGGCTACAGAATTATGCGGTTACAAGCAACATCCCATGTGAAAATATGAAGTTAATTGTCAAGGGCCATAACTTCATCAAAAATAGGGTTGATGAGACAAAACACATAAAGGGCATATCTAGGTCTATGAGACAATGTACACACCAAATTGCATCAGAAAATGTTGTATGGCTTGCTGTTTACAAGGATCTGCAACAGTGAAGATGTAATATTGATTGAATAAGGACTAACTCAAAGAGACCAAACCTTTAAAAGGCACATCTACATGTAATAGGCAATTCACCTTCTAAATGGCATCCAATTGTGTGTTAGGGCTGCAGAGCTATGCTGCTTACAAGAAGTGTGAATGGCTGAATAGATGGACTGACAGACAGACAGATGGACAGAAAAGGTGATTAATACTGGGCCACGACATCTTAACGTGGGGCTCAAACAAGACTTACCTGTAAATTGAGGGATACACTGATCATTAGATTCCCACCTACTGCCAAAATACAACCAGTTATCAGATCCTACAAGGTAAAAGAAAACATATATTAAAACAAGAAGGCCACTGCCTGCATGTCTAGCCCACAATCAAAGCATTGCTGAAAAGCATTAACCAAAACCTTAACAAACTACTGATGGCGACACAGGAAAAGTGAGTGCTGTTTCACTTTCAACAAACGTTGGCTCAACAAAATCAGCATAATGTGCCAGCAGATTAGGGTCTATATTGTTTGTTCTACTGATTATCCCTAGCAAATGCACAGACCCAGATCTGCCTGCACATTATGCAATGGCAGATCTGGGTCTGTGCAGTTCACAGCTGGACTTGACTTATAAGCAAGTATAGATGGTAGGTGTGGTTTTGTGAAAGGGCTAGTCAGTCCAACTTTGAAAGCAAACTTTTCAAATTAAGTTCATTGTTTAAAAGGGGACTCCTTCCTAAAATTCAGGTCTCAGTTTGTTTATTAACTGGACTGAATAAGGATGCTGACAATGAGCATGTACATTGTTTACTTTTGTGTAGGATAGTTTATAATATCACCACTATAACATTTCATACCTAAATAAAAATTAAACGTAATTTTGATGTTAGAATTTGGACTCCAATGTTTGTATCTGGTACTCCAACTTTTTCCAGGTCCTGGACTCCAACTTTTTCCAGATCCTGGACTCCAACTTTTTTCCAGGTTGGGAGTCCTGCATGCCATACTCTCCAAAATTTCACACATGGCCCATAACATGTCATAGCTTTATTAACATCAATGAATAACCTAATTCTTTCCAAATACATGTACATTAAATTAATATTCTAATAGGAAAATTGGTAATTGCTTTAACTCTTTAGGATCATCATCATCATCATCATCATCAACCTTCTCCAAGAAATGGGTATACATAATCTACATGTAGGATTCACTCCATCCATCCATTCCTCCTTTTTGTTTCTTTCTGTAGACCAGTGGAAACCAAACTTGCCATGAAGGTGCATGTTGGAATGAAAATGTTGCACATCAAAAATCTGGGTCACTCTGATACAGTTTCCAGGACTTACTCAACATAACTTAATCAAATGCAAATGGTATATGTGATGACCTCTGAGCACAGAATCTAACTATATATCTACAACATGATGTATACAAGTATATCTGGCTAATGTTTCATCAAATTATCTCCAGCAGTTCAAAAGGTTACAGTCCTGACAGAAAGAAAAGTTGCAAATTTAAATTTTCCCCTTGTTATGACCTTAACATTTGAGCCAGGAAACTTGACTATAGTGCAATAAAACTGCATCTGGTCTTGGTTTATACCTGGATCAAGTCTCATCAGAATATTTCTGGTACTTCAAAAGTTAAAGACCAGACAAAGAAAGAGGTCACACAGAAATGGGTGACAAAGTTTCATTTCCCATATGACCTCAACCTTTGACATAAGGATCTGCATATCAAATGCAACAAATTGTTTAGTTCTGATGCATATCTGGGTAAAGTTTCATCAAAATATCTCCAGTTGTTCAAACAGTGACAATTTGTACAAGGAAAAAGTTCAGATAAGAGGCCCAAATCAGCCTATATCACTCACCCAGCTTACATAACTGAATAGTTCACGATTTCACTAAGCAGGCTTATGTTGTATTATAAGAACACAACCCAATGTAAACTATCTCCCAACCTTTATATCATATTTAGTTTATCTGTTTTGTTACTTGATGATACAAATTCTTTTCAGAGATAAAGGTATCAAAAATATACATAGATCTCACTCATAATGGAACTCATCCAAGATCTTAATGATATTAACCTATTTAACAAGTTTTATCAAAATCAGATGAGATATATAGTTCCTAGCAAGGTAATAAGCTCAGTCAATCAGATGAAATCATAAATACAGTGAAACCCTGCTATAACGCGATATTTGGGGTCCATAAAATTCTATCGCGGAAAAAGCGGGGTCACGTTATTGCGGGGTTTTACTATATTTTACCTTATTCAGAGAACAATGTATACACGTCTAATGTATAGCATGAATAGGGTATCAACACCGTTTACTGTCTGATATCAATCCGTCTTTGTTTTCCCACATGACAACCCTTTAATTGAGCCACGAGTTTGATACTTGTTCAGTGCCAAGTAACAGAAAGTGGTTATTTGAACTCCCTGCGATCTTGCTGCCCAAGCTCAGTTTCTACATAAGCACCCACATGACAATCTTTGATCTTGCCACCCAAGCTCAGTCTCTACATAAGCACCCACATATGACAATCCTTGATCAACCACCGCATTGTCTGGTGCTTGGTTGTGTATGCAGTCATAGAAGAAACATAAGTCGGCTATTGTTTGTGCAATGATTGTATACAGGATGAATTGAAGTCCAGCGCATGTGTTGGCGGCTTACGTTTTTTGATGTTTATTAAAATCGTGAGAATCTTTTATCAACCACCACATTGTCTGATGCTCGGTTGTGTATGCAATTAAAGAAGAAAAACATTATACTATTGTTTGAGCAATGATTGTATACAGAATGAATTGAAGACAAACACAAAGAAGACTTACTGGCTTTACTCATGGATCAGTAATAAGTAACATTTCCGATAATGTTTATTTTGGCATAACACTTCAAGAAATTGGTGAAATTGTTAAATTTCAGAAGCCATGCCATGATCAAATTCATACGTGATCTCTTCCACAAAATGATAATAAACTTTTTATACAATATTTCTCGTACTTAAAAAAAATATTTTTTCCCCGTGTACGAGAAAAATACATGTACATGTATATAAAATTTCAGGAACCACGCCACAAACGTATTATACTCGAATTCATATGCGATCTGTTCCCCAAAATGATAAAGTAATATACACATTTTATACACTATATCTCGTACTTTGAAGAAAAAAAAATTTCATGTGCGAATGAATATATGAAACTTTGGAAGTCACGCCATGATCGCGTTATATCCGAATTTGCGTTATAGCAGGGCGCATTATAGCGGGGTTTCACTGTATGTAGGGGTTTTATTTTTTTTATTTTTTGGGGGGGGGGCAGGGGATAAACTAATTTAATTATGTAATACTTACCTACTACTATTACACTGCTTTCCTTTTCCAGGATGCTAAGACCCCAGTCCAAGCTAATATTCCCTCCTATATATCTGATGAGGACTGGAGGCCCAGAATCGAAAAGAACATAATCCCAGTCTGATTCCCTAGTCACAGTCAAGATATGGAATATCTTGCTCTTTTGACTTGGACTGAGACTACGCATCAGAGAGGGGAGAACCTGCAGAATTATTTTAAAGGGTTAGAAGGTGTAAGATGATCCCACTTCATATTGAATGCATCCACCACTCAGGCCTTCTGATCTGGTACTTGAGAGACATAATTAAAGAGGAAGCTTGTTGTTCAGTCATGTAGCAAACAACTATTGGCCTCCCCCACGTGTGAAAAAGTGACTCTGCTACTGGTGCAGAGACCATTCTGTGAGGACCACATGGCCCAGTCTGGACAGGCTGTGTGCCAGGATATATTTTTGCCCAGAATATGGCAGACTCGGAGAGTGATCTCATCTGAGACTGCCCATCAGAGGATGTTCCAGACTTCCATGCCAAGAGAAGGGGCATGTGTGCCTCTTTGACACCTGAGGTACGCTACCCCCGATGTGTTATCCGAGATGATCATAACACAATAACACCATATGAGGTTGACACACCGATGTTGGGCTGGAACACTGCCTCCATATCTATGTTATTGATGTGAAGGGTCACTTCCTGAGACCACAGTCCCTGAAGAACAACCCCTTCTGGCTCCAGGTAAGCACCCCATCAAGAATCTAATGCATCTATGTACAGAAAAGAGTGGGGTTTTGGGGCTGTGAATCAGGTCTATGGTAAGGAACCAATCCTGATCTAGCCACCAACTCAGGTGGTGACAAAAATCTGATCCCAGAGGAATCCGAGCCAATAGTGGGTCCTTGTGCAGTTTCCAGTTTGCCAGAAGCAAGAACTGGAGTGGGTGCAGGTGATGTCTCCCTAGGAGAACTAGATTCACAGCCATGTTCAGAGTTTCTAGGGGAGAGCGGTAAGACAAGCCAACAACAAAGTGTTGGTCATAAGCCCGCAATGAGGAACAGAATCTGAGTTGTCCTGTCTTGTGGAACACAAACCCTCCATTCATTATTGAGGAAATTCATCCCCATAAACACAAAGTCCTGAGAAAGGACAAGATCCAACTTCTCTAGATTAGGAATTAGACCCAGATAAGTCACTGTCAACCAACAGGAGAGTATCTCTGAGGACATTGTGCATCAACCAATCATCGAAATACTGGATGATGGGGACCCCTAAAGAACTCAAGTGAGAAGCTATTACTTGCATCCCCCTGGTAAAGGCTCTGGAGGTGGAAGTTGAGGTGGAATGGAAGAACCCAAAATTGAAACACCTCTTAGCAGAGACAAAACTGGAGGTATTCCTGTGAGGCATGAAGATGGGGATGTGAAGATATGCTTCATGCATATCTATGAAGACCGCTCTGCCGTATGGCCTTATGGCATTCCTGACTGAGACATAGTATCCATTTTGAAGTGTTCTTCCTGAAACAGTTTGTTTAAGGCAGAATGATCAATGATGAGTCAAAACTTTCTGCCTTTTTTTAACACCAAAAATATCCAGGAACAGAAACTGGGACTTTGGTCATTTCCCACCCTCTCAACTGCACCCTTCCATAGAAGGGTGTGCACATTCTGCCTTAGATGAGGCCATTCAGACTGGGGAAAGGAAATGGGGGTGCATAACAGGGAAGGTTTCCAGAAACAAAGCCAGAACTTTCCTTTTAAGTGGAAAGGACCCACACATCATCCGTGATGCCCGACCAAGCCTCTAAAAAAGGACTTGTCCAGGACCGACGGAGAGACTATAAAAAGAGGAAGACAATGCAAGAAAGGGAGTGACTCCCTAACGCCGATTGCCTCCCTCCTTAAGGAAGGAGAAGGAGCTTGAAGACTTCCTCCCTTAGATGCACAGCCTGCCATGTCTTAGATACCCTGAAACCAAAGCAGAGACATATATGATGTCATGGGGGAAAAGACTCACTACAAGGTAGTGGTGGTCCCCAAATCCAATTCACTATCCCCATAGGGGCTGAGCAGTATGCTAAAGAAGGAGGGGTGGTATGAATTTAGTACACAATAGACAGGTGGGGTAAGTGTCTCAAAGGGCCTTCTTGCGCCCCGACTTACCCACAACATATTATTGTGCTGAAAGAGAAAAAGGGACAAACAAATATAACTGGGAACCAAAAAGGGTAGATGATACTTACCCTGACACTGGTACAAAGAAAGGGGAACAATTTTCAGAAGCACTGCTTCACTGAGCAAAGTGCAAAACCCTTCAATTTCTGCAAAAAAGAACACACAAACACAATCAATACAAGGTCCGGGGACAAAAAGACTCCAAGAACACAAAAAAGGATATGTCCCACCGAAAAACCAGTTAAAGACGTCAACAAAGGTGAAATTCATTGAGTGTTCTGATGCACGCGTACTCACACGATAGTCCAAGGAAAGAGAGGAAGATATTCCGTATGTTGGCTATTAGGGCATAACCGACTTTTGATCCGGAAATCGGATTCCACCGGATAGTATGAACTTCCGATTAATCGGAGTCGGACAAGGCAGGAACGACCGATTCGGATAATAAAAATAATAAAGTTGAATTTCTATAGCACCGTGTCTAACACTGCGTGTCATTCGATAGTGCGTTAATAAAGTTAAATAAGAAGTCAGAAAAGTCCAATATGGTCAACACAACGGGGTGAAACGATAATACTTGAGTTAGACCGAAAGATTTAAATTTATTAAAATATATAATACAGTCCTACCCGTTTATGTCAACATCCTCAATAATGAAGGCATAATATTGAATACATTGACACATGCTAATGAGGTATTAAAAGAAAATAATTCTTACAATCGTAAATATAAATAAAGTTAATAAGGAAACTTTCACAGCACAATAAACTTGTTTCAATCACCGATCACTTTGGAAAATGCAAGAATCGATCAGATTTCATTGCTTTTATTTAAGTCGCCGCAAGAGGCCAACTTTATAGGACCAAACAAAAGCCTGTTTTATTTTTATTTGACCGCGACATTAAAGCATGGCGGAAAGATCAACTAATTGTTGAATAAAGTACAGGATGGAACTGGCCGCTTGCCGACATAAATGATTAAGGCGGGAAAGTTAAAGCCTGGCGGCAAGATCAACTAATTGTTGAACAAAGAATGGGTCGGAACTGGCAGCTGGTCGACATAAATGATTAGGCGGGAAAATTAAAGCGTATATGCTGCATGGATGCATTGGAACTGTATGATAATGTAAAAGAAATTTATATTAGCATACAGTGTGAAAAAATTGTGCTGAACTGTTGAGACTCTGCGGCTGCATCCATCATTAATCTCACATTACAGTTCTGACAGATACTGCGATGCTATGTTGTAGATAATCTTGAGTTTTTTACAGACAATAAAATTAAATGAAAATCTGATAAAAGTAAAAAAAATAATTTTATTTTAAAATGTCGAAAAAACAACGAAGCAAAATATGGGATTATTTTGAGATAAATGCCATAGATGAGTCAAAGGCAGATTGTTTGGTTCCACAGTGCAAGGATAAATTAAAACGAGGAGGTAATGATCCACGTTCATATGGAACCAGTGGACTTATCAATCACCTGCGTGCAAAACATCCGGATGAATATAAAAAGTATACCGGAATCTGTGACATCGAAAAGAAACGAAAAGCCGAAGAAGTAATGCAGCCTGGAAAGAAACACAGAGTACAGACAATAGAGTTCCTGCTAGAAAAGAAAAAACCGTTTGAGGCTAACAACCCACGCCAGTTAATCATAACTAAGAAGATCATAGAAATGATTGCGGCTGATGCTATGCCTTTCAGCATGATTAACAACGTAGGCTTCACTCGCTTTCTGAATGAACTTGAACCTCGTTACGTTATTCCATCCGAAGTCCATTTGTCAAGAACGCTTATTCCGGACTTATATTCTGCCGTGAAGAGTAAAATTGTTATTTTACTAGAACAAGCAGCCTACGTAAGTTTTACAAGTGACGTGTGGACGAGCACAAATAATTTGAATGCTTTCATTTCGCTTACCGCTCATTGGATTGACAGCAAGTGGAACAGGATGTCCATTGTTCTGTCACTACGAAATCTTGAAGACCGACACACGGGCCAAGTTATTTCGGATAACATCCTTGCAATGTTGGCAGCATGGTCTATTCCAGATGAAAAACGTGGAGTTCTCGTGCGGGATAATGGTGCGAGCATGAAAAAAGCGGCAGAGTTATCTGGATTGGATCACTTGGGATGTTTCACCCACACGATCCAGCTAGTTGTCAAGGTTGGACTTTTAAGTCAAAGATCCGTTATGGATGCTATTGTCACTGCTCGTGCAATCGTTGGGCGTTTTCGGCATTCAACTCAAGCCACAGAACAATTGCTCAGAATCCAGAAGTCTTTGACATGCGAGGACGGCACGCCATACCCGACACACCGTCTTATCCAGGATGTTACAACCCGCTGGAATTCTACGTTCTACATGCTCGAGCGCCTCATAGAACAAAAGAAAGCTATTGCCCTCTATTGTCAGGAAAATGATGGGGTTACAAATCTAACGGCACATGAGTGGAATTTGATGGAACGGGTTTTGATTACGCTTCGACCATTCGAACAGGAAACCAGGAATGCCAGTATGTCTACTGCAACAGCAAGCATGATCATCCCCAGTGTTCGCGTTCTCATGGCAACTTTAACAAAACCTGCAAGAGTCGGAGATGACATCGGAATACAGACCATGCGGGCGGACATGCTGAAAGATTTGCGTACACGTTATGAGGAAGTGGAGACAAACAAGTTGTGTGCACTTGCAACGGTTTTGGATCCCACTTACAAATTGTTGGTTTTTAATGCGCATGGGCATGACGCTGTAAAGCGCATGTTAATGGACGAACTACAGATCGAGTATGAAAAAACAATCACCGCTGTCAACATTCCAGCCTCAACAGAAGTGGATCTAGGACCTTCAACTTCGACTGGCCTAGATTCCTACTACCAGGAGTTATTTGCCTCTAGCACATCCGACCAAAATCTCGCCTCTGCATCCCTGTCATCTGAATTCACGTGCCAGCGCGAATTGGATTCGTATCTAGCTGAGAAAAATCAGCCGAGGACTTCACCACCAACGGACCCAGTTATATACTGGAAATCCCGGGAAAAAACTTTCCAGCTTCTGGCAGCTGTCGCTAAACGTTTTTGTTCAATACCGCCCTCTAGCGTCGATAGTGAAAGAAGTTTTAGCACCGCAGGTGCTATTTGCAGCGACAAACGATCGAGCATGTCCGCTGAAAAAACGGAGATGCTACTATTTCTTGCAAAGAACTTGGAAGTTAAAAATTTTGATTATGAAATTTCTTTATTATCTATTAAACTGCGTGTTTTTACTTAGGTAGATGAAACATGGCAGAAATAAACTTTGAATTTGGCTTTGAATTTCGTTGCATTTTGCTATAGTCCTGCCATATCCTTCCCCTTGTGACATCGGTGTGATATGCAAAACATGTGTAACACGGTTTAAGAAGTTAATTTGAAAAACCTTTTAATTTAGCATTTCCGATTAATTGAATCGTATCCGGAATCGGAAAAATTTCATGCCCAAAATCCGGAATCGGAAATCAGTAGAAAAATGCTAATCGGTTATGCCCTATTGGCTATGACTAAGGAATCAGACTGGGATCATATTCTTTTCAATTCTAGGCCTCCAATTAATAATTGGCAGAGGGAATATTAGCTTAGACTGGAATTCGCATCCTGGACAAGAAAAGCACTGCAATAGTTGCTGGTAATGTATTACTGCTATTAAAATGTGTACATTTTGCTAGTAACAAAATTCATCCAACATCCTGATGATATATAAAACTATTTAACAAGTCTGATCAAAGTTTGTTCAGAAACAGAATTGCTAGAATGTTGACAAGCACAGCCAATTAGATGCATGATGACTTCATTAATATGTGTGAGTCTTCCTCCTCTCTAGCACTTTGCTGGGATCTTGATCATGTAAGCCTATTTACCAAAACTGATCTAAATCCTATCAAAAATACAGTCACAAGAGTGGTCAAAGGCTAAACTAATCATATGCAAGATTACCTCACAATCATGCAAAAGTCTCGCTTATAATAAAAACTCGTCAACATCTTCATGATATATTAGCCAATTTACCAAGTTTGATCAAAATCAGGTCAGAAATACCATCTACAGAGTATTAAGAAGTTCAGCCAATCAGATGCAAGTTCACCTTATTAATATGCATAAATCTCAGTGAGAATAAAACCTATTGAACACTAGCCTACTTAATTTTGGACAACCAGATTTTCAACCTACATTTCAAGTTTGATCAAAATCTGATCAGAAATATGGCCTTCAGAGTAGTAAGAAGCTTACGCTAATATGATGCAAGATCACTCATTAATATATTTGGATCATGCTTATTATCCAACACATCTGTGAACTTGATGATACAAGCACATATTGGAAGTTTGATCCAAACCAGATCAGAAATATGACCTCAAAAGTGGTAACAAGCTCTGCCAACTATATGCAAGATCACCTCATTAATATAAGTGGAGCTCACTTATTATACAAAAAAAACCCATTAAAGATTTTGATGATTAAAGCCCATATTCCAACTTTGATCAAAATCAGATCAAAAACATGGCCTTCACAGTTGTAAGAAGCTCAGATAACCAGATGCAAGATTACCTCATTAATATGCATTGATTTTGCTCACCATCCAACTCATCTGAGATCATGATGACATAAGTCCACATTCCAAGTTTTGTCAAATTCATCTCAGAAATATGGCCTCCAGAGTAGTAACAAGCAATTGTTGATGGATGGATATATGTAGGGCCATACCATAAGCTCAGTTGACTTCATAGTCTGCTCAGCTGAAAATGTAGTTTTTTTGGTGGGGAGGGGAGGTGGCGGTAAAACTAATATTAATTATGCAATACTTACTCATCGATATTGCATACCTTACTCTTTTTTCATGTTGAAAAACCTCATCCATTTGATCTGAACACATCCTCCCACAGAGTGGAGAATTGTCAATAAGACACGACCCACTCATGCACTTTGCATTCCCATGTGCAGAACAGTCATCTTTTTCACAGACAATTACACCGGGACATCAGAACAGGGTGGGAGGAGGGCATTTGCCAATAGTGATGGGTAAGTATTACATAATTAAAATTAGTTTACCCCCCCACACACACACAAAAAACCTACATTTTACTAGCAGTAATACATAACCTGTTGCTATTGCATAGCTGAATTTGTCAGTTAGGTGGTTAGGCTGATGTGTTGAAACTGATCAAAAACAGAGAAAAATGGAATGTACGCACCATTTGAGGAAAGATCCACTTTATTGAATGTTGGTGTCTCTCTGAGCCACATGCTGTACCGCAGCTATGGGTCCAAGAGAAAAAAATGACTCTGCTCTGTTTAGCTAAAGACCAAAGGTAGAAGGAGGAAAAGGTAGTATGTGAGTGCCAAAATGCTGCCTTCATGATTTCCTCCAAGGAAGAATGATTAAAATAGGCCCATTAGACAGCAATGGCTTAAACCTTAAGTTGCATAAAAGAAAGGTCTCTATTGGCAAGGGACTGATAGGCTCTTTTGATGGAAATGACAATCCACGATAAGCAGTGGAATGCCGAAATATCAACAGAGCCATTAAGAGGAAGGAAAAGATGTTTCCTATCCTTTCTTTTCCCTTTGGAGGCTTTTAGATAGAAATTTAGTGCCCTTACAGGACAGAAAAGCCTACCTTATTCATCCCCAACATGGATTTGACTGAGACTTGGGATCTCTATATTTAGTAGAGCTATTGAAGGTAACTGATTTTTTGCTAAAAAAAATCCTGGCTGACAAAGGAGAAAATGGATTCATAATTCCCATTAAACTGGAGACAGTGTCGATAGATAAGCCATGAAGCTCGCTCTGCCAAGGCGAGTAAAAACACAGGTCCTGGAAGGAAGCCTCACTCAATGGTTCACAGGGGGTTTTGGTTAAAGACCACAAAACACAAGATAGATTCCATCTGGGTGTAAGAGAGCGGGCGACAGGTCTCTGCAGCTCAAAATACTTATTGATTGTCAAGGTGCGAATCTGAACCAATTGCCATGTCCTGAGGTAAAATTTAAGTGTGTTGGAAATGGCAACTTTATAGCCCTTAAGAGTCGATACTGAACATCTTTGGCTTTCAAAAAGAAACAAAAGTAAACCAGTGATGGAACTCACAGAGGGACAGCTATGTTCAACATGATTCCTACTGCACCAATCACAGAAGGTTCTCCACCTGACATTATAGGCCTTGGATGCAGAATCTCTCCTGGTCAGAATGATGCAACTGGGGACCCAGCCTGGATAGATGGCTTGAGATGAGCCAAGCATGAAGGTGTAGAATGTGAGATCTGTTGTATAGGAGATAGCCATGTGTTGTGACAGAATCCGTCCTGTGAGGTAGGTACCTAGGTTGATCTATCAACACATTTAGAAGATCGTTGAACCATGATCATTGGGGCCACAGTTGGGCTATTAGAAAGATATGAACAGTGGAAGTTCTGACTTTTGTAGAACTTGAGGTAGCAGCTAGAATGGTGGGAAGGCATATCCTAACATACGATCCCACCGGAAGCAGAACACATCCACTGCCCATGCCCTCTGGTTCGGGACTGGAGAAACGTGAGGGAAGTCTGTTGTTGAGCCTGGTCGCAAACAAGTCCACTTGAGGCTTATCCCACACTGTGAAAAGGGACTCTGTTATGGAGTGATGTAGAGAAAATTCAGTGAGGACAGTTTTGCCTGTCCTGGACAGACTGTCCACTAAGACATTCTTCTTTTCTGGAATGTGGCAAACTCTGGGGGTGATGTCCTCTGAGGTTGCCCAGTGGAGTGGGTTCCATACCTCCATGCAAAGAGAAGAGGCATGTGTGCCTCCTTGATGTCAGAGATATGCTACAACTGACGTGTTGTCAGAGAAGACCATGACACAGCAACCCCTTACTCTGTCAATGTACCCTTGCAAGCTAGAAATACAGCTTTTATTTCTTGATTGTTGATGTGGAGGGACGATTCGTCCAGAGTCCAATGACCCTGGAAAATTTAACCCTCTGGTTATAAATGAGCACTCCAACTGGAATCTGATGCGTCGGTGAACAGGTAGGAGTGGGGACTGGGTGTGTGCATGGGGACCCCAGTCTAGAGTCTATCCTGGATTCATCCACCAATGCAAGTGGTGATGAAAATCTGGTCCTAGTGGAATCAGTGCTGATAGAGAATGCCTGTGTAGTTTCTGTTTTGCGAGAAGGAGAAACTGTAGAGGACGCATATGGAGATGTCCTAAGGAAGCCAGATCTGCAGCAACATTTAAAGTTCCCAATAGAGATCGAGGCGAGTCAACAACGATGTCTTTGCTCGTAGTGGCTCTAGAAGTGTCAGGATTCATTATATGAGGTCTCATGGGACTCAGACAAAGTTCAGGTTCATGAAGAAGTTCATGCTCATTTAAACAAAGTCCAAAGATGGAATGAACTCTGACTACTCGAGAATGGGTAAAAGTCCCAACCAAGTTACTGAAGATCAGCAACAGAAAAGATCCTGATGGACGAACTGTACCAGTACATTGTGAATCAGCCAGTCATTGAAATACTGGAGAATCGGAATTCCCAGCAATTGGAGGTATGCCGCTACTTACTCCCATAACTCAGGTGTAGACTCTGGGTGCAGAAGCGATTCCAAACAGCAGAACCCAAAATTGAAAAACTTCCTGGTCCAAGCAAAAATCGAGGTATGTGCAATGTGGATGAAATATCAGGATGTGCAAGTAGGCATCCTGAAGGTCGATGGAGACCGCCCAATCTGATGGATGCATTGTGTACCAGATTGACAATGTGGTCTCCATCCAGAAGAAACTGGTTTAAAGGAGAGAGATTGATTACAAGACGAAACTTTCCACTTTTCTTGGTGACCAGGAAGATTTGGGAGTAGAATGCAGGAGCTGATTGTTCAGAACCCTATCAACTGCCCCTTTCTGTAAAAGAGTGTGCACCTCTTCCTTTAATTTCACCAGATTGGATTGGTGAAAAGACATGGGGTCATTGACAGAGGGGGGTGTTCCCAAAACTTTAGTTGGTAACCCCAACTCACAATGGAAAGGATCCACCCATCATCTGTGATACTTGACCAAACCTCTGAAAAGAGGCAAAAACAAGTACCTAAGGGAACATTTGGGAGAGCAATGCACAGCAGGAGAGGGTTTGAGTCCCCAGAGCTGTTCCCCCTCGCTTCCTTAGAAAAGAAAAAAGGTTTAAAGAACTTCCCCCTTGGGGCTCGTTGGCAACTGCACCTTGAACATGATTGTCGAGGAGGTTTAAGTTGAGGTTGTAGGTTGGACTGAGGCTGCTTCTGTTTAAACAACTTTGCAGATGGCCCCTGAGGGTGATTCCCATTACAACGTTTCCTAGCCGATTGTGATTGTCCATGAGTGGTTGTGAAGGATCTCTATTGACGGTTCTTCAGATCTTGGGAAGTCCTCCGAAGATGGTCGCAGCTTCCAACGAAGCAGCCCTGAAAAGGTCTTTACTACAGTTAAGTAAGTCCTTTGAAGAGCCCAACGCAACATCATGATGGATGTGCAGAAGTTCCACCGATAACACCATTGAGACAGAAAGTGCATGCAGGGAGGTTTTGGCCACATCTTCCAGCTCATGCTGCACAGCAGCTGGAATCATTAAGGCCTCCTTCAGCATACTGAACAAAGTAGACAAGAGGTCAGCATGAGAAGCTATTGTGACTAACAACTGGGCTTTCTGTTCAAAAGCTTCAATTGTCTTTATGGGAAGGTGTGCCCAGGCTTCAGATGAGATACCCGCTTGAGATGATCCAGCTATAATTGGGGAGGTTTAATAGGCCATTTTAGGGAATGTACCCTGTAGCTTGAGGCAGAAACCATAGGTCTCAATGTACAGGGATGAACAGACCACCCTATACATTGCCAAGCAATGTCTAGGCCTGTACAAAACTGCTGAGAGATTTCCTCAGTCGTGGAGGAATGAGGAAGAAGTAGGAGATCTGGTTGTGTTTGAGCCCCTGAGAATATTCTTGGACTGTGCACCTGATGGTTTTGGGCACCAGTCCATGGGTAAGAGGTGGTAATGGTAAACTTTGTTTACTGCCTTATCAAAGGACCAGATTTTTTTCTCCTCATCCAACTGAGAGGAACAAGTGGGCCTGATAGGAGGCATCAGTGGAGCTGCTTCCACATCAAACTCATTGGAGTTGATGAGGATAGATCGGCCATCACCATCATCTAGTACACTCCGAACAGGAGCGACTGGGCATTACTGTCCCTCAGAGTTGGAGGTGACATAGGAGCACTCTGCACCACTGCCTGAAGCTCATCATGGTGAGTAGGAGCTCTATGTGTACTAGAAGTTCCAGTGGGAAGACGAGACCGTTTGTCTTTCCTGATGGTATAGATGATGCTATGCATCCAGCATTCCTGGTTGAAGACACCTGACAATGCGGTGATGGCGGTACATGAGTTGCAGCTTCACCTCTATTCTGGGTCCAGAGTTCAGTAGTCCATTGAGGCATAAAGTACCAAATCCCTTCAGGTGGAGGGCTCCACATCCCATAATGATTCATAGGAATAATAGTCCACAGTCTGAACCCGGTGAGCAGACTCCAATTCCCGCATAGGATGTGACAGTTGAGTGGGGAGAGAGGGTCATTTGGTCCAATTCCGATCCCCATACTGTGAGGCCTCTGAGTGATGACCGGTAGTAGACAATCAGTACTAGATGACCAATGGAAGGTGACTGGTATGATCTGACCAGTTACCGGTCACCAGACATTGACTGGTCACCTGGACAAACTGCCCAGTACAAAGTGCCAAGTCATAAGACATTGACCAGTCGCCTGGATGAACTGCCTGGTGCCCGGTGACCAATGACCGGTAACAAACAACCGGTCAGGCAACATAGGTATATCAGAGCCTTGCTCATCCAATTCATCACTAAGAAGGTGTGGACACTGCTGCTCCTCCTCACTCGGAAGGGTGCAACACACTACCCAGGATGTGAAGCATGTGCAGCTTGTGCTCCATCACTGGATGAAGCAACACACTACTCTAAACGTGAAATGTGTTTGGTTTCTCCTCCCTTTCGGGGAGAGGCAATGCACCCCACGAGCGATCAGTCCCTCCTTCTGGAGGGGCCTCATCTGTCTCCAATGAGACTGGTCCCACAATCTAATGGGACCCAGGAGTGCTCCTCCAACCTGAAGAGCTATGTTGCAGGGACACCCTTGCGCCTCTACAAGAGAGAAGCCTGAAATTTCTGAAAAGGAGGGGAGGAACATTTCCTCCACCATCTATATGTGCATCTGGAATTGGCTTAGATTCCAGATTTTAGTTTACCATAATTTACAAAATGCACAACAAGTTTTCCATGTGCATTTTGAACAATTGAGGCAGTCCAGATTAATGATCACAGACTGTTCCGACATTGTTCTCTGAAATGAAAACTTCCTGTAAGAAAACATTGAATAATGACAATATGCTATAATATGTCACGCGTGAACTCACCTGTTGTTTATATGGTGTGTGCCTTATACACCCCAGCGTGAACTCACCTGTTGTTTATATGGTGTGTGCCTTATACACCCCAGTGCATACACAAGGTAAACAATGGAAACTTGCCTGTCTTTTCTTTTGTTACGGAATTATGTATCATCTTTAAATTATAATATAGTTTTCATTTAGTTTATGACACTTGTATTATAATTCTTTAATTCAGTAGCCTACGCTATTGTATACATTGTTTATGGAATACCACATGAGTCATCGTTTCTGTCTAAGAAAATCAATAATTATGTCGGTCAACTTAACACAACAATGGTGAGTCACGTGAGTAGCGCATGCTGATTCATGACCTGGAATCCATGTCTCAAAGAAGTCAACACTTTGTTGATTTGAAATTAAAGTAATATAATTGTAGTGTAAAAGTACTTTTAGGGTGACATGCATGACCTAGTTTCTGATTGGTTCAGTAAAAGTTGTTTACAAGTCAAGATTGGGAATTGTTTTAGAACATAGTTTCAGGGTTTCGATTCCTTTTTACGCACTATAAAACTATAATTTATTCACTGCTTGATCATTCTTCACAATTACTTCAGATAGTAAAGAGACAGCAAGATTGTTTATTGTTTGTGATTCAGCTTAGTGGAATATCTTATTTCTAAATAGTACTTTTTGTATTACGTACTAAAGATCTGAACATTATTCAACTCCATTGGAATTTACCTGGAATTAACATTTGGATTTAGAACTGAAAATTGTTGGTACATTAGCACATTAGTGTTCTCATTCAGAATACTTTGGATTAACTTCCAGATCAGTGAATTTTATTAAAACAATTTAGGACTAATTAAGGAAATTCTAAACTGTAAGTTATTTATAATTCTTTCACTTTGTTTGTTTAAAATATTTTATATTTTAGGAAATTAAATTTGTATTTTAGAAATTGAGAAAGCTTGTTTGAGTCTTTCTTTCTTTTGTTACATTCAACCCCTAGTCGTAACACTTAATAGTAAAGTAAGACTTCAATTGTTAAATCTTTATTAAGGATCAATTGCAAACACACACACAGACACACAATAACAATGTGACGTGAGTCACAAGAACAATTATCAATATACAAGGATTAAAAAACACAGAATTTGGTGTTTGGACAATTTAAGAAAAAGGAATATGTAATTCATGCTATACACCACTCCCTCAATAACTCGCACCCGGATAACTCGCGAACCCACTTATAACATGGGCTCAGGCATGGATCCCAATTTTTAAACTATAAAATACCAAAACAAATTGGCCCCATATTTGTTGAACATGAAGAAAATCGTGATCAAAATTGGTAAATAAAACCCTGATATATCGCTTGTTTTATTGTCAAAACGGTGGTTAGTACCCGGAAATTTGAATCAACATCATGAAATTCTCAACTTTTAATAAGAAGTCATATGTTTTGTTACATTTTCTTTCCAAACAAAATTCTCAGTACACTGTAAATAACAATATATGACGAAATTTTGATCAATGAAAATGTCACTAATGCCTACTGGTGGCAACACCTTATTAAATAAATACCAATTAAATAAGTTTGTCAAGTGAAATTCGTGTTTTAGTTCCACCTTTTAATTCGGTTTCAGTGTAATCATCATAAACACAATATGCCCTCTTGTATTCAAATGTGAAAAATGTCAATCTACCATCACAGTTATGTCCACGAGCATTTCTATGAGAACCTAATTAACTGCTGACCATGTTTTGATCTCCAACGTGCGTAAGTATTTGTCGTATTTTTACACTCAGTTAAAAGTAGACCTGCTTTGTATTATCAAGTTAATTATGTCTTTTGTATCAAATCAAATAAAGGGGGTGGAATAAAAGAAAAGCTAAATGGCATGCAAATCCTACCTGCTAAAGAGCTGCGTCACAGTCATGTGTCAGGTCAACTCATTTGAATTGATCAATCGAACACTGTTATAAATATTATTATGTAAATAATAGAATTAAACTACCTTAAATTAGCCTACTAATTCACAAATGTTATAAAAGATAGCAAGAGAACCAAGCAAAATGAGTACTTGGTGAATGAAAAGCTTTGTTTCACAGATACGGCCAGTTCATTATGGAGAAGCAAGTTCCAGAGTTTGTAGTGAACTTAATATTCCTGAATTGGCACTCAGAAATTTCCTCAAGGATGAGAAGAAGTTTCACTATTACTTGCAATGAAATCACGGCATCAATATTTTACAAACAGAACAATAAAAAAAAATGATGTTGACGGTTGTTTCACGAAATAAATGTCTCCAATTTTTTAAAAAAAGGAATCTTGTTTTGTTGTGAATCAGCAACAACAAAAAGCAGTGTTGTAATACACAATGTTTTTTTAACGATCTTTCAGAGGTTTGGTATCTTGAAAATATCGGTAATTTATACAAAAGAGCAACTTCATTAGAAAAAGCTCTTTACTTACAATCATTCCCAACGAGATTTTAAAGAGAGTATTCAGCCATTTAACAGCCTCCTCCCCCCCCCCAGTTTTCTAGATGTCCAGAGGGGATGGCATCCCCTTCTTCATTTTTTTTAGGTCCCTCTGTAACTCGTGTCCTCGCTTATAGTGCAGTCTAGGTTTTGGACCCTGGTGTGCACGAGTTATCAAGATAGAGGTGAATTAGGGTAGGGCATCAGCTGCGTTATTTCCTTCACACTTACCTATAACCAGTTGCAAATGATAATGAATATGAGTACCCTAACCCATATGGGGTGGGATACAACATGGAAATCTAAGAGGTCCCTTAAAGAACAATTTTCTAAAAGGGAGAGGGGGCGACCAGCATGTAAAATGAATATGAAGAGGATAAATGTAACACCAAGATATAATATGTGTTGAAGGAAGACCACAATGCGACGAAGCACTAGCAACAAGCAATTTTTCTCTGGTCACAAATTTGACACGCGTCCATTAAAATGGTGTCCTTGAAAAAGATGACTGTTCTGCGCATGTGCATACGAGGTGCACAAGTGTACCATGTCTTATTGACAATTCTCCACTCTGTGGGAGGATTATTCACATCAAACGGACGAGTTTGCTCTGCACAAAAAAAGAGCAAGCTATGCAATAGCAATAGGTTATGTATTACTGCTCATAAAATAACATTTTCAATTTCTGTGACTATGACCTTTGAGCTTGTGATCTGATGACAGCACACAACACACTGTATAGTCATGATAAATATATCTGGGTAAAGTTTCATTCAAATATCTTCAGTATGTGTAGTTTGAAAGTTATATCTCTGACAAGATAGCAATTTTATTTTCTTCACTGTGACCTTTGAGCTACTTTCATACATAAAACACCATCTTGTCATGATACATGTGTGTATACATGTATATGCATGAGTACACAAATACTCCTAAAAACCCTCCCCCCCCCCCTTAAAAATAAGCGAGCATGCAAAAATAGTACACCGTCGATTTGCCATGAGCATAACGAACCTGTAACATTCACTAACATAAACATAGCTTCACTTAACAATGTAAGGGCTTGACTTCCAGATCAACTACCATAATCAAGTACTTACAAAGTGACTTTTGGCAACAGAGCAATGAGATGCTTTCATTAATTTTCTGATTATTACAAGCATTTATCAACTGTACTTGGTGAGGTTGAACAATGGAGAGCATGCAGTTTTGGCATTCACTCATAAGGTGTCTGCTGTTGCATTCAGTTCTAATGACATAGTGCCATTTTGATAACACACGATCTGGTTACTGTGCCAATAATGAAGATAAACAAGTAAGTTTTATCTTTATTCATTCAGATAAATTATCATTATCCCCCTTGCAAAAATATGAAATTCCCCAGTGTGTAAAACTCCTCGATAAATCACTCATACACATATATATATGTTTGTGTGTGTATATATAGTCTCCAGAAATTGAGAATCCGGCTGAGAAAAGAGGCAGTCCAACAGTGAGCATTATGTCATTACATTCGAGCAAATTGATAAATTGTTAAATCAGTAAACTTCCTTCTTGACATTTAAATATAAAAATTCTTTTTTTCTGTTCATGCCATTACTTTTCTTGCCAAATAGGGCTTTCTTTTTATAACGTATTGGGGGAAATGTACATCCGCTGAATTCAGTTTCAAATTCTGCAGGACCAGTGCTAGTTATTTAGAGCCCACAGGATGCATAGTCTGAGAAAACTGGGGGTCCAAGACAAGCATTTGAAGGTCCAGGATGCACTAGAAATGCCAACAGAGAAGCCTGTATATATCAGGGATCCTGAATTCACTGTATTTTCCAGATATGACCCACAGATCAAAGGTTTTGACTGGCATATACTCTGAGCAACCAGACATCAATCATAGGATATCTCATATGTCAGTACTAGTATATCTAACTGTCATGGATTTCTTTATCCATTAAAGTGTCATATACACAACTTAACAAAGCAATATTCAAAGGACATTAGGTTTATACATTGTTTCTTTGTTGGATTATACGGGTGTCACCAACTAAGCTTGCAAATGTTTGAGGGCTATACTGGTCAAAGTCAGCTTGTTCAATAGGGCTAGAAAGGGGCAAATTGATTCTTTAGTGAACAATAATGCGATAAAATTCAAAGATCAGCTTCTCAGTAAAGATATTTGTTTGCTACTCACAACCAGTCCTGCAAACAGAAAAAAACCTGTAATTGAGCAACTGCCTCAGGGTCTGTACTACAAACATTACAATAATCAGTCACACAAAACATGTTTTTTAACAATGTGGTGTCTCAGCACAGAGAAGACCTTTAAAACAAAATATGTGTAGCCTAGGCCATAATTAAACAGAAGAAGATACCAGTAACAACAAACTAACCTTTAATATCATCCTCCAATACATATCTGAGGACATGAGCAAATAAAACTATACCATTGGTCTTGACAGGAAATGCCCATCAATTAAGTGTTATGTACTGTAATAAAAAAATAAATAATTTCTAAAACGGTAGATAGATAGAGTGGCATAAAATTATGTTGTTGGGTGAAATTCTCTAGTATAGTTTTCTGAAAGAAACAAATCATTTTTATAAATAGATAGTTTCATAGAATACTTGTGTAATACAGCAGGATGATACAAAAACTGAAACAATAGCTAATACGGAACCAAAAACGACACATTCTGGTATATTTAATAATTAAGTATATCGATGTTTTTGTATTTGCTACAACTCTGTATACCACCTGTAATGATTTCATAACAATTTTCACAAAAATCTGGAATTTTGATTACATTGGGAAGGTTAGATTATTTCGTATAGGCCTAATTACCCATGAGTTTTCAGTTGCTGTATCCAATATTGGTCCTTATATGTGCATTCTAAATCGGTCCACCCTGGGTTAGATTCAATCAGTAGCATCTCAAGTGACTCTACTGAATGTCCAGTTGGGTTGTAATGGTTTGCAAGTTTTGCACAGATTTTATTGTGAATGCGACTCATGCGGTTATTCATTTGTTTTCTGAAATCAATGGTTTCACCAATATACTGAGTGTCATACATGTGGATTCTGCATGTCTGGAGATAGATTACATCTTTGGTTTAACATCCTGACTTCTGATTGATAGGAAAGCTAACTCCTGTCATCGAACTTCTGAACAATACGGTCTTGGGCATATGTTTGCAGATTAGGAAGCGCTTGTCTTTACAGCCATATATGCCTAAATCTGTGGTTTTGTCCATAGTTACCTTGGCAAGTACCAGTTGGTCCCTCAGAGTTTCTGCTCTATGATATGCAAGCTTATGAACTTCTTCAAATATGCCCTTCATACATTTGGAAGATATAATCTGGTGCCAATGCTTTAGAATGATCTGTTGTAAATTTGAGACCACGGGGTGGAATGTAACCATGAAGGGGTTGCATTTGTTGGTTCTCTTGGTTTTATATATTTCAAGAGGGATCTTCTATCAAGGCATTTAGTTTGTTAATAGCCATCGTCAATGCATTCCTTCTGTATCCTCTCCTTCTAAGGTGCTCCTTGAGCTCTCCTAGTCTCATTTCAAAGGTAGCCAGAGTAGTGAATATATGTTTGGTCCAAATCAACAGGCCATAAGGAAGATTTTGTATTATGTTCTTGGTGTGGCAACTGGTTGCGAGCAGATACTGGTGAGAGCAGTGGCAGCGTGAGGGGAAGGTCAGGCTGGTAATTACCCCCAGGTGCTGGGCAAGAGCAGGCACCATCGGGAGGTCAGGAGCTTTTTTTTTTTGCTTAACACCCCCCAGCCCACTTAAGCTTCCAGTTTCAGGGTTTAGATGGGTTGGGGGGGTGGTTTGAAGGTTGGCAACTCACATAAAAACTGTTCTATGTGGCAGAGTAGGGGGCACCACTAAAGAACATTGCCACCGGGTGCCTCAAACTCTTGCGCCACCACTGACTCTGCTTTAGGAGAGTAGACTGAGTAACCAGGAAGACACTGGACCTGTTTGATGACTCAGACATAAATTGAATTGTCGGATGGAAGTCACTGGCGAATTTAAAACATATTTTGAAATTGTCACCTATTTCGATCCATTTTGGGAAAAGGCCAATGTGGTGTTTGTACGCCAGTGACCTCTGTATGCAGGTTCAACTTTCAAACTTTGTTTTTGAACAAACAACATGCACCAAATCCCATTATTATTATTATTAATATTATTATAAATTATCATTACATATATTATGATCATTATAATTATTATTATTATTATTATTATTATTATTATGCTATCAACAGATTTAGTTTAGTGCACTATTCAACAAAATCATAAAATACATGTTGTTCTTACCAGAACACTTTAATCTACCCTGTAAATATTCAAGTCATCACAGACTGTTTAAAAAAAAATACCACTGATCTTAGTTTGTTTTATACACCATGACAAAATACTAATTTCACTACTAGGTGACAGATTACATAAGAGTGTCAAACAGGTGACTCACTATTTGTTCTGCCAACTTGTATAACTGGGCTTAGAAGCAGCTGATCATACTTTCAAACAATATCTGGATTAACCAGTTGCTTAATTCACAGAGCTTGAAAGACAGTCAGCTTTTGTGAGAGGCCATGATGAATGGAGAATGAAAACATGCTTAATGTGGCTATTGTTAATAACACATGAACCAAAACTCCGCCTTCCTTTACATACAAGTTTTGTAAATATTGAATGACCCTACGTGTAACTCTCCTCAAAGATCAGATTTTTTCAACAAATTCAGCTTTAACCCACATGTAAATAAAATAGCTGAAGATATCAAACTATATCTGTTGCACTGGCACAAAAGGCAACTATTATATCTGCTGTGACAACACAACTACTTTTCCCACCATACAGCAAATGAATTGCTTTGATCCTCTCCTCTAATGATGAAAAACGTCTTGCATTCGAATTTAACTTATTGACACCTTTGAGTTACTCTGACAGTGTAACTTAAGTAGAGTAAGTACAAGCAAGGTAAGAAATGTTTACATATCAATTCCTATGATATGCCTTTATCTAAACAAGGCTAAAAAGTTTAATTTGTATCGGTTACATTTTGATAATCTGAAGGTTCATTTGTTGAAAGGTTCTATGGTATGAAAGAAAGGTTCCCTGTTTTTACGGATCATTGATTCAAAGGGTCATTGGTCCAAAAGAGGGGTTCAATGGTTCTAATGTTCTGTGGTCTAAAGGTGCGGTAATCCAAAGCTTTATTGGTCCGAAAGAAGGGTTCAATGTTCCGAAGGTTCAGTGCTCTGAAGGTGTGTTAGTCCGAAAGTTCATTGGTCCAAAAGAAGGGTTCAATAGTCTGAAGGTCCAGTGGTCCAAAGGTGAGTTAGTCATGACCAATAAAAATATATTCAAAATATTGAATGTTCAAACCAATGAACCCATTCTCAAATACCTTTGTACTTGTGAACCCTATTTTCAAATATTTTCGGACTAATATTATGACCATTCGGACCAACAGACCCCTTGTTATCAAAAACCTTTGGACTAAGAAACCTTTGCACTTATGAAACTTTGAACCTTTTCCTTCGAAGTTATGAACCCTCGGATCAATGAACCTTCGGACTATTGACCCTTATATTCTTCAACCTTGCAAACCTTCAGAACAATGGAACTTTGGGCATTGTAAAATAGAGCTCTTGTACAAAAATACTTTGGACTTATGAACCTTCTGATAAATGAACCTTCGGAACATGGAGCAGTTACCATTTCCATCATAAGCAATCACTGTCAATACACTCCAGCGATTGCTTAAAGCAGTGAGAAACCATTATTTGGTTATGAAACACCTGGCTGCTGACCACATAAAGCAGGTGAACATTATATACATGACTTTTATACAAGAAATTTGCCAGGGAGAAATTAGAATGACCAATGAGACCAGGTGACTACTATATAAAGGTGATGGTTTGTACAGATTTGACAGTACCTGCTATAAAGATTGTTTAAAATGTTTCACAGGGGACTTGGATTTTTATAACATTATAACCATTGTTTAGTTTTCAAAATGTTTATGCAAATGTCCATGTCAGAAATTTTTTTTTGGACTCATACGTAATGGTAATTAAATTTTCGAACAACATACATTGGTATAAATACATGTTATCATGAAAAAAATGAAAAACCAAGAAGTTATACCATCCGCTGAAAGTGTCAACATATATGTACATGTAGCAGCAGGTGAATCATTTCTTTTTTGCTAAAACTTCTCTGTTCAATAACTTAACGAGAGTCCCTTATTTATTTGAATGGAAAAAATTTTTAATAGTCATCTGTTTTGTTTATAAATCTGAGATTTTTTGTTTAAATGTTTTTTTACATACATGCAAATGCTCATAAAAAAATATCAGGTGTGTCACTCTGAGCTAGTAGGTATAGTTTAATGTCTGCTACACTTTTAGAACCTCACTCGATCTGGGTACAACGGCTGGTACTGAGTCATTGCCATTTTCGTCACTAACAGTAGCAGAAATATCAGCTGCTTCCTGGCAATCAATGATTTCACAAACAGCATCTTCATCTGTTGGTATCACAGATTTGACAATGTCACTATCAGAACTGACATAATTTGAGAAATCAACATCCTCGTTACCAGACATAAAGTGGCATAATGCATCACACATCGTACCAACGGGAATATCATCATCATCATTGTTATCATTGGTAATAACATCTGTTTCCACACTAAACTCTGCCATAAAAAAAACAGTTTGCAACATGGTCTGGTCAAAAAAGTACAAAGAAAACCATTTCTTTTCATGTTTTAATAGCATAAAACCAGCAACCTGTGATTCTAAATGACCGATTATGATTGAGGTATGATTATCATGTCTTTGATATTTAAATAACCACCATTGTTTACCTGACTTCAGCATGTCAGGTGATAAAAACAACTGCCATTGTTTATCTCGCTTTGGCGCATCAAGTGATAAAAACATAATAATTGAGCTAATTTTCTCTGACAGACTATACAAATCAAATGATATAACCAATTAAACATTGCAACAAAGGAATGTTATAACAAATCCTTTAGATTATATAGTAATTAGGAATTTGGCAACGGAAATTTAATATTGAACATTCTAACAGAGAAAACATTTTATCCAAAAAGCATTATAAACAATCAAGCGTTTGAAGGTCCAACATGTGATGGAAGTACTTATAGATAGCTGTGCATGAATGTGTGTGTGCATGTATGTGCATGCAGATGTGTGCACTCATGTGCATGTGTGTGTGTGCACACAACTGAGTGATGTTTCATCAGAACATCTCGAGGGCATACAAAGTTATCGGCCAGGCAAGCCAAGGTTAACAGATGGCAGACAGACTGATGAATGAATGATGCCAAAAAGTATACCCTGTCAGGAAGGGAATATGAAAAATGTCTAGGGACTAATTTCCCCATTGCCACCAAAGTTTCACCAAGGATGCATCTTGAAATGAATGTGTCATGCATCAAAACTGAGTATATGTGACCTTCATTCCAGGTTTACTCAACAATGCTGATAAATTGTTCTTTGGAGATTAAGTGGTACAAAGAGAATTCTTATAACAACATGTATCAAAATCCAGATTTTTAACAGTGAATGTTTTGACATTTTTTTGTCAACTGGAAGTCGGCACTGGAGAAAGCAGAACAGATTTAAGCATTGTAAACTTATCAAAATGACCTCAAATCACATGAAATATCTCCCTATCTCTACTCTCCAATAAAACAACAGCATATACCAATCATGATGCCACCTGAAACATGGAATAAACGAATATTTTTTTTTTTACATACAAAAAGTGGTAAATAATGGAAAATAAAATTTAAAAAATTAATATTCCATGCAATGCAGTTTTATTTATCTGCTTAACTGAAAAACAAGCATGTATCACTGCAACAGATCTCCATGATGACATGCGAAGTGAGCCAACACATGTGTGACACCATTACAAGTCAATCAGCTTTGTTCGTTTTGAAGGCTTCGCCTATTTGCCAATTTGATATTTAAATAAATTAGGCATATCTTGTACAAATGCTACAAGCTGTCCAAAAGACATGGCCATACAAATTTTTCAAATTCATTTTTCATCTTCATAAATTTCTTCATTTTCTATTGTCTAATGTCAAAGTCATAATCTGAGAAAAAGGCAACATTTATAATTATGTGGGTATAGCTACTGTACTACACACTATTAGGCACAGGTTTATGTACTCTAAAATTATTTTGTTTTCACATGTATGTCCGATGTATATGTATTGCTAGGTATATAAAAAGCTCAAGATAAGAATATAAAAACTTGGGTATTTTACTCCCTGCTTTGGAACTAATTGCATTTTTTTTTATAATTTGATGGTGTATTTTATGAACACCACAAAACACAAACTTATGCTACTAGACTAGGTCTTAATCATCAAGATGTTAATATACTTCTCTTTAATGCATCAAACAGCTTAGTGACCAGTTCATTGTACATTCAATCACATGGCTCTATTTGAGTGATAAGTATGATCCTTTCAAACGTGCACCAAACATATAGAACTTGAACTCATAGCATAGTTATAATGATTGAACTTGCCATCACATTACATACACTGCTTAAAATTAAATTGTTTTGTGTAATTTTCTTTATGCACTTTTAGCCTGATGCTCAGGTGTATAAGAGATGTTGTTTTCAATTGGCTTTTCCCCCCGTGCATGTACAGAAGGGTAAAAATTAGACTTTTTGTTGTTGTTTGTATTGGACCCACTATTTCATGTCCTGGCCCCTTTTTACTCCAAATCTCAAACTTTTCCTACTTTTTGCAAAGGTTCATCTCTCCGTGTGCAGTTCCGATGTGATCTGCTTTACATCTAAGTCCAAAAAAGTCTAAAATCTGGACACAAACTCCAGTTCCAAAACCGATCGGGTCTCATAAATTATGTTTTTCCTGTTGTATGTTTTAATGCAAGTAGAAAGTCAAGAGAATTTGGTATCATTGCAGAACTACATCTTTCTCCCTTTCTGTAATACCACCCACTTTGGTGTATCATAAATGATACTGACATTACAGAGCTCGGAAGTAGGGTACAACTTCATGATGCATAAACATGGCATGTGGGGTTAATGAGTTCAAGTGAAATTGCCAGAATTTTTGTAATTAATATCTAACTGAAGTATTTATGTTTGTATTTCTTGCCTACATGTGTAATTTAGTCTTTTTTAAGTAATTTTAAAATATAAAAAAAAATTTGCTGCTGAAGTTATTTGTTTATTAATAATCTTTCAGTGTGGCGGCAGACTCGGAATAGGGGGTATAAACAAAAAATGATTTAAGGGTGAAAGCATTTAGACACGCAGTTGAAATTTGGCACACATACAGCTAAAATATGTATCTTGATCATATAAAAAATTCATTATGCTAGATAATTGCACACATGGTCAAACCACCTCTGCTATGAGGGCACAATTTTCGCATTTTGTGATTTGTCTCAAGTTTGATCCTCAGGTACAGCTTAACAATGAACTTGATTCATATCACATTAATTTGGTACAATCCCCTATAGGTATAGTTTTCAAATAACATCATACTTGGTGTTTGTGATGGATGACCAGGAAGTAGTGTTCCCTAATCTGAGATATCTGAGATATTGAAAATCTGAATTCATACTCCCCAGGTCACAAATATGTAGTATAATAAATTTCAGCCTGATATCTGTTTAATAAAAAAATAGTTACTATCATTTGAAAACCCTCCGTTGTAAACCGACGAATTAAAAAACTATGCTACCCCTCCCCACTTCAATCGGCCCAAATTTCATAAGTAACTGGAACTGTTTACTGAGATTTTGTATGCAGCCATCATTTATATCGATGTACGCCTGGTAAAAAATTTCATGGAAATCGGAGATGGTCACCGGTTATCTCTGGGTGATTTGGCATGAAAGTACCCTATATTTATTTAAGGGTCCATGTATTCGAATGATTTTAATCCTCTGTCTTCATTCTGAACATACTATTTTGCTGAGTTTTACCCATTTTAGTATCAAGCTTGCGTACCTATGTTTGCGAAACATGCAAACGTGCCCAGACGATGTTTACCATCGAAACGTCATTCACGTGTATACGTAACCAATTTTACCTGGTAATGTGTCTTCTGCGATTCCGTGGTTGGTGGGTCCATTGTGCTTGTGTTATTCATCATTATAGATTTCTCTGAAACAGTTTGTAATTTAACTAGAACACGTACTCCTATAAATTATTCATATAGTCATCTTCACTTGTCAACCATTTTGTCCGGTCGATGCTTGCCGAGATATTCCAATTATAGACTGGTTCGTTGTGGATATTCCCCAAGACTGGTTTCGGAAACCTGCTAACATGTCGTGTTCAATAATCGTTTCACATGTGTACATCAATTCGCCCCATTGCAAAATCCACCCCGTCAAAAGCGCCACCACTTTTCACAAGATCGCCCCCACTTCAAACTCGCATCATGTCAAGAACGCCTCCACTAAAATTAATTTTTACATGGTATTGATTTTTTCTTGCCTTTTTTATTAGTTCAATTAAGTTCATTTACATATCTATGTTTGAATAATACTCTTTTAATCATCTTTTTAATCATTGGTAATTTACCCGCCGATAATTAATACTTAAGTATTATTAAGGATAATTAGAATGGATTGTTTTTACTATTATAATTCATTGCTGAATTAAACCTAGATTGATTTTGTTCTTGCCTTTTTTAATTAGTTCATTAGAATTAGAATCAGGGTATTGGAAAAAAAACGCGATAATATTATATAAAAGAAATTCGGGGATCATGTCCTTTACACGGTGCATGGATAGACCGGAAAACGCCGAAAAACTGAGAGAGAGAGAGAGAGAGAGAGAGAGAGAGAGAGAGAGAGAGAGAGAGAGAGAGAGAGAGAGAGAGAGAGAGAGAGAGAGAGAGAGAAAGAGGTGTTTTATTTTATTTTCGGCCGCGTTTCATGGCAGATGAGTAACAGCATGTCCCTTGGCTGCTCAAACTTAGAACACTGATTACCATAGAAATATTGGCTGCTTACAGAATCATCCATGAAATATGACATTTTATAAGATTTAAACGTGTTTTCCGGCAGCCTTTGTCGGCCGTGTTTCTCTGCAGCTTAGGAACAATATGTTACGTGAATCAAACTTAAAAGTTTCATAATCATAAAAATATTGGCTGTTTACAGAATCATGCATGCAGTATGTGGGTATCGGGGACAGTATATGGCACTTGGGGGCATATACGCGAAATTAACATTGAGATGGCACTTGGAGGCATATACGGGAAAATAACATGGAGATGGAGATCGGGGGACAATGGGAAATTGACATGGAGATGGCACTTGGAGGACAATGGGAAATTAACATGGACAGGGCGCTTGGGGGACAGAAGTGTTTATAGGGACAGAAGTGTTTATGGAGCAGAAGTGTTTATGGGCAGAACCCGTCATCTACTATTCAACACCCCACATATACTATTCAACACGCCGTGTGTAGTGACCAATACCCCGTCATCTATACCATCAACACGCCCTGCGTGGTGACCAATACCCCGTCATCTATACCATCAACACGCCTTGTGAAGTGACTAATACCCCATCATCTACTATCCAACACACCACACTATACCATCAACAAGCCGTGTGTAGTGACCAATACCCCGTCATCTAGTATCCAACACCTCACACTATACAATCAACACGCCGTGTGTAGTGACCAATACTCCGTCATCTGTACTATCAAACACGCCGTATATAGTGATCAATATCCCGTCATCTACTATCCAAAATCCCACATATACTATCCATCACGCCGTGTGTAGCGATCTTCTGCCTAGTGGCTATATCGTTTGTTTGTTTAGTTGGATTTAAGACGTGTTCGGTCCTTCGGCCATGTACGTCTATATACCCCCAGTGAGCGCATTGCGCGCATTTCCGGGGGATTAGTTTATGTGCACCGCACATTAATAATTAGTCGTCAGAGAGTCTGCCGGGCTGTAAGCCCATCCGACGTCTTACTGCGTGCACTAATAGCTTCTCAATTGGTGTCCGGGAGTGGCAAAGGAGGAAAAGGTCCAGGAGGAGTGCGCCTCGTCGTCTTTGGATGGCTCCAAGTGGTCCAGGGTTGAATTTAGATTTGATTTATTTTGCCAAAAATGAGTGTCGTCATCTTGCGTCCTTTCTAATGGTACGTTATTACCTTTGAACGAAATACTCTGTACTAATGGCTGATTTCCTATGTCGGTTAATTATGGTAAAGAGTATAGCAGAAAAAATGCACTCTGAAACCGGTTTAGTTCAAGGAGTACAATTAAAGGTTTGTTAGCACAAGCACCTTCTATTAGTGGGTTTTCGTTGCTATGTTCAATCATTGCCACCTTGTGTGGCTGGGCCTGATGGTCTGGGATGTTACCACCTTATATTGTCTAATTTGTTTATACGTCCATAGTTTTTTCATGGCGTCTGTGCTTATTCGTGTATTTGGTAAGTATTTTAAGGTATCAATTACCGCATTGTGCGGTGGGACCCTGATGGTCTGGACTTTAGACCACCTTATGCTCTTAGTTTTGTTGGGGTCAGTTTAACGGGGCCGCTAAAAAAATTGAATTTTCCAATCATTGCCACCTTATGCGGCTGGGTCTGATGGTCTGGGCTTATGACCACCTTATACTGAATTAATTTTTATTGAGGGTCAGAGTTAAATTATATAATACTCCTCGGTTCAGCGGTACTACCAACAGAGTGCAATATAGAAAAGTAGAAAGGGTTAAACTGAGGATTAGGAAGACGTATTTTAAATCTATTTTTATGGGGAGGTAAAGCTGTATCGCTTGGCAGTGTATTTTACTGTTCTATGTAGGTATCTTTTATAGTTTACTATCATAAGTTTATTTGAGCCATATATCCGAATTTTATATTTATTAATGCCTTTTCTTGTTCCCTTTCAGGGGATGGAGTTTCTCACGCCCTGAGAACCAGATAGTCGGACTGGTATGCCTATCCACTCCCCTCGTACAGAGCCCCTCCCCCCCCCCCCCCCAATGAGACTGTTAGAGCTTCCCTAATACTTAACAAGTTTTATATTTTTCTATTTTTCAATTTTTCGATTCTTCCTATCGACATGGCATTTTATTCCTAACCAGGGATTATATCTTCCCTCTTTTCGCAATGACGGTGATGAATCCCAGTATGTTTGAGCACACCGAATTGATGTTAGTATTTCCTGTTTTAAGGAAATCCGGGTAGCTAGCTGGTGTATTTAGTTTCTTCTGATTCTCCTGGAAATTTTCCCTTTCTTTGGTATATTTGGGGCATTCGATGAAAATATGCATAATGTTTCAGTGATGGGACAGTGTGGGCAATTTATTCCTGCTCCTTTTATACCAGACAAAAATCTTCCAAGCTACTGGCTAATAGTGTTTTTCCAGTTTTGAACCTATTTATAACTTTGGAATCATAGGGTTTGCCAGGTTTGGGGTGATAATATTTCTGCAGACCTGTTTCTGCAAATTATGGAGTTTGCGTCCTATTTGCATATCGTCCCATTCCCTCTGCCATTTATTGTCGATTTTTTTTTCTTTTTTTTTCTTTTTTTTTTTTTTTTTTGCCTAATCATACTGTATATCTCCTGGACGCACTTTCGTTTCCAGGAAAGTTGATATGGGAGGGCACCCACATGACTTCTACAGTATTTTTATTTTTTTTTTGTTTTTGTTGGGGGGGGGGGGGGCCAGGTTGTCTTAAGTCTAAAGTTAACTTCTCGGGTCATGTTTTCTCTGCTGGCAGATTTACCTGACTCCAGAGTCCGCAGCACACTGAGGGAGTCGCTAATAATAACTGCTTTTGGGGTTTGGCTATCTTGTATCCATTTAATTGCTTGGATAATTGCCCAGAACTCGAGTGTATAAATGGAGCAGTTGTCTGGTAGTCTCGCCTCCAGTGTGATGTTATTCTTCGGGATGACGGCTGCTGCTGCAGTGCGTCCTGGGTCAGGGGATTTAGATTCATCCGTATAGATTTGGATGTACCCCTAATAGCTACTTTCTACTTCAGAGAGAATTTTAGCCCTTATTTCCATTGGATTTTCTTGTTTATTACCGTATATAGTGCATTTAGATTGATTTTTGGTGGATTGCAGGTCCAATGGGCGGGGTCAAGGTAATTTGCTATCTCCACCTGTATATTGGGAATGTTTAATTCCTTTTTTAGTTCGGGTATTTTTTTACCTCCTGGTAGGTTCATGCACAATTTGTGTCTAAAGGATTTATTGCATCATATAGATAGATTTTTATATAAAGCATGACCTACACCTCAGATCATATTGGAGGTGTCAGTAAACTTGCATATATTGTACCTATGTTATAAATAGCTTTTATCAAGGGAACCAACTCATAATAACGCTAAAATGGACGTGACTAAAAGTTGTACTAAAGTTCAGAAACTGTCACGGACTTAAGCGTAGACTAGAAAAAATACGGAACATTAGATCATAATGACCTAGACTAAAAGTAGTACTAAACATCCGAACTGGCACGGACTTTAATGGAGACTGAAAAATATCTGGAATTTTTTTTATAAAAAAAATTGGCCAAGACCAAAAGTAGCACTAAAATTCCGAAATTGTACCAGACGTTAGTGAAGACTGATAATAATCCGGAAAAAATAAATCAAAATATAAAAATTCTAAGAATAATGTTTGCAAATTGTAAAAAAAATTAAAAAGTGAGAAATTTACAAATTTACCGTTTCTTACTAACAAAAGTAAACAAAATGTATGGAATTAAGCTAAGACTGAAAATGTTCCGACAAATTTAACATTGCAATTTTGTTTACAAATTGTGAAAATAAAATTTTCAATTTTTATAAAAATTTTACAAAATTATGAAAGATATGTATACAAAATTAAAAATGTCACGCTGTTTGCAGTGATCAACACCACACACTTATTAACCAACGAAAAAGGTAGAGTGTCCAAGACCCAGTCATCTACTATCCAACACCCTAAATTTACTATCCAACACCCGAAACTTACTATCCAACACCCACGTTTTAATTACTATCCAACACCAACTTTTTAATTACTATCCAACACACACCCTACTATCCAAAATCCACTTTTTGGTTACTACCTAACACCCACTTTTTGATTACTATCCAACACCCACTTTTTGATTACTATCCAACACCCACTTTTTGATTACTATTCAACACGCAGTGGGAGTGGGAAAGACCCACTACACTTACTAACCAACGAAAAGGGTAGAAGTGCTTTACACACATTATACTTACATACACACAAACCTACTATCACATAAGACTGGTAGGGTGTCAAAGAAGGGGATGGAATAGGCACACACTATCATACACAAGCAAAGGTTGATGACAAGACTGGTGAACACACCGCTTTATGTGCTGGAAGCGCAGACGTGATGGAAAAGTCCCCTTCCATTGGGGACGCGGACGTGAAAGAAAACATGGCCCAGATCGACAGAAAGAATGTGAAAGAGCATGTGTCTAAGATCGATAGAGAGATGTGAAAGAGCATGTGCATCCCATTTTTGTTTTTCAATCAATAAACAATGACCATGTCCAGTGTTTCAGTTGTGGTGTGACACTTCACGAATGGTAGTATAAAGATTCAGCTTACTTGGAACATGTCAGATGGTCTCCGCGCTGTCACTACCTTCCTTTGGTTGGGCATGATTATTATCCCCATGGATACTTTAGAAGAGAACATTCGTAGTTTGCCTCCGGAGGTGCGAGAACGCATTTACAAAGAGCTGGTTGCTGATTTCTTGGATTTCGTTTCCCAGGAAATTGCTTGTGGACTATCTTTTTTGAACAGTACATGCAACAAAGACATGACCATCCACACTTTATTGGTGCACGAAAGACAAACTGTGCTCAAAGTGTTGAGAATCGTGATGAAAGCAAGTTGCGTACCCCCATGTGAAGAAGACATTCGTCAAACTTTATCCACACTTCATACTTACCATGTAAGTGACTGGAAAAGTTTTGGTTTCGATGCTTGGTTAAAAGAACTAGCACACTATGCCAAAGATCTTGAGTGTAACTAATCATCCAAGAAAAGAAAATGTGAATTTAGAAATGCCAGATATTACATTAGAAACCATTTTAGAAACAGTGGAAGAACAAGAAACTGCCACAGAGGAAGACCCAGTACAAGTTCAAGACAGTACCGTCGTACAAATCGAAATGCCTGAGGAACAAAAAACCTTTCCGCCAGAGAAATAAGAGACACTTAATTCCACAGTAGAGACTATGAATCGTGTACGTCCATTGCGTGGGACACCCATTCATCGAAACTATTGTTGTACACTCACTTGCGTATACATAGTTTTGGTTCTTTTAGTGTGTGCCTTATTGATGTACCTAGCCATTTATCTCTTATGTGTTTTCTTGTTTTAATTCTGGACATGTAAATATGTTTTTGTTTAAAATATTAAACGTGTATAAAATGTATAAAGTGTCTTGTGTCTTTCATGCTCCTCTCAAAATTCTGAACACCTCAGTCATGGCTGCATCAACTTTCTCCTCGTCCTCCTCTCTTGTTCTCAAAGTGATTGACGAAAAGTTAGATCGTCAAAGTTGGGAAGCTTTGTATCTGCGCCAAGCGTGTGTAGCTTCGAAAACACTTTCATGACTGAGTTGTCGAAACATGCTGCTTTGGCTGGTACACGATTATAACCGAATCGTTTCCGAATACGCACATCCTGAAACAACTGGGTATTTGGTTATTTTTACTGCATTTTGATACACTTGTATGTGATTTTAATTGCGTCTTTAATCATGGGTAGTTGGGTTTGTACTCAATTACGCTGTATATCTGTTGCCTGTAATATATCAATGAAAAATGTAAAAATGTACTCTTTACAAATTTTTCGCAATCAACTTTCGCCATTCAATAAAACATGGTGCCACTTTCAATTTTTTTTTTTTTTTTTTTTTTTTTTTTGCATTTTGCATTTTGCGACAAATACGAAGCTCAGCAGAGGCCCTGATATACATCTATAAATATTATGAAGAATCATTCTCATTTTGGGCAAGGAACTGGGAATCTTTATCACTGGTTTATATCTGGTGCCGAGAGTGACGGTGTAGAGTTGTAGTTTGTGTCTTATTGGTCTGCGTCCTTTGTCTGGGTATGGGATGGCTGATCTGGGTCCGAGTACTCTGTAAACTGGAATGACAACCTGGTACTTTCTGTGGCGAGTCTGGGCATACAGCTGGTACAAAACCAGGTCATGGTCTCACTACTTTTGACCGCACGCTTATACCTATCTCTAGAGATATTGTGTTGCATGTACGGAGCTGCCAGTTTTCACAACCATCACACTGGACAGCTTCTTGCCTTGGTCTGACAGCCTGCTTACAGTCACTAGCCATTGTGTTTATGAGATGACAGAGTCCAACGAGGTTATATATTTTCATTTTCGGCTTGCCCAAGCTTTTGATTTCAAAACAAGTTTGCATCAATTAATTCTCAATTGGCTTCAAAGGCTTGTAGCTCATTGTGGTCTTTCCGTTGCAGCTTGGTTGATGCTTTGTCTTTATGTGCACGAAAAATAATCATAACACAAACAAAGATTTAATTCAAAGCAATGAGTATAATTAAGCCACATCAAATGTTATGTTTCTATTCTTTGCAGTCTGTGTACAACTTTTTGTTTCAGCAAAAGTGAACAGATATATGTTGTTGTTTTTTTATCTGGATTTAAAAACAAAACAAAACAAAAGAGTGGATCAAAGATATTCTTGCGCGAATTCATCTCCCTTGATTGCAATATATATTCAGGTACACACGAGTATGCAAATTTGTCTACACCTTAAACTAAGAAACATAGTCTATGTATAGATTGCTGCGGAAAAGGTTTGGGGTTGGACACTCTGTCTTCACATTCATCCCGGGGTCCAATCCGCGATCCTGAAACAGTTAGGAGGCATACTGATCTCACCGATCATATGACGACCTATCTTCCGATGTGAACACAGCCAAAAAGTTGCAGGAATTTAGGTTATGAGACCTCCGAAGCCGTTCACACTAGGACTGGATTCAGGTGGATTAGCGAATTCCAATATGTTCTTTATCTGCTGAGGAACTAAAATATTTAGCAGTGCTAGCACCTGGTCCCAAACTGGGCTTTTGCAAAAATATTATTTTTTTTTTTTTATTGTTGTTAAAATTCGCGCGCATGGCCAAAGCCGGCTTGTTTCTTGGCCTCACCTAACAAATCATACTAGTCTTTTCGAGAATGGTGTTTCTATATACTACTATATTTTTTTATACTGACTGTTCATGAATTGAAGAAATCTTATACAAACATTGTCAAACATTGTATGCATTGTATGCAACTCTGTCTTGTCTTTGAGGCACATTGTTTGAGCCAGTCATTAGAAGATACATTGAGATCAACATGAACGAAAAAGTGATGGGCAGCGATATCTGCATTCAAACCATAGATGGCTTTAGATACAGTCCAGATGGCTACATTGTTGAAAACAATAACATTCTGCTGTTAGAATTTAAGTGTACCTTTAGCAGAAGCGTAATCAAGTTGCCAGAATATTATTTGCCAGAAAGTACTATCAGGTTTAGAAGCTTCAGTGTCGCCTCATATAGTTTGCTTATTGACACAATCATCTGTAAGTGTTCTTTGGGTCAATTGGGATTTTAACCAGAAAACGACAACATATTTCATAATAGAGATTACTACAGGATCCAATCGCGATAGGTATCATATGATTTTTTGGCAACTACGACAACTGTATTGATCTTGGCTAATCTACTGAAGCAGAAGTGTCCTCACTTCTAAACAAAGACGTACACAGAGAACATAATTACATTATTGCAGACATTCAAGACCAGCCTGATGGCATTTCTGACGCGATTGATGATATCACTAAGAAGTGTCCAAACAAGAAGTTGATTCCTGTGTTACCATGGAAAATATGTAAAAATTACCTACAATATATTGCCCGCGAACCTGAGTACGACAAAACAATCAAGCGCGCCATATCAAAACAGCATCAAATTGACTCGAATTGGAGACAATAAAAATAAGTAATATATAATGTTTGAATACGACCCAAGGTAAAGTTCCCACTAGGTTGGAACACAGAAGACGTCTGCTGGATGACACAAGAAAATATAACATTAAATGTCCCCTACAAATTTGACAAGGACGCTCTGTCAAAATCATTTATCAACTCTCAAGGGAACATGTGGAACACTTTGTCTTTTACGCAGAGATTGCCATAGAACAAGAAAGATCCAGAGGCACACTAAGCTATGAATACAATAAACTTGGCAGCAAAAAGTCTTTGTACGACTCTGTTAAGACCAGTATAGATGGCACCAAATTTTAATGCAGCAACATATGCATTTACTTTTCATCGTAGTGGACACCAGTTTTCAAAACCAACATTGTTTTTTGCTTCAGTACCAATGCTTTTACTTCGAAAGCTGTGGTGCTGATATTTTGTTGCATACATTTTCTCGTATTTGACTACGCACATGGGACTTAAATCGACAACAATATTATCTATAATACGAAACTCTTTTACCAAATCAACCATGTTAAACGCGGCGCCACGCAAAACAAGATTTGACCCGATTTAATATTTTTGTGTAAGTGATATAAGTGTATTTGCACATAACATTTTATTTTGAATTTTTGGTTCAAGCTTTCTGCAGCCGTAGTTATCGCTAGCGGAATAGCAGACAGGTAAAACAACAGGTGCTTATAATGCCTGTGTGACTTCTTAAAACAGTAAGCTCATTTGTGATAGCTGCGATAATATGCAAGAAGTTCATTACGCGTTTCCTTGTCAAGATGATTGCTAATGTGATTGAAGTCTATGGCATCTTTCATCTTATGTAATAACGCTAGTCAATTATTTCTTCGTCCTCTGGTTGTATCTCTTTTTCGGAATCAAAAGGTTCATCATTTGGAAATTCTGCATTAATCTTGGTTGCTATTTTTTGGTAAAGATCCACATTGGTCTCTTGAACTTCTATGCGATAATTATCAATATACACTTCTGGAACAGGTCCAAGTCCTTTTGTCTGCTCTTGTGAGCTCAGGCTCATTATTATTACCACCTATACTCGCATATAAGCTTATACCAATTGCAAACTGCATAGACCCAGATCTGCCGTCGCATTATGCGCCGGTAGATCTGGGTCTATGCAGTTTGTAAAGACTAATCAGTAAAAGAAACAACATAGACCCTGATCTGCCGGCGCATCATGCGACGGCAGATCAGGGTCTATGTTCTTTGCATTTGGATTTGGTTTATACGCGAGTATATACGGTAACGTTCCCGCTAGGTATTTTTGAAACATGAAGAGAGTTGATACTAATTCCTGTTCTAATCATTTTTCTAATATAGTACAGTTCTATTTTTTTTATTACAAATAGGTATTTTCAAAATAATTGTTCAGAATCCAATTTTTGTCATGTACCATCTTCGCTTACTAAGAGTGCTTCTTTTAACCCACTCTAAGTTTTACCGCCGCAAATAAAGTGGAAAAAATTATTTATTCGGTTAATTTACTATATCGGGTGGAGGATTTGGTAGAACTGGGAAAAAAATGAATGAATTTATGGAAAATCAAGGATTTTATCAAAGTAACTTTTCAAATATGGGACAAATTTCTTCTGCTTCTGTTCCAGCATCAAGCGGTTTCTTTATTTCCTTCAACTTCTTTGAATAATTGAGTTCTACAATACCCCCAAGTTCCAAGAGAAGTCTGCCCCAGTAATCTAACATTGGACGTTGACCAGTAATATCAATTTCTTGACATATTTTTTATTTTCTTATTTTTTCCCATCCAAGTAGCTTTTCATTTATTAATATTACAGTACAGACTTGATACCAAGGCAAAGTTATTAAAAATCTGCACGGTTGTCTTGAAGGACAATGGAGAACCATCTAATAACAGAAAAGGATGATGAGCAAACTACCCCAATTGTAACTCCTTTTCATTATAGAAAATGTCGGTAATAAATAATTAGGTTGCAAAAGTATCTCCCTGTCCACAATCTCTATATAAATTTTAAAAGAATGTAGATAAATGCCCATTATTAATGACACAACATTTTTATTTATTGCAAAATACCCGGAACCAGTGGCAAAATGGATTCTCCAACGCTAAAAGATTCCAGAGCATTTTCCACAAATTCCCATTTAGCAGAGTTGAAACCTTTTTCAAAGTCTATCGATAAGAGAAGACCATCTTCATTTTTTCCTCAAGATAGTGCATCAGGTCTTACAAAATTCTGTATTTTCACTAACTAATAAATCTCCCTTTCATAAAACCCTTTTGACAGTCGCTAATAATAGAAAGGGCACATCTTTGTCCAATTAGCAATAGCCGCAGAAGCAATTTTGTAATCCACATTAAGCAGCGAACTACAATGTTGTAGTAAATTTTACATCTTTATCTTCTTCTGGAATGCAAGTAATGATTCCCTGAGACTGAAATTCTGAAAAATGTTTCATACTGTATCCAGCGCTTAAAAACCTTAAATAATCCCCCCCCCCCCACTTCATTTTCCAAAAGACTATATTTTTCAGCGCTGAACTGAATTCGTAAATTGTTAACCTACCTTCGCAATAGTTTCTATCAAGATTTTAAAGTTGTGTTTTTTTATCATGGTATGAGTTTGCAAATTATTCTTGGTTTTGCTTTTGTATAATTTTTCATAAAACTCTTTCTGTTGATTAAGTATATAGTTTTGATCGATTACCCTTGTTCCACATTCCATATATAATTCTTATTTTTCTACTCTTTTGGCTATACATTTGTTTTACCAAATGAATATACTAATGTTCTTTTAAAAACTTGGAGCTGAATTTCCAGTACCCATGACATCTAGGTAATGCAGATATAGACAATTTTAGTGTTATTACTGAATGAACTGTTTATAGCCATGCATAGTGGATAAGTCTATACAATTTTAGCTCATTAACCCCTAGCGCCACGTTTACGCGTCTTGAGGTTGTACCCTACTTCCGAGCTCTGTGACGGCAACATCATTTAAGATGCACTAAAGTGGATGGTATTGCAGGAAAGAAGACAGATGTAGCTCTAGAATTATACCAAATAATGTCGACTTTCTACTCGCATTAAAAAATACAGCGAAAACAATGCAATTGTTGAGACCCGATTTGTTTTAGGTCGAAAATTGGCAGCTTCGGAACCGGAGTTTGTGTCCAGATGTTTAGAATTTTGGCCTTAGATCTAAAGCAGACCAGTCCGAACTGCGTACGGACAGATAAACCTTTGCAAAAAGTAGGACTGTTCCATGGATCTATTAAATCAAGTTGATTCTTGATGTCCTGGACTGCTCTTCGCGGCATAGAGTGTTTGTCACGTACAGTACTATACAAGCTCCATGGCCTGAACAAGATTCCAACCACTACAAATGATAACAAAAGAATTATCAAAATTTATAATATCCTCTTTCGGATTTCTAATATACGTCAGCATTATCATCATTCTGACCGTATAAATTCACTACAGTAAATGTACGTACATTGACAATATTACAGGGAAGCTAGTTCCATAGCCTTACGCTGCATTTATAATTATTTGTGTATCCATGCGTCCCTTCTAATAAATATTTAGTACACGAATATTCCAAGATTACAAATCAATTGTGGGACTTTAGATTGTAGCAATAAAACTTTTCAAAACTTGAATATTTTGCATAATAATTGGACAAGGTTCATGTCGCAAATCACACAGGATGTACTGTAGCATTACATATGGAATTCATCAGCAATTACCGTCTGTACTCGCGTATAATTCCGTACCAACTGCAAACTGCATAGACCCAGATATGCCGTCGCATAATGCGCCGGCAGATCTGGGTCTATGCAGTTTGTAAGGACTAATCAGTAGAACAAATAACATAGACTCTGATCTGCCGGCGCATTATGCGACGGCAGATCAAGATCTATGTTGTTTGTATTTGGACTTTAATTATACGCGAGTAGAGACGGTTGGTCACTGTCACACAAGGGACATACTCATTGATTTATAGGGATGTTAATATTTAGCAGCATATTATTATTGAGATGTTGTTCAGCAAAAATAAATCAACATCACCTACATCTTGAGTAATCTAAACGTAGCCATATCCATATTTAATTTTTTTTTAAATACTTAATTTTACTTTCTCCTTCGATTCAACCAGTGTTATCCAGTCTTTATAACATAATATAACACCGTGTTGGATATCGCGCTTCATTCATTGGAACAATTTTTATCCAATGCTTCACCTATGATTCACACATTTTATCACATAAGAAAGAAAAAGTGAGTATCGCCCTCATTCACTTCAAACCTTAATATAAGATGTATTTTGTGGCAATTTCAATATCTTCCTGCAACCGCGATTATGACCGATGCTACAACTCGCGGGAATATGTTGGCTTCGCAGATTCGGAATTACATGGGAGAAAATCAAGTACATATCTGTCTTATTGTTTGGAGTGCCTATCTCCCTTGAACTGCTATTATTTGATGGAAATCTCTTCAAATTTGACGGAAACCTGAAATGTGTTGAAAAAAATTACTCTATCTGAGAATGTAATTTTGGTTGTCGTCATTGATTTCTTTTCTGTTCAGAAGGAAGTATGCCAATATAAGCCGATGGAAGTGAAATATTGTGTTCGTGATCCGAATTAGGTTATCTTTGCTTAAATTTTATTTTAGAAGCTAATTTCATGACAGAAACACTCGGGACTGACTTGAAACTCGGGATACGCTCTCGCCTTCAACGCCTTCCTTTATGCTTCGGCAAATATTTGCCGGTACACTCAGGTCTGGCTTTAAACGCTCGGGTTTTAAAGTCTTTCCTCATTCTCCGGCAAACATTTGCCGGTGCACTCAAAACTGATTTTAATCTCTCGGGAATGCAGCATCGGGTTCAAAAAATTTCTCATGCTCTGGAAAACGTTTGCACAGAGCAAACGGTGCATGATCCCTATTGTAACGAACAGGTCAAATTACATTCTTAGATTTTTGACACTTGATACTTAAAACAGAGATACGTCCGCTTTGAAAGGTCCCTCTCAAGAATGTATCGACATTGCTATTGATGATGTGTGAGAGATAGGTGGCCGTGGTTAGATACAGGAAACCTGAGCCCTTTTCTAAAAAAAGCAAACAAAATAAAAGGCCCATATATGTCCCAACACTGACCTTTGATCTGCCAGTTCCTGAGATCGAACATCGGATTGCTTACCGCTGCGACCTCTTTGTTATGTGAGAGTTCGACAGAAATTCTTGGAGCCTACATTCTATTTTGACTTTATCGAGGATTTTATTGTATAACTGTATGATATGTTCTTTTATGATTATCAAATATTACTGGCTTTTCACATGCACGTTGGCTTATATATTTTCACGCCAAGGATACTCTTTCTTGTATTAATACCTCCATCAAATTTAGGCATTCTGAGTATGACACATGAAACAAGAGCCCCAAGTGGGTCTGTCATGGCTCAGGTGGCTGATATCTAGATATAAGCCAAACGCAAGAGCAGTTGGCCAAGAAATATTGGTGGTAGGATGCATTATTATTCAAAATTATTCAAATTCTATTCATTGTATTGAACGAAAAGTTGTTTCAAGGTTTCTCTAAGTTTACTGTCTGCATCCATTTTCGGTGGCAGCTAAGCGTCATTTGCATAAAATTAAAAGGCCTGTACACCAGGATGCTTTATGTCAAATTTGGTCAAATTCTGTTGAGCGATTTGTACAAAAAAGTAATTGGTGGAAGATTAGTTAAATTTGTGCTATTTTAAAAGGCATTTATAACAGGATTTTTTGTCCACTTTGGTCAAATTCTGTTGAGTGTTTTTTTTTCAGAAGAAGAATTAGTTTGAAAGTTTTCATTTTTAGTAAAGGCGACCATATTTGATAGCGGATCGACACGATTGGTACAGATCAAAAGGACTTTATGTCAGAATGCTTTTAGTCGATAGCTGATAAGTGATCCATATTCAACAGACGATTATCTTTCGTAGTTCTTCTCCATAAAACATTAATTATGGTCAACATTGATTATTACAACATTCAACCAATACAAATTAAAAGCACGCTTGTATCGGTGTATGCTCTGTAATAAGTATTAGATATTTACACTGCAGAGTTTATCATTTTAACAAAATGCCGCCCGACTTTCATGGGATCGATAGCCCTGCGTTTATGGCAAGCCAACTAGGACATAACGTGCAAACGCTTCGCGATCTCTAGGCTCGATAATGCGAACTCGAGATAGTCATTTAAGTGATACTCTGTAACCCACGTAATTGAGCTCTCAATAACGCGCAGTCAAGTTCTCCACTTCGCGAACAAAAACTCCCACTTCGCGTAATCGAACTACTTAGCTGGATAACAGGGCCATAACGTGAATCATTTCGTGTTCTCCAAGCCCGAATACGAGATCTCGAAAGAGCCAATAGGAAATCTCGTTTGAATCACATGATCACATATTCGAGACAACATAAATGCGCGCTCTTGATGCTTGAAAACGCGACTTCGAGTCAACAAATCGGAAAGTTAGTTTTAATAATATGGTTTCTCTGTAGATCGCCTACTCGAAATTCGAGATTGCGTATTCGAGCCTCCAAAACGTAAATTGCTCTTTGAATACACGATCAGGAGAGAAATCGTGTGATGAAAATAATTCTCTGATTGGCTCGTATTCGAGCTTTGATAAAGTGCACTCTTGAATATGTAATCATGTGATTAAAATGACCTTTCCCACTGGTTCTCTCCAGGTCGCGTATTCGAGCTTGGAATACACGCTGTCAAGCCAAGAATACCCGCATTCCAGCTTCGAGAACGCGAAATATTTTGACATTATGGCCCCGTGGACTTGACAAGTTGTTTGATTACGCGATGTGGAAGTTTCGATTTTGCGTAATGAAGAGCTCGATTTCACGCATTACAGAGATCCTGTGATTGAAAAGTATTCTCTGACTTGCTCTTTCAAGTTCACGTAAGCGGTCCTCGAGATCGCGAAGCGTTTCAACATAATGGCACCGATGGCTTTCCATATGCATGTAACAGTATCAAATTATCACCAACCTGTGCATTCAATACCTCAGACGGAAAACAAAATGGTTAGACCACGTTATCTTTTCAAAGCGTTCAACGACCACAGCATTTACATAAATTTTTCATCTGCTTCATTCAAATGGAAATGGCAACTTTCTGGTCCTATGCCAAGTATGATAATTTGTATTGCTGATATTTGACGCCAGTTTATGTAGAGCCGTATGCAACAGTATTAATTTTTATAGAAATGAAGAACAAGACACATGCAAATATATCATTTTACACAGAATTTAGACGGGAATACCTTTCCGTACAAATATACAGATGTTCAGTCCGCGCCATTGAACTTCGATAAAAATAACAAACGATAACCTCTATTGCAAAGATTAAAGCTTTTTTGAACTGAGAGTCATATCTAAACTATAGTCAAATATCTTGAAAAGGTTTACATAGTTTGAAGTACTAGGCCTAGTACATATAATATACGGCAACATACATTGTTCTTAGATAATAGCTTATGAGTACCGTATATACTCGCGTATAAATCGCTACCAACTGCAAACTGCATAGACCCAGATCTGCCGTCGCATTATGCCCGGGCAGATCTGGCTCTATGCAGTTTATAAGGACTAGTCAGTAGAACAAACAACATAGACCCTGATCTGCCGGCGCATTATGCGACGGCAGATCAGGGTCTATGTTGTTTGCATTTTGACTTAATTTATACGCGAGTATATACGGTATGTTTAGGTAGCATTGTCCCGTCTTAAGGTCTTTATTGAATATCGTTTATTCATAACGATGCATTGATGGGACTTTTATTGTCCTTAATTACAATACCTACCTGAAATCTACTCGTTACATCTCTACCTACCTGAGATCTACTCGTTACATCTAAGTATCTGATATATCACACACATACATGTATATGAAAACATAAAACTTGAGTTGTTTCAAGACGATATAATAATGAGCCTGTAATGTCTGAAAAAATGCAATATACCTTAAGTTTTATTTTTGGGGGTGGGTGGGGGTGGTATGCATACAAAAATATGTATCTACATATATCATTGCAAAGCAAAATATTGAATCAAAAGGAAGATTGAGAGGGAAGAATTGCTGTAAATATAAAATACACAAAAATGTAGTATTTATTCCCCCCTCCACTCTATACAAATTATTTAAAACCCAACACACCCTCCCTTTAGACAATTCTTGTCGCTTTTATTAAAGCTATTATATATATATATATATATATATATATATATATATATATATATATATATATATATATATATATTTATATATAATTCGCTTACAAGAAAATACTTGAGATTCTTCCTTCCATTTCTTTCTCGTAGTTTCTAACAAGCAAGCACAAACAAACAAACAATTAAACAATCTTGTGGAAGAGGGTTGACGATTTTACACTGAATTTTCAGTGCCTTCTTCCATTAGCATAGTGTAGCAAACTTTAAAAAGTTGGAATAAAATGTTTATCTTCCAGAGGAAATTATTAGCTTAATCCATGCGTTTTATCTTCCAGAGGAAATTAATAGCTTGATCCATGCGTTTTATCTTCCAGAGGAAATTAATAGCTTGATCCATGCGTTTTATCTTCCAGAGGAAATTAATAGCTTAATCCATGCGTTTTATCTTCCAGAGGAAATTAATAGCTTAATCCATGCGTTTTATCTTCCAGAGGAAATTAATAGCTTAATCCATGCGTTTTATCTTCCAGAGGAAATTAATAGCTTGATCCATGCGTTTTATCTTCCAGAGGAAATTAATAGCTTGATCCATGCGTTTTATCTTCCAGAGGAAATTAATAGCTTGATCCATGCGTTTTATCTTCCAGAGGAAATTAATAGCTTGATCCATGCGTTTTATCTTCCAGAGGAAATTAATAGCTTGATCCATGCGTTTTATCTTCCAGAGGAAATTAATAGCTTGATCCATGCGTTTTATCTTCCAGAGGAAATTAATAGCTTGATCCATGCGTTTTATCTTCCAGAGGAAATTAATAGCTTGATCCATGCGTTTTATCTTCCAGAGGAAATTAATAGCTTAATCCATGCGTTTTATCTTCCAGAGGAAATTAATAGCTTGATCCATGCGTTTTATCTTCCAGAGGAAATTAATAGCTTGATCCATGCGTTTTATCTTCCAGAGGAAATTAATAGCTTGATCCATGCGTTTTATCTTCCAGAGGAAATTAATAGCTTGATCCATGCGTTTTATCTTCCAGAGGAAATTAATAGCTTGATCCATGCGTTTTATCTTCCAGAGGAAATTAATAGGTTAATCCATGCGTAAGTTCTTATTACCTCAACGTGGTAATAATAATGATCAATGTTATCAGTCAACAGGTTACTAAATACAGGTATCTGGAAGGTCACCAAGGATAGGTTATGATTCGACCCTCTTCATTGAAATAAAGGACTTCAAGGAGTTTTCTTTAACTGCGACATTTCAGTTTAACCTCGTTTATCCAAACATCTTTGGGCAATGAGAATAATTAGGATAATCGGAAGACAAAATATTCGAGTCTGTATCTGTGTATATTAAAAATGTTTAAGGACATTATGTTGGTTGATTAAACGAAAATTGGGATAATTGAGATTCAGATTATCGATGCTCCACTGTAAGTAGAAGGTCTAAGTGAAATGTTAGTCAGCTGTAGACTGATTAAAACATATTGAAAGAACCTTGAAAACTTAATTAGGCGATTTTTTTTTAAAGAATCCCAATAACATTTTCATTCTCTCACTGCTTGCATGCTTGCAGTGGGAACATCTTAATTTGGTCCTCTCCGTCTGTTCGTTCGTCCTTGTGACGGTAATTCTTTTCGTCCATCAATCACGAGAAGCTTCTTAGCGTGATTGTGCAAAAGACCACCTGGCGTAGATCAACGAAATTAGGTAGGTATATTTGTATGTATATGTGGATGACTTTAATTTTATTGTTGTGCTATTAAAGAATTGTTTCCCATTTGTATAAGTTCCTTAATTTTGGGGATTTTTTTTTTCCTGCAGTGGTGGCATACGTGTTTTACGAGCACACAAACAAATATCTACGTAAATACCAGAAATCTGCAGCTACGCACCATTACTACTATTACAGAATTTCGTGATTCATCATTCGTCCTCTGCTTTACTATCCATATCAATTCGGGTGGGAATTAGATCAAAAATGTTGGATCGATCAAAACAGATGCAAATCATCCCAATCACATTGAAATATATAGGAATTACCTGATATTACACACGCAGTATATATTCCCGCACGCAGCGAAAGGATTATACAGTGCCCACGTTTTCTTCGTAACAAATTGTTGGTAAAATATTCATATTACTGCGACAAGTTATTTGTGTATTGCTACAACTAGGGGTTAAATCGCTGTAGGATATGAAAGCGATCTATTATTTTTACACTTTCTTCAATATTACCATTGCTTGTACACTACACATCACTAAGTTAAACTGCTATTTGATGAAAAGTTAACTATTTGCATTAGATGTAATTACACACAAACTGAATAATTGTCCGACTAACCACAAACAGCTTGGTAATTTTACCTTGCAAAGGTATACACATCGAAACATATTCACTGACAAGCGAAACAAGGTAGCTGTGAAGAACAAGTCACATTAACTGTTTTATATGCGTCCGATCGAAGACCGGTTGTAAATTTAGAAAGATTGGAGATCTGTTTTTTCGAGTGTTGCTTTGTGTTGAATATACACGTGATGTACACACAAAATTTATCAATAAGCAAGTGTTGTAGTTAATACACGAGAAAGAGTGCTAGGGATTTGGTTCGTGATTTTAATCATTGTTTTAATCCCGTACAAGTGGACTTTTGTGATCAAGGATATCTGAAAACAATATTCTTTATTGAGGTTACAAATTCCATATTTTCTTCGCTGGTTAGGTTTCGGGGACTGATTTGACGAGGTACAACAAGGACGGATTTTAAGAAATACCTAACTAGAATTTATTGAAGGTTGTGAACGAAACTGAATAAGCGAACATAGCAATGGATTCGCCACGTAACTATCGCTTCCCCGTTGAGAGTATATTCAGATACCATTTTTGGCCAAAAGAGAGAGATGAGAAGGTTTATCCTCAAAAGAAAAAGGAAAGCAAAACGGAGGAAAAGAAAGAACCACCCAAATCCAAACCGGTAAGTTTGTATTGCTGTGTTGTGGAGCTTGTTCATATCTTGTTCTTTTCTTGGAAAGCTGTAAGTGAGAATTGGTGGCGCCAATAGATTAGGTGCTGTGATATATAAGACATTATAGTATCATAACGAATGTTCTTTACTCCCAAGAGGAAATGTCAAAACTCATAGGTTCCGCCTGGAAAGCTCAGTAAAATATATCACCAGACTGATGGAAATAGCGATGGTCTTTATCTCATTACCCTAACACACACACACACACACACACACACACACACACACACACACATATATATATATATATATATATATATATATATATATATATATATAATGATGCTTGAGTGAATTCACTTTTTCCATAATGAAAGAAAGTCTGCCCCACCCATTCTTCAGAGAGAAATATTATATAATGGGACGAAGAGACTGTATGAGAACGGAAGAAAGTTTGCAGTGTATCGATTTCAAATAAATCCCCGAGCAGTGTGTATCGCTCGGCATCCGAATGAACAAAACAATGCAAAGTTAGAGGTAATAGTTGTCTAGTCAGTCAAATCAGTTTGCAAGTTGAATAGGATGCAGATCATTTAATAGGTGTTATATTGAGTTCCTTTTTGGGGGTGAATTATAATCTTGTCGTATTATACGCAAAAATGTATATCGCTATGGAGGGTGTGGGAAGCGGGAATGGCAGATCCAAAACTGTAGATAATGGAGAAAATGAAAACTGCATATCCCGCCCCCCATTGACAGTCTGATCGACTGACTGGCTGTTTGTCTGCACGTATGTATGCATCGCAATTCCCACCTAAAGAAATGTGGAATGAAAAGTTCGAATATAGTTTTGCTGAAATCTCATCTGTGGACGCCAGGTGCCTATTCTGGTCCAAATTTGCCCAAGAAATAAATGGAGTAGTGAAGAGAAGGTGCCCATAGTGGCCCGAAGTGGAGGAAAATGAAACACGCACCAAGGTTCGGACAAACACGCGAACAGACGCACAACTGCACATAATAACAGACAAACACATTTATAGACAGACAAGCGTGCACTCGTACAGACCAACACCCACCCTTACAAACTAACACATATCCTTACAGACCAAAACTCAGGACGAGTTCGAACCAGCGTTTATCCTTATAAAAACAAAACACACACACACACACACCCTTGCAAATAAATGTATAGGGGGAATGGGGAGGGGTATGGTATGGTATGAGGGTCAAAAGTCGTCCTTGAAGACAAGCACCCACACTTTCAAACCAACACCCGTATAGACAGACAAACACAAGTGAAGATATATATCGTAATAAGCTTCTTCTTTTCGTAACCGAATTGGAATGACTCTGAGCGGGCCGTTGGGTTGGCAGAAACGACACCTCTTGATTCTGCGTGCGCGCCGACTTATTCTCACCAGAGGTCCGTACTCTATGGCTTTTTCAAACATCCTTGTCGTTCAATGTAAATCCGTCTGACCGTCTGACAAATATGGCAGTTTCTATTACTTCTTTGACGACCCACTTCGTCTTGTCGTAGACAAGGTATGATGGACATGTTGCTTCTTTGAGGATGGATAGCAGACTATTCTTTGGATTAACGTCGCTTATCGCCTATTGGCATGTGCAACGACTTTACTTTGTGCGCTTTTGCGGACTGATTAATTTTTGCTATTAACCGCAAAATATTGATGCCACCCAAGCAAGTCGCAGGAAGAATCCACCTGTCTGTCTCCCCCTGCCTACCGGCTGTCACCTTATTTCGTTTTTGTCAAATCTATGCCCAGTTACCTATTTTTGTAGCTCTGTCCCTATTATAACGCCAAAAATGTGAGAGTCACATATCCGATTTTAATAGTTCTGAGTTGTGAATTTTCCTTCTAAGTAGTTTGTAGTTTTTTGTGTACTATGCGTACTTGTATGTTTTTTTTTTCTTCTGAAAATGTGTACCAATGATGTTGGCTTAAAGTAGCCCTTTTGATTTGTGTGATCTCCATTTGGGTTTCTTAACCACGTTAGTTCATTTCAGCAGGTGCCAATCTGGTTTTTTTCAGGGCCATACAGTTTTTGCCTGAAAAGGGCTTTCAGGGGTCGTATTGAAAGTCCAGGGTAAAGACTTACCCCATTTTTGTGCCTCACTATATGAAATCAAATTTTCCCAAGTTACCTATATTCGGGCTGTCCCTATTTGTAAATGTGTATGTTGCATGAATTCATATTGCTTTAGGTTTTTTAATTTCCTATTCTAATTGATTTGAATTTCGGTACCCAGCGTACATATTGTTTTCAAAGCAAAAATAATGCCAATCTGTAGACATAAGTTGCCCTTAAATGCTGTAGTTATCTTAAATAGGTTAATGTGGACTTTTGTGGCAAGACTGGTGAAAACCGTATCTTATATAAGGAGGAAAGGGATTGAAACTAGTTTACGAATATACCCAATCGTAGAGCGTCTTTCAGTTGCGCTGCCGTCTCGCTGAGCCAATCGGAGTGTGTCTTGCGACAACCAATCAGAACGTGGGACTGCTAGTGTGGTGACTAAGTCAATATGGAAAACAGCAATTCTACGAAGGACAACGGTACAGTGCAGTATAGCGTGACGCAGCTGTGACACTAGTTCACTAAATCATCAGATAAAACAGATGAGAGCGATTCAGAATTATACACTGCACAAGGTACCGTTGAATATGAATCATATGGCTTAACAAACGAATCAAGATCTTTGCATCTCCTTTTTCCCATTTATTCGATTTTGTTTTTGGTTTTTTTTTTTTTTTTTTTTTTGTCTGTTTGTTTTGTTTTTGTTTTTTGTTTTGTTTTTGGTGCATTTTCTAGAGAGGAACAATTCAGGGGTGCTAAAATCCTAACAGACATTGAAGCTATATGTCTATATATGGCTCATGTAAAGACATTCAAAGCATTGGGAATGGCCAGTTTCTGCTTATCCCCAAAGACAACCAAGAACTTCTCACACTGGGACATGTGATCCTAATGAGAAAAATGAACCAAATTGAAATGGCAGTACAAATCCGTCGAAAAATTGAGATCAAACACACTACCATACACATCTCGAGTTTTTCAATGGAAATATCAGATAAGGTTCTAATAAAGGAAATTGGAACAAATTCAATACAACGATTTATGACTATAACATGAGATCATACAAAGCCTAGCTAGAAATAATATAAGGGCTACGTTTATTTCAGATACCAAAGGGGACAGAAAAAGTATCCCTACAGTCTTCTACTGTATGGGTTGCAAGATTTGTACATGGTACCCAGGATTTATATGCAGTCATCATGCTTTAAACGAAGTCAACCCAGTTATACGCCTTTTGATTGCACAACACAACAACCAATGAAACAACACAACTAAAACTACACACAGGTGGTTAAATAATTATTAAAGGAAAAAAGGATTTTTAATATAATATCCATTTTTGTAATATAAACAAAAAATACATTAAACTGATGCTCAAAGACAGACTTTATGATATGATATTCCTGCAAGAAATTGGACAAATAACAGACAAAAAAGGATATACAATTTATTAGAAAATGAACTAAATGCTATAGTTATAGGTAATCGGCGAGACGACAATAAATGTGGGACAATGACAACCTTATCAGAAAATGTTTATTTAATAAATCTCCGGCAGATTTAGAAGTTGACCCCCTTTCTATATGCACCGGCTGAACATGCAGATAAAAACAGCTCTTGATGAGAACCTTTAAAATTTTTTTAGAAAGTTTAGAAACCAAAAACTTAAGCTTAGAGGAGAGATCCAAATAATTTCCTAACAGATTATGACAAGACTAAAGGTCCTCAAGAAAGAGATATACAGCTCACTGAAATAAATGAGCCTATCGTGGAAAAAATGTTAAATAAATTGATATCTTTAGAAAAATTAGTCCTAACAAAAGAATATATACATACAATTTATATTAAGAATTAAGGGAGTATATTAGATACATTTTATATTAGTAACGCACAGAAAAAGAATTAAAATGATATTAAATTATATATTTTCAGACCATTTTCCAGTAGAAATGGGGGCCCCGGGTGGCCGAGTGGTCTAAGGCGCTCGCTTTTACAGATCACTGACATCTCACCTCTGTCCGCGTGGGTTCGAGTCTCGGGCTCGACCAAAGTGGGTATGTTAGAAAGCTTGCCAGTAGCTTCCCGTGGGTCGGTGGTTCTTCCCGGGGGTTTTCCGGGTTCTTCCGCCATGTGTAGCCTAGCATGTGCTGAAGAAAGGCGTTAAACCCATAACAGCAACAACAACAACAACCGGTAGAAATTAATATATCCAAAGTCAAAAGAGATAGAACGTGTACATTTGAAATTTCGTGAAAACCTGTTACTTGTTAGGTCTTCCACATGAAATATGAAACATAGGGTGAATTATTAAGATACCATTTTTAAGTATCACGATTTGTACGAATTATTAAGTATTGGTGTTCTATTGTAAATAATAGTAACATTATTGTTAAATGTTTATACAAGGGATTACTAGGAGAAAGTAGAGATTGGACTAGTAATGTTAAATCCTTAATAGATGAGTATGGTTTTTCATATTTTTCTAATGAGCCATTGGTTGTTGATGCGACGAATTTTCATTTATATGTAAGCAAAGAGTTTTAAACGTATTAATTTTAAAAAAATGGAATAATGTTATTCACAATAGTCGTGCTTTATGTCCATATAAAAATTTTAAGCAATTATTCGAATTTGAAGATAATGTGAAGATTTTGATTTCTAAACTTAGAATTACTTTTTCTAAATTGAGATTTTCATCTCACCAATTACGAACTGAAACTAGCAGTTATTCTCAAAATGGAATCGACCGAGAGCACCGTTATTGTAACGTTTGTAATACTAAGGATGTAGAATATGCCTGTTACTTGGTATTAGTTTGTCCTGTGTACCACCATCTTCGTAGGAAATATACACGTTCCTATTATTATGCAAGACATATTATTTTAAATGTATAGAACTCGTGCAAGCTAAACAAAGTAATATTATGTTTACAATACGTCCATGAAGCATTCGACTTCAGAAAGGCCCTATTATAGTTTTTATATGTCTGAAAAATCTGTCATATTGCAAATTCATTACAAGAATCTACTCTCATTCTTTGATGTGCGATTATCTTTTTTTGTATTTAGATGTATCTCTTTTCATACACACACACACACACACATATATATATATATATATATATATATATATATATATATATGTGTGTGTGTGTGTGTGTGTGTGTGTATGTATTTTTTCATATTTTTAAATATTGATGGATAAGAATAGGAATGTATTAAATAAATTACAAGTCAGCACAGATTTAATAGAAGATTCTGACGAAAAGAAAAAACAAAGAAAGAAATTTCAAAAATAAGTAAACAATTCAGTCAAATACAAATAGACAGAAGAAAACTGTTGGAAAAAAGAATGTATAATTAATAGAAATTTAATATTAAGATAATAAAATAGCAAAGGAAATCTCGAAGAAAATAAATGGGATTAAAGAAGAGGGGAAAAAGATAAGAATTTTGAGAGATTTGATAGATTATACCAAAAGTGCAAGAATTATATAAAAGAGACGAAAAAAGAAAAGGAGAATATAAGGAAGTATTAAACTGAATATAAAAGGAGAAGAAGTTAAATTATAATTACTGAGGAAATATATTAATATTATCCAAACCTGTGCACAACACAAAAGTATACATTCAGAGATAATAGAAGAATATAACGAGTTTGTCAGTTTAAAAAAAATTAATTAAGAAAGTAAAAAGTATTGCGAAGCAGTTATCCCACAGTCAGAAATACAACAAGCAATAATCCAACTAAATAATGACAAATTCCCAGAAAAAGATGACACATCATCAAACTGTTCAATAAAAACATTTCAAATTGAATTAATCCCGACACTAGAAATGGCGTATATAAAAAGGTCACTGAAATAAGGTTGTGCCCTATCAATGCTGCTGTATGTAATTGCGATACAAGTTTTAACTATTAACTATTAAGATAAAAAGTAACTATTAAGATAAAAAGTAATAAAAGTATTAATGCAATGAAAATTCCAAATAATTTATGATTGAAGAAATGGAAAGAAAACATCACTATTAATGGTACGTGCATAAAATATATTCAGAAATTTAAAAACATAACTTCTTCGCACAATTTTTAAAATCCTTTATGGTCATTGTTTCTCCCTTATTTTTTTTAAATTTATGTTTGGTTTTAATGTTTTCTTACAAATTTGCATTTTTTTCTCTTTTGTGTCAACTTCTAGCCAGTCTGAATCCTCTCCCCTAAAGGGGGGTTGGTTTGGTGGTTTGGATTGGTTTGGTGCTTTACGCCACAGAAACACAAGAAGATTATTTAGTGATGAGGCAATTGGAGTAAATTGCCTTGCCCAATGACACACCACAGTAGTGACCCAGGCTGGTCCGATGGCAGGATTCGAACCCGTACCCTTTCGGTCGTGAATCTGGCATCCTAACCACTGAGCCACCGCGGCTCCCAGGTTGGGGGTTGGAAGGGCATATATATATATGGACCTGATAGAGTCACGATGGAAACAGATAGATCAACAAATAATGAAATGCAAACTAATAATACAATACTAATTTTTAATAACAAAAGTAAACCGAGTCACACGCACACACACACACACACACACACACACACACACACACATATATATATATATATATATATATATATATATATATATATATATAGATATATATATATATATATATATATATATAAGGACAGGTTGTTGTGTAAGGAATGATGATAATGGGGGGTCTATGATATAAAGGCATCAAGTTTAAACTCATAAGAGTGCCAATTCAGCCAAATACTGTATAGAAAAAGACCTAATACGGAGAAGCAACCCCTGGGAAGAAAGGGAGGTAAGTGATACAGTACACAAATATGGAACACAGACCTGGAGGGAATACATACATATATAAAAGCCTTCAACCTTCGGATCATCAGGGGTCACCTCACATGCCTATCAGCTTCCTGGATGTGTTTGCAAATAAATAAATTTAAAAAAAAAAAAAAGAACAGTACCGTACCATTGCTGAGCTGAAGAGTAGCACCATTTGTTGGAATAGACCCGCATTCGTTCATAATGTCAGTATTGACACTTCCGCCGCTACAACCACCATTACTCACTCAACGTGATCGTCAGTCCATTCTGCTATATTTGATATGGTTCTCCCCGATTCTTTCCTCGCCGCAGGAATTTACACGTCACAGGCAGCACAGTCGTCTGAATACAATGAATTTAACATGAACAAGAAGAATTGCAGCGAATTTTTAACAAAGGCAGAGAAAGAGAGAAGATACCTTTGTACAACAACAACATAAAGGAAAGAGAACACGAGAAATGAAGAAAAGGAAACTGTCACTGGTCAACAGGGTAAGACATGTGAAAGATTGGCCTCTCAAATCGTGAGTTTATTACAACACATCTTACAACAAATCCCGGCCGAGTTTATTGACACGAGTTTTGTATGAATAGTCTTTGGCAAAGACAAAGAAGAAGAAGCCTGCATCGCAAAGATTAAAACCATTGGCAATAATAAAAATGGCGTCTGTTGAATTGAAGAGGTCTTGGCTATAGCTATATCCTGAATCTCCACACACAAGTCATACGCAACGATCTCCTGTTTCGAGAATCCGATTTTCCATACAGATACTATATACACATATATAAAACCATTATCATTTCGATACTATTACCGGTATCAAAGTATTTCTCAGACACATATACTATTAAGAAAATGTGACATAGGATTTAACACCCGGGAGCAACTTTATCACTTTGGGGAGAAATGTGGTCACTGCTTGGCCTCAAGTCTCTGTATTCTCGAGAAAAAGGAACGATTCAGTGTTCCACGTGTGGGCGCAAGTTTATGAAACAAGCGTGTTAAGATCGACATAGATTGAAGCAGTTCGGACAAGGGCTGGTTGGTTGTTATGGGTTTAACGCCATTTTTCAGTACATGATAGGCTATACATGACGGCCAGTATATCTGGTGGAGGAAGAACCCGAAAAAAACCCGGAAAGAACCACTGACCCACGGGAAGCTACTGGCAACTTTCTCACATACCCACGTTGGCCGAGCCCGAGACTCGAACCCACGCAGACAGAGGTGAGATGTCAGTGATCTGTAAAGGCGAGCGCCTTAGACCACTCGGCCACCCGGGGCCCCAGTTCGGAGAAGGGAAAAGTGCTTGAGAATTACTGGAAATATGTAACAAAAACAAACAAAAAATGTGTCCGGGTCATGCAAGAGGTAATATTCATCGTCACATCGTCAACTTATATCTTTGGTTTACATTGAGCGATACGTTAACGAACGGAACAAATGGTTCCACAACGACAAGAACGTCAACAAAAAGAAAAAGAAACGGAACCCGAGTGGGCCTTATCTTTCTGACTTTGAATGTTCACAGAATACCGGCACTCGCATGCGTAATTTTGTGTGACACATTGAATCAAGCTTGCAGCTAATGTATTCAGAAACCTCATGGCTGTCAATGTCAGAACTGTAGCGTGCTCCAGGACAGACGTGAAAATGTATTGTGCGGACACAACACCATTCCCATTATCGCTAAGGAGGTATTGGACCCTATCGACCACTGTAACGAAGACGATTTAGATCGTTACGATAACTGTCTCAAGTACGCCCCAGTGATAGCCCACAACCTGTCTGGGTGCGGCAGACAATTTCTCCTGAAACATTTACCAGAAAATCGAACCGAATGCCCTCAAGGAGCCATGAACGGAGCTAGGAATATTTACATGAAAACAGGTATAACAGAGTTCAAGGATTATATGAGTTATTTGGCTATGTCACTGAGAAAGATGCCCAAAAAATTTGAAATGACCATAATGGCTCTGGGATATATTCCCCACTTCTTCACACTGAGGATATTAACACATCGTGCTATCACATTTACCTGACGCATGATATCACGATCGGAATGCTATACGAGCTGAGCAATGGGTAAATCTTCTACACATGATATCCGAGTCACGATCCTGATACATCTGAACTTCAGCAGGAATATATCGTCGATATTCTACAAAACTGTGGAACATTTCTACAGCTGTTTGTAGCGTACAGTGGGATCGATCTCTTGAAGAAGGCACTTACAATCGCCAAGGCCTGTGGCTTGGTGTACCGAAAGAATTTCATTCCCGCGAACATGTTACCTATTGTACAACAACAAACGTGTCAATCTGCTAGCCGTATGTGTTCAGCAAATGCCCTTGCCTTGGTTATACTATTTATGCGAAACTAAAAAGAAAGTGGATACAACGTGCAAGAAACCACAGAGAGAGGAAGAGCGTTCCTTACACAGTCGATGGTTTGGATTAGGACGACCCACATATTGTGTTTGAATTTCATGGGTGTCTATGCCATGGATGTGAAACATTTTATCATAACCGAGAACTGAGAATCCGTTTACCAGGTTGAGTATAGAAGGTATGTAGAAGATACGCCACCAACGACGTCAGGACTTGGAAGCCCAAGGCACAGCGTGGTGGAAATGTAGGAGCACCAATAGGACCGATTTCTGAAAATAGACCCAGAGTTTAGAAGACTACCACGTACTGGAGGTCGAACCTTTGGATCCTTGTGTCAGTTTCTTTGGTGGACGCGCCTGTTATACGATGTAGACGATTCTAAAGAACAGCAGATCAAGTACATCGACGTGTCTTCGCTGTACCCTTTGGTACGTAAATATTTTCAATTTCTCTCGGGTCACCCCCAAATTGCCACACAGCACATAGATGCGGAATAGATTCGCAAGTACGAAGGACTGATCAAATGCAAAGCTCTTCCACGTACATACTGTACATCCCGTGTTGTTTTATTCTAGCAACGTGATATATTCCCATTATGTCGCAAGTGTGCTGAAACCCACAATCAACATGAACACTGTGGACGGAATCGAATTGGAGTTTATATACAACGCAACGGGGAAGGAGAGGCTTTTGCCAATGTCACGTTGAACTGTTTGTGAGGAAACCAAGTTGAACAGTTCGGGTGAAACCGAATTCGTCAAACATTTGATCGAACACAACTTTTGTTTGATCGTCCTCTCCAACGTATCGTGTAGTGTTACGAAGAATGGTAGTCTGCGTTATTCAAAGAAAGTCAAGGAGAACTAATTTCGTTTGTGGAGGTTATTCCTCGAGAAGACGACGGGATCGTGTCTAACTCCGGTCGAACTCATATAAAAAGAAATAATAATATGGTTTACATGAAAAGGTCATCATCGTAATTCCAGTATCATTTACATCACGCAAAATGTATTCAAACAAAGCAAACCGCATTATATCATCAGTTTCAACATATGCTACCTGGTGTTGTTCAAAAGTCCCGAAGACAGATCTCAGGTACAAAGTGTTGGCCTAACAACTGGGATCGCCATTACTACATTACGTCTATGGCAATGCCACGCGTTTGTCACACGCATATTTGCTGATCGATTTGACACCCAGTACTCCCATTATTTGAGATTTCGTACCGTTTTGTTTCACGATTGTGCTTACGATAGCGGTCTAGTGATTTACAAGTCGTCATTGTTGTTTTCATCCGACTCAATGTATAAAAATCCCAGTAACTCACCAACCTACTCAATCACTCACTCACTTTCAGGTGATTGCTACCATGGTCCTTCATCATCACATAACTCAAGTAAAATCCGGCAAAACGGATTCACGCACTGTATACCATCAGTCGCGAAAAAGATGATGTACAAGTGCGTTCGCATTTGTTGGAAGCTAGTTTCAAAGAAGTTTTGCGCTGGTTTACTTTGTTGGCACATTATTTGCTGCAAGGAATCATTTACATTCCTAAGCAAACCCAAAGCTTTTTAGAAAACTACAAGGCGGAATTGACACAACTCGTGAATCCGAGAAGCGATATTGACGAAGAGGCCTTGGGGATGTTATTATTTTTCGCTTCTACGGTAGGATCCCAATCCGACGAAAACAAAAACAAAGACAAAGACAAAGTGCGCTGTCACTACGAGAAAGAAATCACCACAAAAATCAAAGAAGAGGACGTATAAGAAGAACAGGGAAACCATAACAGCTGTAACGAAAAAGAAGGAAGCGGCTACGAAGACAACGACCGCCGAGAGCAAGAGAAGCAGTGCCACTAGAACCAACGGAAACCCCGATCATCAGCAGTAGTAGGTACATCAGAAACAGCCCCATCGCCAGTATCAGTATCGTCCACTTTGATTATACCAGCTAAACCAAAGTGTTTCCAAATATGTTGAAGACACCGCCAAAATGGACACCCGTCAATAAAGCCACTCAACATCATCCTCCTATTTGATCTTTCTCTATTCCTGCTGCTACTGCTGCTGCCGTGAGAAAGTAGCTCTGCCCATGAAAGAAGTGCAAGAGAGAACAGGTATGGTACAAGCTTTAGTCGATCTCCCGGGGCAAGAATTAGTTCAATTTAGTCAACTGAAAACTCTTTTGTCTCGTCCGGTATCCAAGTTAAAGCTCGTGTGACCTACCGGCAAGAGCTGGACACGAGTACCTGGATAAATGAAGGCATCTTCATGCTATCGCATTAGTAACAATTGACAAGATGTTATCCAAAAAGACCATAAATGGTGATTAAGAAGACATTGTCGTGTCCTTCAAAACATGTTGAAAAATAAATTTTCAGTGACCCAAAAGAAAAAAGTGCCCGTCCAACTAGGGGTATTTCTTGTAATGCTGATGGCACCGTTGTTGACAAAAGTAGCCGCTCCCATGTAGGAAGCGGAGGCCAGTTCTATTTTAGAAGAAGTCATTAAGTCTCTTTTTGAAATATAAAGGACAGTTAGCTCTCAAATGACGTCAGTGATACAAAACTTCACCCCATGGTAGGACTAAAATTAATCTCGGTCCCTTATAAACGCTGGATGGACCTCCACCGCTGGTACGAGCAGCGGATACTGCATTCGCCCCCAAATTTAATATGACCGAGACGGTTAACATGCAACAAGGGTTGCAGTCTCTGATGGATCGAATGGATTTTTCAGAAACGGAATAAATTTAATACTACGGTCAAATATTTCACCAGAAAGCTTTAGACGAAAGAAAACCAACTCTGGGTTTCATGAATTGATGACCAAAGAAAAAACGGCAGCAACGGCGACAACGGCAGCTGCAATTGCTACAGACAATGTATTACGAAAGCAAGTGGAATAAAGCGTTCCCAAAGGTGGATTTGATCAACGATGCTCTCAGATGAACCAGTTGCATGGCAAAAGAATTCGCCTTAGGCAATGTTCTTCTAGATGCGGCAGGAAATCAACAACGTGGATTCAAAATCATCGATTTGTACAATCGATACCAATGTTAGGAGACAGCCACAAACACTGGGAGGAGGGGGGGGAGAGAGGATGGTGGAGTTGTGGAATATTTCCAAGCGCCGTTAATTATAACGCCCAAGACAAAGAATGTGATGACGAGTCTTGCAGCAATGTTCACACCCACACCGTTTCCCCAAGAAATGAAAATGTGGGTCAAAAACATCATGTCAAAGCCATCCCTATCAGTACAAGAATAGGAACAAAGTAAAGAAAGAAGCGAACAAAGAATCAACATCCGTTTTGGCACCATCTTCGAATCCCATTTGGGTGTTGTACACGCAGAGCATCGTTACAACAATAAAAACAACAGAAGATCATCGGAAACTGGTTGACCTCTTGAGCTTTGACTAGCATTTACTACGAACACTCTGCTGGCTACGGAGGAATTAAAAAATTGTATCGTGCTGCGAAAGATAAATTCTAAATATTGCGTCTCTGTGACGTACAACGATGGCTGCAAAAACAATACACGTACACATTACACAGACCGATTCGATATAAAGTTCCTTGAAGTCAAGCCGTTGTAGCAGGTATCTATCATCAATGACAAGCAGATGTCGCCGATCTTTCCAATTTGGCTTCGGACAATCGAGGCTACAAATATCTGTTTTGTGTAATTTATTGTTTTCGGTGTATGCTTGGGTAGTACCTCTGACATCCAAAACGGATCCCGAGTTGAAACAAAGCGCTCGACATCCTCTTGGATGACAAACCGACAAAGGAAGTAACTTTCTCAATCGACAGTTTCAAACGAACTGAAGAAACTACACATTCATTTTTCACGACTGAAAATAATCCTGAACCCAAAACCAGTGCAGTATAATGTTTTCAAAAAAAAGAAGAAAAAAGTGGACCACAGCAGTCGTCGTCATCCTTGTCATCCTACTCTCGCGTTGAAAACGAGAAATTGGGTTCGCATCGGAAAAACGAAAAAAACTTTCAAGAAACAATATTTACCCAAATGGACGGCAGAATTGGTTCACGTGACTGAACACGTCCGTGGACATCAAATACCCGTCAATAAATTGGGAGATATGAATGGATAGGCCTTAAAAGGTTCATTTTACTACAACAAGTGACCAAGAAAGACAAAGGCTCTGCGATACCGACAGCATCCTCGACCAAAGAATGCTCGAAATGGGAAAACGTTACATCAAAAATGTCAAAGTGCTATCAACCTAGTTTCGAGTCTTGGTCTGCAGCCTCATCGATTACAAAACGAAGAAACCATGAAAATGTCGTTAGACCTGGTGTCACCATCATCTGTTTCATCACTACAGGAGCAGCGGAAACAAAAGCAGCAGCAACAACAACAACCGCGGAAAACGCATCACGCAAAATATAATCGTCGTTGTTTGTCAGATTGTCGTCATAGTAGCCATTCAGAACACCTCGGACGATTTCGTCATATGTCGCACTGCTTAATAGGGCTGCCATACGAACTGAATGAATAAGTTCGCATCCGTCGAAGAATTTTTCAGCAGAGCTGTATACAAAGCTTTGTAAGACATGCGAGGTTCACTCGAAAATACCTGGGCCCTTTCTGTTAATCATAAGGTGACGTCGATCATATGAGTTTTTGGGGAAGTACTTTAACAAAAAAGAACTTGAAATTGACGCATCATTCACTATGGTGAACGTCATGGTTACTCCAGTGTCCGTCACGAAATATGGTTAAGATTTGATCAGGGTTAAAACATTAACGTCTCTGTCAGTAGTGTATGTTTTATGTTTTTATAGATAATTCTTTCACAGTTTGACCATTAGCTTCATAATTAAAAGGTGAGTATTTTATGGAATGAACGTATCTAGCATACTTACATCCATTGACGGTGCACTTAGGTATACTTATGTCAAAGAATTTATATCATTTTATGTCAATCAGTGCCTCGAATGACTTCTGAGTCTCATACATGTATCTATGTATGTTCGTTAGTATTCATGTATGTGCCTATGCCTGGATGCACATGATTAATGTGACTATAAACAATCCGTACTTTTAGTCCGCATTTTAAAAAAAAAACATCATTTGATGGACATCAAAAAGGAAAGTGGTAGAAAAAGCTCCAAAAACTTTGTTACATTAAATTTGTGGTATCCTACGTAAAATCTTCCCTAAACTTCCCATATTTTTAAATTACTAACGATATTTTGAAAAACTTAATAAGCAACCAGCACATCATTTTCTGCATTTTTTAAATATCAGTCTAATACATCCGTATCATAGACGAAAAGTGTATATAATGCGAAAAATATTGCTACATGGGGATAGCGTGCAATATGCAGATAGTTAGGTAGATATATGTAGATAAGTAGGTCCATTTTAGAAAATATGATTAAATAACAATAGAGTGGGTACATTATTGTGATGCGAAACATTTTCTGAATACATTGGTGCAATTCCTCGATCATATTCACAAAAGTATTCTCACAATTCTTTTCAGTTCTCATAAAGTGAGCCAAATAGTTGGAGATAACATTTAGGCGACTTTGTATGTATAGCAGACACTCAGCTGGATGTTTCACACTGATGTCTCCGTGTTCGTAATAGTTGACCTTCATTGGATACAATCCAACTGATCAAGATAGCAGACACCTAGATTTGGGTACCGTACTGACTGACATCCGCTACATTTGGCATTCATACTGACATCCTGTACATTCGGCATTCAAATAACAGCTAGTCGTACTTATTTATATATTTTTAAATAAGTGAATGTTTTATAGTTTCAATTTGAAAATTAAATGTGTATGGACACTTTTTATTTAGTGTCAAAGTGCAACTTTCAGAGTAATCCTGATTTTAGTAAAATCTGCCAACATTGAACTTAACAGTACCGACCTACCTTTCTATCTAACTATCTACCTGCCTACCTGCATGAGCGCGTACATACATGCCGTCCTTTCTTCCTATCCCCTTGCCTACCTATTTACTTCTTATACACCTATTTATATGTCAACCTAACACCTACCTACCTATTTACCTACCGACCAATCGACCGACTAATCTACCAACTTTCCTTCCTAAGTACCAATACACAGACAATTATAGTTTTCATGTAGGTAACTTGTTATCTACTTATCTTCTCGCATGCTGCCATAACGCACAAAAAACACATATGTCGTATGTGTTACATTCAGAATAACTATGGATATAAATTTTCAATAATGATTACTCCATTTTTGCGGATTCTAGTATGGTTCAATAAGAGTCACACCAGTTCAGAAGATATTTCTGATACTAGCTAGTCATTTACGATCCCAGTATTTCTCCTACTCTTCCTATTTCGTATCCTTTAAAAAAAATAATAATAATTAGGCAAGGAAACGTACCAAACAACCAACTGAACTACCTATTTACACACACACGGTCATGGACTTACAGACGTCATTGCATTTGATTTTATTTTCTATTTATGCTTTCATTTAGTCATGTTGACGAACACAACAAGTACGCAACAGAACAGCGCGATACAATTATTTATGTTTTCTATCATTAACCATTTTTTTTTTTTGTGTTCGTTTGTTTGTGTTTTAAATTGAGATGTGATAAATTTTTCATTTCAGTATAGCGTCTATTTAAAACGCTTAAAGTGTCCTTGGTGACTAGTGCTCTAATAATAGAACCTTGATATTGTAAATAGAAACTTTCGATTAATTAAGTAGTAACTGCAGTTAGCTATATTGAACTTATTCAAAATAGTTATAGCTCTCGACTGTGCAAATACATGTACAGAAATGTGTTTCTTACCTAGTAATAGAGGTCAGATAAGTTATTAGCTCGCACGAGTAACGTTCAGGGTATAAGAAGTAGTTCTTTGTTGCTTTGTTAAATGTCGGCTCTCAGAAATATTTGTTCTTTGTTTAGATTTTAATGGATCTTGTCCGGTTCCATGAGGTAATTTATGCACAAGTGACTTTATACTATCGGCTAATCTACCTAACTACCAACATACATACTACCTACCTATCCATCTACTTGCCTACCTACCAACCATATACCTTCTTAGCTACATAGCCAGTTGCCTATTTAGCTGCCTACCTACTTATCCACCTATCTGCCTTTATGCCAACCTGTCTATATATTATCTTACCTATCAATCTACCTACCTATACATTTATTTTCCAGGCACTGAGATAGCCGTCACATAAGTTGATGCGTGACTTCTCTAGTTGAATAATACAAAATAAACCGATGTAAACTAGTGACCCTAAAATTTGCAAATATTTTGTTCTATATTTAATATTTTATTTGAGTTTGTTACCGCATATAAAAGAGACGCTTTTGCATCTATGACATCGACCGAAAGAAAAAATGAATAACGCATTTTTTAAAATATATTTTCACATTTCCTCAAACTTCTACTTCATAAAAGGATAATAAATGACGTGTGAAGAAGTTCCAAGACTGCTGTGAATAGATAGAATGAGAGATACGACTGCTTAAAAAAGGTCGATTATTGGGTGAAATAAAACCTATTCCTATCAGAAGTTATTTCCCTTCTCTTGTCCAGTGAAAGCTAAATTTTGTTCCTCTACCTGTGCGAAATAGACACAGAATGGTCATAATACCGTCAGAATGTTACAGTAAGTGAAAACTTTGCAGTGATACTTTACAGTTTCCGTAATAATACTTTATTATTCCTGTTCCAAATAGTATGCATATGGACACGTTTTTTTAAACTTTAAAGAAATAAGGAATAATAGATGGCTCTAATATTAGACAATAGTTTGCAGCTAGGGAATATGCTCTCAAAAAATTACAAGTACCTTTATTTATTTATTTTTTTATTATTTTTTTATATCAAAAGGAAACTGTTGCTATTTAGCGTTTGATTTAAAGAACAAAGACAGACCCATTGAATCAGAGACAGAGGTACATCTTCGGAGTTTTCAAAACGGTTGGGTTTTTTTAAAATTTTTACTATGTAGTATAAAAATCATACAAGCACTGATATTAAGAAGGGGGGTACAAAATAGAAGTTTGAGTTTATGGTGTATATATATATATTATATATATTTACACACACACACACACACACATATATATATATATATATATATATATATATATATATATATATATATATATATATATATATATATATATATTCGTTCAACATTTTCGTGATAATGACTTGAATTCTGCTAACAAGTTCCCCGTACAATGAACATACACATGAGTTCAATTACAGACATAATTTTTGCATTAATATTTTGCATCAACTCTACAGTTTTCTTCCCTTCCTCTATCGCGTTGTTGTAGATTAATTATGCACACGGTAAAAGGATCATTGGTGCCACAATAAGATTACAAACTTTTAATCAGGCAGATAGTATTCCAATTTTATTTTTTTTTTATATATATCTTCGTAATCTGATCCATTAAATTTCAAAAACAATTTTAAGACAACAAGAAATTCAGTTAAGAATGCATAAATATTCTTTATCATATCTCAGCGACGGGAAAGCTTTAAATTATGTCATCAATTAGATATCTGACCCTCAGTTGAGTGCCTAATTTGTAAAATCTGACAGGTATGAATTGAACCAAGTCTCGTTTTATTCAAAGGTTTAAACGCACTACATAACGTCTCATTTTCATTGTAATTCACATCCTAGCACCAAATGAGAATATATGGATAAATGAATGAATGAACGAATAAATGAATGGACGAACGGACGAATAAATGACTGAATGTACAAATGAACTCATGATCAAAGGAAGGAAGAACAGAAAAGGAGTACGAAAAGGAAAAAAGAATTAATGAACTCTTGGACTAGACTTACTCAGTTTTTGTCCCAGATCAACTGAAGAAAGGATAAACGGAAAAAATTACTGCAATATATTGTTTATATATGTTTGTCTCGCACTGGCTTATTGTTTGTAATCTACCGTTTATATTCCGGGATCAGAATAATTTAGTAAGCACCTATTACTTGCGGCACCTGAAAATAATAAGTAAAAATAATTACTCTTTACTCTAGCTTATTAACTTTCTTTCGGTATACATTTCTTTATATTTGCTGTTTCTTTCTGTATGAGCAGAAAAAAATAAAACTTGTGCGGAAAGTCTTTCATTTGTTAATTTATAAAATTATAATGTCTTCCCTGTTGTCATCTAAAGTTTTAAATATTCATGAAAAATTTGAGATAGGACAATCGTTCCAAATATAGTCCTCACAGGTCATATTATAAAACTTAAAATATAACGCAGCCCACTTGACTCGTCTTATATAAAATTCCAGTAATCGGTTTTCCTCTTTTAAAACTGTTCTCACCATACTTTCTAACATAAGATCGAATTAGTGGAAATGATCAGAGTTATGTATTGATGTCATTTTCATTTTATCCAATCCACTTTCTTGAATGACAGGTTGTAACCTTGTTAAGTGCCAGTGCACTTTAAGGTAAGGTTCCATTCGGAGTCTCTTTAAAAATATTATTGACAAACTTGGCTTATACAGTATATTGCATCAAATCTAAGACCCACATTGCACGTGATTTACACTTGTCTTTAAATGAATTTTATTGTCAAATATGTGACAATTTAGGATGGCAATATGTTTTACTTGTACCTTGGGGTATTCTCTTTTCCGTTGTGCATACAGCCATTTATACGTGAATATTTCTGAATTGTAGTTCGACTATGACTACATATATTTTACTTTTACTTTTGGCACCATCTGGTATAACCGAGGCCAAATCATTTGCGTGATGGCATTCGGTAACTGACGCCCGTACTTTGAATCAATTCTTCCAAAATACTAAAGGCAGTATTATGATTTAGAATAGTGTATAAATACGGTATACAGAAAATCAGCGGTTGTTATATTTGGCAGGTTCAGCAAATGAAAAATATGACAGTTTTTCAATGCTACGTCAACATGTTCTTATGAATGATACAAAAGGATTTTGCGGCTAGAAAGCCAGTTAGCTCCCTTGTGTCTTCTGTTAATTGGCCGCTTTCAGTATTCCAAATGGTTTTCAGCTTGTTGTTACCCGATAAAAGTTGTTCACCAAAACCCAACAGTTAAATATGGAGCCTTTGATGGAAAAGTGACTGGATATTAATCAATGATTTCGCTGTTTGTTCGAAACTAAGGCTAGGCAATCTATCTACGGGCCCTCGCGCGCGATGATAGTGTAAACAGAAACGGGACAAAAGGTGAAACGGGAGCGCTTTCACATTCAAATCGCCTCGCTTTAAGTGGCATTGTATGGAATTGTATTACCGTGGCTTATTGAAAGCCGGTTGGCAACCTATATTCACACTAATATTCGGGTGCATTTTCAAGATTGTGTTATTCGGACAGCTTGTGGACTCCAATATTCAGATATTATGAATGTGTTTTGAAAATATGAATTAAAAGCCTGTTTGGAGGTACAAAATAAAATTTAAAATGCCGAAACTTGGGCGGAGGGTGAGTACATTTTATGTTTATTTTTATTTTAAATGTTTTGAATTTGTTAATCTATAGTATTGCACGTATTAGTTCTAGCTTCTGGTGTATATCGTATTACACCTATGTTATCGTACAGGTAAATCTTGTTTTTGGCATTGTTATAACACATAATTCTTTTTTTACTATGTCTTGGAGGTAAATATTAGAGAGGGATTTCCTTTGAATAACTGTATTTATCAAAGATTTGGTGCAAACGACTATTTTCCCTCGTTATACACGTAATTTGATACTACACAGTTGCCTCGTGGGACAGATTATTTACGAAAAATAGTATTTAATACAAGAAATTCAAGAATTAAAATTTTAAACATTTTGTGTATTTCAGAATAGGGTCATTTTGGTCCATTAATGAGCTACATTATTTATTACTCTGTCCTGATAAGACCGTCTAAGGCATTGTAAATTGCGATCAAATACGATCAAAGCGGATTATTTTAATATACTTCTACAGGTAAGAGAAAATAACAGGTTAATTCTATGACCGTTAAATCTTTTAAACACGCAGATATAGCAATGAAAATTGGGTCATTTTTAATACATACGCTTTTAATAAAAAGAGTTATCACATCGTAGGTGATTGATGCTGGATATATTTGAATTCATTCATAATTAGGATAGGTTTTTCCTAATCTCAGTTGAATGTATGATTGATTGATTTTAAAGCAATAATTCAAACTGCTGAAGTGACTATTACAATTTATTATAGAAAGAAATTAAGCTGGCATTACCGTTTTCTATGAAAATCTTCCCTTTCATCGAAGAATCATGCGTGTCAGTTTCATCCATCGGATATATTTAATAAAAATGTTTACATTCTTTGGATTGCGAAGGTGGATATTTTGAAAGCTTAATGCAAAAGAGTTTAACACTCCTCTCTCTCTCTCTCTCTCTCTCTCTCTCTCTCTCTCTCTCTCTCTCTCTCTCTCTCTCTCTCTCTCTCTCTCTCTTCCGTTTGATGGCTTAAGTTTCGAGTTCTTCGACGTGATCCGAGGCCACTAAAAATATAAGCTTAACCATAGATGGGATGCCAGCCCATCGCAGCCTTACATCCCTCTTCAGCTGAAGCTGGTACACACGGATACGTTTCTAAGTTCGTGTTGGGTAATTAAGGATACGTACCTCACATTTTATTTTTACTATCGCGTTAAATATGACAAATTTCATAATTTCATGTTCTTGGTCCCAAGTAAGTGCCGTTTTTTTTTTTTTTTTTTTTACTCAAGGTCTCTAAGCCATAACTGCTCATTCATGCCACCTTTGTAATAGTTACTGTAATACTTTCCTTGATGCTAGTGTGTTCCATCCAAACATATGCCATGCCCAATTTGCAGCAACATCTCCCAAATTATAAGTCTCTAATTTACCTACAAAACTAGTAAATCCAAAAGCAGACTTAACTGTCCTACAGTCCAAATGGACGGAAGTCCAGACTGAAGCTTTCTGTTGGTGCAATTCAGGCAAGACGCATCTAAAGGACCATCCACGAAACTTTTTTTGTTTACTTGTTTATTGCGGGTTATGGCAACGTTTAACTAAAAACATATGTCAACGCAACACAGTGCCATAACGGGCGTTTGGAACAATATATTTCCGAGTACATCCAGTTCGTGTGTGTGTGTGTGGGGGGGGGAGAGGGTAGGCAATTACAAGGACAAAACAGACTCTTATAACAAAATCCAGAAAAATTTCAATGTCTACATAATGAGATTTGCAAGAGATCTAGTCTACATCGGAAATGAAGTTAAAGAAACAGAATGTTGGAAAAATACACTTCACAAAGAATGCATTACATTTCTACACATATCAATGGTGATTGTAATCAAAACGAATTTTCAAAATTTAAATGAAAACACATACAGTGATGAAAATAGACACACCTATTAGGAATACGAAAGATAAACGTAAAATGGCGGAGAAAAGGAGGGACGCGGTGATGACAAAAATCGCTCTGCCACCTACAGTGTGAGGTAATTAAATAAATTGTTTACTTTGATAATGATATCCCAGGTAAGAATTTCCGTACTGTGAAAGCTAGAGTTGCAAACTTGTCTAATAGGTAGGCAAAGAAGAAATATTTTTTAATAAGGATGAAACATGCAATAATAATAATAATAATAATAATAATAATAATAATAATAATAATAATAATAATAATGAAGTGTTAGTAGGATGAAGGCCAGGAAAAACTACATTAAAACAAAATGAGACGAAAAATTAAAAAACAAAGAGTACAAAAGCCGTATGGAAGGTTCTGTGTGATGCGTTTAGGGTGGCAGCTTGTCGGTACCGGATATTGACGCGTGTCAGTTGGCTTGCAGTATAAGCGGGTTTCTGTCCTCCTATCTTGGAGGGTGGATTGGACAACCAAGAAAATATTTGACGTGATTGACGACTCGGGTGTGAATTTAATAGTTTGGTGGAAATTGTTGACTAATTAAAATAATTGTTAAAAAATGTATCTCTGGCTTTAACCTACGTTGATTCAGTGTCGTCAATGAATCTGCACCAGCTAAGGGGTTCGTTGATTCAGGTATTCTGGGTGTAGGAGAGAAGTTATTCCTCGAAAGGGCGAAGATTTGCTTTCAGTTTAGTGATTGTTTCCGGAAATGATTGGCCTCCCTGTGCTTCTCTAAGTGGATTTTCGGGATTTAAAAGCAAAATCCCAGGCTTAGGGTCAATAGGAAGGAGGGAAACCAATGTTGTATCATCTTTGTATCCTGTGCTGTGCATTTATTTATGTGTCTGACATACTATTTCAGAGTGCCTTTGTATGGCATCGTCGAGTTTCTTCTAGAACCTCTCGTCAGATATTTGTCAGGTTGCTTGAGCAATGTAGTTAGTTTTGATTATGACCACATCGCAGGACCCCTTGTCGGGTGGCTTGATGACAGTATCATCCTCGCACGCAGTTTTCAGACTGCCTTTGTTGTCGAGTCACAGTGTCTTTCTTACTGTGACTCTGTCTATACGAATCGATATACTTTTCCACCGCCAATAGGAATGCTTAAAGTACGAGATGCTTTCAGCTCGAGTATTTTTTAAGGTTTAGGACTCGGACCATAGTGAGGCGTTTAGAGAGGAGACATATCAGAATCGGACAATTCAACAGACGACATGTTCACAGCATTGCTTGTGTTACGTTGTACGGAAAAGGATTGAATGCGAACCTTTCTGTTCTTTTTCTTTTTCTTTTTCTTCGCGATTTTAGTAGAAAACTGATGTAATGCTTTCCCTCCTCTAACATTGCCTCTTGAAAATTTGCCAAATTTGCTTGTCCAAAAGTTGCTCCCTAAGTGCATTGAGAAATGTATTTCACTTTTCCATGTAATCTATGAATGTGTCATGGTTACAAGTTTACGAAGAAGTTGTGCCGGTTCCTATATTGAAAAAAACAATGGTTAATTCAACAGGATATTAGTGTATTCGTACTTTATTCCTTCAAGCGCTTTCGTGTCATCGTCCTGGATGCTCTTAGGTAGATTGCATGCATGGGATTGGTAAGAATTATATTTAATCCAGAGGTATTATTAATCCAAAGAGCCTATCAAATGACAGAAGTGAATGCCTTTTCTACTGACGTCAAGTATCCCCACGTTGGTAGAGTACTTATTGGCGTGTTCCGTGCATACTCCAGTCTTATCCTAGCAGTTTACGTCGAGGACGATGATATGTCGACAGAAAGTCGACATTAATATCAACTACTTCTGATACTGAAAGACAGCAGGAGATATGTATCGATAAATGATTTGGGACTTTAAGCTAATCAAATAAAAATCTGTTGTCTCCTTTGTACAAAACTATATTATGGGAGAAGACCACATTTTACTAGTAACTCATCCTGTCAAGTCCCATTTTTATTCTAAATCCTGACTTATATATGTCAATATGATTTTTACCTCATGCACCAGTTATGGCGACACGGAGTCCACAATGTTTTACATGTTCTCAAATTACCTGTCAATATCATATTTAAAAGGTTTAGACCAGAACTTGAGTTGAATTTCAAGGCTAGCTTTTTCCATCTCCCACTTTGCAAATGATGCCTTATATCTTAAAAATTGAAGGGGGGATATCGTCAAAATTTATCGACCACTTCGATGGTCCCGATCAAATCCCTACTAATGACATCTAGTATCTTTTAAACCCTAAATATCTTTAAATCCATCCCATAATCCTATAAATTCCCAAATGGTTTTGTTGATATCTGGGGAGGTATTTATTGCTGGAAAATACGTTATAAAAAACAATGTTATTTAAATTATTTGTCACATACTTTCTGCCGTTTACAATTTTTTCCAGAATTATTTTTACCTCCTTCTGTCCCCCTCCCTTCTCCCTATCTAGTTATCAATCTATCTATCACATTGATATACGTACCTACCTTCCTATCTATCTATCTATCTATCTATCTATCTATCTATCTATCTATCTATCTATCTATCTATCTATCTATCTATCTATCTATCTGTCTGTCTGTCTGTCTGTCTATCTATCTATCTATCTATCTATCTATCTATCTATCTATCTATCTATCTATCTATCTATCTATCTATCTATCTATCTATCTATCTATCTATCTATCACATTGATATACGTACCTACCTTCCTAACGGCCCATTTATCTACCTACTTTTAATATCAGTGTAAAGTTTTTTTAGTCGAGCATTTTCCTTAATAACTTAAACGCATAATATTCCATTCACGTGAACTATAGCTACACTGTGAAAAGCCTCATTGACAATGATATTAGGAATCCTGTTCCAAACAGTTAATGTCAACTATCCTGTTCTTGTCTTTGAAATCTGAATCACGAAACACAAAGGCGATTTTTAGGTATGTAATGCATATATAGGGTATTGAATTTATGCTAAATTTAAATCGAGTAGACCTACTTTTTGCCATGTATATAAAATATGTAAAATTATAGGTAAACGTTATATCTTTACCATGTTAAGAGCAACGTCAAAACCGGAAGTTCCTGTGAGATAGATAGATATATAGATAGATAGGTACATCTGGTACATAAGTTCATTTTCTGCATTTACCTGGTCTAGTATGTGTTACATCGATGATGATCTCTCTCTCTCTCTCTCTCTCTCTCTCTCTCTCTCTCTCTCTCTCTCTCTCTCTCTCTCTCTCTCTCTCTCTCTCTCTCTCTCTCTGATAATTGAAGCCCCAGGTATGGCTCATCCTCTTTATGATACCCACGTTGTATTTATTTATTTATTTATTTATTTATTTGGTTAGTCAGCCTAAAAGTAGCTCTGAATCTTTCGTACACGCATGCATGCGATCAACCGATTGCATTTTAAATGGTGAAAATGCTCATGCGACCCAAAGATAAAAATCTCTGATGAATATGATTTGGGCAACTATATGAATAAAAGAGTGTATTTTAATCGCAAATGCGAGCATGTTTTATAATCTTATTGTACACATCATTTTGACGAACAAAGAAATGATTTCGGCAATAACGCTCTTTCAAGAAGCAAGTTATGGCATTAGCTTACGTTTGGTATGTATAAGTTATTTATTTGGTATTGATGAAACCCGATTGGCATATGGTATTAAAGTTAGCTTTACTTTGTCCGCACCGAGGAGGTCCTTGTTGAAGATGACGAGACATTGAGGACACACAGTCGGTGATAGCTAGGAATATAATACCGACTTTTCAGCGTTGTAATTACCTACCCTAAGTACAAGTCAATAGCTGGGAATATAATACCGACTTTTCAGCATTGTAATTCAAACATACTTTATGGTATTATCTCAAAGTATGTATTGAGTGTTGACTATAATCCTTTTTCGATGGGTTTACGTTTGTGTCGAAACACCATGTTACCCTGTAAGGTAACAAATAGGCTTAAAGAAAAAAAAGAAAGCTGCCAGGGCTCTGCGTCTGAAGGGGATATAAAAAAATAAGTTTGACGATCTTGTTTTTTATGGTTGCATTTTTTCGTAAATCATGCAGTTTTTGCTTCAGTTTGAAATATTGTGTTTTCAAATGTGAAGAAAATGAATTGGACAAGAGTTTATCATCTGATAATTTATGATCATATTCCGACCTATATATCACGTGCTACGATATGAATTGCAATTTGGTTAAGTTTGATCCTTTCTTTTCGTCAAGAAATGATTCTATTTACAATTTCTAAGTGTGCAGTTTGAAAAATGTTTTCAAAAATGTTTTCAAAAATGTTTTCTTTACATTTGGGACTTTGATATTACTGACTTATGTTAGTTTAACTTCCATAGTGATCCTCTAAAATTTTCAGAATTATTTCTTCATTAGTAATACTTTCTAATTCCCTAGGCATTATGTTTTTTGGCACAATATCTACCCATTTCTCTTTAATCTGAATTGGTGATTTTCAAGTACACATAACATATTTCTTCACTGAATTCGCTATTTAGCTTGGTTGAATTAATTTTACTTTAATCTAAATGATGTGCCCGATTCATCATGCGGTATAGTAAATGCTTCATCATGGCTTTTTAACAACTTTCAATAAATGGTAATAAAATAACCATTTGCCATGACAAAGTCGCCAGCAAAGTCGTATCAACGTAATAAAAAGTACAATGTACATCCGAGTAGTCTAAATTAAATAGTATGACTGGATAATGTACTTAAAAAGAACCGAACGATATACCATTAATATGACATAAGTATTTTTCAATTCTTGATGTTGACAGAGAATTGAAAGAATTAGAATAATATATATAGAAATCAGTTTGAAATGGAATGTAATCAAATATGGTTCAATCTTAATTTATTGATTTTTCTTCACTCATTGCGTGTGAGTTTTATATGGGTTTGCTGTTAAAATTGTCAAACATTCTCACTTGAATTCCATTATTCGTGTTGATCGCTCTAATCAAGGCTTTGATATTAAAAAAACGCCAGGGTTCTATTACTGGTCGAAATCTCATAAACGCATTGAAAGATTGCACTCTAGGAGAAGAAATTAATTATTTCAATGTTCAAATCTCCTCTACAGCCCATGATGTCATAAGATTTTATTTTGCAGTGATAATTATGTGTAATCGATATTCGCTCAAGTGTCATGGTAATTATTAATGATGAGTGACGTTGTGCACTAAGATAACCTTGTTGCATTGTAGCCCTCATTCAATCACAATAACTTCTATGTAATAAATTGTGGGATCATAACTGACTCTAAAACATCTGGTATGGCTGCATAAGGAACTACTTTCTCACACAAAATGCTCCGCACTTCATGCAAGAGGAACAGAGAATACAACACTCTCCTTCAGAACAAGAAGTAATTCCAACGTATTTTGCCTTTCTTTGTGATTTGACACTCAGTTCTTTATTAAAAAAGCAAACTTATTGCTGACTTGTTACTTACAGAAAACGTTTGAAGAAACGAAAATTATCTTTATTACCAAGTGAAGCCGATGCTATATCGGTAGTTTAATACAGCGTGAGCTTGCAACATACCCAACAAGTAAATTGCAACAAAACATGAGGACCAAGATATGAAAAGTACACACAGAAAGGAAGCATTCCAGAGGCAACGACATACGTATATAAAAACAATCAAAAACAAGCAAAACCATAATGAATGTTAACACAATTTACGACGGATGCCATTATGTACCAGGTTCTGAGACTGTATTGGAATTACACGCTTTATCACAGTTATATTAATTTGAAGAAAAAAGAAAAGTTCTATATGTTATTGCCTTTGGACAATTCTTATCGACTTGGGTTATTTAATTCAAGTGCTTTTAAACGATTTGTACAGACTGTTTATTTTTTCAACTTAAGATGAGTAAATTAAACCAAACACACAACTCACTTTGTAACCATGAAATGGATGACACTAAATATACAAGTACAAAGTATCTGGAAAGAGGGGTTGATTGACTTGACAACTCAGGTGTTGGCACAGATCTCGAAGGATTAACTTAAACAAGGTGCACAGAATCAACCCACGATATAAATTATCCACTTGTCAAATGCCATGCATGCAAATCTAAACACATTCGAGAGGTGCGAATCTATAGATATATATAACGTTGCACAAAATCAAAAGAACCATGCACGACACGCAAGCTTTGCAAGGGAACTACAGCCTCATAAGTCATTTCTAAACAATCAAGACTTTATTTGTATGCACATCTCGCTTATTTAAACCTAGTGTCTGTAGTTAAAAGAGCTAACTATAAGTAGTAAGGATCCAATTATATATATATCTGTCTGTCTGTCTATCGATATGTCTGTCTTCTGTATGTATGTATGTATGTATGTATGTATGTATGTATGTATGTATGTATGTATGTATGTATGTATGTATGTATGTATGTATGTATTGTTACGACTCTATGGTCTAAGAAAAATGTAACAGAAAGAAAGTGAAACCAGCAAATCAAGTAAAAATCAACAAGCAATTTATTACTAGATAATTAAAATGAAAAATCAAAAAGTCACTTACAGTAATGTGTTTTGAAATCCTAATAATCCAATAAGAATGATTGTTCTAATCACAAGTCCTAAATATAGAATGTGTCCTTGAATGTTATTATGTGCCAATGGTCTCCAAAGTCCTGATGTACTAGAAATCTTGATGTGCTGAAGTCAAAATGAAGTATTCCAAAATCTCTGAATAAGTTCACATAAATTCCAAAATTGTCAATTAAAAATCCAAAATCCAAAAGTTTATGAGCACTGTTATAATCCAATGAATATTTAAAATAATTCCTCTCTTAGAATTTGTAATGAATTTTCACAACTGTAATAGCTCTTTACAAGACTGATGGTAATGTCAAAACTGAAAAAATGTCCACCAAACATGGCATATATAAAGATTGGTCACATGACAGAATGTTCTAGAACATGAGTCATCTTAATGGAATTTTTACTTGTAAACAACAATCAACCTTGACCTTCAAATTGAGAAAACATATTGATCAAAAAAACCTAATTCAAGGACACTAGTTATACATGTTTTTCCTAATAAACATAAAGATTTAAGCAAATATTAAAGTGAAGAAACATTTATAATTTCCGAAAATATTTATAATATTATATAAACATCATACATAACACCTCCCCTCATAAAGAAAAAGAAAGATTTATATAATAAAGCTTTCTTTTGAATATACATCTAATACTATAATAACCAAAATTACATAAGAACATGTTTTATGATACTGGACTTAATTACATCAAGCAATATTACATTTCTATGCACGTGAGAGTGCATCTGCAATCACATTGTCTTTTCCCCTAATGTGTTTGATGTCAATGTTATATTCTTGCAATATCAAACTCCATCTCAACAATCTCCGATTTTTATCTTTCATTTTGTTGATGAAAGTAAGGGGATTGTGATCACTGTACACAATAATTGGAGAAAGAGCTGAGGTAACATACACTTCAAAATGCTGTAAAGCCAATATCAAAGCCAAACATTCCTTCTCAATTGTGGAATAATTTTTCTGGTGCTTGTTTAGTTCTTTAGAAAAATAACACACAGGGTGATCCACACCACTTTTGTCTTCCTGAATCAATACTCCACCAAACCCTACATCACTTGCATCAACAGATAATTTAAATGATTGGCTAAAATTTGGTGCAGAAAGAACTGGTGCATTCTTAAGCATGGCTTTTAGCTTGTCAAAAGATTCCTGACACTTGTCAGACCAATAAAATTTGGCTTTCTTACTCAATAAACTTGTCAAAGGTTCAGCAATTTTGGAAAAATTGGAACAAAATTTCCGATAATATCCAGCCATACCTAGAAATCGCATCAGTTGCTTTTTACAAATTGGAACTTGAAATTCAGAGATAGCTTTGACCTTAGCTTCTATAGGTTTAACTTGACCTTGTCCCACAATATGTCCTAAAAATGTGACACAAGCATGGCAAAACTCACTTTTGCTCAAATTAATTGTCAGATTCGCATCGCTGAGTCGATCAAAGAATTTTCGAATGGTTTCCAAATGATCTTCCCAGGTGTTGTTGTAGATAATGACGTCATCGATATAAGCGTCACAATTATCAAGACCAAATGTTACCATGTTCATCAGACGTTGAAACGTTGCAGGCGAATTTTTCATTCCAAACGGCATGACTTTATATTGATAAAGTCCATCTGGAGTTACAAATGCTGAAATTTCTTTTGCCCTTTCCGTCAGTGGAATTGGCCAGAATCCTTTTAAAAGGTCAAACTTGGTGACATATTCCGCATTTCCAATTTTATCAATGCAATCGTCCATTCTTGGGATTGGAAATGAATCAGTTTTGGTGACACTGTTGACTTTTCTATCGTCAGTACACATACGGAATGTATTATCTGTCTTGGGAACAAGAATACATGGGGAACTCCAGTTACTTTTACTTGGTTCTATGAAATCATTCTCCAGTAAATACTGAATTTCTTTCTTCAGATAGTTCTGTTTGAGAGGATTCATCCTATAAGGATGCTGTTTCACAGGCGCAGAATCTACAATGTCAACGTTATGATAAATTTTACTTGTTCGTGTTGGAACATCAGGAAACAAGTGCTCATAGTCACGTAATAGCTGTTTTAGTTCATTTCTTTCCTGTTGTTGTAGATGTGAAAGTTTCTGGTCTAGGTTGTTCAATATTTCTGAATTCCGAAGATTGGTTATACCAGAGTCACTATAGTCTGATCGTACTCCATCGTTGATATCTTCACTGTGTGGGACAGGTACAACTAAATTAACAGAATAATTAGCTGGGCTATCTCTGTCAAAATATTCCTTTAACAAATTTATATGACAAAGTTGTCTCTGTTTCCGTCTCCCAGGAGTGTTAATGATATAATTTAAGTCATTTACTTTCTTTGCAACGGCATAAGGACCATAAAATTTAGCCTGAAGAGGATTCTGAGGTATGGGAAAGAGAGCCAGAACTTTGTCACCAGGTTTAAAACTCCTTTCCTGTGAATTTCTGTCATACCTTAATTTCATTTTTGACTGGGTAGTGTGAAGATTAGTTCTTGCTACTTCACAGGCCTTTGACAACTTGTATTTGAAATCAGAGACATAATCAAGAAGATTAATCTTTGAATCTTCATTTGATAGAGGTTTCTCTTTCAATAATTTCAATGGTCCACGGACAGTATGACCAAAAACTAGTTCAAAGGGACTAAAACCCAACGACTCTTGAACTGATTCCCTAACAGCAAACAACAACAAATGAACACCCTCATCCCAATCCTTTTCTGTATCAAAGCAATATGATCGAATCATATTCTTCAAAGTTTGATGAAATCTTTCCAAAGCACCTTGACTTTCAGGGTGATAGGCAGAAGATTTAAACTGTTGGATGCCTAGTTCATGCATAACTTGCTGGAAAATTCCAGACATAAAATTTGACCCTTGATCCGACTGGACAGATTTGGGAAGGCCAAAAAGTGTAAAAAACTTCACCAAAGCTTTCACAATAGTTTTAGTTTTTATATTTCTCAGAGGAATTGCTTCTGGAAATCTTGTAGATGCACACATGATGGTCAACAAGTATTGGTTGCCTGACTTGGTTTTAGGTAAAGGACCAACACAGTCTACCATTATTCTACTAAATGGTTCATCAAATGCAGGAATTGGTTGCAGATGAGCCTTAGGTATCTTCTGATTGGGTTTTCCTACCATTTGACAAGTGTGACAAGATCTGCAGTATTTAGAAACATCACTTTTGAGTTTCGGCCAATAAAAATGATTCAAGATCTTGTGATAAGTCTTACGGACTCCTAAATGACCAGCTAAAGGAGTTTCATGGGCTAAATTAAGAATTTCCTGTCGATATGACTTAGGAACAACAATTTGATAGCTCACTGACCACTCGTCACCAGCGGGTACATCAGGTGGTCTCCATTTCCTCATAAGGACCCCATATTTCACAAAGTAACACACTGGAACTTGTGTGGCTTCAGTTTCACTAATAGCCCTCTGAAACAAACAAGATATCTCGGGATCTTGCTCCTGTTCAACGACAAGGGATTGTCGTTTGTCATCCTGATTAGAACAAAGAGAATGAGTTGCCAAAAGAGGATCACTGTGATCAATACCATTTGATTGATCAATACCTGAGGAAAAAGTGACCTCATCAAAAGACTGACCAATACATGTGTCAGCTAAAGGAATAATATCCTGATCAACATCACTCTCAAGAGCTCTTTTTGCCATAGCTCTAGTAACTGCACAAGCAGGGTACAAATCAGGGATTTCAGTTTCGACAGGATCAACTTTCTGATCCAAACAAGGCTTGTCAGTTACAAGTGGATTAACCACAACCTTATCTCCAGCTAGGTCATTGCCTAGTAATAAATGAACACCCTCTATGGGTAAAGAAGTCACTGCCCCAACAGTCACAGGTCCAGAAACTAAGTCTGATGCCAACTGTACACAATGAAGAGGAACATTTACAAAGCCGCACTCAACTCCCTGAACAAGAACACTTTCACTTGAAGAAGACTCCTCAGACAAAGGCAAAGTACCTGATAATAAAAGACTCTGAGAAGCTCCAGTGTCCCTTAATATTTTAATTGGGATAGGTTTGGCAGAATCAACAATAAGTGATATAGAACCTTCTGACATGAATGGTTCATAAGCCTCCAAAATAGAATCAGACTGGGGTTTGTTTGACCCAACAAATGTATTGCTTTCAATACAAGACCGTGACCTTGACCTCGTAGAAATAAGAGCATTTGGAAAATCTCTGTCTTTACTCTGTTGCTTATTTTTCAACTTGAAGCAATCATAAATAACGTGCCCTTTCGTTTTACAATAAGTGCACGTAGGAAGAGATAAGGATTTCTGATCAGTCTTATCAGATGTTTGATTCCTAACAGTTGTGCTGTTGTGAAATTTGGAAGTACTCGAATGAGATTGAAATGGTTTTTTACCAGAAAACTGCTGAGAGGACGACTTATTGCCAAATGAAATTTTGTGAGTCAAGGAATAATCATCAGCCATACGAGCAGCATTTTCCAAAGTTTCCACATTCTGCTCGTCAAGATAGGTTTTAACATCACTATGGATGCACCTCTTGAACTCTTCAATTAATACGAGCTGTCTGAGGTTATCATAAGCTTGATCAACTTTCTTGGCTGAGCACCACCTATCAAATAGTTGTTCTTTATCCCTTGCAAATTCGACATGAGTTTGTCCAGTTTCTTTTCTACAATTCCTAAACCTTTGTCGATATGCCTCTGGTACCAACTCATAAGCTTTCAAGATGTACTCCTTAACCACATCATAATCAGTGCTTTGTTGTACTGACAGTGAAATGTAGACTTCACTAGCTTTGCCAATAAGTACACTTTGTAATAACAAAGTCCAATGCTCTCTGGGCCATTTCAAGTTTTCAGCTATTTTCTCGAAATGAAGAAAGTATTTATCTACTTCTTTTTCCTGAAAAGGGGGTACTAACCTAATATATCTAGTAACATCAAAACCTGGACTTGTGTTTAAAGGAGTGGAGTGTGCTCTGTTTGCCAGTTCTAATTCTCTTAATTTAAATTGCATTTCCCTTTCTTCTCTTTGCATCTGCATTTGTATCTGCCTCTCTTCTTTCTCTCTCTCCATCTGCATCCGCCTATCTTCTTTCTCTCTCTCCATCTGCATTTGCCTCTCTTCTTTCTCTCTCTCCATCTGCCTCTCTTCTTTTTCTCTCTCCATCTGTATCTGCCTCTCTTCTTTCTGCATTTGTATCTGCCTCTCTTCCTTCTCTCTCTCCATCTGTATCTGCCTCTCTTCTTTCTCTCTCTCTCTCTCTGAATCTGAAGCTTTGCCAATTCTAAATCAATCTGGTTCTTTAACTCTAATTCCCTTAATTTCCTGTCAGAACCAGATACAGGCTTTCTCTTCAAACTTAAAGCACTGCTATTAAAAATTCCCTTTCCTACTAAATACTGAATCAAAATAATCTTTATCTCCTGTTTTGTCAATGATACTTTTGCCTCAGATAGACTGTATTTTCTGGCAAGCTCGAGCAACTCATCCTTTCTCATGCACTCTAACCCCTCCTGGGTAGGTTTTGAAATGAAATTCTGAACATTAGATGCCATTGTAAATGCTTGTTGGTTTCACACACAAAAAAATTTCTCTATTAAAAATCTTTGCCAAAGACAAAAATATTCTCCGAGACAAAATCAATATGAATTTCAAAGATAAATTTAATATCTCTAATATGCTTTAATGAAATTCAGATCCCAGAAGACGAGCCCCCAATTTCTGTTACGACTCTATGGTCTAAGAAAAATGTAACAGAAAGAAAGTGAAACCAACAAATCAAGTAAAAATCAACAAGCAATTTATTACTAGATAATTAAAATGAAAAATCAAAAAGTCACTTACAGTAATGTGTTTTGAAATCCTAATAATCCAATAAGAATGATTGTTCTAATCACAAGTCCTAAATATAGAATGTGTCCTTGAATGTTATTATGTGCCAATGGTCTCCAAAGTCCTGATGTACTAGAAATCTTGATGTGCTGAAGTCAAAATGAAGTATTCCAAAATCTCTGAATAAGTTCACATAAATTCCAAAATTGTCAATTAAAAATCCAAAATCCAAAAGTTTATGAGCACTGTTATAATCCAATGAATATTTAAAATAATTCCTCTCTTAGAATTTGTAATGAATTTTCACAACTGTAATAGCTCTTTACAAGACTGATGGTAATGTCAAAACTGAAAAAATGTCCACCAAACATGGCATATATAAAGACTGGTCACATGACAGAATGTTCTAGAACATGAGTCATCTTAATGGAATTTTTTCTTGTAAACAACAATCAACCTTGACCTTCAAATTGAGAAAACATATTGATCAAAACAACCTAATTCAAGGACACTAGTTATACATGTTTTTCCTAATAAACATAAAGATTTAAGCAAATATTAAAGTGAAGAAACATTTATAATTTCCGAAAATATTTATAATATTATATAAACATCATACATAACAGTTTGTATGTATGTATATTGTGTACAGATCTCATGGTAAAATACGTGTTAGCGCGTGTGAAAGTTTAGCAAGCTTGCACACTTTCTGTTCGATAACTTTTGATGCTGTACATTTCTTGATCCATACTTTTTTCCCCTTTCTCTCCTTGTTTTCATTGTGTGCCGACGAAATATTACGTATATCACATGGACGCATTAAAACATAGTTCAGGTATGGGTTACAGAAATGGGCTACAGAACTGCAGATCCTGTATCATCAATAATTTCTTAAGTTTTCTTTTAAATGTCTACAATTAGAAGGGCAAGATTATTAAATTACTGTCAATCTATTATTAACTTTAAACGTTGAGACTGCACTTTTCAGAAATGGAAGATTTCATGTAGGGTTGGTTTCAATCGACCTCGCATTTAAGGAGAATGCACAGGCCACTAATTAGCATAGCCTTTATCTCATTGAAACAAAAATAATATGTTATATTCCATTTTTTAAAGTGTGACGGAAAAGGACTGATGATGATGGTGATCATTGTTTGGTGTTTTGGTTGTGTTTCTCCTTTCTCTTGCAAAATGTATTTCTGTATAAATGAAAACTAATGCAATTTCTTCCAGCAATACAGATCTATTCAGCGAGATGGATGTCACTGATTTAGATGAAAAAATCCTCCAAACTGGGTTCTCTTTTTTAAACAAATCTTCCATTATTTGCTGCTATGTGTGAGTGTGACAACTGTGGAAGAAAATAACGTTTTAATCAAAGCCAACATGGCTATAAGATGTAAAAAGAAAATAACCTTTTAGAATTTTCTCTAATCCACTGCTCGCAGACCTTTCAGGACAGCGGAAGGGATGGAGTTTGCTTGTTAGTTGATTGGTGTTTAGGGGCACATCAGAACATGAAATGCTATTTAGTTTCAATGTAGTTGGATAAAATGACATGTCCATGGGAACACCAGGGCAGACGACCAGGGAGGGCGATGGGGAATACAGGAGTCATCTCCGTTCGTCCGTTCTCCCTAAATCCGCCATTAGAGGTTGCTTTAGTAATGATTCAATTATTATATTTTAGTCACATTCACAGCTGTTATTTTCATCACTTGTTGTCGAGTCACGGTTTATTTTCCTTTATGATGAAAGTACTTTCGCAAATTTGTACGGGTTAAGGGAGAAATTGATATGGAATTATCCAGAGAGATCAGCATTTATGCAATCAATAATGATTTAACTATACCGTCATATTTACTTATCCACCCCTATCCAAATCTATTGACCGTTTCTAAAATTTCTTTCAATATTTTTATTGTAGGAGGCATTCTTTTTACTGTCTCATTTTAAAAATGGAATTTAATACCCATTCAAATATTATATTACACATATATGGATTTTTATTGCAAGCTTAATTAAAAATGAATGCTCCACTTTACGCATTTTGAAACACGACACATTCTTTATTTGATTTGACTCCTTACATTTGTTGTTTTTTTTTTGTTTTTTTTTGAAAACTGGAAGGGAAAAGTACACGCACATCAATCCTGACTACACTATTATTGATTGACGTTGCGCATCACTAAGTACTAGCATTTTAGAAATATTATTTATTAAAATAGCTCCAGTGTATAACAGCGTCATTCTACACGAGGCAGTTTACCTGTGACCAATTCATGTTTGGCAAATAGTAAATACCTTTACGTCTGTCATTTTCACGTTCACGGTGCTTGTAAACAGTTCTTATTGAAATGGAGCTCAGGACATACCGCGTGTACTCGCATATAAGTTGAGTCCAACAGAAGACAACATGGACCCTGATCTGCCGTCGCAATATACGCCGGCATATCAGGGTCTATGTTGTTTGTTCTACTGATTACTCCTATCAAACTGCAGAGACGCAGATCTGCCGGCGTATTTTGTGACGGCAGACCTGGGTATGTGAAGTTTGTAGTTTGGCTCGACCTATAATCGAGTACAAACGGTACTTACATTTCTTTGAGAAGACAATATACAAAAGTGCAAAAAATCGACAAATGCTCTTTGACAGCTTAAAGATTTATAGGTTATCGTAAAGAAAAGACCCATGATATAGCCATCAGTGGAACAGGCAAACAACAACAAAAAATTTTTTTAAAAATTGATTTTATATCAGGCTATATATCACATAAAGAGAGACAATTGTATTTACGGATTGCAATCGTTGGGGACATGGAAAACCCATTATTTATCGAATAGTAGTCAATAGTACTCTACATTTTGTTTCAGCCATAATTCTTTACAATTGATTTTATATTCAGAGGTACTCTTTGTTTTAAAACCAGAAGCACATTGAGAGAATAATAATAATTAAAAAAAAGAACAGGAAAGAAATGAAATTACCATTTTTAAATGGTATTAATAAAAATGTTAGATTTGTGTCTGTTTTATCAATCGTTAGATGAGGCATATTTCAAGACTTTACTGCAAAAAGCCCGGAACGTGACTTTTATTTACAGTCTCTGACACGCTTGCATGCGTAGGTGTGTACCTATATAACCTTAAATGAAGAACAATAAGTTTAGTAATATAAGAATGGAAAACAAAACCACACGATCCTTACTATACTATGTCAATAGTTTCTCTGACAGTCTTACATGACTTGAAAACTTTAAATGGAAACGTCATTGGAGTTCGCTCACACCGTCATATTTGGAAACAATAAAATCACATTGATCCTATCTTAAAATGATAAGAACATTTTTACTGTAGTGTGTTTGAAGTGGTGATGACTAGTACTTGAACACGTAAAAAAATAAGTCACATTTGACAGTCCACCACGAACTTCATAACTTATAAACCACATATCCGTTGTTCCTATAAAATTATGTTGCGTAATTCGCAATTATTTAGCATGCAAGTGATAACCGCACTTAAGTTGGAGCAGGCATTAGCTCCCCTTGATTCTGGTGCGGCAGGTAAGCAGCTGTGTGGAAAGATAAGCATGTTTATAAAGTCTTAATACTTTTAGATATTCGCGAAAGATTAAAATATATAAAGAGTGATTTCTAGGTAACTTGAAATAACCAACGCTAACGAATAAAACCCAAGTACAAACTATTTAGCCATTAATGAATATATATTTAAAATAAAAAATGACAATAAAAAAAATTGACATGCGCATTGTTGGGGTGAATTTGAAATCAAACTCAGATACTTTCCCCCGGATCAGATAGGTAGCGCTACCAGAAAACACGGTTCAACAAATCTCTTACCTGGCATTTTTGTACGTACGTCTGTCTTTGTTTTTATTTTGTGCTCCTTAAGAAAAAAAAATATTTTATCACAACAACATCATCTACTGATACAATATGTTTGTATAAACGTAAAGGTAGACATGAATGTTATACACTACAATAAAAAAACAACCTATACAAATTTCACAGTTGAAAACGGTAGAACAATGGTGATTCGCAATGCGGGGTTCATTTTGTGACGTTACATTGACTCGAGTCACGGAAACTGCCGAAGTTGTACATGGTCTTGAGGAAGCATTTGGACATGTACATTTAAACTTAAATATCTCGCTAACCGTTAATGGCATCGAGACGAAATTTTCAGATATTGCATAAATCATAATGCGGAATAATTTAGAGATAAGTAATATGTGGGTCTCCTGTCTACCTTTAAGTGAAAAATATGGACAAGGGGTTTCAGTATGAATCAAGGCGTATACTAGTATCTAGTATATTTTTTATTTCAAGGCAACACGGTCTTAAAAACAATTTAAATGGTGTCTTTTTGGGTTAAACCGTAAATACTTACATCTTGAGTGCAACAAATAAATAGTTAATTAAATATTGTTTATATATAATAATTATTGTACAATATTAATGGGAATTTACAGCCATGAGTTTAAATACATCATCACCATCGTCGTCGTCGTCATCATCATCATCTGATTATTATTATTATTATTATTATTATTATTATTATTATTATTATTATTATTATTAATATTATTATCACTATTATTATTATTATTATTATTATTATTATTATTATTATTATTATTATTATTATTATTATTAATCGATGAAGCTAAAACTTAGTAGTCCGAATTAAAATTACAAAACATTAAATTACACGACAGTTATAAAAATAAATTTGTATTTGGTCAAGTTGTATTGAGCGTGTTTTTCACAGAGGTCAAAATTTACTTTTAAAAATCATTAATTAGGTGGTTGATATTTTAAATTAAATATTTCATATCGTTAATTAATTAATTAATTAATTAGTTAAAATGTAATTTCAAAGTGTAGGAAAGCTATGAACCTATGAGAACATAACATCCCACGACTGATATTAAAATTTCAATTAGCATATGATCTAAAAAAATTTGCTTTAAAAAAAAAATTTCATATAAAAACATTTTCACATCAAAGAAAAAAATAATGATATGAATTCTGAAGGTAATGATATGATACTGACGAATACTGTTTCTAAAGTACATTGACATTCTTTTGCTTATGATTATAATGCTCTATAGATTTTGCTATAAAAGAATATCAAATTCAAAATGAATGATGATACTGTGCAAGTGTATCAGTGCAATCTTGGCGTTTATATAGTGTATCTTTTTACCATCTTATTAGTAGCAAAGAGAAATTAAGTACCGTATATACTCGCGTATATACCGAGTCCAAATGCAAACAACATAGACCCTGATCTGCCATCGCAATATGCACCGGCAGATCAGGGACTATGTTGTTTGTTCTACTGATTAGTCCTTACCAACTGCATAGATCCAGATCTGCCGGCGCATTATGCGACGGCAGATCTGGGTCTATGCAGTTTGCAGTTGCTATCGGTTTATACTCGAGTATGACGGTATATAAAAAAATCCCATTTTGTTAAAATTTTTAACAATATCTTTCATGATAAACTGATGTAAACAAAACTGTAAAACAATATGGGGAAAACCCTTTGAATATCACTCCAACATGAAACATTTATTTCAACAATCGCCATGTTCTACTTGATATTTGGTGCTAGTTTATCTCTCGTTATTTATTGGGTAAGGCAAGAGTTATAAACATAAAGAAGTGTGCTTTTGATTTTGAATTCTTTACCCCCAATGGATTTGCACGATTTATTTGTCTTTCCTTTATGCATTTGCTTGTTTTTTCTTTATCCTTATTCCAGATATCATATAAAGGTAACTTTGGTGTCTGTCAGCTGTTGTTTGAATCTATGTCAAAATCCCTACCTAACATTCAGAAGGATTTGTGGTAATTTGATTACCTGTAAAATGCTTTGAAGGAATTTAACAATGTGCAATACTCGCAGTCCTCTTCATGGTACTTCCCGGTCGACCCGGATTTAATTGGTTGATCCATAAAGAATGCGCCTTTACTCCTCCAGAAGATAAATAAACAAATACAGGTTACTTTTTCCGCCTTTCTTGCTTGCAGGTTTTGACAGTATGGGACACATAAAAAAGCTGTTATTTCCATTAAAATAACAATTCCATCAATACACTTATATAGTAATGGATGGTCACGCAGTAAACAGAACTTTAGGTAAGGTTGGGGGTGGAGGCGTGGCAGTGGCGTACTAAGGGTAAATGGCGCCCGGAGCGACGATGATGACACAAAAGGACCAGAATACCTTGCCCGAATTTGTATCAGCTGTTTTGGCGCTACAAGACCTCTGGCTCAAGGGGACATCGCCCCGTCCCCCTCCCACCCACCCCCCATCCCCGTTAGTACGCTACCGGGGCGGGGGTAAGGCAGTCGACAACTCCTCTACACTAGGCATTTTACATTAACTTTAGCTTTTTGATTTCACAAGTTCGGTGTCAATATGCTGTACAGGAAAAGCGGATTTTTTAGTCCCAAAATTCATGAAAAATATACATATTGAAGATTTTCTTGATGACTGACCCTTTGAACTTTACTGTAAATCAGTTGATTCGTGGACAAGTAAACACATTCCTTCTGTGTTCGTGCTTAACGCGCATCCAACTTCAAACATCGTTGACCCAGCTTGGCCATCGCATCGCATGGTACACTGTATGTTCTACTTATGACAACAAGCGAACAGCGAAGACTCGGATAACTACAATACACGATTTATTGAGTACATTGTTCTTGATAGAAAAAAGATTGGTTCCCATGTATAAACACATCGTAAAACATGAGTGTTTGCACAAAAGCTTCATTAAAAAGAAATAATAAACGGGGATCATGGTATCCAGCAAGCTTCGCTATCAAATTGCTCTCCAGTGAAGTAGGAAAACAACACGACTGCCTGTACAGACCATGTAACCTCTAGGTCAACCTCATTTTGAGTGGTCATTTCAGTAATTTGTGCATTGAATATTGGTGAAGAAAAATAAAAAAAGATAAAAAGTTAATAATTACAGTGCAAGAGTTGATGGCTTAAGGCTCGACATTTGTATATTTTCCGTTCCTTTTTTTGTGAATCGCATAAAAAATGGAGTAAGAAAAGAGCAGGCGTTTGTGTCAGAAAATTGAAGATATCAGCTTGTGGTGTGGTGGCAGTGGTGTTTCGAAAAGAGCAAGAGCGCCTCCTGGGGAACAGTTTGAGTTCGCTATCTTTAAACACTTGCGAAATAAAGGGAAGTGTTGAAAAAGTAAAGCATTACAACTTAACCCAGGTACGAGACTTAAACGGGAAGAGTGGTTGAGCTCATTCATAATCGCGACTCCAAACTAATTGTACCAGTTTTCGCGGATGTGTTCAAATTCGAATGCGCTGAAGGAAGTAAACTGACAGTATTTGTACTGTAGAACATTCGATTGATTTTCTCTGACTGACTTGCTGATAGTATCTGGCTATCTGTTCCGACAGCGAAATGTCACATTTTCGGCATAAACCGACACATTCTAAAATCGTAACACTTCAGAGCCATTGAAGTTTTACGAATTTAGTTATTGTGGCACATACGTGACTATAGTTTTCGTGATTTGACTATCGACAGTATGATTATTATCAAACTAAAGTCATCTCGTGTTAACAGAGCCGGTTTAACCGCTAGTCAAACTAGACGGTCGCCTAGGGCGGCAAAATTTGCGGTGTGGCAAAAACCTGAATGAATAAAAAAGAAAGTGAAATAGCGTAAATTAGAAGATAATAAGCGTCTAAAAATAGAAAGAGAAAAAACAGATGCAGAATGTTTATTCATACTAATGCACAATATTCATTTTCGAAAGTTAATTGGGGGGAGGGCCGCAAAGTTGAAGGTTCGCCTAGGGCGCCAAATACCCTTGCGCCGGACCTGCATGTTAAGGTACCCAACTTTAACAATATGCAATACAATCAGTATGTATTAAATTAAGGTATCCGTTTACGATAAATTAGATAGCAAAATTGACTCAGTACGTGTACTTTCAAGTAGCCCTTTCATTAGGTCCAAGAGTTCTTTACAAGGGAGGCATATTTCAATCTCCGCCTTGTATAAACCCCTGTCAAGAAAGGCTTTTGTCGTTTCGTCAAGAATGGCAGATATTTAACGACTTTAAGAGTCCAGGTTTAAAGACACCAATATAATAATACGAATACTATACACTAATCTTGTTACCAGGGTCAGAGTAGTATAGGTAGATAAATGGTGAGAAGATAAGTGAAGTTAATAGTGGCAGTAGGGATTCGACTGGGCATAAATACTCCGTCTTTCTTCCTTTAGTCACAAAAAATATGGCAGCTCGAACATGTGTCCTTTATTTTGAGAAGAAACTACGAAACCGATTTCATAATAGATCAGATTTTTCGAACATACATACATACATACATACATACATACATACATACATACATACATACATACATACATACATACATACATACATACATAGTGTGGATATATGCAGACATATATGCAGACAAAAAAGCGAAACAGCGTTTTAATTCACCTTCAGCCACAAGGATTTCCCGTAGAATCATCACTTTACGCGTATATAAATACACAAATGCCTTCTTTACAACTGCAATGCCATCACTGTAGGGCATAGTTATTTTTACTTTTGATCGCGACGGGTGGTGGTGCAATTGGCGGCAGGCGAGGGGGGGGGGGGGGTGCGCCATAGGAGCTTCTTTTTTTTTTTTCCTTTTTGCTGTAACCGGGGCGTAGATGGGGGGGGGGGGGTGTGGAGGTTGGCAACTAACATACGCCACTAAAGAACATTGCCCCCGGGCGCCTTGGTAAGAGCGCCACTAAATTACATTGCCCCCGATAGCCTCAAACCCTCGCTCTGCCTCTGAGAATCATCAAATCTTATCTCATTAATTTCAAACTAGTTTGTAAACACTTTATTATTTAAATATATTTGGTTCTGAATCCGTCCGCAGTAAACCGCTTAAATACACTTGTATGCTTCACGTTTGAAGCTTATTAACACCAAAATTCAATTTAATTTTGTTCTTCTGTTCCGAAAGTTACTATTCCTTCATTTTAGTCCCCACTATCTTGTATACTTCACCATGAGGTAGCTGTTTTATAACGCCACTTTGTAAGTCTATGATGCCATCTAAGTTCAGATTCTAATGTCATTCTTTGACATCGCTGATATCATGTTAGTATTGACATTACTTCTGTATATCTTATATTATTCTAAATTTGCTGTTGTCGATCTAGACAATGGCGCACTTAAAGTCTTCAGAATGTGGACCCTTTCGGGTGTTGATACCAGTCAGCGAGTAAGACCACTACACAGCCTAGACCCCTTCAACGCCTACCGTTTATACTCGCGTATAAACCGAATCCTAATGCAAACAACATAGACCCTGATATGCCGTCGCATAATGCGTCGGCAGATCAGGGTCTATGTTGTTTGTTCTACTGATTAGTCCTTGCAAACTGCATAGACCCAGATCTGCCGGCGCATTATGCCACATCAGATCTGGGTCTATGCAGTTTGCAGTTAGCAGCAAATTATACGCGAGTATATACGGTATATCGCAAGTGACCGCGCACCGTAGTCGCTACAAAAAGAAATTGTACGACACCTACTACGTATTATGCCCTACACTTAAATAATACCTTCCCTTTTCCAACAGAAAAGGAATTAATTTTTTTAATTTTCGAGGAATTGTAAGCCTAACACAAGAGTTACAGGTATAAATCACCGAACTGTTTAATCCTTGCAATCAAAGGTAATTGGTGCCTATATAATGCATGGAAACCCTCCCAAGTGCCTATATAATGCATGGAAACCGTCCCAAGTGCATATATAATGCATGGAAACCGTCCAAGAAACGACGCGATTATTCCAGAATATATCACATACTAATACTCGATATTAAATACGTGAAACACCCGTATAATTCCTATTTACATATTATACATGATCAGATCTTTATCTTTATAATTTTTCTAGTTATATAACTTTAAAGATTTATGATTGTGAGGGTATTTGACAGATGCATGGGCCAGGTTTCTAATTTTGATTCACACACCACCAAATAAAACTTACGCCCAATTAGCTACCGACATATATTGTCGTACACCTTCCTAACGAATAATGATGTCCACAGAGAAAAAGAAATAATTTAATGCAACTTCTTTGATCAGAAAAACAAGATCTATTAATTGTTCGACCTTTCATGTAATCAGCAACATAAGTTTTTAAAAATTATTTCTTACTTAGAATCTTTCATTTCTCTTTAAACTGATATTGCCCATCGGTTCGTTGGACATCAAAATCAGACCAAAATTAGAATTTGAGGCATTGAGATTTCAAGCGTTTTAAAATTCCATACCAAACTTGGAGCCACTGAGTTTTCAAGACTTTTTAAAATTTCCATCTTTTATTCGAGTTTGTAGGAATCCGGAAACAATTTTACTTTTTGGGTGCTGGTGGAGGGGATTGGGAAGAGTGTAGCAGGCAAGTGTGTGTGTGTGTGTGTGTGTGTGTGTGTGTGTGTGTGTGTGTGTGTGTGTGTGCGAGAGAGAGAGAGAGATGTATACCGTGTACATCATGTAAATTATTGTACGTTGCCGATATTTGTATTTTAACTGCATAATGTCCTTTATCTTGTGTAAACAGTGGGTTGATAGAGTATTTCATGTAATATGTGCCTGAACAAGTATTTAAGTACATTAATTCTGATGACAATGTTTCCTTTGCATTGATAGGCAATACTGAGGCTCCCTCCCCTGTCCCTATTCAAAGAAGAACCTCTTGGCCTACTCAAACCTAAAGAACTCTTATACAAATACATTATTAAATTGCATGCTATCCCTCCGCAGGGTGTCAAGGCCTCAGTACATCTAGGTTTTAATACATGTACTCATTACTGTCTAACTTTAATATTCCTCAGGTTTAGAAAGCCAGACAAAACTGGGGAACTATTTTTTTCAGTGTCAATGTTTCCCGGGGAACGTTAATCGTGTGTGAATTGCACTTAATAATGGTGAATCAACAGTGACAACTCGCTGCTAGATTTCCCGTGGCTTGTGGTTGAAGTTTATTGTAATAGATTTTGAATTACCCTTAATCATTAGTTTTGCCACTATCAATTGTATCCGTAATGTAATAAAGATAGACATGTATATATTTTAGATGAAGTGTCTAACTTAGCATTCCGGCAGACAGCATAGAATTTTCTTTCTAATTCGTACAAAAACCTGTGCTTTAGACTTTAAAAAAATATTTCCAACATATATAAAACGCATAGAATGGAAAAAAATGTCATCCAGTGTTTTAAATATTTGTGCCATTTACGTTTGAAAGACTTGAATCAAGACTCAGTAGACGCTACAGAAGAAGTCACATGACGCGGGCTGTATGATTTGGAGCTAAATATGTTCAGTTCATATGTGTTTGGTACCAGTGGCGGTGCGAGAGTTACAGGCCCCCGGGCGCAATGTTCTTTAGTGGCGCCCCTACTTTGCTAGAGAGAACAGTTTTTATGTCAGTTACTCCCTCCCCTCCTAAATATAAGTTTTGTGAAGAATTTACCCGTTACACTCAGGTGAAGGTGAATTACTATGAAAATTTAAGCTGCAAAGAAAGAAAAAAAAAAGAAAAGCTTTTGACTGCCCCCCCCCCCTTCGCTGGCGACCAGGGGCAATTGCCTCCTCCCAACTCCCTTTGCGCCGCCGCTATCGCGTACAGTAGATGGCACTTCGCAAGACTGGTTCTCAACCCGTCTTACAATTTACAGGCTAGTACTATACTTGACAGAGCAACAAATTTCAATTTCATTTTCATTTATTTTACATTCGTCGTTTTAAATTATAAAGTTGCTTTTTATATAGAGACTTTATTTAGCGTTGAACTCTGGTTTTAAACGTCTGTTGTATAGAGATGGATTAAGGATTGTTTTGCGTATTCGGCTCGAATAAAAGTTTGTCGTACAGAGCATGTTTAGTTATTGCGAATTTTTTTTTTTTTTTTTTTTTTTTTTTTTTTTTTTGAAAATCTAAACTCAGTAAGTGTTTTAGAATATGACGGCGCTCGGTGCATGTGACGATTGCATTGGCTTTACGTGTAAACCTATGATCACTATGGAAGTGTAAAGTGAACATTATTTTCTCTTACTTTCACTTTATGCATTCATTACAATAGCTATATTCTACCAGCCATATAATATATGGACGTACCATTTGGGGCAACGGCAGTATCGCTCAAACTGATAAGATTACTAAGTTGTACAAACGAGCCGTTCGAATTATTCTAAAATCTAAAATCTTCACACCATCTTCGGAACTGTTTTCTTGATTAAACTGGTTACCATTTTGTGAACGCGTCGCATTGCTAAAAGGTTGCACAATGTACAAGGCGGTTAATGGACTTGTACAATCTGTCTTATCTAACCAAAGCGACAATATTTTACTGTGATCTTCGTTCATTTTCCAATCAGTATATTTTATTCCATGACTACGCTCTTCATATTTCGACAAATCTCTAACACTATTCAAATCCTTGTATCATGATTACCTTTCGGTCTGTCCTTAATGATATTTTGGTTACCTTTTGGTCTATCCTTAATGGTATTTTGGTTACCTTTTGGTCTATCCTTAATGGTATTTTGGTTACCTTTTGGTCTATCCTTAATGGTATTTTGGTTACCTTTTGGTCTATCCTTAATGATATTTTGGTTACCTTTTGGTCTATCCTTAATGATATTTTGGTTACCTTTTGGTCTATCCTTAATGGTATTTTGATTACCTTTTGGTATATCCCTAATGGTATTTTGGTTACCTTTTGGTCTATCCTTAATGGTATTCAGACTTACATTCTGGATTTTATTGTGTATATATACATTGCTCTTTTTTTATTGTTTAACATTATTGATATTATCATATGCTATTTTACATTATTGATATTATCATATACTATTTTACATTATTGATATTATCATATACTATTTTACATTATTGATATCAGCACCTACCATTTTACATTTTATTTCAATCACTTTTAAGTAGGATTACGAGTTTTAGCTGATATATATATATATATATATATATATATATAGAGAGAGAGAGAGAGAGAGAGAGAGAGAGACAGACAGACAGACAGACAGAGAGAGAGACAGAGAGACAGAGACAGAGACAGAGAGACAGAGACAGAGAGAGAGGGGGTGGTTTCGTGGATTAAACGCCATTTTTCAGCACATAGTAGGCTATACATGGCGGCTATTATATTTGGTTGAGTAAGAACACGGGAATACTCAGGGAAGAACCACTGACCCACGGGAAGCTAGTGGCAAGTTTTCTCACATACCCACGTTGGCCCAGTCGAGACTCGACGAACCCACGCGGACAGAGGTGAGATATGAGGGATCTGTAAAGGCGAGTGCCTTAGACTACTTAGTCACCCGGGCCCCCAACTAATGTATATACAAATGTAGTATGTACAGCAATGTTTTTTTTTTTTTTTTTTTTTACTTGGACAGTATGAATGGTAAATATGTTATCCTCTTAAAATAAAAACATTCTTCTTCCTCTTCTTCTTCTTCTTCTTCTTAATATTATTATTATTATTATTATTATTATTATTATTATTATTATTATTAATTTTATTATAAGGGGGAAAAAACGGTCTCCTATAGTTTGCTAAATCTTGCTAGGCTTAAACTCGTTTCCTAAAAAGTTTTAGCATACTAGTATATTTCCTAGTTATTACGTTTGTTTATATGCTAAATCATGCCACATATTTTCATTGTAATGATGACGGGTGGAAATAATAATAATTTTGGATTAATTTGTAAACGAACCAAACAGAACAAAATTGTAGAGATATAAATCTGCTGAGCAATTCCTGTATTATTGTTCATTGAAAAGTAAGACGGCAATTAGAAACCTCTTAAAGATTTCAATCCAAATCTATCACTGAAAGATAAAAAAGACATTGAATCAATAAAGGAATGAACTCCTTTCATAAGACTTGGATACGAATGGACTGACTCGAGGGTATTCAATTTTAAACCATTGCTTTTTCAAGAGATCAAACACTCTTAGCGTTGCCTTTGTAAAATGTGGACCAATAACAAATTAAAACACACATAGACACACTTAAGTACTGCTTAATTTTCCCTGGTGAGTATATTAATACTATAGAAAGAAAAATTGAACAAGCCTTTTATATCCGTCTTCACATTGTTACATTCAATTCCAAACGAATAAATGACAATTTGACTATGTTTATTGTTTGTGTTTCAAATATCGGTTAACATTCAATTGAATACCTCCCGTCTTTTGTTCACTTTCCATGTAAATCTTTTCCTTTTTCTGTACTTAACAATAATGCTCATAAACTTGTAGCGGATCAGTTAATTAAGCTCTGTATAAATCTCAGTGTGCCTGCTTAGTAGAAATTCAAAATAGCTGTATCAAATACTTGGGATATATGTGTGTGTATATATATATATATATATATATATATATATATATATATATATATATATATATATATATATATATATATATATATATATATATATATATATATATGTGTGTGTGTGTGTGTGTGTGTGTGTGTGTGTGTGTGTGTGTGTGTGTGTGTCACGCACTGGACCAAGCGTCTAATGATGGAAGGATCTAAAATATAAAATATGTTCCTGTAAAATCAGTCTTCATTTAGATATGTTGTTGATTTTATATTCTTGGTGAGGCATTGAGAAAAATGAGAAGAAGAAAAATCAGATTATGCAGGAATGGCAACAACAAATATAGGAGCAATAATTATAATTTAAATTTCAAACATATAGTGTTCATTTCAATTTGAATTAACCTTGCAATCTTATATACTGGCAATATTTTTCCAGTTATCAATTTTGTTTTTATGTAGAACACTTCAGATTACAATAATTACGCTCAGAGAGAGAGAGAGAGAGAGAGAGAGAGAGAGAGAGAGAGAGAGAGAGAGAGAAGATAAGCAGCAGGAAAGGAAACTACCATTGAGAGTAACCGCTTTTTAAACGGATAACTAGTGCGCGGCCTTTTAACAGAATTCGTTTACTTGTTAGTGAAGTTTCTTCCAAACAGTCAAATAGTTGATTGCTTAAATTGTACCAAGACTTCGTTTCACAATTAGATTTTTGACTCATTCGAATTTCGTAACTTTCGTTGTGGATTACTAACAACATGACAGATATCCTCTATTATTTGCAAGTACTTTTTTGACAATTGACTTCCCTAATAGACATTACACCCAGAGTTATTTGATTTGGACATGGAACCAGAACAAGCGTGTGATTTTGCACCTTAAGACCGCTCTAATTAGTATTTATGCTTCAATTTTACAATCTCGTTCTTTGCATCGCGTGTATAAAGAGTGATCGAAAAATAAAATTCAAACTGCAAAACTTATTATAATCTGTCTAAATATATTTTTTTTGTCAATTGTATGGCGATAAATTTTGTTGTTTTGACACTGATAGAAAAGTGGAAGTGAGAAATTTTGTTCAGGACGATTACTGCAGATGTTTTAAAAATGTCCCATCTCAGTAGCACTTAAACATATGTCATTGATCAGATGACAATTAAATACATAAACCACTCCAGCACCTACGTCATGAATACAAAGTGCCCTTTTCTATTGAATTACATTACTTGTGATAAGATTGTACGTGAAAACATCGTTGACAATTTTTTTCAGTAGGCCCCTTTTCAAGGAATAGATATTTATTCGACATGTTTAACAGAGCACAAATTGCAAATTGTAAATGTAAATACTTTTACGAAAAGAATTACGTCGTATGTCTCAAACGAAAACGAGTTACTATGTTCGTTTAATCCCAACGAATGCAAATTGAGCAAATAATACAGCCGTATGGATGGATCTGAAGGCAAAGTATAGGTATTTTATATGAATTTATTCAAGACTACGTAGAATTTTAGCGTGGTTACACATTTTCAGTTTTCGGCGAAAACGTCAGAATATGCACAGTTTGTATCTGATCAGTGGCGTAAGTTTACGTTCTATTAAGATGGAACTTTTCTGAGAAGTCAGCAGTAGTTGTCCTGAACGAAATTTTTCACTGGCTCTTTTCTATCAGATTAAACATGTTTTAAACAAAAAACGTATTTGGACAGAATTTAATCGCTTATGAAAAGATACATCTGGCTACTATATTTTCCCAATAGATTCTCGATCGTGCTTTCGATTTCTTTGCTAGTCAAGTTACTGGTTATATTCGTATGAGATGGCCTGGCTACACTTTAATGATATATTTGAATGATCTGTATACGGATGCAAGCGTATTATGTTATGATGGTGTCCGTCTGTCTGTTCCCTGTTTCGTTTCCGCATAATAACTCGAGTTCTCCATCACCTACAGTTACCAAAGTTTCAAAGTAGCTTGCATTTTAGGGCAAGGAAGAAACCAATCGATTTTGTGCTCCAAATGTCAAGGTCACAGGAATTTAAAAAAATAAAATTACTTCCACACAATAACTTGATTTGTATACCATATACTTTAACCAAGCTTTGTACATTACTTGCAGTTGAGATTCAAAAAAAGATTGCTATTGATTTTGGGTTAACGGGTCAAAGAACAAGGTCAATATCACAGTGACTTTAAGAAGAAAATAGTTTCTGGACGATATCTTGAGTTTTTTTATTACCTTTTTTGACCAGAATTTATCGACAGCTTGCGTTTGAGAAAAATGAGAATTTTTTTATCGCGGGATCAAAAGGTCAAAAGTCAAAGTTACATAGACTGAAAGAAGGAAAAGCTATTTCGACAAAACCACTTAAGTTTTGTATCATATGCCTTGACTGAACGTTATGGATGGCTTGCATTTAAGACAATAAAAATATATATTCATTTGGGGGCTAAAAGGTCTAAGGCCAAGGTCAGAGAGACTCAAGAAGGAAAACAATTTCTACAAAAGTTCTATGTTACAGACCTATGTTACAGACCATAATTAAATTTTGTGCATGGCGTGCACTTGAGACAAGAAATGAACCTATCGATTTTGGGGTCAGTATGTCAACGGTCAAGGTCATATATACTTAAAGAAGAAGCTTTATTTCCACAAAATAACATCAGTTAAATCACGAAACTCGAAATCACACAACTGACAAAATACCTGCTGACTTTATTGACCAGGAAATAGCTTGTTTTATGTAGTATTGCTGGGCAACGTCGCTTAGCCGCAGAGACATAGTACTCGATTTAAACAGGTAAAACGTCTTTAAATTGTTACCTGAGAGTCTGACCATTCATGTCACACTTCGGTTTTCAGAAAATTTCGCTACCTGACAAGTATGTCGTCTGCATGATGTTCATTTCTTTCAGTGAAAACTGCCCTAGACTGCAACCTTTTTCGTCTCTTAGGATCCAAAATAAAATTATTTATCCGTCTAGCTTATGATTTTATTTTAGTTTTAAGTCAGTATTAATTTGCACACGTTTAAATCAAGCTTGTGAACTAGTACAATTGCGTAAATAATAGCCGACATTCGGTATTTTTTCCCTGCCCCTGTTTGGACAAACGAATTGTTCTACAAGTACACCCATTAAAAAATGCAGGAGCCTGAATTTGCCTTTCTTTGTACCGAAATTGAAGAAATTTTGACAGGCTAAAGTGCTGAAATTTCATGCACATTTTGGCTTTTTAAAACCCGGCTTCATTCTGAGCGGTTAGTTTGGCATTAGAATCATGTGGTAATCATAACGAGGTAACGATGCGCAGCATCTAGTACATATTGAATGCCTAAACAAAACTGATTCACGCCAACATAAGCATTCATTGATTTTACTTTAAATTTAAATATGCTTCGACAGTTCAAATGTTGGGATTCACTTTTTATTCAGACATCCACCGCTCCATATATTACGAAACTGTGGAGTGGAACTTGAAAGATAGTTTTACATAACAGGTCAAGGTCACCTAGAATGAAAGAAGAAAATTTGTTTCTACAAATAACGCAAGTGCGATGCCACAAATGGAGCAGCTCAATTGGAACACGTTCGGACCTTTCTGCCAATGACAGAGGATTTTACATAATGCTCAGTTGAACAGGAGCAATTATTTTTCAAGTTAAATTAACATAAAAAATGTAAAATCCAAAGCATCTGGTTATTATTCCTACTGATATGGTGCATTTGTTATTGCGCATGTTTTTCTGAAACCCGTCGAATCATTTGCGCTCCATATTGTCATATCAATTGCTAATATGAATCAGACAATAAAAACCGTATCTAACCTGTTTTTGTCGCCGAAGCTAGATACTAGTCCTAAAGGTGCACCGATAAGAAATGCAAAACGAGAGTTAGGACATGCATTCAGTGTGTGATACTTGTACTTTTTCAGTCTCACCACTGTTACAAATCGGACAAAAAAAAAAAAAGGAAAGGCAAGGCAAGGCAAGAACTGTGGGTGATTGCGCATTGCGAAAAGTTACAAACATTACAGCAGAACTTTACAATTTCGCATTATACCTATTTTCTAACGGATTTCTGCGAAGTTTTCATGTTGTATTCAAAAGGGATGTTCAAAAATGCGCAAATGAACAAGAACATAAATGCGCAAGAAAAAGGCCCATTTTATGCACTAACAGACAAAAAAAGTGTGTGCGCAAAGGAAAATAAAAGAAAACAAAACCGCAGTGGTACCAATATTTTTAAAATTAGAAACATCTGATTGCTTTCAGTCATTCTTAATTACTAAGCAAAGCAGAAAATTTACAAAATGTAAGGACTAACGCACGAACATAATGACATATGAACATATGTAAAAGAATGTTAGAATAAACCTCCTTCATGGCATATTAGTATGTGATGGAAATAAAAGCTAAGAAGCTCTAATTCACTTTTTAATTTAATATAATTGAATTTAATTTAATTAAGTCTAAGACGCTAAAACTATTTGTTTTACGTGTAATGCACAACAGGCTCTACACAAATTCGGGTTCTTGATAGCTGAGGAGTTTTGTGTGATGTGGTCTTTAATGGTTGAGGAAACCGGAAAACCCACTAATTTAATCCTGAAAATTCTTATGCATACCAAATTATTGTCCTCGAATGGAATCAAATAAATATCTAATATATTTAATTTTAACAGCATAACTTCTTGTATAAATCAACATTAAATCAACGCAGATGTCAGAATGTTTTGTCATTATGCATTTTTCCCAAGCTGAGTGCATTTTTATACTTTATTTCGTTTCATGCACTTAATTAATTCTTAAATTACTGATAGAGTTACTCCCAGTTCCCCTTTCCAATTCTTGTTCGCTCTCTCCCACTCACTCTCAATTTTTTCTCCAACTCGCCCTCTCCCGCTCAGTCGTGATCACTCCAACTCGCCCTCTCCCGCTCAGTCGTGATCACTCCAACTCGCCCTCTCACGCTCAGTCGTAATCACTCCAACTTGCTCTCACGTGCTCGCGCTCGATCTCCATTACATTTATTAGCTCTCGATTACTTCATTTCGTCCTCTCCTGCTCAGTCCATGATATCTCCAGCTCACCTTATGACCTCTTCAGGTCGACCTCTATTACTACAGCTCTCCCTTTCCCACCCAATCTATGATCTCTGTTATCTCTCCAGCTCGCCCTATGATCTCTCTAGCTCGGCCTGTGATCTCTGCAGCTCATCGTATCATCTCTCCAGCTCGCCGTAGCATCGCTCCAGCTCGAGCTCGATTACTCCCACTTGTTTTCGATCACTGCCGCTCGATTTCGATTACTTTTTGTCCCCTCATCAATTTTTTTTAACCTTTTGTGCATTTCATAGAAACCCGCTATACTCAAGGGTCACCTGGCGTTGTAAATTTCACGTTTCTCAAAGGCAGCAGCTGCTATGGTCAATAAGAAATGATAATATATGTGCCAGAAAGCACCATGATTGGGAATAATTATGGCATCGAAAATGACCACTTTAACACATTAGACATTAAGCTAAGAGGTGGTTGGCTGTTTGTACTCGTCGTAATGTCTGTCATTCGAATCCCCGGGTTAAGTGGTCATGAAGGTGAAATGGAATTCAAGTATTGCATATTTCTAGACAATAATGTTCACACCATTTCAATTTGAATACCATGACTTTCTCTACACAATGAAGAGGTTATTGATTTATATTCAACAAATAAATAATTTAAAAAAATTCTTATTATTATCGTAGATGCACAATCCCATCTATAAATCAGCATATTAGCTAATACCACCAGAGGGTGCTCCTGGTGTTTGAATAAGATTTATGAACGAATTATTGCATCTCAGAGCTCAACATTATCGGAGGTGATTAAGCTTTTCACTGCCAGAGAACCGATACGGCCAGTCAAAGGGCGGATATATGAAATAGACATGTTTGCACTCAAAAGTAAGGGAAATGTTATTGAGTACCATGATGATTTAACATGTTCATACATTTCAACGTTACCTTGCACGTAAATCCTTTAGAACGAGTGCAATGTGGGCTTTCTTATTGCTTCATCATGCCCACCCCACCCCCACCCTACACACAAAAAAGCGCTTGCCAGAAGTAACATTGGGCCAAGCGAACTTGAGAATATGGCTTTTCTCAAGCCGCATGTACGCTGATCGTTTATTGTTTATGTTTGTTGTGGGTTTGTTTTGTTTTTTTTTAAATTTACTTTAGTTTTTGTACAGGGGTGGGGGGTGGGGGGGTGGGGGTGTTTCTTTGTATATTCTTTATATTTGCTTTTTTGCTTTCAGTAACTGATCTCTAGCAAAGGTTACTTTAATTTTCAAACTTAACATTAAATAGTAAACAAAGTGTTGAATAAATTAAGAAACAAATATTCGCGATTCTCAATCAGGCTGCAGAAAGTAGTTTTATACAGTCGAGTTATTTACAGGTTAATGGCGTGATCTCATTCTTAATTGTATGATTCACAAAAACAAAACTTGAAGTCTCAGCTGGACCTTTTTTAATTTTCTTTTATGTATGAATAATTCAATTTTTTTTAATAAAATTTTTTTGATTTAATGGTAACCTATTTCTGATATTTATGCTGTGTTTTAAATCTTTTATTCTGGCTCTCTACTTACTCGAGGTTATTTTTGAACTAAGTAGAAAGTATGGAATTTGTCAAGGAGTGGAGACAATAACATCCATGCCTGGTTCGATATGAAATGTGTGGCGTTTTACTTCATATACATAATAATGCCTTATAAATGATATAAAAGTCAGAAAAAAGGTCCAGGGGAAAAAATTTTGAAAATGTTCACAATATTTGTTCATTACATTCATTCTTTCTTTCAAAATCTCCGGCTTCCGCTGTTTCTCAGTGGTTAGAGTGCCGGATTAGCGACCGAAAGAGCGCGAGTTCGAATCCTACAATCGGATCAGCCAGTCTCGGCTACCGTGGTGTGGCCTTAGACAAGGCACTTTACTCCAATTGCCTCGGCAGTATATAACCTAATGTGCCGTAAAACGCCAAACCAAACCAATCTCCTATCTTAAGTGTGTATAAGAACCATATAATACCAAATGCCTTAATTATTTTTCCCACAAGCTCAAGCTTGCTTTTTGAAGACTATTATATATCAAATCTCCACTTAATATGACATGTTGCGTGATGAAAAACAGTATTTAATTTTTAAATGAGCTTTCCGATGCTTAAAAACAGGAAGCAATTTTCACATAATTATTAAATCAAATCAGTGACTAAAATAGAGATCATGTTCTGTCTTACTATACCAGCCTGCTTAGTTCCATAGAGAGAAGACTTCCAAGACTTACAGTGGCGGCGCGAGGGTTCGATGCGCCCGGATGCAATGTTCTTTAGTAGCGCCCCTACTCTGCCACAGAGAACAGTTTTTATGTCAGTTGACAACTTCCAAACCCCCCCACCACCACCACCACAACCACCACCACCACCACCACCGGTGGCGTACTAAGTGTAAATGGCGCCCGGGGCGAGGATGATGGCCCAAAGTCAGCCCCCCCCCAGCGTTAGTACGTTACAGTCCAAATGCGCCCCCCCCCTCGCCCGGCGCTCGCAATTGCCACTCTCCGACCCCCCCCCCCCCCCCCCGTCGCGCCGCCACTGAAAAGTTATTTTTGCAATGAACTTAACTGTTGATGAAAGTCAAACATTTTGTTCATGCACTTATGGACAAAATGTCACAATCCCAAGTTGTTTTACACATTTTAACAACACATTTTGTAAAACAAAATCTTGCCATAATAGGTTTTTTATGTTTGAATCATGGAAATGAAAGACTGATAGCATACCATCATTTCTATAGCTTTTGTAACTATGCTCTAAATATTTAATGGAGTTTAGATGTGATCATGCATGTTCTTGTTTGCCATATTGGTCTTCTATAACGCGCTCCCAACTACAAACAGCATAGATACAGATCTGCTGTCGCCTAATGCGAAGACAGATCAATGTCAAGGCCCATTGTTCTAAGTATGGTCTTTAACGAACATCGAAGACCCCAATATGCCAATGAGTTATGGAGTTATGTGCACGTTTTATACGGGTACATACGGTATTTGTGTGGTAATGCATATTCATGCTAAGGCGGTATTCAACAGGTAATACACATCCGAAAAGCAGAGTGCAGATTGTTGCGTTATCACATCACCAAATAATTAAAACCGTGAAAAAAAAAACCTTTGATCTTTCTGTTACATATGGTGTGGACACACATTACATTGGTTTCATCAAATTACCTGTATAATAGTGACAAAACGACTACATTACCCTTTTAATGCTCTGTTGCTTGGTTGTACTGCTTGAAGACACATACATACATACATACATACATACATACATACATACATACATACATACATACATACATACATACATACATACATACATACATACATACATACATACATACATACATACATACATACATACATACATACATATATATGCATGCATACGTGAGAGATGATCCAAAATTTAGCGGACACGACGTCTGAAATAAATTAAGCTAACACTACATAACTGAGACTTCATCATATTTTATGCATACTATTTCTGAACTGACGTGAAAGATTTTATAAAAGAATTCCCCTCAGTTTATGAACAAAATTCATTTATTTTCGGTCAAGTTAACAGACACGGAGCAGCTGTGAACATTATGATTCGTACATTATGACGTCGTGCGATGAAACTGTTCAACGATTCTCACCTCATTCTATCAACTCAAATGCATAAATAGGAATCATACATGTTTTTCTTGCTTTTTTGGGTTTTTTTTTTTAAACCAACGTTCGCTGAATCCGGGCGGGGCGGGGTAGTTGAATCCCGAGTCCGAAGAGTAAGGGTTTCAACACACCCAAGGGATTAAATGATCGTTGATAAAATAAATTTAAAAAATGTATGATCGATATTCTTACATACGCAATTCAAACGACTACTACTATGAGAGATGATCCACAAAACGAAAAAAAAAAAATTGTTTACATTTTCAGATACAATATAAAGTTTCCTTAGTGACGGCGCCGATCCGGTAGGTTGGCTTTACTCTTGATCCGTTTCCGGGGTGGCGCGCGCTCCTGATCAACGATGAACAAGGAATAAATATCTCACATTATTGTATGACTGCTGCTTTCTTGTCTGATATTTCCCGTGTTCTAAATTGTGGTAACCACCGCTAGGCACAGATGGGCGTTACTAAGTGGAATATTGAAGTGGAATTATTGGTGCTGGGGGACCGTGTAGTAGAGTGCTCATCTCCATGGCGGCGAAAAGACAAAAAATAAAACGCGCGAGAGAGAAATAAACCCCACTAAGATTACAGTGTGTGTGTGTATGTGTGTATGTGTGTCTGACTGAGAGAGAGAGAGAGAGAGAGAGAGAGAGAGAGAGAGAGAGAGAGAGAGAGAGAGAGAGCAAAACTATGTCAGGTGAATAAAATAACAAGTCAATATTTGTTTTAAACAAAAAATGTTTTTTGGGTTTGTTTTTTTTAGAAACAACTAAAGCAAATATCAAATCGCATAAGATCATTCAGACTAGAGAAAGTGAATCAAATTGAGTAACAGAGAACAAACAAACCTTGTTAAGAATAATTGCAAAGCACATAATCCTGAAATTACACTAGCCCATTAAACACACAATGTGTCCGTTTGTCAGGTAGATTAGCAATGGATTTATGTCCAGTTCTAGCTACGATGTCGTAGCCCCACTATGGAGCACATATCCCTCATGAAAGAACGTAGCTTGTTAATACTGACCAACTGAGAGCTGTAACACAAATTTTCTCCCTCCAAAATCACCCTTGGAAACTTGGTACACTTCCATTGTATCTCTGATAGAATTATTTCTTGAATCAGTCCCTTCAGCAAGATCCATAACTTGAGACAACATAATGTCGTGGTCATTCTCGGCCTTTCCTTCAAAAAGGTCCAAAACTTGAGAATATATGAGATCTTCGTCTTCAGAGAAAACGTCAACGTTGGCCATTTTATATGCACAAAAACTGTTGATGAGTTCGATGATCAACAATTATAATCACTTGAGTAATTTAAATTGATTGGATGCTTTCGGGTAATCATTTGGATGATGCAGCAATTTCCTGCAACAACAAAAAAATGTGCAAGAGGTGCAACAGGGACATACATGTGACAAGTGGAAAAACGAAAGCTAATTGTATAAAAATTTTAAAGAAGGTCGCGGTCATAAAATAAATCAGTTAGACAATATTCTCTTGTGTCCTACCAGTGATATTGTAGGGTGGACGACTCAAAGGGTATTGGCAGAAAAAAACTCAGGTGCTAAAGCGCGCTCGATTTCTCTACCGATACCCTTTTCGTCACCCCACCCTTCAATATCTTCAAAATCTCGCATCTAGTCTAACTAATACAAAGAGCAAACATCTACGATCTATTGAGAAATAACCACTTTAGCGAAACGTTCAATACAATATATGTCATTTCTGAGGAATAAAGCAACAGCCTGATATTTGGCAGATAATTACGTGATATTACTCAGATTAATTATTAAACGTATTTAGAATTATACGCAAATGAGAATATATACGGGTTACTGTGAAGCTGACGAGTTGAAAAATCCCCTTTGTGAGCATCGTTTTTTCTGTCGCTCTGAATGAATAAATAATATGTATTAGATCAGTAGAGCAAGTCTTATTTCTCTACTCGGAAAATTTCTCTCTTCTTTGTGACTGGATTGCATGTTTTCAAGTCAATACACGCACACTGCGAAAGTGCAGAGTCATTGGTTTTGGGTACGGCCCGGAAAAATGAACATTTTAAAAACACACCAGGGTATCAATGGCGCGTGAAAATGGATACGATCACATTGATACACCTCATCTAGCAATACTGCGCCCGCATTTTATATGTAAGAATAAACAATAACGCATAGGAGAAGTGAGTAATGCGTCGAAGAAAAGAAAAAACGTGTCCAGCCATAGTCTACATATGAATCTGAGTTGAAATGATATTGCGACGATCACTCCATTGTACTTCTCCCACCCAACCCACACTACCTCCGCCTCTCTCTCTCTGGCCGCGCCCTCTGATACTTATTTATTCTTAGAAAGATAAGATATGCTAAATAGTCCAAATTACTGAATACATGGAGGGAGTCAAATATAGGAAATGATATGAAAAATGTCAGAAAAAGTAAACGCAAATATCTGAATGTAGACAGAATAAACTGTCTATATTCAATCGGACTGAAAATATCACACTCCATAAAGGTGTACGTTGGAATATTTGATGTCAATAGTTTTGCAACAAGCGTTGCAATGGCATGTTTGTTTAATTTTATGACAAGTTCTATATATATAAATTTAATATATTCTTGGAGAGAAGCTTATTTGCACTAATGATTTTAAACTGAATTACCTGATATTTGAAAACGCAAAGTATTATGACACGTGGAATGAACCTACATTGACTTTAGTGCTGTATCTCATCATTTCACATAGCCGCATCCTTTGCTTGAAAAAATATGTAGTTCTCGTTCACCTTATTTCAGCGTTAACTCTTCAGGTCTAATGGTAATTTATGTTCCATCTTTAAAAGTAGAGACAGGTACACCAAGAGCTTTTGAGTATAATAGTTAAATTCATACAGAGAAGCCTGGAGGCCTTATAAATAGTAAACAAATTTTGACTCCTGTAATAATCCAATGTACGTGCTTCATATTCTTGTCTTTGTCTCTGTAATAATCCAATGTACATGCATCATATTCTTGTCTTTGTCTCTGTAATAATCCAATGTACTTGCTTCATATTCTTGTCTTTGTCTCTGTAATAATCCAATGTACGTGCTTCATATTCTTGTCTTTGTCTCTGTAACAATCCAATGTACATGCTTCATATTCTTGTCTTTGTCTCTGTAACAATCCAATCTACATGCTTCATATTCTTGTCTTTGTCTCTGTAATAATCCAATGTACATGCTTCATATTCTGGTCTTTCTCTCTGTAATAATACAATGTACGTGCTTCATATTCTTGTCTTTGTCTCTGTAACAATCCAATGTGCATGCTTCATATTCTAGTCTTTGTCTCTGTAATAATCCAATGTACATGCTTTATATTCTTGTCTTTGTCTCGGTTCTCTAGTATCTTTGATTCTTTATCTTCAAGTCTCAACACAACCATAAAGTGTACTTGCTTACTGAAAATAACGATTTCCAGAAGTAGCAGTTTTGCAAAATTATTAAAAAGGTATTTTTGACGCTTACCATATTTAGTACAGCCAGATAGAGTGATTTCTCACTGTAACGCTGTTAAAAATAGCCATAATTGTGCACCGTGTTTTATGTGAGATCGTCTTACACTGGGATACATTATGCATAGTACCTCTATTGCATACGTTAATGTGATCCATGACTATACCTGCCTTTTAAAAGGGACCGCGTTATACAGAGGTGCATTATAGTGAGGGGTCACTTTATTCGGTTTCAAGAGCTATGTACTCCGAATTTGGCATAACATACATGAATTACAGTCAATGGTATCCAGTCCCAGCCATCACCGTTAAAGCACGTTTTATTTGCCATTATCTGGGTATGGACAGTCTGGATTCCTATAGTGTTTAACCACACTGAGATCCTTTCTGGGACTAAAAAGATCAGAAATAATTTTGAAGCATTTTTAACAGATTGACAGTTATGTTTGGTTTTGAGGCTCTGACACCCCCCCCCCCCCCCATGAACCTTTTTACGTTTCCTCTTTGATGTAGAGGCCCATCAGAATTCTGTATATTGTCCCATATGACACCCCCCCGCAATTTATTCTCCCCAGATAAAATACTTAACATTTCAAGTTCGATGATCATGCATAGCAAGACATGCCGCCTCACCAAACATATATTGTAATTCCTACACTTTATACTGGCAGTGGTAGAGTTACATGCTTTTGGATCTTTTGTTTATATATTTTATTACTCAGTTTCCATAATGCAATGGATGGTTCAGTTTGTTCAGGTGATACTACTAGTTGACTTTATTGTATCTCCCCTTTTTAAAACAAATGATAACATTTTTCCGCTCCCATGCATTACTTACGCTTTTTTTTCCATCTGCGTTATTATTTTTTTAATTACTTTGCTTATAAAAAAAGTGCAAAAACGAAAAAGTACAGGAAGCTTTACTAACATTGTTTCACTTACCGGTATATATTGCAATCAGACTTGAAATTTGTTTCTTTTGCAAAAAACATCAAATTGTTATGTGCCAGCACAGGAATTTTTCGAACGACCATCCCAACCGTTCTCAAACTGTTTTAGAAAACAATGAAATATGAAGGTGTAAACGACCATAATTGTAAAAGCGTATTCATTTGAAGGTTCCGTGTGTTACTTACTTCAATTGTACTAGTGTTTGTAGCTTTAAAAAAAAAATCTTAGACGGTTAGTGCCTTTTCCCACCGGTTTCTGTGTACACTTTCTTTTCCCAGTGATATTTCTCATCTAAAGCATATTTACAAATGAACCAATTTAAAAATGGAAATGTTTATTTTTAGGCGCGACAGATCATTGTCTGTAACATTTAAGAAACTGTAATATTAAAAACAAGTCATATAAGTTTCACAAAATTTTACATATTTGCTTAGAAATGATTGATTTGCTTAGAAATGATTGATTTGTTTAGAAATGATTGATATTACAAATGGCAAAGTTTGATTCATGCAGCTTGTTTAGTTTTATATCAATACGCAGTGTTTAGGAACTTTTGGATAAACCCTCGTACATACACAGATACATATTACATGCATACGCACGTACGTACTTACTAATGGACAGATGCTATAGAAACAGATAATTTGCAGAAATTAACTAAAATATCATTGTACAAAACTCCAGTGTTGATTTGTAAAACGTTTGACTTAATCTTAATATCTTCAGAGTAAAATTGAGCGAAGTTCAGCAAAATTAAGAACAATATTAAAGCAAAAATAAATTTCTCTGTTTTCGCGACATTCACAGCTGATGCATGTTTTGACCATGGCCTTGAGGAGAATGTTCAATTTGCATCTTTTAGGGTACCGTTGAATAATTTTGTGTTTTCTTCTTGGCTTAAATATGGCGGTGCTCAAACATGTTCATCACCATCTTACATATGGAACTTACATGCGTTTCCATTTTTACTGTAATGCATATTAAATGCACCGTGTGGTTTAAATGTTACATGAGAATGAGAGATAATATGTTTAACCATACAGTTCTTGATATAGAATGTTCTTCTTGTGCAAGGTTATTATTTCGTCTTGAAGACGTTTCATTCGATAACTTAAGGAAAGGCAGTCCAACAGGATTACAGGTTCCAAGGTGAGGCCATGAATAATATCAAAAGAAAAAAAGCCGTTATAATTCACCCCCCCCCTCCCCTCCAAATGAGACTGAAGTCTGTATGAGAAAAATGCAATAAAGAAATCATTGGAAGTAACCTTGCTACTAACATTTCGAGTAGCATCAGCTAATTTTATTTAGCCATCGCACTGACGTCAGTAAATTGACCATACATTTAAATATTTAGATAGCAATATGCTCTCTTATATATCACGTGACAATTTACCGTGTATACGTTATTATATATTTAAAAACACCGAAGTTGTAACGCACACATATGAATGAACCATGATGATGCTATATGTCAGGGTAGAAGTTGTAACGCACACATATGAATGAACCGTGATGATGCTATATGTCAGAGTAGAAGTTGTAACGCACACATATGAATGAACCATGATGATGCTATATGTCAGAGTAGAAGTTGTAACGCACACATATGAATGAACCGTGATGATGTTATATGTCAGGGTGGAAGTTATAACGCACACATATGAATGAACCATGATGATGTTATATGTCAGAGTAGAAGTTGTAACGCACACATATGAATGAACCATGATGATGCTATATGTCAGGGTAGAAGTTGTAACGCACACATATGAATGAACCATGATGATGCTATATGTCAGGGTAGAAGATTATTCCAGTGATAGTATATACCATCAATCATTGTGACAAAGTACTGAGAGTATCAAAAGAGGAAAATTGATTTATGTCATTAGTCTCCTGAATAATATATTAGTCAGTTTTATTTTTCAATAGCAAACGCAGAAAGAGTGGCGCTGCTCGCGAGGCTCTTACCCTTTTATAAATAAAGCGATTTAATGTATGCTTTGAAAAATGTTCGTCAAGCGGACGTTTGTAGTGAAATCGGAACAGTGTTGATCGTTGAAATTAAGCCGAAGAGATCCCATCAATTAGATTGATTTCGAGTTCTACTCTTTAGCAAAGCAATACTACGCAACTAGATAAATAAAAGTCAAATAGTTTTGAACAAACGAAAAATGTTTCTTTACGTTCGAAAAATGGACAAAAATAGAAAAATTAAGCTGTGTACTGTGGAATGTTGTACAGTTTCCCTTGCTAAGGCTAAGAACGCTCACGTGCCACATTGCGACACTTCTTGTTAGTGTCACGCTGAAAGTCAGTTAGTGACGTGTTTCGTAAGCTCAAGGGCAGCCAGGGGAGTCTCAGTAAAGGCTCTCAACATTACCACTTATAATGATATAACTTTTAGGAAAATGTGTGTTGTGTTTATTTTTGTTAGTGTGTGTGTGGTGAGAGAGAGACAGACAGACAGACAGAGACAGCGACAGGGAGACAGAGACAAAGGAGGAAGAGGAGAGGTGCCTTTGAAGTTGCCGGATTAACACAATAAAATCAAATATCAATGGAGGGTGTGGGGGCACTCGTCATGTAACTGGTGACAGAGATGTTCCAACAGTCGTGGTTAGGGGTTCAAGGGCTGCCTGAAATGTGGTTCTATTTTTTCAACCAAAATCCAGGATATGGATTTCTTTTTCAGGGTCTACAACAAGGTAAAAATAATCCTGGCCAACACTGGAATGTCTATTTACCAGGTAGAGGCCAGAGATCCAACTGATGTAATAAAATGAGATAAGAGACTTAGGATAAAAACCTAAATTAGCCATGATTAACATTCCCAGATACTCTGGTCAGCCCAGCTGACACCTTACTGACGCGGGGTATTCAGTCTCAAAGGGTCTATCTAAAAGGGATTGTTAAAACCCTTCTGGAACGGGGTAGTGGTCCAAAACCTTCAGCATCGCCCCTTCCCCAATTCCATTACCATTTTTCAACCGTGAGTGCTCCACCCCACCCCCCACCCCCCACCCACTTGCACCGGAACATCAGTTGTGCGTACGTTAACTCGTATTGTGTCGAAAACGACTATAAACTTTACGTACTGATTGTGAATCTATCACACCTATAAAACAACAGCTGAAGTATATAAAGTTATTCTCGTGCTTCAAAAGTTTTTCCAACTGTTTCAATGTAATGAAATCAGGTGTTTATTGGAATGATTGGAATAAATGACATCACGTCGCTACCTCAGTGGACGGCAAAATATATGGAAACTGTGAAGGGCAGTTATAAATTAAGCTCAGTAATTCAAAAACTGAGCAAATGTTCACATATATTTTATTATGTTATCAAATAAGAATGTTTTAGCATTATTACAATCCAGAAAATTTCATTCGCTTTGATAAATGTACGCAGTACTTCTTGACCACATTTAGTTTATGTAATCATTGCCACCTAGTGACTGATCCGAATAACGAGCCACGTGACCATTTTAACGTAGTGCATGTAAAGTCTCGTGTTCACATCGGCATCTTACTAGACTATACATGAGTTACTAGACTATACATGAGTTACTAGACTATACATGAGTTACTAGACTATACATGAGTTACTAGACTATACATATCTCACAGTTGTCCATATTCAGACTAAATTTAGTTTCTTACTGTATGAATTCCACCCGACCTTCCCTCACGAGCGAACGATTTAGCTTTGTACGATTTACCTACATCGCGATGGTGATCACCAGAGAGAGAGAGAGAGAGAGAGAGAGGTGGGGGGTGAGAGACGATCTTACAAATAACAATGTATGAATTTCTGGTCTTTCTTGACCTTGTCCATATTCCAAATCGTTCTGACCATTTTGTCAGTCCTTTGTAAACAGTCATTGAGTCTTTTGTAAACATTTGGATTTGGGGATTTTTTGCTAAAAAAATATATTTGACACGATGGTCAACCATGATTCTAATATCCATTGTTTTCAGAGAGAGAGAGAGAGAGAGAGAGAGAGAGAGAGAGAGAGAGAGAGAGAGAGAGAGAGAGAGAGAGAGAGAGGGTTTGGGGGTTGGGCAAATCCCAAAATGTCTAGGGACAATGATTGTTTTATCCAGATCAGTTCCGTAAGCTCCTGGTCTCATTTTATTTAAATTTCTCAACAATTTTCATCATTTTGTGATTTTGCATCATCTCGCTTATGATATTTCTAACAATATTGGGAATTTTGAGAGAGGTGGATATAATTTAAGGGTTGAAAAATAACTTAATAATTTTTAAACTGCAAACCTGAGAGTCTTTTTATTTTTGAAATACAAGTTGAGGAAAATTCTTCAACTCTGAGGAAATCATAACATTTTCCTCAGAAATAAAACAAGACTATTTTCAGAAAATCATATATTATGATTGTATTTCAATCTTTAAATTTAAGTGAAAAGCTCATAATTCCAAACCAAGCAAAATAAGTGAGACAATCTGAAGAAGAATGTTTGAGATATTTGATGAAACCGAAGCCTGCGTTAGCCACAGAAAAAATACTCTCATCTCCATAATCATGATTCCTTGAAAGGTTGAGGCTCACAATGGAAAATTAAAACAGTAATTTCTTTTACTCTCTGAATTTATCAAACAAATGTCTACTTTTTCATTTTATTCACTGAATTAATCGATTACGTATTAGTTAGACGATATGGTTGAGTGGGATACCAGAAATATCGTCGGGTGGGGCAACGGAAGGTGTATTGGTAGAAATATCGAGAGCGCTTTAGAACCCGAGTTTTCTCTGCCAATACTCTTTGAGTTTTCATTATAACTGGTATCACAGAAGAAATTATTGCCTAACTAACTAATTGTATGACCTCAGCTATCTTTCCTACTTTTATTCGATCAGCTCTATTTTTTCATCCATGCCACATATGTTTCCCGTTTGCTTCTCTTTTCCGGCATCCCGGTTTCTTATTTTGTTTCATGCTGTATCATGTATCAGTATAGCTGTAGCCAATTCTTTTCAACTGCTGATATGATCCTAATCGTGTCGATCTCTTCCAAATCAATGGAATCATTGTTATTTTGTACATGTACATTGGACAAAGCTGTGACAAATATGCATCATGTTGTCACACGTTTTTAACCATTTGAAGGGAAGATGTGAAGTGAGGACCTTATCCGTAGCTAAGGATCTTATATGGAAATGCAAGTAACTAATGAAGATGTTGTAGACAATTTGACGTGTGCATTTGACAAAGCTGTGGCTGTTCTACATCATTTTGTCACGCGTTTTGAATCATTTGAAGGCAAGGTGTGAAGTGTGGTCCTTATATATAGCTAAGAATCTTAAATGGAAATACAAGCTGTAACTAAGGAAGATTTTTTTTTTCTTTATAACTTTCAGCTGCTGAAGGAAAACTGCCATAATTTCATCTGCTGAAGGAAAACTGAATTCAAAGTGCAAACGTTTCTAACTGTCCAATCTAAATTTACATTGAAATTACTTTATTTTCTGGGCATATTCATGTTGTGCTAGAATGAATTAGTTTTTGCGGAATTTATACCTGCAAAGTATTGCCAAAATAAACTGAATACGGACGCTTTGGTTCGATTTGGTGGGGTTTAACGCCATTTTTCAGCATACGATACGCTATACTTGGCGGTCAGTATATTTGGTGGCGGAAGAACCCGGGAAGACCCCAGAAAGAACCACTGACCCACGGGAAGCTACTGGCAAGCTTTCTCACATACCCACGTTTGGTCGAGCCAAGACTTGAACCCACTCGGACAGAGGTGAGATTTGAATGATCTTTCAAGGCGAGCGCCTTAGACCACTCGGTCAGCCGTGCCCCCTGATTACGGACGACTATACTACACGATACCATATCATACCATATCGTACCATACCATACTGTACCATACTATACTATACTGCACCATACTATACTATACTGTATTATCGAAACTGCTTGATGTTCCGAAGGGTCATTTGTCCGAAGGTTCATAAGTCCGAACTATTTTTGTACAAGAGCTCTATTTTCCGAACATTTCAGCCCAAAATTCCATTGTTCCGAAGGTTCACAAGTTCGAAGAATATAGGAGTCTGTAGTTCAAAAAGCTCGGGGATTCAGCGCCACCTGTCCTAGGATCCAGTATTTTTCAATACTCAGTTAATGATCTATACATACTATACTATACCATATTTCTAGTTTTCATCTGTGGAGTAATGGTTAAGAAGTCTAGTTTTTTTTGTGTTTATTTTCACGCGTTGATTAATTTTTCGGTTTTCCCAGTTCGATATTTTTTATTTTCTTTCATTGTTCATTTACAGGACGGCACGATAAGTACAATCAATTCACGATGTCGAACTTGTCATCTGATTCACTGAATCGATTTCTGAAATCTATGCTCTTTCTCTCTCTCTCTCTCTCTCTCTCTCTCTCTCTCTCTCTCTCTCTCTCTCTCTCTCTCTCTCTCTCTCTCTCATCTAGACCTATTCTGCCAGAAGCTGGAGACAGCGTCAGACGTCATTAATCAATATCGCTCTTGGTAACACCCATCTGTGAAATACCAGCTAAACCTACAGCATGGCTTAGAATTTAGAATGCTGGAAATGTCTATTGAGAAAGCCAATACAATAAGGGAATACATTCAAATTGTCTGATTTATCTATCAGGGAAAGGTTCAAGCAACTTTCCTTTGAATGTTTGCATAAGAATCGCCTTCTAAAGCTCACAAATTGTATGTCCTGTATAATAAAAATCGGTCTGGAAACTCAAATTGTGGTATTGTATGAGTTATTAATGGTCCATGTGCTAAGTGGATTTCACAGTTCGTTCTAGTTGTTCGATACACTGCGATATATTGACACTCACGCTCTTGCGAAAACACATACATACGATCATCAAAGTTATGCGTTGTAAGAAGTATTGACCATGCAAATATTTATATGTAGAATGACCTCAAATATGTTCGGGGAAAGTCTTTCAGGACATGTATTGTTATGTTTTCCTATTTAATGTTTCATTATCAATAAAGACTACTAGTTTTTGTGTGTGCCGTCTTGTCTCCTCCTTCGAGTAACTTTTGAGGCTATGATCTTGTACAATGTATGGTAGCAATTTAATTGATGAATTAAAAAGGTTTAACCAATCAGATTTTCTTCAATTTTTGTCTGGAGAGACACAAATTAAGGTACATAAACCTCCATATATGTGTAGGTGTGGGAAAATTCGTAAATCAGAGGAGGGATAGGGCAAAAATACCGAATTTCGGCTATTTTTTAAGCATTGTTGCTGGTTCACCAGCTTTATTTAAATGGGTGGAGAATTAGTCTGACTTAAAAAAACAACCGATAAATGTTTATTTTCAATATCAAAAGATGACGATGTCACAGTTTTTAGCAGTTGTCACCACAAAGATAAAACTTTGAGCAGACCACATTCGTGCCAAAATTGAAATTTTGTGAAAACTGTTGAGTGTAGCCTAAACAACGTCACAGGTAGAGACAATTACTGCTTTTACAGGTGAAGAGCTTATAAATATGACAACATGTGCATCGGTAAAATCGTCGGTTGCAAAGAAGAAATCCAGAAAGTATCCCTTACAAAAGTACTAAGAAGCAAACTTCGGTAAATACCTAATTTACAACACATTTTACATTTAATAAAATCCGTTTCTCGCTTGCAGCTTTTCTTTAAATATATTTCACCATACCAGAACAAAAACTCATCGCAGCCCCGCACGAGTCTCCGAATGTGGCACTGGCTGGAAGGGTGCATTGCTTTTTCTTAAGATATATTAACCCAATATGGTAAAATATTACATGTAATCACATATTTGAGCGGTACATTTCTATTCAGCTTTCGTGAATAGTCTGTCTATTATTTAGTCACGTTCAACTAGACACTTACGTAACCCCAGAAGATCTACTCCAGGTGTAGATTGCTGGGAGTCGTGCAAGAGTCTCGTTGACTAGGATTATCCATCACAAAGTATATATATATATATATATATATATATATATATATATATATATATATCTATATATCTATATATATATATATATATGTTAAGTTGTTTTAACCATAATTGACATTAACTTCGAGGCTATTGAGTATAGTTTTTGTGGGTCAAATCTAGATAAGCATGTTATCGGTAGTTCTTTATAAATCCTCTTTCGATGGAATTGTTCGCAGCTGAAGTAATCTTTAATCTTTCAGCTGCGCAACAATTGAGAACTAACAGTATTCATTACTTTTCGGCAACGAACATTTGGCCTCTCGTGTTGTAGAATTGGATATTTTGATTACATTTTAGCTTCCAGAGAGAGAGAGAGAGAGAGAGAGAGAGAGAGAGAGAGAGAGAGAGAGAGAAGAGAGAGAGAGAGAGCGTCTGGCTATCATGGACCTTTCAGTTCCCTGTTTCAGATATTTTGTTCATGATCAAGATTTCTAAAATAGAAAACCAGTCAAGGAAGTCGAAAGTACACTCACGCCATCTAGCGAGAGACAGTAATGACGGGTGATCCTGTGTAATTTTTATAATATGTCCTTTCTTATCTTGTCTTGATTCTAGTCAAAATAGTGGTCAACCTCTTTAATCATTCTCAAATACGTACCTTGTTGTCAATGTCTAAGGATGAGATGAGAAAGTTTAGAGAATGAAGTTTTCAGTATAAATGCAGATAAATGCGGGCAATGGCTAAATAAGCTTTTTTGCGATGCACTTGGCAATATTAGTTGAAATCATCTGCACCTGCATTTGCTATTCCCGTTTTTTAATTTTGTTTGATAACATATGTTTTAAGGATTGTACATGTGTTACCTCTATCTTGTATTTTCTTTACCTTTTACAGAATTTTAACATCTTTATCTGTTATATTTTATCATGTTGTACTTCATGTTTATTTTTTTTTTAATGGGTTTATTTTTCTAAAGTTGTTGTACAATTCTTTATATTTACATTTTTCAGACTGTCTCCATACAGACACTATTGTGCTGAGATGCCGCGAAACGCAACTACGTACATACATACATACATACATACATACATACATACATACATACATACATACATACATACATACATACATACATACATACATACATACATACATACATTTTTGATTTACACTCCTTGTTTCTCCTACAAAGCATATGTTATACAGACGTATAACTTTCCTGCCAGCATTCTTATCGTTGTTGGTATCTTAACAAATAGGTTTTCAATTTGTCTCCGTTCTCTAAAACTAATGAAATTTTACCGTCGTCTTCGTAATTTTTTTATCACATGATAAATTCTCGAGTTTCCATTGGCTAACTACACGGATTTATTTTAGGACAATACTCTTTTCCACTTGACTCCTGGATAATATAACTGGCTGCCGTCATTATACCCATTCCAGTGGGCACTTATACTACGCGTTGACGTCATATAACGTCAAACTATGTCATGTGCAAAAACGAAATGTATTATTGCCTTCTACCTTGTGAACTGTTTTTCAACAGAGTTGTCTGGTGCGGTAAAGTGCTCCTGCAATCGGCTGGGACGCGATACCTACCAGACATCACTATAGTTGAACAGTTCCCTCGATAGAAGGTAATACTAGAATATCAGTGCATGGCCTTGACCGATTAAACATGATAAGTGCATGCATTTAAAGGACTTATATTCACATCTTTAAATATAGGTCACAGTTACCTAACTTTCTTGCTCTGTGAACTATTTTAGCTTTATGTATAAAATGCAGCGGTAAGGCCGACGAGACATCACTCCAAGGAATTCTTGTTATACATTGTCAAGGCAGGATTGAATTATGCACTGTGTATTGTACCGGTTGCTATACTCTTTCAAAATATCTGTACTCATTCAGAGTCAATCGAAATTGCTGTAATGCAAGAAAAGGAGTGTACAAGCTGCTTTGATAAATTAATTTATCGAACAGTGGCAATAACCTACGTATTTGTGCAATTATTTCATGAGTGCACTTCAGATATATTTTGATAAATTGCGAACTAAATGTTTGAATTACCAGGCATGTGAACAATTAGTAACGCTGAATTTCATTTTGATAACACGAATTCTCTAATTACGATGATTGAGAAATTGGTCCATATACTTAACCAACTAACAATCCTATGATATACCAGCTCTCATTTTCCGATTCGAATAGTCCAATAATGATAATAAAACATTATTATTATTATTATTATTATTATTATTATTATTATTATTATTATTATTATATCAGCTTACTAAGGAAGTTACGCCAATTTGATTTGTTTGTTTTTTTCAAAAGAAGAATTTTGGTGTATTATGTATGTGAAAAATATGTCGAGCATTTTCATACGCAGTTCTCTAGTTTCACACCTTCAAATAATTTTTTTTATTGTTTGTCAATTTATGAATTCAGAAACATAGTGCACTTTGTTAGTAACATGTATGACCCTTAGGTATTTTGTGCGACTTTTTTCTCGCAATACTAGACAGTGTGGTTACATAACTATAACAATGCTATTCAAAATCAACCTTGAACAGTCTGTAAACGGCAGATAATAACCATTTTAAAAGAGCGTATTACATATTATTTCGTTCAGGCAGGTCGAAATGTGCAGTAAATTATAGCATATACATTTAAGTAATGTATTTTACCTTTGACCCTGCGCTTTGTTTCCACCAGGGTTAGTCAAGTTCTAAAGGCTTTCTTTTGTCGAAGAAGTGTTGCAATTTAAAACGGTTTTGAATTCCACAATTTTCTTTGCTTCAAAAGCAAATTAAAACATAATACAGCATTTTATATAGCCAGGTGTCCGGTAACTGCGGCAGACTCTAGCGTATAGAATAAGAAACTTTGGGACTTCAGATTTTTGCATCAAAGGTAATGTGTTTTAACAACTAATTTATCATTTGTGCATGTGCTAGATCTGCTAGCTTAAGCAATACATTTTCTATTTTATCCGTTATATTTGGTAAATTATTTCGATCACAGGGTTAAATCAATTAAACAAAAACCTTTATGCAAGTGTTTAGCAGATTTCAACTTGTGGTGTCAGTGGTTCTATCAAGGCTGAGGAAGTAACCCATTGTTCATTTACACGACGTGGTGACGTCAGTTGTTACGCTATAAGATCTTATCAATCAGAACGTCCTCGGCCTTTTCCATCGCATGCTAGAAAAAATCTCTGATATAAATAATGACCGTTTTGAACTGCCCTCAAGTCCGTGGTTGTTCTTACGTTATAATAACTTCATTGACATCACAATGACTAGATTCCTTGTCATCACAAACAACAACGTAAGCAATAATTTCAGCTATTGAAACCCAATGATTTCTTCAATTTGATTTAATTACAAAGTTGCAGGAATAATATTTAAAATTAAAAGTACTGGTATTTCATTCATTGTTGAAAGATGTCGCGTGTTATTTTTAACACCGATCATTTTATAAGAATCTTTTCTTCGCACATTGAGCCGGAAGTTCGTCCACCAAAAACTTACGAATTTGGGAAGTATCACTACGATTACCACTTTCAACTGGGCTTGTTCATTCGCCTCTGGTATTGTGGAACCACATATGTTGCAACAGAAAGCCGACAGTGTTCCGATTGTGACTTTGCCTCCTTCCGTTGCCGTATTGTGTGCCATGTGAACAAAAGTGGTTCTGAATATAATTCTCAATGTTACATGTGAGGTTTCTTTCTCTACTTGACGGAAAAGGCCGAGGATGTTCCGATTTAATCTCTTTCAGATAGTCGAAGTTATTCGACTCGCATCGGAAAGACACGAATATGTTCTGAATGGATGCGTTTTACGTTTCAGTCATAAGGTCCTCGGCCTTATCCGTCGCATGGTAGTAAAAGACCTTGGCATATGCCTCACAGCTGGTTATCTCCCTTGGTTAGGATAACGCCACCTCCACAACTAGAGCTGAAATGAATACCAAATTTTCCTATCCAAATATTCGTTGAATGTATTCGGAGATAATTCAAATATTTGCTGGTGTTAATACAGATATAAATTCTTTTACTTTGTCAACTTATGTATTTATTGACCAACACCACGACCAAGTTGCATTGAGAACACTGTAAACTCCGTCATTTAAATCTAATTAAATGACATTTGTTAGGTCCTGAGTAAAATTTCGGGGGATTCAAACTAAAAATAAAATGAATATAGAGGTTATTTTACCCTGTTCATCTTCAAACGCAGAATGACAAAAAGGTACCGTGAATGCTTTAAGACGGATTAATACGTAAAGCAGGGTAATAGCTATCGAAATCTGTTAGATGATTTAATTACAGTAAAAATCACACGTACATGTGATCAATTTAATGTAATTAAATTTGGAATCCTGGATAGCAGGCCTCCAGAACTGGTCATACATGCCAGACATGTCCGACAGAACTGATTTTTTCACCGAAAACAAAAATCCCCGATTCGGACATTGCTAAGAAACTCATATTCAGATTTGACTAATAATTGTTTTAATTCAAACTCGGATACTGGTATTAATCTTAGGTTTTACGTAAGATGTACCCTGGGTGTGAAACCTTGAGGCTTGACACTGATATTGACGTTAGTTTATACATAAGATGTACCCTAGGTGTGAAACCTTGAGGCTTGACACTGATATTGACGTTAGTTTATAGATAAGATGTACCCTAGGTGTGAAACCTTGAGGCTTGACACTGATATTGACGTTAGTTTATAGATAAGATGTACCCTAGGTGTGAAACCTTGAGGCTTGACACTGATATTGACGTTAGTTTATAGATAAGATGTACCCTAGGTGTGAAACCTTGAGGCTTGACACTGATATTGACGTTAGTTTATACATAAGATGTACCCTAGGTGTGAAACCTTGAGGCGTGACACTGATATTGACGTTAGTTTATAGATAAGATGTACCCTAGGTGTGAAACCTTGAGGCTTGACACTGATATTGACGTTAGTTTATACATAAGATACCGTCAATACTCGCGTATAAGTAGACTCCGAATGCAAACAACATGGACCCTGATCTGCCGTCGCATAATGCGCCGGTAGATCAGGGTCTATGTTGTTTGTTCTAGTGATTAGTCCTTACAAACTGCATAGACCCAGATCTGCCGGCGCATTATGCGACGGCAGATCTGGGTCTATGCAGTTGATATTTGATAATACGCGAGTATATACGGTATACACTTCAGCAGGTGTGGAATTGCCTTGAGGCTTCAGTAAATGGTACAGTATAACCTAATTCGTTTCCTGCCTCAGCCAAGTTTGAGTGTAGACCATTCGATTCCACGGCTAAAGAGAGCCTCAAAAAAAAAAAAAAAAAAAAAAAAACAGGTTCATTTTTATTAAGGCAAATTACTAAATATGCTGAGAAGTTGATATCTTTTGCTTTAGACTAATGTACAGCAAAAACAGGAGTACCAAGTTTGAATCTAACAACAAACAAAGCAACCCCAACAACTTAAACGGTTGTATTCTAATGTCTAGCTGGACTAGATCTAGCCTACCACAGCTCTGAGTGACATGTAGCTGACGTATCGATTTGTAGCAACATTTTAATAAACAAATAAGGATTGTGCAAGTTTTTAAACATATTGGTTATTCACCAGATATATAATGACATAAAACTGTAATAAAAGACAAATTATAGGTATATATTGGATTTAATTTCCGAGGTAAGATAAAAAGGGGTGGTGCTGAGGGTATGTGGGATTGCCCACAACTGCCTCTGACGGAATAAAAGTCCGAGAACAATCCATAAATTCCGAACCTTTTCTTGACTGATATGTAAAGGCTTTGGCAACTTTGGTATCACCCATGTGATATACAATGTTCTTTATCAACTTGCTTTATTACACTGTATCTTTCCAAGAGGGTCGGAATGATACAGAATAGAAATGGCGATGCTGTGAACGATGTGACTATTAAAAATTGTGCTATTTTAATTACCTTCTGCATTCAGGTGGTTTAAGCGGTTTGAAATTCTTGCAAACAAATTGAACGTTCCATAGTTTGTATTTACCTTGTTTCTTTCTTTTACAAAATGCTACTAAACTCGTTAGATAAACAAATGAATATTCGAATACCAATTTTCTATTCGAATGTTCGGTTATTTGTTTCAGCTCCAGCCAGAACGATGCAAATTTGTTGGTAAATTGCCACCGGGTGAAAAGAGCACGCTTTGATTACCACACCACACTTAATTTATAATGCATCTGCTGCGATCATTTCTCTACAGTGGCTTTAGTGTAGAATGGGAAAATATTGCTGAATATGTTGGAGCAAAAAGTAATGAATTCTTTGCTCGCAGTGATAGAGCAGAAGGCTGATATGTTGCAAGGAAGTACGCGGCAGGAGTCACCATTCACAGTCTGGTTCTTTTACTCTTGTTTTATGATTGGATTTCAATCTGTCATAAGATAAGTTGGGATCCAGCCAACGACCTTCTGTACTAATGCGAGGAGACTATGTACTAAGATTTAGATGACCCAGGGGTCAAAACAGCTTTATGGCTGCTATATGTTCTGAAAGAGTTTGAGCTGTGAGAAGCGTAGGTGTAAAACATGTGTGTAAACATTATGACGTCACAAATGACAACATTTAAAAAAAAAAAAACATTTTCTGCATGCAGCCAATCTGAGCAACGGTTACATAGATACATAATGGATATAATGGGTCTGCCCTGTTGTTCGTATACTACTGCATGAAAGTAGTCCGGGTCACCCGCTGTGCTTCGGCTTTCATAGCTATGCAATGTATAGCCCAACCATACCCGGGGAAAAGAAAACCCAACTGAAACGAAAACGAAGAGCCAACATTTTTGTAACTGATAATTAAGGTTAATTAAGTTAATAAAAAAACAATGCATACGAATTCACACCTTTAAGGTAAAGAAAAGTAAAACTGATGTCAGTCAGGAAGAATATTGCAAGCACAATTTAGTTCCATGCAAAAACAAGCGTCTTTTTAACGGCATGTTCTTTATGACGTCATAATCTCGATCTGGTCAACTGTTTCTAAATGAATGAGATCAAAACGTATCCGCTGAGTGTAAAAAAAACCGCAACGGGGCGTAGGTTTTGCCTTTTTTCCTTCCTCCAGACAAATATCTGCAAATTCTTTATGTAGATATAGTCTGGGAAGGCCGAGACTAGCAGCAAAGCAGTAATTATCACCACACTTTTGTCACTTATCACTATCATCTCCCACCCCACCCACCCCTCATCTTTTACTACAATCGGTGAAAGTGGCCTAAAAAATCTTAATTCTACAAGAATTTGTAAGAATTATGTAAAATTCCTAACGTACAAATTTTGTTTAGTTGCTCTATTTTTGTACATTTACATTTAATTTAAATATACAAATTATAGACTTTCTAGATACGTTTTGCACAAATAAAACGTAATCATATGTCATTTACAAGTTATAGCCTGGCCTAACACTTTTTTTACAGAATGCAAAAATGTACATATGTTCAAAATCTCATTTTTCCTAAATGCCACTTTTTGATATCAGGCACATCCCGACCATGACAGTATAGCGAGTTGTGTAAATTATCGAATTACGATGGATATTTGAAAAGTTCTTAATATTTTGTAATAACGTTTTTGTTTCTTTGAACTTGTCAAGAAATTTAATGCCGATCGATAGACAAGATAACGTTCTATAAAATTATATGCAGCTGCACGTGCAGCAATCAGGACACCTGCAGATATATGCATGTGGCGTAACATAGCTAAATGACAGTGACGTAAAAATGTCGGAGAAGGAGTACAATTTTGCTACTGTAAAATAAGGCCGGGGTAATCTCCGTCTGATACTAAGGCCGACTTAGATGAAATTTACGGATGTAAGGGACCGACCATTTAATGTTCGGGGGTGGGGGGACCTGTGAAAAAAAAAATACATTCCGGCTTTCAAATAGCTTGAAAAAATATTCTTGCTCTGATTTATAGCACAGAAAACCCTATTATATCTAATATATTATTTGAAGAAAAAAAAAAGAAATTATCCTGTGGTAAATGAACATAATTATCCCCCCCCCCCCATTTGCATTTGATGGTCGGTCCCTACTTCTCTACTTCTCTGTTATATCTTGCAATTTTGAATGGTTTCGTCGTTTTAAAAAAAGAACGCGAATCCATGGAAGATGACCCACGTTCTGGAAGACAACTTGTCTGCTATTGATGAGCGGGAAGTGGCTGCTGTGAATTGAGAAATTGATGAAGATGCCCGACGCACAGTGGAAAATATTGCTGTTATCACGCGCATTAATTCGTCAGCTGTTTTTAATACATTTAAGAATCATTTGTAGCTCAGAAAGGCTTGTGCAAGATGGGATTTGTCGACGGCTAATCCGAGATAGACTCGGGTTGAAATTGCCAAACAGATTCTCTCCAAATATGAAAATAGTGACCAGAGACGTTTGAACGAGATTGGCATATATACAGATTGGCACAGATACCGAAACATAGATTTATCTTTTTAAACCCGTATCAAGAGAAAATATACATCTGGATCGGAGAAAACGAGCCCACAAATCGCTCGACCAAGTCGGACTGACAAGAGAGTTTTATACGCATTATTTTTCGATGCAACAAGACCGGTCATCCAGATATATGTGCCTAACTCTGCTTGTGTCACTGGACATTTTTATGACTCCAAAGTGTTGCCAAAATCAACTATCAAATTGACAGAATAACAGAAAAAAACTTAGAGTGTTCAGACTCCAAATACGAAATTCGCTCTTGCCAATTCAAAATGGTGGACATCGCAATACCAGGACACATGGATGCTTCTCTTTATGGCTTTGGGTGAATTTCACATAAATGGCTTACAGTAGTAGCATAAAAATATTGTAACACGCACAGGGGTTCCTCTACCGAGCGAATCAAACACCTGCGTGAGGTTGGGCTGGAAGTCCCATGTTTTCCCTATTTCCAAGGACTTCCCGACAACATTCGTTGTCAACTGGAAGTTCTCGTAACGCGCCAAGACTAGAAACCATTTTTCTCTAATCAATAAGTAAATTACCACAATGTCACAACTATAACTTCACAATTGCATGGTTTTTCCTTGTTAGCATGCCATGTCATGAAGCACATAACACAATTCAAACACCCAATGCAGGGAACTATTTTCAGATTCCATCCCAAGCGTTTCGCACGTGTACTTCCGCCAACTGCTACAACGAAAGACATCTCCAAACAAAGCGATGACCTCTTCCCAATTATTCCATGGCACAAAACAGTAGTTCTTGTCACAAAATCTCCCACCGAAAGGCACAATCAATCAACATCTCTGAATTAAGATCGGAACTACTTGGCTCCATGGCCACTTATGCTAGTCTGTCCCCATCTTAAACTACGAAACCAATCCATGCCATTGCAAAGTCTCTTAACAACTGTAAGTATGACGTCTGTTCCTAGAAATTGGCTAATTACTCGGGCTGGGAAATATTTTCCCAACACCGACTTTCCATTATAAAACAACTAATCACTAAAATCTAACGAACCTATAAATGGAGACGTAAATACAAATCGAACATACCCACATTTATTACAGTATCATATCTGTAGCAATTTGATGACTACATATATATGTACACTTACTGGACACGAAGAGACAAATACACATATGTGATTTTGCAACATTAACATCTGGGTCAGGCCATACCCCTAGTGTCTTAGCTTGTAAATGCATGGATGTGCAATGGTCATGTCATAACTCTAGTTTGCCACTGTAAATCAGATACTTTCATTCAATTTTGGAGGAGAAGGACAGTAAAGAGAGAGAGTAAATAACTTGTACTTTAGATTGACCCCAAATCCATTCCAACACTGCGTATTCATTTCATATGCGTATATTCTTACATTGCTACCAATGTTTTGACAATGAGTTTATTTCGAAACAGAAATTCAAAAAGCCGAAAGTTATAGATTTAGGTCTGAGTATTTGATCAGTGTTTTATATAATAATTCTCAACTTTTTCATCGATGTGCATAAAATTCCATATGCCAGGCACCAAGCCTATAACTTAGTGATTTAGCAAAAATTATGATAAAACTTTATCTGACCTCAAAGTAAAGCATTTCACAACACTGCTGGGTTTTTCTTTGTTTGTTTGTATTTCTTTTTTTTTTTTTTTTTTTTTTTTTTTTTTTTTTTAAAGAGTGTAGTCGTCCATGTTAGCACGCTATCACGGTTAATGTCATTAGATAATAAACATTCTAATCTGTTACGTGTCAAGATCGGGATATACTTGAAATAAAAAAGTGACATTTAAGCAAAATGTCATTTTGTACATATATACTTTCTTATAGAAATAAATGTTTACCTAGGCTATAATTTGTACATGACATTTTATATAATTATGAACAAACTCTTGCTAGTCTCGTCAAGTTAAGTCATTCCTCTGTCGGCCATCGTACTTTACACATAGATGCATAAGCCCCACTCCCACACCCGCTCCATAACCAGTAGTTGATGGATGGATCTGATTTACAAAGCCGCTGTGCACATCTACAGACCACCAACGAACACATTCCAAAGTTTGAAGTCCCTATCTCAAGCGGTGTACGAGGAACTACACAACATTACTTGCACTGCACGCATGCACGTCTGCGTCCGGACGGGCAGAATACCATAATCCTCACTTTTCTTCGTAAAACGCGACCATACAAATTATGATGTGGGTATATTAACATAAATAATACAGAAGTCATGTGATCAACCGTAAAACAGTATTTCTGACGAAGGTCTTACAATTCACGTGCTTATTACCAGAAAACACGCATACATACATGCATACATACATACGCACACACACACATACATACATCCTAAAAGTTTTGTTTACTTCTTCATTTTTACATTTTTAGAAATTTACATTTAATTGGCACCATATAGCCCTTATTGGGCTGAGATGCTGTTAAACGCAAATACATGCATGCATGCATGCATACATACGTACATACATACATACGTACATACATACATACATACATACATACATACATACATACATACATACATACATACATACATACATACATACATCAGGGTTCAGGAAACAATTTCCCAAACACTCGTCCCTGAGACGAGTGAGTTGCAAGAGTTACTCGTCCCTCTCCTTATTATACTTAACACAGTGCACTTTTCAACTACACTGCTTACGCTTTTATTAAAGAACCACAGGTACCTGATGCAAGCTTGATACAAAATGGGTAAAAACCATGAAAATATTATGTTCTAATGCATGACTCCTTCGATAAACATATAATAAGAGACAATGTTTGTGACTCGAGAAATTGCAGTTGCACACAAAGCCCTTTCTTAGCGGTATTCGATTTACAGTGAAACCTTGCAGCAATCTAGATATCATCATTTTCCTTTTCAACGAGTTATCACACATCTTAACGAGTTAGACATAGGAGAAGTTAGGAGACAGATAATGTCAAACTTTTATAATTTTCGTCTGGTCAGATATTGTTACGTTTGCCCCTCTGATCACCAGTATTTTCAAGACTGTGCAGCATTTTAAATACATTCTCATGCCAAAGTAAAGACGTCAGCAAATATTTATATAAGCATGTAATTACTTTTCACAAGAAAACTGTCAGTAACTTGCATTTGAAAGAAGAATTCCAACTGTCTCAATTTCCACCAACTTTCGTACTAAATGATCCATTTTGGTCAAACCTCCAGTCTAGAGTGCTACAAACGGGCGCCATAAAAAAAGGAAGATTGCTGATTGGCCAAAAGAACTGGAACATTACTAGGTCATTACCCTAACTAGATTTCGACCAATCAGCTGTTGTCTCCAACTTATCTGTTTTATAAATAGATTGCAACAGCATGTTTCAAGACTGTGCAGCATTTTTAATACATTTACAGGCCAAAGTAAACACTTGGTAATAGGATGAACCACTTAAAATACTTATTTCGAATGTAAGTTGGCAATATGTTTGTTTTTATTGTGACAAGTAATTACATAATGTTATAAATTTGGGTATGTTCCATTTGTATTTACGTCTCCATTTATAGGTTCGTTAGATTTTAGTGATTAGTTGTTTGATTATGGGAAGTCGGTGTTGGGAAAATATTTCCCAGCCCGAGTAATTAGCCAATTTCTAGGAACAGACGTCATACTTACAGTTTTTAAGAGACTTTGTAATGGCATGGATTGGTTTCATAGTTTGAGATGGGATCAGACTAGCATAAGTGGGCATGGAGCCAAGTAGTTGCTATCTTAATTCAGAGGTGTTGATTGATTGTGCCTTTCGGTGGGAGATATTCGTGACAAGAACTACTGTTTTGTGCCATGGAATAATTGGGAAGAGGTCATCGCTTTGTTTGGAGATGCCTTTCATTGTAGCAGTTGGTGGAAGTGCACGTGCGAAACGTGGTTCAGACTGTTGTTTTTATTGACCCAGAGATGGAATCGAAAAATAGTTACCTGCATTGAGTGTTTGAATTGTGTTATGTACTTCATGCCACGGCATGCTAACAAGGAAAAGCCATGCAATTGTGAAGTTATAGTTGTGACATTGTGGTCATTCATTTAATGATTAGAGAAAAATTGTTTCTAGTCTTGGCGCGGTAGAGGAACCCCTGTGTGTGTTACAATACTTATACCAATATATGTTGGCATCTTCCCTGTGCGTGTTACAATACTTATACCGATACATGTTGGCATCTTCCCTGTGCGTGTTACAATACTTATACCAATATATGTTGGCATCTTCCCTGTGCGTGTTACAATACTTATACCAATATATGTTGGCATCTTCCCTGTGCGTGTTACAATACTTATACCAATATATGTTGGCATCTTCCCTGTGGCATGACAATGTATCAATAAAGCTTCAGTCTTGAATATACCGGTTACCTAGGGCAACTTTAACATTGGCAGACCAGATGAAAATCAACAAAATTACGACATTCGTTGTCTCTTAACCTCTCAGAGGTATGACTCATAAAGATGTGTGATAGCTCATTGAAAGGGAAACTTTCTCCACATCTAAATGATGCCTAAATTACTGAAAAGTATCACTGTACAATGCTAACACTATTAAGAAATTGAAGGCTGGGTGTGAAACTGCAACATAACATTTTCATAATATTTACCCATTTTAGTATCAAGCTTGCATCGGGTACCTGTGTAAAACAAAGCGAAGTCGTTCCTTTGCGACAAGCTCTAGACTGACAACAAGTAGGCAAATTAGGCGAAGGTTATTTATAATTGAAACACGCCAAATGTTAAGCGATGTTGAACTTCGGGGCAAGTTAAGGGTAGAAAATGCACTCAGATGTATTCTCAAGGTGCGAATCTGCATCTACTCGGACCAGGGACGACCACGCAGTAAAGTTATATTCAGCCCAGCCAATTTTTAGCCGGTCAGGACTAGAGGACGAGTTGTTTTCCTGAACCCTGATAGATACATACATACATACATACATACATACATACATACATACATACATACATACATACATACATACATACATACATACATACATACGAAAAAAAGTATTGGGAATTATTAGTCTAGCTGAGTTCATTAAAGTATTTAAAACATGTTTTCTCTATTGTCTAATTCTCGTCCCTCTAACAGGTGCTAGAAATATTTGCTTACGGCCCACCTCATACTTTAATACAAGGTGAAATTAAGGAACACTTTAAAAATAAGTACTGATAAATGTCACAGTTTTATTCAATTATTAGCATTACTGTAACCTTTAAAGAGCATGTAATTGACCGGAGAGGACCCAAGCGGAGAATGATATGTTTTTGTCAAAGTAATACTAGGTATATATTTCAAAGTGATGTAATGGAAAACTAGATTTGACTTGATTCAAATCGAGATCATATCTGAACACATAATGTTTACTGTCTCTCTATCATCCCAGGTGGCCACATATATCATATATGTATCGTTTTCTTCCAAATCTTAGTTGTCACCCGATGATTTGTTGCTTTTCTTCGAGATTATGAAATTTCCTTGTAATTGACTTATGCGGTAATCTTAGACTGAGTGCTGTTACGTGTAGGTTCTACCACTCAATACCGCCACTTGGGCTCATATATGGTGCAACCTCCCGTAACGAGTCAGCAGGGCACGCAGTAATTGTTATTGGTTGGTTGATTTTTAAGGGCATTTTCAGCACTTTATTTTGCTGTATCGTGCCGAAGAAATAGGAACTAAATGCCTTTCCCAAGGACTCGCCTCAGCAGCTGATCAGGGCTGGCCTGAACGGGAGTAAAACCCGCGACCCTTGGGTTACGAGTCTGATGTTCTACCAACTAAGTTAACGCGGCTCTCACAATCGCAGTAACAGTAGGGCCACGTTTGTTTTTTGTTTGTTTGTTTTTTCCTGGGGATGCAAACTGTAAGTTTTGACTTGATATTTCAAAGTTTCGACTGAGTTTCTCGAAATGTTTATTAAATATATCAAATTTTTAACTTTCTATTTCAAACATTCGAGTTAGTGCATGAATATTTCGACTACCCAGTGCGAGACAAAAGGTAGGAACAACGCGATATACTTATAATGTTTAGATCGAAAGTAGAAAATTACAGATACTCTCTCGAAATTTTCAGATTTAAAAAAAAAAAACTTTTCCTCTGTGCTCTTTCGTGGTCAGAGGAGGTATAATATACAAGACAATTGATGGGCGGAAGAAAGGAACTTTCTGGATGTGAGAGATGGTTCTTGATGGGGGCTTACAGTGAGGGTGGCAATACTGTTTGACTTCAGACACATTTGGCACTCTTTTCTTCACTTCGATAATAGTACGATTAGCACCATACAGAAAATAATAAACAGTTAGTACATTCGAGAGCCCATATGCTGTGTTTACGTGCTATTTAGTTTTTTATGTTCGTAACACGCAACAGATTTTCGTTGATCTTCTTTTAACAAATATTACTCTTAAACAACACCGAGAATACGGTCATGATCACTAGGTACTCCTTTTAAAAGATTACATTGTAACATAAAATATATCTAGAAACACTCCATTTGGGAACTACTTTCGGTTGTCATGGTAACCACTCTGAATATCTTGGAAGATTTAGACTCGCCATATCTCGTTCTCGCAGACGCTTGGTCTAAGTGCTCGGTACAGACACTGGATGACTCCCTCGTCTGTCGCACTACTTCTCATGGCTACCTACATACTGATTGAAAACCGCATAGATGGTTCTGATTACTCTTTATTCATTAAAGTTTGTGTACATTTCAGATCGAAATGTTTTCATGGCAGCTATAGTGTATCGGTCAACAATACATCAAAGGTCCAGGAACGCTTGATTCGTGAGATATGTTGATTCTTGTACTCAAAAGGTGTGAGGCATAATACATAATGTTACTCTTTTTGCGTGAAAAGTTGTAGACATTTCCGATTAAAGCTGTTTGCACAACAGCATAGGGTTGTTCTGTTATTATATTTCCCATATATCTCTTAATGAGTCCAGGAGGTATGAGCAACTCGTATTTATAACGGTTTGCTAAAACGTTTCTGTTAGTACTGTCAATTGTCAAGCAGGGTTGCCAACTTACTTTGTGGCACATTAGTTGTATCCAAGGACAACTTACTTTGTGGCACATTAGTTGTATCCAAGGACAACTTACTTTGTGGCACATTAGTTGTATCCAAGGACAACTTACTTTGTGGTACATTAGTTGTATCCAAGGACAACTTACTTTGTGGTACATTAGTTGTATCCAAGGACAACTTACTTTGTGGCACATTAGTTGTATCCAAGGACAACTTACTTTGTGGCACATTAGTTGTATCCAAGGACAACTTACTTTGTGGTACATTAGTTGTATCCAAGGACAACTTACTTTGTGGTACATTAGTTGTATCCAAGGACAACTTACTTTGTGGTACATTAGTTGTATCCAAGGACAGCTTACGTTGTGGTACATTAGTTGTATCCAAGGACAACTTACTTTGTGGCACATTAGTTGTATCCATCCTTAAAAGATTAAATATGAGGTTGAATTGCCAAAGTTAAATTTAACCTTGAAAATTGACTGTACAATCCTTGGCACGAAACTTTTATAGCGAAGAGTTTGAAAAAAAAAATGAAAAAAAGAAAATGTATTATTCCAGACCGGTAAGTTGCGATAAGGCTCAATAGATTCTCCTAACCTTAACGTTAACTCCATGTATGGTGTGCATGCCACGAGAAAAAAAAACAACAACAGTATTTAGAGAATTTGGGGGTATTTTGCTTGTAATTTTCGGTCTGGTACTAAGATTTTTTTCATAAATTGTGTTGAACATATAAGTCTGGAACAGCGAGACAGACTACTTCTTTAAATATCTCTATCTTTATTTGTTCGTTTGTTTATCCTGGGCCCTGGCAACGTCCTTTTGAAAAACCGGACCTTGACTCGAAACATATTAAGATTGTAAGATATAGTTTTGAATATGCAACACGACAAAACTGTACTCGCACGTATGCACGGACAGTCGTGCTGTATTATACACGTGTAGCACGCTAATTAGTTTCCATGAGCGGAGATGAATTATTCTCATCGTGATTTATTAGTAATCGAAAGGGTGAACTATAGATCTTCTTTAAGGGAAAAAATATTTCTTATCAAAAACACTTGTTTTGAGATTGCCTGTACATTCAATACACATATAAGAATGACTTACAACTACTTATGTAGCCTACATTTTTGAAAGATCAAAACTTAACATTCCTTCACAATAGAGGATAATTCAATATCTTCAAATACCAAAGTATAGCACGATGCACGTATCGCATTGAAATCATAGATACTCAGCATAATTCATATTGAGTAGTTGATAATAATATTATATATTGTATATATCTGTGCATAACACTCTCTCAACTGAGACAGCATATACCCAGATCTGACATTGCATAATGCGCTGGTGTATCAGGGTCTACGCTGTTTTCTTATAATTTCTCGTAGAACGAACGGCGTAAACCATGATCGGCCAGCACATTGCGCGAAAACAGATCTGGGTCAAGGCGGTTTGCAGTTGGTGCGCGTTATACCATTGCAAAGTTATATATGTATTACAATGCAAGTATCTCGCTGAAATCTTAATACCCGGTATGATTTATTTCGAGTAGTTGATACTTTTATTTAGTATCGTTAGCGTCAAGACTCATTGAAAAGGAGCCCAGTTTTCAACAACAAATGTATGACTTATTAACTTTTCATTCTGCACTGATTTGCAGACAGTGTATGATTTATTGTACTGATTTTACTTAAATTGTTGATATGTCGATTTTAATCATACATTCAAATGAATACAGTTATGTAAGAAATGGTGTCTACCTACACAAATGAAATGTCGTTTATAACTATTACAGTATATGATTTACTACACCACTTTATCAGCATTAGTATACACTTAAATATAACAAATGTCAACTATTGCTTATCAAAATATGTGCGTTTTGGTATAAAGAATGACGTTTTATTGAATGTCAATTTATGCTTACGAGTGATTTTAGATATATACCGTCTATACTCGCGTATAATCGAATACCAACTGCAAACTGCATAGACACAGATCTGCTATTGCATAATGCGCCGGCAGATCTGGATCTATGCAGTTTGTAAGGACCAATCAGTAGAACAAACAACATAGACCCTGATCTGCCGGCGCATTATGCGACGGCAGATCAGAGTCTATGTTGTTTACATTTGGATGCAGATTATACGCGAGTATAGACGGTAACTTGCGGGGTTTTGTTTCAGATTACACCCATGCAAGTCGAAGCACCACATGTTATAAAAATTATAGCCTCTGGGGTTGGTACAACATAAAGGGAAATTCCAGCCTTCAGTATTTAATTCTAAGCCAATTTGTCAATTTTGAAAGGTTTTACTAATCAAGTAATCAAGATAGGAGCCGCAATTTAATTATCACAGGACCACGCTATATTTGCTTCATCCGGATGCTTAGAGAAAAACTGAATTAACTCCCCTTTCTTTTTCGGCGACGTTACATCTGTACAACTCGCTCTGATAATTCATTTATACCATTAATAATAGATCTATGTGAATTTCATTTCGGTTTATAAGAAAGTGTGAGCACACCTACGAGCTACAATATTTAATCGTATTTTTCAACCCTCGGCTAGTAGACAAAAGGATCGAGGAGACAACGTGTGAGTTTGTCTCGACATGCGCATTTCATAGCAATTGATCAGGTTTATTTTTTATGATTTTAGGCATTATGAATTAAATAATTAAAACTTGTGGACAAAAGCAGTTCATTCCTTATCCAGATTTGGTATTAATAACCGCGTATCCGTATCCGATAATTTAAAACTGATGCTACAGCAGTCTCATTTATTCCCAGATGCAATGCTCTCTCTCTCTCTCATATATATATATTTACACACACACACACACACACACACACACACACACACACACACACACACAGAGAGAGAAACGTACACATATAACAGTCAAGACGAGTTCAAAACATCGTGGCAATAACCTCAAGTGTCGGTTACACGCCAATGATAGCGCCCTCTACGACGGCGAACATGTCAGATTGCTCCTTAAGTGGATGACCCACGTTGCTCAGATTTTACAGATGTAATAAAGAAAATAAACAAACTGAGCTCTATCGATTGTGTATAGGTTAAACCTTAGCCCGGATTTTCACTTTAAGCCAGTCAGGTACCGAAGCAATTGAATAATATGCTTTCAATTGGCAAATTTTCAAATCAAAACCAATAAGTTTATATTTCATCGGTTTCATTATCCAATAACTTCATCCCTTTAAAAAAAATTAAAAAAATATTTTTTTACAAATTCAACAGTTTTTTATATTTTTTATAGGAAAACTGTTTTTCCTTCATATATAATCCTAATATTTTCAAAGAGACTACGAGCCTTTCATTGATCCTAATTTTCACACTGAATGATGGATCATTCACGACCCAAATCTAACAGCAAAAAGTTACTAATGGCAGGACATCAGACATAAATAATCTTATTTCATGTTTCATTTTCAAAGGCATGGAAATTCAGAATTTTATTTCGTCGTCGCTTGTTCAGACAAGAGAATGTACTATCTCTCATTTCAGGCAAATGCGACTTGTAACTTGACTACCTATACTTCATTCGTGTCAATAGACCGGTTTACAACCATAATTTAATTTCTAAATCTGCACCACACCTGTATATCCTTTTCTCAGAGAAAACACAAGCTGAAACTTGATGCGATTTGGTCATTGGATATTTTCTTATTTTGTAGGCAAATGTCTATCATCTCATGGCGTATGTGAAGACATTTCTATCTAACAATCTAATGTGCTGTATCCATGTGACAAACATTAATGTGCTGTATCCATGTGACAATCACTAATGTGTATTATCCACGTGACAAACACAAATGTGCTGTATCCATGTGACAAACACTAATGTGGTGTATCCACGTGACAATCACTAATCTGGTGTATCCATGTGACAATCACTAATGTGGTGTATCCATGTGACAAACACTAATGTGCTGTATCCATGTGACAATCACTAATGTGGTGTATCCATGTGACAAAAACTAATGTGGTCTATCTATGTGACAAACACTAATGTGGTCTATCCATGTGACAAACACTAATGTGGTATATCCAACTGACAAACACTAATGTGGTCTATCCACGTGACAAACACTAATGTGGTCTATCCATGTGACAAACACTAATGTGGTCTATAAATGTGACAAACACTAATGTGGTCTATAAATGTGACAAACACTAATGTTGTCTATCCATGTGACAAACACTAATGTGGTATATCCATGTGACAAACACTAATGTGGTCTATCCATGTGACAAACACTAATGTGGTCTATCCATGTTACAAACACTAATGTGGTATATCCATGTGGCAAATACTAATGTGGTATATCCATGTGACAAACACTAATGTGGTCTATCCATGTTACAATGGTCTATCCATGTGACAAACACTAATGTTGTCTATCCATGTGACAAACACTAATGTGATCTATTCATGAGACTAGCACTAATGTGGTATATCCATGGGACTAATACTAATGTGGTCCATGGGACTAACACTAATGTAGTCTATCCATGTGACAAACACTAATGTGGTCTATCCATGCTAATAACACTAATGTGGTCTATCCATGGGACTAACACTAATGTGGTGTATCCATGGGACTACCACTAATGTGGTCTATCCATGGGACTACCACTAATTTGATCTATCCATGGGACTACCACTAATTTGATCTATCCATGGGACTAGCACTAATGTGGTATATCCATGGGACTAACACTAATGTGGTCTATCCATGGGACTACCACTAATTTGATCTATCCATGGGACTAACTAATGTAGTCTATCAATGAGACTAACACTGATGTGGTCTATCCATGGGACTAGCACTAATGTGGCCTATCCATGGGACTAACACTAATGTAGTCTATCCATAGGACAAACAATAATATGTTGTATCCATGTGACAAACACTAATGTGGTGTATCCATGGGACTAACACTAATGTGGTGTATCCATGGGACTAACACTAATGTGGTGTATTCATACGACAAACAATAATATGTTGTATCCATTGGACAATCACTAATGTGGTGTATCCATAGGACAAACACTAATGTGGTGTATCCATCGGACAAACACTTATGTGGTGTATCCATGGGACAAACACTAATGTGGTGTATCCATGTGACAAATACTAATGTGGTGTATCCATAGGATAAACTAAGTATCGATGTGAATAACTTCTCGCCAATGTGACGTGTCTCCATGACCTGGTTCCAGTTTCACAAAATTTGTCTAAACTTTCCTCAAATTAAGATTTTGCCTGATCTTGTTTATGATATCTTTGGCAATACTGGTTTTTTTTATGAGAGATAGATTTAATACTAGGGATGAAATATAACTCAATAGTTTTAATGTTGTACGCGTGTGGAGTCCTTTTTATATTTATGAACGAGTTAAGGAGTTTCTCAGATATGAGGAAAATCTTTATTTTTCCTCAGAGACAAACCAAGAAACATTTCAGGAAATTACTTTTTTTTAAAATCCTTAATGTCTGCGTAATGTTCAGTGTAAAACTCACAATTCCACCAAACAATAAGAAACATTTGGAAAAATTTAAATTTGAGGAAGAAAATTTGAGATGCTTAGTGAAACCGGGGCCTAGACATTTTATTCTATTAATTACCGTCATGCAACAGGACAAATAACTTTCGAAAATAATGGGCTTTTATCAATAAAAGTTGAAGAAAGCATATCGACAAGGAACAGATATGGCATCTTCAGTCGAGGAAACAATAAACAATAATGCATTACGTCAGATCGGAAATCCAGAATAACAGGTAGTTTTCTATGTAAAGTTCATGAAGACATCTTCCAAAATAGGATTTCTTTCATTTTATCGTAAGACTTTAAGGGAGTAAAATGTGGGTAACCACATGTTTCGAATGCAAGTTATTATGTATCCAAGCCCCTTTCCCTCCCACTCTCCCTCATTTCCTGTCATTTAGGTTTGACGTATAAACATCGGAGACAGAATTGGTATGATATTTAATTTTGGCACTTGGGGACTTTATTTTGTGTGTTAATGGCACTTCATGTCGGCTGAAGAAAGCTAACAAATGTATATGGGCATTAAGATGTTTATTGCGTCTATGATTTTTTCTTGATCCACAGTGCATTACATAAAAATATAAAGTGGCCTGCCAGAACTTGCTAACGAGCTTGATTCAGAGTTCAGGAAGCACACATGAAAGTCTGCAATATTAAGACCACGGGTCGCGTTGATCCGCCTGCAGATATAAATTAATATCATGTTAAATTTATTGAGCGTCAAAGTAAACTCGGTTAATGAGTCTACCAGGAACAGAATTGAACATAATTTTAAATTCTTGTCGATGCACCGAATAGTCATGCACGAAATTAAAGACGTTTGGGATAGTTTGAAGAAGGTGTGTTTGTTTGATTGAGGTACATTTGGTCAATTAAAAGTAAATGGTTTATCCATCCGTTTGGCAATAAAGGGGTAACGATTAATGTTAACTTATTTCTACATACCCGACAGTATTGATAACAACATGGATCAGAAGTTGTTTTCACATTATGTTGCTCCGAATCCCCCAAACTTCAGTCCACATCAAAGGATATACTAGCCTATTCTAAATTGTTTATTCTGGTTGTAATTGTACATTCTATAGTCTGATCGTCATTACTTATTAAGGAACAAGGAAGGTATTCTTTTACTCTTGTTGTTTTCACGGAAGTGAACTTTAAATGCAAATCAACATGCACTGACTCGGTCGCCATTGCTCAGAATGAGATAGCAGTTGCGTGGATATTGACAACATTTCTGTGCGGTTTTTAACTTTTGCTGGGTAACCTTACAATGTTTGCAACAGCAAAGGAATATTTCCTTACTTAAGGAGGTTAGACCGTATTTTAAAAAAAAAAAAAAAACCCAACATTAAATACGAAATTGGTGGATATAGCACAAACTACGACTGTACCTGCTATTCTCTTTTTGTTTGTATTCGATCTCTCAGTTTGGAACATTTTAATTACTAGATAAATCTATTTTTTAAAAATAGCAGAAGGTGATGTGCAGGTATTTGATGGGAATGGCAATTTTAAGAATGTAATTTGAATCTCTTTTTCTCAATTTGATGAATCACCGACTAGAACATTACATAGATTGTGTCTACTCAAATATAGGCAATTACCGTTACTCTTTAAAACGAACTATAGCGCCCGAAAATGTGTGAACGAATCACTGGTCGCATCAAACGTCTAGATATTGTAATCGTGTCATATACTCGTTGTTTGCACCATTTTGACTGCAGTACTTATCTGGGTCGTCTGCACCAATTTCATATCGCTTTTAGTGACTAACTGACAACGGGAAGATATGCCCTTTAACCTCCTCATGTCTCCAATGCACTACATTTTATCTTTTCATCCCAGGGGAGGTATTTTACGAGCGAACAACTGAACTTTTTCCTTAACTTCTCTCCCACCGTGTAATTGGCTATGTCGAATCTTCTCAGATACAAAGATTCCATTTTATATATAGACAATGGTTCATTAGAACAGATCATCATCAAAAAGTGCATTCAAATATTTACATAAAGTCACATGGCATGTATAACAAAAAACCTGTATAATATAACATGCACAACCCAGATTTTGCAAAGGCTGTCTGAAGGCAGGCGATGCCTTTTACAGATATTATTTACAGAAAGATAATGTGTGTAAGGATATATTTACTGAACAACCCATATCTTCTAGACACCTTTAATCTATATAGTGCCAGTGATTCGACTGCATTGCAAAACTGGAGAGAACACGGTTTAGATCATTTCTATAAATGTATAAGTGGTGCATGAACAATTTAGACCATTCTTATATGAAATTTAAAGGCATGTATAAGTGTAAATGACGCTACCTCCACTCCACCACCTGTCTGCCACATCTAAGAACTGACCAATCGCATGTCAGCAGTAATTGCTGATAAGACCGAATTATCTACACAAACATTACACCCTTGAACAACTGACCGTAGTTAAGTTTAATTACCGTATGTACTCGCGTATAAGTCGAGCCCAAATTCAAACAACATAGACCCTGATCTGCCGGCGCATAATGCGCCTGCAGATCAGGGTCTATGTTGTTTGTTCTACTGATTAGTCCTTACAAACTGCACAGACCCAGATCTGCCGGCGCATTATGCGACGGAAGATCTGGGTCTATGCAGTTTGCAGTTGGTATCAGATTATACGCGGGTATAGTAACATTGAACATCTAAAAGAATTAAGGGCCGAATTTTATGAAATCTATAGGTTCAACTCATCGTCATAAGCACCACCCTACTTAAAAGTTTCATCAACAAGTTATAACAAATTTAAAAATTAATACACTAATGAAGTAGGAGGAGATACATGCCTTCTACGGAGCAGTCAGTTCTCCTCGATACGAGCACAAGTTTAATATTTGAAAATTGTATGAAGTATTAATGAAAAGGGAGAAGGGGGCGGTCATCATATGAGATTTGGTAGAGAGAGTGAAGTCAGTTTTGAACCACATTCCACTTCCTAATATTGCAGCAAGAATTTACTTTTATTGCCAAGCTCCACCAGTTTGCTACCAACTGTCAGTCCATGATTAGATATTCGATATTTTAATCGATCGCTGATCAATATTATCGCTTGTAACCTCCTCTAGATAGTTAAGTTTCTCTGGTATTGAGCCAGCCTTGTCAGACATCAAGGCAGTTTTCACTATATAACATATACAAAGTGAAGTTATCGTGCCATCTTTAATTTGCATCCAAATAACGCGAAAATACCATTGTAAACAAAAACATTTCTGTTTAATGAGTAGTAACATTCTGCAAAGGATAAATTTGTTTTAAAGCAAATGCTGAGCGAAAGAGTATTGTTCTTTTTTCTTTGGCGGTGAAGTCAGTTTATCTGATGTTGTTCGCCCTTCGAGTTCGAAGATGGCCATGACATCTTTAACTTGTTTGGTTTCTGTGAGTAAGTGAGTGGCTGACCAGGCCAATTTATGCTCTGTACTGTCTGTGGCACACTTGACAGGATATGCCGCTTGGGTTTGCTTGATCAATAGAGGACGTGCTGCAGTTCTGAGATTTACGCTGCTCACGCTTCTGTACTGCCTCTGCAGTTTTCCTCCGTTCAAAGTTTGTAGCTCCAGTATAGATGAGTGATGTGGAGCGATCGTGTGTGAGATCTTCCAAAGACTCAGGGTCAATGTTGAAGTGTTTCAAAGATGATTTGAGGGAATCTTGAAGCGTTTCCTCTGACCACCCTGTGATCGCTTTCCCTCCTTCAGCTCACCGTAGAAGATCTTTGATAGTCGCTCTTCTGACATCCTGGTGACGTGACTTGCCCATCTCAACTGTGATTTCATCAGCAGAGTGTGGATGCTTGTGAGAACTCTGTCCTGCCATCTTATCCTCATTAGTTTCTTCAGGCAGCCCATGTGAAAATAGTTAAGTTTCTAGACATGGCGTCTGTACACCGTCCAGGTTTCGCAAACATACGGTTCTGACAACGAATATGAAGAGCGCCTGGTTACGTGAATATATTAGCACAACATTGGAACTTAAAAAATCGAAACGATTTTTAACATTTAAGCTCATAACAGATTCACGAAAACTCCTTAATTGTCCAAGTATTTGTAAGCCAGTGTGCATGGAACATTTTAATTACGTTGTGAGGGTTTTTGTACGGTCTCGAATTTTTAAAATTTGAATCAGAGTTCAACTTTTGTACTCAAAATTTTTCATGACTAAGCTGTAATGAAGAGACAGCAGAACTATGAACGAGGCACCAACAGGGGCACAGGGACAATGAACGGCGCTACATAGATAAATTATTATCGCACGTTCTTAATCATTGTCATTCTTTGTTTACAATACATATATGATGAAAAGGGTCCGAAATTCGATGGGGTCAAAAATCCGACAAAACTCTCATTAATTTCAAAATAAGCACAAGGGTCCATTGTCATACCGCGTCAGGTACGATTTCGATAAAGATACACTTATAACACGATAGATTCCATTGTAGTTTTCATCCAAATATATTTTCTGTGAACATACTCAACTGCAAACAACGCAGACAATAAGACTTGATAAGGAATAATACATTGGATTGTTAACGTTTGTTCGGCCCGTTGAAAGAAGGAAGCCCGAGATAATGCATACGTATTTTATACAAGCACTTGCCCATTTGTGCACAGGGCCAACGGGTCATTACTATTAGTGTAAACGGTCCAGTCCTATTAATGGAAATAAACGGCAAGTCCACATCACTAGTAAGTACACTTGAACTTCGAAAACTGAAGCGACCAAATGTTTGTTTTCAGTTTTCGTTAGTTTCGAGTTTTCAGAGGTCGCAGTTAAGAGAATGCTTTAGACATGGATTGCATGATCCAGTCACGTTATGCCGAGTATTTGAACGATTAATGATTAAATTATCGGAAATTTAATGTATTAGCTGTATGTTAAATTATCGGAGTTTTAATGTATTAGCAGTATGTTTAATTGTTAAATTATCGGAGTTTTAATGTATTAGAAATATGTTTAATTGTTAAATTATCGGAAATTTAATGTATTAGCTGCATGTTAAATTATCGGAGTTTTAATGTATTAGAAGTATGCTTAATTGTTAAATTATCGAAGTTTTAATGTATTAGAAGTATGTTTAATTGTTAAATTATCGGATTTTTAATGTATTAGCAGTATGTTAAATTGTTAAATTATCGGATTTTTAATGTATTAGAAGTATGTTTAATTGTTAAATTATCGGAGTTTTAATGTATTAGCAGTATGTTTAATTGTTAAATTATCGGAGTTTTAATGTATTAGCAGTATGTTTAATTGTTAAATTATCGGAGTTTAAATGTATTAGCAGTATGTTTAATTGTTAAATTATCGGAGTTTTAATGTATTAGCAGTATGTTTAATTGTTAAATTATCGGAGTTTTTATGTATTAGCAGTATGTTTAATTGTTAAATTATCGGAGTTTTAATGTATTAGCAGTATGTTAAATTGTTAAATTATCGGAATTTAAATGTATTAGCAGTATGTTTAATTGTTAAATTATCGGATTTTTAATGTATTAGCAGTATCTTCAGAACCTATTCAGTTCTCAATGACTAAAATGTCGTACAAATCCTAACGATATAAAGCTGAAGAATATTAAGGATCAAGCATATAGGTAACTTTACAAACCAAAATGGCATGGAGATTTTTTTAATAAAAGACAAAACAGATTAATATAAATATTCATAAAACAGCTGTAAGGGAAAAACAATACTATTATAAATAAAGGGGCCAGGACAAGAATAATTCAAGATAAGGAAGATGGGATCGGGTCTACAACTTTACCTGTCACCAGCAATACCGTGATTACCATTCAGTGAACGAGATTCTCAAGCAGTTGAATAGTTCGAAATAAACTAGATCCGTTTAACCAGAATCTCGCCTGACTTTGCGAGACAAACGTCGAACAAAAGTCTATTAAAGATATGTATAACTGTATAAAGAAAATTTGCTTGCTCAGAGTGAATAACGGATATATTTCATCTCGTGTGTGAAAAACTAAATATTTTCAGTCATGCCTTCGCCACCCGTGAAAATACTGAGTTTTCACCGACGAGATGAAATATATCCGTTATTCACTCCTTTCAAGCAAATATCCTCGTTGCCTTTGGGCATGAGGCTCCCTTCCTTTTCGCAGGGGGAGGGGGAGAACACAGACCAATATGTGAGTGACGACTCAGTTTCTAACATGTGCGTATAAATCGAAAAAAGGTAAGTATTTCTTGCGCTAATTCTTGGTGAGTATATCCTTTCACTCCACAAGTTCCCTGTATTTTTTATGCCTCAGAACTAAGGTACCCTGCACCACCAATTCGTCCCATTTTCGTCAATATGTGAAACAAATACGATCGCATTTAGGATATATACATCTCATTTTGCATTGCAATTTTGTATTAATTCCATAGTTTTACCAAACCTTTGCATCAATCATTTAGATTAGTTGAAATCGCATGATGTGACGCAGAAAACTCGAAGTTACTAATTCATAACACCAAAAATAATATTTTTTGTCTATTCATGTATTTTGTATTTTGACAATAGTTGTAAACAACGTTTAAAATATAGTTATCCTATATATTTCTTGATATTCGTTTTTATTTTTATACGCCACCTAAAAGCGAAGAGTATTATGTATTGAGGGTGTCCGTCCGTCTGTTACCCAGTTGGTTTACGCACAATAACTCGAGTTGTCCACATCTACAGTTATTAAACGTTGTGGATGGCATACACTTGGAATAAGGAAGTACCCTTTCGATTTCGGCTTTAGAAGCTGAAAGGTAAAGGTAACTGTGGCTGAAAGAAGAAAATGGTTTCCGCACAGAAACTCGAGTTGTCCACAATCTAAAGTTACCAAACTTTGTGGATAGCTCGCACTTGGGGAAAGGAAGAACCTTGTAAATTTCGGTGTCAAAAGGTTAAAGGTCAATGTCACTATGACTGCAAGAAGAAAACTGGTTTCTCCACGATAACTCGAGATATGTATCATCTACATTTATCAAACTATGTGGATAGCTTGCACATGGGGTAAGAAAGAAGCCTTTCTTTTGATTTTGGGCTCAACTTGTCAAAAGTGAAGGTCACTGTGACTGAAAGAGCAATGGTTTCCGCACAAGACTATTAGTTCAACATTACATACCTGGATCAAATTTTGTGCATGAGTTGCACTTGGGATAAGAAAAAACATTATCAATTTCGGGCTCAAATAGTCAAAGATAAAGGTCACTGTGACTGAAAGAAGAAAAATAGTTTTTCACACAATAATTTTAGTTCCCCGTCATCTACAGTTACCAAACTTTGTCGGATGGGAAAGAAATCTATTGATTTTGGAGTCGAAATGTCACTCGCCGCAAGAATAAAAATGGTTTCCGCACAATTAAACCATTTCTACATCACGTCGTTCAACACAACTTTGTGGATGGCTCGCACTTACGGTTAGGAATAAGACTATTGATTTTGGGGCCAAAAGGTCAACGATTAAGGTCACTGTGACTGAAAGAAGAAAAATGGTTTCTACACAATAACATTAGTTCTACATTACAGACCTGGACCAAACTTTGTGCGTGGCTTGCACTTCGGGTAAAAAAGAAGCCTATCTATTTTGGGCCAAAAGGTCAAAAGTCAAGGTCACTGTGAGTAAAAGGATAAAAATGTTTTTTTGGCGCAAAAATTTCAGTTATCTAAATTGAAGACTATTAAACATGGGGCGGGCGCATAATGTGCCGTTCACGGTACACTTTTTGTCACTATTTGTAATTATAAAAATTTAAATTGATCTTTTACAGGGTCCATGAAGTCATGAAGCTTGAAAATCGATTGCACACGATGCATGAATTGCCTTCTCTTCGCTACGGCCGTTCATGATCCGTAATCGATTTCAAACTTCATGATTTCATGAATACTGTAAAATATGAAGTTCAATTCTTGGATACTAATTTATTCCATTACCAAAGAACGACTCAGCAGGTTGCTGCTTTCCCGACTGTATACATACTGTTTACAAGAACATTCACAACGTAGAGGGAAAGTTCTTGAGTATATTTAGGCCAATAAAACAAACACAAGCAAAACCGTTATCTTTTTTCTCCAAGGGGATAGATAGATCAATATCGAAGCGGATAAGTCCATATTCAAAGGGAAACTAATTTGTAATCTCTCATATGTCTTCTGCTTGAATAATAGAGATATTCTCTTAGACAATTTAACATTTATTTGACTCTTTCTTATATAACTTTGAAAAAATAGTACCGTATACACTCGCGTATAATCTGGGTCCAAATACAAACAACATCGACCCTGATCTGCCGGCCCGCCGGCAGATCAGGGTCTATGTTGTTTGTTCTACTGAGTAGTCCTTACAAACTGCATAGACCCAGATTTGCATGCGCACTATGCGACGGCAGATCTGGGTCTATGCAGTTTGCAGTTATTACGCGAGTATAAACGATAAGCACTAGTAGGACAAAGGAGCATCTCACAAAGTCATGACAAAAAAGGAGATTGGATTGGGATTGAAACTGAGGCTGCAAAGGGGCATACCGAGTATGCTACCACTCCACCACCAAGGTTCTTCACGATGCAGTATTATCTGTGAGAGAAAAAGAGTAAAAGAAAAGAGAACGATATTGTTGCGATATACAGATCACAAGTGGTATTTGTAATATTAACATCAGATAATTATGCCTAGAATCTGTCAACTCAAATTGATATCGAAGAACATTGGCTAAGGTATGCATTTTTTTGTTTGTTGGTAAAATGGAATACCAAACAAATCTTTAAAACAATTTCATTTACGCATGAAATATTTTGAAGATGTGTTGCAGATTTTCTTGCTTAAGCTGATTGAATATTAACATCTAAAGAGATCAATGAACTCCGGTGATCCGGTTTCTGGATAAGAAGGTTGATTTTATGTCTTGAATACAAATGGTACTTGCTCTCAATTTCTAATCTTGATATTATTAATATTTCTCGTCCAATGTTATCCATCCACCTTTTTTTTTTTTTGTTGTTGTTGTCTGGGTGAAAAAATCGTCGATTACAGCGAAATTCATGTGGTTATTCTATATAGTATGCCGAACAAGGCTATATTCTCCGTTTCTCAGAGTTGAAATCGATGAGTCTAGCGTGCACTTTCAGCGCCGGGCATAGACTGCGTTCGTCTGCGAGTGGACATTCAACACAAACTCGGGCGTCACTACTGTACGTCGCAAAATGGCGTGAATGCCATATGGGATTTATAGACTGTTCCCTATTTCAGAAGGTTTTGCTCGTAAGCAATATTTGTAAAGAGGGAACCAAAATATTGATGGTTCGCAAACGCCACACGTTCGAGGAGTGTGTGGAAGAGTTCCATTCAGCCAATTAGCTGTAATTGCATTATTGTAGTACTTATAAAATCATAATATTTTGTTTTCTTCTAATTTTTAATAGAGATCTGCTGACCAGTGAAATATTAAAATCAGAAAGCTGCATCAAAGCCTAAGCATAAAATAAAATGCCTAATGAATTCAGCCTCTTGGATTTTATGTAGCATGGCAAAAAAAACAGATGTAATTCGGCCAATTCCTGAAAGGTCATTAGCACAGCCAATTTTGCTTATTTTAATGCAGATAATTCCAGAAATTTAAGAATCAAGAAATATAAAGGCAATATAGAAGTAGTGTAGTAATACTTAATAACATACTAAACGTTTCGACACCGTCAGCTGATTCACTGCCACATTAATGGCTCTAATATATGCACATTATGAAATACAATCTTTGATTTAAAACCTGGTGAAATCTACAGAACCTAAACAGGCAAAATAGACCTTTCCGTGCGACTTTGACTTTTACCATTATTTTGTGATCAGTTATTTGGAGGAAGTATTTAACCACCATGTTTGAACTCAGAAGAAACGCGAAATCATCAGAGTACGTGACCATGGAAACATGTCTAATTGCTTTCTCTGAACTTGTGATTCTTTAATATCCCTCTCACTCTAAATGTATATCGAACTTTGAATTGAGTATGTAACACCCTAAAGGATTGGTATAAATTTAAAGTTGAAAGAACTGTTTTATCTTTATTGCATCTCTGTCTTTGTCAAATTCCGTTGGTGTCAAGAATAGTATAGAAAAGGTAATGTAAATTTCACTTTAAAAACTATAGCCCACGGAGCAAATACCAATTTGCGATTTTAGCACTAGACCGAGATGGTAATATCTGTATTACATTCGACCGTCTACGGGAAAAGGTGCGGTGGCTGAATGGTTACGGGTTTGGATTTGTGACTAGAAGGGTACGTATTCCATTCCCATCATTGAATTAGCCCAAGTCGGTAAGGCGCGTTATTCTAATTTGCTTCGGTACGCTATTACCTTCAAAGTGTTGATGTGCCGTGAAACGCAAAGAAAACAAAACAAAACAAAAAACGTGCAGTATCAAATGTGTGTTCGGTCAAATGCTAATTCCACCCCACCCACACCCCCTTTGGTCGTATCAATGGAAGCTGAGTAAATATATTTGTATGACTGTCTATATCTGTGCTTGGATTTGCAGTGATATTCAGAAGCAATGTTTAGAGATCAACGGGCACTGATTAGTTTAAAAATCTCTTTTGCAAAAGATTTTTTATCTCGGAAACAACTCTTTTTTTCCAACTGAGTTGGTATAAACACCCATTGTATGGTTGACAGTTGTATTCTTATATAGGACATTGCACTAAATTGTCTTTTATTGTTGTCGTTGTGTTATCAGCGCGGTTATAATTAACAATTATTTTCTAAGTTAATCTTTATTAGGTCTGATAATTACCAAATTAAATTTGATAGGCAGTTCCTAATTTGTGAATGATATTTGATAGGCAGCTAAAGAAAACATCCAGGTTCAATGCCCAGTATAGACACTGTATAAACGATAGTAGAGTTTAATTAAGTGATTATGTGGCAATTAAGTCAAGAATATAGATTTTTATCTAGACGGACTGATAATATGTGATGTGCTTCTGAAATAAAAATGTAATAAAGGTGTTATTATTGACACGGATTAGCGTGTCATGATCAAGAATAGACAGTTGAAACAGATTCATACATGGAGTATTGTATGTGTTCTCCTTTCATATGATATCATTTTAAATGTATTTGATAGGTACCGTATATACTCGCGTATAACTCGATACCAACTGCAAACTACATAGACCCAGATCATAATGGGCCGGCAGATCTGGGTCTATGCAGTTTTTAAGGACTAATCAGTAGAACAAACAACACAGACCCTGATCTGCCGGCGCATTATGCGACGGCAGAACAGGGTCTATGTTGTTTTCATTTGGACCGAATTATACGCGTGTAGATACGGTAATATGTTTGCGCATCTTGGCGACTAAAAAGATTGATAATTATTCAACGAGTCTCAGGAGAGTGACTTCAAATGAGCACTCGTGTAATATGATGAAATGTGCATATGGTCTGTTGAATAAACCTAAAATATTCAGTCGCTTGACTCGAATTTATTCATACGCCTTGCAAGTTAAATTTAAACCTTGAGTGGCTTGAAGTTATGCCGAGATATTGGTCTGACGGAATCACGAACATATGAATTATTACATGATTCCCACGAGGAATCATATTTCATTAGATGGCATGTGTTATTTCATTGTGTCGCATTGAGATTATACATGTCGCATGGTCATCACGTCATTGCCTTTTACTTTACGTCATAACATTAAGTCCTAAGCGTCATGCAGTTAAAATCGTAATTGTGTTTCCCAACGGAAAATAATGGGGGGTTTTGGGTTTTTAAAAAAAAAATTTAACCTTGTAATAAAACAAGTATGGACTTCGTGTTGGTCAATATGAGGCTTACTGGTTCATACAGTGTTAGATTCACCTCAGCGAAGGTATCTAATTGTATAATATTAATTACTGGTATGACAACCGAATCAGTTACACTGGACTAATAACTTGATCTTACATGTCGGCCTTTTGTTCTGCTCTAACTTTTTATCTAGTCAATAAGTGTATTATATTATCACAAACTGACAGTAAAAATTATTGGGTTTACTTTCTTAGTGCTAAAATCTACAAGCACGCTGACGCAAAATAAAGAAAACAAAATTATGGCCTCACTGGTGTTCCACCATCCTATTTTTGCACTCGCGGCCGTGCTCTATGAGTTGGCATTGAGTTTTTTTCCCTCACTCAAAATCAGGCCCAGGTCGTCCAACAAAACATCTTGAAACGTCATGTCTTACACGCACATATACCAGTGAAGATGCATTCAATCATGTTTTGTCAGGACTTTTGTAATGTTAAAAGAGAGGTCTAAGTTGCGAAAATCTTGATTCAATTCCATTGTCGCGTCAGCTGTAGGGTACTACTAACTTGGGGGGGGGGGGGGCGGACGGGGCGGTTGCCCCGTGCGCCAGAGGTCTTGGGGCGCCAAAACAGCTGATAAAAATTCGGGCCTCGTATTCTGGCCCTTTGGGCCATCATCGTCACCCCGGGCGCCATTTACTCTTAGTACGCCATTGAGCGTCAGTAACTGAAGGCAAAAAAAATTGTTGCAATAAACAAGATGACATCGGCTGTTGCCCTGCCAGACATGTGAACAGTTAAACACAAAAGAAAAGTGTAAATTGTGCAATAAAGTTCTTGAACTAAACAAGATGACCTCGTTCGTTGCCATTACAGACCTGTGGACAGTTAAGCACAAAATAAAAGCGTAAATCGAGCTCAGTTTTGTGGTTGTTGTAAAGATCTATTTAGAAAAAAAATATGATTAGAAAAGTAAACTATAAATTTTGGTTTGAATAAAATGGCGAGTAAAGACTATTGTGCTGAATTTTCATTGTATTTACCACCTCCGTGCCCAGTAAATTATGATCCAGAAGCATAGCAGTCAGTGACGTTCACGAATAGTGGACATGTGCTCCCCAACAGTTTTGAAATTACGCCCAAGTTTCTCCTACGGATGAACGTAATGCACATATGACTAGACGCACTGAAAGTAGAGTGGCAATCATTATCATTTAAAAAAAGTGGGAATGAAGAAAGTATTAAATAAATTACCTCTCCTTATGCTGATCATTAACACGAAAATTGCATCTTGTATCCGCACCTAATCAACAGAAGCATTTGTGCCCTATGCAGTTGTCGCGGTCAGTGCGCTGCCAATCGTAGATAGCCCCGCCTTCATCTGGCACCTGCGAGTGACGTTTTCATGCATGATATAGAGTTTCAGTTACTGTCTGTTGCAGAGTAGAATCATCCCTTTAAGGTTTGTTATAATTACAGATATCGTTTAAATTTCACAGTTAAAATATACACACTTGATAGGAAGTATTATTTCGAATTCCATACCTTTCATGTCGATCCGCTACAAATATAAAATTCTTTAACTCTACTCACCTGTAATGACCGATGGTTGAACAGCTTCAAAGCTGCTGTTCTTCCCTGGCTGTTGGGGAAATAAACATAGACCACTTTTTCTTCCATGGACTTAATACGCAAATCTACAAGATGATGTTACAAGGGAAACAACTCTTCCAAGTTCTGTAATAGGAAATCGAAAGTGTTAGTTAGGTATTTTGTTGTTACCTCCCTTCAAATCAAGTACTGTTATCTGTGATTTAAGAAATGCGCTGAAAAATGAGTGCTGTTAAGGGTATGCAATATTTTGCATAGCTGTGTGCTATAATTTTACAAAGACCTACCGTCTATGATTTGTTCCACCCTTAGAATACATGAGTATTTGTATGGCATGCGAAAGGTTTATTAAAACAATTACTTGCTTCTATCTCATGTCACGTTTAAAGTGAAAAGAATGTCGAACCACCTAAATCTCTTAACAACCACTAGTTGTCATCAACCCATCATTTTGTAAATGACGTCACATATAGTAGTAACCAGTCTGTAGTTGTTTTGTGTTCATTTGAAAAGGCGACTGACTCAGTATTTATCCTTACAGTTCTATTTATATCATGGATAAATGTAATCCTTAATTTTACCCCTGGGAAAAACGGAGAATGTTCTGCATACTCATTTGCATATCATTTGCATATCAATTTCGTCCAAACTGGCATTTTTCGTCTTGAAAATGTTTCCAATGATTGAAACAAAAATCATAAGTATATTGTGAAAATGTCATGAAAATTGGATGAAAATACACAATTTATATAGAGCTGAATTTGTACATGCTATACGGTATATTCTCTCTATTTGCCCTAATTCGTTGGTCAATTTTTTTTCCTGGACACCCTGGGAGCCGCGGTAGCTTAGTTCGTACATCGTCAACTCCTAAACCAAGTGTCGCGGGTTCAATACAAGCCTAGGCCGGGTCGACTGCCTTGGTGTGTACTATGAGAAAGGCACGTATCTTCCATTTCCTCGGCATGTTATAGACTTGAATGTGCTCGAAGCGCTGTTAAAATTCAAACAACCAACCAACATTCTCCGGTCATCCGATTAGGCAACGATTCACACCTAGCTGGCGATCGAATTGGTCAGCAGTCCACTTGAGTCTCTGTTAAGAGATAGTTGATTGATAGATGCCAACCTCAGACGATGGGTAAATTCTATTTGTTTTGACTCAGGAGAAGTATATATCGTTTGGGAGAATCCCCCGGATATTTTGTGTTTATTTCACATGATGCAGAAATTCCTGACACATTGTAGTACTGGACGTTATGCACAAGGTTCGACAAAATTTGTTGTTTTCATCTACCTGTATTATCAAATTATGCACATCCAGAGTCCTACCTCTTGCGAGCTGAGATCAGTGCTTCACAATGTCACTGTCAGAGTCAAAACTTTTTATAACGCTATGTCTCAAATGATGAACAGGCTGATCACACTTGCAGGTTTTTCGCAAAATGTTGGATTTTCGTTGCCTTTGAGTATGCGATTGGTAAGATTTCTTTGGGAATGTTATTCACTTGACAAAAACTGCAATCTTCTAAGTACATTAAGATTTTTCTTTTCCTCTATATAGATACTTTGTTCATGCTTTTCATGCAAATTTTGCCAGCACACAAAATCTCTTCGCCTACTAATATTGTATATATATACAGTTACAAACCGTTGGAGAGGAAATATCACAGAAAACGTCAGAAAATCTTCCACCGCCGTTTTGAAGTTATATGGCTTCCCTCAGGATATCAGTTTTGAAGAGTCAGATCTTGTGATCATTTATAATTTATTGGCCCAAGGAGAATCTTACAGTCAATGTTTTAGTAGAAATCCATCAGTAATGCATGCTGGGTTATTTTCAAATGCATTGCTTACCACTTATATTGTTAATATTATATGCTAGGTATAGTTCAGTTTTGTATTTTCTTATGTAAGAGACAGATATATTTCGATATGGCTGCTCTCCGAGTTGACTTTTTCAGATTATTGGTTCTCTGTTAACATCTTTATCATCAAATCATGATGATCATCGTCTTCTTTACCAATACGTTGGTCATACTTTCTACCGTTAGTTTATTTCGTATGTTAGGGGCCCCGGGTGGCCGAGTGGTCTAAGGCGCTCGCCTTTACAGATCACTCACACATCTCACCTCTGTCTGCGTGGATTCGAGTCTCGGGCTCGGCTAACGTGGGTATGTGAGAAAGCTTCCCAGTAGCTTCCCGTGGGTCGGTGGTTCTTCCCGGGTTTTTCCCGGGTTCTTCCTCCACCAAATATACTGGCCGCCATGTATAGCCTTTCATGTGCTGAAAAATGGCGTTAATGTTCATTTGAGATGTCAGATAGACTTCGTAAACCACGTGGAGAAAATGATTACCGTATGTACTCGCGTATAAAGCGATATCAACTTTATAATGCGCCGGCAGAACATGGGCTACGTTGTTTGCATTTGGATGTGTTTATACGCGAGTATATACGGTAACTAGCAGTTTTTCAATTACAGTTTGCATTAGGTAACAAGAAAGAAATCTTGAACAATCATATTAGGTACCTTTGATATACACGAAAATCAACCTTTTACATCCATGAAATCGATTTCCTTGCAAAGAGATTCACTCAAGGGACATGTAAATAACGATAAAGGTGTTGAAAATAGGTTTAACTTTAAACGAAAAACTCGATTTACTTTCCTTTGATTGAAGGTAATGTAGTGTAAAGACCCTTTAAAATAAGTGTTCACACATTAAAACAACGTGCCAATGCAAACATCCTCAGTGCCGAATCTCATCTTTTGAGCTGATGTCAAATAGTGTAAAAAAAAATAAAAAATAAAAAAATAAATAAAATTAGAATATAGTATCACGTGTACCTAAGAGGCACGATATTATTTCAATCCCGGCTCCCGCTCTCGAGTTTGGTAGAGCAGGCACGGACGATAATACGGTCAGGATTTGAGGCAGCCGCTTTACAGTTAGCACTCTACAGTTTCGTATAGTTAATGAGGTCGCTATAGCAGAAGGGTTCCTGTTGTCACTCTTGTCTGTGCCAGCAAAAAAAAAAAAAAAAAAAAAAAAAAATTCCAGCTCGAGAGTTATTTGATGGAATTCGATGAAAAACTTTGAACATTATTAAGGGTAATACATTGAACAAAAATAGTAAGCTTTGGTGCCTGATCTGCTGCAGTATTACCGATACTAAGGTCTGACTGGATTGTTTCCACGTTTGACGTAATTTATAAAGTACAAGTCATGTGCCCAATAAGCATGAACCTTGTGTTTATAAATTCACACATAAATCTAATGTGTAATTTGGTTTACATTAACGCTGAATTAGGCTTGAAAATAAACTGGCTTGTTTGGTGACTGCCTTTCGCATTTAGACTAGCAAAGGAGGTCAAATGCGTAATATGGCTTCAAATGACTGGCCAACTTTGTTTACGTGTTTATGTATGTCTGCATCAGAGGTAAATATCTTAATATTGAGATGGCTGAGGAGTAAGAAGAAGCATACCAATTTGTTATGATAACAGTGTATATTGTTGAACAGATTGTTTGAGCCACCTTGTCACAGGAACATATTTCAAATATAAAAAAGGGGTTTGGGCGTAATGTTTTGCTCAGTACAAACTTCATCAGTTGTGCAAGGAATTAACCTCAGTATCTTAATCAGAATCTTACAATCGTGCATTCTGCAAACATTGTTGGTTGGTTTTTATTTGTATCTTTAATTTTAAAAAAATGCTAAGTGTGGATGGTTAGTTTTTATTTGTATCTTTAATTAAAAAATGTTCAGTGTGGATACCTAAGCCCTACACAAGTTGTTATCAGCTTCTCCAATCTGGGCCGCTTTAATTATAATGCATTGGAACATATATAGCATTTGGTTGACGTAGATTAGTACACGACCGGCAAGACGATGAAGTTGCCTTCCAATGGAAAATCAAATAACTAATAACTAAGCCTTGCAGTGAATAAAGTTCATCATCTAAGTATTTGTAGTGAATATTTTATAAGAGCTGCCAAGCTTGGCATCTTCAGATACCTCTCTGGTTAACTATGTGTTAATTATTTTTTACTATTAAAGCGGTATTCTAACTTTATTATTGTGCATCTCTTTCGTTATTGAAATGATTTCATAACAGTGAAGTGTGATTTGATGTTGAATGTGTAGGGGACATTGTAAATGCATATGTGAAAGCAGTCGATAGGATGGAGATGGAGTTTTAGGCTGCAATATTTATGAGTAGCTGCATTCCTAATCCCCTCTTCTTCTTCTTTTTCCTTCTCGTCTTCTTCTTCTTTCACCCCCTCTTGCTTTCCCCTTCTTCTACTTGTTATCTTCTTTTCCCTCCACGTCCTCCTACTCTTCGTCTTCTTCCTTCCCTCCGTCCTGTCCTTGTCTTCTTTGTTTTATGGAATTTGGGGTGAATATTTGTGCTAAAGCATTCTATGCATGATCAAGTTTTCATTTCTATGCTTGAGATATGCGTAGTTTTCTTGCTGTATGGATTTCTGCAGGTTTAAAGGATCAAACTTTAAGAATATTTATTTGTTTTGGATGATAGTGTAATCCTGAAGAGACCAAGTATTCTCCGAACAGATTTTTAATCTCGTCAATGAAGATTTTCCATTTTATTATGGGTATGGGTATACAAATATACAGATCATGATATATCTGATGTTAGATCTGAAAGAATGTTTTTGGTTTTTTTTTAAATTTAAAAAAATAATTGAAATGCTACTATAAATATATTCATTATTCCTTAAATGCTACCTGTAATTAAGCCTGATGTATTCATTATTCCTTAAATGCTACCTGTAATTAAGCCTGATGTATTCATTATTCCTTAAATGCTACCTGTAATTAAGCCTGATGTATTCATTATTCCTTAAATGCTACCTGTAATTAAGCCTGATGTATTCATTATTCCTTAAATGCTACCTGTAATTAAGCCTGATGTATTCAACCTCGGTCATACAAGAATTTAAGCTTTGACAACTTTTCTTGATAACCCCCGAACGCTCTGATGTTTGTGTAGAGTGATCTCTTATGTGGACGAAACCGAAGAACCGGGAGGAAGCAACCGACCATGGTTGGGTGACTGCCAACCAGCCAGTGTCGGAACCAAAAATCGTAGCGGGGACCCAAGAGTGCAAAGCAAGTATGCTACCATTGCACTGCTCGTGTTTGCTCACTCACCCTACAGTTGGAGGGACTTTGTTTTCTCCACTGGTCTATCTGTACTTACAGCCTCTTGACAACTTAAGCTATTCAAAAAAAAAATTCAATGGATATCAAGTGTCGAGTACTTTGATCATAAGTGATTCAAGTGCACAAGGATTTATTAGGTTTACTGTGAAGGCTTTTGAATTAGATGATTGGTTTCTATTGATTTGATCGCCCCAAAAGAAGGTCCTATATTGATGAGGGAACAAAATGGGATCTTACCAAACGGATTTGTTATATTGACCTGTATATTTAAGGACTCCGGTTTATAGTTTGGAGAGAAACTATTTTGTCATAACAGACTCTCTCATCGTTTAATGTTACATACATAGATACATACTTTTATAACACATATTTACTTACATCAAAAACACAGACAGACTGTCACAGACATACAGACAACTTTTCACATGAAGCTCCATACACACAGTTATCGGACATCTGTTCTATCCTAGTTTTAATATTTTATAATAGTTCCATCGGGCACCAGTGGTTTTCTGTACATGGTACACATCGATAGCACTGGTTACCCCAACCCCCACCTTCAGCTCTCATGTTAATCCTTAATCTTTTCCCTTCATTGCCGTCTTTCAAAAGTTTTAATGCCAACTTTGAACCTATGCCATCGCAACCTGTGTAACTGAAGAACATCAACATCAAAATCTGTACTTACACAAACAAATTTCAACCTTATTATTTACAGTTCTAAGTGCATTTTCAAAATTTGAACTTTATTTTGCTATACAGATCAACAGTGGTCGTTTGTTCGGCTTACAGTAAGACATGGTAAACCTCGCTGGTTCTCATGTTACACTCCTTATTAATGTACTAGTATAAAACATAAATAAAGGATCATCTATGTTTGCATTGAGTAAAATGGATCATAAATCGAGAGAATAATTTAGGGTACCGTAGGGAAAATTACTTTTTTTTCCCTCACCATCCAAGCAATGAAAAAAATGTATCTTTTTATTGTAAAATCATGACTTGTGGTGAATTCTGGAAGTTCAGGTAAAACAAGAAATTAAATTGACAGTTTTAGTCGGCGTTTTACATTGTGTTTTGAAATGGTAATTCTCTCATTTAAACCGCATTAAAGAAAATTTGCAGTAAATGTTGAGAAAATTTCGCATAATGACATTTTGCCTGTAGAAAAAATCTGATTGAATTATTCCTGAGGAATTAGTTTTACGTCCTATAGTAACACATGTCGTTAAACAAAATTTTAATTTTAGTTTTGACAAAATATGAATTAGCGTAAAGATTTTAGATATAATTAACCACACTAATTTAAACATTTTAAAATTGATTTCTCAAAACAAAATAAAGATCGGATCTTCCTTTCATTCTCTGTTTAGTTGTATAGCTTGTTAACATATACATGCACTTAATCTTTCTTTATGTGTTCTCTTTTTAAAAAGAATCAAATTTCAAATAAAATATTTGTTCACTCGATAAACCGTAATTCTGTTGTAGACTATTTCAAGTACTTTCGTTGAAATGATGTTTGGAAGCTAGTATAAAAAAGTGACCCAATGACGCTCTCTCTTTAAAAACTGAGTATATAGCCTTTTAGTTCCCTGACTTAAATTTGTGACATGTGTTATGAAATGTATGCTTCAGAAAGAATGACATTATCCGTTTATGGAAAATGGCGGAAATTATAATTTTAGATACTAGGGATCGGTATTTGGAGCTGTGAGATAAGGGTGCATACATATGACATACAAATTCTTCATTCTTAGTAAAAGCAAGGTTTGAGCACTATTGGAGGAAGTTCTCTCGTCATACATTAGGGCAATCTGCTGGTGAAAAAGAAAAACATTTATTGAAATTGACATCTCATTCACAAGGCATTTCAGTATATAAATACAGAAGAAACAATAAATCTTTTGTTGAAACTAAACTAGAGATATTCCATTTACACATCTACAATAAGTTTAGTTGGGTTTCATATAATGACAGATTTCCTAAATGGGAAAATAGATTAGATTATTTCTGTAAAATCAGATGTATGTTTGAGAGCAATAGCTCATGTCATTAAGGAATCAAGTCATGTTTACATAGAGAAAGGGTTAAACTACATATCTGTATCGATCACCTATCAACTGAATGGTTTGCTCGTGGCCCGAAGACGCCTTTCAAATGGGCCATAGAGACAGACGAATGCAACCTGGATACAAACTACACGGAAAGACTCAAACTTTAAATATCTGATGACCGATTAAATCTTAACAAAAGTTACGTGCAACAAACTCGGATCGACAATAAGAACACGTTCAAACTGAGATAAAAACTGGGTCGTGGAAATTTCTGAGTTAGTGTAAGTGTGAAGTTTGAGGCTTTCTGATTGAAAAAAATGGCATGGTTTACACGGAGGCCAACCACTAAAGAAAGGAAGCAAAACGCTAAGAAACCACACACTCCACAGATGCATACACCTGAAATAGATGCGTATGGCGATGACGAAACACAGGTGAGCCAGTATTAAATATCACCTGATTAACTGACTTTCCTAAATTTAACGATACAGATACGATGATATGGTCTTAATTTGATTGCAATAAGCATTTGATGAATTTAGTGTAATGAATATACATATGCTTCTATATCTTTGATTGAAAGATAACATTGTAGAGTATTGCATTACTTTTAAAACAGATTTAAGACATTCTTTGTTAAATCAAATTCTCTGAATAAGATTCCGTAGGAATTGGGTGTTTTTATCTTCTTTACTGATTGAGACAGGCATGTATGGAAAAAAAAAATCAATAAAAAATCAAAGGTTTTGTCTATTTTGCAACAAAAAGAAAATTGATGCTGAATATCACTTCGTGATTAGGTGCCTATTGTATCGTAATGTGAGAAAAGAAAATTATGTATATATATATGATTGTTTTATAAATTAATGGTATAAAATATAGATTGTCCATATTTTCATTCTCCGTATATTTTTTGAATATCATAAATTCATTAAGATTATGTGAATATGTTTATGGTTTACCTACCTTCCATCGATGTATCATTTGTTATTTATAAGCATGGTATGCTTGTGAGAATAAAGAATCTTGAGATCTAATGGAGGGAAATAGAGTCGAACCCTTAATTGCTGTGAACCCACTATGATTAATGTTGTATATTATAAACATGTTTCATACATAACATCAGTTTTCTCCAAGGCATTTAAGAGTGTTGACATTAAATTAAAAATGAAAATTATTACATACAACCTTGAGACCTAAGTCAGTCATTTTCTTATCAGTACCAAATTGGTGACACGAAAAGTTTGAACTATCTTTCTATTGAACGTAAAGTTATCTCGAACTATGATCTGTTCAGGGCGAGATGTCTGCCGCGAACAATAAAGAAATTGATCACTGCAATTATATTGAATGCATTTCTAACTATTTGACATTCTGTCTGTGTATGTAAAGGTAGATGTATACACAAAGGCCTGGATACATAGTCTACAGGTAAAATATTAATACCGAATTCAGCAATTATATAGATAAGAGATCTGTCAATTGCCGTTATTTATCGAACATGTGGTTAGGGTCATGATTGATCCTTCCCCAGGATATTTCAGCAGTTTGTACGAAATTTGTCAGGGAGAATAAGTGTCAACTGACTATATGAAGGATGAGTGTTGGTCAACAGTAATTATTTTTCCACATAAATACAATCATTCATACTGTGAGGTGACGCTGACTCGCTGATATGTAACCTCCAAAGGCCTTTGCACGGAATTGAGTTTTCAGCCTTTTCCATTGGTTGGCTATTCTGACCTTAAAGAGAAACTTCGGGCTTAGGCATATAATATACTCAATCAATAGAATTAATTATATTAATTGCATCTGTACAATTTAAGCACAAATAGGCCTACAAGTTGATGAGAAATCCGCCTTTGATTTGTCAATATTTTCGACATATGAAGTTGTACATTTTCTAGTAGAGGGCGCTGCATTTGTGACCTGAACTTGAACTTCCGTTTATTGCCATGATAGCTATTGAATTCGATCCGATCGCAGTGTGTGTGTGTGTGTGTGTGTGTGTGAGAGAGAGAGAGAGAGAGAGAGAGAGAGAGAGAGAGAGATAGAGAGAGAGCGATAAAGAGAAAGAGAGAGAAGACGTGTGTATACTAGTATTGTAAGTACGAGTACGTGAACTAGCTGCATTTTCAGTCGCAAGTTATCGGAAACGTGATTTTATTAAAAAAAACTAAGACAAACATGATGTAAAGAATGAGCAACTGTTAATTACAGATTGCAGCAAATTCCGAATGCCTACCATCATTAAAAAAGCAATAAAGTCTATCACGTTCTGTGAAGGACGTATGACGACACAAGTTAACCATGTAATCAATATGCTTGTCTGTGAAATGCGATTCAGCATCGTAGATCGTGAGGCCTACTCACACTAACTAATAAAACAAATAAAAGAACATGCAATTAATAGCATTTGTATATTTTTCATGTACAAATGAACTTATCTATTTCTAATATTTTTTAATCAGTAGCCGAAACGACGAATTACATCAGAGGTTTCTTTCTCGTAATGACGGGAAAAGAAGAGGATGTTCCGATTGGCAATAAAAGTTACTGTTGTAGCCAGTTACAACATATTTTGCGGTGCATGCTTGTCAGTACGTATTGCTGCTATCTGCGCAGGATTAGAATTCCGCTATCCTGAGTCATCTCTTTGACTGTTTATTTTTTGTTACAGTGCAGCGCTCATTTTGGGAATCTGGAAAGCCACGATAACATACTTTCTTTCGACCTTTGCTGTCCGAGGTTTGATCACTGCGGGCGGCATATGCCAGGCTTGGCGTTAAATCATCCGTTTTGGGTGGTTTTCATCGGGTTCCCCAATCAAGTTGTTAGAATTATGACGCAATCCACGGAAGATAAGTTCGATTTATTTGAATTAACTTTTTATGGAGAGCTCAATCGACACTTTTCTTAAAAATGCGCTAACGTCACTCGACAAATGCATTCATTCATTTATTGACTCTAATTACCTACTACAGAGCAAAGTGTTTTAAAGTTTGATTACCTATATATTCGCTTCAACGCTTTCAAAAGTTATCAATGTTCTTGTATTCACGTTTCAGCTAGACATTATCGGGAACTTTTTAATATTTTAACATTAAGTCAATAACGTCGATGTTATAATATTCATTGACACACATATGTATTTACATGCATTGAATTTAGGGAGCATTAAATAAAACACGTGGTCTGCTTTGTAATTATGACAAGACATTATATCAATATAAAAAAGGCAAATATCAATACTATGTGTAGTTTATGCATATAGATGAAGAGCATTCTGACAGTGTTGAATAATCTGCACATGAATTTGTATTGTATATCAGATATAATACGAAGTCATAAACCATCGTTCGACACTGCTCGAATTCGCTGAATCATACTGTATGAATTCGGCGTCCCTAGATAGCAGTCGCTATCACTGAAGGGCATTCATTCTATCCTAATACAGGCTAACATTGTCTTGTAAAGAGAACAATCTTTCTCTAATAAAAAAAAATGACCACAGGTTTATCGAGATTTTTGTCTTTGCTTTTCAAAAGCAACACTATCTCTGTACGAACCAAGATTTGAATATTTCGTGCGGCTTGCGGTCTACCCGCGAGCTCGGCCGAATGACACTTGAAAGTTATATCTCAATCGTAAGGACCTGATACGTACACGAACCAATACTGGCCTCGGCTTGAATAATTCATAAAGCTTGCAAACACTTCATATGAGTCGAACCGATTTTCCTGCCTGAACAGTTCACATGCCCTACTGTCCCTAAGAAATCGCTAACTGCGACTGAGCTGGTGATGCCGACACAATATTCTCTGTTTAAGAAAGGTTAGGTTCACTAAAACGGTAGCCGTGCATTCACTGTGCCCAGTCTACATAACGATAATAAGCTTTCTCTAACGTCATACAGGGAACGTCATCATTAACAATCTCCCTAATTACCTTTATGTAATTATGTTTCGCAGAGAGCACAATCTGGCTTTCTAAATAAGCGACCACCTTCAAATGTGCAAAGTAGAGGAACGACGAACTGCACCCCAGGGTAATCCTGTTACTTTCTGTGGGACCGCATCTTCTGCACAAGGAAGTACCGCTTGACCTCTTATGGTAAAAATTGCAATATGAAGAGTCTCCGGGCAACCTTTTACGAGAACAAATTGCCTTGGGTATGGCTGCGTCTGGAAAGCTTGATTAGATCTAGGTTCACCGCCCAAACCCCGACACTGAAAAAAAAATGTGACTGATGTGAATCAGAGTGGCACAGCAACATTTTGGTTTAGGTTAGGCTAAGCCTGCTTTAAGGTGTTATACCTGGAGGTTTAGGTTGGGCTAAGCCTGCTTTAAGGTGTCATACCTGGAGGTTTAGGTTGGGCTAAGCCTGCTTTAAGGTGTTATACCTGGAGGTTTAGGTTGGGCTAAGCCTGCTTTAAGGTGTTATACCTGGAGGTTTAGGTTGGGCTAAGCCTGCTTTAAGGTGTTATACCTGGAGGTTTAGGTTGGGCTAAGCCTGCTTTGAGGTGTTATACCTGGAGGTTTAGGTTGGGCTAAGCCTGCTTTAAGGTGTTATAACTGGAGGTTTAGGTTACTTTTGTTGGACAATTAGTATGAAGTGCCTTGCCCGTTCCAGCACTTAGAAACTGGTTAGGACTTTAAAGATTCCCCTTTTGTCGAAATACCAAAGGATTTTATATCTTTTAAAATCTTTTATTCCAAGGCTTATTTATATACTTTATATACTGTTTTTTTCCCCCTAAAAATAAGAAAATGATTTTAAAAGCAGCCGTTTAACTGTTGTTTTTTTTGTGTTTGTTGTTTGTTTTGTGGGTTTTTTTATATTATTTTTTAAAATTTATTATAGTTTGAATGATATGCTTAGTTTGGTTCCATTCCCTACCTTTCTATCTAAAGTGATTTGAACATTTTGCCAATTTTTAATTTCTAGTCTGGTATTCACTGCCCCTGGCATAAAATCCCGTAGGTGGGTTTCCTTGCTTTTCATCTCTTTATGTCTCTCCCAAGATCACAATATGGCAGCCGACCCTGCTACGCTCAACAGGTCCACCAAAACTTAAAACTTTTATATAGTTTTTCACTAGGATTTATTTTACTACTTTTAGATGTTCACAAAAAATCTGTTTAAATTCTTTCTGCGACTTACACAAACGAACTACTGTAAAACCACTCACTCTATTAAAATTTTGGCATCGGCACAGGATTCCTCACAACTCCCTAAAAAGGTCTTGAAGGGGTTACGATAAGCAGACACTTTATCTTCCTTAAATTATTCCCATTGCTATAGGTACACAGAGTCCAATGCGAATGACGTTGTATGACGACTGATACCTATTATTCGGTTGCTCATTCGGATTGAGAAATAGTTTCCCAACACTAAATACCCATGTTCAAACAAATAATCATCAGCATCTCTACAACTTACAAATAGAGACGGAAATAGAAAGAGCTTAAACCCCCTTGTCATTGTAGTTATAGACCTTTATCGGTGTTTCATATTGTACGTTATAATATTGTGAATTCACTCTTATTCTTTGAAAACCAAATTTACGTGGAAGCCGCAAATTAAAAACTCGATGAAAATAGCGGTTGCCCCTCTTCTTAGGCATATCTATGAATATAATGAAAATTTGATTTGTTTTGAAAACAAAAACAACGAAGAAAATACATCTATAAAGATAATTTATTTCACGGTTTACAGACCCCCCCCCCCAAAAAAAAAAAAAAAAATAAATAAATAAATAAATAAAATAAATAAATAAAAAAATTAAAAAAAAAAAAAATAAATAAATAAATAAATAAATAAATAAATAAATATATGAGCTATTAAGAGGAGTTAAAAAGTACTCAAAGGAAAACCCAAGGTGTGTGTGTATCCATGATGATGATGCTAAAGGAATAAAGGATGAAAATTTGGATCGCAAAAGATGGAATTTAGGATCGCGATCAAAAAAGTTTGGGAACCACTGCCTTAAAGGAATGACCTTTCGACCTTGTACATCGTCTGCAAACCTGTAAGAAACGGCAAGGTATTCCCTCCCATTTACAGAAATAGGATCGATCTATGCAACAATACAAAGCAACTCGAACAGCCTCGATTGTTCCTTCCTAAACGTTTCCCATTTATCACCTAGTACGGTTCATAAGCCGTGATTCCCGAAGACTTTGAACTCGATGATAAAATTTCGTCTGCTTCTCTATTTGATTGGTCAGGTCTGGATTTGAACGTCCATGATGCCACCTGCATGGGGAAGGTTTATATTTTTATTTGTGTTTTATAGTCTTGATATCTCATGTAAACAAATTTCAACATTAAGCCTTATTATCACCCCAGGAATGGACTTGACTAGGTGTAATTTGACCATATTCTGAGTAAAATTATCTCCTTTCTGTGTACCTGCCAGTGCCAACCCGGGACAATACACAGTTAACTCCGTTGGGAACTTTGCCTTACGTGGTGTATTTAAACATGTAGACGATTCAGAAACGGCATATATACAAAGGACGTTTGTAGCTTTATTTTTAATATCAGTGGATATTCCAGTGGATAGAGTCACTTTTAAAAATGTCAAGATTGAGTCGGAAGGTATGTACAACTAGTATCTAACATATAGTCTTCTTCTTCTCACCGTACCTAACATTATCACTTAATTACTGAGCAATGAGGTCAAAGGGCATATTTCATGTTGGAAAATATGAAGCAGGGTTAATAGTCATATCGCAGTAAAACAGTCCATGATTCATATCTAATTGGTCTCCCAGAAGAACAGAAGAGAAAGATAAGGAAAAAGATTTTAAAACATAAAAAATCCAATCAGTGTGGAAAATCAACTCAATTTTGTGTACATTTTCTAATATTTTTATTACTATTTCTGCTTAATGTTTTAATTTTGGCATGAAAGATTCAAAGATATGATTCTCAGTTAGGGAACAGTGTATTTTACGTGTTGCTTTTTGAATATGTTGTGGTCCTACTGAACTATGGTCTTTCTCTTAAAAGAATCGATTATATTATGCATAAGTGTGATTTGATCCATAGAACCGGTATCCCCACCCATGTGGATCCTATCGTCAACTGACCGTTCTTTTTAATTTGTCTTATTCTTTTTCATTATCCTCTAAAGCTTATATTCCACAAAATACTAAATATTTGGTCAGTTGCTATTTCTCTATTTGGTGAAGGTTCTCCTCCCCCTCCCATGTGCTTTGCTGTGGACAGCACGCGCTAGTAAAAAAAACGGTGCTTTTATCTGGAATGAAAGGGTTACACTATTATCATATGCATAGTCATGATATTCTGAACCCTGCGTTCCCTTTGCCTTTTTTTTTTAAATTAACGGTTTCCTTCCTTTTATCTGTCTTCTACTATTTGATAAGAAGAAATGGATAGCCCATGTAAGTAACTAGTGATGATATGAACGTATACATTACTTCCATTATTACACCTTTTCTTACTTCGGAATCGGCCCTCTGAAATGTGTATCTCCCATTCACCTTGATAATATCGAATGCATTACACTTTGTTGTTAAACTTGTTGTATAGTTTATGTTGTACAGTTTGTGTAGAATTCACGACATGGACACCGTCTTCATTTTCAACACACCGCTAACCACCTTTGTTGTCTATTGTAATGCAAGATGACATAGATTTCTAAATTGTAATGTAACTTAGTCAGATTTTGTTCATTTGATAAGCATGAAAAGACAAGAATAATGAGGTTAATTGTATACATTTACCTATTTCAGGATCTTCGTGTAAACATTTTCACAATTATTAACTTGTTTTATTTTCTTTTGTCATGCATTCATTCGTGCTTTGTTTCTTTCTTCTTCGGCATAAAACCTCTGTTATAATCACGTGACAGATGGAGTGTGGCCCTACTTCAACTTTAAACATGTTTACAAATGTAAGGAAAAATGACTATAATTGCTAAGTCAACGTGCTTGAATTGGTTATTGTACACATAGTTTTGTACATTGTTTATGTCCAGAATCAAAGGTATTTATATACTCACTGGTTTCAACAATTAAATTTAATTTGTGGCATTTGTTAGTTTACTTCTAATACATGCATTTAGCCGATAATAACATTAATGCTCTCACAGGAAGCATTTTACCCATATTTTCACTGACTTTAGTGTAATAATTCTTAGATTTTATTTGCAAACGTGACATCTGCACAATCCCATGTTCAGTTTTCAGTAGGTTATTATATGCGTATGTTTGCATCAAAGAATATACATGTAATAACCTACCGAGTTCACGATTTGTGACTGAGTTCGATATACATTGCCGCCATTTCAAGGTCAACTGAATGAACTTTCCATTATTTGCTCTTTTGACTTAAGCAATCAGTTACCAGTGATCGTCTTTATGATGAACATCATCAGCAGCAACAGCATCTTCTTCTTCTTCTTCTTCTTTTCTTAGTCTTCTCTCTCTTCTTTACGGAGCTGTGGTGGCTGAGGGATTAGCGACCAGAAGGGAGCAGGTTTGAATCCTGCCTATACCAGGACTATTCGGCCTCCCATATGTGTCTCTGTGCATTCCAATTGCATCGGCACGATATAACCTTTAATTTGTCGTTGTGCCATTAAACATGTTTTTATTTTATCCTCCATGAATGCTGATCACCATCAACCTAATAAAGGATACATAAACAAATCATTGATGCACTGGGAATTATTTGATATTTTCTTTTTGCTTTGGCTGAAAAAAAGAAAAAAAAACACATTTAAAAAAAACAAAAACAAGTACATACACGCAAATTTAACACATGCGTCTGTTAAGACCAGAAAACCCCACCTATTCATAGCATGCATATACCCATGAAATACGGCTATTACCATCTGACATATTGCTCAAATAAAGCCCTTCAACTCGGATGCAAAGCCAATTGGATCTTTTAATTTGATCAATCACAAGCTTTTCAGCAAATATAAATCATTGTTGGCAAAGTACGCGGTAAGTTTCCTGTAGCAGACGACATGGTTATTTGTACTTGGTTTCCATGGCCAAGGCTACTAGATCAATATTTACATACAGAGAGATAGAGAAAGTAAACTGGCACTGACTAAATTAGCTTAGTCCGCATTCGGGACGCATTGATGGATGAATTACTTTTCAAACATAAATCTACCTACTTTTCAAATATTTCAATGTGTAACGGTGTTTTGATCTTTAAAGATGTGATATAACGGTTTTGAATACTTGTATACTAATATCTCGAAGGTGAATGTTCTACACCCATATTATATTCGAAATTAAGATTGGTTTTCTGCCCATATTTTGTAATTTTTTGGCCTTCGTATACCCCCACGAAGAACCTGCTTATGTACAATATATCTGTTGATATTATCTCTACCCAACCCCCGAAAAAAGCTGACATGCTTCAAAGCCACCATGTAAGTTGAACTGAGATACAAGACTTTTATTATGTACTTCTAAAGCACTTTACTACACATGACCAGTACCAATTATGTTCTTTCAAAAAATTTATTTAGGAAGTTAAGGCTACCAGTCAAGGACGTATTGGTTCAGAATACTTGGGTTGGAAATGGATACAGGGTCTGTGATTGTGAAACTTATTACTGAATCAGGGTACTTTATTTATAAAATTTTTTTAAAAAGAGTTAATGATGCGGAACGTGATTTAAATCTTTGTATTATGATTATCTATTTGGAATATGATCCAGCTGATTCAAAAACCAGTGATAAAACCTGGCCCTGTATGCTCAAAACGTTGTGAACATTAAGTCAAGCTTCCTCTCGAAACCTCCAAATTAGATATGATACTTAAGTTACATGTACATTCTTAAAGTTTAGCATGTTACGAACCAAAGTTAAGAAGATCCTGCCAATTCCTAACTGTGTCCAAAATATGTTTTTGCACATGTTTTTCCGCGATGTGGCGCATGGTCACGGACTTTTCTGCGTAAATGTACACATTAGGAATTTCTTTTTACCTTGTCAAATAGAAAAGTTGGAGGTATACGTCCTGAAATTTTTTTTTAAATTGGTACTTTTGCATCACACGCAGAAGAAAAAAATGTGCATCAACATATTTGGACAGTTTATTGATTAATTCACATTTTTCCCAAGTAAAGTTGAAGTATGGCATAATGTTTAGATTTTGAACTTCAGTCTCAGTGTTTGACTCAAATTTGTTTGAAAATACCGAGTGGAAGAATTATTTTCCATTATGGACATACAGTTAAAATATGACAACTGATACAATACAGATGAAATCTTAAAAGTCTTTGGGATTAAATGTCAACAGTATGTGAGGCTCAGTGATTAACTTTTGCTATTGTTAAAATAAAACGAACTTTGAGACAATGACCATTATCTCACATTTGCAAGCATTTGAGTGCAATGTTCTGAAGAATGTATTTCCCTCGTCTGTCTAATCTATCATATTTGAACTGTGCCAAAATGGAATTGGAGGGAGCTTTTGGACTGTGCCAAAAATGGAATTGGGGGTGGGTGGGTGTGCTTTTGGACTGTGCCAAAAATAGAATTGGGGGGCGGGAGGTGCTTTTGGACTGTGCCAAAAATGTAATTGGGGGAGCTGCGATGGTGCAATGGTTAGCATGCCGAAGTGGCGACCGAAAGGGTTTGCGTTCGAATCCTACCATTGGATCAGCCCTGGTTATCTACTTTGGTGTGTCCTTGGGCAAGGTATTTTACTCCAATTACCAAGGCACTAAATAACCGACTTGTGTTGCTATGCCATGAAACAAACCAAGTTAAGACAAACAGTTCCTGGAATCTACTAATACTTTGTTGTAAATACCCACTAAATAAAGAAACATTTGATCCTTTCTATGATATGAAATTATGGTTGATTTCTTGTCGCTTAATACAACGTAGTCATTATGGTTTAAACTATGAAATCATAATGAATATTTGTTATAACACTAAGTACTTATGCTTTAGTGCTTTGATGGTCACTATTGTTCTATATCCGCCATTAGGTTCCTAAAAATATATGCCTCTTGTTTGTGCTGACAGATTAGATTTCTTACTCAATAGAACTAAAGTTATTATTTGTACATGCAAGGTCACGAAAACTTGTAAAGAACGATATAAGGTATGGTTAAATAATATAAATAATATAAATAATATACATAATATAAATAACATAAATAATATAAATAATATACATGTATATGAATAGTAAATACTATAAGCTATGTCATGGAAAAAAACACTCTTTTGCAAAATAATAAAAGTTCAAAACTCACACTCCTGCCTCCCATACATATTTACAGTTCTGTTCAACTTCCCATAATGACCACCTACCTCTAACAGCAACATTTCATACTTTGAACAGTCACCCACCCCCCTTCTTAATTAGCCATCTCACTTGTACAGTAACACTTTTATCCTATTCCATGGCTTTCTGGTCTTAAGAATTGTGTAGGTGACAAAAGTATGTATTTCAATGGCACCGATGTTCAATCAGTGTGTATGTGTTTGTGCGTGTGAGTGTATATATATCTATATATATATATATATATATATATATATATATATATATATATATATATACATATATATATATATATATATACACTTACATGCACGAACACACACACACACACACACACATCGCCAGCTTTTCAATTAAGACCCAAAGTCTTTTCAAGAATTAGATGTGGCACTCTTGTTTCTAACTGCACCAGTACACTGCAAGTTTTGTGTGAGTATACACATACAGGACTTTTTCACTATGTTAAGTTTTTCTGTTGTATTTATTTAAAACGATAGCTAAGGATTGAGATTGAAGCGTGAGCATTAAATAAAGAGTTCCATCTTTATTTTCCAGAACGAGCTGTCAGAAATGAATTTTCTGTACCAGCCGAATGCCACCCTGAAACACGCACCATTCGGTAACAAAGAAACCCCGCCAATAAGCATGAAAATCATCAGCGGCAAGTACATTCCCGTCATTGAGAAGCAAGCAAATCAGTGAGTATTCCAAGTTTATGTTTTCTCGACCATTCTGTAAATAAAGTTAAAGTTTTCCCTAAACATTCAATGGGAACATGAACAGCCATTTCTGGTATAAATAAATAAATAAATAAATACTCGGAATCGAATTTGACGCCACTGAAAACTAATACTCGGAATTTAGTTTGACGCCATTGAGAACTAATTTCGATCACAATATGGCGGCAGAAAGAAATATTGGGTGTCTTCTGGCTAGATAGTTCTTGATGCTCTAGTAGTTCTTCGTCGTTCGCGGACTTCGAACTCACATCTTCTCTGAAACGGGGTCAGACGAGAACAAAGACGGAGCAACATGCTGAGTGTGATGTGCCATGTTTGTAGTTCCGAAACTAACTCTAGTTGTCAGTTCGCTTTCAAACGCGTGTTTCCTAGAACATCCAAAACAGGTCGCCCAAAGATGGCATTAATATCGATGGGAATATCGTCGGCCCTTTCTGTTGCATCTTGTTTGGTGCATTCCTCTGGGAGCAAATCACCCAAACCCATCAGATGTATGTCTATTCCTACAATTCCCATTTTCCCCGAGTTTGACGGGAAAGCTCCACTGATGTTCCGATTGCCCGGACTTAGACCTAGTTTATAAAGTCTGGAGCTTACACCGCTTTCCATGACGCGTAATAAGTGAGAGCAGGGTTCAGACCAGGATAAAATGCTTCCGGGTTGGAGCCAAGTAGTTCCTATCTAAATTTAGAGGTGTTGTTTGACTGTGCCTTTCACTGTGAAATATTCATGACAGGGACTGATTTTGTTTTACCATGGAATGATTGGGAAGGAGTCATTCTTTATATTGAGATGCCTTTTATTGTGGTTGTGAAAGCAGTGTGTTGGAAGTGCACATGTAAAGTAAGTGTGAAATATGGCCCAAAACTATGTTTTGATTGACCCGGAAATGGAATCATAACCTCAGTAGGCTTTGATGAGCTGTTATTCGTAATTATGCTGGGCAATAACTAACAAGTCTTGGTGTGTGGAATGGACTATAGTGACACTGTCACCCCTAGGAATCCTAGCGTGATTGAAATGTTGGTCTGAGTTCAGCTTGGAGAAATGGATGTAGGTAATATATAGTAAAATTAATGATGGTCTGACCCCAGCAGTAGACTTGATGGGCCGCCAGCTCATTGCAGGTTAAGCTGAAACTGAAGCTGCAATTATATGAGTATACAGGAGCAATAAGTGTTAAATGTATGTCTCCTAAGCACAGCAGCAGGGTCCAGGCAAGTATTGAAGTTTCAACCTCTAAATCCTAAGTATGGAGCGCCAAGCAGTCGGACAATTTGCCTATTTTTTCCCATTTAATATATTATTGAAAATTCCGTCAGCAAAGAGGATGTAACCTTGGGTTTTTCAATCTTTTTTATGATAACAGTTGAAAATGTTGCACTGTTCGTTTACTGTGTGAATCAAACTTAGATTTAAGCTACACAGATTTTACAATAATGTCCATATTCTATAAGGTATATGTACCTATTTTTGACACCTTTTTAGTTTCCAAAACTTCACATTCATTTTTTAATTGAGCCCTTAAATATGTTGTTGTAAAGTTGAGGTTACTCACCAGTAACATCAGTGACCACTATGGTTGAATACATGCCCAATTTGGCGTGAAGACACCTCAGCGTGTGCTCACCTGTAAATTTTTAGGGGTTGTTTCACAAGGGTCATAAAAATAAATCGGTGCTTCTAGTGGCATTAAAAAAAAATACTTGTACCTGTTAGCAATTACAACAATGTAATATAGGTAATTATACAATGTATAGTTTCTGCTGTGCTCAAAATGGGCACACAATCCTTAAATTAATTACTCTCAAAGATACATATGGTCGTATAGAGTTGTCTTAAAGATTGGGTAATTTTGGAAACCTCAGTACCCGGAGTACATCACCAACCACTAGCCCTTACACTGGACAGCTGCAATGTCCAACGTAAGAAACATGGCTATGTGTGAGCCAGGTTGGAATATAATGAGCAAGACATTCTATAAAAATTTAAACAACTGCGACCTGTTATTTTGTGGGGATGAAAATATTTCAAGACTTTATTCGAGGGCATTATATTTGTAAAGTTCATGCCTATTATAATTAGGATCGGCAGAATTCCATTACACCGGTGAGGCGCAGGCTCATTATGCTGTTAATATCTGCCAAAAAAGCAAAATGGGAAAGAAAATCGAAGATTTTTCAAGGATAAAAATGCAAAAAAGTTTCACTGGAGAAATAGTTGTGGGATGAACCTGGCCATTTTATATCTCATTTTATTTCAAATTATTCTTTTCTTTACTTTTTTCTCCTTAACTTTTTTTTTCTTTCTTTCGTTGTAAATAGTTTGATTGTTCGATCGATAGACTTCACGTTTTCTTTCCAGAACCAACGAAGATAACTATTATGGTACCCGAGTTCACCCGATCCAACCTATCGCAGACAAACCTAATCATATCGACCCGCGGGCATACACAGATAGGCCAGGGGCAGGCTACTACGGACAATCACAGGTACTTTGCAATTTAGTATTCCCTCCCTTGCAGTATTTTAACTTTATTTGAGAGCATTTACAAATGTCCTATATTGTGTGGCCAGTGTAGATGAAAATCGATGGTCATTTAGTAAAATAATTGAAGGTCCACAACTGTTCCAATGTATGCCAGATTACGAACGAAACCGCCCAAACAAAAGGTTTTCAACTGGTTCTTGGCAACCGAATTCTGCCCTATACCTTCCAGTGATATGGACGCAAGTTCCTGGAGTCTATTGCCCTCCGCCCCACTTACCTCAGTCAACGTCTCTACGTTTTACAGGAATCTTGGAAAATAACAGATTTTATTTACTAGTGATAGTTCTTGATGAGTATAATTGCAAACAGTTCAAATTTATATCGGATTTAATATTCAATTAAATAATTCGTGGATGTTTAAGCAATGTTTAGGTATACATATTCCGTTGTGTGTTTATGTGATGATGATGATGATGATGATGATGATGATGAGTCACAGGTGACAGGTCAAACATTACGCGGTTGGTGACACGTTGAGAAATTTCACAGACTACTGCATCACACTTCCGGGGATCGTGAGACCGCATTTAACTATCATCCTCCATCTTAAGTGAAAGTAAGGAACCGTCGTTCTTTGTTTCCCATGATGCACTGCGACGATGTGACGCTATAAACGATTCACTGCAATTCATGGGGAAGTTTCCAAACTAGCTGTTATGGAAATGATGTCACTTAATAACCAATCCGGAGACACAGATTTACTAGTCACTGGCGTATGATATTGGCTTGACAATTTAGGCCGGGTACCAGCGAAGTTGAGAGATATAAATGGAGCGGGGCCTAATGAATTCCAGGAAAAATTGACTTAAACTGTTTTCTGAAACGGAAGAGTAACTGTCGATGAGTTTTTCGTCGGGAAGAAAGGCATAACTATGAATAACAATTTTAATGCAGGCATAACACGTCTTGATAATAATATCTGATAGAATTTATTATATTTTCTCCCTGTGATGTTTTAACAATTATATATATATATATATATATATATATATATATATATATATATATATATATATATATATATATATATATATATATATATATATATATAACATGTCACATATAACCTTACTCGGTCTACAGTAAAGATTTTACTAAAATATATATTTATTTTTAATATAGTCACCTGATCTGGCCGGCCAGCCTTTTAATGAGGTAGGAGTATGTAATAAGGTGGCATAAACTGTATAATTTATAAGTCACGGGATGGTATTTTTTGCTTGCACTGTGTGATAAGGGAGGCAACTGTGATAAGTCAATTTGGCATGCACTGTGCTTGACACATCCTATAAATGCACTATTTTGACGTTTGTGAAGGGAAGAACATTAGGGAAAATGGTATGGAATGAAAATGACAATGACTATCAGATTTAAAATAATTCAGCTAATTCAGCATTGTATGATTATACCATAACGGACTTAAACACGCGACGGATTGAAAACTCTCGTACGCCTTTTATTATACCGCGTTCGATATAGCTCACGCGTGATGTTAGCTGGGCAAGCGCAGTATTGTGCTTCTTGCACAAGACACAAACCACGCACGTAACTTGTGTATTTGACTAATTTGAATCAAAACTTGAATGTCAGTTTTCAAATAAACTACAGGGATTATCCCTTTAGAATTTTCAAATAAGTGACTAACATTTGTACTTATTTAAATGATATTAATTTCGTCTTAAAACATGCAGCATAAAAAAGGCTCTTATTGGACGAAAGTAACACACCTGACCTAATCAAAGCATTAGGGGTTTACAGCGTTTACATTCAAAAATGAAGGAAATTTTTTGTCGATAGCGATCGAGGTCTAAATATGTTCTAGTTTATTCTTATTGTAAAACTAAAAGTTCCAAATACAATGTTTATTATTTTCCTCAGTTTCCATCGACCTTTTTTCCTTTTTACTCCCGCTAAATCTAGCGAGATTAGGTAGGTACGTGTTATCTCGTGGCATTGCGATATCGATTGAGAGTCTTCATTCCCTAGCATGTATAAGTCCCTGATAATAATCTGAACAGAATTTATTGGTAAAGTAAATTTTTATCTTTTATAAAACACTATTGCAAAACCTGTACTAAACGTAGATCCATAGAAATACATTCTTGATCGAAGGAATAAAAAACTCAGTTCTATCCAACATATCAATTCTATGAATGCTATAGTATGCACAAAAGATGGGAAATAACTGATAAAAATAATTGTTTCAGTTCTCAACGTTTAACTACGAATAATGTTATAGAACTCAATAAAAGTCACCCATCCCCATTTACCCCTATTACCTGTGCAATTAAAATCAACATCATCAGATCCCTAATTACCTCTGTAATGTCGTGAGTACTATTTGTTCTTTTTATAAATATTTTCTCTAACTTTACTAAGAATAAAGACGTAATGATAAAAGAATTCATAATTAGCATATTTTTACAATTTTACGTTTTAAAAGGACCCTGGGCTTGGCTTTTATTTTCGGAGTCTCAAATAAGAGTTCAATACTTGTCCACTGATAGTTGTATGATTGCTGGGTCGGAATATATTTACTTTATCGTTATAACCTTGGGTCTTTTTATAAATAGAATACTACAACGTTTTGCCTGTGCGCATGATCGTCAAACAATAATTAATATTACAATTAATTCATTAATATCCTACCATATCAGAATGAAAAAAAATATTTTGGATGCATGATGCATCACTGCAGAGGAGAAGATTTTTATTTTAGAACAATCTTTAATATCTCCCTTAGAAATTTCTTTTCAAGCTTAATTACTCTGGGGAAATTAAACCTTTAAGAGTGTACTTTTTCCCTATGTTCCTATTTTTATCAAAATGTGTTTTACTTGATCATAAATTTAAGAGTAATTAAAATCTGTCTTTTCAATTAGCATTAGTCTAATTGACCAATATCTACCCTTAGTATAGACTAATATACACAATATAATTTAAAAAATAAACAAAAACAAATACCACTGCAATCTTTGTCAATGGTGATGGTATCACTATGTTTTGTTGCTTTTATTTTTGGTACAGGACTTTAGCACATATCCGAGCCCACGGGTAAATATTTCTTGTAATTTAACTTCATGATCTGAACAGTTTTTACCCCTCTCTTTCTCTCTGTTATTCCCTATTCGTGTGAGTCTGCTTTTCTTGTGGCATGGTTAATCTGGTTACCTCCCTGTACTTGTTTCATATGATCCGCTAGCATTGCTCAAATAAAATATTTATTCGCCTGCAGTTTATGTCAGAGCAAATTTGCTTTGGTTCATTTATAGTCTTTTTAAAATATTTTACAGATATAAATGAATTTCGGAACTTGACTTCCTGTGATAAATCACGCTTCACTTTTTATAATCGAGGATAATTCGGATTTTATGTTATAAGATTGAAATGTCCTTCCTTTCATAACAACTTTTAATGTCACACAAATGTTTCGAGCGATGATTATTGAACATTAGTCATCAGTATTGTTGATTAACAAAAGAAGAATCAAAGCGCTATAAACAAAGGGAGATAACTAGACTCGTGGGTCTGGTCACACTTGGTCCATTATAATATGGACTGCGTTTTATATATCGGGCTTCTAAAATGTTTACATTTTAGCACAGAGAAGCACCAGTATCCAGAATAATAAAGAGGCGAGTTTGGATGTAGCCTAGCAGCACTATAAAGTTGTACTTCTTGTTTGCCATATTCATTGATACTAGTTCCCTGTCTCGTCATATAATTATTTCTTCTGTTAAGTTGTTATTTTTCTTTAGTTTAGGTCTCTGCATTATTCTGGATAGTTTTGCTTCTCTGTGCCAAATATGTAAATATTTATTGTTCTACGTGTGTCACTCTTTCTTTGTGTGTGTGTGTGTGTGTGTGTGTGTGTCACTTGACCGTGTGTATGTTATATATTGTCCCCTGAGAAAGACCTTGCTTTAGGTTGACACCTAGGAAAACTTTGTTATTTTTCCCGCACCTTTTTCTAACTCTTGTGTCATTATATAATATTTGCGCTGTTGGTTTGCATTCCCATTTTGTTTCTTTAAAACTTCTTGGGAATCTAGCGACTATTAAAGCCTAGATCGTTGGTTATGTTGGTGGTTTTTAAAAAAAAAAAATATATATATATGTGTGTGTGTGTGTGTGTGTGTGTGTATGTGTGTGTGTGTGTGTGTGTGTGTGTGTGTGTGTGTGTTGGTGCTCACTCGTATACTTTCATGACTTGGAATTGTCATGCCAATTCGGTCAATCGTATTGCGCCATTATAAAACACAGCAGTTCTCAAGAATCAATGTAAAGGTCTGCATTGTGGGTGACGTATGCAACACCCGAAAAAGTCGATAAGAACACTTTCTGATTCTGCTATGTATTGTGTGTCTCAGATACTTACTTCCTATCATTTATGTGTAGTATTTTCAAAGTCTTGTAACTCCTATCACTCAGTGCGATACATAATTATAAAGTCTTGTAGTGAACAAAACTTAGCAAAATTTGTGATACCTTTATGCTGAATTTTGTGCTGCATTTACGGATTTTTGTGTTTTGGTTTATATTTCTCTTTTCGGTACTCTGCTGTGAATCTATTAAAATTTTGCCTTTATAGGGTAAATTTTGCTGTGATTATGAAATCTGCAGATATTTTCCATGTGAGGTACAAACTATTGACATTTTAGCCTTGAGCTTATTCAGTATAAAAATTTTGCATTTCAGCTGGAATATTAATATTCCCAGGCGCTTATTTATTATATTACTACACTTGACATGCATTTGATTATTGCTGAATATGCATGTGCATCATGCAAAACACACACGAGGGTTGATCAAAAAGTTCTATAACAAACGCTGTAAAAGAAAAAGTTCCTTTGGACTTAATGCACTTCTCCTATCTTGTAACCCATGTCCTGAACACGTCATGTGACAGCATTCGTAACGACCCAGTGATTGCATCCCGTAGTTCTTCTCTGCTTTCGCAATGGTTTCCCCATAACGAATCTTTCAATTAAAAAAAAAAAAGTCGCAAGGAGTTAAATCTGGGATGTATGGTGGGTTATTTAGGGTTTAAACGCCAAGTTTTTGTAAGGTCAGCATTACAAACTTGAGTGTGTGTATGTGTGTGTGTGCGCGCGCGAGTGTTTGTGTGTGTTATCCTGGTGCAAAATGAAGCATCTGGTTACTGTGGCACAGTATTGTCCGTTCAGTGTAGTGTTCTCTGGTACCATGGAGTTCAACATTATTCCTTGTGTGTTGAAGAACATAATGCACATAACTTTCCAGCAGATTTCGAAAGACATACTTTCATAGGTGATGCTTTCATACACTGCTTTTTCTCTTACTCTCCGGTTCAAAGTAGTGTATCCAAGTTTCATCACATGTAATGATCTTATTTAATAAATTATGGCCTTCTATTTAGTACCTGTATAATAATTCCCTGCAGATCTTTACCCTTAAATCCATTTATTCTTTATCAAGCAATCTACAGGGCATCCAACAAGTACACACCTTGTACATTCCTAACTCCTTGGTAAGAATTTCCTCAATACTTTCTATTGAAATATCAAATTTATCCGCTACCTCTCTGACAGTTTACACGACTGTCTTCCTTCACATATATTCCACAGAATCCACTATTTCTTTTTAAAGAAATGTACCAGGTCTACCTTTTCTGATAGTATCTTTAATAGTTTCCCTTCCATCACTAATCTACTGATTCCAGATTTAGAAAGTGCTTTAAGCCCATAAACAGTATCAAAGTCAGGTTTTACCTGTGTAAAGGAGTTTTCTAATTTCGCATACAGTTTTCTAATTGCTCCCTGTTCGAAAACGAACTCATCTGCCGTTTTATCACCGCGTCTTCGTATGTGATATAGAAAAAGATGACGTCCTAAATTGCAACCTTTTCAATTTTTAGTCAGGCGAATTTTTTGATGTTGTGTTGCTTTTGTTCTAGAACTTTTCGATCAACCCTTTGTGTGTGTGTATATATATATATATATATATATATATATATATATATATATATATATATATATATATATATATATATATATATATATATATATATATAAAACGTCGGTTCATTGAATCCGACAAAGATGTTTCTGGATATTTACTTTGTTTTTCTCTACCTTGAATTCGACAATATAATGTTTTTTTATATTAAGGTAAAGGTGAATCTTTTCAAAGCTTGTCCTATATTATCACTAGCTTTCCTCAATGCCATCCTGCTGCTAACGGGACAATGATTTCACAACACGCTTAAATTCTTCCTATTAGCGCTCTACTTTTTGCCAATTATTTGTTATTTTGACCTATTTTACTGTTTGATAATCATTTATTCATATATTGCAGTAGGCGTAATCAAAACCTTACCAATTATCCTTCCAGCTTCAATAGGACAGGTTTTATATTAGTACTATCGTCTCCTTCTAAACTTGTCATATTTCAATTATTAAAGTAGTTGAAAGGGTTGCTAGCAGACAAATTAATGTTCCACATTCGCATGCCGAAATGCTGTGTTTGTTCATTATAGGCTCATTCTCCATTAAATTTCTAAATTCCAGGCTTCAATAATATGAGAAACTGACTTAAAACTATACACTTTTAACTCGTTAATTCTCCATCATTGAAGATAAAACATGTAAAATTTTGTCAGTCATAGATTATATTATGTTGTGTTACATCAGCTGCAAGTTACACGTACATTGCTAAATAAGCGTGTTCATATGAATCGTGGACATCTCTACACAATGCATTATAACACTGTAAAAATATACCCCTATCTTACACCAAAATGTTGTTACTCTACGCATCGATTATTTGGCTATGTTGAGAAGTGGAATACATATGATTACTTATCTTAAAATCTCTGGTTTCAAAGCTGTCCGGCAAAACGTTTTTCAAAACTCAAAATAGGTTGCAACGACTGGAATTACGTCATAGACCTCACAAATTTGCAAGTTTTTGTTTCGCATTTTTTGGTAGGAATTATGGGAACATTGACTCGTAGATTACGTCCCGTAAAATACATTCATTGAAATTTTAATTCCCTAACAATGCGTGCCTCAAGCTGAGATACCAATTATACATTCAATTTGTTATATATTTGGTCCACTTTACACTCAGTACCAAGATAGTTATTGAAATATCAACCGGGACGTACGATGGAGGTCTCGTAGATTACCGTGTTAAAATTAGGTTTCTGTTTTTGAAAGAAATTCCTTCCAGTGTGAGGTGTAGTGATTATTTCATACAAAAATATATATTTCTTTCATTGTGTACATCTCCGACCTACTTATAATTATTATTTAATGTGAAGTTGTCAGAATTACGACTCTGTCAATATAGAGAATAGGTGTTGACTCGTAGAGTACATGCGCATACGGGACAAAATATATTAGAATGAATATTTCGTGCATGAATATTTTGAAGCAATTTCTTTGATATTGATACATTGTCAGTAGCATTGCTTTAAAACAATGCGCCGTATATCTTACACAAAATGAAGTTGAAATTTTTATTTTATTATCAAGTGTTTATAAAAATTAATAAAGGAGATAAAAATTTACGGTCTTGCTTAAAATTCAAAGCAGTGGTTGAATGAGTGTATATAAGACATGACTTTTCTCACGTATGGGGAATGAGCCTATACGCCCAACCACGAACATCGTTAACCTGGATCTGTTGTTGCATTATGCGCTGACAGATCGGGGTCTACGCTGTTAGTTTTACTCAGGAGTTAGGTGAACAGTGCAGACCTGGAATGATGTGATGGCAGATGGATTATTGTTGTTCGTAATGGGTGCGCATCATATTCGCGTAATGACAGGCTCATGCAGTGGCGGCGCGAGGGTCTGAGGCGCCCGGGGGCAATGTTCTTTAATGGCGCCCCCCTACCGAGGCGCCCGGGGCAATGTTCTTTAGTGGAGCCCCTACTTTGCCACAGACAACAGTTATGTCAGTTGCCAACCTACAACCCCTCCCTCACATCCAAGCCCTGAAACCGGGGTCTTAGATGGAGGGGGGGGGGAATAGCTCCCGACGATACCCCCCCCCCACCACCGCCAGGGGCCAATTGCCCCACCCACTCCTCGCACCGACACTGGACTCATGCTAGTAGCAGAAGCATTGTATTATCCCATGTTTTCTCCACCCTTCTTTTCTTTCTTGATATCCGGTTTGCTATCTGTGGGTAAAATGCAGGGCAGAGCATGATTAGCATGGTTCCTATAAATGGCACGTGCGCAGTTTCCAGACGTACTTCCAGGCCTGCTGACAGTAATTCCGGTCCCCTGGGCAGAGCAGCCATGGGCCCCAAAACTAGTTTAATTTTTTTATATAAAAACCTGTGTACAGTTTTGCATATAAAACCTGTAGTAATCCATCTTAACTTAGAATCTTCCAAGGAGAAATTTTGAATATTTACGGCAAAGATTATTTTTTTTTATAACTGAGTTGAAGGCAGGCCCCTATAAATCGCCGGGCCCCTGGGCCCCTGGGCAATTTCCCTCTCCCCCTCCTCTCGGCTTGGCCTGCGTACACCGGCAACTGCTATGCAAGGAAGTGTGCGCAGTTTTCAGACGTACACCAGCAAATGCCATGCAAGGAAGTGTGCGCAGTTCTCTAGTTTTTCAAAAGCAAGAGGGACATGGATGTCGCATTTCACCTTGCAGGCTAATGGCCGATAATTTCCATTTTGTCGATTCTCTTCAAAGTCATTTGAGGAGAGTTATACAGTGTGGTAACTTCCAAATGTGACAGACTAATTAAATATTTATTATTTCTTCTTTTTCTTTTATCTCTCTCTCTCTCTCTCTCTCTCTCTCTCTCTCTCTCTCTCTCTCTCTCTCTCTCTCTCTTTTTTACACTACAAGTACTCGTACACGGTCTCTCCCCCCCCCCTCTTTAATAAGATCGGAATTCTCTCGAAAATGAAATGGAAGCATAGTTTTCCCATGGAAAAGAGAATTCTGGCTCCATCAATATGGGGTCTTCACAGTGGCGGCGCAGCTGTAACTGGGTCTTCGATTGTGTGGTGGGGGGTGGGGGGGGGTGGGGGTGGGGGTGGGTGTTGTAGGTTGGCTACTGACATAAAAACTGTTCTCTGTGGCAGAGTAGGGGCGCCACTAAAGTACATTGCCCCCGGGCACCTTGAACCCTCGCGCTGCCACTGAGTCTTCATGTAGGATTATGGCTTGATTCACATACATCCATGTCTCAGAGACTAGAAACGCTAGGGTCAATGACAAGTTTGAAATTTACGGCCCAGAAAATCGTCCTTGCATGGATTATAATCACTCTCAATCTACCTGGGGTGGAGTGGGTTATGGTAGGAGAGGGATGACGGAAATATCGAGAATTTATTTACTGCTAATTCCGGTCGATCTTGTTGTGCTTAACAGTTTTTGGCATGCAATAGTTCAGTTTGAGTTATGATCATACTGAAATTTGGGGGAGGGGGAAAAGAAGGTTTACAAACAGCGCTTGGTGGTGTAGCTTTTAAACATTTTCATCCACATCAACCAAAGCTGTTCGCGCGGTGTTGATGGTGAATCGAATATAACTACGCGTGCCTTCTTATAAATTTTTTGTACATTGCTTTGTTTCTTCTAAATGCTAATATGTCATTTTTGTCAACCTATTACTGCTCATCTGGTCACCTAATGGCCTTATGGCACAGATAATTTGGGTTGCTCTTCAAATAGTTTTCAAAATCATATTTAAGATCACGTTGATACAGGTTACTTAAGCGAAGCTTACACTATTTCTCTTTCGTACTTTCAAAAGATATATTAAATGATACGCTTTTGACACCTATTATGCCTATTTGTATGTAAAACAAAATGAACGAGCCATGTGGATATGTTGTGGATTCAAGTGATTTGAAAACAGGTCATTCGAAAAAGGGAATATGAACAATTTTGTCACATGCCAACCATACCAAAGGCATAAGAAAGAATTATATACATTTTTAATGTTAGATTCTATTGTAAAAACCAGGTCCTCAAGGTAAACAAAAAGATCAAGTAACGTAACCTCAGTTTTGGTATTGGACTTAGGAGAGATAAGAAGGCTACGTTTACAAGACCTCTAGATGTACGCGAAATACAATGTAATTTTATAAATAAAAAAAGACTAAAGAGATTTTCTGCTTGAACCATTCTTTTGTTATAAGGCAAAATCCTTTTGACAAAGCTCCAGAAAAGTTTTTAAGAGTTTAATTAAATGTAGAAATAAATATATACATTTTGCAAAAGACTGATAATTAATATGACGGATAAATTACTTTCCATGCTAAATGCAGAAGATATGATGTTTGATTTGTGAGAAATGATGAAAATATTGTTCGAATAGTCTTCTGTTTGACTGTAAAACCAATCTCAGGATGTTATTGGTATATGTCACTCCTTTTATGTATTACATTTCCTTTTGTATGATTTATAACATTAGACTGGTCGAATTTCTTTATTATTAATTTAGAGTCATTTCTTTTCAATACCATTCAAAGCCAACAAGTTTAGCGCACCTCCGACCCGATTCCAAAAACGTCAGGCGCAAGTTAGCTCCCCTCCAAGCCAACCGAAGCAAGAATGATATGTCAACAGTGTTTGAGCCGGAACATTGGACAGGTGGAAGAGCAGCTCCTCTAGCCGCCGATACCGAGTACAAGACACATTACAATCCTCTTCTCACCGACACTGACAACATGAATGGGTATATAGATAACCGTGAGGTAGATGATCTGTATAACTTGGTCCCCAAAAGGGTATTCCTTCCAACGGACCCAATCACGCTGAGCTCAAGCGAAGAGAGTTTGTTGAAAAGACTTCTTGCGAGAGACCTGGAAAATGTCGCCTCAGAGAGTCTCAAGCAGGTATACATGGATGCATGCCGTTACGACCGTCCGGCGCTTACTGGATGGTGCGACATGGCACATCTGGACCATGTGTTCAAGAGAAATGAGGTAAAAAAAATATTGATATAAAAATCGTAATTCCACATCGATAAGTGTATGAGAAAATAATTGGGAAAATTTTCCACAATTTTGGCCAGGATTAGAAGTATCATCACGCTGGCGTTTCTGCATCGAGAAATATCATCTGCATATTCCTCGTGTAAATTACCTCCAAATACCATTTCTTCCTTCAATTAGAATTAAAGATAGTTCTCGATGCTTTCAGAAGAAATATGACCCCAGTCAAAACTTGAGACAGAAATGAAGTCGCATTCATGTATTTTCAGTAATATACAGCAAAAGGTAAAATATGTCCGATTACACTTTTCTTTTTTGTAGTCTTAGGAAAAAAAATCGATGAATATGGATTGACTTTTTCCACCTGGATTTAATTTCCAAAACGACAATATAAATGCTGAAAATTAAATTAGCTACAGATGCACTTATAGTGCTGTTTATTTGAAGCGTCAGGCATAACTCTTGTTGATAAATCTTGCTATGGATACTTCATTAGGAAGTAAATTTAACTTTGTACTGATAATCCGAATATAATGAATCACCTGGAAATATGGTTTTATTGAAAATAAAATATATACTACAAAAGAAGAAACAATAAACATTAAATATAAAATACAAAAGAAAAAAATGTATATACATATGTAAATTTGTATGAATGTTAATAAGCATTATACTGATAAGCATTATCAGTGAATACGTCCAAATTAATGACAGCTGGCCTGCCTTTAATATTTTTGTCCTTTTCACATTTGTTTATTTTGGAGAAACCTAATCAATTGATTTTTTAAGGTATATCACAAATGAATATGATCATTTTTACTGTAGTATACAGGCTTGCTGACAGTTATGTCTAGAGCAGGATATGTTATCTTCAGAGCAGGACTTATTGACAGTTTTGTCTGGAGCAGGACATATTGACAGTTATCTCCAGAGAAGGATTTATTTACAGATATCTCTGGGGGCCCCGGGGGCCGAGTGGTATAAGGCGTTCACCTTTACCGATCACTGCCATCTCACATCTGTCCGCGTGGGTTCGAGTCTTGGGCTCGGCCAATGTGGTTATGTGAGAAAGCTTGCCAGTAGCTTCCCGTGGGTCGGTGGTTCTTCCCGGGATTTTCCCGGGTTCTTCCTCAACCAGATATACTGGCCGCCATGTATATCATATCATGTGCTGAAAAATGACGTTAAACCCATAAAATATCTCTGGAGCAGGACTTATTGACAGTCATCCCTAGAGCAGGGCTTGTTGAAAGTTATCTGCAGAGCAGAGCTTATATGCGTTTATCTCCAGAGCTGCCAATTACACGATAATACATACATAATTGTCACGTTGATCCTATTGTAAAACTGTGTAATAGTTATTTGATTCTTTAAAATTTATTTTGATTTTTCAATATCATTTCATATCATTATTTTACTTCTCGAAATATATGATTTGGCACATCACATAAGAATATTCTACAACCTTCGAAACGTAGAAACCATATCCCGTGAATAATAAATCTTCATTGTCGTCTGTTGTTAAATTAAATATTAAGTTTCCTGTGATAGCAATATAGGCTGGCGCATGACACTTGAACAAGCGTCTGGAACCGAGCCAAATGACTTCCAGTACATTCGAATTTTGGCTTTGTTTCAACTCTGAAGTTTTTAGCTTTTCTTGCACGGAATACTCGGTCCACCCATGACAATTATCATGTAAAAGCCTACATTTTAGTTTGGCATGTACATTATAAAGGTATCACCTTCTTATTGTGTGATAATTGACATTGACCTGAGTGAATACCATTCTGCTTATATAAAAAAATGAAATACTAATACAAGAGTTAAGTAAACGCAATGTTATATGTTGTTGTTGGTTTAACGCCATTTTTCAGCACACGTTAGGCTATACATGGCGGCCAGTTTTATCTGGTGGAGGAAGACTCCGGGAAAACCCCGGGAAGAACCACCGACCTACGGCAAGTTTTCTCACATATCCACATTGGCCGAGCCCGAGACTCGAACCCACGCAGACAGAGGTGAGATGGCAGTGATCGGTAGAGGCGAGCGCCTTAGACCACTCGGCCACCCGGGACCCCCTCAATGTTCTATAATACTCTGATTAAGCATGGTTTTATTGGAAATCAATTTTATTCCAATAGTATAAGGTCAGTTGCGTCAAATTCATGTACTTTTCTGTGGGACCCTCTGCGGCTTGTACCTCTATCTACATCGGACTAAATCAAAGCACAGTATTGCTAAAATTTCCATGAAAACGATTAAATTCTGTCAAATATTTTGAAGTTTTAAACCAACCTTCCGTCTCTTCTTGAAATCACTATTGTATCCGTTTCCACCGCAAATGACTCATGCGTGCTCGAGGGTGTAGAATAAGCCAGATTCGCTCTCCTGGATGTCAGAAGAGGCCACTAATCGAGGCGACCTTTTTGACATGGAATGTGTCCCGTGATGACGCTCCAGCTGAGATGGTTTTAGATTTTTTAAACAAGTGCGGTTGTTATTTTCTCTAAAAAAAAATTGGACTTTGTATTTTATCGATTTTAAGCCTTATTGCCTTTATCTCTGTTGTGTGTCTTTTTAGCGATACCTAAACTTACTCGGCACTCTATAGCCAGGATTGTGCTGATGTCTCGTTAAACCCTATACATGCATACATATTCCACTGAAACTGAACGGCTTTCCTAATGCTAATCTCGCGCCATGAATTTTGAACCCAAAATATCTATTGGTAACCATGGTAATGGGGAACATCTGATGAAGCTGAGATTTTATTCCAGTGGTGATATAATCTTCAGATTAGAAAGAAGATATGTTCTGATGGCAATACGAATCTTCATGTGATATTGTGAATATGTTCTAGTGGTTACGAGGATCATCATCTATTCATAATTATGATATATTCTTATGGTAATTAGATCTTCTGTGAGAATAATTATATTTTCGGAAGGTAATGAAGATCTAGTAACGGCAAGTGTATATTCTGAAACACTAGGGATCCCCTAATGACAGTTAAGGATATGTTTTAATAAAAAAAAGGTGTCTTCTGATGCCAAAAGGACACACTATAAAGGTAAGAAAGGCTTGATGAAAAGAAAGGTATTGTATTTTTTAATAATAGAGATCTAATAATAGGCTGGAAATATTCAGCATTGAAACATATATATTCTCAAGAAAATAAGTAAGGTTTTAACTGTTAGGGCGTGGCGAACCTGTGATTAGACTAATGACGCAACTATTTTGATAGTATTGTGCGCTTTACATGATGGGTGTGGCCATCAGATAATTGTAACAAACCTTTTTTTGTAGCTTTCAAATGCGGATGGAAGTTGCAAGTTTTTTCTATATCTGTGACTTCTTAGAATATTACAAATGTTATCAGTGTTTTTTTATTCTTTGCGCAGGTTTACATAAGACCAGACAATTTGCGAATTTTGATCGCACAGTATGTCTCCCCCAACAGACCTGGACAAGTGAATTATGAACAAATAGTTACGTTTCTCGGCACAGCCAGAAAATTGAATGATACCAAAGATGGGTAAGTGGAAGAAAAATCTCTAAAATTAAAATATATATCTCGATCTGTTATAGTGAGAATAATATATGTATCTCAGTCTGTTATAGTGAGAATTATAATAAGTATCTCAATCTGTTATAGTGAGAATTATAATATGTATCTCAGTCTGTTATAGTGAGAATTATAATATGTATCTCAGTCTGTTATAGGTAGAATTATATATGTATCTCAGTTTGTTATAGGTAGAATTATATATGTATCTCAGTCTGTTATAGGTAGAATTATATATGTATCTCAGTCTGTTATAGGCAGAATTATATATGTATCTCAGTCTGTTATAGGTAGAATTATATATGTATCTCAGTCTGTTATAGGTAGAATTATATATGTATCTCAGTCTGTTATAGTGAGAATTATAATATGTATCTCAGTCTGTTATAGTGAGAATTAGAATATGTATCTCAGTCTGTAATAGGTAGAATTATATATGTATCTCAGTCTGTTATAGGTAGAATTATATATGTATCTCAGTCTGTTATAGGTAGAATTATATATGTATCTCAGTCTGTTATAGGTAGAATTATATATGTATCTCAGTTTGTTATAGGTAGAATTATATATGTATCTCAGTCTGTTATAGGTAGAATTATATATGTATCTCAGTCTGTTATAGGTAGAATTATATATGTATCTCAGTCTGTTATAGGTAGAATTATATATGTATCTCAGTCTGTTATAGGTAGAATTATATATGTATCTCAGTCTGTTATAGATAGAATTATATATGTATCTCAGTCTGTTATAGGTAGAATTATATATGTATCTCAGTCTGTTATAGGTAGAATTATATATGTATCTCAGTCTGTAATAGGTAGAATTATATATGTATCTCAGTCTCTTATAGTGAGAATTATAATAAGAAATCAAGAAATACTTCTGTTATTTGTAGTTGTAAGACTAACAAAATTTTTAAAAAAATAACAGTGGCAGTATTTCTGATTACTTTTAGCTCAGTATTAGTTCATCCAATTACGACTTTGTGTTTGAAAATTATATATTTTATGTAGGATCGATATGATAATTATATTGTCGCAATATTGTTAACATTGTCATGAAATTTCATGAGATGTCATTTGCATCTTGATGGCAGTCTAGTTCATCAGTCATGCCATCTGTGTTGCATTCTACATTAATCTGCATGCATTTGCATGTTTTTAAGTTGCATGAAATATAATATAACTATTCTTAATTATTTTCAAATGAAGATTTACATTATGAACTGATCGCATGGTGGATAAACGATTCATACACTGGTGTTTCGTAATTAGAAGATGCATCCCAACTCCTAACTGACTAGGCACGAAATGGTCCCATACCTTATAGCTAGCCACAGGGGCTCGTATTGTTGCTTACAATTTACCTATCAGTCATACATGTACTATATAAATACTAGTAGTATTATATAGTACATGTATGACTGATAGATAAGTTGTAAGCAACAATACGAGCCCCTGTCATAAATAGCCTGACAAGGGATAAAAATAAAAATAAAAATAAAAAAAATAAAAATCCTCGTAGTTTTTCGTATTGATGGCATTTATTTATTAGAACCATAAGCAAAAACCTCATTTTGTTCCTGAAAGTGTCCTGATTGTAGTAAAGATGGATGCCACTTCGGAATCGCCCCTGATAAGATCATAATCAGTTTCGAGGTCAAGTAGGTGCAAATGTACTGCAAATGAAATTTCCCATTTGGGAAACTTAAACGATTCTGATAAGAATATATAATTACTCATGAAATATAGATTATTGAAAGTGAATAGGTAATGTACAATCACCTGTCCGTCGGTGTCCATTCCTACAATAATTAATGTAATTTGATGCACACGGTAACTATACAATCATCCAAAAATTCGCATGATAAAATATTCTTCGTTACGTTTTCTGTGAAGTGGCACCCATGATTGATCAATCTTTAAAGGGTACCACCAAGAACATGATAATATTAGCTGCTCAGATTAAGTAATCATAGAGTACCTAATCATTACCATGAGTATTATTTCTAAAGAATACCACAGTTTAAAGAGGAATATTGGAGCTGTTGGCGTCATTTTTTAGGATAAATTTTGATATTTAAAAAAGACAGATCTGGCAGACATAGGCGGTCTTTTTCATTATGTATTGTCATGTCACCCCAGTATCATATAAACTACACACGATGAAACAGCCTGAAGTTGACTTTTTTAAAGTGATCCTATTGACCTTAAGCCAATATAAGCCTGTCTTTAGATTTTGTTAGGTAATTATGATACATGAAATTCATTTTTAAAAAATCTCGTTAGTGGCAGCATGTATAAGCATTTCTTTCCATGTCTAATAGAATCCTCATGCGGTATCATTAGTCGCAGGGACGGATGCCACAAATTATACCCCATGATGATTCTACCAAACTTGGAAGCCAGCTTCTACTAAAAAATGCCATCACAAAGTATATGTCAAGCTCATAGCTGGGGGATTATTATTTACCCGCACAATCGAATGCGTGACTAGAATGGTGCATGTCGGACATTGAAATCAAACAATCTTAGATTTACTGACCATTTTTAAAGCCAGAGAGACTAATACTCTTAAACGTTTTTTATTCGCGGTCAGCTCTGTCCTTGATAAGTCATCAAAGGACAAAGACTCCAAAAAATACTGATTGTATTTACAGCTTTCTTGAAATCATACGATTTCCTTTTTTTTTCCTCGATCCAAATAAACTTTTTTATTCTTAATTACACCTCTACTGAGCTTTTGGCACTGAATAAAGTAACCTTGAACTTCAATTTCTTGACAAGTTCGTCCTGTATTCTTCTGAAACGCTCGACCAACTTTGCACCATGGATTATTAGATTTTTTTGTTAGCTCTATGAACACCAAAGTAACACACGCCCAAAGCTTCTGACCTTATTTGTTTAGCCATCCATTTGCGACATAGATTCGAATTAGCACCCAGTCTGCACTCTAAGAATCTTTTTTGTGAATAAGAACGTGCATGATGTGAGAAGGGGTGTCGGTGATACAACTGGGAGTGCTGATGATTCATACAGAATGTTCGGGATTTTAAAAAAAATCTTTATACAGTGGGTAATGTACTTCATGCATGTGATATATCTGTTTATGATAAACGTTGCTTCACATAGCCTTAACATAATGAAGATTGCTAATACATCTTAATTTGACATTGCAGTTTAAGGTTAAATCCCGTTATTCCACCAGCAAATATGAGACACACGTGGTCTCCGCAAAGGTCGCCGAGGCAAAATTCCCCTCAGAGGTTTGGTTTTTGTTCGTCTGTGTCACCGCTATTATTCGCAAGCTTCACACAAACTTCCCTTCCCAAAGTTACTCAAGCCATTCCTCCAGCAGTATTAGATAACTTACTTCTCTTCCTTTGTTCCCTGCCCTTGCACAACGATTTATATCATACCTTTGATCACCTTCGATTTTCAATTTTGAGACAAACTGATTTAGCAATTTTAATGTCTATATTGTGGCACATTCAGACTGTTTATTCAGTCATAGAAAACAACATTAGTTTCCTTATGAAGGAAGTAAACTTTTTGGAAATAAATTAGTTGGTCATATATCCGCAGTGTCAGATTCAAGTAATCTCTAAGACTGTTAAAAACTATCGTGTCCTCGTGTTTTTCATACCGTCGACGTATGATCAGTGCGTCTTTAGCACCCAACTAATTTACTTGTGTTGGTTCTTTGGTGGAACAGTTAAGACTATTTTGTATACTTATAAAATAATATCTGATAAGCATGATAAGACATATTACAAGTTGACAAATAAGAATACTGGTGATCCCGTATTTGCATCAGTTGTTTGTTCAAGTTTATTCTATTTCACCCTCACTCTCTTTCTCCACAAAAAAAAAAACATCTTGCTGAGAATGCATGCAAAAAACTGTCGTTTGATTAATAATATATTTCAATTTAAATGAAATTATTTTTGCTTAAGACGAATTATTCATTCGTCGACCAAGACTTACAACCTGACCATCCGGTAGATTGCAAACCACACCCGAAGCCTTCTCCTATTTCATGCATGCCCTTGTAGTACGATTTTGCGATGCTGCAGATATTAGTAGTATGTTCTTCTAACAAAGGCTGCTGCTCCGTTCTAAACTATAACATGTTTGGCTAGCTTTCTAATCAATTAAGTTTTAAAGAAAATGTTGTAAAGTTTCCTAAACGTGACTTGTTTCTATAACCATTATATCTCTTGGATATCTAACCCTTCCAGCACCAAATCACGGATTTCTTTATAGATAGAAGAACGGAAATGTCCAAGTCTTGTCGATGCTATGTACTCGTGGTGACTCGGTCAATTCCATACCCACATGTAGCTTTCTCTGTGTGACATAGACAGTTATTTCCTTCCTGTCAGATCACAATGGGCATACTCCTTATTAATCTAAATAATTTATTGAATATATGCGTGTATATGCCTTGCAGTACTTGTACTATATAATCCAAGCGGAAGAGATATCTGCGTGAAAAGACTAACTTCCGGCGGAGAACTGTTTCTTAGATATGCAGAACAAATACTGCATTAATGTATGGGAAGAATTACAGAGATATCCAGAATGAGATTACACTTTGATTCATGTAGCTGAGAATATGATGCTTCACGATGTTTCTTGTTGTACGAGAAAAGGAATCAGAGATTTTCGTTATAGAATTTGATTGATTTCCTATTTTGCAAGCATTAATACGAGCCATATACTCGAATCTTAGTGCTGGAAGGGTTTATATATTTTAAAGTTTCATTTTTTTTTTAAATATTAGGAGAAACTTATTAAATCGAGTGAAATGCTTAGGTGTAAGTAGAAATGAAGAAACGACACTAAAAGCGTTGTTTATATTCAACACTGCATGTGCTGCTGATTCTGATGCCAGTATTGCTGCTACGGATACAGTGCTTTATGATTTGATATGACATATTTGCGTTGTTTTTTTTTTTTTAGCAAATAATTTTACAGTATGCATTGCTTGTCCGTAACTGACTGTTGTAACGTGACTTTTTACTGCTTTGTCATGAACCATCATTTTGCTTCCGCCATCCAAATTCTACAATTAATAGGATTTGAACGTTAAATCTGCTTGTGTCATATTGATTCCTTTTATTGTATTGTCAACATTTCAGTTTATATATATATATATATATATATATATATATATATATATATATATATATATATATATATATATGAATCTTTTCATGTACATTTTTAAATACATTTTATATGCAATCAGTGTGCCTGTTTAAGATTCTGCTAATCGACATCCGAAATCGACAGTTAACAGGATTTAATATTGAATTTTGCTTTTGTCATGTTGATTTATCTTTTGTATCTAAAACCTTTCACAGCCATGAATCTTTTCTACATGCTGTTGGTTTGCGATGTTTTTAATCTATGTACCATTCACTCAGGTCTCAGGCTTCTACACCAAAGCAAACCCAGATACGGTAATTACTTCATGTCCCGGTGTTCATCTAGCTATTGAACACATTTTATAAATTATCCAGGCTATCTTACATATCCTACTAATCATTTAGTATAGGTTTTGGCTTTTTTAATTCAATTTTTTTTACTAATTATTGGACTTAATGTGACTTTTTATTTCAATTATTGACAACACAATGAATCCCTCTTTACGCAATGTATTGTTCCTTGCTTAAATCATTAGTCATATCCAATTGAAGGGCCACCACGTGTTGTGTAAACAAGTCCTCCAAGCTAGACTGATATATAGTACATATATAGTAACTTTTCACTTAAATAACTCTTACAATATTTATTAGATATCTTTAACATTTTGAAATTATCTTTGTTTTAACTGAAACAAAATTCTTCATTTTTTAAAGTTGACTTACAATAATTTTCTTATGGGCGGGGCTTATGGAAAATAGTGGACATATTAATTCCAAATGCTTCTGCATAGAGCCACCTCATGGCATTAATCAGTTTGATAAGCATTCTATCAGCGTATATTATCATATCCTGTCGCACAGGATACACACGATCACGCACATGTGTTGAGATACTAGTATGTACAACACACGAAAACAAAGACTTGAATGAAAGTTATCGATCACCACAAACAATACTTTACTGCTAAGGCAGGTCATAAGGCATATCCAAACGCCAGTGAATATTATACTGAACTAAACAAAGAAAGGTACCAATTAGAAATTTAATATCTGACAACTGTTTGTCGAAATTTCAATTTCTCTTTCGATTTGCATGTTGACTTTTCAAATGGTATATGTATTGTTGATATCAGTCAGGCGTATCGGGCGTAAATGATCACGAGGTAATACGAGCGTAATCAGTGACAGCACGCGCATCGTAACTTGACATGGCCTGAGATCGTGAATGATCTCACTACCACACTCTTTTAGACAAAAAAACTATGTCTGTATTTAACAAAGTGGTTTTCTTATCACATGGAGTATAATATTGTGATCTTACATGTTATTAGGCCTGTATTGTTACGATGAGCATGATGAATCTGATTATGCTGATTCGACGTGGTTTCAACAATATACTGACCAGTAACAAAGTCAACATGCATATTGAAAGGGTTCATAAAATAATTTCGACCAGCACGTGTAAACTTTGAAATTGTAGTGATGCCTTTCTTTTTCTTGCTGAATATACTTAATTATACAGCCATTGAAATCATTGAAATTAATATCACTGTAAGGGAGATAATTTCTGTTGATGTACATTGTAACCTCAAATTCGAATATTCTCGAAACGGTTATATAATCTATAAAAAAAATAAAAAAATAAAAAATAACCACGACGCAGACGACGAAAAGGAGAAACATAAACTATACAAATATTTAATGCATGCTACAACACATATCAACACAGTTATTCATGCACAATTTACAACATTACCACATTGCTGCACTTTATCACACACAGCTACTATTACACAACTTAACATATTACCACATCACTACACTGTCACACGCCGTTACTCATACACAACTTAACATATTACCACATCGCTGCACTGTCACACGCAGTTACTCATACACAACTTACAACATTGCTGCACTATGTGACACACATTTACTCATACACAATCTACCATATTACCACATCGCTACACCATGCCACTATGCGATAACACATACCAAGACAGTTACTCATATAGATTTTGCCATATTACTGCACTATGTCCCACATAGTTGCTTAAACACAACTTACCACATTACCACATTGCTACACTGTCACTCGCCGTTACACATACACAAGTTATTACATCGCTGCAATATGTCACATAGTTACTCATATACTATTTACCACATCGGTGCACTATGTCACACACAGTTACTCATAAACAACTTACCACATCACTGCACCATATCACACACAGCTACTCACACGCAACTTACCACATCGCTGCACTATGTCACACACAGTTACTCACCCATAATTTACCACATTACTACATCTCTGCACTTTGTCACACCCAGTTACTCATAGCTTCAGTGGCGGCGCGAGGGTTCGAGGAGCCCGGAGGCAAGGTTCTTTAGTGGCGCATCTACTTTGCCAAAGAGAGAAGTTTTTATCAGTTGCCAACCTCCATCCCCCCTCCCAATCTAAATATAAGTTTTGTGAAGAATTGTCCCCCGTTACACAAAGGTGAGGTGAAATATTATGAAAAAATTTAGCTGCAACAAAAGAAGCTCCTGACGGCGCACTCCTTCGCCTGGCGCCCGGGGGCAATTGCCCCCTCCCGACCCCTACCTCGCGCAGCCACTGTATAACTTACCAGACCGCTGCACTATGCCTCACACAGTTACTCCTAAGCAACTTACCACATTACAATATCGCTGCACTGTCAGACACAGTTACTCCTACAAAAACTTACCACATTACCACATCACTGCACTGTGTCACAAAGTAAATAATCAATCAGTTGAGTGCACAATTTGGGAGCAGATAAAGGTTGCCCATTGCTAATCATGTTTGCGACAAAAAATGTCTTTTATGTTAATCAGATAATGATGAATCCAGTTTCAGTCTGGAATAAAAAAAAAAAAAAAAAACATTTTCGCACACGGAGGTTTGGGCTACGCTCCATTCCGTCAAACGGCAAGATTTGCGCGAACATTTTGGTGCACTAGAATGGGGGAAAACACAATTCTTTAATAATCTTTTGTTTCATAATTGTAAATTGGGTAAAAACGTAGGTATACTAAATATTTATATGGTGAATATGAAGAATTATCAATATTTTTTAACATGTGGCTTTTAACATGCATTAGCATTATTATGAAAAAAACGCGTATCGTGGTTACATAGGCATGACAAATTACGTGTAGAAAAACATGTTCATTTTGTTAAACTTTAACAACATTTTTGTGTTGCAAAGTGTGTAGTAACTACAACTGATAACACGAACTGACAAAATAAGCATTCGTATTTTCTCTGATGATTTTAGAGAGTGGGAGGAATGTTGAAATATACATGTTACAGTTCAACAATTTATTTTCTGTATTTAGCTTTCGAAGTTAGCATCATGTATATGTCATTGTGTAAAAAAGAATTATGGATAACAAAACCAAGAGTAATATAAAAAAGTAATATTTGTCCACGTTTCAGAGAATGAGCAAAAAATGATAATTAATTTTCTAAAATAGCTGGTCTAGAACAGAGCATGAAAATACAATATAGCAATATAGCAGATTCAGTGCGTTTTGTAATTGTAGATAAGTGTCTATTAGCGTGAAAAAAATAAAGCTAAATATTTTATACAAATATACAATATTAAAGTGTCAGAATATTTCCACCAATATAATATGCCTTTACATCATGATTATAGTGCTTAGTGTGCTGTTGAAATAGATATGCTAAATTGTTGTGTTTCTTGCAATTTTAAATAATTTTTACTACATTTGTACATTGGCTTTAGTTTTACAACTCTAGTACTATTTCTCTGGATATGCGAAGTAAAATAAACTAAACCCCTTAAAAAAAAAGGTAGCTTGCGCAATTGCATTGATATATAATTCCTAAAAAGCTTATTTGCAGCATTCCTTTAGATTTATTAGTAACTTATTTTCTTTCTTAATATATATATATATATATATATATATATATATATATATATATATATATATATATATAACACTTTAAAGAATACTTTAAGATATTTTTCAATCTTTTAATGTCAGTTTTGTATTTAACAGGCAGTATGACGAAAAACCCAAATACTACTATTACAATAACGATCAACATGCTTTACAGTAAGTTTGGTAGGAAATTAACCATTATAATCTAACTTACGCTTTTATTTAACTTAAGGCTCTGTTTTGCAGATATCAAACAATTTTTTAAAAATTATAAATGTTCTGGTTGGTGGAAACGTTCGGGTTACTCAAACATTATTCATAATTCAAGATTATCGTTCTCAGTCTAATTACTATCCGAATGATTTTAAATATATCCAAGAAAATCGTATTGAATGTTGAAATGCCTCATTACACATGTTTCTCGAAAAACGTAAAGCAGTGTTGTGTAATGATTATATCCAACCATTGAAAATGTAGGGGCTATACAAATAAATACCGAGCAAATCACCTCTTCAGATCGATAAATCATAACGATATATGATTTGTAAAATACAAGGGGTGAGGTCAACCATAATTTAAAGATATCGACAACAAAGCGTCAAAATAACTCAACCACTGAGATTATTTATATATATAAATGTTCTCTGGTAAACTTGGGTCTGATATGTTGTTCTTCCAATAATTCGACCAGACATTTTCATAAAAAAATACAAGTCCGAATTTGCTGATAAATTTTACTGACCTATCTTTAATCCACACCAAGTTGCATCAAGAATCTAGATATATCCATTGTAGTGCTGGTTTTCTTAAATGAGCTTTATCCTGTATCCATACAGCACTATAAACCTCGTATCCTTGTCCTTCAAGCTAGTATCTCTACAATAACAAAGCAGACAACCGTTTTCAATTTCAGCAACGCAATTGTCTTCACCGTTGGCAGAAGTGTTGTCTGCATGTGACTGCGAAAATACTTTTGGACTGTCAGTGTTCTAAAGGTCCAGACAAGAGTTTAGTCACGCTAAATGCTGGATATACAACAGACAAAATATCCTTAAATAGATTCACGGCTTTTTGGGAGTCGCGGGGGCTCAGTGTTTATTATGTTTTAGCGTGCAAGAATCGCGACCAGTACCGATTATACTCGCGTATAAGTCGGATCCAAATGCAAACAACATCGACCCTGATCTGCCATCGCATAATGCGCCGGCAGATCAGGGTCTATGTTGTTTGTTCAACTGATTAGCCCTTACAAACTGCATAGACCCAGATCTGCCGGCGCATTATGCGACGGCAGATCTGGGTCTATGCAGTTTGCAGTCGGTAACGCATTATATACGAGAGTATGACGGTAGGTTGCGGATTCCATATCAGGCAGGTCGGCCATCATGGTGAGTGTCTTGCCAAGGCACTTTACTGTAATCACCTAGGCACGATATAACCTTGTATGTGTTGATGTACTGTTGAACACAAAAAGCAAACATGCAAATAAACCTATTGCCAAGTTTAGAAGAGAATACGATGATGCCATATAGAATTTCTGCAATACAGTGTTTCTAAGTAGACTACTGATACCTACTAACGTATTTAGTAATTTCATTAATTGGCACACAAGATATATTGGTTAACTATTTGTTGTTTGATTTATTTAAATATTCTGCGTTCTGTTTTTAAAGAAACAAATTGCATATGTTTTTCTAGTTTTACATAGTTTTGAATAATTTGCAGAATAACTATCTTAAAAAACGATCTTGTAGTTGCAAAGGATTGTATATGTATATCATCGACTTACCCACACTCTACAGAAATATTGCATTCTTGATGACAAGGGATTCTTATTTTTACAGCCATATCTGCCAAATACATGTTACTGTTTGCGTTAGGGAAAACTTGTTACTTAAACTGCGTGCACATATTATTCACGAACAGTGCTGGATTACCTAATGGGCAGAGTAAGCACGTGCTTAGGGCACCAGCAAAAAAAGTAAAACAGACGAGAAATTACGGTTTAGTATTGTTTATATTTTGAATTACATGGGGGGGTGGGGGGGGGGCACCATAATCTTTTCAGTGCTTAGGGCCTCTAAAGGTCTTAATCCGGCCCTGTTCACGAATGGCCTGCAAGTATTTAAAAGAATTCAAAAGCTTATTGATTACCACTACCACGCTCTCATTAATATAAATTACTTAGGACATTGTTTATATTTACTCTTTTAACCTATTTGAGAACTTGTAAAGGTGTTTCAGTTAAGTCTGTTTGTAAATAAAGGGGTAAATCTAAGTAAGGTTTATAATATATCAACGTTGAAGTCGACAATATCGAAAGATTTTTCAGGATTTTTTGTGCAAATGACAGTTTTCTTCGTTTAATATGGATTTAGAACTTGGGCTAGAGGGATGAAAGGGATGTGGGGTGGTGGTGGGTGGGGTGGTGGGTGGTGATGGGAAAGGAATCGAAAGTATCCTCCTTATTGCCATTCAGGTCAAGTTTGTTGGAATACCTTTTTTGTCTCCATTAGGTAATTATACGAACGTTTCAGAGAGTTTTGCCGAGTACAGAACACATATATATGATGCATAAAGATGAAATTTCGTCGGCTTGACAGCTAAAAAGAATAGATTTAATTTTCATGACTAGTTAGCAGTCTTTAATAAGAGGAGTGCTGACTGAATATCTATTTTTCCACTGAAATAATTGTATTACTCGCTAATATTTTCTTTTGATGGCTTGTCTATGCATACAGTGATGCAGATACTTATCTTTTATATTGCAAAAGATTTCAAGGACATTTTTGATTTTATAATGCATTCAAGGAATAAATTATATCTTATTTCAAAGTTTCAGCCTTTACACCATTTGCCTAAAAACGTTTCTATCTGAATCATTTCTTGTGTGATAAATGCTAAAGATATATCCTAGATATTGTGTCATGGATAAACTCATATTTAAATAATAATTTTACTCGTATGAACATATACCTTTCAATTGAAATAGGTGAGGTTTTATTGTTCAGTAATCAACTGAACATACAAATGGAACTTAGAAAATAAACAGGTCTATATTCTGTCCCATATTCTAAGAGCTCACCGAGCACACATACAAAAAAAAAAACAAAAAAAAAGAAGAAAAAAAAAAAACATACAAAAAAAAAAAAAAAGAAAGAAGAAAAAAAACAACAAAAAAGCAACTGCCAATCATAAATCTATCTTGTAATTTCAACAGTTGTATATTGAAGACGGCTGTAATAATAACACTTTTAGAACTTCACTGACTTTGGTTTCTCTCCATTCAAGCTCAGGTTTTATAGCAAAAATATATTTTTCATACAATACAGAATTCTAGGGTTTTGATGCTGAGTAATAATTTAATCTTTTGCCGGTGTGTTTTGAGAATAAGGATTTTTTTATATCTCATTTCCCTTACCTTTCACTTGTGAATCAAACTAGACCACCAGACGTGTTTTTGCAAAGAACTGTCATTTTCAAATCTTTTCTGATTCCAGTATTCGTTCAAATCCCAACCGCAATGTTGCCATATTGTTGAGGAAAGTAGAGCGGGAATTGGCGGGATCCAGTTATGCTATCAACTGGGACAAGTTGTTTGACGATTTCCAGAAAGAGGACTCGGGTCACCGCGAGACGCTATCAGCTGCTCAGGTAGGTACCTCTGTGGGAGATTGTTCCAGTGGAAAAGGCTTGATCAGAAACAACCCGGGAAACTATGTCTGTCTATATATATATATATATATATATATATATATATATATATATATATATATATATATATATATATATATATGTATATATATATAAACTTCTCTTTCCCTTTAGATTAGTTGGAAGAGCGTCGGACTCGTAATCCAAGGGTCATGGGTTCGATAAGCCAGGGTCAGCTGCATCATTGTGTCCTTGGGAAAGGCAAAGCTCCCATTTCCTTGGCATGTTATAGTCAATAATGTGTTTTAAGTTCCGTTAAAAACCAGCCAACATCTCTTCTTTACATACTTTCTCTTGGACGAGAAGATGGGTTTCAAACATTAGGGAGAAGAAAAGTAATTCAGTGTTATTCTGTCAACATGCTCTGGATGAATCAGTGAAATCCAGATTTTCTGATTCAGATATTACTCAAATTATTCAAATTCAATCCGTACAATATTTTGTTATTAATTTTAGGAAGAAACGTCTACGACCATTTAAATTGTTATAAGAAGACCAATGCTTCTAAAATCATAACCATTCCTGTCAAAAATAATCACATCCTCAAAATAAAAGCGTTTAATAGTCTTTCTTGCCCAGTGTAATGGATAGTTTTCTTTGCTTATGTTTCAGATTAAAAATATTCTGTACGAGAACCGTGTCGCAATTCAGGATTCGCTCATCCAGGAAATTCTGGACACTGAATGCCGCGGTTCCAACAGGGATGGACAGTACAGGTATTTAACATGGACACTTGATATAAAGGACAGTATCACGCTGTGGATCTTTCCTTATTCCCTTCCTTCGGCCAAATACATGAGCCTTTCCGATGTCGGCAGTATTTTTTGAGCTCTACTAGTCATAGACCAGAAGAGCTTACGGGATGGTCTGTCGTCCGTCCGTCCGTTAACACAAGTTTTTTTTTATCGTTACTCCTCCTAAACTACATGGAGGATTGCCATGAAACTACACACACACATTCGTCCCATGGTCTAGTTGGTCCTAAATGAAATAGGTGCTGCTCGGACATCCAATATGGCCGACACAGCGGCCATCTTGAAAATCGTGTTAACGCTACTTCTCCTGAATGGATGGTCGTATCAACATGAGATTTTCGCTGAAAGATTTCTTATGATGTCTACTTAGTTCTAAATGAAAATGGTGTCGATCTGACGTCCAATATGGCCGCCACATCAGCCATTTTGAAAATCTTGTTATTGTTATCGCTACTCCTCCTGAATGGATGGTCTATCAATGTGAGGCTTTCACTGAAAGACTTCTTATGATGTCTAGTTGTTTCTAAATGAAAATGATGCCGATCTGATGTCCAATATGGCCTCCACTTTGGCCATCTTGAAAATCTTGTTATTGCTACTCCTCCTGAACGGAAAGTCATGTTGACATGGGGTTTTCACCAAAATACTTCTTATGATGTCTAGTTGGTCCTAAATTAAAATGGTACCTATCTGATGTCTAATATGACTGCCATAGTGGCCAGCTTGAAAATCTTGTTATCGCCACAGTTGATCCTAAATTAAATTGGTTCGTCGTACATCCAATATGGCTGCCACGATGATTGTCTTGAAAATCGTTGTCACTACTCCCCCTGAATAAATGATGATTATGACATGGGGTTTTTCTTATTACTTAAGACTCAGCAGTTAAGAGGAAGAAATGGTCTTGTCTTGAATTTCTGGAAATTCTTTTCGTCCAGTACAGTGTCAGTCCCTTCTAGGAACTATTTTTTTTTTTTTTTTTGCTTTGGGGGCGGGGGGCAAAAATGCACTACCGTTATGTATGTATGTATGTATGTATGTATGTATGTATGTATGTATGTATGTATGTATGTATGTATGTATGTATGTATGTGTGTGTGTGTGCGTGCGTATGTATGTATGTATGTATGTATGTATGTATGTATGTATGTATGTATGTATGTATGTATGTATGTATGTATGTATGTATGTATGTATGTATGTATGTATGTATGTATGTATGTATGTATGTATGTAGTACATAATATCAAGCTTTCCAAGATTCTCTATGGGCATAATATATGCAAATCTTGACCCTTAGTCCTCTTTTAGCCATTTTCATGTGATATTCAGGAAATGAAAATCGGCATGGCCGAGTTCAAACAAACACATAAATATTGTAAACCATTACATCTCGAAGATGGCTACCATAAGAAATGTTGTACAAAGGCCATCAAAAATGACATGTCATGTAGAGTGAAAAATTCTCATAGATTAAAAAAAAATCTTTTAATTAAGGAAAATGCAGAAAAGATATGACAATCAGTAGTTTTCTGATTTTTCAGATGGCAGGCCTTCGTGGATTTCCTGAACCGAATCCGACCGATGAACACCGGGCTCCAAATTCCAGTAAGTAAGCGTCCACTAGAGTATGCCAAACAATACCCCGCCCCGGTGCCAAATTGGCCCAAAGCCGATGATAATAGGGATGGAGAGCGAGAGGAACCAAATTACTGGAAACAAGACGAGGTCTGTGGTGTGTTGTCGGTGTTGCTGTAACACTCTTCAGACCATATGCACCCTTTTGTATACGTCAAAACGTAACAGGTTGAATATTTTCTCGGATTTTCTGTGGCGAAAATTATTCCTCTACACCCTTGTGGAACAAAGTTGAGTGACCATTAAATTTAGTCTGTTCCACCGCTGACTAGTTGAATAGTCAAATGTATATTATCGACTGAGTGCAAAGAAGAAACAAAATGTGACGTGTACGTGTGTATCTTATACAATGACACATTTGGCACCACTTTTTGATTGAACTTAGTCTTGTTCTCCGTATTTTAGCTAATCTCTAGCAATGTTTCCGAGGAACCTGTCAAATAATAGGGAACAAACAGTAATCACCTAGTTGTATACTTTCTACATATTCAAGTAATTTATTAATGATTAAAATTTGATAATTTATCAGTTATTGGCAAGGACACGTTCTTAAATGATCATGGATGATAATTTCATATGGAGAAGGATTGATCGTTTTAAAGAAAATCCGGGAAAACCCTCACATATAAACATTTTGACCTGTTTTTCAATGCACCGTGTTCAGCAATTTGATGTTTACTGGTATGATAAAATTTTAACAACCCTCTCCACACCTCCTATTGTAATATCTGTATGGTCATACAGGGACATAGCTTTTTTCCTTTTTGCTTTCATATGTACCCTTGGTTTTCACGCTTTAGCTTGAAATTCCTTTGATAATACGTCTCAGGTCTAATCATTGATATCGTCACAACTATTTATTTCCTTTTGCACAAATCAGTCAGATGTATAGTCAGTTATATATTGCATGCATTTCTTATTTCCGATTTAACACCCTATAATGGTCCCTATTTCATTTATATGGCATGAAAGAAATTACAAGGGAAATAACTTCAACGTTTTTTTATGACCTAGGTTTTCGGTTTTAGATATTAGCATCTTCTCATTTTTTTCCCCTTCACCACAACCTTGAGAAAAATCATCAAGTGAGTGTGTAACCTTCACCGAGTTTCATCTGTCTTGGAAATTACTTTTTGTTATTTAGCTATTATTGTCCATTTCCAAGACGGAGCGTGATGCACATAAATCACGTGCAGAAAAAACGACATTCTCAAGGGTTTTTAATGGCAAGTGTTTTCAAGAACTTACCTCAATTTTGGAAGCAAAATATTATATGTGAGGTTAACCTGAACATTCATCTTCACTTCCGACAGCTATCGTTCTGATCCAGCGTGAATGTTTCTCCAAATTGCTTTTTTTAGTCGGCTACCAAAGCCGTTTTCCGAATTTCAATACACATTTTGAATCTACATTCCACGTTAGGCTTTCTTTAACTACTGTTCATATAGGACAATAAGAGATAAGAAATTGTATTTAACGTCGGATATTACAACAAATAACATTAGCTCTGAAGAGTTATTTTTCCGACAAACAATCAACTAAAAGCAGATACAGACAGAGCAACAGGAGTATTTTATATGCATACACATCACACATAAATCATAGTGGCATTTGCCCAAGTCCGCCGACAGAAATTCCGGGCCCTTGGGCTGAGCAGTCATGGTCCACAAAACTAGTTACATTTTTTTTTATATATAAAAATCTCTGTACAGCTTTGCATATAAAACCTGTAGTAATCTACCACAACTTATACTCTTGCAAGGAGCAAAGATGAATATTTACTACAAAGATTAATTTATTTCTTATAACTGAAGTGACGGCGGGCCCCTAGAAATTGCCGGGCCTCTGGGGGCCTGCATTTACCATACGCTGAGACATAACACGTATTTAAAAGAACAATCGAAACAGACATTAAAATTTTATTTTAAGACCCATATAATAACATCATACAAAAAGAATTCATAATACAATGTGTATATAATTACATACTCATAGGAAGAACAGAAACATACATACATACATACATACATACATACATACATACATACATACATACATACATACATACATACATACATACATACATACATACATACATGTATACAGTATTAACCTACATACATACATATTTAGTTTTAAATGACAAATCTAAAATTCAAGGCATGCTAATTGGGTAAGAAACTTAAAGAAAGATATAAAATCATATCATGCAGAAAAAGATGGCCACTGCAAAACAAGGTTAAAAGACCACATCTACATAAAAACAAAGATAAAAATAGACTAGGAGCTAAACTGAATCTTTATATGAACTAAGTATGATTGATAACAATTGTCATTCATTTTTGATCATGTGATTCTGTGTAATTTGTGTTCGATGTGATTGTTTAATAATTGAACTTGGGTGTGGGCTTGTCTTTTGGTGATGGTTATTCTGTGTAAAGTATGCTATTTTGTCGAGCCCACGTAAGCGGAAAAGCGCAACACTTCTATGACTGCGGCTTTGACAGTGTATACGGTTTTGGTTTTGGTTGTAGTTTTCTTTTGCTTATATTTCCTAAATCCCTTAATGGATTCAGTTCATACTTGTGTTGAATCATTATGTGGCAAAGACAATGAATTCTGCCACATGGTCATTCACTTCTTTGATCTTGGGATCAATGTCATAGTCTTAGAATATCTGTCATAAGGTTTTGGTTCAAGTTTTTCATTTGATAAGATTTATTAAACCTCAGATGTTCATACTTGGGATGAATGATTATAAAGCACAGATGATTCATTCTGCAACACACTCACTTGCCCCTTTGACTGTGGGGTCAAGGTCATAGTCATAGAAGATTTGCGTTAAGGTTTTGGTTAAAGTTTCTCACTTGTTTATATTTCATAAACCCTTTGACGAATTCTGTTAATACTTTGGAAGCCCCGTTATGAACCAAAGCCAATTTGTTTGGCAACACACTCCCACATCCTTTTGACCTCGGGTCAAGGTAAACAGTTATGGAAGATTTGCCGCAGATTTTGTTCTAGTTTATAATTTGCTTATATTTCCCGAACCCTTTTTTTGAATTCTGTCAATACCTGGTATGTCTCATTAGAAATCAAATACAATTCATTCCACGACACACTCACTAACTCTTTTGACCTTGGAGTCAGGGTCACAAGGTTTACATTAATTCTTATAGAGTGGGCTCGACATCAGACCTTGGCCTACCGTTAAGTTGATAATTGGATTCGTGGGCCTTTATCACATATTTTGTATCAAAATTTACTATAGCTAAATTTCTCCTATATAATTTTTTAGCAATTATGTATATTGTAAATAAATATCAGTTGGTAAAACAGATTTATCCATTTAATTTGTCCATAACTTTTCCATCCAATGGAACATAGAAGAATTTGAATTTTGTTCTTTAAGAGAGGCTGAAACTGTACTGAATTTAGGATTGCTCTTGTTTGACTTAAACCTTTGTTAAGAGGATCGTATCAGACTACCCAATAGAATCCCGACTACAGATAAATTATGGTCGATGATGGAAGAAAACTAAACAAATGTTAAATATATCTATAGAAATTTGCAAAGTGTATAAATGTTAGGAAACATTTTAAATTCAATTTATTGACTATAATTTTAACTGAGATTTGTAGACGGCAGAGTTATGAAAAATGGAAGGCATAGTCTGTTGTCAAGGATTTATAGCAGACAGACATTCATCTGTGAAGAATTCACGACGAAGATAACTCTTTTATATGAGACACATTTTTGTCCCTTGCAGCCTCTCCCCACCGTGAGACAGACCCGGCATGATCCCCCACCACAGGAACAGCGATACAGGGATACATCCCCACCCCCACGCATGCAAGATGACAGGTATGACATCTGAGCATCATATTACTCGATCCAAACACATGAACTTAAAATATGGCGTCATCTAATATGGCTTAGCTCAAGATATTACCAGATCTGCAATTAGAATAAAGATACACTTACAAATCAATCACTACTGGCATATATCAGTATGCTTACCCACCAACCCCCGTATAGAAAAGTCTTTTATACAAAAGAAATGCAAATACTGATTTTGATAAAGTAGTAAACTTGCAATAAACCAGTGATTATCAGCATTTGGCTGTCTTACTGTATATGCAAATAAATGGCTAAAATATTATGGATGAAATTACTATTTATTTAAGATAGTATTATATTTGGAGTTGTATGAGGATTTTATGTTTTCTGACAAATTGTAAATATGTATCTATTCATTTGTACTTATTGCATTCCTTCCAAGATGGAAACACTTTTACAAGTTTGTGGCAGTCGTCCTGAAAACACCATGTCATAGGCACATTTCTGTCAAATTACAAAGACAAAAGTTATCAGCGAAGAATTAGTGTAAAAAATATTTATATAGTTCATAATATGCCCACTGCTTACAGTGTGGGAATCTGTATTTGGTCGTATCTGTCTGTCCGTTCGTACGTGCATCCTTCCCGAGAAGGTTGTTAGCAAGATGGCACAAAACCACTCAGTGCAGATAAATCAAATTTTTGCTAGCATATTGTTATCTATATGTGTGTGACCTGATTCGATTTTCAGGCTAACACAGTAATTATTTATTTTTTTGGGCACATTTTTCAACTTTTTGGACTTAAATTTTTTACAAAACCTTGCTAGCAGGATTAAGCAAAAATCACTTGAGGTAGCCAAATGAAATTTGATAGGCTTATTTTGTATTCATATGTTAATTGCTTGAGTAGATTTTCAGAGTAATATAGCAATTTTTGAATTCTCTGAAACACATTTTAAAATTTTCTGGACATGATTTTTTGGGACGAAACCCTTTTTAGTACAATAAAGCAAAAATCACTTGATATAAACAGATGAAATTTTAGTTGACCTGTCAGTATGCATATATTACATGCTTTTAAAGCAGTTTGTCATATTTTCATACATTTGTGCATGTTTTGGACTTAGACTTTTTGGTTTCCAGTGGGGCAGCTGTTTATAACTCCATTGCACGCTTTAGTTTATCACTTTCCTGAAAACCATCCGCCTTTAAATTATTGGCTCCTATATTCTGACATTCATATTAAGGCCATCTTTGGGCTTGAGATCAAATAACTATCCTGTTACACGGGTTTTACATAAATCTACTTTTGTTTAATTTGTTTTCTTTTTACCTGTGCCCCTCATGTATACTCAGTACAAGTTGTTAGAAGTTGTTCTACGTTTGAAATTAATAAGATATATTAATGAAAAAGATTATTCAAATGAAATGAAGTAAACATAATTTGACGCCTTGGTTTCCATGTCTTGTTTCCAGGCGATATTACGATGATCGTTATAACGATGAGTATCACGCCCCTCGTGACACTAGGTAAGCTGGATGATATTCAACGTCATCAAGCATTATTCTGCATAACACCTAAAACTGGTGATTTGGTTTTCCATCATCATGCATGCATACAAAATAACATTCTCTATTTATCATCTATTGCTTTAGTCTGTCAATTTCTTGTAAACCATATGCCTTTAAGTTATTGGTTCCTGTGGTTTGACATTTATATTAAGACCATCTTTAGCCTGGAGATCAAATAACTTCTTAACTCAAATGTTAGGATTATATTTTGGCTTAACCAATAAAAATGGATTTCACTTTTGTAACATCATTTCTGATTGGTTGAGAATGACACTAAATTTCAAACTCGACAGTTTTAAAATTGTCTTGGCGTTTCAAACAAATGCTACTGCAGACTTGAAAATATTACTTGAAATTGAAAGATGCAGCCTTCTGGTTGGTCATAACATTTTCGAGTAAGATTTGGAGTCGAGTAATATTTTATGATGAAGGGGTCAGGCCTAGCTCCTCAGCTATAAAACTTAACTCAAGTCCAAGTCTCATTCAGAAACAGTATGTCCGCATTTGTACATTTCGGGTAAAATTTTCAGGTGAGGTCACGAGGAGCATTTAAGTGCCAAGTAAATTTATGATTGAGGGGACTCATTGCCGGCCTTCATAGTTTTTGCAGCAATTCCTGGACATCGTTTCCGCTTGTTTTTCGTCATCGAAAAAACAGCATTAAATTTATAATCAATACAAAATATACAACAACATTCATAACCTCTTCCCATTTATAATATTGCATACTGATAAAGTTACAAATCCTCAACATATTTACCTGATAAATCATTTTACTAAGGACCTTTTCAAAAATAGGGGTTTTCAGTTACCTCACCCGGATGATGTCATCCAAGGAAAACAGGTAAAACCTACACTTGCACAAAAATTATTGCGAGCTCTTGGTTATATGGAATGGAAAAGTTCTAATTCTCCTTTTATAGTCTTTTTCAAGAAAGGTCTGCTTGTTGCTATCTGAAATCAGTATCTACGATATCTGTTGATAATTAAACTCCACTGAAAGCACCTGCCGGGCGTTGATATATTAGGAATCAACAAAAAGGGTCAAAAATCACACTCCTATTGATAGGTGTGAGATGATTATCTTGTTGTTTTCTTTTCAATCAATTCAACTGTCATAGCGTATGCCGCTTATAACAAAGCAATCCGAAAGCTGAAAGCGGTGCAAATTTAAGAATCGAGATAGACTGAAATACAGTAACTTGTCACTAAAAGGTTAGAGTTTTGTCAACAAACTTTCACGATCAAATGATTACTGAATTTTATGAAAGAGCACCTTTCCACCTTTCTAAGGACACACTCCATTGAACATTTCATGTATATCGGAAGACCTATTTTTTTCATATACCGTATATACTCGCGTATAAACCGTGTCCAATGCAAACAGCATAGATCCTGATCTGCCGTCGCATAATGCGCCGGCAGATCAGGGTCTATGTTGTTTGTTCTACTGATTAGTCCTTACAAACTGCATAGACCCAGATCTGCCGGCGCATTATGCGACGGCAGATCTGGGTCTATGCAGTTTGCAGTTGGTATCAACTTATACGCGATTATAGACGGTATTCTTTTAGAGATCACGATTGGAAATTGATGTCAGAAATCCATATTGACATTTGAAATTATCCTTACAATAAAAAATGGATAAATTAAGAAAGATACATGTACATTAATAATGTAAGGAATGTAAGTATGTAAAGATTTTCCTTTTATTAAATCAGGATCAAAAATAGATGTCGTAAATCAAGGTTGACTAAGAATTTGGTCAAAGATTTAAAATGAATAAATCAAAGCATCCATCCTAAATTGAAAATAATTACAGATTGTAATAAAATCATAAATATGACCACCGGTTATACTACCTTATAAATGCTCGTACCTTGACTAACCATGATAATATTCAGAAAAATACAACAATCATCATCGTCATCATCTTCGTCGTCATCATTATGTGTTCATGCTTCTAAATCTTGTCAGTTTCTTCTCTAGTAACATGCCTTATAGTCTGTATCGTTTTTAAGGTCTGCCGACAATAAGTAATGATTGAAATGGGCCTTAATGACCATCTCGTCGTTAATGTCCGCGGACAATAAGTAATTTTTGAAATGGGCCTTAATGACCATCTCGTCGTTAATGTCCGCGGACAATAAGTAATGATTGAAATGGGCCTTAATGACCATCTTGTCGTTAATGTCTGCGGACAATAAGTAATTATTGAAATGGGTCTTAATGACCATCTCATTGTTAATGTCTGCGGACAATAAGTAATGATTGAAATGGGCATTAATGACCACAGATTACTATACACCAGTGGTTCCCAAACTTTTTGGATCGCGACCCTAAATACCATCTTTTGCGACCCTAAATGCAGTACCAGTATAGGGTCGCGAAGGTCCTCATGACCCTCATTTGGGTTGCAACCCGGGGTTTGGGAACCAGTGCTATACACCCTTTCTATAAGTAGGGGTTTTTAATTGTCTCACCCGTATGACGCCCTTTGAGGATAACGGGTAATGCTAACACGTGCACTGAAAGGAGTGCTAGCTTTTGTAAAGTGGGATGGAAAAGTTTTGATTGTTCATGTTCCTTATTGTTGCATGAACCTTTCTTTGGTAAAGTCTTGTTATCATTCTTATCTGAAGTTGATAAATAAACTTGCCAGACAGGCCTGAGACCTGATAGATTAGGAATAAATGAAAGAGTCCACAATCCAAACAAATTAGTAAGTGTAAAATTACCCTCCTTGTGGTTTTCTTTTTTTAATTAATTAAACTTTCATGCCACATGCTGTTTTTGATAAGGTAATCCATTAAGTGCATGTCATGCAAATTTAAGAATCTGGATAGATTAAAACAGTTTTAAATTATCCTTAATAGGTTTGATTTTAGTCAGCAAACTTTCACCATGAAATGATAAAAGATTAACTTGCTATTGTTTTCAGTAAACTTTCCCTTTGTAAATTTGCTGTATATCGGATGACCGATTTGTTTTAAATATATATTTCCTGTCATAAATCAAGATTAAAATTGATGCAAGAAACCCAAGCTGACATTTCAAATTATCTTAACATTTAAAAAAATGGATTAACTAAAGAAACTACGTGCACTATATATTAATGTAAGGAATGTAACTATGTGTTATTAGATCAAGATCGCAAATCGATGTCAGAAATCAAGGTTGACTAAAAATTAGGCTATCATTCGAAGTGAATAAATCACAACTATCCTAACAAATATATATATAAAAGAATTTGTCAAAGATTCTAATAATAAATATAAATATGTTGACTTTAATTCCTTTATTATATCAAGATCAAAAATCAATGCCATAAAATCCAGGTTGATAACAAAAGCATGACAAAATTGATAAATTAAAAAGTGAACAAGAATGTGTGTGTATATTTTGTACCAAAATACTTGATGTTTGATATTTAAAATTAGGTGAGCTCTCATTTGACTCATTCCCCGTATATCAAGAGCGCAATTCTTTCTCTTACATTTTCCTTTTACAATCTAGATGTAAAGAAATAGATGTAAAAGCTCCAAGTAGACTAGCAATATTCTAACATTAAACAAAGACAAATATAGGTGCATACAAGTTCTTTGATATAATATGGAGTATAACTGTAAACCTTTTTCCAAGTTTTCCAATTGAAATCAGAATCGAGGTCTTAAACCTGGGTTGCCTAAAAATTATACTTCACATTAAAAAATAGATACATTAATGATTTTAAGTGCATTTCAATTAAATAAATAATGTTACTATTTGGACCCCCATACCCCTTTTTGAATTAAAATCGATGTCATAAATCCAGGTTAAATAAAGAAAAATAAAGATGTACTGTTCTAGTCTTGTTAGACAAAGATCGAAAATCAACATAAAAAAATGCAAGTTAAGTAAAAATCATAAAAATATAAAACAACTGATATATATATATATATATATATATATATATATATATATATATATATATATATATATATATATACACACTTTAATAAAATAAACTTTACATATGTGGATTTTCCTCATAAGTTTATTCATTGATGTTTAGTAAAGCATTAAGTTGATGGTAGTGCAAGGCTACAACTTCTAGGATATCAAAAACGAAATTCTATGACTGTTGTGGCTTCATGTTGCAATCATATACCTTACTCTCTAACATTACAGAAAATATGATGACTATCGTGATCGACCAAGCCCTCGTGGTGGGGATCATCGAGCGGCATTCAAGGACCAGATAGATAAATTAGAGGCCCAGTTGCATGACCTGGAGAGAATACATCAGGTATTGGAGAGGAAGGTTACTGTTGTGACTTGTACATAACGCACGCCTACGAGCAAACAGCGTGATGTGAAAGCAGATTCTGTTTTGTTGGTTCTACTTAAGAATTCAAGCAAACAGTGTAAACCCTGACCTGATATGTCACAGGATCTCGGTCTATGCTGTTCACAGTTCGGTCCATGTTATACACATATAAATAAGACACGTCTTAAGAAGCGAAGACCGTTCATAGTGTGTAATCAATTTTCAAACTTCATGAATCCTGTAATATATGAAGTTTAATTGTTATAATTGCAAATAAATATGAAAATAAGAATAACATTCAAGAAATAAATAACAGAGCTATATTTTAACAATAATTGCTCCGAGTTCAGGAGCGGAGTATATTAATTTAGGAAGGTATATAAACCATTTTGATGTAACTAAACCTGAAATCCAAATGTGAAATCACATCTGATTAGCCAAAGAAGAGACATCTATTGTGCTATCGATGTCTCTGGCCAAAGTTGCAAACCAAAACACCAAGGCAATACTAAATTACTGTCTCATATCAGTGTAAACGGGGCATGTGGTTCTTTTTGTTACAATAGTTTCAGTTGGCCAATATGCTGTCAATCACAAATCGGTACAGAATTAAATTGTTAATGTGAATGTTTGGGCACACCAATATGGCTTCTATGTATATTTATGAGTTCATGTGATGTCAATCTAGGTTGCATTCAGAAATTTCAGAAAGTCTTGTATATCAGGATTCTTAGTGGGGTTGCACTCACAGGTTCTGCTTTGATGAGCTTTTAGCAATAAATAAAAACTGCGTGGCATTAAGCATGTATGATATACTTCTATCAGAGATACATGTACTGATATGTTCAACATGTTAGGGAGGGAACTACAACTGAAATAACCTAAATTGGAGCATCCTTTGCTTTTTCAGTGAAAAAAACCTCGAATGTGTCGCAGAGGCAGCCATTTTAAAATATAGTTTTATTTGTAGGGTAAATCTAATTTTAATTATATAATACTTACCTACTATTGTTACGTTGCTATCTAGGCATTAAAAAGCTAGAGACTGGTCTTTGGAGCTCAAAGTACCTGATCAGTTTTGAAAGATGTGGGTCCGACCCAATAGTGGAGTTCATAATGAACTTAAGAGTATTGGAAAGGGCTGCTCTATAGGCCTTAATGGTGGATACTGAGCAGTCTCTTTCCTTGAAGAGAAACATATCTGCAACTGCATTTAAAGGGAGCAGATAGAATCAATGCATTTCCTACTGCACCAATTACAGAAAATTCTCCACTTGGCGTCGTAAACCTTGGAAGTCTACTGCCGTCTAGCCTGAACAATGCATTTGGCAACTTTGTTCATAAACCGATCTTAGCGGATAGATCATTTGATTTGAATCAGGCGTGAAGGAGAATTTGTGGAGTGTTGTGCAAGTGGGATCATCTGTGCTGCGACAGCAGATCCCTCCTCAGCAGTAATTCCCTGGGGTTGTCGACCAACAGGTCGAGATCGTTGAACCACGATCGCTGGGTTCACATGGGAGCTTCCAGGATAAGCCGTGACTTGGAGGTCCCGACTCTGTAAAGAGCCCGAGGGATTATTCTGAATGGTGGGAGGATGGAGGCACACAGTAGATCCCTCCTCAGGTTGAAGGTGTCCACCGCCCATGCTCTCTGGTCTATTACTGGAGAATCATGAAGAGGGAGCTTGTTGTTCAACCTCGTTGTGAACATGTATACCTTTGGCTTTCCTCACAAATAAAAAAGTGTCTCTGCTACCGACTGGTGCAGAGACCACTCTGTGAGGACTGCTTGTCCCTGTTTGGTCAGGCTGTCCGCCAGGATATTTGTCTTGTCCAGAATGTTGCGGACTCTGAGAATGATCTCTTCCGAAGCTGTCCAATGGAGGAGGTTCCAGACTCCCTGGCAGAGAGAAGGGGCATGAGTGTCCTCTTGATGTCTTAGGTACGCTCCAACCGAGGTGTTGTCCATAGCAACCACGATGCAGTGATGTCTCATGCGAGTGACACACCCCTGAAGTGCTAGAAATTCAGCCCTCGTTTGTAGATTTTTGATATGCTCTGCAGGACTACCCCCTCGGGCACCCCCGCCTAAACCTGAGGCGTTAGTGTAATAAAGGAACGAGGTTCCTGTGCGTGAATAGGAACTCCAGCCAGAAATCTGTACTGATTTTATTCACCAGTTCAGATGGTGACGAAATTTGGATCCTAAGGGGATCCAAGCAAACAGGGTTCCTTTTTTGGTCTTCAGTTTGTTAGAACTGGAGAGGTTGCATATGAAACCTTCCTTTGGAATCCCCAGGAGAGACAGAAAGAGGTGGGCAGACAATGAAGTCTTCTCGAACAGTCTTACTATGAGATAAAGTACTGGTGAGATTCTGTTGGATGTGACACGGACTGACCCTTGACGGGTGAGAAAATTCATCCCCACGAAAACTAAATTCTACGAAGGGAGCAGTTCTGACTTCTCCTGGTTGGGGATAAGGCCTAGGCAAGTCATCTTCCCTACAAGGAGACAGACATCTCAGAAGGGCACGTCTGAGGATGTTGTGCAACAACCAGTTGCCGAAGTACTAGAGGACGGGGACCCCTAAGGACCTTAAATGAGCAGCTAGTACAACCATTGCCCTGATGAAGGCTCTGGGAGTGGAAGCTAGGCCGAAAGAAATAACCCCAATTTGAAAGATCCCCTGTCCCAGACAAAACCGTAGGAATTTCCTGTGGACTGCGAAGATGAGGATGTGAATATAGGCATGCTGGAGATCAATGGAGACTGTCCAGTCGTTCGGCCTGATGGCATTCCTATCTTACGCGGATGTATCCATCTTTAAACGCTCTTGGGGTGAGACGGGACTATTCCGCCTTTATTTCCCTCCTAGGAGAAGGGAATTTTATGATCGAGGGTCCGTTGTTGCGTGTCCGCTGGGAGACGGGACTTACCTGTTTTCCTTCTCTCCCTGGAAAAAAGGATTGACAATTTCCTTGACACAGGAGGCGGTGAGTGGCGGTCACCCTCCCCTTCCCTCAGTAATGAGGACGGAGGGGCAGGGTTGTTGAACAGCCTACCTGGTCCGCCGATCCATGGTGTCATGGGAGGAAAGGAAGACATGGCTGACTCACCATAATCCTTGTAGGGGTTGAACGGGACCATTAAGAAAAGAAGAGTGTCAATCTGATATCTTCCATTAGACATAACCTCAAAACTCGGAGCCCATTACCAATAGGGATAGCAAGGTGACATCGAGAAGTGTGTGTGTGTGTGTGGGGGGGGGGGGGGGGATCGACCCAATCCCTTTACCTAGATAAGTTATTAAGACCTGGTGCTCAGTCCAAAGACTGGTGTCCGGTGCCTAAACCTGGTGCCTGGCACTCAGTGATTGAAGACAGAAACTTGGAGATCAGTACTAATCTCGATACCTGGTGATTGACGCCCAGTGCCTAGTGAGAGACAGTAAGTGACTGTCACTTGATATATTAGCTGGTGACTAGCGACCTGGTGTCTGGTGCTCGGTGCCTGGTGACTATTGACAGATCTATGGTGACTGTCCCTAGGTCACGAGACGCATCACCTGGTGATCGGTATCTGGTGCCCCAGTAACCGGCATTTGTGTCCAGTTACAGACACTCAATAAGTGTCACCTGATACATTATTCAGTGTCCGGTGCCTGGTCACTGGGCAATAATCAAGTAGACAATATAGACCTTATTGGGGAGTACTTCGGGAACTCTGCTCTGATGAACAAGTGTCAGTGATCCCATTCTTGTTGTAGTGGGCGATTTCCGTCCCCTGAAGAAAACAACCAACCCCTCCCTTACGGGAGCTGGTACCTCTTTAAATCGGGCAGTCCCATAGACCCCTTCTCGTAATGGAGGGGTTCTTCCAGTGATGATGAGGAAGAGGTGGGCTCTTCTTCCTGGCCCTATCAGCATGGCAACTTTCCGCCAGGTCCCATACCTCATCTTGCCAAAGATAACAGAAGGAAAACCATCAGTGTGTACACAAAGCAGGTGGTGTGTGTGTTCCAATCTGCCTTTTTATGAACGCATTTACCCACATCCTGTGGCAAACAATGCACTGACACAAGAATAGGTTGGGTAATACTTATCCTAACACCAGTTGCTAACAGAGGAATGAAAATGAAGAAGCAACACTTCACTAGTGAGGTACTCAAGAACCCTCAAATAAAACAAAAATGGACATTGATAGACAAAACTTAATGAAGGACTGGGGTGAAAATATCATATGCAACACAAAAAAGGATACAATTCACAGTGTAAATTCCCAAAGACAACTTAAATGATGAAGATCTTGAGTGCCCAAGACACATGAGAACTGCATGAAGTCCAAGAAAAAGAACAATATTCCGCCTGAGGTATCGGACTGATATCATGTTGTTTTTTTATTCTAGACCCCCAATAACTAATTGGAGAAGGTAACCACCTTGGACTGGGGACTAGCACCAGGAAATGATATAGCAATGCAATTATAACAGGTAAGGTATTACTGCTATTAAATTTCACTTAAATGAAAATGAACTTATCATGTGACAAAATACTACATCACTGTGTATGCAAACTTAAGTATTGATTCACTGAAAGAAAAAAAGATTCAAAAGCTACTTTCAGTTAACAGTTTACTTCTTAGCTTGAACATGTTCAATTGATGTTTTTTTAGTCTATATACATTCTGCAAACTGATCGTAGGCTCTCCATCGCTTTGTTGCACAACAATTTTGTGCTATTTGGTTTGTTTTTCCCCAAAATGGGGAAGTCAATCTGCCTTACATTTCCAGGTTTTTTTCTGGCTTGACTGAAAAGGCTGAGGTTGCTCTGATTGGTATTAACCTGTTCAGCCTGGGCATGCAACTGAGTCTGAAAAATCTACCTATGATCACTAGAGCATAAAAAGTAGGTCACTTTCTTTTCCTCTCCACTGGCTTAGTGGTTGGCATATTGGACACGTGACCAAAAGGGTGCAGGTTTGTATCCTACCATTAGATAAGCCTCGGTCGGATACCGTGGCAACTACTTTGGCAAGATACTTTACTCCAATCACCTCAGCACTAGATAACCTGCTTTTGCTGACATGCCATAAACATCAAACTAGGTCAAATCTGACAGCTATAAGTACAGTAGTTTTTTTTCTTAACCACACAATAAATGAAATATAGTGGAGGCTTCAAGCTTTTTGAAAAACTAATGCTTGTTTACAAATATTATAGCACACCAAAAGAGCAGATGAATATATACAGTACATCATTAGGGAAATATAGAAACTGTGCAGGTTTTACATGTGAACAATAATACAAGAGTTTCGAGATCTTAAAACAGTCTACATTAACTTTCTTGTGAATTTAGCTGTGTGTGATAGGATCGTTAACTGTTAACCTTTATATGGAAAACCCACAGTGAAAGTACTTCCTTTCTGGTCATGTGAAAGAATAACTTCAAGTTTTCTGTGTCACATGATGTGATATAAATCAATCCAAACGCTTGTTACAAAGGCTTGGTCAATTGTTTAATTATATTGTAATTAAATTTATTTTTTGCACGTCATGTAAAAATTTCAATATTTTTTTTAGCCTGAAGAATATCCTACATGCTAACTATCTTAAAGAATAAAATATTTTAAAATAAACTAATGAAAATTTCAACTTCTTTATAATGCCAAAATTTTTCTATCACACTCAAATAAAGAGAAAAAAAATAATAAATTTTAATTTTTATGCTTGCTCTTCTGAGCAGGGAAAAAAAATAAGTATTATATGTACATGAAAATTTCACATTTGCGGTATTCAAGACATTTATTTTGGATTCTCCTAAATTTGGAAATGTTTATTTTTACTACATATAAAGGTAATTTCTGCCAGTAATATAATCATTAATAAGACCAAATCCTTTAATATTAGTCTGTCAAAATCCAGCCTTCTCATCATTTAAATCTCTGAAACAGGCTGGTATTATCATGGTAAAGTAAAAATACAAAAATTTGTCTATGGATCTCAATAATAATAATAATAATAATAATAATAATACATGTATTGCTACTGCAAGAAGTATATTTCCCTGACCTTCCTTTAATGTTACCCCTGTTACATTTATGAGGCTGTAGTGAAATATTGGCCAAGGAACCAAACAAAGCAAAAGTGTCCCTTGATTTGTACATGTTTTTGAAAGCTATTAGCCTGAAATCAGTACATGGAAGCATAAACAATTATGACATAGCTGATCATCAAACTGCTCCCCAAGTACTGGTAGTATTCCAGGAGGTAGTGTTTGGTTATGTTTATTTTCTTGAAGAAATCTTGAAAAGGCACTTAAGTTCAATTGTGCTTCTCAAGGTGATTAAAAGAAGTATCAAAATTTAATTTGTTTTCAGTGGTTTAGTGAGCAAGGCTTGCGACAAGAAGGGGTGCAGGTTTGAATCCCGTCTAGACAAGATTGACCCACAAGGTCGGGTTTGACAGATGTTGTGCATCCCTGGGCAAGCACATTATTCCAATTTCCACAGCACGATATAACCTTTCATGTGTTGATGTGCTGTTAAACAGCAAAGAAAGAAAGAAAGAAGCAATTACTTGATTACCTCATATTTTTTATTGTTGCTAATTTGACCTTTTTGGGGGGATCAAAATTGAATGAAACCATTACACTGACTGCAGCTCCAAACACTGCTGACCTGGGCCATATTAAGGTCAATTTTTAGTTTGACCTATACAGGCAACAACACCATGTGGGGAGCAGTTTGGCTTACACATATTAATATATCATATTTATCAAATGACTTGTGTGTTATTTAATTTCATAACCCATTTCGTATTTTGTATATTACACATGTGTAATAACACCTCATGATATCACATATACAATATAACATGCCAAAGACATACATATGTATTTCAGTGCCATTTCACTACACCATTTTTTTTTCTCAGTTTCAATGAATAAAATCATGTGATGAACAGAATCCCACATCTGTTAAAATGAAGTTTATGAAACTTGTTGAATAGTTACAATGTTTAGCTTACCATGGCTTGCAAAAGATATAAAATTATTAAACTTGTTTCATAAATATGCTGAAATGAATACTCATATTCAATCCTACTTTTAGGGGACATCTCGAGTAAGAAAAAAGTGTATACCGTCTATACTCGTGTACAAGCCCATACCAACTTCAAACTACATAGACCCAGATCTGCCATCATATAATGCGCCAGCAGATCTGGGTCTATGCAGTTTGTAAGGACTAGCCAGTAGAACAAACAACATAGATCCTGATCTGCCGGCGCATTATGCGACGGCAGATCAGGGTCTATGTTTGCATTTGGACCCGCCTTATATGCGAGTATAAACGATAACTAAGATATTCCTCTCACAATTATTATTTTCATATTTAGGGACACTTCTTTATCAATGTCTTTGTTTTTCAGACATCAAAAGAACATTTAGGAGGTGGTAGAAGATTTTATCACACTAACTGACCTGTGGTAAATTTACATTGCACATAAATCTGTCACATTGTGTATATAGAGCCGATAGACAGAGTGCATCAAGCCATGATGTTTTGAGGTTTCACTGAATGGGGATCAGTTTTACACTGAACACTTAGTTAATAGCAGCCATGTACAAACTAACTCATCACCCAGCTAGAACTGGTATACATATATGAAAATATCTTCGATAGTGGTAAAGCAGAAATTAGTCTTCAAAAATTATCAATCAGACCCAACTTTGTGATCCACATTCATTCTGGTAATGGAGGGGGTCTTCCAGTGATGACTATTTATTTATAGTTACGGTTTATATCATGTGGAAAATTTAAGAAAAAACCATGATCACTATATGCCGTATATACTCACTTATAAGTTGAGTCCAACTCCAAACTGAACAGACCCAGATGTGGTCACATAATGTGGCAGCAGATCTGGGTCTATGTAGTTTGGAAGGAGTAATCAGAAGAACAAATAACACAGACCCTGATCTGCCGGCACATTATGCAACAGCAGATCAGGGTCTATGTTGTTTGTAGTTGGATACAACTTATAAGCAAGTATATACAATACATTCAGCAGTTTTGTATTACCAGAGTACATTTTGTTGTTTTTCAATTACAGTATAATTCTTAAATTATAAAGTTTGGGCAGGAAAATATTTCTTCAATATATAATGTGACTTTTCCTTACTCTGGGACACATGTGCACGGTTGATGGTATGAAGCTGGGGAATTACCCAAGTATCACACACTAGATTAGAAAGCAATGCAAATTAGTAGTTAGTATGCACAAATGTATGTTAATCTGACTGACTTAAGTATGTAAATAGGAAGTAAATATCAAATAAAGTTCTGTTTGGTTGGTTGAAACAAAATCTCGAGCTTAAATTCAAAGTCCGAAGTTTTATGATTTCCAGGGAAGATCTTATATCTACATTGTATGTATCTGGCTGGAATAGCACTGATCAGAATAAACAACAATCATAGTTGTCTAATGAAAACTTGATCCTAACATAGTGTTCAACCAAGTGAGCAGAAAGGATAAAGAGCAGAGGACCGCATTAATTCATCTAGCAGTTATGCCACTGTTTACATTGCTTCTAGATGAACATTTTTAACAAATTCTTTTTGTATGCTTTTAAGGTTAATTTTTTAATACTTCATTATTAGAATATTTTTGCAATGCCACTTTTGATTGGTTCAATATCAAACTTAAGCTTGGAGTTTTATGATCTTCAGGCCTGGCTTAAAACCACCCAAATCAGCGCAATGATAATTGGGGTGCATCTGCATCATTTAAATTTGTCAGTCGAGTAGAGGGCACAAAGTGAAGAAAAATCTTAAAGTTATTGTATTCCAGATTTATATTCTAATTAAAGTTATAGAATGTGGACTTTGTACTTAAGCCCGAGTTTCTTGCTCACGAATGCTGGGCCAGGACCCATATTCTCGAAACTTTTTGAGTATGAAACTCAAGCTCAAAGTCAGAACATTTTGACTGTCTGTAACTTTAATTACAATAAAGTTAGTATCATATAACTTTCAGAACCATCTTGACTTGGTCCCCTCTATTTGACTATTCAGTTTCAGAGACATCTATACTCCAAGTATCACATCCGAGTTTTGGATTTTGAGGTCGTTTCTTGCTCAAAATGTTTCGAGAATATGTGACCTTATGAAACTGTCTATTATTAGCCGATGGCCCTTGAATATGTAGATAAATAACAAGAAAAATATTGATCAAACCCTATAAAACAATCACATGTGAGCATTAACTTGTACCAGGCTAATTTGTTGAGATTGAGATATGGCAAGTTTCAGTCAGACCTCTGCTTCCAGGAAGCAAGGCATTTGTTTACTCCATACTTATCTCTAATCCAATGTTACAATTCTTTAATCAAAGTAATATCTGATTTTTAAAAAGAATATACAGAAACACAGATGAACAAGTGTTTCATGCTTTTCATGACTTTAGGAAAAGTAGGTGATATTTCATTATTGACATGAAAAACAGACCAACACACAGAATAAATCAGTTACTTAATTAAAAACAGACTTCTGACAGGTTAATGCATTAAAATTAACAGACTTCTGCTTATTGAAAGAAATGATGTCAGTGACATAAATCAATATTTACTATAATTTCAAGAAATCTTTTCCTGAAAAATACATTTATTAGGTCACATGGTGTTGTCAGTTAAATATAATCTGAAAATTTCAGTTTTTTTTCAGGAGATATCCCAAGTATTTCAACATGTCTACAGCTACTAAATGCAGAAGGAATGAGGCATTCAACAACTCAATATTTTTGACCATGGCACATTGCCACCTGCTTAACAATGTCTAATGCACTTGTCATTGGTGTTTTTCTATTTCCCCATCCCAAATACAAGTTTGTATGGTATCACTTCCCTCAAATGTTTTTTGTTGAGGTAGACTGGTTCCCAGAAGTGTTAGTCCAAGTCAAACTCATGGCTTGATGTTCTAGATATAATGACCGAACACATCATCCATCTGAATTTAATCTTCAACCTAACATCGTGTTCCCTAATGCTGTTTTTCTAGATCGATAAGGATGGGTTAACCAGTGACACAAAGCCATGGCACGTGCGATTCTTAAAAATGGCCGAAAAACTGTATGAGGCTGATGCAACAAGGAAAGGTATACAATAGCAGGAGCAGTCTCATAAAGTTTTCCCTCCCATTTTTTACTCATTAACCTCCATGCTTGATTTAAATCAATGCTCTCCATGCAGAGATGACTGTGTATGATAACCAAAGGATACTCATTGAAGTTTTAAAAATTTTATTTATAAAATTTTCTTAGTTGCTGTACCCCTTGAAAAATTAATGTTTATGAGGAAGTACAATTTCAAAAATATGAATTTTTGCAAGACAAGTAAAATTTGAAGAAAATATCCCTTGCGACTTTTTCTCTAATGTAGTTTCTCAGTAATGTTAATTATATCCTACTGACCTGAAGAAAAAAAATTCATTCTTAATTAACAGGTCCAATATATTGAGATAAGTTGAAAAATTATGAACTCAAATTGAACACTACACATTCAGCCATTTCAAAAAAGGGGGAAAGTAAAAGAATTCAACATATGAGTGGACACTCAATGCCTGTATTAAATCAAGCATGGATAACAGCTATTGAATGTCCTAGTTTCATCTCCAAGAAATCTGATGTTTCAATTTAACTGCATGCAAGATCCCCTTGAAAAATGTAATTGAAACTTAAAGTATAATATACTGACATTGAAGATACAATTTCACATCATTACATGAATCATCATCTCTTGGCAATATGGACAATTAGAGTCTGTATAACTTGGCAATATGGACAGTTAGAGTCTGTATAACTTGGCAATATGGAGAGTTTGAGTCTGTATAACTTGACAATATGGACAGTTAGAGTCTGTATAACTTGGCAATATGGACAATTAGAGTCTGTATAACTTGGCAATATGGACAGTTAGAGTATCAAAGATAAAATATCACATCATAACACATATCATCTCTCTTGGCAATATGGACAATTAGAGTCTTGAAGATAAAATGGAGAGTTTGAGTCTGTATAACTTGGCAATATGGACAATTAGAGTCTGTATAACTTGGCAATATGGACAATTAGAGTCTGTATAACTTGGCAATATGGACAGTTAGAGTCTGTATAACTTGGCAATATGGACAATTAGAGTGTATAACTTGGCAATATGGACAATTAGAGTCTGTATAACTTGGCAATATGGACAATTAGAGTTTGTATAACTTGGCAGAATGGACAGTTAGTTTCTCAAAGATAAAATTTCACATCATAACACATATCATCTCTCTTGGCAATATGGACATAATTAGAGTCTGTATAACTTGGCAATATGGACAATTGTAGCCTGTATAACTTGGCAGTATGGACAATTAGAGTGTATAATTTGGCAATATGGACAGTTAGAGTGTGTATCACTTGGCAATATGTACACAATTAGAGTCTATAACTTGGCAATATGGACACAATTAGAGTCTGTATAACTTGGCAATATGGACAGTTAGAGTCTGTATAACTTGGCAATATGGACAATTAGAGTCTGTATAACTTGGCAATATGGACAGTTAGAGTATCAAAGATAAAATATCACATCATAACACATATCATCTCTCTTGGCAATATGGACAATTAGAGTCTTGAAGATAAAATGGAGAGTTTGAGTCTGTATAACTTGGCAATATGGACAATTAGAGTCTGTATAACTTGGCAATATGGACAATTAGAGTCTGTATAACTTGGCAATATGGACAGTTAGAGTCTGTATAACTTGGCAATATGGACAATTAGAGTGTATAACTTGGCAATATGGACAATTAGAGTCTGTATAACTTGGCAATATGGACAATTAGAGTTTGTATAACTTGGCAGAATGGACAGTTAGTTTCTCAAAGATAAAATTTCACATCATAACACATATCATCTCTCTTGGCAATATGGACATAATTAGAGTCTGTATAACTTGGCAATATGGACAATTGTAGCCTGTATAACTTGGCAGTATGGACAATTAGAGTGTATAATTTGGCAATATGGACAGTTAGAGTGTGTATCACTTGGCAATATGTACACAATTAGAGTCTATAACTTGGCAATATGGACACAATTAGAGTCTGTATAACTTGGCAATATGGACACAATTAGAGTGTGTATAACTTGGCAATATGGACACAATTAGAGTCTGTATAACTTGGCAATATGGACATAATTATCATCTGTATAACTTGGCAATATGGACAATTATCATCTGTATATCGCAGAACATGAAGAAGTACTGAAGTCTACATATTAGATTTCTGAGTGATACTATCTATACATAAACACTTAAGGAAACATTCAACTAAATAAAAGTGATCTTTAATGTTCCAATATTTTAAAACGAAGGTTAGGAGGTTGATTTAATTTACCTCATATTCAGATTCTGGGTCCTATCCAGGTTACCACTCAAAGACAAAGTGTTGTAAACCCTCTCAAATTACAAGATCTTTCTTTAATCAGCATAATCATTGTAGGATATACAATAGAGCCTGCATAAAGGGAAGTCTCTGTATGAGGGACAACTACCTGATGAGGACAGAGGGCACTTTTTTTTGTCCCATCTCACTGCATTTGGCAGTGTATAAAGGACATTGTATGCAGCAAGAAACTGAAAACTGTCGACATGCTTACATATAATCTTTTGTGAGCACCTGTTCACTTGTTTGCATTATCTATGTTTGGATTTAAATTGAAAAAGCTTACTGTTGATGGCTTAACACCAGTAAAATTTGATCGGAAAAATTAGTGGGTATTAGTAGGGAAATAACTTTGTATGCTTAAAGCATCAGAGAACATTCTGGAGACTTCTTAAAGGTCAAATATGGAGGTTTCTATTTAAACTTATTTTTGAATCTTCAATACCCTAAAACCACAAATTTGATGTCATTATAAATTTCTGTTGCATCGTTTATGAATACTTGCATTTACAAGTATGATCCTCACAGAAGTTGGTGCAGGTATTACCTGCCCCTAATATTTATGCAGAAGTGACGTATTACTGGAACAAATACCTCGCTAGTGTATAGATTATATTGTAGGGAATTTGCAATAAGTTAGGAAATGAACAGTGATCATGTGGAAATTGAAGAAATTGAGACAACTAGCTAGTGCTACAACAAAAATCAATATAGTCATCTATCTATAGATAAAGAGAAAAAAAAGAAAACAATTGATGACAATTATTGGAAAGAATTATGAAAATACTGTGTAAATACAGAAGTGCAACATCTGCATATTTTAAAATTTTTATTTTATGTAAGCCACAATGAAAAAATAAATACATCAGATCCCTAGTTTTTAATCAAAATTATCTACAATAACTATCTGAAAATAAACTGCAGCTCTTTGAAATGGTACATGTCGGTAACCCGCTGGCTTAAAATGTAACCATTTATCTCATAACATAATATTTTGACATGTTCTACTTGATATTTGATTCTCATTTCTTATCATAAATCTATAAAGCAAAGGTTTAATGCAGATAGGTGTTGCAGTTAAAATTTCTGTTCCTTATGAAAGCGGATGACTTATTTTTTCAACATTCTCTCTCTCTTTTCCCTGTGATCATTGCCAAAATGATACATGTATGTTTACATCCTTTTTTTCAATGTTTAGATGGATTTGTGAGGATCTGATCACTTGTAACATACTAGGGAAAACAGTACAACTAGCATTAGGACCTATTTAACAAGCTTTTCTTAATACTTACTACCGTATATACTCGTGTATAAGCCCATACCAACTGCAAACTGCATAGACCCAGATCTGCCATCGCATAATGCGCCGGGACTTGGATTATACACAAGTATATACGGTACTAGTTTGACACAGCATAATTGGTAACGAGTCATATTTTTTGCATCTTCATTTAGAAAGTGAAAAAAAGAAAACAATAGTCCTTTTCTTTTTCAACACAATATGTGACCATATACTGCACAAAATCTCATTTTTACTTGAAATGACTGCAATCAATACACTCTCCTACATTAGAGGCTGGTTGGCACATTCTAGAATGATGTCACACATAACAGCAAACTGAGCCTTAGTGAAGGGACGAAACAATGTTAGTAATTTTGGGTAATCTAACTCTTCATGAACTTTAATTGGTAAATTTTGTTTAGAGTAAGTTTTATGGGAGAAAAGAATGTGTAATCTACACATAATGTTCCACCTAAAAAAATGAAAAATTCACATTTTCAAGATTTCTTCATATTTGACCTTATGAAGGACATTAGCCTATATATAACAAACTTCCTCCAAAGACAGGTTTTGCTGTACGTTAAAGACAACCCTGTTTCTACAATGGTCATCTCAATTCACAATACTTAAGTTACAGCACCGGAGGAAAAAATGTAAAATATTGCTTTTTAGTAAACCTTCAAGTATAAAAACTTTTACAAATCTTTGCACAATTAAAGTGTGCAATATTGGGAATGAAAATCTCTTTTTAAACTACATTTCCATTCATTAGTAGCACTGATGAGCTTCCTAATTGAAATTAAATCTCTTGTATATCATTTGATTAATATGCAATGTACAGGAGTAAACAACACTGATGACTTTATAGGTATTTAGATCTAGATTTAACATTCCATTGAATTTCAACACTAAAGAAAAAGCCAACAATCTTTCATCCATCTCATTCATGTACCATATATAAGTATGTCAGTCATTGTAATTGTCTTACCACCAATTCCGTGTGTGCCTTGTACTCATTTACTAAGATCATGTTAGATCTTTCTCTCTCTCTCTAAAATGACTCCGTTTTGACTTTATATAAATCACACATACTGGATAATGTAAATCATTTGATTTTTTACATCATTTTATTCTTCAACAATATGTTATTAGACAAACAATATGTAGATGAATTAAGCAAGATTCTTGACAAAATTACAATTCTCATCTAATTAGAATTTTACTTTTGAAGTGTTTTTGTTGCTTTTGTAAATATTAATTTACTGAAAAGTATATGGATACCCTCTAATAGTGTGTCTTCATATTAATGTGTCTTCTATGAGCATGCATTTTACATATTCATAAACTAGATGTAACATATTTAATTATGATTCACACATCATCTGCTTGTTTTTTGTGTGTGAGGGTAAAGGGGAAATTCGTTTTGTATAATTGTCTGTCCTTCATAGTTACATCATGGAACACTTATAGCATGCACACACGGCACTTGTATTGTATCTAATATTTTGATGTTGCTTTCATATTGTAATATATATTATTAGTTAACTCCATAATATTATCATGGATATGTGTATATATCAATCTTAATGCATAGAATACAGTCTGCAGTTGAATTCATCTTCTATGTGAGTATATATGGTACAGTATTCAAAACTGCATCTTGCTCCAGCAGATTGAAGGTCATAAAATGGTTACAACATTTAAATGAAACGGTGAATTCGATTATTTTTGCAGGTATAAAATTGTTTGTTTTTGTGAAAATGACTTTAATGTTGGTACTTAAATTCATAAAATGGGGTAGGGGTCATAATATTTCCACAGAAGAATAATTTTTGTCAGGGTCTTTAAATTTGAAGTTTCTAGCAACTATGAAACAAGAGTTCCATGTAGGTCTGCAATTGCTCACCTGGCAGACATCTGCCTGATAGCCAGATGCAAGAGCAGTGGGCAAGGAAATCTGGATCAGTAGCACGGATGGTTTTTAAAGAAATTTCTTCCAATGCTGTTAATAGCATTTTTTTTCATTTTTCATTTCTCCCGTAACCTTGCTGGTCGTAGGGGCGCCACTGATGACTTTGCGACAATCTCTCTCCATTTCTCCCTGTTCTCCACTGCTCTTTGGGACTTTGCAAAGTCCATGCCTGTCCACTCTTTGATATTGTCTTCCCATCTCTTCTTCTGTCTGCCTCGTGTTCTCTTTCCTCTCACTGTGCCCTGTAGGATTGTCTTTGACAGGCCAGTTGAGCGCGAGACATGACCATACCATCTTAGTTTGTGTTTCTTTACAGTGGTGAGCAGATCTTCATAAGGTCCAATTGCGCCTTGGATTTTAGTGCACACCTCCGCATTAGAGACGAGGTCTAAGTATGAGATTTTCAGGATCCTTCGATAACATCTCATCTCTAAGGCATGGATTCTTCTCTCTATTTCTGCTGTTAGGGTCCATGTCTCACATGCATATAGGAATATGGACATGACGAGGGATCGCATAAGCTTGATCTTGGACCCAAGCATGATGTTGCTGTTTTTCCAAATAGGCTTCAGCCTAGCCAGAACAGTTGTTATCTGCGCAATCCTGGAAAGAACCTCAGGTTTTGAACCTTCATCAGCGGCGATAGCACCTAGGTACTTGAAGCTTGTTACTGTGCCCAGCTTCTGTCCATTCACTCTTATTTCCTTTTGGATGCCACTCAGGTTGTTTGTCATTAGGTTCGTCTTTTCAGCGTTGATTTCCATCCCATATCTTAGTGATGCTTGATTGAGACGGTTCACTAAGGTTTCCATTTCTTCTTCATCTCCTGCTAAACCATCGATATCATCAGTGAAGCGCAGGTTGGTGATTGTTCTGCCTCCAACACTGACACTGCCCTCATGGTCTTCCAAGGCGTCAGACATGATCCTTTCTAGGTAGATGCTGAAGATAGTGGGTGAGATAAGGCACCCCTGTCTGACTCAGACTGTGGTTCTGAACCAGTCTCCTATGTTGCCATTGACGAGAACTGTACAAGTCGCCTTGTCATACAGGGTTTCGATAGTGCGGATTAGTTTTGCATTTATGTTGTATATCCGCATGGTGGCCCACAAGGCTGCATGCCATACCTTGTTGAAAGCCTTCTTGAAGTCAATGAAGACATGATAGAGGTTCTGTTGATGCTGGAGATATTTTTCACAGAGGATTCTGAGATTGAAGATCTGTTCTGTAGTGCTATGTCCTGCTCTGAAACCTGCCTGTTCTTCCGCAATGATGTGCTCTGCTTGGGGTTTCAGTCTATTGAGGATGATCTTAAGCATAACCTTGCTTGGGTAACTGATGAGACTGATTGTTCAGTAGTTCTGGCACAGTTGTAGATTCCCTTTTTTAGGAAGAGTGACGATCAGAGACTGGGTCCATGGGGTGGGCCATTCTCCTGTTTGCCAGATTTGGTTGCAGATTGTTGTGAGGACATCTATCATGGACGTTCTTCCTGCTTTAACAAGTTCTGCTGGTATATTGTCTACCGCAGCTGATTTCCCCATCTTTAGTGCCTTTACTGTAGCCTCAACTTCGTCCCTGAGGATCGGGTGGTCGACCTCAGTTGTGGTCAGTGGTACGTTTAGTACAGCTTGGTCTCCAGAAGTCTCCTGGTTGTAAAGCTCCAAACAGTATTCCATCCATCTGTTAAGAATATCTTGGTTTTCTGTCAGACTCATACCAGCCTTGTCCTGAATCGTATTAGATCTCCCCTGTTTCTCTGTTGTCAGGTTTTTCACCAACTGGTATGCCCTTTTACTGTCATTCTGGTTCAGGCTTTTCTCGACTTCCTTGCATTGGTCCTCTAACCAGCTTTCTTTTGCTTTCTTTATGCTCTTCTTAATCCTGTTGTTAATCTCATTGTATTTGTTTGCTCCTTCATGGTCTCCTCGCTTACTCTTCAGTTTTCTCCTCACATTGCAGAGGTCGAGGATATCTGCTGTGACCCAGGGCTTCTTTATTCTACGATGATTGCCAAGGATCTCTCTGGCTGTGTCTATTACTGCCTTGTTGAAGGTGATGATCAAGGAGTCTATGTTTATTTCTTCATGTCCCAGAATTGTGAGTGGTGCAAATTTGCCGCCTGTTGATGCTTCAAATGCTTGTGCCACGCTTGGATCTTTAAGTTTTTCAAGGTCGAACCTGATCCTAACTTGTCTTGGCTTATTGGTCTTCCTCAGACAAAGTTTGATAGTCATCATCTGCAAGTCATGGTCGCTTCCTATATCAGCTCCTGAGAAGCTACGTGTTCTGGCAATGTTTACGCTAGACTGGAAGCGCTTTCTCACCAAGATGTAGTCAATCTGGTTGTGATGTTTTCCGTCTAGGCTGTGCCAAGTCCATCTTCTGGATAGTTTGTGGGGGCCAAGGGTGTTCGTTGGCACTAGGTTATTGTATGTGGCAAAGTCCAGGAGCTTGAGTTTTCTCTCATTGGTCTGCTTATTACAGTATGGACCACAGACTTCTCGCCAGTCTGCTTGTGTGTCTTCTCCTACCTTAGCATTCCAGTCTCCTTGAATAACCAGAATATCCTTTTTGGGTGTCTGGTCTTTGAGAGTTTGAAGCTGGTCGTAGAACTCATCCAGTTCATCGTCATCATGGTCAGATGTTGGGGCATAGACCTGTATGATAGTGATGTTAAAGGGAGATGCCCTTACGTGGATTGTAATCATCCTGTTCGACACTGGTCGACAACCCATGACCTTGTGTACAATGTCCTTGTGTACCATAAACCCGACTCCATGTTCATGCTTGTTCTCATGCCCACTGAAGTAGTCCATCATCTGTTGATCTCTCTCTGAAATTTTTCCAGCGCATCTCGCAGAGTCCAAGGATGTGCCATTGGTATCTTCCCATCTCATGGGTTAGCTCCTCGAGTTTCCCCGCTGGTCTTAATGTCCTGACATTCCATGTTCCAATGTTATCTCTTGCCCGTACTTTGATGGTAGTTGCACCAGTAGCATATTTGTCACCTCCGTCCTGGTGTCCAATGGATGGCGCGGTCATTGGTAACCCGGGGTGCGACCGATCCGGTATGTGAAATCTATTTATTGTCATTTCGTCATCATTGGCGTATCATGGGCCGTTTCAACCTGGTGGCACCCATCCCTCTCCAGGCTGTAGACCACAGCTGATATCCATGTTACTATATGGTTCGCCCTGGTCTCGAACATGTGGCCATTAAGTTCGTCTTTGGAACCCTTCCGCCCTGGCTGTTGACTTCAACTTGGAAGACATCCGCCCAGTGATGTCATGTTACCACCACCATATTTCTCCCATAGGTAGGAAGACTCGTGGAGGCGGGTAAACCTTCCCTTGCAAGTTTTTTTTATCTTGCCCACTGCCTGTCCAGCCCAAGGAAGTTCTAGTGTTGAGCGTCAAACGAGGTAGCTCTTGGTGCCATTTTCATATATATTTTTTTACAATGGATTTTGAACCCGGGACCTCTTGCATACGAGGCCGATGCTCTAACCACTGGACTATTGGAGCTGTACAATAGCATACATTATGAAAACAACTGTTTCAGGATTTCTCTATTTTTCTGTATCTTCGTCCATATTTGATGACACATACACATCATTTGTCTATACTGAAAGGTATTTATGCCAGGATGCATTCTGTCCAATTATGTCAATTTCAGTTGAGTGGTTTTTTTTTTTAGAAGCTAAAATTGTTTAAATATTTCCCTATTTTTATTAATGCAGACATATTTGATGTTGAATTGGCATCATTTGTTTAAGTTTGAAAAACCTTTAAGGTAGGATACTATCAAATTTGGCAAAATTCTGTAAAGTGGTTTTTAGAACCAGTTGTCAAATGGTTTTTCTATTTTTAGCAATGGCAGCCACATTTGATGGTAGATAGGCATCACTTGTACAAATTTAAAAGCACTTCGTGTCTGGGTGCTTTCTGTCAAATTCTGTTTAGCATTTTTTAGAAAAGTCATTTAAAGTAGTTTCTTTTGTAGCAATGGCACCATATTTGATGGTGGATTGCATCATTTGTGTAACATTTGTACTGTTAAACCTTTTATGCCAGAGTACTTCAGTTAACTTTGGTCAAATTCTGTTCAGTGCTTTATGAGAAAGTCATTTAAAAGTTTTTCTGGTTTTAGTAGCAGTGGCCATAGTTTGGATGCAGATCTGCATCATTTGTACATATCTGAATACCCTTTACCTCATAATGCTTTCTGCCAGACTTGACTGAGTTCTGTTGAGTGTTTATTGAGAAGTAAAAGATTTTTAAAATTGGTTTTAGTAATGGTCACCATATTTAATGGTGAATTGGCATAATTTCTACAAACTTGAAAGCTCTTCATACCAGGATACTTTGTCAAATTTGGTCAAAGTCTGTTGTGTGGTTTTTGAGAAGCTGTTCAAATGTTTTCTATTTTTAGTAATGGTGGCCATATATGATGGCAGATTTATATCATTTGAACAAAATAGAAAGCTCTTTATGCCAGAGTGCTTTGTCAAATTTGGTCTAAATCTGTTCAACATTTTTTTTATATAAGAAGTCATTAAAAGGTTGGGTTATTTTAGTATCAGTGGCCATGTATATATATTTACATAAATCTAAAAAGCCCTTCATGCCAGCATGATTTCTGTCAAATTTGGTCAAAAATCTGTTGAGCAGTTTTTAAAAGTCGTTTGAAGGTTTGTCTTTTTAGTAATGGTGGCCATATTTTGATGGTGGATCAGTGTAATTTATACAAATCTGAAAGACTTTTATCTTAGGATGCTTTAGCCATAATCTATTGACTGGTGTTTGAGAAAAAGTTGTTTGTTTGTCTATTTTAAGTAATGGTGGCCATATTTGATGGCTGCTCAGCATCATTTGTATAAATTTTAATGTTCTTTATGGCAGGATGCTCTCTGCCAAATTGGTTGAAATTGGTTCATTCTTTTTTGAAAATTTACAAATAGCAAATGTTGATGAATGACATCCTGGAAGCAGAGCCATACCAGAATATCACTTGGTCTTCCAGACAGGTGAGCTAATAAACAAAAACTGGTACTCCATGAAAAATGTGAATTCACAGCACACGGTTTCAACGACTGAACTTGTATCTCAATACCAACCATTTGTTCTGCAAACTTTGAGTTACAGAAAAGCTTTTCTAAATGGAAATATTATTCCTATAAAAGCAATACCTTTTTCTGAATTTCTAAACTGGCAACCACCTGAAGTGGAGAAATTTCCCTATGAAATGCTAATTGGTTATACAAATACTTGTAAATGTTATAGGTCTTGTGAGCTGAACAAACTTTGCATGGGATCTATATCTGCAACTTTCATAAGTGACAGCAAAAAAGTTAGCGAAAGTGTTATAAAGTTACTTTGACGAATTGTAGAACTGGGAGCAATGCATAATAGTTGATAGATTTTTGTTTGTTCAAAGTTATGACCAAACAAGTGTAGAGGATGCAAAAAAAAAAAAAAAAAAAAAAAAATTATGTCAAAGCAAACAACTGTTTTATGCCAATATAAGTTATGAATTGAACAGATACAGATGGATTCACCTGTGTGGATTATTAATGATTATGAATGAATGATTAGCCCCAAGCGTGTGTATGATTACTTAGTCCATAATGACACCTTTTTAAAAAAAAACTTTTTTAAAATGTCAAACAGTTTTTTTTAAACTGTAGGTTTCTACAGTTACTTTCATGCATACCTGTAAGTTGCTTGGTATTAATTAACTAGTATCAATCTGGATGAGAAAAAAAGCCAGAATAATCATCGTTTGTACAATCAATGTTTGGCTGTAACTGAAGTGTTATTTTTCTCTAGGTTTCCTACCATTCCATGAAGTAAAACGTCTAGTGAGCTTGGCTAATGATTCCTATAGATTGGGGCTGAACATGGATGAAGTTATGAATGCTGCAAAAAGACCAGGATGTGTAGATAGAAGTGGAAACGTGGCACTTTACCCATTCCTCAGCTACCTTTCAACAATGGGTGGATCAAGAAACAATAGCTACCCCTACAAAAGATAATAGTTAAATTGATAGCGTTTAATAAGACAATACAGAAGAAGAAAAAAAAAAGATAAATTTGAAAGACTTATTTTTTTATTTAAACTTTGTTTAGCGATTTATAATTATCAGGAGTTGCAGCAAAATGAGAGTAACTTATGTTACTGTCATATTTTCAAATTCGAACAAGTGTTTCTGTACAAATTTTTTAAATGTAATATCTGAAAAGTTTAAAATTGCAAGAGGGTAAAAGTGTGAGATAATTGTTTGCATACATGTCATATGAACTTTAAAATGCTGCAATTCAACAAATATGGGCCTTCATTGTGAGTTATTCATCAACATTCAGGCAAAAAGGAAAATACCTTTCAAATATATACTATTTAGAAGAATGCCCAAGGAAGATACTACAGTGATGTGCCATTATTGATGCAACAAATGTCAATAACATTGCCTTGATGAGAAATGTAAAGTTGTAAAAACAAAAATGGATAGAAATGTACTTTCTTGAAATGATCAGTATTTAGTAATATGCACCATAGCATGAATTACATGGTGAATTCTATTCAGAATTGAAGTATAGAGGCTTTTAATATAGATTGGAGTCAAGAACCTCCATATATCTATCTTACACTACTTTAATGAGGTCATTTCTATTTCTTAAGTTTGTACTTTCCTCCTAAGTTGGTTTTTGAAAGTTCTCCATACATTTCTATAATATTTATATCTGGTGATTGACTCTGCCAGTTTAAAGAAGTTAATCCATTTGCTGTTTTCCATGAAATACACTGTGCAAAATTATGTGAAGGAGCATTATCATCTTGGAATATAAATGGTCGGTTTCCAAAAACTTTTGAAATCACTGGCCATAAATGAGTATCCAGGATATGAATATACCTCTCTGTGTTAATACTTCCATTCACAATGGCCAAAGTTACAACTTCTTGACTAGTAATGTAGCCCCAAAATATACTCTACATTATGCTGTTGCCACCTCCAACTCTGACACATTGCAGTATTGGTCTGAAAGCTTCATTGGCTATTCTCCTGACTTGCACTCTGCTGTCTTTTCCAAACATCTCCGGAGTGTCATCTGAAACAATCACTTCTCTCCAGGCACTAACACTACATTGTAACTTTCACCCACACCAAGCTACACAGTTCTAAGGGTTTTCCATACTGGATGCTTCTTAAAGCCATAGTAATGGAGCTTTCTTCACTGGTGTGAAAGTGTTAAATACACTAGAAATTTCCTTCAAAATCTGCGGTCAGTTTTGTTTCACAATCTGCTTAAGGGTACGGTCTGCAATTTCATCCATTTTTTCTTCCTTTCAAGGGTTCTCAGAGTCTCCAAATTTCCTTGCTCTTCGAAACACTTCATTAGTCTCGATACTGATGACCTGTTAACTTGTAGAATTCTGGTGATTTCTGACTAAATTTCTTTTGATACAAAGGTATTGCCAATTTGTCACTGATCTATCTACATTTCTTTTCTTTTCTAGTCTGCAGCATTTTTCCAATCAGTTGTTTAACATTTTTTGACCTGCAGATGACTTTTGAAAATATATAACCTGAAAATCATATCCATACCAGACTTACCTATCATTTAAACATGTTTCATTCTGCTTTGCAAAATGCAAGATATAAAAATACTGAAACCATTGACATCTGTTGCATCAATATTGGCACATCACTGTACACTGTGCTTAAATATATCTTATGATAATATACGAGAAAAAGTATAAGCTTGCACTGATGATGGGGTTGGGTATTTTATTTTTATTTTTTTGTGCATTCAGATTTTTATTTTAAAAGGATATTAGATAATCTACTATGGTTACAACTCTATAATTTTTCACTGAACATTTTTTTTTTACACTAATGTTAAAAGTTATATTGACATACTGTATATTAGCATTCTTTAGTGTCATCAACATTTTGCAAATACTGTACAATCAAAATATTCACGACATAAGAGTGTGTTGAAAACTTAAATACCATCTTACATACTTTCTCATGAAAAAGTATATTTTGCAAATTTATTTTTCTTCCAAACTTGGCAGAAATTTTGTGCTCACGGTACCATCATACTCGCATGTAAGCCGATACCAACCGCAAAATGCATAGACCCAGATCTGCCGGCGCATAATGCGCCGGCAGATCTGGGTCTATGCAGTTTGTAAGGACTAATCAGTAGAACAAACAACAAAGACCCCAGTCTGCCAGCGCATTATGCGATGGCAGATCAGGGTATATGTTGTTTGCATTTGGACCTGGTTTATACGCGAGTATATACGGTAATTGTATTATTGACAGTATATAATTAATATGGTAGAAGACCTAAACCTCATGTTCTCTGTGTAGCTTAATATATTATGCAAGGTTTGTGCATATGGTAAACTCAAAATTTATTTCACTATAGTGTACTTTTAGTACACTGTAGGCAAGAAATGTACTTGCATCATAACTGTGGTATGATATCAAACATGGAATCTATATTCAGCCAAAATTTGTGACTAATGACAAAATGTAGAAAATATAAACATTTCAGTGCTTAATTAATTACAATTTAGTGCACACCTTCACCTAATAAGTAAGCACAATATTATATTTTTTTTACTCCCCTTGTAGATGACATACACATTTTATTAAGCTGTAGATTCATAGTTCTTATGACTTTTTTAAAATTCAACCTTGTTGAATTATTTTTAGTGTCTTTATTTAAAATGATAGAATTATAATTTTATTCAGTCCAGTCCATTTTCAGGTTCCTAAAATTTGATACTTTATAGCGTGTAGCTCATAATTTCCAATTTGAATATTTAAACAGTATCAAATTTAAGGAAACTTTTTCTGTCTCCCATATCCTTTATTTCTCTTGTGATATGCTCAGGATATGAGACAGGAATTGGATTTATCTTCAAGCATGGCTTTATCATTGGAGAAATAAAAGAGTAAAATAAAAAAAACCTCACATTTTTATGTCAATGTAGGAACTGAAAGTTATGGTAGTTCTTATATTACCCAACTGTGTAGAATGGAATCAATACTACAAGGTGCAAAGTGATTTTTGTTATATCTCTGCATAATATAAAGACATTTCTAAAACAAAACACGTGTGCAAGATGTAAGAATAACATGTAATGCCCATATATGTTTTTTCTATCAAGAAATGATCTCCATTCATATTTACTTACACTGGATTGATGACTCCTTGCATACTTGTTCATGAAGCCCTCTTTTGAAATAAATATATGGCTGTAAATGTATTTGTAAAGATCAAAGTTAAACAAGACATCTAGGTTTCTTAAATTTTGTTTGACCCTGACAATATCTACATCATCTGTAATTGTTGATGTATAGGCATGCAAAAGTCTGTTATCTTCTGTTTAAATTTACTAATAGTATATACTTTTGGACTTTCTCCTATAAGAATTTATCACAGTTTGAGTGCTTCATCATGGTGATGGCATATGCTTGTAGATAGTTTCACATTTTCATATGAATGTGTACGGAAGACTTGAGATACATAATTTTTATACATAAAAAGCTCGTAAAATGGTCACTTTCCCATAAAAGTGCTCAAACAAAACATTTCCTAGGTGAATAGACAAAAAGCTCTATTTTAAAGATGCACATTATCTCGTGAGATGTCAGTGATACTGTTTACCCAACCTGAATATATTCTACAGGAATATACTCAAGATATAAAAGTAACAGGAAGGAAGTTTTAATTTTATAAATCAGATTCTGATCATCAAAACTCATTTACATTAAAGTCTCCTCTTTCATTTCATTTTTCTAAGTTATAATTTATGGACAACATTAATAAGAAAGCATAGAGCAGTAGTTCAATAGTCCTTACACTTGTATATGATGCATCAAATATAACTCCAACAGGCATCATAAGTATGCAGAAGACCGAGTTAAATCAAACCCTTTAATGTATTCCACATATACTGTATATACTTGCTTGTAAGTTGAGTTCAACTGCAAACAACATAGACCCTGATCTGACATTGCATAATGCACCGGCAGATCGGGTCCATGTTGTTTGTTCTACTGATTACTCATAACAAACTGCATAGACCCAGATCTGCCATGCATTACGTGACAGCTGATCTGGGTCTGCGCAGTTTGCAGTTGGACTCAACTTACAAGTGAGAATAATGGTAGCTTAACCTGTGACAATGACTACCTACATATTACAACCGCCTGACATGTATAAGGGTCAAAACAAAAGGTCTTGTTTATACATAAAGTAGTACCATTTAGCCTGTCTATATACACAATTAGTTCATAGCTGGTGCCTATAAACAAAGATCCTGTACTATCCAAAGCTTTACCTTAAGAACTGTATGCATTAAAACAAAATGTGTACATATCTAAATCATTACCAGGAGAATTTAACATTAATTTCTAACTAAATAAATAAATAAATTTGTGGAAACTTTTTACTTCTAATAAATAACAGTAAACACATAAAATTTTCATTTCTAAGTCTTTAACCATAATTTCTGTCAAAAATTATAAACGGCTTCTCTCTATTAATTTACTAATTTTTTTTGGTACCATTATTGAAATCTGACCCAAAATCCAACAAAAGTGGAAAGTACTGCACACACCTGCTAATGAATGTATTTTTCAAAACCAAATAATGAGACAATATATCTGTGATAATGATAACTGTTACTTATTTTTAGAAACTAGTAGTCTGTGATCTTGCCCTTTATTTTGTATATCTATTTAAGCTGAACACAAAAGTAGGCATTTTAAGTTTATTTTATTGTGACTCATACAAATAAACATTTGATATTAAACTTTTCTCTGTTTTGATTCTATTTTGTACACAAGAAACACATTAACATTCTTACTAAGTTTTATTCATATTGACCACCAAAAGATGAAAACAATTCATTTTCCACCTGATTGCTGTAGAAACCAAACAGAGGCCACAAAACAACTTTTGAGATAACATGTCCTGCAGAACAATCCCATAAACTTGATTAACCCGTTACCTCATGTAAGGACTTTTGGACACCTCTACCCCATTCTCATGGAAGCGCTAGTGGATACCTCCACCAGATTCGCATACAAGGATGTTTGGATGCCTCTGCACCATCCGCATGGAGGCATGTTTTGGACATCTACAGTAAACATCACCCATTTTGAGTTAGTTTTTGTAGTGCCACCTTTGGGGAAAATCCCCTATTAGAAACTATTCAAATAAATGACCATTACATCACATCATGTGGTTGGTATTCAAAGATCTAGTTGTAATCTGCTATTTAAAGTAACTGGATCAGATTCTCCACTCTCCAAAATAGAGGCAGTGGATTTTGTACAGCACTTTCTTGAGTTTGGATTATTATAATTACGACAATGAAGGCTTGAATAAGTCAGATATAGGCTTCAATGTCGATGTAGGCAACAGTTATTTTTTGATAATTTATCAAATTTGGATGATTTAGCGATGTAGACAGAGACAACAAACATTAGATTTCGAGATTGAGGAAGGTCAACTACGGTTGGTTACACTGATTCATTGACTTGATGGTGAATGAGTTCTCTCAAGGTTTTAAAGCCTATAAAAAATTCTTCCGTGAAAAATAATTATACAACTATAAAGATCAGATTTTACTCTTAAACCTATCTATAGATACCGTATTTGCTGGCCTATAAGTCGATACTTTTTTACCGGAAAGTCTGGGCTTCATCTTATACTCCGAATCGACTTATATATGGATTATGTCATTGAAATTGCTTTACCGTATGTTAATGTAATTTTTCGTACGTGAAAATCGTTGCATACAATGTATTAATAAATAATACATGTACAGACCATCTTAATCATTTTCCCAATTAATCTGGAATAGCATAGTGATAACCATTAATATTCATGAAACCGGAAGTTACTAGCGAAAGTGACGAAGCCAAGGTATTGATCTGGCTTCGTCTTATACTCCGCATCGACTTATATATGGATGAAGGATTGAAAATTGACGAAATTAGCGAATTCGACTTATACTCCGCATCGACTTATAGGCTGGCAAATATGGTAATAGATGTGTACAAAAAAGGTAATTGGTTAAAATGTATGTTGAACTCAACATATACAACACTGCTATAAATTTTACAGGCTGGCATATGTGCATTGAGTCATATAGGTAACAGGTGTTCTATTTATAGCACACTGTACTGTGTGGCTTGGGCACATGTATATTGACAGCCCACAAAATGACAGAATTTGAGGTAAAGGTTTAAAATGAGCCCAATGGGTTTTGATGTATATGTCAAAAATATGTTTTAGTTTAAAAAAACAAGTAAAATGAAATAACTGGCTCTGTAGTTTTGGAGATGTAAAAAATATAGTAAATGTCGACCGACACGTGATGGATGACAATGTTGACTGAGACATGATGGATGACAATGTTGACTGAGACATGATGGATGACAAACACAAACACTACATGTAGAGCCACACTATTAGCTTACATCTTTTATGTTGGTGCTTTAAAATGGGCTTAAAGAATTAATTCAATATAAAACTTTGTTTGTGCAGGCCAATTTTCCTGGGAATTTAATACAACAACCTTTCAATGTGAATTAGAATGGCAGATCTCCAATATTAACTGCAATCAGCATTGAGTACAAATAATATAACTGATACTGCCTAACTTCACCACTTTCCTTTAAAACGTTCAGGTTTTTTGAGAAAAAAAAAGAGGGAAAGCAAATTTTTAAGTAAATTATGTTTCTCAGAGAATACTTACCCAATCTCATTATCGTTAGGGATATAAGACTGCTACTTCCCGAATCAAGCTCTACTAAAAGATGAAAATTCGTCTTTTGTGTCTATATCATATAGACAAAGGGCAATAACTCTTGCCCATTACTTCCCCTTGCCACCACAAGGTGTTGCTAGTTTTTAAGCTGAGCGAATATACCAATGAGGATGCTCGCATGGCAGGGTGCTTGGGAGGGTTTTTAAGTAATGTGATTGGGTAAGTATTCTCGAAGAAACATAATTTACTTAAAAATTTGCTTTCTCCTTCAAATACATTTCCCGATCACATTAACATTAGGAGAATAGGTAATAAGAGGAGGGAATGCTAAGCATCCTACCTATACCTCAGGTATCCTTCTAGGGAATAAAAGGCTGAATTCCGTATGGGAACGATAACTCTTCTAATTTGAAAGCAACACAGCCTACAGTCATGTGATCTATGACCCTTTTATCTGGCTAAGAAGATGATTATTAAATTTTTCTTACCGACAGCGAACAGCTTCTATTATGGCTCGGATTGAAAATTTCTCTTTTGAAAGCGAGGCTCGCAGAGATTGCACTAATTTCATGAGCTGAAATGCTCATAAGGCAACACTGATCTTTTGAGACTTCAGCATATGCCAAGAATGTAACCCACTTCAGGCATGAAGATAGGGCTTGAGGGGTGATATCCTGCTTCCAGGCCTCCAAAGGGAGAAAGAAACGTTTGTGTGTGCCACGACTTGCCTCTGTGCACTTCAAGTAGTGCTTGAGGGCATGGACAGGGTCTTGCATGGCCGCTGCTCTCGATGTGTCTAACGAAGAGAGGGAGCATGTAAGATATGAGATTCCCACTGACAGCAACCTAGTTTTGGCCACAAAGCCTGGTTGCGTCATGAGGACCACCAAACCATTTGATCTGAACTGAAGATAGTTCGGGTCAGCTGAAACGGCATGTAACTCGCTCACCCAGCATGCTGAAGCAAAGGCTATCAGGAAACATGTTTTTTATTATAGTAGCTTCAGCAAGGTTCAGGCTAAAGGCTCAAATTTATCCGAATTGAGTCATGTTAAAAGCCAGGAGATTCCATTTTGGAAACAGAGTGACGGATTTTGGTAGATCCAAATCAAAATTGGCTAGTAGGTCTGATAGATCTTTATCATGACCAATATCTTGTCTGCCATGATGCCTGAATGTGTCTGATATCATGGAGGGTTGCTTTTGATGGTAAATGGGGCAAGTTTTTTCTCCTCGTAGAGCCAGAGAAAAAGTCGGCCAGTTGAAGGATCGAGGCACTCGAAGGGATGATGTTATTGACTCAGCACCAGTCCCTGAAAATACACCACTTTCCCTCATAAGCCAACGGAGTGGAGGGCCTTCTTGCTCTTGAGATTCTCTCCACAATAATAAGTCTAAAATCTTTCTCTTGCAAGGATGTCCCGACAAGAACCAGGTGTAAAGGAGAAGGCAGTCTGGTCAGGGGTGGAACACCTGTGACATCAGTTGCTCGAGAAGATTCGGCTTGGCTGGAATCTTCCTGGGCAGATCTATCGCTATATCAAGTAGATCAGTGACCCCAGATTTGTCCAATCTTAGAGGGCCTACCAGAACCATCTTGCAGTTCTGACCCCTCACCTTCTGTATTATTGTGGCTAGGTAGGCAAGGCCCAGAACCCCTCCCAACTGATCAATAGTGCATCCATGGCCCAAACTTCTGGGTCTGGAACTGGAGAGACAAAGGTGGGTAACTTTTGATTCTACTTTGTTGCAAAAAGATCGATCATTGGACACTCCCAAAATGCGCAAAGCTGATGGAAGACTGATTGATGCAGGGACCATGCCGTATGAATGATTTGATACATTCTGGATAGAAGATCAACCAGGACACCGAGTCTGCCGGAAATGTGCCTGATTTGTATGTTGATATGAAGTTTGTGACACCAACGTAGAAACTGATAATGTTGAAACTATTTAATTTCATACACAATAAATAAATTGAAAGCTAACCTTAAGCTTTTGTCCTTGTACCAAGGACTTCATCAGCAGAATGATTTATTCTCTACTGATTGTTAACATCCCCCGAGGGAATAGTGAGCGATGTTAACAAATTGTCCCAGTTATGCGGCAGATTGTAACGGCCCGTGTCCCTGTTCAGTGTTGGTTTGTGAGCACAGATGTACATAGACTCTTTAACCCCCACTCAAACCATGATTGTTCTCGATCTAAGATATTTACTGAGTTCCAAGATACCGTATGGCCCAGGCAAACTGTGTGGATGTGTCATGATACCTCAAACAAACTTGAACTTGGTCTTCTACGTTCGCTGAATCTCGCTTTCAATGTCCTTTCCGTTTCCCCAATGTAGTTGTGATGGCACTGACTGTCACCTTGTCCTTCACACTTCATGTTATAGATAGGTTCACAAATATCTTTCTTATCAGACTTATTCTTTGGGTGAACTAGCATCTGTCTTAGGGTCCGGTATGGTTTAAAACACACATTAATTTTCTGTCACTGAAAAACGCGTTTCAGGCATTCGGAAGTCCCTTTCACATAAGGTAGGATGATGTTACCTTTTGAGTCACTTTTTTTAGTTATTGGTAGACTCTACCCGGTACTGTCACTTTGACTAGCGTTCAGCCTGTTGGTAACCTTCTTAATCGCCCAGTCCGGATACTGACACCTCTTGAGGGCAGCATTATCATGAACAAGTTCTTGTTTTAAATCTGTAGGGTCAGATGTAACGACTTTGGCTCTACGATGTAATGTTCTGACAACCCAAAGTTTCTGATCTAATGGATGGTGCAAGTCAAAATCAAGGTACTGGTCTGTATGCCTAGGTTTATGATAAACCGTAATTTTCAAGGTGCTGTCGATGTTTCTGACCGTGTTCATGTCCAAAAATGCTAATCTGCCATTTTTTTCCTTTTCTATGGTGAATGCAATATCTGGATTAATGCTATTAATGTGATCTGTGAACTCAGTTACATATTCTACAGAGATGTTGCCAGAAATTTTCTTAAGAGGGGGAGGTCTCCCACACCTACCTTCAGAGGGGAGGGGGGCAAGGGTAAACTAAACTGAATCGTAGATGATGGGTGACAACATTATTATAAGGTGTAGAAACAGCTAATTTAAAACAAGCATTTAATGATTTTTTATCACTTTTTTGACAGTAAATGTACAAGGTAGCCGCATACCTAATTGTTGCTTAGCTGGTAAATATTCTTCTTTGTTTCTTATCACTCCCCTTCAAATATGGCTTTGCAAACTGAAAATAATTTACTGGACCACACACACATCTGTATAGTCATCAGTTTATTTATTGTCTCAGATGTTAGCCCACAGGCCTTTCAAACTCTATCACTGTTGTAGGAAAATGTCAGAATATCTTAGAAAAAAAAAATGGGAAAAAAATACTTAATCCGAATTATGTATCTGTATAGGATTTATTTTGTTTTGTTCTCAGATATTCTGACATTTTCTTACTACAGTGATACAAGTTTTAAAGGTCTGTGGTTACCCTATTTCACCGAGTAGTGTGAATTTTGCTTAGAGAACTGAATCACCTTTCACAATCAGTTTTTCGTAAAGGCAAGAACTGCTGCAATTATGACCAGTCTGAATAGATTCGGGAACTGGTTTTCAGGTATCCAAAACACAATTTTCCACAATTCACGCATGTTGTTCCTTGGATATATCTGTCGATGTATCAGAATTTCTGCTGGACCTAAACTGTAGTAAACAACATCTGCCGGTTATTTCTGTATCACAGCTTTCTGCGCTATGTTCAGTTGGCAACAAACCATCAGATATTTCATTCTCCCTAGTTTCATCCTTAACAGATGATCTTTCCATCTCGCTGAGTTTCCTAAAGAAATCAGTTATATTTTCTTTCAACATAACACACTACTGTCGTGCTTTAGACATTTTGATCGATGGATCAATTTACTACACTGCTCCAGGAAACAATTCAATCCGAACACCTCCATAGTTTCTGCAATACTCCAACAGATCTCCATCATAAAAGTGCTTGTATTCAAACAATATTCTCCATAGAAATAGGATTAATTGAGATCATGGAGAAAAGTCAAAAAAGACGATCTGATCAACCTAATTAAAAAACAAAAAATAAAAAAGTCACGCATTGGGTACGAGAAATCGTGGGAAGCACAGATAACTTGTGCAATCTTTCCCCCATTGACATTTAAAAGTTGCGTGACTCTATCATTTTTGCGAGAAACCCGCAATCCCACGGCCTGGCAGCATCTCTGTATTCTACCTTCTGCTTAGTGTGCGTGTCATCCACATATCTATACCACCAACCCTGGGGATGTGGAGCAGTGGTGAGCGCTAACAACTCAAAATGTTCCATATATAAATTACACACTATAGGGGAAACTGGCGACCCCATCGCAGCACCGTGTATTTGACTGTAAAAAGTTCCATCATACACAAAGTATGTGCACTTCAAGCACAACTCCAACAGTCTTGTTAATTGTTGTGGTGAAAGTGGTGTTCTCTTTGTAAGGGTAATGTCAGATGATAATCTGTCAATAATAACTGACAAAGCCTTATCAACCAGTACACTAGTAAATAAGGCACTCACATTGTATGAAACCAACACTTCGGACAATTTGTTAACATCGCTCACCATGGGTTGATGTTTAGACATAATGGAAGAACTTGAAACTGGTAAACCTTGTCGTGGTAAGCAAAACAAAAAAATTTCCCCGACGCCAAGTGGATAGGGATGCAAAAATATGCATCAGTCAGATTGAGATCGATGACATACTTGTCACTTCTGATGGAGAGTCGTATTGATCTCACCATCTCTATCTGGAACTTCGGCAGAAGAATGTATTGATTGAGCTGACTCGGGTTGATAATTGGCTTAAACGTGTCACTGGCCTCTTGTATAAGGAAAAGCCTTGAATAAAATCCTGGAGATTGTTATTTTCTTGCAGTCTCCACCGCCTATTTGTCGAGGAGCGACCATATCTCCTGTTGTAGAATATTGTCTTTCTCCCAATCTGACAGTACATCCATTAGAAAGGGAGATGAAGAAAGAGGGATTGGATAAATGAAAGCAGAAGCCCCTTTGAAATAAAGGTTGATCCAATGAGATTGGAAGTGCAGGAGTCTGGTGACCACCAGTAGGCTCTCTGCGGGCGGTGGGATTGGTAGGTCAGCATCGAGAGTTAGGAGGCTTGGAGGAGAAACTTATTGCCTCCTAAACTGGTTGGACGTAAAAGATCCCTTTTCCTTTGCTCGCCCATCGTCCATCCACTGTGGCAGGGGCGGATTGGTCTTAAAAGACTGTGCTGGGTGGGCAGCGAGTTGGAGGGGCAGGTCCTGTGCTGCCTGCCTCCAAACTTCTTTAATTTTACCCCCAAAGAGTAATGGCGAGAAAAAAGAACTCAATCCGTAATGCCCGGGTGTGATGTGGCTGGAGTGACATGGAATGCAAACATGCATCATGTTGCATCAGGTCGAGATTCGCAAAGGCAGTCAGTGCATTTACCATGGAATGGTGAGCTGTCCTGTTAATGACCCGAGCGAATTTGGGCCATTGCCTCCCAGGCATGTTCATTGCCTGATTTTTCTGCAAACTGGAAAATTGCCAATGAGGTCAAGTCTAACATCGTAGACGTGGCGACATTTCGAACCAGCTTTGATGCAGCATGAAACACATTCTTGTCCACTTAATAAAAAAGTGAGGCAGCCATGTGGACATCTGCTAAATTCCTATCCAGAGCTGGGCGTTTAGTATGGAAGGCATCGGAGTATGTTTTGTACAAGCGCGACGAGAACATCACTGGTACTTGGCTTTCAGAAAATAAAGCCTTAGCCTTCCTTGGATCACAGAATCGTCCAGACAGATGGTTAATAATCTCCCTGATCTCTGCTGACTGGGGAAGCAGCCAGAAAGACAGAGTCTCTTCCTCATCATTGATATCTACCAAAGCCATGACCTTATAGTCATGCATGGCGGTAAGGGGTGGAGGACATTCTGAAACTGACAACACCAGTTATATCTCTTTGACAGCAGCCTTAACGCTGAACTCAGTCCGCTCCATGGTTGGATCTGAGTAAAGCTGTTTTTCAGGAGTATCTTCACACTCACTGTGTGTAGTGTCCTGTTCTGGTTCTGCCTCCATATCTGGATAAACCATCCTGGGTGGCATAGATGACACAATGCTGTCATCTCTATGCAAGTCATGGTAACTTCCCTGCGGGTAAGCCGTGAACATACAGTAAGCCGGCTCTGCCGGACGAATGTGTCATACTAGTGCGGACGGCTGGTTCGCCTGTAGTATGGTCAGCATTGTTAACGGCCATGCAGAAGGTGGTCCGGTTGGTGCCGGTACTGACCATTTCATGGGCATGGCTGAATGGACAGATCTATCACTAAAATCCCCGTCATAATATGTTTGTGTAGCCGCATGCCTGGCGAGACGGACGGATCTATCACTAAAATCCCCTTAATTGTAATTGTATGTAACCATAGGCATGGTAGGACAGACAGATCTATCATTAAGATCTCCTGATTGTAGAGAGATGAAGCCATAGGCCTGGCAAGACGGATGGATCCATCACTAAGATCCCCGTAATTGTAATTGTATGTAGCCATAGCATGGAAGGATGGACAGATCTATCATTGAGATCTCTGTAATTGTACGGAGATGAAGCCACAGGCCTGACGAGATGGATGGATCTTTCAGTAAGATCACCGGATTGAGACGGCTGGACTGGCTGGCTCGGTTGACTGGATGATTGTTGAAGGAACCGGACAGCAATACGGTAGTATAGGATGTATCCGTTGGATCCGTTAAAACCCCATGCGCCCAGACTTACAGGCCTGAAGACCATGCTCAGACATGCGGGGGAACTTATGACTCCTGGGCTGCCTAAAAATGAGGTTACACTCCTCCATTGTTATCATAATTACCTGTCCATACACTCTTGGACACACTGCATGGTATTGACGAAGTACATTTTGTACATGCAAGAATTCGACTTGTACGTGTCTTCCCTGGTCTTGGACTTGTTGTATTTATACACTTCATCAACATGTTCCACTGAAATGACAAAATAAAACAAAACAAAAAAAAAATGTATGAATTAACAATGCAGCATGTTAATAAATTGCTAAAACAACACCCATTACTAACTGGGTGAGTGATCTATAAGCAGTGTGCACGAAACCATGAATCACAACATGCATCAATGATAGCATGTTATACCATGCGGTCTAAATCGACAAAGTCCGAGAAAGTGACAAATTCACACAAATATTGGAAAAATTGCAAAAATAATGTATGCCACCTGTAGAGGAATGATTAATACACACTATAAATCCAAATTTTTGGATGGAGGGTTAAAATTTACATTGATATTGGCATGGATTGACGGGAGGTTTTTCGTACGATGTTGACTGTACGACAGCAAAGCTTAAAAACTAGTGACACCTGGTGGTGGCAAGGGGAGGTAATGGGCAAGAGTTATTGTACTTTGTCTATATGATATAGGGCTTTTGGTAGGGCTAGATTCAGGAGGTAGCAGACTTATATCCCTAACGTTATAGTGATCAAGGAATGTTATTTGAAGAAGAAATGTATGCATCTTGATTTTTACGTGTATAAAGCTGTGCACAGCTTAAAACTAAATTGAAAAAGATAAAACAAAATTTGCAGTGATTGTCATGCTACAGGTATTTACATTTATTTCTTAAGAAACATGCCAGAAACAATGATAAATACAAAATATTATTTCTTTTTATGTTCATATAAAAAAACTATATCCTAACCATGGTTACTGAAAGTGTCTTGACAAAAAAAATGACTGGTAAAAAAAAACTTTTATTTCTGCAAATGTAGGTACTGAAGTTGCACATTCACAAATCTTTATATTCAAGGTCATAAAATAATATGGCCTAACCATTTGATTGCCATTAATGCATAGTTTTGAACTAAAAAGTAAGCCTTACCTCTATTCCATATTAGCCCCCAGTCCAGCCTGTGTCAGTGTCCTTGGGAAAAGCAGTTGGCACTCAATTCCTCTGCATATGGCCAATAATGTGTTGAAATTGCCATTAAAAAGCAACCAAAACAACCAGCCATTCCAGAGTAAAATGATGTACTTAAATATTTGGGCTATACAATAAGTGACTGTGTATAATGTGTATTGAGCCTTGAGTTTATCTCGTTGAATTAGGCTATTGTCTGAGATATAAAAAAAACTGAGTGTGCAAATTTTATCTGGGTATCAATGTTTCAAGCCACCGTGTACAAAGATTTAATCTAGACAATACATGTGATGAGGTTTTCTCTAATTGCACTAAAGAGACATGAGAATGACAAATTTCCAAATTCCCTGAAGTGTCAACAAATTCCCACGATAATGTGTACTCACTCAGACAATCCTTCAGTTTGGATCATTGGATCATAGTGGAACTGATCAGAAACTTCCGTCAGCTATTGGTAATGCATTTAAATTAGGAAATTCCCTCAAGATTTTCATGTTTGTTTAGAGGTCTGGATAGCACAGCGGTAAAACACTTGCTTTGCATCTGATGTGCTGGGTTCAGTTTTGGAGCCTGCACATGTTGGTGTCACTATCTAAGATCAGGTAAAAAATTAATAAACTTGTCAAGGAAGGACTGATAGACTTTTACTCAAAACCCAATTCTAACAAAGCAGTTTCACCAAAGGGAAAGCTTTTAAAATTAGCAGGACTTTTATACAGAAGCAAAGTAACCAGATCTAAAATCTGATGCATTACATTAGTCCCCCTCTTATAAGGCCACCCCTTCTGCAGCAGAAAAGTGGCCTTATAAGAGGGGTGGCCTTTGTAGAGGGGGACCACATAGTTGTGAGTAATAACTACATATAAAGTATAAAAGGTGCAACTAATTTTTATATATTTAATATTTTTATTTAAAAATCACAGGAAGATTATCTGGTTATGGACTTAATGTGATACAACTAATATCAATGTTATTTAAAAAAAAAAAAGAATAATCATGAATCGTGGTGCAAAACCACCTTGCCGGTAAATTCTGGGCACAAATATTTGGTTGTAACTATCCCTGTACGTCTGTCGATTCCGTCTTCCCACTCACTGCAGTTGAATGTATATTGATGATGTTTATTTGAATTTTTCTGACATACAATTTCTCAGTAGTGATCAAAGGACTCTCCCTCTTTTTGTTTAATCTAATTGCTTTCACTTTTCATTCTAAACTGAGAATGTCTGACGACATTTTGCGACAACTTATTCCTGGTCAATATGTAGATATCACATGAGATGCACAGTGTTTACAAAGGAAAAGAGTCTGTCACGTGATCAAAATTTGTTTACCCTCCAGTCTGTTACCTGGTTAAGTACATTTCATAATGTATGAAAGGTAAGCCATAAAGGCTAACATACCATTTTACTATCTGGCGACCGGATGTCACACTGACACGAGCTGAATAATACTGTGCTTCTCAGAGGTTAGCTTTTGTCATCTTGATAATTATTGGTGGTAATAAAAGCCAGTAATTATCAAAGTGACATCTAAGGAACACATGGCAGTGAGGATAATCGGATTACTTACCTCTTTGTATGGATTAAAGTTACTTTATTGGCATGTTGAACAAATGTCAATGTGTTGAGTTGAGAAATTAACAAATATTAGCGAGATTTTAATCTGTAAACAATCATTATGTGGCCACTCATGAGGGGTAAATTTGACCGTTTTTGCACTAAAATGTTGGCTGCTGGTTGTGTTAGAGAGGTGGCTGTCCTTGAGGGGTACTTTAGAACACAAACTCGTCGGTGCCATGGGATTGTGGCCGTATAAAGTGGGTGGCCGCTGGTCAGGGGGGGCCATACAAGAGGGGGACCACTGTATAATCAATAGCTTTGGAAATAATTAGCACTAAAGCTTAAAGTAAAATCTTAGTCTTACAAGTTTTAAAAGTCCTGACCCCGGTTTCATCAAAATTCCACAAATCTGTCTTCAGATTGAAATTTTACATTCTCTTGCTTATGGAACTTCAGACAATATAAATATTTTCGTCTGAGGTGAAATGGTGAAAAGGATGCAAAATCACATTTTAGTTCTAAACTTTAACACATGGAAAACCTTGTTTATTCTTGAGAAAAAAAAAAAGAGTTGAGGAATTTCTCAAAGATGAGGAAATGCTAAAACTTTCCTTGGAAGTAAGGCAAAACTCCATGTTGGAAAATTCAAGATTTTATGAATGTAATTTAATGCCCGATGCCTGCTGATATTCTGTGCAAAATCAGGGCTTTGTGCTTGGTTCTCCAGTTTTCTCCACCTGAATGGTCACCTAATGCCACATCAAGACAGATTATAATTAAGAAATAATGAACTGAAAAGAGGTATATATGTCGCATTTTTATACAATCCACAATCACAACAGTGTGGGGTATATTGTAACAAATTGCAACTTAAAACAGGTATTATCTTTTAAAACTGATACCTCTTTCAAGTCATTATTTTGATTCTGACATAAAAAAACCCATTCTGTTTACTTACAGCAATTGCACTCTGTTGACCTATTACTGCAGCGAGTGATCGTCTTGATTTAACATTTTTTGGTATGTGTACTCGTGTGAGGGTGTCCAATGTTATGTTATACAGAGTGTTACTGTTGGTGACATGTATTGGCCTCCAAAAAGAAGTATTTACTGTACAAGATAAATCCCGCTTTTTCTCTATGCCTTGTATAGGGATATGAAATGGGTTCATGTTAGATTGTTTGGTTTTGTGGGTTTAATGCCATTTTTCAGCACATGATAGGCTATATATGGTGGCCAGTATATTTGGTGGAGGAAGAACCTGGGAAGAACCACGACCCACGGGAAGCTACTGGCAAGTTTTCTCACATACACTGAGCTGAGACTCAAATCCACGTGGACAGAGGTGAGATGTGAGTGATCTGTAGAGGCGAGCGCCTTAGACCACTCGGTCACCTGGGTTCATGTTAGAAGAAATTGAAATATAAAACTTGCTGTATAACTGTCGTGTCAGAGGTAATACATGTTTAGGAAACTCATTACCAACACTTCAAAGATCACCTTATGCCAAATTTAGTAGCACATGTACTCACAAGTCGAGTCCAACTGCAAAGATCCAGATCTGCCATCGCATAATGTGCTGCAGATCTGGGTCTTTGCAGTTTGTTAGGAATAATCAGTAGAACAAACAACACAGACCCTGATCTGCCAGTGCATTATGCAATGGCAGATCATATGTTGTTTGCAGCTGGACTCAACTTATAAGCAAATATAAACAGTACCTGTAAGCAATGGTGGTACAATGTTTAAACGCTAAATGTTATAGTGCATTACTGAAAATTAAGTTCTGAGTGCAAACAACACATTTATTGACAAATGAAATGACTACAACTTTAACTATATGAGTATTGATTTGACAAATCAAGTTCAGAGGTTCTGTCATAATCCTATCAAATGTCATTTTTTGCATAAGCTTGCATATATTATAGCAAAAAATTTGTTTCTTGAATTCAATATCTACAAATGCTGATAAAAATACATTCAATTGTGAACAAGAAAGGCACAGATGTACTGTGTCAAAAATGAACATTAGCAGGATCAGTTTTAAATACAGACACAAAACTTCCAGCTGGATCTCCAATTACTGGTGTTGAATTCACAATTTTGAAAATGGAGCTACGGTTTTCAATATACTGCACTCCTAAGTTTTTGGAGAAATGCAGCCTTCAGCGGCTCTCATTTTCCAATTTATACAGAGATACACTAATGACCAGGAAAGAGATTTGATATTAAAAAACTGTGCAGAGCGAGTTGTCCTCGGAATTTTTTTATGCTTTCTTCAATGTATTTTATACATTTAACAATTTTAGATACAAGCCGATGTTAGAGAACGAAAGTATGTAATGCTGCAAAATATCAAAATTACAGGGGGTTTTTTTGTAATGAAGGTATCACTCTGGGCAAGATACACTATTATGAAGTTCGCTGACTTGGCTGTGTGGAACTGGTACTTGTTTCATGATTCACATGAGTCTGTCCTGATGGAGCTTTGTCACTTGTATCCACTGTCCATCGCCACCATGCCACCTTCATTCTGTCCCACATTGCTGACCATGAATCTAATGCAGGTCGCACATCCAGAAGAGTGAACTGGAAAGTGTTGGGATCGACAGCTCCACCATCATAGTAATCTATGACATACCGCACATCCTTACCACATCTGTCCACAATCCAGTCATGCCGGTCAAATGGAAGCTCGTATCTAAAGAAAAGCATTTGAACAAACTTATAAGTTTTAAAAAAGGAGAAATCTGGTGAATTCATTACATCAGGATGTAAAATTATGGCCTTCAAATGATCACTGCAATTGTACATTTTATAAATCTTTCGCTCTTTAATTCATTGCACTGAGAATGATTATCATACTGGTCTTGCAAATATTTTTTGATAAGAAAAATATTCCATTTCGAGTTATAACTGTGCTTTAGTGTTAGCCTTGTTTAAAAACAAATATGTCCTTACCATATATACTCGTGTATAACCGGGTCCAAATGCAAACTACATAGACCCTGATCTGCCATCACATAATGCACCACCAGATCAGGGTTTTTGTTGTTTGTTCTATTGATTACTCCTTACAAACTGAATAGACCCAGATCTGCCGGCACATTATGCGACAGCAGATCTGGGTCTATGCAGTTTGCAGTTGGTATTGGATTATACATGAGTATATATGGTAAGTTAGTTCACTACAATATACACTTACCCCAACCAATTTCGTATTCTGGCCCTTGGTGAGAATTCTTTGGCTTTGCCTCCAAATTTTTTCAGTTTTGGATTACAACATTCTCTGAAAATTATGCACCAAAACCTTCAATAACATACAAATAACTTTTGAGTAAAGCATATAACATATTTATTATTCTGAATGACTGCTTAACAGCAATTCTTTCTTCCCTTTTATTGAGCCAAAATTAAAAACTGGTTGACAATTCAAGGGAAATTCATGGATCAAACAATTTACTATCAGTTGCTAAAGTGAAAAATAAACAAAAACTAAACTGATCAAAAACATAATGTCTGGAATAAATCAACTACACACAGGAAAAGACATTAAAATATTGTACAGATCAGTTGAATACCATACATACTCTCTTATAAGTCGAGTCCAACTGCAAACTCCACAGACCCAGATCTGCCGGCACATAATGGACTGGCATATCTGGGTCTATGCAGTTTGTTATGAGTAACCAGTAGAACAAACAAACATAGACCCTGATCTGCTGGGACATTATGCAATGGCAAATCAGGATCTATGTTGTTTGCAGTTGGACTTGACTTATACGTGAGTATATCTGGTACTTTTAAACTATTGCATGCAAGGTCCAGGAAAAGAGGATTGCCATGATGGATTTAGTAGCAATATTAATGGGCCATTTCCAGTTTGTTGATGATACGGTATCAGACTAATTTGGTGCTGCAAAAGGGCTTCCCTTTGATTCCATTGAGGGAGTCCCTAACTATCTCTTTTTGCAAAGTGTTATGTTGATAACAGATTGGAGTATCAGATCCAAAATCCAAAGTAAAACTATACAATAAAGCTTGCTTTGGAATTCTTTGGAACTAAATTAACAAGAAGAATACACTTAACAGCAAATACTATCAAGTATGACTGCACTGACTAGGAACTGAAGCCACTATGGAAATTATCACACAGCCAGCAGCAAAGAGTGGATGTTAATTTGGTGCTAACTACAATACACTGCCATTCTCTAAAGCATAAAAATCATTACTGAATCATTATTTAAACAAAATATTTCATCAAACTACACTATAATATAGTCTGGACACTAAATTTACTTTATGACATTGAGCTATATCAAAATTTAATTCAACCATACTTTTATCTACAAAGACATCACATCAGTTCTAACGGACTGTACAAGATGTTGCTTAGTTTGCTACATCATCAAAATGAACTATAACTACTTTTACTAGCTACAAAAGTGTGCAAATAAAGCGACATCCAATACTATAGAAAGCTAGTCCAATGCAGAACTGGAATAGGATATTTTAGACATAATTATCCTTCCATGTCAGTAGTAGTTCATTTTCCTTCAACATGTCAAGATGTTCAATATTACTAAACTGGTTACCGTTATCATTAGGTCAATTAAATAATGGATCCAGGTCAACTGTTTCTATAATTGGTGATGAAATATGTAATATTTACAATTATTTACTTCCATTGTGAATGGTAATAAAACATCTTGCTACACAACTGATACAAGAGTCCCTCGAAGGGACTGATGCTCTACTGTCTGAAAAGAATTGCCAGGAATAAGATATGACCATTTTTTCTTTCTAACTGTTGAGTCTTGAAACCTTCTCTGATATTCTTGGGTGATAAGATTTTCAAATCAGCCAATGTGGCAGCCATATTGGATGCAAGATTGGCACCATTTTCATTTAGGACAAAACTAGACACCATTAGAAGACTTTTGGTGAAAACCCCATGTTGATATGACCATCCATTCAGGAAAATTGGTGATAAGAGTTTCAATATGTTCATTGTAGCAGCCATATTTGAGGTCAGATTGGCACCATTTGCATTCAGGACCAATTAAATATCACAATGAGTCTTCTTGTGAAAACTAAATGTAGATTTGAATTTCCATTTAGGAGTAGCAATGACAAGGAGGAGTAGTGATAAGATTTTCAAGATATCTGCTGTGGTGGCCATACTGAATGTCATATCAGCACCATTATTATTTAGTTCCAACTAGACATCATAAAAAGCCTTTTAGTGAAAACCCCATACTAATATGACCATCCATTCAGGAGGAGCAGCAATAATAAGATTTTCAAGATGGCTGATGTAGCAGTCATATTGGATGTCCACGCAAAACCATTTTCATGTAGAATTAACTTGACATCATAAGAAGTCTTCTGGTGAAAACCCCATGTCGATATGACTTTCCATTGAGGATTAGTGATAACAAGATTTTCAAGTTGGCTGCTGTGGTGGCCATACTGGATGTCTGAGCAGCGCCATTTTCATTGAAGACCAACTATAGCTTGGGATGAATGTGTGTGAAAAGTTTCATAGCAATCCTCCAAGTAGTTTAGGAGCAGCAATAACAAACTTGTGCTAAACGATGGATGGACATCAGAAAACAGACATTGTACAGCAGAAAACAGGCTAACCTATAAGCTCTTCTGGTCTACAATGTACCTGCAATCACAGATATACATCCCAAAAATATTGAAACTAAAGAATTCTGAATAGCAAAAGGCACATCTGGAGCACTGTCCAATATTTATAATAAGTATTATAGACAGACAGACAGATGGACATAGTGATATTCCCCTGTATTACATACCAAGTGAATAAAACTCCTAGAGTCCTGGGTTCAGAACCGTTTAACTTTCAACTAATGTCTTGAGAAAAAAACATGGCATTAAAGCAAATTTAAACAGTGTCCAAGTGTCAGGCTCTATGGAAAAAAAAAAGAAGACATTTTTGTTTGTATTATTAAAACTATTTACTCCAACTTACTTGGCATGCAGGGCTTCCCATTTAAGCACCTCTTCCCATGCCATGTCATTGTTAGCATTGTGAATTTTGATAATATTAGACAGGTCTTCTGGCTTAGGGTCATCCTGCCTCCAGCGCCACCCTGTAACAGTATTGTATGAACAGAAAAAAATGACAGCACTCCCTCACTATAAGGCCCTTCATAATAACACTGTTCCTGTTATATGGGGAACATGGTCATGGATCCCATTTCATTAGGTGGTAGCAAAATTATATATGCTACTGGTACATACTTCATTATAAGGTAGTATCACTATAAGGCAGCATACTCAATGGCTTGCATGGACAGCATTATAATGAGGAAGCACTGTATACATATTTTTTGTCAGAAATTGGTATAGAAAAATCTTACAAAATGGCATTAAGGACTATTTCAATGAAATCTAGCTGGGGGTGGTCAAACAAACCTTTATTTCTTTATGAAGGTGATTGAATCTGATCTATTTTTTGGGCTATACAATTTTATTTCTCTTCTGTTGGTAGTACCCCCTAAAGCCAAGTGGTGTTCACCCCATTTAAAAGTAGATTTCAATGGGACAGCCCTAATGAATTGGCCCACACTGCAGGTAAATGAGGTAATTGTTAATTGATTTAGCAAATATTGCTACTCTGATCTGTGGAAGATCAAATTAGGCTACCAACCTGCAGGCAAAGACATGCACTCGCACATCTTTGTAAGACCTGCAAATTGAAAATTTTTGCTGTGTTTGCCTAATTAGTCTATTGCTCCAGGTTTTCATTTATACTGAATAAAGTAAAGAAATTAAGTTGATGAAATATTGCAAACAACTTCAAGTTGTTAAGATTAAAGAGTTACCCCCATATGAACGAACTCTGATGATTCCTAACTGTAGGAATACTGTGAACATATCAATTGATATTTGTGCCACTTTAGATCAATGTTGGTAATATTGATAAACAAATAAGAGTCAGGTGATACCTCCACTGCTGTATAATTACATTTAATTTAATGTGATTATCCCTGAGCAGAAGGATTGATCTCAACTGTTTAAGTGACTGCTTCATTAATGGATAATCTAATGTTTAGTTACAGTGATTATCCAAAACGAAGCATTACGCTCCGTTGTTAGTTATCAGTACTACTAGTGTAATATATATGTACTGTTTCTGATCTTTGACTTATAATAATGATTTTAAAAATGCCATATGAAATGGTCACAAGAGTAAACGATTTGAATTGTGCCTCTTTCCTGACTTGACATACAGCTGAATTAAAGATAAAGTTCATGTTGCATTTTATTTATTACACATAGTAAGCAGGAGAAATGTTTTATATAATCGACACATCAGAAAGGAAAATGTTTTATATTTCTATTAAATATATCACTTGAAAGTACAGTTTTATTACTGTCACTATCGACTGTCATTCGAGTCAGAAGGCTGCTTTGTTTACATGTTCTACGCAGTTGAAACTTGCTACTACAGCACTTACAAGCAGAACATAAGTTCGTTAAGTTTCTAGTCTGACGTTCTTGATGCTGAAGCTAAAATAAGAACCAATGCTTCTAATTTTGGGCCCAGATAAAGCATGATTATTCTATTTTAAAGTGACAGTTCTAGTAATCATTGGTTGGGTTTTGTGGGGTTTAACGCCATTTATCAGCACATGATAGCTATACATGGAAACCAGTATATTAGGTGGAGGAAGAACCTGGGAAGAACCACCAACCCATAGGAGCTATTGGCAAGCTTTCTCACATACCCACGCTGGTTAAGCCAAGACTTAAACTCACACGGACAGAGGTGAGATGTGTGAGTGATCTGTAAAGGTGAGCGCCTTAGACCACTCGGACACCCCTGGCCCCCCCTCTAGCAATCATTGCTACATCTTTTTACTTTCACTTGGGTCAGAAATCATCACAAACTTAAGTCCTCATTGGCAAAAAATGCACTGGTGAATTAAAAGCAAACATAACTCCAGGTATATTTCAAACAACATTTTCAGCTGTAGTAAACATAAACTGACCTAGTGATTCAATGAACCTCTTAGAGATCCCATGATATATTCTTACCATTCATACATTTTAACAACATAATATGGCACAGGCAAACACACAGTAGATACACTAGATTGTCAAATGCTTAAACTAAAATATTTCTATAAACACAAGTTTTTCCAGACTGCATTTACACTTTCCATATTTATGAAATTAAAATCTATCAAATAATAAAAAGTGAAAAGTTTCCTGGACTTTCCCTTTACAGAGGACATAATACCCATAAAAATGCTTTAAAATATATCTCTAGATATGCTTTATCTAATAAATTTAAAACTTTAAACTCTGACTTTGCTTCAAGAAGAGACTGATATCATCAGCCTGGATGTTCCTTTTTCATTAGAGCCAAATGTCCATTAAAGGATGCACAATGTATTGTTAAATACTGTCATATGTAATCCATTATAAAAAAAAAAAGAAAACTGTTGTTAAATTTAAGCTTAATTAATTGCATAAATGTGGTTTCCATGTAGAAATGAACATTTAAAACTAGAGTTCCTCAAAGGGACTGATGCTCTACTGACGGAAAAGAATGTGGAAAGTGTTTCTTCCATCCTTTTATCTTCGTTAATTGTTGAGTACTGAAATCATTTCAAGTATCCTTGATAAACTCCAACATGCATACCCATTTTGGTAACTAACATATTTTCTTATATGTTGGAGTTAACATGTTCTTCACAAGAAAAATGCAGCAGATAAATCTTTGTCATGACCTATAAACTTGAACCTGATATCATTAATTGAAGATCACTAATTAAAAATTTGTTTCAGATTTTGCCAATATAAACACAATTGCTAACTTGGTTTAATCCATAATTAATACATTTTTCAAACAAGAGAACCATGTACAGCGCACTAAATGCCAATCCCATGTTTAATAGTTCCCTATGTTGGCCGTAGTAGGGTATGGTTGACTCTGAAGCTACTACAGACATAATTTTGATAGAGCATGATCCAAGAAACATTCCTACCAAGTTTGATCAAAATTGGATGAGCTGTTAAGGAAAAAAAACTGAAAACAGGTCTACAATTTATGTTTGCTATCAGTCACACTGTTGCTAGGGAAGCTACCCCAAACACAATTTTGGTATCAGAGTTACACTGTTGCTAGGGAAGCTACCCCAAACACAATTTTGGCAGAGCATGTCCTGGGTAATATTCAAACCATTTTGGATTGAAATTCGTCTAGCAGTTTTTAAGTATTTGAAAATAAGAATGCAGATGGATGACATACTCTGAATGCTGGACCATAGCATAAACTCACTTGACCTTACAGCCAGGTGAGGTAACAAATGATATCCCAATTAAGCTGATTGAAGACTCAAGCATGCTGATTTAATAAAAATGTTGACCTCCAATGCATTTGAAAAGATTTGTTTGTTTTCACTGACTGAAGTATAAGTAAATTTGGCACTGATTGCTTCTGCTGATACTAGACACTGCCTTAATCTCAATAGAGTACTCTGATAACATAAACAACTACAATGGCTGTGAAGTAATGATTTATGTGCAGTCATAATAAATGTCATAAAAACTGAATAAAAATTAACTATTTTAAAACTGGGAAAGAGATTTGTGCACTTGTATTTAGAGTCATGTAACTTCTAATTTTAATGAATTTTAGAGATAGGCCAATGGTCTGTTGGTACTAACATTGACTGAAACTGCCAAGGATGATCAAATGGCATTTTTATTTGTAATCCCACCCCCACCCCACCCAAAACAACAACAAATTTGGAAAATTCCAGTATTGTCCTTTTGTCAACAGATTCTAATATTTTTTTCCACAAGAATCATTGTTGACTGCTCATGTAACATATTTTTGAGGTTGTATTGATGATACAAAAAAATAAATTTCCAAAGAAAAGAACCTGCACAATTGCACAAATTGGCAATACATAGAATATTAAATACCATATTTTGGTGTGTATAACGCACAGTTTTTTCACCTAATTTTATTATCTTAAGTCGAGGGTGCGCGTTTTATACAAGAACTAAAAAAAAAGATTTTTTCCAGGTCGATCTGATGAGAGGATGAAGTCACTATAGCCGCCTACATGTGTCACATTCACTCCTTGCGAAATATTACATCGGTTGCACATTGCATTGTAACTAAATTGTTTACCGGTACTAGCCTTATTAAAGAAAAAAATAATGCTTACAAACCTTGATAGTCTTGTTCTTTGATTGCTTAGGTTAATAAACTGGTTTCATTTCACATCACTGTGTAGCGTTTTGTTCTGGGCCTCGACCGGAAATACATGTACATAATGACTGGTAACTTGTTCAAAAGCTGTGCAAAGTGCCGCATTGGAGCGGAACAAATACCACTGTGAGGATTACCGTACCTGTTCCGTAAATGTTCAGTATTCCAAAACTGTTGATCTAATACATTTTTTCTTCATTTATTCTTGGTTGAATTGAAATATAAAATGTGTAGAATTCAAGCAGTGTTAATGTTCTCATCAGAGGCACCTTTAGGGGACATATTTTTTGTGACTGCGGTTTCTTTGTTATGGTAACACTGACACGTTGTGAAACAAAGTAATCAATTAATGAATGAAGTCGGAAAATATTTTTCAAATGTTCAATATTCGATAACTGTGGATCTAATTAATTTTGTCTTCATTTATTCGTGTCTGAATTGAAATATAATATTTAGAATTCAAGCAATGTTAATGTTCTCATTTTTTGTGTGACTACGGTTAGCCTGTTATGGTAACACTGACACAGCATTAATGTATGAAGTCGGAAAACATTTCTTTTTTCCTTTGGAAAATAAACTTGTTTCTTAGTTTTATTTCTCATCTTAAATCATAGTATTTGAGATATCTTTGCGACTATCCAGTGATCAATGCTTCATTGACTCAGTGTGGTCTTTTCACGGTAATCGGCGCCAGGTAAGCTTTGATGCGCTCAACATAGTTAAAATGCTTTGTCTCGGTGAGCTATATTTAATTGATTCAGCGCGGTGTTTTTAATGGTGATCAGTGCTTCATTGACTCAGTGTGGTCTTTTCAAGGTACTCAGCACCGACTAAAGCTCTGATGTGCTAAACATAGTCACATTCTTTTGTCTAGGTAAATCTGCAATGTATTTAATTTTCTTCAGAAAATAAACTTGTTTCTTTGTTTTATTTCTCATTTTAAACAACAGTATTTGATACGGTACTTCTTTGTTACAATACAGTGAGCAGTTTTTAATTGACTCAGCGTGGGTTTTTTAAAGCTAATCAGCGCCGGCTAAAGCACTGATGGGCCAAACATAATTACATAGCATATTGTGTTCGATCTTGAATCTGAACAAATATAGTCAAAGTATCAACATGGGTCGTATAAGAAATTCGTACAATGCGAAAGACAAGCTAACCATCAGAGAATGACATCTTGTGGGAGGACAATGCCAAGCGTGAAGACCACTCAGAGAGCGAGGACAAAGACGACGATGAAAGCTATTATGCAGCAACACCAGTAATGATGACAGACGAGGACATACAGCGACTTTTCGAGAGTGATGATCACGACGAGGAATTTGAGGGATTTGATGCAATAGATTGAACTCCATCAACTAGATGAACCTTTAAAGGGCCCTTTTAAGGGCCAACCATAAAATCGGAAAGATACAATTTCAATATTGCCACTTTTTCATTCACTATCCAAAATGACAGACTGTTGTTGCACTATGAAAATGGAGCGAAATACCGGTAGTCACGATTTTAAAATGTATTATATCACATGCGCGTTATATGGCAGAACTACGTTTTTTTCCACTCATTTTGGGTCAAAAATCGGGGTGCGTATTATACATCGGTGCGCGTTATAAATACGGTACATGCAGTTTGCCAAAACATTTTTGTGGCAGTCAGGATACTGAAACTTATGAAAGACAATAGTAGATGATGGGTGTAAAATTAAACATAAACAAGAGTACTGTGAATGGCACATTACTCACCCACCAACTGTTTAATAATCTCTGTGTGGAACTAGTAGGGCATAGTTGACTGGAGATTATTACTAATGGGTTTCAATGACATGGACCTTTGGTAAAGGTATTGGGTTTTGAATTAAAGTTACTGTGCAGAAACCATCATTTTCTTATCACACTTACAATGACTGTGACCTATGACCTAGACCCCAGAATCTATAGGTTTCTTTATTACCCTAAGTGCATACCATCCGCAAAGCTTGTTCAAGGAACTTGCTCTGAAATAAAAGTTATTCTGTTTTTTGATAGTCACAATGACACTGAAAATGGACCTTTTGACCCCAAATTCAATAGGCCTTTCCATACCTTAAGTGCAAGCCATCCACAAACTTTGGTCAAGGTACATGGTCTAAAATTAAAGTTATTATGCAATAAAAAAAATTCTTTCAGCCACAGTGACACTGACCTTTGATCTTTTCAACCCAAACTCAATAGGCTTCTTCCTTACTCCAAGTGCAATCCATCAAAAAAGTTTAGTCCAGGTCTGTGATGTAGAACTCAAGTTATTGCACAGAAACCATTTGTCAACTTTCAGACAATGTAACCTTGACCTTTGGATCCCAAATTCAATATGCTTCTTTCTCAGCCAACATATAAGTTGTCCACAAACTTTGGTGAAGGTACATGCTCAAGTCTGGAGCAGAAACCATTTTTCTTCTTTCAGTCAGTGACTTTGACCTTTGACCTAGGCTTTTTCCTGACCCCAAGTGCAAGCTATCCATAATGTTTGGTCCAGGTCTGTGAGTTATAACTAATGTCACTGAGCAGAAACCATTTTCTTCTTTCAGTTAGTATTTGATGTAGAATTAATGTTATTGTGCAGAAACCATAATTTTTTTTTCTTGCCCTTGGACCTTTTGACCCCGAACTCAATAAGCTTCTTCCTTACCACAAGTGCAAGCTATCCACAAAGTTTAGTGAAGGTATGTGCTGTAGAATTGAAGTTACGGTGTCAAAAAGGAAAAGATAATGGGCAGACAGACAATGTCTGAGCATAATATACCTAACATACCAAAATGGCAGGTATATAATGACAGCAAGATTTGAAACAGAAAATTTCCTTTGTGGTACACCATATATATCTAACAAAATAATATAAAACTGTCTTTTGTGACTTTCTAACCATTGATCATATCTGACCTGCTACTTTCCCCTCTTTGACCCTCTGCTTTTCAAACTGTCACACCGAACCTCTGCAAAAATATCTAGCAGAATTCCTGATATGCAGCCGTTCAGAAGGAGCAGTCATAAGATTTTCATGACAACCACTGTGGCAGCCATATTGGGAGGTCATATTCATGCCATTTTCATTCAGGACCAACAACATATCTTTAGAAGTCTTTCAACGAAACCCCAATGTCAATATGAACGTCCATTTCGGAAAGGTAGTGATAACAAGATTATCAAAATGGCAGCCATGCTGGACGTCAGATTGGAACCATTTTTATTTAGGACCATCTCCATGTCATAAGAAGTATTTTAGTGAAAACCAATGGATGTCGGATGGACAAATGGCCATCACACAAGTTTTTCTGGTCTTTGACCAGTACAGCTATATATAAAAAAATGAGGCCCAAGTGGGCCTGATATTATTCACCGGGTTAGTTGACATATGTCAGCTTTTGAATACAAATTCAAACACGTATTAAAACTGTCAAGGGGAAAGAAAAGCTTAGAGTACATAGTTGTTACAATGTCTATTAATGTTGGTGTCATTTATCTTTTTTCCTAAACCACATATATAGGATCACTTTCTCACCATAAAGAGGACAAGTCATTTATACAACCAGAGTTGTCCCTTGAATCTCTAACAGCCCCTGGGGACTAGACCTTCATTCACAACTTGGAGACTATTCAAAGCCCCACCCTTAAAGTATATACACTTACTTGGCGTTACAAGGGAGTTTAACCTGTGCTGTCAGCATGGATTCCTGAGTCTGTTCCTACCCTCCTGTAACTCGGCTCCTGTAGTCACAACTTGCAAACCCTTGGAGCTGCTGTGACTCAGTAGTTAATGCATCGGACTTGTGACCAGAAAGTTCCAGGTTCTATTCCCACCATCTGATCAGCCTGAATCCTCAATAATATGCATAGATCTTGCTCATAATTGAACTCACCCAAGATCTTGATGATACAAGCTTACATTCCAGGTCTGATCAAAACCTGATCTAAAATATGGCCTCTTAGAATGTTCACAAGCTCAGCCAATCAGATGCAAGATTATCTCATTAATATGTGTGGGTGTTGCTCATAATCAAACATCTGAGGTCTTGATGATATAAGCTTAAATACCAAATCTGATTTTTAAAAATCTTAACAGAAATGAATATGCAGAGTGTACGCAAGCAAGTGTTGATGGACAAGTGATGGACAATGCACACCTGATGCCGGACAACAGGCCATACCATAAATCACTTGGCCATTCTTGTGTCTGTGTGTAAGTGTGGATCCATATGCTAGACAATTAATTATCAGATTTTAGTCAGATATAGTTATGTCAAATGATAAATAGATATGTCAAACATTTCTATTTTTTTAAATTACAAATTCAGGTATGAGAAATAGTTTGTAGATTTAATATCAATATGAAAAAAATTCTGATCCCATAATGCTTTCTTAAGACCAAAATGATGGACAAAATCTTAAATGTAAAACCCTTCAACTATATAAGGCTACAATCTGGATATATTTTGGGTTTCCAGACTCAAATAATTACAAAGGCTTTGCAGAGTTAGTAACAAAACAATATGTAGATTTGCACAATGGTCACAATATATTCAGGTAATAGTAGTAACCTTGCTGGCAACACTGTGACACAGATGTTACATGCAAAGACAAATGGACAAAGAAGGAGTCTTTATTGTAATATATATTGTATTGTCACTCTTGTATTGCAATATGTATTGCATCACTTGCTAACATATCATATGTATTGTACTGCTACGCATCGTATTGTGACCAAGCTGACAATGCAAAGCTCTATTCCGTAGAAAGTCTTTACCTTTCCTGAGCATAGCATTCCAGAACATCTGTTCAGATGGGTACACCCAGTTTTCATCTGTTCCAGCTTTGGGGATCTTGGACATAACCCTGTTTATGGGGAGGGGAAATGGCTGGTCTGGAGCTGGTCTCTGGTTGGGAGGGGGCATCTGTAAAGCGAGAAATAGAATAAAGTGTTTTTTTAATCTCTATATTTTCAAAGAAACATGGGAATATTGATTTAATAATATATGCAAAAAGACCATTCATTAGTCATGAGTTTATACCCTTCATTTACTGTTTTCTTTATTAAATCACCCCATCCACAAATGTGATTTTTTTTCAGACTGCATGGAATGGTCTGATTTAGTGCTAAATTGTGAAAACTTGTGGAAGTTGCTTTCTTTGGGAACTGAGTAACTTATATCAGCAGTACAACCTTGAAAATATATTATACTGGCAGCCATCAGTGACTTTTGACAGTAAATTGTTAGAATCTGCCAATAACAGAAGCTGTTTGAAATTAGCGGTAGTCTGCAAGCCCGAGGCTAGTAAATTTCCTGTTGGACTAATAGTTTTCATAATTTCAGTAGTCTGATGGTTAATATAGTTTCAGTTATTGTCAGTTTGTGGGAAGATTTAGTGAAGATTCAGCAGGACTAGTAAATTTCTCAATCTACTTATCCTTCTGACTAGAAAGAAATTTATGTTAAATTCTAGGCCAGAGAAGACTCTCAATTTTCAATTGCCAATTTTTTTTACTTTCAATACAAATGCCATCTGAAATTTGATAATCTTTGGTGATTTTAGTGTTCATTAGCATGAGCAGACTATAGACATATTTCTAAATTCATTAAAAGTATCAGTTACAAAACCCAATACACAAATGTGTAACTTTTCCATGTCCTCAGGTAGCTCAATATGTATTTTTTTTTCAAAATTTGGGGGGTTTGGGGGGGGGGCAGGGGGGAAAACTAATTTTAATAATGTAATGCTTATCTGTCGATATTGCATATTTTGGTAATGAAATGCATCAGGAATTAACTAAACACCTTCCTTCACTGGTGATTTTTACAAATAGTTGTTTATGTTAACAGGAAGCCAGACCCTAATATTGGGCAAAATTACCTCTCTCTAGCCAGAATAGGGCATAGTTGTTGAAAATAGGGAGAAATGGCTGAAGAAAGTTCCAAATAGTCACCTTAAACTAATGTTTTTGCATATTTTCACATCAGATTATTAAAATGAAGATGAACTATTAATAAAACTTTATACAAATATTTAAGCTTTTCTTATTTTGCTTCACCACAGTTGTTGTATAACAAAAAACCTTGAAAATAGGTTACAGTTGAAAATCAGCAAAATTTTCAATAGAAGAGGTCCTCTTTTCACATGTCTATTGATGATATATTTGATAAAATGATTAATATTGTTATTAATGAACCTGGATACATCCACTGGGTCACAATTTGCTGCAGACTGGGCTACAAAAATAAAAAGTTTCATTCGTTTTTCAAGGATTATCTATGAATTTTCAGTTGGAATTTTGTACATAGCAATGTAATTTCTGGTATTTATGATCATCAAATTAGCACAAAAATTGACTACAGAACATAAGACTTTTTTTTCTATCTTTCCACCTTCCTGTCTGAAGAGGAAACTGACACAAAAGTCGACATTTTACTTCAATCAATAATGCACTGTACTGAAACAAAATGGTTTGCTGGTAATGTCATGAAATCCATGCAAGGCAAACTGAACTTTGCCATTGGGGCCTCTTTAGATGAAATGACGGACTCGGAGGTGACTATTTCACCTGAATCACCCACTAAAGTGGACCCTATAAGTGTCTGGATTCTCCAACATATGTGCATTGTTGAAAAGCTTATAAGAGAACAGGCATCTTCCCATTTTCATAGTGACAGATATGTATTCCTTCCCTAATTATTACTTCCTTTTTACTTACAATTGATTGTATATACAGTAAAACCTGTGTTGAGAGACCGTCCCTTTAGCCAACAAAAAGCGGCCTCTCAAGACAGGTGGTTTCTCATAACAGGTTTGTACAAAAAGATCAATTTCCAAGGTTGAAATTCAGCACTGTTTAAGAAGGAAATATAAACACAATCACGTACATTTATTGTATTCTTTGTTCATAGTTCTTGTTAAAATATTGCATACATTCATCTGAAAATAATGTTATATAGCAATAAAGATATACATTTATCATTAAACATGAATCACACTTATATTTGAAGATCACATGTACATGTATTAGCATATGAATTAGTTTCTAATTGACTCCTTGTCTTTTATAACACCCTAAATTTGACTTTTACTGACGTTTCAACTGGCTGCTATGTTGCAAACAGTCTCCCATTTTTCATTTCTTTCAATTACATTCTTTCCTCCAGTGTTAGAATTTGTCTCTTTTTTGTTGGCGGTTCTGCCATTGTTATTAAGGTGCTAGGTGTTAATGTTATAAGGATCAATTGTAATAACGACTGTAGTGGTTTTGATCAGGCTTTGGGGAAATATGGAATACATATACAGTGTATATGTACCAATGAATGAAATAAAAAGACATAATTAACTCATCCAGAAACAGAATAAATTTATTTAGAGACAAACTTCAAAGGTTTAATTCACCGACGAAACAAAGGGATTAACTCCATAAACAAAGGGTGTAACCGGCTGCAATAAGGTGAACAGATGATGGCTTGTGTGTGGGCTGTAATCACTATAACATAAAAAAACAAAAAACAACCACAAGCCTTTCACAATGACAATCGAATCCGGAAAACGATTCTCACCTACTGGTATTAAAGACAAAGACATAGACCTCATTCAGCCCAGGCATTACGGATTAACTCCAAAGACAAATGATGCATGCGACCGCTATATTGACTTTGCCACTACAATGGCAGTTAGTGACATGTACTTTAGTCTGGTTAACAGTTTTTAACAAAGGACGCCTACATGCATGACCTGCAAAATTTAGGAAACCAGTAGTCAGCCTAATTTTTTTTTTTTGAACAGTCTTTACTTTTGAAGCGGTCGTTGTTACAAAGGATTAAATAAGCGTCAGTGGAGTTTGTCTCAGTTCTCGTGATAGGGTCGTTCATAGCAGTATTATTTTAGAACAAGCTGCCATTCGCAACTTCGCGGGAAATCCTACGGATCATACTTTAGTCTCGCAGAAATAGCCGAGGTCCAAATGACCAATCTGCATGTACTCTAGTCTGGTTTACAATCTATAACATATGACACTACCTGCATGACCTGTAAAATTTAAGAAACCAGTCGCCAGCCTACATTTTTTTTTTTTTGGTTTTGTTTATAGCAGTCTTTACTTTTTAAGTGGTCATGGTTACAAAGGGTTAAATAAAGGTCAGTTGTGTTTATCTCTGTTTTTGTGATGTGGTCGTTCATAGCAGTGTTGAAATGCATATTTTGCCAAGAAATCGTGGTCGCTGGTCGTGTTCTGCAGGTGGTCGCTCACAACAGTGCGTTTATATAATAAAATCGATCCATGCATTACGATTGTGGTCGCTCATGACAGGTGGTCACTCATAGCAGAGGTCGCTCATGACAGGTTTTACTGTATTGGTAATGGTCGATACACACATTTGGTACTTTCAATTTCTTAAATTCAACACATGGCCTGAGATTCGTCTACCAAGGTATGCTTGGTCTAGCATGAAATGGTATATGACTTTTTCATCTACTTTACTTATAATAAACCAAATCATTTTTTTTATGACACTCTATTTCATGCTTTTTTTTATATTGAAAATGGACTATAGTTTTAAATAGTATTTGGTATTCTAATTTGTTGACTTGTGTCTGCTTGATAAATATGCTGCAAAGATTGCTATCCTCCAAAACACAGAACTTTAATTCGATGTGAATTAACTAATGGTGCCATATGATCATAGGGCACCTTTATTTAAATAACACTTATAACTAAGAAACTTATTTATTATAATGCTGCCTTAATTTATATTGTTAGATAAGTAAACATATAAATTTGTTTCATATTAAGAACTTGTCATAGAAATGCTGTGTTTTTATACCAAGAACACAACAACAGCTGCTACTATTTAAAAATGCAACTTCCCTGAAAAACAAGAACAAAATTATATAAAAAAATAATATTAATTTTTTAACTTCCGATAAAGGGACATCTGAAAATAAATTGCAAAAAAAATTGTGAGTGGTGGGGATTAGGAGGTTAGAAACCATAAGCCTATGTTAAAATTTCCCCAAAATATTCTTTTCGCAATAAATAAATTCCCAATTCTAATTATGGGGGCCCCAAAATGTTATTGTTGGAATCATCCCTGACTTGAAAAATCAATTATCTTCTAATTATACTTAATTAGGATATCATTTGTTAACAGAAGTAGTACCAAGGGGAAAATAAGCCCCAGTAAACCCAGACAGTGATAAAAAAAATGCCAATTTCAATAGCGGATCAGAATTAACTAGTGTCCAACTAGACCTTGGCATGAATGTGTGTCTATATTATCATGGCATTTGTCCATGTGGTTTTAGGAGGAGTAGCATTAACAAACTTGTGCTAATGGATAGACAGACAACGGACAATAGGCCATCCCATAAGCTCTTCTGATCTATAACCAGTTGAATAAAAAAGCCTGAAAAAGAGTACCATAAATGGCACATTATACGTCTGCCCCATGTTCAATAGTCCTATATGTAGCCACTAGTTTGGTGTGGTTGAATCAGGAGAATATTTACTAAGGTCTCAATGACCTCGTCCGTTGGTCAAGGTACGTGGTCTTGAACAAAACTTAATGTGCAGAAACCATTTATTTTCTTATTAGGCTTACCATGATCATGACCTCTGACCCCAAAGTCTACAGTTTACTTTATTATCTTAAGTGCAGGCCATTCACAAAGTTCAGTCAAGGAACTTACTGTAAAATAAAAGTTTTTCTGCAAAAACCCTTTTTTTTTTACTGTAAAGAAAAAGTTATTTTGCAAAACCAATTTTTCTTTAAGCCACAATGACCACGACCTTTGAATCACAAAATCAATAAACTTCTTATCTACCGTGTAAGTCGTCCACAAACTTTGGTGAAGGAACATGATAAAAATGTGATATTTTTGTGCAGAAAATAATTTTCTTCTTTTAGTGAGTGACCTTGACCTTTGATCTTAAAATCAATAGGGTTCTTCCTTATCTGAATTGCAAACCATCCATAAAGTTTGGTAACTTTAAATGATGGACAACTTGAATTATTGTGCAGAAATTAAATTGGTAACAGGCAGATTGGCAGATGAATGGACATCATAACATAATACAATCTGCCTTGTGTCGGGTGTATACAGATTACTGTAATGGCCTGAAAATCTGATCAGTTCATCTACATATGAACACAAATATACTTGAAAAATTTCATTTGTCTACTTCAAGTAAATCATATTAACAAGGTTTCTGTCCAAAAGTTCAACAAGTTACAAATGTATATAAATTAAAAATTGCTGTAATGGCCGTAAAAGCTGATTAAGTTGTCTACTTATGACCATGTTTAAGTGTATGTACAATTTCATGGCTGTAATTCTACTAGTGTTTTTGCTATTGCACTCAAATGGATTTTGGACAGACATGTGGATGTGTGGACATATGGATTTATGGACACACAGCTGGACAACTGGAAAACAAGGTGCCCTCTGGTGCTATTGAATTGGGGCCATACAAAATTCCTGTCAAATAGTGCTGTCATAACATTTGACCTAATATTACAACTAATGATTCATTTAAAAAAAGACCCCCCCCCCCTCAAAAAAAAAAAAAGAGAAAAAAAACACAGGTTGCACTGAACAAATGCATCATATCTATGCTAAACCTTCTTTTGTGATCAACTGGGCTTTGCCAGTAAATGTTAAAAAAACAAATGAAAACTGCTAATGCCAACACCTGTTTTTCTATCTGCTAACAAAGATAACAATACCATATTATCTTGGTTAATATCTGTGGGCTGAGTTTCTTCCTGTCTCATTGGACATTCACTGTTGTACACACGCTGCTGCTGTTGTGATGGTTGGCCATGCTGGACTGGACAATGGCCAGTTGTGGCCATTTGTTTGTGATCAACTGGACATTTGCTGCAGGCTGCTGGGCTTGTGCTCTGGGCCTGGTGCATAGGGCACTCACTGGGGGGTTTAGTGACATTAGCATTGATATCTAGATGATGGCTAACAGATGCTGGCTGAGGGGAGCTAGGTGAGGAACTGGAGTTGCCCATGACCTACAAGAAAGAAAGACCACAATAAAGATGTATATTCAATTCTATTTTATGAGGAAATTTTCGGTTAACATCAATACATAAATTCACACAAAAGTAAGGATCAAAAGTTCTGAATTACTCAAGATTAAGAGTTTGATCTGTAATGGGACCAATGCCAGTCATTTTGGAAAAATATGATATGAAGAATTCAATTTTCAGGAGTTCACGGCTACAAATAGGAATTCTGCCATGATGTTCACAAGATCTCAGTATGGGACTGTAGCCCATTTACATTAAGACCGCGAACTTATTTTGGCTTGGCTTTTAATGACCCCTCAGAAGTATTATTGTAAAGTCTATACTACATGATATTTAATCAAGAAGGATAAAGAACTTTGATATTCCTGTCATCAGGAAGAATTTTTATTAGAATTTTTTTTAGCTTAAGTATGCCATGTTTTGTTCATATTTTTTATGTTCCCAAAAATTCTCTTTTTTGTACATATATGTGCCTAAATACATTTATAGTTTTTTATTTTGTAAAAATCTCCTGTACTGCCATAATATATCAAATACAGGCAAATGCTATGATCAGAGACATGTGCAGGAGGCATTAGTGTCAGCATGAAAAAAGCACAATTTAATGAAAAATCATCATCAATAAATCACTTTGCTTGAGTGGTCACAATGCACCATGTATATCACACAATGCACCATGTATATCATCTATTTACAGCTCTTTTGCCCAAGCTGGGGATAACAAAGTCTGTGATAAGATCACAGACACAACACTACTAGTCAAGAAAACAAAAATACTATTATACTGCAACTCCTTTCTGCATATCTTTTGCATAAATTTAAAAATGCACAATGCTGAAACACAAGTATTGATAGATATTTGAAGAAAAAAAAAAGAAAAGAAAAAAGTTAAACAACTGAATGCGATTCTGACGGTAAAAATGTAGGGATCAATTGAAAAATGTTTTCCATGGGACTCAATCTCGAGACCTGTTACAATGCCCAATCATTCTTACCACTGAGCTAACCATAAGACAACAAACAATGTGATGCACAAGTTTAAAACTGCATTTTTTGTTGTGATTAAAAAGAAGCATTTTCTTCAAGGGGACAACTGAGTATTTCCACAATTTATCATTTAAATTACTGGTTAAAGTGTTTAATTGAGATTATTCAGAGAAAAGTTGCAGAGGTACTGCAAAACTCAACAAAATGACTTTCTGATGCACCATTAGAGTTAAAATGAAAACTACCGTATATACTCGCATATAGGTCAATACCAACTGCAAACTGCACAGACCCAGATCTGCCATTGCAAAATGCGCCAGCAGATCTGGGTCTATGTAGTTTGTAAGGACTAATCAGTAGAACAAACAACATAGACCCTGATCTGCCGGCATATTATGTGACGGCAGATCAGGGTCTATCTTGTTTGCATTTGGACACGGCTTATATGCGAGTATATACACGGTATGTTCAAGACTATCTCACACAGTTGGCAACCCAGACTAACACTGAACATGGCTTAATGGTTATAGGAGCCATTGCGTGCCACAGGTAAACAAACATCATCCACTCATTAGACAAATCATACCATAAAAAGACATTAAGTAGAGATTTAAAATAGTTTCATGAAAATGAGTTGATAAAGATGATGTTTATTTATGTGTGGCATGTGACGGCTCCCACAACTGCTCAGTCCAATAAATGGACTCTTCCATAAATCCAGTACCAAAATGGCGGATTACATGTATATAGACCACTCTTTTCAGAATGTATCAAACGAGAGGTGTTGCTCTGTATATTGATACAAATAGTAGCATTTTTAAAGGAAAGGGATATAACTCTAAACTGCACTCAAACTGTGTTCCTCAGATGCGTAATTTTAACCTTCAGTACTGTGCTACATCCTTGTAAGCAGCAATGACATAATAATTCATGAATATTTATTAGATATGTGTGCATTTTTGTATATACTTCTTACATGAAGACTACCATTTAATTGAAGGTAAAAACAGTTTACTAATTTTGGCAATGTCAATTTATCATTGATATTTAGCATATACAACCAATTTTTACTGACTACTTTTAATTGTTTAGAAATCGTTCTTCATTATTATGACATTATTTTTAAAAAAAAACATATTGATCAGAAAATGTGGCTTTTAAAACCCAGGGTAAAATATGTAAAGAGTAGTTTCCCCTTTTTGGAACTCTCAGTGCCAGGTAAAAGTGAGTTCCAAACCTGCTCAATCAAAGTGCTTTATTCCATAACAACACAGAAATTGTTTTCACTTGTTAATTAAAAAAAAATAATACATCAATGAGAAAATGTGGCTTTTAAAAACTCAGGTTATAAGAGGTAAAGAGTAGGTTCCTCTTACTGGAACTCAAAGTGCAATGACAGAAATGGCAGCGCCTGGTAAAATTGATTTAATAAACTGATCAATTAAAATGTTTTATTCCATAAGTTTTTATATCTGGGAGATTGTACTGTTCCATTTTTTTTACTTGTGTAAATACCAAATGAAATGCTTATTGTTAGTCAGCATAGCTTTTTAGCCATTTATAACACCATAATCACCTTAAAACTAGTGGGAAACAGAAGGCATTAAGTTACATTTTAAAAAGGCTCAAAATTTTAAATTACCTTTTTTTCCCTTAAAAATAAAAACATTAAAAAGGAAAACATTTTTTAAAATGACTCATCACAACCTTCAAAATGATATATAGTTTATATATGTGGATATTTATTCCAAAATTCATGTAGTATCCCTACTAGTGGGGAACTGAAATCATTAACATTTTAAAATGGCTCAAAACTTCAAATTACTGGTTCTCCCTTAAAAATAAAACAGAATAAAAGGAAAGCTTTTTCGAAAATGACTCATCAATCCATTCAAAATGGTATACACTTTTCAAAATTCATGTAACATTCCTACAAATAGTGTTGAAATCGTTCATGCACAAAACGAATTAGGTAATTTTATCTACATTTTGAGATCCTCAAATAAAAATTCAATGAGCTACAGACAGATATCATTTCCAATGTTGAGCTGAACAAACTACTGCTGGTTTGAAGTTGTTCCCTTGTAAAGTACAAGTCATACAGGTCATGTAGGTGTTCTGAACTGATTATTTCAGTAACGGGTGTCATTTTTTATAATTTGATTAAACATACCTTTAAATGATGATTATTCAGTTTATTTTGTTCCTCATCAATCAATATTACTTGGAATATCATAATATAAGTGTGTCATGAAATGCATATGGCTAAATCAATGTTAAAGTACATGGGCATTTTTGGATGAGGTCAAGCAACCGGATTGATATATACCACAAACCATACAATTCTTTAAGACAACAACTTACACACATAAAGGACAAAACAGAAAATTTGAAGAAATGTGGTGTCATTTATCATATCAAATGTAGTGATTGTGAGAATGACTATATTGGTGAAACAGGCAGAGTGTTAGAAACAAGGATTAAAGAACACATCAGTAGAGAGTCATCTGTAATACATGAACACTGCAGCAATATGGGACATTCCATCATTCCCAATCAGACCAAGGTCATCACATCTGAAGACAACTTATGGAAAAGGAACGTGAAGGAGGCAAGTGAAAAACGAAAGCGGAGGCCAACACTAAACGGCGACAAGGGGCTTGAACTACCACCTATCTACTCCAGTCTCCTCGTATCACGTGACTATTACAAGTCACGTGATCAACAGTAGTAACTGATGAAGGCAGTGTGATATTGCCGAAAATTTTGAACTCGAACACATTTATGCTCTGAGTAAGGGAAATTCCGAGTAATCAAGTGTTAGAGATGGTAGGTCTAAAATGTTAAAAGGACTCCTTTTTGCAAATAGGACTTTTTTGGCAAAAAGGAGCCCTTTCTGTGTCGCAAAAACGAGTCCTTTTTGTGTTGCGAAATGGATTTTTTTTAATTTGCGAAAAGGACTTGTCATCTGCAAAAAGGATTTCCCTGTCTACAAAAAGGACCCTTAAAATCAAAGACATTAAACATTTCTGTTGTGAAGATGGCGTTTGTGTATTAGGCATTGATAAGACTTACAACCTAGGAGAATTCCATGTCATACCGGCCGTTTACAAAAGATCTGTCAGTAATTCATCATTCTAGCATGGGCCATCCAATATATTTTGGACCCACATTCATTCCTACTAGTTCGACAACTGGGACTTACTCGTTATTCATGCATGACTTGAACGATGTGGAACTTTCACAGCTTATAATTGGGAGTGACAACGCTGCTTTGTAGGATGCAATCATGTGCTGTGTACCCAACACCTGAAGCAAAACTGTGCTCAGTATATGGAAGATCAGGTTGGATATCCAAAACCAGCACGATAGTAATTAATTGATGAAATCTTTGGAAAGGATGGTTTAGTAGAAAGTAAAGATTTAGACACATACAACACACAAATTAATAGAATAAGGGATTGTATTGATATCGAAGATGAGCATGCCAGAGAAAAGAAATTCAGACCATACGCTGATAACAACTACTACCTTTACTATCTGAACATGTTATGGAGCCTGCTAAGAAAGGCAAAATTTGCGTACTCTGTATGCGCTGAACAACAATTTTGGTTAAAATCAAAGTTTGTCTACTTATTATTTTTTTTTAATTTAGAGTGATAAACATTTATAAACACTGTTTATCTAAAGATATCCGCTTTAAAATATTAACAAAAATATCCTAAATGGCTTTTATAACCAAATTAAAAAGTCCTTTTTGAAATAGGAGTCCTTTAAGTATTTTATATCTACCCTGTTAGAGACTCCATGGCGACGATCAGGTTAGAAATTATAAATTGATTAATAAAATTACAAAGTTTTGTGAATTTTTTATATCCCTAAAGGCTTCAGTTTTTAAAATCGGTAAGGGATACAAACTGTCGGGGGTAGATGAATACTATATAGTCATTTCTCCTATTTTCGCGGGTTCCCTATTCTTGTGGTATCGACTATTTCTGTTCTAAATAGATACTTGCACCATCTGCCTGTCATTTATAACAGCAGTTTTGTTAAACAGAAGTGTTTCATCTTAACCAATAACAAATTTTATCAACAATGTTTCCTTTTTGGACATAAAATAAGAAAATATTGAATCAATAGAAAATGTATCAAAGACCTACTTTCCCTTCATCCCCTGTCCAAATACAAGTCTCCTACATCTTGTACCGTAAGCCGAATCACGTCCCACTTGTCTGAATAAGGTCATTGACTTGATGCAAGCATTGTCACATGATTAACCTTGTTTACATATCACTCACTGCCAAAATCATGGTAGAGAATAAGGGTCATTGTATTGAAACCTTGATGTCATCCCGGAATGTTGCAATCGTGTACTATCTATTGATATAACTGATGATATGTCAAAATATATAAATGAAATTATGCCAGTAATCCATATTAATTACTACATTACGAGAAAACCTGTAATATATACATAATAGGTAATTAATTATTATACTTAATAAAGAGGGAACTAAAGGAGTGAAAATGGAAGAGGGATGTTTCCAGAAAATATCACAGCTGCGTTTAGAAAGTACAGGATCTATTCCTTGGATAGCATATCCATAAAAAAAATGTACAAGTAACACAATGAACCATATACTGAATTGTAGAGGATGAAATTTTGCACAGAATTTTTGTTGTTGTTGTTGTTGTTTATTAAAAAAAAAAGCACCTCAAAAAATCATCTATAGAACAGCAGGTGCCTTTTGACAAACACAACAGCAATGTGTATGAGATCAGAGGTCTGAAACAGTCCAAAGGCACCATTACCAAAGAGCTTAGTAAGTGCAAACAGCTAATGATTGTAAATTAGGGAAAATGTGGTGGACACAATATACTTAAAATTTTAGTATCGAGGAGGAAACATGTTTGCAGGTGCTCGAACTACCTCTTCAGAGAATAACTGAATATATAGCCTTGAGCAACCACTTTTCATGCACTTAACGTGAATTTTAATGCGTTCGTTATAATATTGTGAGAATCTATTAAAAAAACCATAGAAAGTGTATAACTATATCTACTTCATTTAATCATTGTTAAAAAAAAATTGGCATTCATGTACATTCAGGGATCGCGCTGTGCATCGCCAATGTCACAAACTGCGATTTTTTTTCCTGATTGGCAACAAAATATATCATCTGGCGATTTTTTTGGCGACAATGTTTTTGGCTGTTAAAACTTGTATACAATCTTGGGTTTGGAGTGGAGGAATTCAAAGGCACCACGAAAGGAAGCCGCAAACTTGGGTATACAATGCACTGGAATCTCTCTATTGTTACATAAACAAATCATTTGTTCATATCGACCGCTTATGCTGACATCTGGCCTGAGTACTGTATGCAGTGATTAACTCCAATAGTCATGCTACCGGACTTTAGTATGGGGCCATCCATTCTGAATCGTACACCACCTTTGGTCTTCGAAAGTATTTACCTGGGCCAGTTACTATCTAGCTAAGGATTATTTAATCTCTTTATACCTTACAAAATTTCAAACCAAACCTTGTTCCGTCTATGCATAATTTTTTAATTTGCAAAAATAAAGTTGTTAACGGCGAGTGCAATGTTAAAGAAAATGCTATTTATAGTACAAGCACTGCCTAAAGCACGTCGTACGGTGCATGGTTGCGACGCGGATCCTCGTGCAGATAAAACTAAATGTCGGTACATTTATACTGTATAAAACGTGCACAATATCATCCACTATAATCAGTAAAATTAAAATAAAGGCTACGAAACTACAGTGAAAAAAATTATCTGAAAAAAATTATCTGAATCATAAAAATGTAATGTAAGTAGAATATAGACTTTATCATTTTTTTAAATTATATGCCACACATTCCAAAATAATGAAGTCTGAATAAAAATAGCATTATAATATTTTTGTAAAAATCATAATTAAGTACATTTAAAATAGCAAGAAATTTATACATTATTATTATTATTATTATTATTATTATTATTATAGAAGACCAAAAAAAAAAAAAAAACATATACACATGCATGCCGAATATGTAATAATTCAAATAATAATTAAAATATTCAGATGACAATACTTTTTTCCCAGATCAAAAATGAATACAAATAAAAATAGAAATAATATTGTATAATAATGCTGATATTTTGTATCACAATTTTAAAATTAGGAAATTGAATCAGATTGTAAACTAAATAATTTTAATAATAATGATTTATATGTTTATCAGACATTTATACTTATATTTAGAAATTATTTGTATTTTCAACAAGATCAATAATAATAATAATAATTATAATGTCTACATATTTACGAGTTAGAGAATGACATATGATTTAGAGAATTTTGTTAATGTTGTTTTGTATCCGTTTATTATAGTCATAGTCATTAAAGTAGTAGGCATCTTGTATGGTAATACAGTATAGATCCACATCACAACCGTGCACCTTACAATAAAAGTATTAACTATTTGATTTTACATTTCTATCTTCATTTGTATTCATCACTGATTTGGTAAAAAAAAAAAAAAGGTGTAAAAAATATGTAATTCATATTTACATGGCATTTAGCATGTGCACGTTTTATACAGTGGTGTACGATTCAGAATGGAATGGGCCCATACCATAGCTATAATCGACCAAACAACCGCTAATCCTTTCTTTTTTTTTTAAATTTGGGCGTCCGTGGCTGAGATATGATAGAAAATTAAAACTGATGTTCTGTGATATGTGTTTCATACTTTTTGGATAATCTTCAAGAATTTTACATTCAAACGATTAGGTCCTTCCCGATTTAATATTTCCAAGGTTACCCTTTTTATTCTCATACATAAATTGATTTTACGCAAATGTATTCATGTATAAGGCTTTCTTGCCCTATAAGAGGTAAACTATTTTCAATAAATTGTATACACATAGGAGGCATACTCTCGATTTTCCGTGTGCTGATTATCCGTGTGTCAGTGCGGGCAAAAAAAAAAGAGAAGAAAATATATAAAAAAAACTAGTCTTGAACGGTAGTCTTTAGAAACTTTAGAAAACTATATTGAAACATGTACATACTGTTCAGCTGACACAAGAAATTTACAAATACTGAGTCTGTAATAAACTGAATACAGTGTATCATTTAATATGATAAAAAGACGGTCAGTTTATACATCGGTTTAAAGACAATTAAAAGGTAAGGCGGTCAGCGATAAACAGACACCTGCTGAGGGAGAGCCCATCTGGTTAATTTGCAATGGTAAAGTACACTAAGTGGAACAACCCAATTTGTCTTAAGTTAAGTACAGCAAAGAGAGAGAACCTAATGAGAATCGGCACGTACGAATGTGAAGGAGACTTCGACTTTGAAACTGCATTCAGCAAGAGGGCACGATGCATACTCATGTGACATTCGATTTTATTATTTTTATGAAACAACATTTTAATAGTGCAAAACAATAAGCATACAAAACAGTCATGCAATGATTTATTCTGTAATATTGTGGTATTGTATTGTTTGCTGTCAATAAAGTAATAAATACTCCATCTTTTTCCATTTTCATTGCCTACCACATTAATAGACATGGAAAAATACTTACTCCTTGCTTGGCGACACTTTTTGAAAATTGGCGACAAAATATTGAGATTTGCGATTTTTTTTGGCGACAACTTTTTTAAAGCCAGCACCATCCCTGCCATTAGTTCAGAATAACAGTTTTTCCGAGAGTGTGTAATTTTGCTTATTTCCGGAAGTGGTGTCCATGGTTTGTGACATTAAATAAAAAGTCACATGGCATATGACCGGAATGTGTCAGTTAGGTCAAGGTATGGATATTATTAGTTTATAGCATCTCCATGTTTTTAAAATAAAAAATAAAAAATTTAAATATGGAAAAAAAATTCCGTTAATTCTATATGCAATTTGTACACTTACATTACTGCTTGCTTGTTCTTTACCATATAAATACATGACTCAACAGACTTAGAGAGAGACAGATAGACAGTGGGAGAGAGAAATTTAAAAATAGACACTGGTGAATGGATACACATTTTATTATAATAGATTCAATGTCTTTTGATGTAGAATATATGTTCATTATGAAATAATACTGAAACAAAAAAGTCCGTAGTGAATACACATTTTGAGTGTGAATTTTTCTTACATTGTATAAGAACCCCACATGATTAAAACCAAATATTTACATTGGCTATCACGTTGTATAAATTCCCAAATTTGGTTTTCCTGTTCAAGATATGTAAACAAAGAAATCATGTGATCGGCAGTGCTATCTTTAGCATATAATACAAAATTCAAGGCCAAAATGTCTAACACAAATAAGGCATTAGTGAAAATATAGATTTTCATTATGATTTTTATAAATTACATGAAATTACCTGTTTAAATGTCATTTGGTCTGATTTTACTATTTAATTCAATTCTGTCACTTTTGAAGAATGCTGGTGACACAGTTGATGACATCATTATCTCGAATCAAGCGCGTTAGATCAAGAGAAACATGGCACAGAATTGACGGACCCAAATGAAATCGGGTGGTTGGATGATAAAAATTCTATAGACTCATCCTGACTGTGTATATTTAATATTTTAAAACTGTTAATTTTAAGTTTCCTGCTATGCACGATGATGTGGTGTGTTATTACCTGCATCAGGTTCATTTCATACCCTGTTTGGGCCACTGCACATCGATTACATCATTTGCCGCGAGAATACGAGAATCTCGTTTTATATTGCGTTAGACACAGTATGTTCTGTTGGAGGTTGTTTATTGCAAAACTGGCATCATTTTAAATATTTAATTAATACAGGATTGGAGATAAATGATAAATAAACAAGTATGGAAACTTTCATTAACAGGTAAATTATGGTCTTTTATATACGAGTTCAGTAAGCAAGTATAATATTCAATTTTAGAACAATATTTTATCAAAGATTCGTTAAATGCACCGACGTTACTATGTTGACATACTCTTTAAATTACTTTCACGATGCGTAGTTTACATTTTATCTTGCCGTTTTCTTTTAGAAAATGATTCCAAAAAGCACTATGCGATCCATTGTCAGCACGGCTGACTGCTGAGTCTGGTTGTAGGTTTTGCTAATAGCTACGTAAAGAAACGAGTATTCGAATACTCATTTTCTATTCGAATTCATTGCGAAAAAGTATTCTGATTTGAATGTTTGGTTACTCGTTTCAGTTTTACTAATTTGGTTCAGTTAAAACACAGCAAGCTTTTTAGGAAAGCTCATACTTGAACATATCTACAATTAGTTAAGTGTGAACAATTTACCTATGAAGTTCGAATTTTGTTGCCTTTGCAAGGTGACTTCTGCTAGAACGTGCCCTACCGGTTGGACAAAACCGGTGAAGGAGTACACTCTTTCCGGGATATTTTAGCTTCAAGTTATTCAATCATTTTGATAGCAGTCGTCATTTAAGAAATGTCTCATTCGTTTGAAATTCTTAACAAACTTACTCCAAAAATAAAGGTTTTGCCACCACTCTTCATAATACAATAAATATAGGGAATACTTTATTGTATACAGAATGGAATATTACATTCTCACCGAATATCTTTCAGACTGTAACTCATATTCTATTATTGGGGTCTCACCTTTTAACTAATGGAAGGGTTTAGTGTGAAATATACCGAAATGTCGATTTCTTCATCAGTATTTCGATTTACATATGGCAGTCTGATGTGGACAAAATTACCAATTTTAGAAAATTGCTTTCTAATTTTATACAAATTATTTTGTATATTAAATATTCTTTCCCATATGGAAATGACAAGAATTTTCTAATACTGGTAAAAAAAAAAAAATCTGTTAGTATTCGAAAAATGAATATCTATATTAAAAAAAAATCCTGATAATAGAAAAATTTGATTTTTGTCTGTTATAGCTTTGCTGATAAGCCACTGTTTTCATTAGTAGAAAATATCACTTTCCAATATTAGAAAGTAAAAAATTTAAGGTTGCAAAAATATTATGACTTTCAAATAGTAAAGAATCAATTTTTAATAATGATAAATGATTTTTTTTGTTGAGAAAATGATTTTCCAAATATTAATGAATATCTTTCTATTATTAGAAAGTACCAATATTCTGATATTAGAAATAGCATAGTGTTTCGCAGTTAGAAATATCAACAGGTTCCCTCAAAGTTGATAAGTTGGAAAATTAAACTATTTATCCTTTAGACTTGGATACAGTGTGAAAAATCATGGGGATACAGGTACCTGTATATTATAGTGCTACATGGCTTGTCAGAGGCTAAAATTGTCAACACCTAAAATATCAAAAACTGAGAAGAAAATTATCTAAACTGCCAATAAAATTTGCCCCCCCCCCCCAATTACCACAACAAATGTACATACCTCAGAAGAATGTAACGTTAAAGAATTTTCATTTCAAAGACACCAGTATGCAGTTATTAATAAGGCTGCAATGTATATAAACATTTCTAAATGTGTACGCAGTATGTATATGATGAAAAAATCAATAATGCAACCAGGGCCGTCGCAAGTTTTTGCTGGAAGAAATGGCGCCCCGGGCGAGGGTTGCTTTCGGCACCCCCCTCTGGAAAAAATACTGCAAACTTGGCGAAATGGCCCCTCCCCCCAAGCTTGGCGCCCCGGGTGATCGCCCGTTTCTCTCGCCCCTTACGATGGCCCTGAATGCAACTGGACATACTGCCTGGACATGCGTATTGGCTAATACCAGATGTACCGTGTGCATGTTCATTTACACAGTTACTAATTTTGTAAATGTTTGCTGGCAGTAAACTAAATTAAGCTGTTGACACGTGTAAATGTTACAGCCTTAGTTATTATGCAAAAATGTATCAATAGATCAGGCTTAGCCCCATCTTGGTCAGGATAATATTACATTAATATAATTAGGGTTGTGTCTAGTTCTATTACATTAACATAATTAGGATTATATCTGGTAATATTACATTAATAGAATTAGGGTTATGTCTGGTTCTATTACATTCATATAATTAGAGTTATGTCTGGTAAGATTACATTAATATAATTAGGGTTATGTCTGGTTCTATCATTACAAAGATAACAACAAGCTTTACCACTGCATGACAGCATTACTGTCCAGTATGTGGCATTTTATGGAGGTGATACCAAAGGTTGCCTTTTCATGATGATTTTATTGCTTTATACATGTAAAAATGCTATCTTATGCATATTTTGAAAAGGATGACCCTAAACAAATACCAAGCTTACAAGGCTGACCCCAAAAGTACCAGGATGTTTGTGGTCCTCCCCCTCCCCCCCCCCAAAAAAAAATACCAGCTAACATTCAGAAACTCCCAAAATATACCACCGCACCCCAAATACCTGAGAATCAATGAAAGTATGTTACTAAAATTGCAGTAAATGGAAGGTTTTATCTTGCTCGTTTTTATAATTTTATTGCTTCATTTTTTCTTTCTTTGATTCACTGGGGCCTCTTTTTTCCGTTTAAATATGAATCATATAGAGTCTGTAATTTTTACATTGCTCATCTGGTGCTTCTTGTCGTCTCGTTGTTTTTTTTTTTTTTTTTTTTGTATCTCGGTACTTCTTTTTGGTATTAAACATTGTTTGAACCAGTCTGACCTCAATCGGATTCACGCGGCCTTTTCCATCGCATGGAAATGAGACGAGGTTTCTCCACTACCCTCTCGCGCAAATACGTACTTCCGGTGGCTTCCTTGGCGCAAAATTCAACATGGGGAAAGCCAAGTTTCCCAAAAATTCGTCCGATTATGCAATGAAGGAGAATATTTCATACAAATCTAGGTATAGAAACTTGCATCAACATATTTAGTATTATATTTGTACAGCTAAAATGTATGTTGCTGATAAATTAGTGTAATTTGGTTTTTATACAATTTAGCCTTTATGTGTATGCTTGAAATATAAAGGAATCGTTTTCGACCGGGGAACTGCAAGGTACACTCTGCTCCTACCCCACGTTGTTTGATTAAGAGTCCCAGCATAATTAATGTATTTCATGATTATTTTACGAAGAACACTGTTCTGGGAAATTTTCTCACAAAATCCCAAGGGCAAGTGATGGCTTTTGAAGAAGCGTATACCACGTGTAAACTCTACATCCCCTCATGAATTTTTATGTAACTTACTATCTCAGCCCTACATTGTAAGACGTCGACCCTAACATGCATGATTGAGAGGGGGGGGGTGTCCTCTGTCTTTCTACATGAATAATCGATGATGCATTAGTTGTTCTGAGGTCAGTCATCATAGAATATGACCTGTATTACAATCTACTGTCAGATGCAAGTATTTGTTAAAAAGAATCTGTGGAAAGCATTTCATACTTAAATTGTTCATAAATGTCATTTATTATAAATGTTCATGTGCTACTGTGATAATAAAAAAGTTTTGACATGAAATGTGTATTTGTTAATTATTAATTTTCTTCTGTAGTTTCCGAAAACATTACATTCCAGATAGATCAAAATGGAACAGTACTCATCTACATAAGAATTTTTTAAAATAGCTTTTTTTATCATTGCAAGTACATACAATTATGGATATTTCTTACAAACTTTTGTATTCAGGTTTCTAACCTGTAAACATTGTCTTGCTGGTTGGAAAAATAATTTAATAAATTTGATTTGTATCCCCCCCCCACTGTTATATGTGATGTGTCTGTCCCACTGGTTACATGATGTTTAACAACTTGCCCTATCATAATACTTTCAATAAATTATATAGCCAGATATGTATTGGGGAGTCATTTTATACAGTATTTGAATAAAGAAAACTGAAATACTTTTATTCATTCATCACTTGACAAAATGACGAATTTACAGAAAAACCGTAAGTATCTGTCCACTCTCACCATTACGTTTGGTTCTATTTTTACCACTGAAACCCTTACAGTGCATACAACATTGGGTTTGCACACGGCACACTTGTTGTACTGGCATTCAAGAACCATCACTTCACCCAATCAGAGTTGTTTACAGTTCAGCAGGATACTTGCTGAGGATGTCCGTAAGGATGTTATGTGAAATGGTAAGTTACATCATATGCGAGAAAATAAGAGAATTCTTTAAACAAGTAGCAAATAGACTTAACATAAATTGTTTATCTTTAATTAGAAATATATAATGACCATTAAAATGAAAGAATTCAGGGAGGAAACACCAGTATTTCTTTTCACACTCTTGTGATGATGATTTTTGGCTGGCCTTGAAGTCAGCCTCTCATAACTTTTACGTTGTTGTACATTTTCATTCAACAACTGTGATGTTAAGAATCATAACTGAAATTATTTACTGATTTACCGAATTTACAAGCCTGAAATAAGCCTTAATATTGACATTTGCAGTACATTTAAAAAAACATTTTGACCGACCTGTGTCCATCTCACATAACATTTATGGAACAGAAATGACAGCCATAGTTACGTAACTCTTGTGTCTTATTATTTTTAGGTGATGCCACCCATATAAATTGTTTATGTACAAAACCAAATTAAACTGTAAAATAAATATTACATTGCAAAATAAATAATTGTTTATAAACTGATAATTATTCGTGTATATTTTTCAGCACATTATAAATGAAACTTGTTTTTTGGTAAATGTTATGTGAATAAAATGTTAAGTGCTGTGTTAATTTTCTTTTAAAATATGGAAATTTTTAAAAGACTTGTATTTTGATCAACCCCATAAAGAATTAAATATTAGATATACCTTGTTTAATTCATTTATTTTATTTTGTGTTTGTGAGTGTCCGTGGATGTGATATTTTGTGAAATGATAAATCAACACAGCATAAATATATGAATATATCAATACTTGAAAGTACAAATTATTAGTAACATTATCAAAATAGTTTCATACAACATAAATTGAAGGAAAGATTAACATATTAATAAATTACAGACCCAACATACTAAATAATTCATCAATTGTTAATAAATATTTCTGTTTTCAGATTACATCAGAATTTCCATTGGGGGCACGTTTTTTCAAGAAAGTCAACAAAACAAGCAAATTATCGGTCACTGAAGAAGCCAAATATCAAATATTCTCATCTGATGTGGTGCAGATACTCCCTGAACCAAACCTGTCCCTTGCTGGCTCCAAACTCTTTTCTGAATATGAAAAAGTAGAATAAAAATGTGCCTGTCCTTGTTACATGAGTTACATTTTCTGCCTTAATAAAGTTTTGATACAAGTTTTATGGAACATGAAACAATGACTTACCTTTTGTCCTGATTGCAAATGCTCACTAACATTTTTAAAAATATTAAGAAAATGTTTCACATGAGAATATTTGTAAAATCCTGATGTAATGTCGGAAGTTGTCACTTGCTGGATTACGAAATACATGACATATGTACCCATTTTATATACATCTAAACCATATTGATGTAGCTGGTGATGCTGCTTTTTTTCATTATGCAGTTGTAATAGATTTATGTTGATTATTTTCCACATAGCAAAAGAAAGCAGTTGAATATCTAATATGTCTGTCCTGTTATGCAAGTTACATGTATATGACAGCAATGATTTGACAAGCAATATTTTTAAAGGAAAACTGACAGTTATCTTCCAGCGGATATTTTAGAGAAGATGGGATACTAGACCATTGATCCATGGCAAAGTTGATGTGAAAATCAAGCATTTAAAATTTGTGGTATTTGTCTGATAGGATTGGCTGAAGAACATATTTTGTGTCATATCCAAATATGGTATAGCAATCCTTATTTGGAAAATGAATTACCACGAGAATCTCATGTTATCTGTCATGGCAGACAAAGTATGCTTAGTGTAAACATACTAATATATTTTATCTTATAAAGGCTTAGTAGTTTTATCATAAAAAAAACTTCCTCAAAAATATAACTCGACTTAGTAGATTTTTACTCAGTTCTTCTTTTTGACTTTGACAATAGTTTTATATACTCCATTGCAAGGTATAGGATCACTTCGTAGCCTTGACCATATTGAGGCTATAACATTATAGCTATTGACCCCAGAACTGGAAGTGAAATTTTCAAGAATATTATCTCAGTTGTCAGCCCATATCCAGCACGGAAGTTTGAACAACAGTACCATCCAGTCTCTAATGAGTGCAAAGATGAACACAAATGACACTTGCAGTACCTTCAACAATAACCCCTACTATACTATTGATAAGATCAAAGACTGCATCTAAATAAGCCTATATTTTGCCATCAAATGGATTTTAAAGACAGAAACTTTGTGTAATATGTCTGTGGTTGTGATTATTTGAGTGTTTGCACATATGTGTGGTGTTTATATTTGACAATGCTAAGTTTACCAACTATTATTCTTTGTAAGTGTATTAAATGCTTGGGACCTCAAAACACACTTTTTGAGTCTCAAAAAAACCCCCCAGCTCTATCTGGGAATATGGCAGGTATGTTGATGTTAGATCAAAATTGGTTACTTCCCCTAAATCCGATAGGCAGTGCCATCCATAAACCCAGTCCAAGATATGTTGTATCTTGCATGTTAGTACATATGTTTTGGGGTTATGTTTTCCTTACCAAGAAAGTAATTTTACCATAATAACATCTTCCAGGAATGATTCCAACAATAACATTTGGGGCCCCCATCTCTTGAATTGGGAATTTTTCATCACGAAAAACAAGTATTTTGGGGGATTTTTAACACATATGCTAATGGTTTCTAACCTTTTAACCCTCATCACTCAAAATTTTTGTTGCATATTTTTTTCAGATGTTCATTTTATAGCAGATTTAAAAATTAATATTATAAAGCAAAAATAGTTATTTAATTTTTAGTTCATGTCTTGTAGAGAAGTTGCCATTTTAAATTGTAGAGGTAGTAGAAGTTGCATTCTTGATATAAAAAAAAGCAGCTTTATATAACAAGTCATTAACGTATAACAAGTCATTAATATATAACAAGTCATTAATATATATCAAGTCATTAATATATAACAAGTCATTAATATAAAACGAGTCATTAATATATAACAAGTCATTAATATAAAACAAGTCATTAATATTAAACAAGTCATTAATATATAACAAGTCATTAATATAAAACAAATTTATCTGTTTATTCATCTAACATAATATAAATTTAGGCTGCATTACAAATATTCTGTTTTTTACTTACAGGTGCTATCAGAATAAAGGTGCCCTATGTTTATATGACACCATTAGTTAGTTTCACATCTTATTGAAGTTTTCTGTTTTAAAGGATAGGAATCTTTGCAGCATATTTACCAAGTATACCTTGGCAGATGAATCTCATGCCATGTGCTGAATCAAAGCGCAAAATATGTGTATCAACCATTACCATTGTCAACTATCCAAACAGCTAGTATAAAAAAATTGTTCTAATTATGGAAGGAATATCTGTCTCTATGAAAATGGGGAGCTGTCTGCTGTCTTGTCAACTTGTAGATAATGCACATATGCTGGAGAATCCAAATACTTAAAGGGTCAACGCTAAGGGGTGATTCGGGCCAAATAGTCAACTTAGAGTCTGCCATTTCACCTACACAGGCCCACTTTGCACTGATTTCATGACATTACCAAATTATCCCACCCCATTTTGTTTCAATACAGTGCATTAATAATCAAAGTAAAATGTTGACTTTTGTGTCAATTTTCCCTTCCACAAAGGAAGGTGGAAAGATGGAAAAGAAGTCTTCTGTTCTATAGTCAATTTTGGTGATAATTTGATGATCATAAATAATAGAAATTACGCAGCAATCTATGGAATTCCAGCCAAAAATTGACACATGATCCTTTGTTTTTTATTTTTGTAGCTCATTCTGAAGCAAATTATGACTTGGTGGACATATTCAGGTCCATTAATAATAAAATGAGAAGTGGACTTGTGCTATGGAAGCAGTTGCTGATTTTCGACTAACCTATTTTTGAGGTTGCCATATGACCTTATACAACAACTATGGTGAAGCAAAATAAGAACAGTTTTTATATTTTTCTAAACTTTTAATAATATTTCATCAGTATTTTAATAATAGGATGAAAATATGCAAAAATATTAGTTTTCAAGTGACTATTTTGAACTTGCTACACATACTTCTCCCTATGTTTCCCAACTTCACCCCATATGGGCTCGAGAGACGTAATTTCGCCAAAATATTAGGGTCCAGTTTGGACCCTGACTTATTATAATTAAATGCATTAAAAAGCAATTCCAAGCTTTTGTATGATTAAGATGACATTTGGTAACGAAAAAAGTAAAATTATGGCTTTGACCTACTCGCACATGTTACACACAAATGGAATGAAGAAAAAGTTCTGGAAAGCAAGATTTGAGAATTTTCGAAATAAACATTCTGGGGCCACCAGTGGAAATTGATGCTGCCAGTCACCCCTAATTAATATAGTAGAATCATCCCAATCTTCTTGGGTTGAAATACATGTTTGTATGAACTTAAGTAACACACAGGGCCGTTGTAAGTGGCGGGTTATCCGGGCGCCATTTTCATGGCACTTGTGGTATTTTTCCCTGAGTGGGGGGCGCTGAAGGCGCCATTCGCCCAGGGCCGCCATTTCTTCCAGCACAGACTTGTGACTGCCCTGGTAACACATACATGTATAAACAAGGTTTTTCAATGTGAATGATAACATACATGTTTTTTCTTTCTTTTGGGATGTAAAGACAAGGTTAAAAAAACACCTTAATGGTGTCTTTTTGGCAAAACCCTCCCATATTCACAATATATATGGGCAATAAACAAATAAATGAATCAGGCCTAAAAGAAAAAATAGCTTTGTTCCCCTTTTCCAGACCAACCCTATTTTTGTCTGGACCCAGTGGTCCCTACCAGGCTTAAAAGTGGGGTCATTTAGAGATAAAAAAGCAGGGGTTGCAAATATCCTTACCTCTTTTTTTCTTTATTCAAGATATTCAAAGACATCATTATCACAGGCACTCAGCTCATGGATTTATTGGTTTCTGCCTCAAATATTCACTTTTCCTGCATTATATGCTTTGACTCGGTTGTTGAAGAATTGGACTTCAGCTCAGTTTTCTACAATTTCCTTGTTAGCTAAAATTACTGTGTCCACTTTTCAGAATGCCTGTGATAATTAGCAGCCTCCCTTGTTGTGAGTCTTCTTTGCTGCTATTTCAAATTTGTCATGCTTGAGTAACATTTTTTTCCTCTGTACGCTACTTTGGAAATATACAGAGGAGCCTCGTTAATCCGGACTCCGTTTATCCGGAAAACTCGCTATCCGGACATAGTTCAACGGAAACGGATTTCATAAACGTTAATTTGCTCCGTTAATCAAGAAAACCACGTTTCGGATCCAGAAATCAGAATCGGGGACCAAAGTGTAAAATTACTATAAAACTTGCCTCGATCATCCGGAAATAATCTGTCCAAAAATAAAAAATTTGAAAAATCGTATATGAAAATACAGTCAGTCGGATAACACAGATTCACCTACACAAATTTGGAGGTGTGTCAATGTATCAATCTCAGATTGGTCAAATTCTAGTGGCACCTTAAAGTTATAAATTGATCACGTGATCGTGTGTGTGGAAAAACTTCAAGTAGCGTGACTGTATTGTAACCAGCGATTGTATAAACAATGTCTGTTTTAGCTAGTCGCCAACAGCGGTGTTAATAATTAAATAAACACGCTGGGATCAAATTGTCGACACTTTTTGACATAACATATGGTTCATAAATTAAGTGCATCATTAAATCTAAATTGTTGTTTACCAATTTTATGTAACAATCACAGTTTGTTGGTGGCTGTACAAATAAAGTTGATTGATTTAAGCTGTGGACAGTTTAGGGCTTCATTTCAGGATAAAAGGGGATGTCAATTATTGGCTCATTAGCAGCTATAACAGCTGTAAAATACGACTTATAAAAATGACTGCATTTTATTAGTTTACCATAACGCATTTAACGGCGAGATATCAGTTTGTATTCGTTGTACTTTTTACAATATTATGGCGACACCATCAAGCAAGCGTAGACGATTAAGGATACCGGCCAGCAGCAAAAAGATTTGCCAGCACAAAGAAGATCACCCAAAAGCTACCATTCAATATATATCTGCCAGCATATTATAGCTGACTCATCCTTAGACATTGGCAAGTCGACAATTGTGGACATCATAAAAAAAACAAGGACAAATGGTTGTCTGTACCTGCCGAATCAGCAGACCTAACCCGTGCTCGCCGCGCCAAATATCAAAGTTGATGATGTCGTATTCATGTGGTTCTCAGACAAGTCTGCCCACAGTGATATAAACACAAGTCAATAGATGTATTCATCAATATATTTCAACCATTATTAAATATACAGTACATTTACAGCTAGCAAATACAGGTACATGTATATGGTATGATGACATCGTAAAATAAAAAATGTGCATGATTCAATTATCCGTAAAACTCATTAATCCGGACATATTCACTGGGAACGAAGGCATCCGGATTAACGAGGCTCCTCTGTATACGGTAGTGTTTTGACTGAAGATTTCATCATCTCTTTACATTTGCTTTCAATGGTGCCCAAGCTAATAAAACTCAGTAGCACATTTATGTCAGCCAATGAAATTGATCATCTTGTACTTCTTTGGCATTGAACACACTCAATTCAGTAAGCTTGGGATGCACTTGATTCAGTCTAAAATCAGCCATAACAATCTTTATTTTTTTTCTTCTGTCTTTTTTATGCGCCCTATGGGTGCTATGGACGAAACTTTCTTGCACCAAAGATGATAAATGAGGGTCATTAGCGCAAGGGTGCAGCCAAAAATTATCCATGTTCTACCTCCCAAAAATTCTGGATTTTCTGAATGTTGTGACCTGTCCAGATTTAATTTCATTCACAGGTAACGGTATTAGACATCATGCTTATTACGATGCTGGTTATTTTCCTAAACGTTTTTAAGCACCTAATTGACATAGACTAGAAAGCATGATTGAATTATGGCAATTTGCACATTGCTAGCTAATTGTGGTTGGCTTCAAATTTACAGCAAGTTATATCAAAGAAATGCAAATTATTTATGTAATTATTTTCAGAGAATACATCTAACCATTGTATTGTAACCATTGTATTGTTGAGTAATATTGGCAAGGTCTCTTTAAAAGGAATACAATTAAGTCATGCAACCTTTGATCACTTATAGTGAATGGAGGTTGGAAAATGGGATTTGTGCCAAAACAGGAGGGATTGGTGGTGGAGTGGAGGGTAGGAGGCTCCAGAAATAACACACAGAGCCAGTCCCTTCTGTTATGGCCCAAATCCCTGTGGAAAAAATGATGAGAAAATAATAACTTTTTTCTAGCTGACCTACCCAATTGTTTTTTTTAGCATGAAACCAGAAACGCAGATTTTTTTGTTAGGCCTCATAATTTGTTCCTCCTTTTGTCATACTCAGTAAGTAGGAACTTTTTTTAATTATTCATATTTTTTACATCTAATATTCATTTTCAGTATTCCCCCTCATATTCAAGATCAGGGGTACTATGTACTCTCTAGAGCCAGTTTCTGTTGGTATGTGCAGATATTCAGGGGTGCAGTAACATACCACAAAAATCAACTGTTTTAATCTCAGATAATAATTTAACTCTGTCTAGATTAAATTTAAATATTGTTGCTGTTCAGATGAATTATTGTAATTACTTGCTGTTGATTTCATAATTAAATAAACGTTGAAGAACTGCACTTGTTTTTGTATTAATTTTTCCCATGATAGTTTTCTAGACTAGAGCTTAACAGATAATGTTTACAAATAAGAGAAATTACTATTTATGACATGGTAATATGACAAATGAAAGAAAACACCAGTTGAATGCATTTGAATCATTATTTACAACAAAGTCTCAGTCTGAATTCAATCATTAGTGTCTTGACATGGGCTTAGCAGCCTTGCAGAAACTTGTGGCCTCAAACTTGGGCATTGATGCTGCCTGAAAAATGAACATTTTTTTTTCTACATGCTCAGGTCTCGGTTTATTTCATGCAATTGTGTGTGTCTTGTTCTGTTAAGAAAACCCTCTCTCACAAAGTACACTTATCAGGGGCATAGTAATGAAAAATTCAGCCAGTGTGGTAAAGGAGGGAAAGTATCCTTGATGTTTTGTGCAGATTAATGCAAAAATCCAGGAGCAGTAATAGCTGTTAGAATTAACCACATACCGTATGTACTCACATATAATTTGGGTCCAAATGCAAACAACACAGACCCTGATATACCTTTGTATAATGTGTTGGCAGATCAGGGTCTATGTTGTTTGTTCTACTGATTAGTCTTTACAAACTGCACAGACCCAGATCTGATGGCGCATTATATGACGGGCGATCAGAGTCTATGCAGTTTGCAGTTGGTATGAGCTTATACGCAAGTATATATGGTACTTGTACTAGAGAAAGATGCTTCTGGCATCAGCTGCATCAATTAAAATGTTCTGACTCGTATAAAACACAGCAAGGATATTTTCCAATTCCTGAACACTGTGGGCCTGATTTCCTGCCTCTGACTGGGACAGCAATTTTTGGATTAATAAGATGTTCAAGTCTAGTTAAGTTTTCATCTGAGATTTGTCAAATCTCTTTTCAAGATCCTGTACAAGTTTTACATCTTTAGATCATTTTTATGTTTTCTTTATTTTGCAATTATAACAGTAATAGAAATGCCTCTGTAGGAACCAACAGCAGCTACCTGTTGTATGGTCATCTTGGACATCCTGTAGATCAGCAAGCTGTGCCCTGACAGCTGTGACCATTGACTGTACCTGGGACACATCCAATACGTTTTTCTGAAAATATTTGCTTGCTCTTGTTAAAATATCAAGCACATTGTTGAGTATTGACAGACAAGCAGTAAAATCAAATGATTTGAATCTCTTTGGAAAACCTTTTGCTTTAGTTGTAGTAATTCCATCATCATTAGGCTTTTAAAAACATTTCACATAGTCATACATTAGCTTCTACATTTCTGTCACTCAGTTGTATCTTTAGGTTGAGTAGTGAAAGTAATTGTAAAGCTCAGTTGTATTTTTCTGCAGTTGCTGAAGTTTGAGAATCGGTTCCGTTTGGCTGCTCAGAAAGATACTAAGGCAAGTCTGTGGGCAGCACACCAAACATAAATAAGAATGGGATGCAACTCTGCAAATTTCTTCACTACATGTATTCCTAATTTGTTCCCTAGCATAACTGTACATCTGTTCCTAAGCTTGATACTTCAGATAAGGGAATATTGTTTGCTCAGATATTGTGAGACAGCATGAACAATTGTATCTTCTATACTATTTTGAACAATATTTGAACCAAAATCAATTCTTACAATGCCCTTGAATAACATTTTGCAGAATGGAACAAGTTTTTAGCTCTACTGGTCATAGACCAGAAGAGTTTATGGGATGGTCTGTTGTCTGTCTCTCCATCTGTAAGCTCAAGTTTGTTATCCCTACTCCTCCTAAACTACTTGGAGGATTGCCACGAAACTTTACACAGACATTCATCCTATGGTGTAGTTAGTCCTAAATGAAAATGGTGCCACTCGGACACCTAATATGAAAATGTTAACCTTACTCCTCCTGAGTAGATGGTCATATCAACATGGGATTGTCACCAGACCTGGTGTAATCGTAATCAGTAATCATACTCATCTGTAATTGATTGCTAATTTTCTAAGTAATCACTAGTACCTATGACCAGTAACTGTTTGTTTACATGTAATTGTAATTTAATCAAATACTGTCAAAACATACTCTAGTCAAGATTACTTTCAGATTTCAAAATGATTACATTATCAGGAACATTTGCTTTCAACTTGAACTGATTTTAAATTTTTTGAAAACAATGAAAAACAGACATGGAGATAAATTTGGAGGATTTGTGCATTTTTAGTTCTACTAGTCATAGATCAAAAGAGCTACTGTATATACTTGCGTATAATCCGGATCCAAATGCAAACAACAGAGACCCTGATCTGCCATCGTGTAATGCATGAGGTTTTCACCAAAAGACTTTTTATGATGTCTTGTTGGTCCTAAATGAAAATAGTGCTGATCTGACATCTGATGTGGCCACCATAGCAGCTATCTTGAAAATCTTGTTATTGCTACTCCTCCTGAATGGATGGTCGTATTGAAATGGGGTTTTCACTGAAAGACTTCTTATGGTATCTAGTTAGTCCTAAATTAAAATGGTACTGATTAGACGTCAAATGTGATTGACATGGTGGCCATAAAAATCTTGTTCTCACTTCTCTTGAAGGTATGGTTGTATTGACGGTTCTTTTACTAAAACACTTCTCACTATATTTAGTTGGATCATACATGAAAATGATGCTGATGTGATCTCCCAAAATATGAAAATCTCATTACAGCTACTTTTCTTGAAGGGACAGCCATACATATATGTTTTTTATATTTTAAAAAAAACCCTTCTTAATTGCAATATACAGCCGTTCCTATATTAAAATGAATTTGATCCATCCTACAAATTGGCCATTCTTAAAATCATTATAAGGCTACTTCGGATGACTGGCTGGTTTTATTGACACAACAGTTTCACTAACACTATAGAATTATGTACAATAACTGATTCTGAATGAAAATTGTACTCATCTGACCTCCCACGTGGCACGATAGCCATCTCAAAATTTGTTATCACTACTCTTGCATGAATGGTAGTGCTGACATTGGGTTTTCACTTAAACAAAACTTATAATACGTAACTGGTTCTGATTGAAAATGGTGCAGATCTGACCACCAACTTATCTGCACTTTTGTGAAGGAGTTTCAAAACCAGACCTAATTGACCTTGGGGTTAAGTTGAAGGTCCTTGCTTGCATTTCTGTACTTAATTGAGATTATGAACATAGTAACTTGTACCTATACAAATACATTTTAACCAGACTTTGTTTTTAGTTGCATTTCAATACACAAATTGATAGTTACTACTCTTATATTGATTTTAAAGTCAATGATCTTTACTCAGTGTTTTAGCTGTACTGGCCTGTGAGCATGATAGCACAAACAAGTATAATTTAATATTTTATTAAACCCAGTTTGTGGATATATTTGAAGAATTCCACGAATAATGCCAGATCAGTAACTTGTTCTTTTTTGTTTTTTTAAAAAATATTAATTATAGATTTAATCAAACTTAGCACGTTAGAATGTATCGTGACATTGAAACAATTCAGTTCAGTGATCTTCTATCTATGACATAAGCTTCAAGGTCAAAGGTCATGCCAAAGAATTTTGTACTTCACTTACAGCTATGTTTGAGTTTCTGAAGAATTCTAGAGATGGTTTCAATACTCAGCAGTTAAAAAGAATAAAAGGTCAGAAGAAATGAACTGATGGATTCCTATACATTTGTTTTAGCCAATAGAGCTTCAGTGTCTTTCCAGGGCTCTTTTATATGAACTTGAAATTTTATGACTACACATTTGCAATTAGCCTCATTTGTATTGTTTCATAATTATTTCAGCATATATTGAGGTTCTAAATGACACACTGTATATACTCACTTATAAGTCGACCCCAGCTGAAACACGTCACAGATCCAGATTTACCGTTGCATAATGCACCAGCAGATCTGGACCTATGCAGTTTGTTGGGAGTAATCAATAGAACAAACAACATAGACCCTGATCTGCTGGCACATTATGTGATTGCAGATCAGGGTCTATGTTGTTTGCAGTTGGACCGCCATATTAGTGAGTATAGACAGTAATATGCTCATGATGACCTTTAAGTTCTGGTTCATATATTTTAATTTTAAAAAAACTTTAATAGTATTTGCAGTTTTATAATACAATATTGCAAGTGCTTTGGCTATAGGATAACACAGTTTAGTATGCTACAATTATAGAATTCATGATAAGAAAGCAGAATTAAAAAGATATTCTGTGTCTGATTTTTTGCTGTCACCTATCTCAGATCAATGAAGTCCGAAGTTTTAATTGGTGAATTGGAGTGTCTGTGTTTTCTTCTAAACGTAAAATACTTTGGTTTTAAAGTATAATTTAGATGGAACTTTCATTCCAAAATGCACAACATACAGAAATATATTTGTGATTATATATAGAAATAGAATCAAATGTAATCAACATGAAATTGATAACATTAAAAAAGTAATGTAATTGAATCATTTACTCTGCCCAAAAGGTAAGTAAATGTAATTAGGGTCTATTTTAAAACTGAAGATTTAGGGGAAGATTTTTTCCTTCCATTTGAGAAAAGGGGATAATTTCCTGAATATATGAGGGACTTGATGAAGAAATAAAAGTAAGGCTTGAAAATGAAATGTGCAATTTTCATGCATTTGGTTGATTTTTTGGTGTGATGGTTAAATAAGTGTGAATCCTGCAATCATGCATCCTAGAATAGACCCTGTGGAATTGTAATTGTAGCCAAAAGTTTAAGAAGTAATTGTAATTTAACTGATTACACTTGACAGGGTCTGATTTAAGACTCGTAATTCATGCTCATTTCTAAAAAAAAAAAAAATGCAGAACAATTCACAGAATGCCTGAAAATCACGCATATTTCAATTCCTGCTTATATTTTTTCATTAAATCCCATGTTTATTCAGAAACTTTCCTCCTTTTTTCAAATGTAGGGCTGAATTTTTGCCCTAAATTTTCAGTTCAAGAATAGACCCTAATTTGAATGTAATTAACCCCAAGTTTGGTTGTCGCAGAGATGATCAAACGGCACTGTCCGGATATACGTATGGGTGAAGAAAAATGGTTACTTCAAATATGCTCAATCGATGCTTCTTTCAAATATGTCAGTGTATTTCTTAATATATTTGCTGAAAATGTTTTTAAAAAAAATCTTGCAGAAAACGAAAGGCCACCAGTCCATTGGAAGGGTCTCAGCCAAAGATGACATGGGCTTTTAATCACCAACATACACAAAATCTGTTTGGTGAGATGGGGGTTGAGAATCTTTCCCAGAGTAGCAATGAAAGTTGCAGTTTACCTGACCTATATTCCTTCAAGACACCAGCCTTTCTCTGGAATGTACAAGATGACAGCTCAAGTTTTCACCTACCCCCTGTACCAGCAGTAAGTAATTGAGTACAAAGGACACTTGTTTTTTGCAGCCAGATTGGGTTAAAGAATAAAATGTAACTCATGTTGTACCCTTCAGTTCTTTGTTTCAAAATCTTGCTGATTTCACTCTGTTGATGTCTTGAAGCGTTAGATTGATCTGTTATGTTTGGTGCATCTTGTAATGTATTTAATACATTCTCTTGCTCAGGGTTTTATGTGTACCAGAAAAAATGTTCACACTTAGGCCAAGGGCAAATGGTTTTTGAAAAAGTGCTTGTCCATGTAAAAATCTACTTTTCCAGAAGAGTTTTTTATGTGCTATCTCAAAAAAATCGACAAGTCTCTTTGGCATGTAACTTAGAGAAGAAGAGGTGTTTATGTCAGAAATAGACAGGCTTTGAGCATTGAGTTTTTCTATTTTTAGAATACATCAATTGCTAGAGCAAGCCAAACACTCCATGCATAAGACCTGCACATAATCCAGGGGTGGCACTAAAGATTTTTTTGCTTTGGTCCACTCCTCAAAATATTTGGACCTATGAAACTTCTATTTGAAGAAATATGGGTGGATCCATTTCCAGAACATTTGCGGTTTTGGTTCACAGGTTACAATTCACATTATATTCATTGGAAGTTGATGGTCCAGGTTTGGCTGAGATGGACATATCAGTCTCCCGAGCTGAGAGATTACCATTCATATCTTTTGTTGCTCTAACTCTTTCAAGACAAATACAAACTTTTCTGTCCTTTCCATGGATTGATCTTTATTTCTCCTGTAATGCACTATATATCTCCCCTAAATCTACTGATTGAATTGAAGATCAATGATGAATACTCTCTTTTCTTGGAGTTTACAGTTGTATTCTTTATTGTTTATGCAAGCTCTAGAGATAAATGTTTTTCAGTTTTCTTTATGAACTGCTACAAAGGGATGCATTCAAGTCTAAGACAGTCTGTGCGCTGGAAAAGGTCAAGTTCTGCTGAAGCCTACATAAAAACAATGGAATTTATTACAGACAGTCGATGGGCACAAAAAAAATGCACCCACTCAAACTGGAAACCTTCCATTGTGGACCCATTTTTAGTTTTCAATGGGCAAAACAATGTGCGTAAAAACTGCAGGAACTTTTAAGACACAGGTGTGTGACTTAATGCTTTATGTATTTAAAATTTAAAATACTAAATGGCAATCAAATTAAGTTCTGTGGTGAGGGATAGATCACCCTTGCAATAATTTTTCTTGTAAATGAAACTGAATAGATCAGAAATAGTGTTGGAATGGGATATAATTAGCAAGAAATGTTCAAGTTATGTCCAACAGCTCTCAGTCTTTTGATACAACCTTGTTATTAAGGGTGAAACGATAAGCCTGTGTCACATATTGATATGTATTGCAACCCACAACATATGATAAGATACATATCGACACATGTGAGGAATAAAGAGGCTAAAACAACTAATAATTATTCACGACCGTTAGGTATGTATGTATATATGTCTGTTGGAGTTTATTTCGGCACCACAGCACAAAAGTGACCATGTAGTGCCAACAAAAGGTTCAGTTCAACAACAAAAAAATGAATTGCACAGAAATTTAGGAAATTAAACCCTTTAAAAAATGTAAAATTCAGTTCAAGAAAACATATAAAACGTAAAGATGATAAAATTTTGTACAATATATATCAAGTGACAGATAAAGGCAACACATGTAAACTCATTTAAACATGATTAAAATTTGTTGTATAAACCGCATTCCCTTAAAAAGTCAAAGATTTTCTCGTACAGTTGCTTCAAGTAGTTCATGTCAAAATGCTCTTGGCCATTAAGATTAAAAGTAACTTTTAAGGTCAGTATTGTTTTGTATTGATTCTCCGCCGCTAATATTGATATGTAAATCAAAATTGTTCATGCATTAATAAGTTGTTTCACCCCTGCTTGTTATAAAACAGGTTCTACTATACAGGGTTCAGTCTAGGATTCAGGGATATGAGGCCAGTGACCCATTGATATTATCCAAAGGGGCCAGGTCAGATTTTAATGGGCTAATATTTTATGTGGTTTTCTTTCTTTTTTTTACTATGAATTTTTTTTTGTTCTTTAGCAATTTCACATTATGCAGTTAGTAATATTGAATGTAAATACATCAATATTAAAAATTCTTTTTCATTTGAGTCAGAGTTGGACCTTTGTGTGATATCATCTGCACTCTTCCCATATTCAGTGTAAGGTAGTACAGTGTATCAACCATTTACTTGCAGTTCACAGCAAAATTAGATGTTTTTGATGGATTGACTGTGAAAAATAGTTATACCTAATGTTGAATTTTTACAGTGAATTAAGATGTGTTACTCTTGTGCCAGCCAGAATGCTGTCATTACTCACTGCTGATGTGTTCTGTTACTTAAATAAAGGTTTTAAATAGAAAAGCAGACAACTAGTGATATGTAAATGAGAATCATTATATAAATAAAGGTTTTAAATAGCAACCTGAACACATTTTATAAAGCAGACAACTAGTGATATGTAAATGAGAATCATTATATATATATATATATATATATATATATATACACACACACACACAGCCTTCTCATTGCCATCTGAAGTAGTCTGCTCAAATTGAAAGTACAAGGCTAAGTCAATTTAACAATATAACAACAAAAAATGTAAGTGTTGTACAAGTAGATGGTTACAGTGTTAAAATTAGTATAAGCAGATTTTTGAGCCAGCTGCCAGCAGCTAATTGGCAAGGCGGTGTATAAATATCTGTAGTGTTATCATTTTAATATTACAGCTCTCCCTTGTTATAATGCGGTAGTTGGGGTCCATTACTGCCGACTGTGTTATGTACCGAACCGTGTTATACTGCGAGCTGTGATATATATGAAACCGCGATATATTGAGAATAGCATAATATACAGAACTGAGGTATTGTGGGCACTATCAAAATTTGTTATGAAAAGGAAATGTATATTGAGAATAGCATAATATACAGAACTGAGGTATTGTGGGCACTATCAAAATTTGTTATGAAAAGGAAATGTAGATATAAGACTTTCAACCCTTATTATTATACATTGCTATGATTTTAGTCATGGGGTCCAAAGTAGTACTGCATTATATCCAGAATCGCGTTATAACGGGGGAGAGCTATTTGGTTGTAGTGTCTTTATCCTCAGAGTCAGAGATACTATTTGGTTGTAGTGTCTTTATCATCAGAGTCAGAGATACAGATTTTGATTTTGACAATGTTCTTACCATGGTGGTAGCACAAGCCATGATGTGTGAACTGCAGACTTTAATACATCTCAAATATCTTCCAAATGTTGATTTTATTCAGTTGCAGTGGTGGACAGGGTGAAAAGAGGTCAACCTCTTGAGGTAATTTGAGTTGGATAGTATCACTTTGATTTATTAATTTGTGAGATTTCTTGACATGAAATTGTCATGATGTTCTTGAATTGCTTTTTGTGAACATGTCAATTTCAGTGTGGTGTGAACAGTTAGCATTTGTACAAATTATGCCAATCTGTCTTAAAATATAGCCACTATTACTAAAAAACAGAAAGCCACCGTTATTAAATATGGAAAATTCTTTAAACCACTCCGTTACAAAACTACTGAATAGAATTTAATCAAACTGGACTGAAAGCATCCTGGCAGAGAGGGTTTTCATGTTTGTGCAAATGGTGCTGATTTGGCATTAAATATAGCTACCATTCCTAAAAGCAGGAAAACCTTTAAACAACTTCTCAAAAACTGCTTAACAGAATTTGTCCAAATTTGACAACAAGCGTCCTGGCAATGACAGCTTTTAAATTTTGTACAACTGATGCTGATCCACCATCAAATCTGATCACCATCACTAAAAAAAGAAAACCGCAGAATAGAATTTGACAAAACTTGTAAGAAAGTGTCCTGGAATGAAGGCCTTTGAAATTTTTTACACAAGACACTGATCTGCCATTAATTAAATATGGCCACCATTACTGAAAAATAAACCATTTAAACGACTTCTTCTCTAAAAACACTGAACAGAATTTGTTTCAGTTTAAAAGCAAGCATGCTGGCATGAAGACCTTAAAGAATTATGCAAATGATGCCGATCCATAATTACTAAAAATAAAAATAAAAACTTGAAACAACTTCTTCTCCAAAACTGTTGAATAAAATTTGAACAAACTTGTTAGAAAGCATCTTTCCATGGAGACCCTTCCATCCTGTACAAATGATGTTGATCTGCCATCAAAATATGGCTGTCATTATTAAAATCAGAAAAACCTTTAAATGATTTCTCTAGATTTGCTACATAGAATTTTACCAATCTTGATTAGAAAGTGCTCATTTTGGCCTGAAGATCTTAAAAATTATACAAATGATGCTGATCCATAATCAAATATAGCCACTGTTACTAAAAATAGTTAAGCACTTAATTGATTCTTTCTCGAAAACCACTTAACTGAATTTGAACAAATTTGACAGCATTCTGGCATAGAGGTTGTTCAAATTTGTACAAAATGATGCCAATCCAACACTATAATTAGAAAAACATCTACACAACTTGATCTAAACAAAAACTGCTAACAGGATTTGTTCAACTTTTACATAGGGGCCTTTCAATATTGGACACATGATGCTGATGTGCCATCAAATATAGATGAAGATAGAAAAGCAAGAGAAACCTGGAAACAATAATTTTCATAACATATGCAATCAATAGGATTGAAAGAAATTTCAACAGCAAGAATCCTACTGACCCAAAGTAATTGGCCAACTGCTCTTGCATTCGGCTATTAAACAGATGTCAGCCAGGTGTGCAATCTGTGTGCTTATTTTTGGAGTGCACTGCAACCTGCCCTCCCTTAATGGCACCCCATCCTCTCCGGGGTCTGTCTTGCCCTCCTTGTGGACTACCCTGTGTTAAATCTCCAATGATTTAATACATTAAATATGGTAACATTACATGTACATTGTGGGCATCAGCTTGGCATTATTTATCACATTATGTATGGTAACACTCTTACATGTACATTTTGGTCATCAGCTTGGCATTATTTATCACATTACGTATGGTAACATTACATGAACATTTTGGTCATCAGCTTGGCATTATTTATCACATTACGGCTGGTAACATTACATGAACATTTTGGTCATCAGCTTGGCATTATTTATCACATTACGTATGGTAACATTACATGAACAATTTGGTCATCAGCTTGGCATTATTTATCACATTACGTATGGTAACATTACATGAACATTTTGGGCATGAGCTTGGCATTATTTATCACATTATGTATGGTAACACTTGACATGTACATTTTGGGCATGAGCTTGGCATTATCACTATTTTATTACTTGCAATGCAAGAATTATATTAAATGCACTAAAAAAGACTTTGCTGTGCTTAAAATGCCCTGACTGGAAACCGGTCGCCTGCCCTGACTAATTGTCTGGGACAAGTGTTAATTTTACTCCACAGTTAAAGAGGATTTTTGTCTTTCCTAAGAGCATAGGCATGACATAGCTATCACTTTTCTGACAGCATTCATTGTTGTTGGCATAGGTATGAATGTTTTGGTGTTGTTGGCATAGATATGAATGTTTTAGTGTTGTTGGCATAGTATGAATGTTTTAGTGTTGTTGGCATAGTATGAATGTTTTAGTGTTGTTGGCATAGTATGAATGTTTTAGTGTTGTTGGCATAGTATGAATGTTTGGTGTTGTTGGCATAGGTATGAATGTTTGGTGTTGTTGGCATAGGCTTCAGGTTTTGCTTTTGTATTCATCTCAGTTTCTCAGACTGTTGCATGCAGTCATGAAACTTGATGGGCATATTCACTATGGATGGTACTGCTCATCACAGGAAAAAGTTCACAGTGACCTACTTTTCATGCTACATTGACTTTGCTGGATATTTGGAATATGCCTGAACAGGCAGGCGAGACAAGTCCTTCTGCAGAATTCTTGTGTAACTTGTAAAGAATTCTGCAAATTATTTGTAATAATAATGAACTGATTAAACACATCTCTCATGCTTTCTCTCACAGACACATTTTCTCTAAAGTCAAAGCAAATTTCCTAATAAAATAAAATGCATGCAGTTTTTACGACCGCAGTGTGATAGCAGAAGGGGCATATTGCTTTACTGCTGTCCCTCCATATATTTGTGCAGCTGCAAATCTGTGTATGTCTGTCTGAACTACATTTTAGTGCAATAGCACAAAATATACTGGACTTGGAGCTATGAAACTTTACACACTTTGTCATGGTCATGAGTAGATAAAATGATTAAATCGTCAGCCCATTACAACTATTTTTTTTTTACACAATTTAGTACTTTCTCATTGTTGCAAGCCATGGCAAACATATGCAATGCTCCATTTTCACGGGATGCTGCTTGAGATAAGATTTCCTTGTTTCTGATGAATATTCTTAAACCTCCTTAACCAATTGTTGCAAGCCCAAGTAAAGTTTTCTTAGAAAGTCCAATCAAAATTTCACTTCCAAACACAGTTGCTTATCAATCAATATAAAGGACACTTTCATTCATGTGTAAGAGCTCGTTTCATTGTGTTGTTGATGAAATAGTTTTGTTTATGCATATTCATGGCAAACTAGGAAATCTTGTGGCAGGCAACCGGGGTTGGGGGGGGGGGGGAAACATTGGATTTTTGCCTGTGGCTTGCAGTGGTGGTACTTTTTGAACATCAACTTTTTTTTATAAAATCCTCATGAGGTAGACAAATGAAAAGCCTATTTATATTCACATTTAGTTGACCTAATTAGATTCTCAGGTCATTACAGCACTTTTTATGCCTCCACTGCGATAGAAGAAGGTGGCACTTTTGACACATTTTTGAACTTTTGATGCTTTTTTTAAACAAACATATTGTTAGCACAATTTAGGAGTAAAATTATGTGAGACAGGCAATCAAAATTTAGTAACCATATTTTGTATTTTACATGTAGATGACCTGATTAAATTTTCTGGTCATTACAGCAATTTTTCACTTTTATAAAAATACTTTTTACACTTTTTGGATTTGTTTAAACAAAAACATTGTTAGCTCACTTAAGCAAAAACCACTAGAGGTCGACAAATTAAATCTGGTAGACATATTTGTATTCGCATTTAAATTACTTGATTAGATTTTCAGGTCATTACTGCAATTTTTAGATTTTTTGTGCTGCTTTTGGAAATTATTTTTAACATAACTTGGTATAAATAAAAGAGCACTTGAGGTAGACAAATGAAATTTGATAGTCATATTGGTATGCATATGTAGATGACCTGACTATATTCTCAGACCATTAAAGCAGTTATGTGTTTTTTAAAACACATTTTGGAACTTTTCTGACTTTTTAGCTCACCTCTATGAAGTAGAGGTAAGCTATTGTACGACCCCTGGCATCGGCATCTGCACAGGTAAAAGCATATACATATATGCATCCTCACTGAATGTCAACCATTCTTTATTTCTAGGTCCTGCTAGCAATTTGGAATTGATTTCATAACACCTACTTCAGGAGAGGGGGCTAAATTTGTACATGGAGATTGGTTGTGCTGTCTTGGTTAAGTTTTTGCATTTAGTTCAGGTTTGTTTGCACACTCTGTAAATACTGTTATACCTGAAATCATGAAACTTGATGAGGGAATGCATCTTGATGAGCACTACACCCTCATCACTAATGTAGGTCACTGATCTATATGTCATGCTTCACGGACTTTGGTTACATTGTGTAATTTAAGTTATTTCTCAAGCTCTGTTCATGATTGAATCATCAGATGATATGATTGCCTAGGGACAACCATGGCTTTTCACATCTTTTTCTTCTACCTTTAAGATCATGCTAAACACAGAGTTCTTTACAACATCTTGTCTGGCAAGTGTTATTTTCATTGCATCAAAAAATGTAGTGATCACTTTGGATGCATATTCTTCATACTTGTCTGATTTTAGGCCCCTCGAATTCTTCTTCCCAGCCAAGTTGATAACATTACACAAAACGGAGAAGACTCACTGTCCCTTGTTACAGCCTATATCACGCCACATATCAAAGGCAGCGGTTCAGATGGATTCCTCAAAAACCATATACTCTGTAGGAGATCTAGTCAAGAAACACAAGATTCCTATGGTAAGTTTAAATTAAATTTTTGTTGCTTTCTTACTGGTCCCCCTCTAGCCCCCACCACCATACTCACAACACTCTGCCACCATCCCCAGTGGTTGGACTTGAACATTGATCATTATCCACATGCTTTTTTTTTTTTTAAATGTGTCAGAGACATTGTGATATCTTCGACACTTAACAACAGTTTGACTGACTAGCCTGATATGGAGGATGCTTGGAAAGTTATTTTAAAATTGAAATTCAGTTCTTATTTCTGTACATCAGGATCTATTCTAGGACTTAGGTTGTGGGATTCACACTGATTTCTACTAAAAATCGAGCCAAAAATATCATCCAAATCCACAAAAATCATGCATCACCTTTGTAAGCCGTACCTTTATTTTTTTGTTAACTCACCTGTGTTTGTAAAATGTCCCCCTTTTTTTATAAAGGTGGGGGATTGATGCCTATAATTTTCATTCCTAGAATAGAACCTGTACATATATTTCGCTTACATGAAAGTTGTGGAGTTCTACTCCAGAAGTTAGGATTACCAAAAAGTGTTGTTCGCTTATCAAATGCTGTTTTGATCAAGGTATTATTTTCTGTGCACAAAAGTAGATGATTCCACAATCTTTTACTTATTAAAATAAAACAAACTACTGACAACTTGTAACAAGCTTATGCATATAAATTGCAATGACTGGGAATAGCAGGAACAGGCTCTGATAAGACCCCCACCCCCCTCCAAATATGTGTGTTTCCTATTGCCTGGTTTTAAAATTAGGGTAGGCAGGTAGTCTTTTTTTTAAAAACATATATAAATCAAATAATATTTCAAGTGCTTCAAAGTACTGGGCAAAAGCGGCTCAATTAGATGCACAAATAAAAATTTATGCAATTTTTTTTTTTTTTTACCATTTGGGAACAAATTGCTAGGGTCAGCACTGAGAAACAGGGATGGTTGGCTGACTGGAAACACATATTTTTGTTGTTGTTGGTTTAAAGGTTGATTATAATACAGGTCAAGATCAACCAATTTTATTAGGGCCCTGCTTGATGAAGACAGTGGAGCCTAATTTAATGATGTTGTTTGTCCATCCATCCGGCTGTCCTTCTGTCCATCAGCAGTTATAGAATATAAAATCGATTATAGTTTTCTTTTTTTACCTGTTCAACTTTTTGGAACAAAATCGTTGAGGAAAAGTAGATATGTGAATAATATCTTCCAGTGAATATAGCCATCTGTTGTTTCGTATAAGCCAAGCTCCAACAACATGGTAGACAACAAAATGTTGCTTGTAAACCATTCAACTTTATAGGATACAAGTATGTGAAAATGACATTGTCTGTGAAAAAAATATAGAAAATATCGCCCAACTGATTAAAATCAGTGGTTGATCAGTTTTGTTGAACCAATAATTGATCTTTACATTTCAACCAATTCCCATCACTAGCTTCCATACACTTACAACAACACTATTAATGACAATTGAAATATTAGGCCAAAATAAAAATATGTGTGTTTCCGGTTGGCTGACTGTCCCTGTTTCTCATTGCTGACCCTAGCACTTTTTCCCCCCATGGTAAAAAAAAAAAAACCACATTGACAAACTTGATTTGAGCATCTAATTGAGCCGGTTTTGCCCAGTACTTTGAAGTGCTTGAAATATTATTTGATTTAATGTTGTTTTTTTTAAAAAAAAAAAAAAAAAAAAAAAAAAAAAAAAATACCTGCCTACCCTAAATTTAAAACCAGTGCAATAGGAAACACAGCTATTTTGTTTTGGCCCGAGGCTGATAAACAACTCATTGTAATCAGTAGCTCCTTTCCAGAAAATAACATCACTCACATCCTGATGAAAATATCACTCAAGGAATACACCAGTTGAGATTCTCAAACAAAACTGCCCTCAGATCAAGAGAAACAAGGTAAAGTCTTTTTGAAATAATAGATCCCAAATCACTTTGTATGGCAAAATTACTTGTAAACAGAAAGTTTTATTCAACAAATGCATATCACCATTTTCTGTACATTATCACAGCGCTTTAAATTTATAACTGAACTGGTAGTTTCTGGATGTGCAAGCAACAAAGGTAATATTTCTATCTTGTTTAGAGGTTATACAGGAAAATGAGTGAATCAAAATTAAGTGAATAAACAGTTAAAAACAGTACTGTAGGTAATCGCGTATAAGTCAATACCAACTACAAACTGCATAGACCCAGATCTGCCGTCACTTAATGCGCCGGCAGATCTTCGTCTATGCAGTTTGTAAGGACTAATCAGTAGAACAAACAACATAAACCCTGCTATGCCGGCACATAATGAGATGACAGATCAGGCTCTATGTTGTTTGCATTTGGACCCGGTTTATACGTGAGTATAAACGGTAGATAGATATAGGTAAATACATCAATAAAATTGAATTTAAATACTGTGAATTCACTATTTTGCGTATCAGTTTTTGTGGAATTTGTGGTTCCTACTAACCACGAATTTAATGATCCAACAATGATCCTTCTGGGGAAGTAATAGGATGCCATCCCTTGTCAACAATGATCCTTCTGTGGAAATAATACAATGCCGTCCCCAGTCAAGGAAATTGAGTACATATGCAAATGTCATTTTTCACTAACCCAGGAAAATTGATGTCCACAAAAATAATTTTTATAATTTATTTGAGTGAAAAATTTCAAAGTTACTTCTTTTTGTGAATTTGACTGCTACATTGAAAAGATATTATATTATTATAATATCTAGTTGGTTCTAAATGAAATGGTGCTGATCTGACATCCAACATGACTATTATGGTTGCCATTTTGAAAATCTTATTAATGCTACTCCTGAATTGGTGGTCATATTGAAATCTAGTCATAAATAAAAATGATGCTGATCATACCTCCAACATGGCTGCCATATTCATATTGACAAGGATTTTCACTAGAATGCTTTTTGCTACATGTAGTTGGTTTTTTTAAAAACCAGTCCAATCTGACATCACAAAATGGCCACAATGGTGGGCATCTAGAAAAGCTTGCTTTTGCTACTCTTCTGTAATGGATGGTTGTATTGACATGGGGTTTCCACTGAAACATTTCTTATGTGTAGTGTGTATAAAAAATGAAAATGGTGTTGATCAGACCTTACAACATGGATGTCGCTATGGCTAGCTTTAAATCTTATTATCACTTCAAACATGGGGCTTTCACTAAAAAACTTTTTGCAATAAGTAGTTGTTGGTCCTAAATGAAAATGGTGCACATCTGCTCAGCAGCATGTCTGTGCTATCCTGAATGAATTTGAAACCAGACCTGCTTGACCTTAAGGTCAAGTCAAAGGTCACAGCTTGCATTTTCTTCTTCACTGAGCTTAGGAACACTGACTTGTACATATACAAATTAATTTTTACAAGTCTTTATTTAGTTGTTTTTCAATAAACAATTTGATAGCACTCTGATATTGATTTAAAGTTCAAAGATTTTGACTCTGGTTTTTATCTGTACTGGCTCTTGAGCGTTACAGCACAACCAAATATGAATATATTTTTATCAAACACAATTTGTGGATATATCTGATGAATACTTTGAATTATGTCAGTTCAATAATTTGTTTCTACCAAAAAAGGAATAATTATGAATTTAACAAAACTTAACATGCAGGTGCATCTTGACAGTATTGTAGATAAGTTCATTGATCTTTAATCCATGATATCAGGGTCAATGTCAAAGATTATGACACATTTTTGTGCTGCACATGTCTTGTGGCCATTTTAACTTAGGCATGTAAGAAAATATTTTTGTTACCAAATTTGGTATGTTGGAGTTTTTAAAGAATATCTGGTATGATGTCAATACTCGACAGTTATCAAGAATAGAATGATGGAAGAAATGGACTTCATGAATTTCCTGCAAATTCTTTTTGGTCAGAGTGTTTGTTCCCTTCAAGGGACTCTTGTTTGTATGTATGTGATAGACAGGTTAAAACATAGATTTGGCATTATCACCTGCTAAAGCCCTTGGTCCAGTTTTGGAGTCTCAGGGTGATTCAGCAGGTGATGACACCAGAGCTATATATTAACAACTAAATATTTGCATTAAAGTTGATGTAAGATACGAGTATACATGAAAATGATCATTGATTTTGTCCCTACTTTTGTTTTTTAGATTATTTCAGCCTGTTATCGGATGAAATAGTACTGACAGTGTTCCGATGGGTGCCAAAATTTGTTTTAGCCAAGTGTGCCAGAGTTTGCAAGCGATGGAGTCGACTTGTGTAAGCAATTATTCCAAAAGTTTCTGATATCAAAATCTATCATTTACAAGTCCCTTTACAGTTATTTAGGAATACAGTGACACCCTGTCAATAAAGCAGACTCGAAGGATCACATAAAAAGGATGCTGTTGTACAGCTTGTACACTTAATGTTTGTATAGTAGATACAATGCAAAGTGCGCAAAAACATTTATAAAAAAGCACCAAAACTCCAAACATCACTGTCATAGCTTGGTGAAAATCCTAGGTCCCTAGAAATTTTGGCTCATAAGGTAATGGAATTTAATAAATTTAAGAATCATTTGAGAAAATGATATTATTGCTAACTACATTGGGAAAGTTTTCTTAAGAAAAAAAAATGTTTCGAGAGAGGATGTTGTAAATTATGTTTTAATAGTAGTAATGTGTTTAGCAACCACAGGCAAGTTTTTTTAAAAATGTTAAAAGTTAATGAAACTTATTGTAGTTAAAAGCTAATTGAAGCCTCTTCAAAACAGTTTAAATTATCTACTTATCTCTACAAGAACCAAAGTTACAGTAAGTTTAAGTTATCTACTTATCTCTACAAGAACCAAAGTTACAGTAAGTTTAAGTTGACACAAATCGAGTCATTTTCAGAATTTGTAGTCTTGTATTAATGCCTGGTTTGTGTTGCGAGATGATAGACCTAAAACCAACAATATTTTTCTTTAAAATGTTGTAACTTTTTTATTTGTAACTTTTTATTTGTAAAGATATTACAATGAAATTTGGCATTCCTATGTAAATTTTCCTTCTGAATGCATTTTTGCTTTGAGACATTTTGTATGCGTAGGTTGGTAATGAGTTAACTTAAAAACATTATGTAAAAATTCTACCATCTTATTTACTAGGGGTGAAACGATACACCTGTGCCGCATATTGATACGATTCGCGATACACAGCCTACGATACGATACATTATCGCTTCTCAGTTTAAAGAAGAAAAAGGGAAACGACTAATAATTATTCATGACTGCTGAAGATTAAAGTAACTTATATAGGGTAGGTATTGTTTTGTATCGATTCTTCACCTCTTGTCAAAAGTATCGATGCAGCGATATATCGATGAATCGTTTCACCCCTATTATTTACAACCTTTGTAACTTGGTATATATAGTACATAGTGATATATAAAGAACAAGCTGCTTGTCTGGTCTCCTTTTTGAATATCACACTACCTTGAGTTCCTCCACATTTACATTTGAACATTCCATTATTATAAAAAAAAGTATATTTCTGAACAACTCAAAGACACTCTGAATTTCCTTGAAGTCTTTAATGAACCGCTGTTGTCCCAAGTTGACACAGTTAGGAACAAATCCTTTTTTTTAAAACAAACTTTTTTCACAGTGAGTTTGTTTTCCCTTGTTGGCCATTGAAAATGTCCACGATTTTGGCATATTGCCATCAAGTTTGCTCTTTAGTTCATTGTCTATTTTTGGAACATTGTCTTCATCCTCATTCTCACTATCGTCTCATCTCCCATTCTGATTTTGCTCTTTGTGTCTTTCTTTCATTTTTTGCTTTTTGCCTATACTGCTTGCCATAGCCTTCAACATTACATTGAGAATGATTAAAGTTGTCGCTCTTGTTGAATGTGAATTTCTCGTAGTTTGTGTCCCCTTTTCTGGCTTTTTTCAATTTAACACTACACCTATCATCTGACATCTCTTCAAACCACTTCATTATGCCTCTCAGTTCCTTTTCAGTAATTGTACTGATAAATGATGATGCACTGAAGCACTTGGTCTTCTCTTTTGACCACTGGCCAAGTCACCAAAATAGTGCTCGCAACCTAGATTTTTGAATAGAGCAAACTCTGTCCTACTGATTTCATTTGCACTTGCTGCTTTGCAGAACTGTCCCCCTGGTAAAAAGTCAACCAACTGTTTTTCTATAACTTTAATCAAAGCAGAAGCAACAAGTTCAATTAATTTAAACAAAAGAGTTCCCTGTGATCCTCCAACAGCGTGAAAAGTGAATCATATTGCTGACGGTGCTCAACAATTTGAATCTCAAGCACATCTGATGCTGACCAGTGTCCTGTCATATTCAAAAGTATACCTGGATATTGCTTGCAGTTTTCAAGGAAGGATTTGATTTCATCAATGAATGGATAAAGTTCATGATATGACACTTTGCCACACTCAGTTAAGTTCCAGTATGGTCCTGTGCCTTCTACATGGAACAGTCCAAATCACTGCAACATCGTATAGATGACACTAGATTCTAGGTCTGCTTTCACAGATTTCAGTTTAGGGTTAGGAGCAGCCACTGTTTCCAATACATGCAAGAAATCATTTCTGTGTATATAAACTTCAACAGCTATTTGGAAAATAGCACTGAACCTGTTATCATGGTAATTGCCAATGACAAACTTAATTCCATTGGTTGAACAATGAGCTTCACATCGGTCTCGTACACCATGGTGATCAACTGCTGGTCTAAGTACATCAGAAGTTGTATGTATAGCTTGCTCAATTACCGCCCCCTTCTTGCTCCAAAACTTGTACACTGTATCATAACCAAAATAGCCCCGTGACTCTCATCATGCTTTTTCTCAAATTCTTTGATGCTTGTGTGATATAATTGTGGAAACCAAGAAACATGTGTGCCATACAATGAAAACTGTGCACTGTTTTCTTGTCACCTTTGAAGTCTTCAAAAATGTCATCTCTCTGATCATTGAATAATTAGTTTGCTAGTTTTTCATTACTGGCCCTGTCACTCATTGTAAAAGCAAGTTTCTGAAGAGAACTAGAAATGTATTCCTGAGTGTGCCTTTCTCTGTCTTTGGTTGTTAATGTACTATTGGTGTGCGGTTCTGCTAACTTGAACAGATGTTTTTTTGTAATGCTATTAATCCCTTTTGCAGTTTCATGTACCATGCGATTAAACCCAAGACTTATAATGTCACCACTATATAGTGTCACAGATTTGTCAATGATTTTGTTATTGACTTCTTGTTCTTCCATCTCGGTTCAATCCCCAGTTCTCACACTGCTTTATCTTCTCTGAAATGTAAGTCTTTGACAAGAAGTGACCTTGGTTGACAGTTGTTTGCACAGTGCATTGGTTGGGAAGATCAGGATTCTGCAAGTCATGTCCATTGATATGTTTGCAAACAGTCCAGATAACTGGTGAAACCCTTTCAACCACAACTTCTAGCCCTGTTAGTTCAAGAACACACAAGTGAATGTTATTGGAGTATGTAGCATTTTTTTTTTGTTCTTAAGTTAAATGCAAGACGTTCTTGCAGGTCAATAATTTCCAGTTGGAAATTTGATGTAAAAGTTACTTCAAGTTCAACTCACTTGTCTGATCAGCCATTTTTTTTTTTTTATGAGTTCTTAAACTGTTTTAACTCGTTCTTAAGATACCTTGCATTTTTTTTATAGATATTTTTTCTTCAGCTCCTCTCCAGGAATAGTTGTAACTTTTCTTGATTCAGTAGTTTTTCAGGAAGAGAATCATTTTCAAGCTTTAGCCAACTAAAAATCTTTTGATTTTTGTTGCAGTTTTGCTTCTGTTTTCTTTAAGAGTCTCTCTTGTTTCTTTACAAGTCATTCCTTGTCACGTAATAAGTAGGGGTGAAACGATACACCTGTGCCGCGTATTGATACGATTCACGATACAAAGCCTACGATACGATACATTATCGATTCTTAGTTTAAAGAATAAAAAGGCAAAGGACTGATAATTATTCATGACTGCTGAAGATTAAAGTAACTTATATAGGGTAGGTATCATTTTGTATCGATTCTTCACCTCTTGTATCGATACGTGTATCGATATGGCAAAAGTATTGATGCATCGATATATCGATGAATCGTTTCACCCCTAGTAATAAGTGAAGGTTTTTCTTTGCTGTCTCATCTCCTTTATTTACAGTTTTTACAGAGTAATGCCTAATTCTGCTTTCTAATGATTTCAGTTTTTCACCATGTTGACTTGTTCCATTTTCAAGATAGTTACTGTTTTATTTTTTTGCTTTTTTTATTTTGCTCAGTTCATACTGAAGGAGCTTTTTTACTCAACAGCATTCTTCATCAATCTGTGTGCTAACATTTAAATTTAATCTAACTATACATACTTTTTCCATCTCTGGTTTTTGTAAACATGATTTTGAATTTATGCTTTCCTCAAATACAGATTGAATGTTATTTGACGATTCATTGATTGCTACTTAAGATTGATTTGTCAGGGTTGCTGGTCGTTCAAAAAAATTTTCCAAGAGGTTGGATACATTTTTGAAGCTAACAAATTTTTTTATGGCCAAATTTGTTTCTCTGTTCAAAGAGTCAGGTGATTTTTGTTGCCAAAGATTTTTGATTCACTGTATTGAATGTTGGATCCAACTTTAAAACTGCATTAATAAGTTCACTAGCAGCTCTGTTTGATTCCCCAAGGAAAGTTTTTATTTCTAGTACAACTCCATTTTGAAGACTGGATATAGGTTTTTGTTCATGAACATGGATCAATATTTTTCTTTTGTCAAGTCATATTTCTGGCAGAAGGGGCCAGGATAATCCATTTTGTACAGCAAAAGGGACCAAAAAAAAGCCAAAACAGTTTGGAATATCTGTATTACCAGGATAGCTTGCAAAGACAATCAATCTATAAAAAAGCACCATCTATTGTTTCTATATATAAAAAAAATTATTTTTTTAAAAAAAAAGTAAAATAATTTTAAAAGGTGTGTAATTTTCATACATAAATAATAAAAACAATTATTATTATTATTATTTAATTATAATCATTTTAGTCTATTTAACAACTATTTGTTGTAAGAAAAAGAAGAAAAAAAGAATAATAAACTAGCAAATTTAAACTATATATAAATATAATTTAAGAAATGGGGGTATAATTTTTGTAGCATACATGAATATTTAAAACAGTTGTTGTAATTCAGTTTATAATCTTTACAATATTTCTAACTGAACAGTTTATTGTAAAAAATAATAAACTACCAAATTATTAGATTTTAAGACGAAATCAAATTCGATATATTAACTGTGATTTCGAATGGTTATGAAGAATGATTCTGTCTCTACTAATTCACAAAAATTTCATGCATCAAGACTGCATTTAAAATATAAAAATAAATGCTATATTTCAATTTAGATCTTTTATTTGTTAATTGTAAGTCATAACTATATTGTAAACATATTTTGATCGATATGGTGTTAAACTATTGGTAAAGAAATGTTTGTTTACAAATATCATAAAATATTAAAGATGATGTCTATAATATGCACTCAGCGAAGTTGGAAAACTCAAAAGTTTCTTAGCTTGGAAGCAAAGTCCGGTACACTTAATTTCATTTGCTATAGACGTTTTATACATCAAATTAAAGATCAGAATGTGTAGAATCTGATGGTATGTGAATAATATTTATATATCTTGTGGATCGCATACGATCAATGGTTAAATTTGCATCAAAATATCTTCAGTATCGCTTGTCATATTTTAATTCTTCAAGTTCCACACTCACCGTCATTCAATTTTATGATTGGCTAGAACTTTTCATGTATATTCATAGCCATTAACCTGGTTGCATAATTTTCCAAATGAAACACATGTTACACGAGTCACTATAATATTGATTTTGTACAGGAAGCTTGAATTTACCTGTAATTTGGTTTCCAACCTGTGATAAAATGTAAATGTAAATAAATAACACTAACAAATCATACATATTTAGAAAGATAATTGTATTGGCTTTTATTTCATATATATTTTTTATAGCATCAGAGCTGAGCAAATTTTTTTTTTAACCACTAGTCCAGGACAAGTGGTTTCAGAAAATTCATTAGTCCCACCTTGCTCTTCACTAGTCCCACCTTACTCTTCACTAGTCCCACCTTACTTTTCACTGGTCCCAAAATGGTAATCACTTGCCGAGATTTGATGAGATGTATGTACTTAATCCATAGAAAAAACAAATGAAATAATATACAACATAATTATTTCTTAAAAGAATTTAATTTTTCAAAAACATTGGTTGTTATACATTTGGCTTCTTCAGGTTCATGTATATATGTTTTAGCTGATGGATTTGAAAAAATGTCCATGTATATGTCTGCCACCTGCACCAGCACTCTGTCTCTTAGTAGTGTCATATTTGAAATTTTTTGCCATCTTTGGAGAAATAGCTACCGCACACTCAGTATCAGTCTTACGTTTTATCCCTCCACTTTCAAACAAATTTTCCTTCTCCGAATCGCCGTTATTACCTTCCTTGCGAAAATAATTTAGCAAACTCATTTTATCCACAGAGTAACTATCAGCTTGCTTGACAACTACTTCTAAAGTGATCATAACATATATTTTCTCTTTTAAATTTGAACAGAGACAGCTCATTAATTAGTGTAATTGTTTTGCTTCAAACGCAATATCGCACGTGTAAGTTAATCATCTGTATAAACATTTAAAAATTAAAGAATCATTACTGTCATTTAATCAGTTCATAAAAGAAACCAACACTGATGTCAGTAAAGTACCTTTCATTAATTTAATTACACTGACTCGCTGGATTAAAATCATTGTGAGCCGCTCGTGATAATCTGGCTTGAGTAAACTCAATGCAACAAAGCCGCTAAAACACTACTAATTGATCATACTGGCTTTCTTTTGTTTGACGTGTTTTGATTTGCCGATAATTTGGTCGCTTAGCCCAATATGCAGTCAAGCGGTAACAGGATGTAAATGTATACAAGAAGAGGGGTAGAATCAAGTACATGTATTCAGTACGCCCGGAGGGCATGATTGGCCAAATAAAGGTAGATATAGTGATTAAAGCACGAAAATAAGGACTAGCCCGACTTTTTTAAAAAGCACTTGTCCCGGACTAGCGACTTGGAAAATTTTACTTGCCCGACTTCAAAAATGACTAGTCCGGGACGTCTGGCTATGGGATTTGCTCAGCCCTGTAGCATTCTTTAATGAAGAAAGTTGATAATACATGGAAAAAGTGTAGTAACGATGTAAAAAGAGTGACAGTAACGATGTAAAAAGAGTGACAGTTCAAGGGGATATATGCCATGTACTGGGGTTGCTAATGCATTAACTGTTATTATTACATTGCTTTCACTATTTGTACTGGGGTTGCTAATGCATTAACTGTTATTATTACATTGCTTTCACTATTCATGGTGCTAGTTTCCAGTCCAAGGTGAATTCCCTCCTCCAGTTAGTAATTGGAGACCTAAAACAAAAAGAAACACAGTCCCAGTCTGATGCTGTAGTCACTTAAGTCATTTGGAATATTTTCATTCTTTTCCTTCGACATAATTCAGTTTACACTTGTCTTTGGATGCAACAATGATTTTTGCTATTTCTAGTGTCTTTTGGCATATTTTCCTTGAATTCATTTTTATGTTGCATTCAAATTTTCTCCCCAGTCCCTTTTTTTTTTATAAAAAATTTGTCTGTGTCCTCGTTTGTTATTTTGAAGGTTTCTCTGCACCCACAAGCTACGTGGTGTTTATATAATTGTATCCCCTTGTTGATACTGGTGTTAGGGTTGGTATTACCCACTACCAATTTGTTTAAATAGTTTGTTTGTTACTGTATATTTCTTTCAACCTTTCACCACACCACAAGAAGTTTGCAAATTCAGCCATAAGAAGGCTTTAGATTTGGGCTTGGGTGCTCACCTTGAGCCCAAGGATGTAGTCCTTCAGGGCTTGTGGTCTTGGGTGGAATCTTCTTTTCATAGAAATGTGGACTGTTTTCTTGCACTACAGGGGTGCATCTACCGCACAAGACCGCTTTGTTATGGTCGCCTCAGACATCAAGGAGGCACTTGTGCCTCATCTCTTTGCTTGGAAGTCTGGAACCTCCTCAGATGGACAGCTGGTGGGATCATTCTCATAGCAACATACCAGGCAAGATAAATATCCTGGTGGACAGCCTGGCCAGACAGGAACAGCTGGTCCTCACAGAATGATCTCTGTAGCAGTTGGTAGCAGAGAAACTATTTTAGCTTTGGGGGAGGCCAGTGGTAGTATTGTTTGCAATGAGGATAATAACAAGCTACCACTTCTCTCCAGTTCCAGACCAGAGTGAATGGGCAGTGAATGCGTTCAGTCTGAAGTGGGATTGACTGTACACCTGTGCCTTTCCACATGTCAAAATAATTAGACTGAGTCAGGTCTTTACATCAAGACTTATCCTGATTGCCCCCAGTGGCTCCAGTGGTCGTGGTTCAACGATCTCCTCAACCTGTTGGTAGACACCCCTCGGGAATTCCCTGCTGAGGAGGGATATACTGTTGCAGCACAGAGGGTCCCTCCTGCAAACAATCCACAGATGATCCACCTTCATGCATGGCTCATATCAAACTCTCGATCCTCCAAGACCAGTTTTTGAGCAATGTTTCAGACTGCATCACTCAGGCTAGAAGACAATTGACCTCCAAGCTTTACAATGCCAAGTGGAGAGTATTCTTTTATTGGTGCAGTAGGTGGCACATTGATCTGTTGTGCCCCTCTCTGACCACAGCTTCAGATTTTCTTTTCTTTTCAAAGAAAAAAAGACTGCTCAGTCTCCACCATTAAGGGCTATAGAGCAGCCCTCTCCAGTACCCTTAAGTTCTCTATGGGCTCCACCATAGTGCCCTTGTCTTTCAGAATTGATTAAGTACATTGAACATCAAAGGCCAGTCTCCTGCTTTAATGCCTTAGTGGAACCTGTTGTGTGCTATTTGGTAGTTATCTAAACTACCTTATGAACCCTTCAGTCAGGCTTCCTTTGAGAACTTTACGTTAACAATGATCTTTCTCATCAGTGAGGAGAAGGATTGAAATTCATGCCTTGTCTGCAGAAAGTGTTGCCTACAATTCAGTGGCAATTATGGTTCATTCTCTCTACTTTGCCAGTCTGACTTTTTGGTCAAGAATCAGCTACCTTTGGTAGCCCCAGAACAGTTTGAATCCCTTGTTTCAGTGTCACCAGTGCTAGGGATGATCAAGATAGACTCCTTTGCCTGGTTAGAGCCTTACGTTTCTATTTGGCTAAATCAAAAGGGAAAAGAAATGGTCAGAAAAGGTCTCTTTCTCCCTCTCAAATGTACATCTGATATTTTGGCAGTCACCATCTTGAGGTGGATTATTCTATCAAAAGAGCTTATCAATCTCTCATAGAGAGAGATCTTTCATGAAAATCAAACCCAGTGAGGTCAGGGCTATTGCATCATCTTATACCTTTGTTAATAATTCTTCGCAGGATGATGTCATGAAAGCCGCATTCTGGAAGTCTCACTCCATCTTTTCTTCATTCTACCTATGTTTGATGTCACATTTCAGCATCAACACATTAGGCCACAACTGTGTCAGTTCAGCAAGTTGTATGTTCACTCTGACAGCTAATCATGGGGCTATCAGTATCTCTATGGGCTGGAAAAATCAGCAGTGTAATAATAACAGGTATTGGGTGCCAAACTAATTCTAATTATGTAATACTTACCTGTTATTATTACCAAATTCTGCTCTGATGTCCTTTTAGTCTTGATCCAGGTTAAAGTAGGACAATATTTTATAAATGACAGAAGTAACTAGGGCATTGAACTGTGACAGTGTTTTTGTTCTAAACCTAAAATTACTGATTGTAGGAGGGAATTCACTTGACTCCTTAACTATATGAGTCAACGTCCATATTTGGATTTTCATCAAGGTGAGTAACCATGCTCTTGTTCAAATGCTTCTTGCGCACTCCATTGGTCAGGAAGGCCACCCAATTTCCTTTGGGGCACATCAGCATGGTTACATTTCTCAACCAATGAATGCAGTGCATGCATGGGTTGACCAGGGTGGGTGGGTGTAAGCTGGTGTAATCTCATGTGAGTTCATTGGAAGTGGAAACATGTCTGCACTGGAAGCCGTGCAATACAAATTTACCACATGATGCATTCTTTTACCAGTTAAAGTATTATTACTCAGGATAGCAACAAAAATATAAAATAAATAAATTCAGATTTTCAATGTTTATTCACCTCTGCTACCAACAGAATTATATATATATATATATATATATATATATATATATATATATATATATATATATATATATATATATATATATATATATATATATATATATATATATATATATATATATATATGCCTGCCATAAGGTAGAGTGTATAGTTACAAAACTTTATGGGTGGCTTGCACTTGGAGCAACAAAGAATGCCTATTGATTTTGAGGTCAAGGTCCCTGTGACTGAAAGAAGAAAAATGCTTTCTGCACAATAGCTTCAGTTCTACACCATCTTCAGTTACCATACTTTGTGGATTTTTTGCACTTGGGGTAAGGAAGAAGCCTGTTGATTTGGTGATAAAAAGGTCAAAGGTCAAGGTCACTGACTGAAATAATAAAAATGGTTTCCACACAATAACATTAGTTCTACATCACAGACTTGGACCAAACTTTGTGGATGACTGGCTGAAAAGATAAAGCCTATTGATTTGGGGGTCAAAAGGACAAAGATCATGGCCACTGTCACTTAAATAATAATGGTTTCTGCACATACATTTGAGTTATTGATCATGTACCTTCACCAAAGTTTGTAGATGACTTCCACATTAGGTAAGAAAGAAGCCTTTTGATTTTGGGGTAAAAATGTCAAAAGTCAAGGTCATTGTGCTTCAAAGAAAAATGTGTTTTTGCAGAATAACTTTTGTTTTAGAGTAAGTTCCTTGACCAAAATTTGGATGCCTTGCACACAGGGTAATAAAGAAGCCTATAGATTCTGGGATTTAGAGGTCAGGGGTCATGGGCATGGTAAGTCTAATAAGAAAATAGTGTTTTCTGTTCATTCAGTTTTGTTCAGGACCCCATACCTTGACCAATGTTCGAGGTCATTGTGACCCATTGGCCAGTAATCTCCAGAGTCAACCATAGCGTACTAGTGTCTACAAAGAGCACTATTAAACATGGGACTGCCACATAATGCACTGTTCATGGTACTCCTATTTCCTCTTTGTGTTTTAAGCATCATGTAACAGCTTATTTAAGGTTAGCAAGGAAAAACTAATTATGGTCAGGTAACCTGAACCTCATAGCATTTTATTTGGCCTAATAAAATCATTTGCATGTGAGATGCCATGTTTTTGTAGCAGTGGAGATTCTCAGGTTGAAAGTCAGATAAGATTTACTTATTTCATTCTGTACCTTTTTGTTGAGCCCATCTTTGTGGAGCTTGACGAGCTGTCACCTGGGCATCTGTATGTCCATCTGTCTGCCAACACCCTAGATTAAGGTCAGTGTTGAAGTGTTTTAGATTAAGTGCAATGTTAAATGTTTGATATCTAGCTCTAGCTTTCTCATCTAGCTAAATAAAAGGTTGGCTTAACAAAAAGTGTACCATATATACCTGCTTACAAGTTGAGTCCAACTGCAAACTGCACAGACCCAGATCTACCTTCACATAATGTTCTGGCAGATCTGGTCTATGCAGTTTGTTAGGAGTAATCACTTGAACAAACAATATAGATCCTGATCTGCCAGTGTATTATGCTACAACAGATCAGGGTCTATGTTGTTTGCAGTTGGACTCGACTTACAGATGAGTATATACAGTACCTTGTTATTATCCATGTTAAAATAATTGTACCGTAATTGTCACATAATAAGCCCGTAATTGATGACAAGCCAATCACCCACTGTTACAAAATTTTCTCTACTTTTTTATTTTAGGAACATTTTTCTATATGATGAGCTTTTCCCATCCCCCATCCCTCCTTTACCCCACTGCTTTTATAAAATAGAGTTACAGTAGATGATACAAAGTCCCCACAGGCCCTATAAAAAAATCTCTTATATAATTATTTCTAAACATAACACTATAATTGCATTCTTTATTGCACTGAATTTTGTCGCTCATGTCCTTGATAAAATACAATACAATCCTTCACTTTAAATTCTTAGCCATGAATCAAATAATCCTTTAGCATGATAACATGCTACAAAGTAATGTAGCTCACTGTGGCCTATTTCAGGCAAATCTGATTGTGATACAAATCTTTTTTATTATATTTTGTTTTTACAGGCTAGATGAGTCTCTGTGGCGAAGATTAGATCTCTCTAACAGGACTTTAATGCCAGGTGTTTTAGGACATGTTCTAGGCCGTGGTGTCTCAATACTTCGGTTAGCCAAAGCAGAGGTATATTTACATAATGTGTGGTCACATTTTCCTTATTTGTGATCTTCAGTAAAAATTCCGAACTCTTGATACTAAAGTCCCTGCTTTACCTCTCGTTTCTGCTTCGAAATGGAGTATCTGAGTTGGATCTTATTATTTCCATATGCTGTACCTAATGCTGTTCGAATTATAATCAAGTTCATCAAGCACTGGTCAAATTTTGTGATAAATTTTTGTCAATATCCGTTTCTGTGCTATTACCACTGTTTAAGACTTTAGGCTTTTTATGTAGAAAAAATTGGTTTTGGAGAGAAGTTCTATTCCCAAATTAATAAATTATAAATTGATAATCAATCATTTAGAGGAAACTAATGATCTATCCTGAAATATTTGCGGATTCCATATAGTAGCTGTATACTCCTCCCATGTTTTAGAGTCATACTGCCTATGAATACAAAATTTATGGTCTTTGAATACAATAAAATTAGTGTATATTTAAAGTTGATTGTTGACTGTAAGCATAGTCTTACATTTTGCATTATTCCTCAAATGAATTGGCGAAGCACTGACTTAAGTTTTGTTTTAGATTGAATCACTTAAGCATATCATTTGTGAGAGTTTATTATAAAAGTATGAGTAACAGTCAATACAAATGTTTTTTTTTTCTTTTTTTTTTGGTTTAGGTACTGGGACCAGTATTCACAGGACTCACAAGTATTATAAATTGCACACGGTATGTCTAAGTTCAAGATGATCACTTTCTTTATAACTAGATGCTGTATATTTCAGATATTTTGATTGGCAGTTTATATTAAATTGTGTCTGTTTTGTTAGTGGAAATAAAAAAGAGAATTTAGCTTGACAGGAATTTCTGCTTCATTTAAAAATGAAGGTATCAATACACTCACCAATACTCATATCATCAGACATGAAAAATATCAGCTCTTCAACTGATTTCAGCTTTTTTGGTCAAGAAACATTTAAAATTTTGCATAAATATGGTATCAAAATGGGGATTTGGGCCATCTTTCAGATTTCCGTTTTTCTCTTATCACCTGATTTCATGCCTTTGCTATAAATTTATATTCTGTATAAATCTGTTAACTGATTAATGTGGTTATTTTCATAGTCTAGTTCATTTTCTGTGTAAAATGGGTTTGAAAATAAAGTTTTGTTATTAATCATTTGTACTTTATTACAATAAAAAATTAAATGCAGACATACTACTAGTGCTCGTTACCTATGTTGAAAAACAATTATACAATTTCAGTTTTGAATCTTCTAAATCAAATTATGATGGGCAGACCATAAAAAATTGACTTTATAGCTTGCAAATGTTTTTCTTTCTGATTAATTTTCAATCTTGGACGTACAGAATCAAATTATGTGGTCTTTTGAAGGCCATAGACCCCTTGGAATAAATGGTTGGGCACAGGCTTCAATTCTGTGTAATATGACTTGTGAGTAGCCTTCTAAAGAATTAAATATGGTAAACACAAGGTATTGATTATTGTACACATGTGCTGGAGTAATTCTGGTTGTAGTGCAGTGACAGGCTGGTGTAATTGTGACACTTGGTATTACATTTAGGTGAGGGCATACAGTTAAGTTACACTGAATATCACAGGCACAATCAGAGGTCTTCCAGACAAGTTCTGAATAATCCTAGGTGTATGTGATTTTGTCCTTAAAGATCTCAGATGATGAGTCCACCTAGTTTTTATCACACTAGGTCCCGCAACTCGGTACAGACTGCATATGGCAGTACCTATATATTGCACCGTAGTAGTCTGTAAAATCACTGGCAACCACAAAAGCCTGAGTGAATAGTGGTTAATATGTGTGCTGTACCACAATATCTATTGAGATTTTTATTGGAACTATCCAGAAGCAGTTAGGATTATTAAAAGTAGAATATCATTAGACACAAATATTTTCAAGCAGATGATGTCAAATTAACATGAACCTGTGCTTTGTCTTCCTAGGTTATCAAGAATCCAGTATTTAGATCTCAGTATGGCAGGCACAACAACAAGTGTCTTGGAGGAATTTTTCTGTATATGCAAGGATTTAAGGAAATTGAGTTTGGAAAATTGTGAAGTGAATGATAAGGTTTGTGGGTAAGTAAAACAGAAAAAAGACAAAAACCTTAGGCACAGAAAAAGCATAAAGGAACATTTTTTTTTACTGTAAAACACTTTATTTTCATGGGCTTCAAATTTTGTGGTTTGGGTAACAAAATACATATTCATCGGTACCTAATTTGTGGATCTGTCATTTACAAAAAATTAAAAATTAAAAACGATGCATATGTCTGTATATGTTTATTAGTTTACCAACATTCATTTCCACGCACGTGCCGTATTAAGTTGAGTAATTAATTTATTCATTGCTAACTCCTAGCATAAATGTGGAGATCTTAAAGAAAATGCTGACTTCTTTTTCCACATGTCTGAGCTAACACATTTAATACCACTATTGTAATCTTAAGTAATTAGGTTCTCAGGTGTTCTTAAAGACTGCTATCAAAGCATAAAGTTCTCAACAATTAGGGATTAGGCACTTGAACAAAGCCAATGACCGTAAACCTCTTTTCTTCTAAACAATATTTGCCATATACAAACAGTTCTGCCAAAAGTGAATTTTACCTCTAAAGTTAAAATTATAATGTCACTGACACAGTGGTTAAAGAGTGGAAAACTTGAAGTAAAATCTCCTACTATTGTGGGCCTTCCTGATCCTATGGAGTGCTCTGATAGGAGAGAAGCTTTTTCTCTGCAAACTGCAAATAATGCTGTTGAAACTCTCATGATATCCCAGACTTCCCATAAGCATAAATGAGGTGAGTACATATCATACTATGATCACGCTAGAGCTAAAATTGCAAGATACTCCATTGAAAATGGAATCTCCAAAGCAGCAAGAACGTTCAGTGCCAAGCTCGGGAAGAAAGTCAGTGAAACAACAGTTCACAGTATGCGGGATCATTATTTTAAACTCAAGAAAGCTGGTGGAGCTGACATGACATGTCTGCCAAAATCACCCCGTGGGAACCCCTTGTTGCTGGGTGACCTTGACCTTGTGGTCCAAAATTGGATACGTAAAGTTCGGGTGAATGGCGGTGTTATTAATACACATATTGTGATGGCTGGTGCTGAAGGAATTGTTACAAAATACGCTAAACATAAACTGGAAAGATACGGAGGACACATTAGTATTAGTAAGACATGAGCAAGATCTTTATTGAAGAGGATGTGCTTTGTAAAGCAAAAGGGAAGAAAGAACATGAAAACTCTACCAAAATATTTAGAGGATATTAAGTCAGAGATTTTGAAGAAAGTGCTGACTATGATAAAAGACAATCATGTACCAAACTCACTGAAAATTAATTAGGATCACACTGGGTGTCAGCTTGTGCCAGGTGTTGACTGGACAATGGAAACAAAGGGGTCTGAGCGAGTGACCATATCTGGCTTGGACGATAAAAAACAAGTAACACTTTTGCTTGCTATCACCAAATCAGGCCTGCTACTGCCACCCCAGCTTATTTATGCTGGACAAACAGATAGATGCTTGCCACAAGGAGTGAAATTCCCAAGTGACGGGACGTGACATGTACAGACACTCACCGGAGCAACAAGGATTCTGTGTTTCAGTTTGTTGACCGAATTATGATACCCTATGTGAACTCTGTATGTGACTTGCTTCCGCTTACTCAGTATAATCAAAAGGTGGTAGCAATCTTTGATGTTCTCAAAGCACATTGCGGAGAAAAGCTGATGTCTCACTCAAAGGGAAACGGGATTATACCAATGTTTGTGCCAGCCTCGTGCACGGATAAGTTGCAACCCCTAGATTAAACTGTTAACAACTTTTACAAGGAGGAACTTAAATCCCGATTTCATGAGTGGTATTCAAAAGAGGTGATTGATCAGTTAAATGAACAAGGACAGTGGAGATGTACATTCAAATCAGGTCTTGGTTGACCTGAAAACATCTACCCTTAAGCCAATTCACGTAAAGTGGCTTATCTGCACACATGGCAAAGTAGCATATCGGAGAGACCTGATTGAAATGGGCTTTGAGAAAGCGGGACGAATCTGCTGATTGTTTATTTAGCAGTTAGTTGTGCAAACATGTATTCATAAATGGGAATATTATGTGCCTTGGGAAATAACAAAGGACACATACAGTGAGTAAATCTGATTTTATTACTATACTGTACATCAGATAGAATCATTACCATTACACAAATTTTCATGTTGATGAAATTTTGCATTCTAATTGTAATCAATCAGCTTCTGTGTTCCTCATCATACATGTACTGATCCTAATGTATATTACACATTCTCAGCACTTTAGATAGCCGTGATATTAAAACAAAGAAAAAAACAGGTGATACTTTTCCATTGCACATGACAGAGGGGGTGGGGGTGAATGTCGGCTTGGTTGATATTTCGTTGTGATTAAAATTTGTGGCCTGGCACACCAACGAAAACCATGAAAATTGGAACCCCACGAATTTAAAGTGTTTCACAGTATTTCATACACTGTAAAAAAATGTAAAAATAACTTAATTACATTCAGATACCAAGGACATTACATCATTTGTGATGTTGTATGATTATACCATATGCACTCATAAGTCAGGTCCAACTCCAAACTGCATAGACCCAGATCTGCTGTTCCATGATGTGCTGGCAGATCTCTGTCTATGCAGTTTGTTAGGAGTAATCAGTAGAACAAACAACATTATGCGATGGCAGATCAAGGTCTATTGGACTTGACTTATAAGCAAGTATATATGGTATCATACATGAAATATATTAGATGGATTAATGAAATGTCATGTAGGTGATGTACTTTGATAAATATACCTTCATACAGAAGAAATGCTGGAAAAGTCTTACCGATTTTTTTTATAAAATTATATTTGAAGTTCCAGGCTGATCTGTTCAAGGCATCTTGAAAAACAAATTATTTTCTCAATAATTCCCTTATGGCATTACTGTAATTTCAAAAGACAGCCTGTTTTGACTGTATTATTATTATTATTATTATTATAATATTGTCTTACATAAGTATAATTTTTCCATCTGCAGTAGCATCAACAATGTATAAGTTTTGTGGTAAAGTTTTGCAAGTCATATGGGAGGGGTAGGATAGATCAGTGCACTGATGTAGGTGAGACATTGGATTCTGTGAAACACATCTTTACACACAATTATTATTATTATTATTGCATCTTTCAGATATATTGGTGAGAACAAAAACCTAGAGGGATTGAATCTGGCCATGTGCCAAGGAATCACGGCTGCTGGTCTAGTCCCCATCACCACAAACTGTAGAAAGTATGTATATGTGACCAAAATTCTGTTTAGAAAGTAAATATTTTGTGTAACATAATTTGGTGTTGTAAATGTACAGAACTGTCAATAATGCAAGAGGTTGCATAAGATGCATATGAAAATCAAGATTGATGAATGATTTTTATTTTGATGCCATAAAGTGGTTTGTTGGCAGGGTGGCTCCTTAGTAGTTGTGTGGCTTCCATAGCTAAAAACGGAAAACCTATTATCAACTTCTTCTTCAGGATGGCTGAGCCAGTTTTGATCAATGTTCTACCAGAATTATCTTCAAGATGGCTCTCTTAGCAATGAATGTGGCTTTCATTGCAATCAGTAGGTGATTTTGTGGAATTATTACAAATTTTTTGTCAAAATTCTGCATTCCAAATTGTATAGACAAAATTCCGGAAAATACACATTTTATGGGATAATTTTGAACACAAGTTTTCTACGAGGACACAGGTGGAAGAAAAGTACTTCAGTACCAATATGATAGACTGGCATATAGAATATAGTTTCTCAGTGAAAAAAAATAATATACATAATAAGAAACCAGTCAATTATACTGTAAATAGGTGTAATATGGCAGCAGAGATGAAGAGAAACAAAGATGCAGGTAATTCATGAGGAAAACTAATGTTTGTCAGCTGTTTACTGCTACAGTTTCACTAGTTTCTACAGAATATTTCACAAAAATATGGGCTACAGTTCAGGGTATTGATTTTACAGGCAGTCTTTTTTGTACAAAGATGCTACATGCCAGAGTTCTATTAATTTATTAAACTTTTCAGCTATGTCAATGAAGCATTTGAGGATGCTATGCATTGAAGCATCAGTATGATTATGAGTGAGGCAAATGCACATGAATCGTGCAAATTTGATGTTGTGATGAACTGTTGACAAATAAAATCAGGCAGTGGCATTTACGATTACTCAGAAAAAAAAGACAAGATGGTCCTAATATAAATGAAGGAGTGCAGAAAGTGCTGTGATCTTGCATCAGTAAATTTATGCAAACTACTGTTAGTATAGATGTATACTATAGTGTACATAGGATCAGTTGCAGTATAAATAGCCATGTGTATACTTTGTGAGTTTGTTCAAAACTGTTTATGTTGGACCAGGCTTATTAATCCATCATAAAACTTGACTCGACAACAAATCTTACTTGAAAACTTTCTGTCTAATCAAATGGCTGCATTTGTCATTTTCAAGTCTCGTGTAATAACTATTACTCGAAATGTTAAGTAAAGTTTTATGACAGAGAGGCCAGGTGTTAGTGTTGGTATGACATACTATTCAGATTCATAGAATTATGTACTGAACTTTAGAAAACTAGTGACAGACATTTGTCAATGTAAACAGGTCTGGTTTATGGTTATTCTTTTTGACCAGAAATGTTGAAGGAATTCTCATTGGACATTAATTATTATTGACTGTGTACAGGCATGTATAGGCTCATAGGAAGATGCTGTATATACTCGCATATAACCCAATACCAACTGCAAACTGCATAGACACAGATCTGCCGTTGCATAATGCGCTGGCAGATCTGGGTCTATGCAGTTTGTAGGGACTAATCAGTAGAACAAACAACATAGACCCTGATCTGCCGGCGCATTATGCGATGGCAGATCAGGGTCTATGTTGTTTGCATTTTGGACCCGGCTTATACAAGAGTATATACGGTAGATGTTTGTTTCTTTTAACTAATGTGTTATGCACTACATAGATTCTGAAAAACTGATGTTAGGATTCCTGATAAGCATGCTTATGGGTTGGCATCTCTGAATCAGGTGGACAAATCTATTTTCAATTTCTTCTCCACAATGGCTGATCCAGTTTTTATCACACTTGGTAGGAATGATTCTGAGGACATGCTCTTCAAGAATTCGTTCAGTTTAGAAACCCTAGCAGTGGTATGGCTTCAGTAGCAACCAGGTAGAAAACCCGTTTTCGACTTCAGAATTGCTTTGCCAATTTTTATTAAACTTGGTAGGAAATTTCCTTAGAATATGTTATGCCATAATAGTGTTCAGGGTCGCTCCCTAGCATCAGAGTGGCTTCCATAGCAACCAGGTGGAAACCTACAAATGATACTCATCTCACATCAAGTATGACCGTTGTTACTTAGATATATTTTTTGAAAAACTTCATAGAACAAATTTCTCACCAAAACTGTCTTACCATATCAGTTGATAGGTATAGCCCTAGCATGACACATTCATCTGAAAGATGCCAGTATAACATCTGCTTCAAATGAAATTCAGCTTATTGCAGATGCACAGTTAACATTGTCAAATGCCACTAATTTCAATCAAATAGCTGGAAATTATTTTGTGCCTTTCAACCCAGGTTACCTGCCTTATTGCTGTTTCATGTGTCATTTAAACTCGTGTATGCAAGTGAGCGATATCAAGTACATTTTGGCCCCTTGTTTTTATTAATTAATTCAAAGAGTGAATACAATGTCAGTTATCAACAATTTAAAATTTTACCTCCCTTTACTGTCTTCCTATTTTCCCATCATTTGACCCCATTTTGGCAGAGAAGTCACACACACACACGTACACAAATACTGTACAAACACATTAATTCATGATTGATGATTCACTGTCTTTTTGTTTTACTGTCACACATGAAGGGCAGAGAATTGATTAAATGAACAAGTACATAAGTTTATTAAATATGTTGAAAAATTCTTCTCTCATATGCATTACATGTAGAGATGCGCACCAAAGAAGCAAAATGGACAGTAGATCATTTTTATTGAAAGCTTTCATTATTTTTATTTTAATAAATACAGTACTACCATGTTATTTAACCTAAAGTGTTTGACTTCTTAAATGAAAAGTTTGACTATTCAAATTTTGATCTGGGGTCCCTGACTCCCCATCCTGAATTTCTATTGAGAGCACAAGTGTAATTGTTACTTGGTATTACAAAGAACCTATGTGTATAATATATCAAAGTATATCATTTTATAGACATTATGTTGGTGTTTCTCTTATGATTTTAATACTGGTAGTCCCATTAAGAACTCTTATGATTTTAATACTGGTGGTCCCATTAAGAACTCTTATAATTTTAATACTGGTAGTCCCATTAAGAACTCTTATGATTTTAATACTGGTAGTCCCATTAAGAACTCTAATCTTATCTCTAAAACACTTTTACATGGTTGAAAAAAATGCTAAAATTGTCTATCGTCTATACTCGCTTATAAATCAAGTCCAACTGCAAACTGCACAGACCCAGATATGCATACATATAATGTGCTGGCAGATCAGGGTCTATGCAGTTTGTTAGGAGTAATCAGTAGAACAAACAATATAGATCCTGATTTGCCAGTGCATTATACGACAGCAGATCAGGGTCTATATTGTTTGTTGTTGGATTCGACTTGTAAACGAGTATACAAGGTATTTGCTCTTAATCAAAAACTGCATGAATCTGAGTGAAATTTGTACTTTTTTTCTGAATATTTTTTGTAAAATTAAGAGGAAGCAACAGCAGATTTTACTTGCATTGCAAAATTTTTAACTTGTCCTAGACTGCTGGACAGCAGATTTTTCCACCATTGTTTTAACATAGTAGGGAGACCCATGCAGATGCTTGCATATTCGGAATCAAGAACTCACTTCATAGTGTCAAAGACAAATTCAGACTATGTTATGACAATTGTATGTGGAAAAACACATGAAATCAAACCACAGATTTTCCTTTGAATATTTAGACCATGAAATATATATGTATTATTACTATAGCTTTTAATGTGTGTGTTTGAAATCATTGCAGTTTTTTGTGTCATATTCATTGATATGTAGTTTCAAGTCAAATATAACTTGACAGAAGTGACCTAGTGGTTTGAAAATTGTTAGAATATTCATTAGGTTCAAGTCCATTCAAGTAGTGAGTTTAGTGCTACACATGCAGTTTATCACCGTTATGCATACCACAATTCTTATCTTCCAAACTGACTACTGTATTAGGGATGACTACTGTATTAGGGATGACTACTATATTAGGGCAAGAAAAGTCCACTCAAGAAATAAGCTTAGTGCTACACATGCAGTTTGTCACCGTCATGCACACCACAATTGCTATCTACCAAACTGACTACATTATTAGGGATGACTACTGTATTAGGGATGACTACTGTATTAGGTCCAAGTCCACTCAAGAAGTAAGTTTAGTGCTACACATGCAGTTTATCATCGTCATGCATACCACAATTCCTATCTACCAAACAGACTACTGTATTAGAGCTGACTACTGTATTAGGTCCAAGTCCACTCAAGAAATAAGCTAAGTGTTATGCATGCAGTTTGTCACTGTCATGTATGCCACAATTCCTGTCTACCAAACAGACCACCATATACACTCGCGTATAATCTGGGTCCAAATGCAGTTTGTGTGTCAGTTTAGTGATTATTTATGTCTACAATTACGTTCAATCTGCGAGATTCCTGCTGAAAATTCACACATGAGATTTGAAGACATGAATGAAATTCCACGTGTTTGTAGCCTAATCAAGAGCAAATTACCACTGAAGGTTTGTAGACCTATTGCTAGTAAAGTTATATAAATTTATTTCATATTTCACCCTGTAAAAGTAGGAAAAGAGGACTCAGTGTTCACACAACATTGAAAAATCATTGAATTTATGAGGTTACCTTGAAAACTCCTAAAATGAAAAAAAAAAAAAAAAATTCTTGAAAGGTCCTTGAATTTTGCTAGAACCCTCTTGAATTTGTCCGATGGAATACAAAATGTTAAATTTTGATAAATTATACCTTTTAAATTCAGAATTATTAGTTAAATATTTTCCAAAAATAATGAATAAATGGGTTAGTGGATCAATGACCCATGACACTGGAAGTTACAAGATAGAGTAGCATTCCATTGCTGTAGCTAATCACATTTGCATATGGATGACTAATTCATTGAGGAATGTGACCCACTTTACAGTTGAGTAAATATATGTAAGTGGAATGACTCAAAGCAATGTGCAAGACATACGACAAAGTTATTTATGTTTCCAGCATGGGAGAAAGTGCATTAAAGTCACACATGAAAAGTGAATAGCATAAGAGAATCACATTGCTAAATTCGTCTGCTTTCACCTTGCACTCATTCTTCACATAATCAATAACTTGAAGACTATCCTAGTTTGTTTTATACGTTGTTTTCTTATGCTTTTGTATCAATTTATGTAGTGATAAGCAAAGAAACATATATTATCCATAAAAAAAAAATACATGAAAATCTTTTGGAAGTTCTTGAAACGTCCATGAAAAAAACAAGAACCTTTTCAATGCTGTACGAATGATGAGATACATACCTTGATATATCAACTGTTTTTAATGTATCTGTTTTCATGGTTACCTTCTTTGCCAACAGTCATACAACAATTTGCTGACTTATAGTAAGAAATATTTTAATACTTTTGCATATTTTAATAAATATTTTGTTTGTTTTTATATCATTTGGCAGAAGGGTTTAGTACAACAGCTGTTTTCAAAGATTGTTTTGAAGATTCTAAATTTTGACATTGCCACACTCACTTCTCCTTCTCCATATTTTCCCACCACTTCGCTCTATTCTGGCTGGGGGGGGGGGGGAGTGGGGGAAGAGAGAGAGAGAGAGAGAGAAGTATCTTTGCCCAAAAATTTGTGTTCAGCTGAGACACTTCATCGTTGCTGTTTGTTCTTTTACAATTTTGAAGTGATTAGGCGATGCAAGATTTGGGCCTCAGCTGTATGCAAGTTTGATGCATTTTATACAGGGGTCCAAAAAGTGAATATATAAAAACATTGCAAAAAAGGTTACATTGCCATGTCATTTTGGATAACCCGTACCCCACTTTTTTGTTCACAGGTTGGAATCTTTGAACCTGGGCTGGACCAATCTCCACAAACACAGCATTGTGTATCTTTGTCTCTGTCTTCCACAAGGTCTCCTGAGGTTCAATGTCAGTGGATGTAGGGAAAATATCACTGATGATGGTAAGTCTGGTAACGGTCATCCAGGAGAAAGATAGACCTCAACCCCACTGTCAGTAAACCCACTAAATCCTGACATAATATATTTGGAAAGTTTTACAAATTTACAGTTTTAGTTTTTACTCCTGAACCTTTTGTTCTTGATTGTTCTTTTTTTTCTTCTCCATTTTTTTTGTTGTTGGCCCAGACCCCATTTCCAATCTGAACCACCTATTTAAAGGTATTCATCTGCATCTATTTGATGCAAAGCGATAAGATTTTAGAACAAGGGACAGAAAATACCACATAAGAAATGTCACAAGATATGAGTTTCTTCACTTAATCATCTTAAGCCAAGCTCAATCAAAATTTGCTCTGCACACCAGTCATTTAACATGTGGCATGCAGGAAATCACAATAGAGTGATGACTTCTTGTTACTAATAAGTAGGGATGGGTATTGACAGAATTTTCATGTTGCAGTATGTATTGATGCAAGACAATGTATTGTGATACATGTTGCAGTATATATCGATACAAGACAATATATTGTGATACATGTTGCAGTATATATCGATACAAGTCAATGTATTGTGTTACATGTTGCAATATATTGGGAAAATCTGTGGAAAGTGCAAAAGATATTAAAGAGTGGACAGGAAGCCAAAGTTCCATATAACTTCAATTTCTTTTTAATCACTTTAAGTGAACAATGATTGGCAAACATCTTTACATGTGGGAAAGTCCAAGCTACATGAAATAGGCTCCTGTTTAATTTTCATCTTTTCAGCTGGCAACATTAGCAGCTATGATGGGATGATGTTGGGGAATGTGGGCAGTCGGTTTCATCATCCCATGAGAGACCTTCACATCCACATTACATTCCTGACAAATGGCATGGTTATCAATTAGGTTTCTATCTTTCTTGGAGAATTTCAGCCAGAAATGCGACTAGATGAGTGATTTTGCTTTTTTATTCAGCACCACCTCGTACAAGACGTAAGACTCCATGTCCACTGTTTTTGGGTACTTGCTATGCAACAGGCAGGATAGAACATGCAGTTAAACCATTTTCTTGCTGGACTCATCTTTCAGAAACTTTTATTGGGGGTTTAGAACAACAGGCAGTGAAAGAGATAAAAATTCAAATGAAACAAATGAAGGCTGAAGTGGAAACTTTATTGGTGTACTATTTATAGAAATACCATAAACACCATGTCATTGGTACATGTACTGGCAGGATCCATACTGCAATATACCAATATGCTGGTAAAACCATACTCCACTGCTGATATCATGCAAGTCTATATAGTGTAATCATACCTGTAATTATGTTTTAATAGTAGTAATACAATACCTGCTATTATTACATTGCTATATCTTTTCCTGGTGCTTGACCCCAAAGGAGATTGTTCCCTCCTCCAGTTAGTAATTGGAGGTATAGAATAACAAACATCATGATTCCAGTGTGATACATTAGTCAGCTTCCAACAATTGGAATCTTGTCCTTTTTTCCTAGGATTTCATGCAGTTCTACACATGTCTTGGGCACTAAACATTTCATCATTTAAGTTATATTTTTTTATTTCTACTGCCAATCATATCTTTTTTGTGTTGTATTTGTTATTATCTCCCCAGTTTTTGCTTAATTGTCATGTATCTGTGTCTCTTTTCAATGAATTTGAGTTTTTGAGTACCTTGATAGGGAAGCAGTGCTTCTTTGTTTTCATCCCACTATTGGTAACCAGTGTTAAGGTAAGTATTACCCACCCAATTCTTGTTCTGATTCATGGTTTATTTCTTGTATTTCCTTTCAGCACTCATTATGCCTCAAGGTTTGGGTAAATGCAGTCATAAAAAGGCAGTTTGGAACACAGACACACATGCACACACACACTCCTGCTTATCATGTAGTGTGCCATGCCTATTTGTTCCAGGAAGAAGGGAATTGCTTCTTCCTCCATCACAGGAAGACCTCCTCTATTCTCAGGAGAGGTCTACAGCATTTCCTGATTTAGGGAAATTTTCAGCTCCTGTAAGGGAGGGGTCCATGGTTCTTTCTAGGGTACAGAAGTCACCAGCTTCCACAAGAGTGGAATCAGTGACACATGGAAGGAAATTGTTAGCTGCCTTGAGGGAGTGACTTTCTGGTGAAGGGAGGTTACCAGCACCCAGTAGTGAATCCTGCTTTACCAACACAAGGGAAGCCTGATCTTCTTGCTCAGATAGATCTGTATTTAAATTGACCGGATCTAGCTCATCAGTGTCAAGTCTACATGATCTGATAAGGCACCAGGCACTGGGTCATCAGGCGACGTGTACCAGGCATGGGTCACCGGGTAGTGTGTTAAGTGAAAGAGAGCAGAATGGGTGGTTTTGTACCCTCATACATTTTGGCCTGTTTTTTCAGTTTCCAGTCACAGAGTCCATTTGTCTGCTTGGCCCCTTAAGACCCTACCTTGGACTTTGGTGCTTCCGAGGTGTGGATTTCAGCAGGGACCTAGGCCCATGTGCCTGTCAAGTCTCCCAAGGCTTTGAAACTGAAGGTTCAGACACTTGTTGCCATAGCCTTGCATGCTGATCTTTTTTCATCCACTTCCTTCAGTCTGTTGAAGGAGGAATCATTATATCCAGCTGCATTGCAGAGATTGTTGGAAGCTGTTGCCACGACATTGAGACACCTGTTCTTGATGTCCATGGCACTCACTGCAGAGCTTCTTTGCCTCTGTTGGCATGCCGCCTTGGACATCCCAAAAGTTTTGCTGGAACACATCCAAAGCCTTCTGCAGGCTGCCTCTTTTGATGCAGTCATTTTGCAACACTTGAGGGTTCAGCAACACCAGCTAAAATGGCGAAAAAAACACCCCCGTCCCAAAAGGTCTGGGCTCCCCTCCTAAATGTTTTAAGCAGGGCAACCAACAGAAGCATCAGATGCAGTTTAAAACTCGTTTCTTGCCATCTTTCTCCTGAAGAGGTGGCTGGAGAGCCAGGGGAGGAGTCAATGGACCCTTCAACCTTCCCTAAGGTTGGAGGCAATCATCCCTAGGTAGCCATATCCTCTCCTGCTAATTCCCTGTCTTTTCAACATTCCAATGGGTGCCAGACTGAGCCTTTTTTTTTGATGCTAGGTTGTGTCACGCATATGATGTGTGGGTTCTTTCCAAAATAAAGGAGGGTTTCCAGCTTCATTTCAGGACCCTCAACTTCTTTCATGGACCCCATTTGGTTTCACCAATCCCAACTGGTATCTCAATGGGACGAGGTGTACACCGTTCAAAGGAAAGGTGCATGAAAGAAGGTGATCAACATCCATAGTCCGGGATTTTGGTCTTCCATAGTCCAGGAATTTACTCCCATATCATCCTAGTTTTAAAAAAATATGTGGAAAGTTTCAACTCATTATCGATCTTTCCCCATTTAACAAGTTTCTTCCGGAAGAGCATTTTATTCCTGAGATATCCGTCTCAGGAATGCCATCAGGCTGAATAACTATGCATCTCCAGGATTTCTGTCTTTGCATCCCCATCTTCGCAGCCCAGAGGAAATTCCTGCAGTTTTGTCATGTACAGACCATCAAATTTTGTGTTCTTCCTTTCAGTCTAGCTTCTGCTCCCATAGCCTTCAAAAGGGTGATGGGTGTAACAGTGGTTCATATAGGATCCTTGTGGCTCCCCATCCTCCAGTACTTCTAAAGGATCTAATCTCTCTTTTGGGAGACATTGACTAATCTGGTCCTAATCCTCAATCAGGAGAAGTTAAATCTGATCCCTTTTTGGAATTTCATGATGATGAATTTTCTCATTTGTCAAGTGACAGTCTGTATTCCTCCTGGCAGAATCTCACAAATACTTGCTCTCTTTCTCTCTCCTGTAGACTCTGAATCTGGTAGCTGACTTTGTACCCCTATGAAAGCTTCATCTGTAGCCTCTCCAGTTTTTGCTTATAGCGAACTGGAGACCTCACAAGCACCCTCTATTCACTCTGATCCCCTTAGGATCCAAGTTTCATCACCATCTGAGTTGATGAAAAAATCAGGACAGGTTTCTGACTTGAGTTCCAGTTTACATACTGGAACCTCTATCTTTCTTTTACTCTGACACCTAAGATTCAGGCTGGGGGGGGGGCTCACCTAGAGCCTGAGGGGGTAGTTCTGCAGGGCTTGTGATCTTGAGAAGAATCTTCCCTTCACATCAACAATCTAGCAATGGATTCTGTTTTTCTAGCTCTTCACGGGTTCGTCAACTGCATAATACATTGTTGTGTGATGATTGTTATAGATGACATGTCGATCATAGCATACGTGAGACATCAAGTGTGTACTGATGCCTCTTCTCTCTGCTTGGAAGTCTGGAACCTCTCCCACTGGAGAGCTTCATCAGAGATCACTCCACCGATGGTAGACTGGTTCGCATCCAGGCTGAACAACAAGCTCCCTTTAAGTTTCTCCAGTGCCAGACCAGAGGGTCTTGGCAATAAACTCCTTCATTCTGAGTTGGTATCGACTGTATGTCTATGTCTTCTCACCTTTCAGAATAGTCCCTCAAGTTCTTCAAGTCAGGACTTCTACATCATGGTTTATCGTGATAGCAACCCTGTGGTCGCAACGGTCATGGTTCAGTGATCTCCTTGACCTGTTGGTGGATGCCTCCAGGGAGTTACTACTGAGGAGTGATCTGTTGTTGCAGCCCAGATCGTCCCTTCTACACTACAATCCACAGATTCTCCACCTTCATGCCTGGCTCACATCACACGATCTATCTGCTATCAGCTTTCAAGCAGGGTTGCAGATGGTATCAGCCAGGCTAGAAGGCAATCAATCTCCAGAGTGAAGCATCTCTGCATTAGGCCTGATTGTGTCAGCCCAACAAAAAGTCACGCCATCATCCATTATGCAGTAGAGCACCATACTGACAACAGATGGTATGTTCACTAACAACTAGCCTCCCTCTGAGCTGGAAAAGTCAGCAACATAATAATAATAGGTAATGTATTACTGCTATTAAAATGTAGTTTTGAGAAGTAAAATTAATTTCCTTATGAAATACTTAACCTGTTATTATTTCCAAATTCCCTTCTCCCTGCTCTGATGTCCTTTCAGTCTCGGTCCAAGTCAAAGAAGAACAATATTCCAGATAAAAGAAGTGACAAAGGCATCGGATGGGGACTATGTTTATTTTGTTCTAGGCCTCCAGTTACTTTTTATTTTGTTCTAGGCTCTAAACTAATTGGAGAAGGGAATTCACCAAAGACTGGGAACTAGCGCCAGGGGAAAAGTGAAAGCAATGTGATAATAAATGTTAGTATTACATAATTAAAATTTTTTTACCCCCCCCCCCCCCCCCCCCAGTACATTCCTTTGATAATATTTACCCAATTGTAATATGGGCACACCCTCCCTACCCCTCCCCCCAATAACATCCCTGGAGGAGTGTGCACATCTGCTCCGTTAGTAACTGATGATTGATGCTGTTAGGCACCACTCCCTCTGTCTTAGGGGAGACCACTTTTGACTGACTACCATCAAGGCAAGCAGACAACTTTTGAGCACTTTTGTTACTACAAAGACATGGATCTTTAGCTTGGGAGGGCTGGATTTGCAAGGTAGTGAAGGTACTTATTACATATTATGATGGAGTAAGTATTATAAAAGAAACATATTGTACTCCCGAAATTAGTTTTTAATGTCATAACGTTGTTGCTTGGTGCATTCAAACCATGGTATCTTGCCTAATATTCATGATGTTTGCATGAAAGAAACTGCATTCAGGAAATATGGCTCCTTTCAAAATACACAAATAATGTAAATTTTATGCCAGAAGGGACTCATTTTCACGTTGTGGACCATATGTTACAGTTTTTTGACAGTCATACTTTTCATTGCCCTGTTTGTATGAAAAAGGGGGCCACAAGACCCAGGTGTTATGCATAATGTTGATTTCTATATTGTTGCTATTATTATGTCTGAAGCTGGACAATCTTCAGTGCCTATTCATCCATTTTCTTTTCTTTCAGAGGTGATGCAGTTAGTGAAGACGTGTCCTAATTTACGGGAGCTGGATTTGAGTGACTCCACTGCCATCACGTGTGAATCAATCCATCTCATAGCTAGTCATCTACAGCATTTGGAACACCTTGCTGTCAGTCGATGTTACTATATTATGCCCACCACATTGCCGTAAGTGACTAGATGCACATATGCCAAATTATGTATATCAGAATATTTTAGTCTTTGCTTTTTACCTTGTAAAAACATTTGCCTTTTCTACTCTGAATCACTATGGATTTCTTTTTTATACGCCTGCCATAAGGTGGTGCCTATTATGTTATGATGTTGTTTATCTGTATGACCGTCTTTTAATTTCATTTTGTTGTGATATACCAATTGTCATGGATTGCATGGTTGCCAGAAGCCACAATTTTAAAACCCAACATAAAATGATATGCCTGCACAAGAAATAGGACTCCTGTGCCATCAGACTCATTGTCGCTCGTTGAAGTACCAAGGAAAAAGTTTTTTTTTCTGCTAAAATTTGAATCTTCATGTTGAAAGAACAATTAGTAGTAATTAGTTCTAGGTATATCACTTTGATATTTTTGATAAATGTCATATATTTATCATTAAAAATTGATAGCACTCTGTGTCTAATAGTGTTTGGATTATAATTTCTCCATTGAATACATTACCTAATCACATTCACGTTAGGAACTTAACTTCCACTATCTCCAGAATCCAGCCCACGCAGAAAGATGAATTTTTGTTTCTTTTTTCTTCAGACTATGAAAAAAAAAATAGAATGTATGGGAGGAAACTCTTCTGAGATACAATTATCTGCCCCGTCTCCATTAGATAGCTATCTAAATACCTGATCTTTATCAGTTTAAGCAGGTAACATTGTGACTGTCACCTTTCTTATGAAATTTTTGACATCCACTTGCAAAGTCTATATTGTTTTACCATTGGATTCCAGCTCTAAGCATTTGGTATTATTTTTTAATTTTCATGTTTTAAGTTTTCATATTTTTTCACTATCCTGAACTTGGTTTCCTACTATGTCATTTTTCTTTTCATACATAACAAATATATAGCATTTCAGTGTGTCGTGCTCTGCTTGAACCTTGCTTTATTTTTGTATTTCATTTTGTGCTTTAAATTTGCTGTAATTTGCACCTTTTGTCAGTCTGTATAACTTAGTCGTTTACATTGTTGTTTTAGGTACACAGTGGTAACTAGGTATACAATATATAAGAAGTTCAAGGTGTAAGAGGACATGCATGAAACTTGTGTGTACAAAGTGTACTTCTACCAATTCAAGCAGAAGTTCTTAGTCTTCATTATAATAAAGAGTCTGTTGCTAGTACAGTGGGGATGTCTCTTTGGCCACTTCCCATCCCAACATGCTATGGATTTTGCCATCTGCTACAGTTACTTCTGGTCAGCTTGAAGAAGAATTGGGAACCAAGGATGATAACCTTTTCCCACCTCATTCCTCATCAGTCTCAGATGAGAAGAATTATTCAAGAAACCATGTCACAGATGTTGGCATCAGGGTAGTATTTCACCTGTCTTCCCATCCTTTTTACAGCTGACTTTGATTCGCTGGTGGACTTTGTTCTCTTTTGGCAGCCCAGTGGATGTAATTCCCCTGCATACCAGAGCAGGGCAAGAGTTCCTGTCAGACTTGACATATGGGGTTTCCCAACAACGTACCAACAATGTGCCCTCCTGCATGTCGTTAGAGGCGACTAATGGAAGCAGGAGCCACGGTGGCTCTGTGGTTAGCATGCCAGACTCCTGACTGAAATGGTGTTGGTTTGAATCCTACTATTGGATGAGACCAGGTCAGCTACTGTGGTGCACTCTTGGGCAAGGCACTTTACTCCAATTGCCTTGGCACAAAATAACCTACTAGTGTTGCTGTGTCATAAAACACCAAACCAAAACAAACCAGACCTACCAACCTTTTTGGAGTTTTCCAGCAGCCACATCCACCAACTACATTATCCCAGTTTCTGATCAGCCGTCCGACTGGCAGTTCTTAAACTGTGTATAATCAGAGGTTGCTGCAAGAGGCTGGACTGCAAATTGGCCAGCTGTTTCATCTTTCAGGGACTATCGCAGGAACCTATCTGATCTATATCCGCATAACTGTCCCACCATTGTCTTTGCCAGTCTTTTCACAAATGCAAATCCTCTTTATTGCCCTCCCACACATTCATTTGCTGGACTCACAATTTATGGTGCTTTCCACAGGTATGCAGCATTCTCATCATCACTGGCTAAATTATTGTCTATTTTTCCAGCTGAGCTGTCTACTTTCATAACACTAACATTTTTTGTTATATTGTTGCATTGACTTAGCCTTGTACATTTGATTTTGAGCCAGCTGCTTCAAAAGATAATGAGAAAACTGGGTATGTACCAACATGCTACCTTTGACTTTTCTGCCTATTTCCTTTTGATGGGTGGCAATTCAAGAGATTTATAGAATCTTACCTCTGTCTGAATGCCCTCGAGCGCCATCATAGGGTCAGGCATATTGTGTCAAGGCATCAGTAGATGCAAATGATGAGGATGACAGCCCTCATTCCGTTTGCTGCCTTAATCCCTTAAAATAAAAGAGATTGTCAACGTTTTGTTGGAAAAAAATCCAGGACCCTGCATATCTGCCATCCATTACAATTTTGGCATAATAATGAAAATTTTATACATTGAATTACATCTTGCACTCACCTGTGTATGGATTGCACTTTTGATACATTGATAAAAATAAAATGAAGTAAAGCACACACAAAAAAAACTGTGTTTGTTCTTTTTTATACCCATATTATCCACAAACATTATCACTACTCCGAAACTAGATTCAGGATTGCCTTGAAACTACATTTATATATATACATATATATATAGACACATACATACATACACATGCACATATAGATTAAGATCCCTGATCATAGCTATCAAGTCACTTATAACATCATTTTCCATGGCACTGTGAACTCTGACTTGCATTGTTTGAAAGAAGTCTCATCATGATTAGTGCCATTGTCTTCTACACTTTGATGAAGTATATCTGGGTCTACCTGGACTTGGAGAGGGGGGGTGTTACAGGTGTTATATATTTAGGCACTATGTGGCTTGTGCCTGCCTGTGCAGGTGAAGGTGTAAAGAAGTGGGGTCTTGCTTGGCTAGGGCTACATGCACTTGGATTTTTCATTATCTTGATTAGTGGAATTGTCTTCTACAATTTGATGAAGTGTATCAGGGCCTGCAAGGGCTAGGAAAAAAGTGAGTTGTTAAGTAATTGGGCCCTGTGTAACTTGTGTCTACTTGAGCTGTTTAGTTTGTAATTAACTATGGCTTTGCTTGGTCTGCAGTGATAAGAGTGGAAGTTATGGGCTAAGCTGAGGATGACTTTCCATGAATCTCCCCTGCATTCAGAGGCCACATTAAAGATATTAAGAGGCATACTGCACAGAAATTGCTATCCCAACTTGCCCATCCTCCTTCACTCTCCTTTCATCACTGTCAGTGTCAGTCCTATCATTAAAGTGACTGAAGTAGAAACATACATTCTCTAATCAACAGCATTAGTTTCCACCACAATAAGAATTTTGACAACAGCAGTCTTCTCAGCACACAAAGCTGTCCAATAAAGGGAAGTGGAAACAAAGTTTCTCCTTACCCAAGCCTCCGAGCAAATGACAATGACTGATAACCCATGCTGATGCTGATGATGTCCCTGTAGGTGCCAGGCTCACTTCCATCAGGCATGGATGGATCTGTTCCCAGACAATAAATGGCCGATTCAAGTTGGGATGGATTAAGAAATTTTGTTCATTCATCCTGCTCCCCTTTTGTCATCCACTTCTATGATGAGGGTCCCAAATCGACAGATACAAGGTGCTCTTATTCAAGGAGATTCATACTTTGGTCACCAAGCAGGCAATGGAAATTGTTCACAAGTCAGACTCTCTGGGCTTTTGTTCTCCACTTTTTCTGGTGCCGAAAGCAATGGAAAACTTTGTCTGGTAAACAAACTGAACTGGCTCAACAAGTTCATTGCTGTACCTAAGTTCGAGATGGAGCCAGCCCATTTGTTTAGGTTTTTTTCTAAGGAGACATGAGTTTGTTGTCTGCCTTCAATTGACAGATGTCTACTTTCACGTCCTTATTCACCCTTCATAATGCAAGTTCCTCAGGTTCGCTTTCATGGGAATCGCATATCAGTTTGCTGCATTTTCTTTCCTGTCCAATCTCAGTTCATGACATGAACTGGTTGTTTTCTTTCTTTCATGGCTGGTCTTTCTTGTGAACAGAGTGAAGTCAGACCGGTCTCCCGGCATTTCATCCATTTAGGCATGGAATTTTTTACTCTTCATATTTAGTGCATCTCCACACAGAACATTGCACGGATTGTGAAACTCTTGAAGTCAGTCTCCAAGACGACTTTGATTTTCACTAGCGAATTTCTGCAACTCCTTGGACTTTTAGATGCAGCCACAGATGTCCTTAATTTGGACCAGCTGTTCATGTGCCCTTTGAAATGGCTCTTTTAGCTCAGTGGCACCATATATCCGGTTGTTCAGACCATCATATTCAGATCTCGGCTGAGAAAAAGTATTTCCTGCATCAGTGGCAGAACTAGAATTGGACATCAGCAAGAATGTCCATGGAAACCCCTCAATGTGAGGTTATAGCATGTATGAATGCAGCAAGCAAGGTTGGGGTACCCACCTGTTGCTTCGTTTCACTACAGTCAGCGGCAACTAGAGGCTGGAGGAGAGGGTCCTCCACATAGAAATTAAGGCGATAATCAATACCTTTCATTCATAACAGAATCTGCATTGCAGAAAGATTGTTTGTATAATGTCAGACAATTGTTTGGTAGTCAATTGCCTCCACAAACTAAGGGGAACCAAATCACCAGATCTGTGTTTTGGTCTGGGATGTTCTTTGTTGGTGCTCCCCACATCAAATCACTGTTCAGATAAGACATATCCCAGGCAGGCTTAGTGTATTAGCCAACTTGTTGTCAAGGAGAGGGCAGACACTGCACACCATATGGTCTCTCCACATGTCAGTCTTTAATTGGATTTCCAATTGCTTGATTTGATACTTATCCCTTGGTTGTGCTGCCTCTTTTGTTACGAGAATTATCTTACCTATCACATGAGGATCCATATCATTACATCCTTCAGTGCATTACCAAGGTAGGGCTTTGATGCTCTTGTGTTTCCTCCTCCTCTTACCTATTCTAATGTTAACATGATTGGGTAATGTATTCAATGGAGAAAGTAATTTTTTTCTATAATTATGTTTCTCCGATAACACTTACCCAATTACATTTTGGATAAGCCTTCCACACCTTCCTGCAAATGTGAGCATCCTCACTGATGTATCACACAAGCTTAAACTGATCAACATCCAGTATTCAAAGTAACCACCTTGAGGAGACAGGGGAGGTAGTTATAATAACTATGCATCTTACCGTAGATACTAATTTCATAGTCTACATAGTATATAGACAGGAAAGACATTTTTTATCTTTGGGAGGGCTGGATTCAGGAGGTAATGGAAGTTAAATTCCTAATGTAAATGTGATCATGTAATATCTAAGAGAAACGTAATTTAAATTTTAAAAAATGCATTGTTTTGCATGTAATTTTTTTTCTTCAAACATTCTTTTTTGATTATTTCAAAGCAGTATTAATAAACTGTAATTAGTTCCTGAGTTCTAATTGATTTTGTACTTTGGGTACAATTAATGTTAAGGTTACCCATTATCAAACCATCAATTAACCTAAGATTGAAATAGTCTTAGCTTCAAGGCATTTTATTGTAATTGTCATCTAGCTCAGGTCAAAGTCAGAGTCACCAATAAGTACAAGTTTGTTCTTCTGTTCAGAAACAAAATTGCATGCAGAAAGGTAGTGAAGATGTTGAGCAACAAAAACTTTAAATTTTTTCATGTATGATGTTTGCAGTACAGTAATTGAAAATGTTGGTTTGTTAAAACAATATTGGTAATCAACATCATCATAAGATATATCAGTCTATTGCAGATACATCTTTCTACAGAAGAATGAGCAACAAGCAAAGTAACTTCACCTTGAAATTGAAAATTGTGTGCCCAGTGGTAACAATAACTTTAGACTGATATTTCAATTAGTGATAAAATGAAAGCTACATACCTTATGGTTTGTGCTTGAAATATTACAATCTATGCCAACACAAACCACCTACCATTTTACTTTGTCTCTATTGTAGAGTCCTAGGGCAGATTCACAGCCTGCTAGCTGTTGAAATGTTTGGGATGTTGAGGGAGACAGCACTACAGCAACTCAGAGAAACCATGAGAAATGTGGATATAAACAAGTTCCCATTCTCTTGTATTGCCAGACCCACCACAGGAATCAGGAGAACCAGTATATGGAATATGCGAGTCCGAGACAACATTGTATAATGATGATAGACATTTAGCCAATAAAAAAATGTACGCAAGGGATTATGTATTAACAGTTTGGAAGGTACTTTGTTGATGTTTAGAAAAATGTTTCGATTGTACTGCTGTATAAAAGTTACGTTTGAGGAAAAGTTGAATTAGAACTTTTCATTTTAGCATAATTCTTATATATTTGAGGTATGGTTGTCAGAAAAGTATCTGTAAAATATTTATGTTTGGTGCTGCTTTTAATGATTGGTTTAAGGAGATCAATGTCTGAGATGTCTATGTCAGAGGAATAATTGTATTTTTAACTATTGAATAATAAAGTGTAGATTATGGACTCATGAAATTGCTGTATGTGTGCTTATGTTGATGTACTATTGTGAGTCAGCTTATTTTGTTATCAGAGGGAAATATGTGAAGACTTTGAGTCCACTGTTGTGAGTCAGCTTATTTTGTTATCAGGGAAATATGTGAAGATTGTGAGTCCAGTTTTGAGTCAGCTCATTTTGTTATCAGGGAAATATGCAAAGACTGCAAGTCCACTATTTTGAGACAGCTTATTTTGTTATCAGGGAAATATGTGAAGACTGCAAGCCCACTGTTTTGGTTCAGCTCATTTTGTTATAAGGCGAATATGTGAAGACTGCAAGTGCACTTTTTTGATTCAGCTTATTTTGTTATCAGGGAAATATGTGAAGACTGCAAGTCCACTGTTTTGAGTCAGCTCCTTTTGTTATCAGGGAAATATGTGAAGACTACAAGTCCACTGTTTTGAGTCAGCTCATTTTGTTATCAGGGAAATATGTGAATACTGCGAGTCCAAAGGCATTGTGACTATTATGCATTCTAATATTAGGATAAATGTTGTAAAAATTAATATTTATAGTAAATCTTTGTAAATATTTTGGCATTATGTTTTAAGTGGTTAGCATATGTGAATACAAAAGTTTTAAAATGGGTTTGTTGGATGTTGACTTTCAATATTACAATTTAATACAGGATTTATAGGTTACTGCATTTGCATGGGAAAATATGAACGAGTTTTTTTGAGCTATACTGCACGACGTCACGAGTGCAGTATAGCTCAGAAAAAATGAGTTCATATTTTCCCATACAAATGCAGTAACCTTTTTATTATATACTCATTTTGCTTTTCTACCTAAGGCTGAATAAAAAAAAGAACACACTACAAGAAACAAAGTAACTGAATTTCTGCTATATTCTAAAAAACCGAAGTTAAACCAATACACAGTAACAGTATTCATGCGCACATGGCACCACCCAGTGACCTTTGAACTTGGTTGAGTAGCGCGCGCTCTGTGTTTTGTTTAAAAAAGAAATCTCATTTTGGTCTACTTAAAATTGAAATTTTGAGTCATATTGTGAATGACTGCGCCTTGGAACAACTTTCCCAGTTGATCTGGAATGGAGGGATTTTGTTTTTATGTCGATTCAGCTAAATTCTGCTCTTTAAGTTTTTAGCTGGTTCTATTACGTACGATGTACATGTAGCTAGAGGGACTGGCCTCGACAGCAAGCTAGCTTACACATGTGTTACTGTCCTGTCATTGATAGTTTGGAATCATAAGGTGGACAAAATATGAAATTCTTTTAAGTGAAATTCTCAAGAAGATGCAGGATTAAATATTTTTTTAGTGAATATTAAATTCATTTTGTTTTGGAGTGCAGTAAATTCTCCTTTGTAATGTGATTTCTGTTGGAAATGTAGTCTAGATTGCAGTGCAATTTCGCGCCGTGGATCAGAAAGTACATTTTGAAGAAATTCAGGATGCAGAAAAGTAAGTACATTTATTGTCATTCTTATTACCAGCTATAGATGACATATTTATATGTACTGTCATAATAAATCCAAACAATTTCTCCAAAAAAAAAAAAAAAAGGCAAAATTGCAAAGCGGCTGGGGTGTGAGAGCCCATTTCGTCAGCGGAAAATAAGGCTTCTTCGTTATCGTGGCTTCTTGACTCCGAGGCACTTGCTTTTATACCAAAACCCGCCTTCTTTAGTTGTATTTTTTCGAATTTAGTGCTTTCGACTGACTTGTAAAATTAGCGGTCTCTGAGAGAAACGGAATATCATTTGGTTATAAAATGCCTTTTTATGCTATTTTTTTTATAGACTCTAGAGAGCACGGTTCATAGTCTGAACCATCGGCTAAATAAGTGTTTAAATTATCAGAATGATATTTTCAATACTGCATGCCTCACGTTTGTTGTCGTAAAGCCACCGCTGTACATTGTGAATATCACGTTCAGTCACTTGCTTGGTTGAAAGATTCTTTTGTGACTCAATGAATTCATCCACATCGTCAGCTTTATCATCTCTACTCTCAAACAGCTTGTTTAGTTCATCCACAGACAAATCTAATAAAGCAAAAGCCCCGGTGTCTGCTACATTTGCGTACATTGTTTGTTTACAATAAAAAGTAGTTCCTAACACGCGATACTATTTTTAGACACGTGTCGTGCAGTATGAAGCCATGCAGTATGGAGAAATACTGCACGATTCTGACAATGCAAAGTTAATGGAGAAAAAAATGAGTATATAATAATAGCAAATGCAGGATCTTATTCAAAGAAAACATTGATGAATGTTGATGTCATGTATTATTAGGTCCCCACAGAATCCGATAAGACTCCATTTGCTTTGGGGTTTGTTTTTTTTTGTGATGATGACATGCTGCATCTGAAAAGACTTAAAAAACTGCAAAGTCTGTTTGATTGCTTGCTCTGAAAATGTCACGAAGTTGATAATTATGTTGAATCATTGTATGAAAAGTTACATGACCTCACTCAAATAGCAACTCATGGAAGTGTAAAAGTATTTAATTTATTAGATTATCATCTTATTATTTCTATAGAAGGTTGAAAACGATGATGAACTAAAAAAGAATTATGTTGTAATTAATGTAAGTGTTTCAGATCAAGGATCAAGTTTATTGTGTTTTTCTACTAGAAATAAATCTAGGTTTAGAGTTTCTAGGAAGTTTATTTGCACCAATTAATTTCATTGAAACCTTTTACTTTTATTGTGTCAGTAACAGCCAGCTAAAGATTTTGAGATTGATTTTATTTTCTGCCTATAAATGATACATTGCTCCAACTAATAATTTTCAACGATCTGATAAGGACCTACTAGTATTATCCAGTTCTGTATCACCACAGTCTGAAAACTGGAGCTACTTTATGATGTCACATAAATGATGAGTAATTATTAGTTGTAAGAATGAAACTAGCATTTTAGTTGATCCTGCCTTGGCAGAAGCTCAACATAGTAACCAATCTGGCATCCATATGCATATTCATCTGTATGACTGTCCACACCCTACATTAAAGTCAGTATTAATGTTTCTTTGATTAAGCTCACTGTTAAAGTATTTTACTTTCCTTTTTGTTTTTTTCTAGGTAAATACAAGGCGGGGTCAACAATAATGTGGTCTCTTGTTCAAATAATCGTGCATAATTTCCAAATTTTTAAAGCAACAAAAGCAATATTAAAAGCATACAATGCTATCCATCATTTGTCAGGTGGAGATCGCAGACCATCTGTGGGATTCACATCATCTGCATCTAGTTTGAACAGTGAAATCCCTGGTGAAATTCTTCATTGTGCAAAATACGATATATACTCACTTATGTCAAATCCAACTGCAAACAACACAGACCCTGTTTTGACATGTTGTTTGTTCTACAGATTGACTCCTAACAAACTGGAGAGACCCAGATCTGCTGGCACATTATGCAACAACAGATCTGGGTCTCTGCAGTTTGCAGTTGGATTTGACTTATAAGTGAGTATATATGGTAATGCAATGCAACATCACTGTCATACAAATGTATCCACAAAAGCCTCCAAAACAAAGATACTGTATATACTCGCGTATAAACCGAGTCCAAATGCAAACAACATAGACCCTGATCTGCCATTGCATAATATGCTGGCAGATCAGGGTCTGTGTTGTTTGTTCTGCTGATTAGTCCTTATAAACTGCATAGATCCAGATCTGCCGGTGCATTATGCAACGGCAGATCTGGTTGGTATTGGATTATACACGAGTATATACGGTACATTAGAATTAATGACACAGAGGGGAAGTAAATTCAGTGTAAACAACGTGTTACATATCCAAAAGTAGGACAGCATATTAGTACATGTTATATAGCTGCTCACTACCTATTGTTAACCTAACACCATAAATAGTAGTTCTAGTTTTTAATTGAAATGTTTCTTTAAAGGTTTATAGTAAGTTGATAAGGAAAGATATCTTATTTCTCATGTGTGGTTCGTAAAATGTTGAGAAATCCTTGAATTTGAGGGGTTGCCTTGAAAACTTGAAAAGTCCTTGAAATTTTGAAGAAAAAAAATAGAATTTTTCCAAACCTTTTCTGAATTTATCTGAGGAAATACAAGATGTTGAAAAAGAACAAAATATATCACTTTTTCTATTTACAAGTTTTGTATTGTCCAAAAATAAATAAATAAAATGTGATAAAATTTGGTGTATCAAATGGTATACGTCACCTATAGGTAATACAAGTAACATGGAGAAAGTTCAAATTCCATTTAGACAAAATACTCCTTGATAACTTTTAAGTCCTTGTAAACTCCTTGAACAAAAAATTTTGAAGGCTGTATGAACCATGTCATGGGAATGTTACATCAGTGAATCACATACCAACCTGAGATGAAGACAGCTTTCCTGATCAACATGTTATACTCATATTGCATTTTTATGTGACATTTAAAATTCTGTAATGTGTCATCAACATTTTTTAACACTGATAACAAGCTTTTGTTTGCTATATTCTAATGGCATGGTGCCTGTCATCTTCATATGATGTGATAGTATTTTCCATGGCAGAAATTCTTGATCTGATATATATTGATAAGTTTACAAAATATCAGGATGGCATTATGGTCTTACTCTGGCAGCTATCATAAAATGCTGATCTCATCCATACTTCTGTGTACTTATGACCAAAGATTTCTTACAATATCATCTTATGCATTGAGCAAGTTAGCCCAAGGCAAACTAATTCTGGCCTATAAGTTAGCCCAAGGCAAACTAATTCTGGCCTATAAGTTAGCCCAAGGCAAACTAATTCTGGCCTATAAGTTAGCCCAAGGCAAACTAATTCTGGCCTGGACATGAAATCTGCGTATAGACTTTTGACTCATCATAAACGCATTCAGTTGAAGGTGATTTCCATCCTTGACCATAATCTTGTAAGCATTCATGCATTTTATACGCGACATCTAGTTGATTATAAGATTAAGAGTCACAGGTACCTTGTCCATACGATATTCGTAAATGTGTGTTTTTAAGAATTACGGTTTTGCATGAGGTTGGGGATTCATTTTAGTGAAAGTCAATTTGATGACAGTTTGTACTGTCATTATTTTCTAACCTTTTAATCTTATTTAATATTTGCAGGGCTGCATCTAGGATGTGCAATTGTGAAAAGCCCAGTAAAATTGAGTGCACAGTTTTTTTATTTGTGCAGGCATAATTACACAAAAAATTAGGATTGAGTGCAAATTTTAATGAATCATGCACACTTTATTTCCAAGAAATGTAGAAATTACCAACTTTGCTACTGTACATTGTTGCTATTGTTGACTGCCATTTCAGTTGGTTGAAGAGCAATGTTAACCAATGAATGCCAAATTTGGTTGAACTAAACAGTGGAATGCGAATAGACATATTAATTTCGTTAAAGAAATTGCAGCCTTAGTTAAACTGATTTTGGCATTTCTCACGTACCATCACTCTTCAAACAACTGAGATGGTGGCCAGCAGAGTTTGAAAAATGTAACTATAGTATTTGCTTACCCTCCCATTTGTTTGTACCCTCCTACCGATTATAAAAACGAAAAGCATCAAAGAGATAACAAAAATGCACAAAACTAAGTCATTTAATTCGTCAATTTATTATTTCTAACCTGATTGTCACCAGGTGGTCATTAACACTGTCATCTTCTGCACATTTCAAGCCCAATGGGAGTTTCTTTACTAACACAGCGCTGTATTTGTGTGGGCGAGTCGATTTTTTTCAGACAACAGATCTGATGTAGTTCACCGTCTTCGATAAGCTCTGAATAATTCCTTAAATTTACGTAACTTTTGGAGTAACAACCCTTAAAACACATGTATGTAAAAGTTACATTTTTTTATTTTGTTGAATTCCTTTTAAAAATATTAAAACTAGGCATTGCAAATATTTAATGCAGACAGTTTTTTAGAAAATGGGCTGTTCTAAAAATCGTAAAAGGACAGTGAGCAGTCTGTCTGATTGTTTACAATTACAGCGCCCGTTTGGTTTGAAATGTGAACAAGATGACAATGTTAGGGGCTACCTCATGACAATCAGGTTAGAAATTATAAATTGATGAATGAAATGACTAAGTTTTGTGCATTTTTTTAATATCCTTTATGTTTTTTTGTTTTTAAAAATCAGTAAGGGGGTACAAACGAACGGGAGGGTAAGTGAATGCTATACCTGATTGTATCTGGATTACTTGTATAAAGAAAAAGGCATCAGAGTACATATAGTTGAAGTAAAGCAATTAGACTCTGGGCTGTGTAACAGTGTCAGTATGGGCTGCCAAGAATTTGTGAGATATTCTCTAACATTTGGTCTCCAGTACCCTTTTCAATGCTGTCGGAACAAAGCTACTCAGCACTGATTGCTATGGCCGTTAAACATATCCCCCAATCATATAATGCACCAGCAACGTCATCAAAAACCAACTAAAAAGTACATTGCATGAAAAAGCTTTTTTTTTTTTTAGTTACATCCACATAATATAGAGGGCACCTGTAGCAGCCAAGTGTCACATTGTTAGGAGATTCATTGTTATGAGAAGACACTGGTTAAAAATGCATCTAAAGTGTCACATTCTCAGAAGATTCGATGTGATGAGAAGGCACCAGTTAAAGTGCAGCTACAATGTCACAGTGAAAACTTTGATTAATAATTTTTTTTTAAAGGGAATTGTTTTTGGTTAATGATCTCATTTATATTATAGCATGGGGATATTTACTGGTTTTACATAGTGGGGAATCCTGTTGCACAAAGTCTGGTTTATGGAAGGCATTGAAACTTCAATTTTGTTTTTATTTTTTCTTTTGTATATTATTCTGATTTGGATTTGGAAAACATGACCTTCAAAAGAAAGTTTTGAGATGAAAACTGCCCAGACTACAATGTGTCAAATTTAAATACTTTTAATAAGGTCAGTGGTGAAGGTAAAGGGGCCAAATTAGGGTACTATGCTGTCAACACTATTATCTCAGGTTAACATGAAAGACAAAGGCTCACTCTTGCCATGATATTCACCATACAGCACTCTATTTCACACCTTATATTAATTATTAATCCCACATCACCAAGTGCCTTGCCCAATCCTCTTAAAATTGAGTTTGCGTTTAGAGTTGAAAAAAGAATTCACAACCTGTTCTTAAACAATACATTTTTTGTTTTAAATGACTTTGAACATAACCATTTTCCATTTCATTGTAAAATCTTTCATCACAGGTTTGAGTCCGTATGTATCATGTATTTATGAATTGATTCTGATATTAACTATTAAAAAACTGATTGTTACAATTTATTATGAAGAAAAAAAATCATGTTTCCATTTTTCATGAATGAATTTAAGGCATATAGTACACATGGGTATTATTCATGTCATTTTTAAGTCTTTGGTGAGTACATACTGCATTTTGTAATAATGAAATAAGTATTCAACTGTTGAAACAGTTCAGACCTTCCACTGGGCCTGGTTTTTTCCTACTTTTTTTTGTCGGACTCACTATTTTTTCCACTTTTTCAAAAATGGCCTTACTATCTCTTCTGTTGTCAGTTTTATTTTGACAATTGATTATACTTTTCGTGAATGGTTGTAGTGAAGTGAATTCAAATATAGTATCTCTAATGTAGCGCTGGTTGTTTAATAAGATAGAGACAACCTGAACTAAAGAGACATCTAGTTTGTGAACAAGAGCCTGTTTTTGTTCAAGTTTATGAAAGTAAGGCAAGTTTTATTTGTTCAGTAATTTACATAAATTTCATACTATATTTCTTGATAAAATATAACTATTTTCCCCTATTTATTCCCTACTTTTTTTTTTAATGTAGCCCTACTTTATCCCTACTTTTTAACAAAGAGTCGCTGAAAAGACTGAAAACAATGACTGTAACAGTTCTTTAAAAAAAAAGTGTTTAAAAAAAAAAGAAGATTTTATGACTTTCAAACATGTTCATATGTGCATGTTTCATAGTATTCAAAAACTTTAGTTACAGGTTAGAGTTGGTACATATGGATCATGTATTTATTCATTGATTCAAAGCTCAACTGTTAAACAGTGACTGTTACAATAAATTATTTGCAATCGATCCTATATTCATTGTTTATTGTGTATATAAAGTTGTTGAATAAAATACATGAGAAATTTTAAATGAAATTTCCACGGCCATGAAAATTTAATATAAAATATAATTCAGGTGAATAAACAACTATGCCCCACTATGAAATTATATAAATACTTGAAGTTATCTGTGGAACATTTGCCTACATTTGAATCCTGATTATCCCCTTGCCAACAAAGTTGGGATGAGAAGAGTTTTGCCTGTTTGTTGGTGTGTTCGACCGATCATTTAATTGTTTATTTATTATGCCTTTAATATCCTAGTCACTATTTGTTTTAGAACCATTGAAATTGGTATGTGGATTCATCTTGGGGAGTGTAACTCACCCATTCCAAAACCAGGTCATTGTGACCTAATTTTCAGGCTTGAGTGACTTTTGTATTTTACTTCATACCAGTCTGTAAATTGTCGGATACTCCAAATGTGCTATGAGGCATGGTAGTTCAATTTGTAGATCGTTGGACTTGTAATCCAAAGGTCTCATTTTTGATACCAGCCCAGGTCAGCCTGGGTTGCCTGCTGCAATGTGTCCTTGGAAAAAGCTTCGATTTCCTCAGCATGATATAGCCAATAATGTGTTAAAAAATGCCATTAAAACCAATAAAACCAAATGTGCTATTTTTGGCTAGAGGATTTGTGTTTACAAGTAAATACCCTGTAGTCATTGATAAGTTTTTGCACTCTTACAATGTTTCATGCAAAGGATTGATACCATAAGACAAAAGAAACATGCATTCTGAGTTGATAACAAAACAGTGTTTGTGGGTAATCATCCCAAGTTACCTTTGGTTATCCATAGGTACCATATATTACCAAAGGCATATCATAGGTCTCTGTGGAAAGCAAAAGGTCTAGAATGGAGATTGGTAGCTAATGCACTTCTTAGCATGGCTTTCAAAGTAAGTAATACACTGAAGCATGCACACTCTTAAATATATAAAAATATATTTCAGCCCTGCTGAAATGATACTGAAGACAGTCTGTAGAAAACAAAATTTTTCTCATTAATTAAAGGAAAAAGGATATATGTGTCCCTTTTCATTGATTTTGAGGGGTCTGAGTACATTGCTAGTGATGCAGGTGCTTCTTGTGTTTCATCCCTCTAATTGTAACTTGCATATTCCTATATTCATGTGAGACATGGACCCTAACAGCAGAATTAGAGAGAAGAATCCATGCCTTAGAGATGAGATGTTATCAAAGGATCCTGAAAATCTCATACTTACACCACGTCTCTAATGCGGCGGTGCGCCATAAAATCCAAGGTGCAATTGGACCTTATGAAGATCTGCTCACCACTGTAAAGAAACGCAAACTAAGATGGTATGGTCACGTCTCCCGCTCAACTGGCCTGTCAAAGACAATTCTACACGGCACAGTGAGAGGAAAGAGAAAACTAGGCAGACAGAAGAAGAGATGGGAAGACAATATCAAAGAGTGAACAGGCATGGACTTTGCAAAGTCCCAAAGAGCAGTGGAGAACAGGGCAAAATGGAGAGAGATTGTCGCAAAGTCATTAGTGGAGCCCCTACGACGAGCAAGGTTACGGGAGAAATGAATGAAAAAAATGAATTGTAACTAGTGTCAGGGTAAGTAATTCCTACCCAATTGTTCTGGTTTATTGTTTTATTTCTTATATTCTTTCAGCCTACATTAATGTGGACTCAAAAAGGCAGAGTGGGACACACACTGCACCTGTTTATCATGCTTGGTGTGTGTATGTACAGACAGCTGCCCATTTGTTGTTGCGGCCCAACAAGGCATTGAACTTGGTGGAAAGTTGCCGGTCTGTAGGGCCAGAAAAAAGGGTCCTGCTTCTTCTTCGTCTCTGGATGACGCCTTCCATTCCCAGGAGGGGTCTATGACACTTTCTGATGTAGGGAAGTCAACAGCTTCCTTAAGAGAGACGTCCGGAATAAGGAAGTCACCCACTTCCATTTGTTTGGGGGTGGGGAGTCTCTGACAATTGGTGGTGATGTGCCAGCTCCCAAGAGGGAGGGATCCTTGGTGTAAGGAAGTTGCCAGCCCCCAGTAGCGAGCCCCGCCTTACTGACCCAAGGATTTAAATCAAGATCTCCCAAGTGACATTCGCTAAGTGTGAGTCACCGATCACCAGGTATGGTGTATGGTGCCGATCTTACGTTTTAGGTCGCGGGTCACTGATCAAGGAGCACCGAGCAACGTATGAGTGGCTTTGAACACCGGTCTTCGGACCGTGTATCGGCTTTTGACCACCGATCTAGGGGAAGGGATCGGTTGATATCCTCCCCCTTCTTTTTATGTTCCCATTCAATCCCTATGAAGAACGGGTTTAGAAGTTTGAAGACCAGTCTAGAGAAGGAATCGGGTAGATACCCCTCCTTTCTCTATGTTCCCGTTCATACCACATAGAGCTTGGGGAATCCCAGCACCCAGTGGTGAGTCAGTCAGGTTTCATTTTCCGACTTGGACACCATAGGTGACTTTGGCGTGGCTCCATGGATCGGCGGATCTGGCACGTCCGAATTCATCTCCGCCTTCTTTGGCCTCGTAAGCGAGGGAAGGGTGGAGGAGGAAGCCACTAGCTGTCTGTTGCGCCGAGAGGGAATCACCAATTTCTTTCTCCAGGAAGAGTGGGTCAACGGGTTAGTCCCGCCATCTTCCCCTCCTCCACCCCTGGGAGATGAGACAGAATAGTCCTACCTTCCCCCCCCCCCCCGAGCAAAGACAGGCCAACGAACTGCATATTTTTGTAGGAGTTTCCAGAAGACCCTGTCGCACCGGGTCCTTATCTGCTGAGTTCTTCTTCGGCACGGGTCAAGTGACGGAGGAGGAAGAGGTGTGTACTTTTAATTAGATGGTAAATGAGGTTTACCGCCTACTTCTCCCACATTTGAGTCCCAACCTTAGGGATCGACGAAGCTTAGAATCCTGTCCAGCTGTTGCTTCTTCATTCAGCGATGGTGAGGGAGCTAACTCTTGCCAAACAACAGAATGGGCTGTCTGTCCCCTCTTCGGTCCCTGGTTTCAGCCAATAATTACAGTGTGCATTCGCCCGCTTAGTCCCTTAAGACTCTGGTTTCTCCCATGTATGGATTTCAGCAGGGACCTGGGTCCGTTTCCCCGTCAAGGCTATCGAGGCAGACACTAATTACCATCGTCGCGCATGCCGATCTTTTTTTTTTTTTTGCTGCTTCCTTCCTTCAATCTGTTGAAAAGCTCTCTCGATGTTCTTGGTGCTCTCTGCAGAGCTTATTCACCTTTATGGATGCTGCCTTGGAGACATCAAAGGTTTTGTTGGACAATAGCAAAAGTCTTTTGCAGGCCGCCCGTCTTGATGCGGAGACGTTATTCGGAGAGCTAATCCCTACAGTATCCTCAGAAGATTTGAAGTATCAGTAACATCTGCCCCTGGTATTGGGCCCGGTTAATCCGACCAATAAACGACCTCATCTCGAAAGGTCCACGGTTCCCCCTCGTAAATGATTTTAAACGGGGAAACCATTAGAACCTAAATCAGTCCTAGTTGAGAACTCCTTTACGGTCGTCTTTCTCACGATGAGGTGGCCGCAGGGGCCAGAAAACGAAATCTACGGACCCCTCTCCATTCCCTAAGGAGGCAGGTAATCGTTCCTAGGAAGCCATACCTTCTAATACAAGTCCACCTCTTCCCAAGATCCCAGTAGGTGCCACATTAAGGCTCTTTTCAGAGTCTCGATCGGATCTCATCATCGATCTTTCCCCACTGAACAAATTTTGTCTGGAAGACCGGATCAAGATGGAGACAAGCAACTCAGTAAGGAATACCATCAGACCGAAATATTGGACAGTCTCCATAGATCTCCAGGATGCGTATCTTCACATCTTCATATTCCCATTCGACAGGAAATTCCTGTGGTTTTGTCTGTGACAGGAAATCTCATTTTGGGCTCTTCCTTTTAGCCTAGCTTCCGCTCCCAGAGCCTTTACCAAGATGATGATTTAATGTCCTTAGGGGTTCCCATCATTCAGTACTTCGACGACTGGTTTCTGCATAATGTCCTCAGACATGGTCTTCTGAGGGATCTGTCCCTATGTTGGGGCATGGTGGCTCGTCTAGGCCTAAGCTCCAATCAGGAGAAGTCGCATCTGATCCCTTCTCAAAATTTCGGTTACGTTGGGATGAATTTTCTCATCTGTTACGGAACAGTCTGTGTTCCTCCTAAAATAATTTCACATATACTTGCACACTTAGCAAGACTGGATGAAAATACTTCATTGCCTGCTCGTCTCTACTGCTTTCTGCCGAGGGATTTAGTTACCCATAGGAAGGCTTCTTATGTGGCTCATCCGGCTATTGCTATTAGCAACTGAAAACCTCAGAAAGACATCTGTCAGCTCGGATCCCCTTCTGGATCCAAGTTTCGTCACCATCTGAGTTGGTGCAAAAATCAGAACAGGTTTATGACTGGTGTTCCTATTCATGCTCCGGAACCTCAGTCCTTTCTTTGCACCGGGGTTTAAGATTCAGGCTTGCGGGTTGGGGAGTGAAGGGAGGTTCACTCAGAGCGTAGAACCCGAGGGAGTGCGTAGAATCCGAGGGAGTAGTCATGCAGGTCCTCTGGTCTCGGGAAGAATCTTCCCTTCACATGAACAATCTAGAAATGCGGGTTGTTTTTGTTGCACTTCAAGGGTGCGTCAATCGCACAAGACATCGCTGCATCACGGTCTTTATGGACAATACGTTGGTTGTAGCGTATTTCTCATGTCCCTTCTCTCTGCTTGGAAGTCTGGAACTTCCTCCGTTAGACCGCTTCGTCGATCACTCTCAAATCCACCACATTCCGGGCAAGATTAATGTTATGGCTGAAAACTGGTCCAGAACGGGGTGAGCAATCTTCATGAAATGGTCTCAACACCAGTCGGTACTTGAGACACTTTTATCTGTGGGGAAGGTCAATGGTAGACTTGTTCGCAACGAGGCTAAACAAGCTTTCTCTGTCTCTCCAGTGCTAGACGAGAGGGCATGGGCGGTAGATACCTTCAGTCTGAGGTGGAATCAACTTTACACCTACGCCTTACCATCTTTCAGAATAATCCCTCATGTTCTTCACAGAGTAATAACTTCCAAGTCACAGCTCATCCTGATAGTTCCGCTGTGGCCCCAGAGATCGTAGTTCAACGATCTTGACCTCTAATCCGTCTGATCATACACGCCGGATATCCATGGTTCCGGATCGCATATGTACAACATAGATGAATGAGGTAAGTTTATCCTTTATCTAGGAACATTATACTACCAAATGCGACTCCAAGTTCAACTATTTATTTATTATTTTTCCAACGTCTATTCACTTTTCAATGTCAAGGTCACTGTTACAAAAAATTGAGTTTTTCCTAAGTATTTAATTTCCACATGATCCTCAAATATGATTAATATATGGAATTATAAACAAGTATGGTTGACATGTGGATCTATCAGCATGACCTGATCACTATGAAATTTATAAACAAGTATGATTCATATATGGTTCATCAACAATTATGATGGGTGTGTAATTGATTTTTACTTATATACTGATATTGAATTAAATTTTCACACATATAGTGATATGAATTAGATTGATTCAAAAGTGGAACGCGTGATGTTATTCATCTCGTTGCGCCAAGTCGACGAGAGATTTCCGATTCCACAGCTGCCGTTCAATGGTGAAGGAACTACCTTACGCGGTCCACTTTTCTCAGACTGCCGAACAGTCTCTCGAGAGCCTTCTTATCATGCAGACCCGCTAGTCCAGAACCTTTGGCTACTCACAATGAGTAAACCGATTCCGTCCTTCGGACCAACGTCTCCATCTACCGCAGCATCCTGGTTACATTAAACCCCCGAGTTCGATGACTACCTGTGAAACAGCTAAAAATATAATGACTGAACAGTGTACTACTCGGGATACGGTTAAGTACGAATACAATAATATACATTACGCATGCGCGCACATGAATTGAATTCGTTATGCATTGAATTATTTCATAAGAACGACTGTACGAGATTATTATTATAATAACCCCGTTGGTATAAATCTGTCTCCGACAAGAATATTCTCACCGGATTATAAGAACTAGAAAACTAATCATCATTGAATGCATGCAACATATAATTGAATTCAACTTGTCTGTTCAGTTATGGCTAACTTGAAACAGACTATATTCTATCCAGTAACATGGCGTTATGTCACGTAGGTCTGACTCGCTATAAAATTAAGCAATAAATTCTGAAACATTTAATATATAAAACAAGTCTATCATATAGAACGGATAGCAAGAAATAATACATTTCCATTTGTACATACCTCTACAGCTGAAGATAGTTTCCGTGAAGTGGACAGCTTCCTGACAAAACTCGTCTGTATTGTTACTATGGCGAGAGATTTTAGGGCTATAAGTACCCTGGTTGTAGTCAAAGCCACGGCCAGAGAACTCGAGGTAATCGGGTTTCAGTGGAAAGCGACGAGGGACCCTCCGACGCCGTGTAAGTTTACCATATGAAAATAAGACCACTTCATCGGCATGCTTTATGTGCCACGAATGTTTACAACTCCGCTCAAGTTTGATCATTTCGGCCTAGAAATTTCATACCGTTAAAGTCTTAACGCCGCGCAAGTTGAGTGACCAACAGAGGTTACTCATTTACATCAGCCGACAAAGTTGCGAATGTTTACCATTCCGCTCAAGTTTCATTGTGTCAGTCGTCAAATTTCATACGCTATACAACTCACCTCTCTGTCTGTCTCTCTCTCTCTTTCTAAATATATATATATATATATATATATATATATATATATATATATATATATATATATATATATATATATATATATATATATATGTGTGTGTGTGTGGGTTGATGATTGACGATCGATACAGTGACACAATCATAAAGCTTGACCCCTCCCGAAAAAAATAAATAATAATTTCGTGCAGTGAACAAACTATTCGTCAGTAAATGCTGTATCACATTCATCTGTTATTGAAGAAATATATAATACAAACTAAACAATAAATGTAAGACTTGAAGCAGATTGCAATGACAGAACGCCTCTCCACCCCCACCCCCCTTCTACAGACTGGTCACACATTTTTGTCCCAATAAAGCGTTTATATTGCTAATTAAACATATGTATACTGGATTATCAAAACAAATATAAGGGGAATATATTAAAATTTCGAAATGCAATCATTGCTTAAATAAAGGGAAGGGGCAGTGGGAAAATTTGCATAAACATGAAAGACTGTGCCAAATATGCGTTGTGGTGAATTTCATTATCTCCTTAAATGGAGTTTTTTCTCTAGAAGAAAGACAGCAGCCACGATCCAAGCACTTCTTATTCATTGAATTGCTGAGTTCTGAGAAAATTATTTTTTTAATGAAAACTTTCTGAAAGGATTGATATTATTTTATATATATATAAACAAAATCATTAATTTCCACTAATCTTTAATTCATGTGTATGGTTTTGGTCCCTTTTTCAGCAAGAGAACGTTATCATAGCAAACTCGACATAAACTGTGATGTCACATGACTTTTTATATCTAAAATGTTTTTACAATTCAGGTCTCTCTCTCTCTCTCAAATATTTAAAGTGGTGAAACTGGGCTTTAAATCATTTCATTGGATCTAACGGACCGTGCTTAGTAGCCCAATGGTCTGATTCGGAATAACTATATCGCCCTGTAACTGATGGCAGGAACCATTCCAAGTTGGGTAACGCTGGAATGGTATTGCCCCAACAGGTTCATATGCATTTTATTTCGATCTTAATGTGTATTCCTTATCTTCGATGTACTCCAATAAATTTGAAACCCATATTTTTTCACAATTTTGCACACATGCTATGTTGTTATTGTTATGGGTATTTAGTATTTTGTTTAAAGTGTACATACATACATACATACATACATACATACATACATACATACATACATACATACATACATATATATATATATATATATATATATATATATATATATATATATATATATATATATATTCCAGATTTAGCAGTAAACGCAGGTATGACTTTTCATTATCAAAAAGGAAGGATAAGTATTTTGGCATATTTATAACTGACATTTTATCCCTCTGTATCTCCGGCATATTGTACAAAATTTACGGCCTCTCAAGACTATGTAAACTTTGTCCGATATTTTTATTCCATCACTTGAAGCAAAAATAATGTAAAGATATATGTATGCAAACAAACTACATGGAAAATTCTACTAAAATACACTTTTAATCTAGCTCAAATCAATATGTTATTCAGTGAGAGGTCCAAATTATTTAACATGACCCAGTTGAATAGCAGTAAATTATGTTTCATGCCGACTGAAGCAATCATAAATCCTAAAGTAAGAGAATACTAAAATTTTTACAATTTTATTTTTTAGCTGACAGACATCTTCAAAAGCATCAGAGGCTTTAAATCAATCGACATTTTACTATTCAAGTAAAGACTGGTATTTCTCAGGACGTTTATGTAACGTACTCGTAATGTTTGCTTGTCCGTGAAAAGCCCTGTTCAAAGTGGTTTATTACTCTGTACAAGATTCAGTCGAAAATACTCTTATGTTAAGAAAAAGGAAAGGTATAATTAATGTATATAGTTGTAAAACTTCTCATAGAGCAGTTACTATTCAAAGAAGAAAAAGATCTGCGTTTGATACTAAAATATCATATTTGCAGAAAAAAAAATGAAACGTTCATTTGTTTGTCACAATACAACTATTTTGCTATGAATGTTTCTATTGTTTATCTATCTATCTTTCTGTCTGTTACTCTGTTAATTTGACCTATATATGTATATCTGGTGCTTTTATTTTATGTTCCACTTGATTCGTGTAATAATTATTATGAAGATTCGCAAAATTTCATTGAAGTCAATGCATAATAATTACTGTATATCAGGACAATGAACTGGATGGCTGTTATATGCAAGTACAGGACAGTGGTAGGCATAACAGCGAACCTAAACCACACAACGATTACATTCATTCATTCATTCACGTCATGATATATATATATATATATATATATATATATATATATATATATATATATATATATATATATATATATATATATATATATATATATTGTAACAGATTGGGGGTGGGGTATATGTGTAAGCTTATATAATTGTAATAATAAGTTTTAAAAATTCTTCAATTCAGAACCTTTTTATTTTTGACTGTGTTATTGTGATAAAATGCTAATAAAAGGAAAAGAAAATTAAAACATGAGTATATAAATATGTGTAATATACAGAGACTATTATATGCTGGGCTTCATAACCCCAATTTAATCATTCAGCAAGAAATGGATGGCCTACAGTGCAGGTATTTTGAAAATAAAGCTTGAATTCTTAGTGTGGCGGGAGATAGCTGCTTATTTTTAGTATGGCACAATATTAGTTTTGCATTGAACCGGAATGAGTAGCAGTGAATTGAATTGATTCAGATTATTGTACTACATATGTCATTTCAGTCTCTATTTTGATAATAAAGAAATAAAATTTCATTGACTTGTCTTTTTTTATAACTATCTATTAGCTTCTTAATGTGGTTTAGTATATGTGTTATTATAAATACCTCAAGACAGTAATGTTTTTATTTGGTGGAGATCTGTATCTATGGACGCTATTACTGTTGACAGCTATCTCCCGACCTTCGAATTTCGCTCCTATATATACTCTTCGGAAAATAGTCATGTGACGTAATTCTGACCAATCATTGCTTGTCCGGCACGCCGAACATGTCGAGTTGTGCCGAACAGATACTCTACAAACAGTGATGCAAACTGAGGGTTATCATACAATTTAATTAGCATTACTTGTCCGTTTACACTCAAACAGTAGCAAATATATAAACATTTTGTATTATCTCTTGTCCGTCAAACATAAAATCCTTTTAAGTCGTAACCTAGGTCGCTAGGCATGGTTGAAGAGTAAACAAGTACAAGTGAACGCTGACAACACTGAAAATACATTGACTAGCTTAAAAAACGAAGAATACAATATTAAAAGTTCAAAACATACTCATACTTATATAAAGAAGGCCAGCATTTACAATGAACAAGTGAAATTAAATAGAAATGTGAAATAGGATAAATTTAGTGTGTGGAACCGGTCATGTGATCTAGAGTCGGCCATCTTGGCTGCAGACGTATTTTGTAGTGTCAGCTGAAGAAGTCATCAAACTTGGTGCTATTCAAATGCTGATTTGGAATGGAAATTAGGTGTGATAAACATGTTTCTGAGGATGATAAATTCATATGAAGTAAGATTCCACAAGATTTTATGAGTATCTAACGATGTGCAAGATCGAACTTGATGACAGAGCAGTTGCTACCCACATGACCGACAATCACACTTGACATCCAACATGAACAAGTGCATACAAATATCAGGTTAAGTCATGATCTCTACATTTCCAATCAAGCTACAATGTTCAAATTCACTCTTTCAGCAGTATATAATCATTGACATGAACAAATTTAATTTACGACAAGGAAAAACCACCCTCCCTACCCATCATATTAAAGCTATAGTTCCCCAAGTCTATTACAATATATATATATATATATATATATATATATATATATATATATATATATATATATATATATATATATATATCACTGTTTTATTTTGATTTTTGTTGTTGTTGTTATTATTATGATTATTATTATTACAATCAAGCATTACATAATCTTCAAAGCAAGCTTCACGAAAAAGCGTCACAAATACTCGTTACATAAATAGCTTCATATATTATCACACTTTGTTTGAACCTCCATCTCTGAACTGTTGTCTTGACAAGTCAAACCTTGCTGCTACGTGACATTTAATGCAGCTTGTTTTGAAATGTGAAACATTGCTGCTACGTTGCACCTAATGCAGCCTGTATGGAAATATCAACCCTTGCTGCTTCGTAGCACTTAATACAACCTGTATGGAGATGTCAAACCTTAGTAATATAGAAAATCTAGGTCCTGTTGCACTTATTCTGTTTTATCCAGTTTAAACAGGTTAACAAGTTTTCATCCACTGCAAACAGTTTACCCTAGGCCAACCCCCTTCTTATCCTCCAAATTTTGATGGAAAACTCTAAGTCACTGGTCCTCAAAATAGTTGTTATGACAGCAAAATACAAGACTACCTGCGCCACTGACCTTCAAAAATAGTTGTTATGAAAAAAGAAAATATATTGGGCACTGGTCTTCACATTTTTATGGAAAAAACTTGGACCACTAGACTTAGAATCTTTTTATGAAAACAAAATCTAGACCATTGTTGATTAGGAAAACCTTTTTCCTGCATGTATATGTAGATTATTCAGTTAACTATTTTTAAGTACAAAATGTTTTTATCCTCTTCCCTATTTTAATTTTGTCATGTTTAATTTGTGCCCACAATTGATTTATATTTGTAAATGCAACTAGACTTTTAGGTGGTCATATAGATTCTTGAAACACTGTTCTTTGCTAGTGTAAATAGGCTTTTCCTTATTTTTTTTATTATTTATTTAAGAAATTATTTAGGTGTCTATTTTACAAATTGTTTCTGTAAAAGCCAATCCAACCACTATGGTCTGTTAATTCCTTAAGACAACAAACCTAAGTATTAGAGTGCACCTGTCTATCCTTAGGGACTGTATCCATTTTGATTTCTTACGTCAAATTGAATGGGGTGTCGCTTTCATTCATTCAAATACACGGTCGACTATAACCCCAATTGGAGATCCTAGATGGAACGAAAGACTAGAATCTCCAGAGGTTAGTCAAGCTTTAGTGATTGCGAATTATCTTTATGTATTATGGTGCACTCGAAGTTCGCATCACTTGTAATTTGAATCAATTTTAACTCATACCTTTACTATCAAGTTGATGTCTTACTTGCATCACGGAACGATTAGAGTGAACAGTTTAACTAAATTATTAGAAAACAAAAACTATGTCTTGGACGTCAAACTCTGCCGTTGGACCACAAGAAAAATGTACAAAGTCTCCCAAAAACAATTAACATTAAGCTATGATTACTATCCAATAATCAAAGGATCACTATTCAATGATCAGGTAGTATAATCTTGTTCTCGTGGATTTCTGCAGAAGAGTTTTAAATTTTGAATGAGAGATTATGGTGGGTTTTATTAAAATTTTGAAGACAAGTACACAATCAAACCCGGAATTTATCGCACAGTAACATGTTTTCAAAGATCACATATTTTCCGAATATGAAACTTTGATAGCGTGCACTTGAATCAAAGCTGTGACATTTCAGCATAAAATATGCTTACAACATATGCTGTAATTCATAATTATCTGCAATAGCACACCTTATGGAGAAAAATGCATGCTACTATGAAAGATGCCATCATGTATAAATTCTAAACGGAAGCATATCCCCTCCTAGATTTCCATATTTCACGAGCTGTAGGCAAGGGTTATGTATATTGACAGTTAATATTGGTACATTGGGATAATACAGATGGCACATAAATACATTGGAGATTATATCGTGCTAAGATAAGCAGATGACTCTCTCTTTCTTTATCTCATTTAAGCTTAAAATATGCTTAAAACAATTAAACAATTGCTCATATTCGTAATAATTATCTGAAATAGCACACTGTAATATACATATACATATATATATATGTATATATCTATATATCTCTCTCTCTCTCTCTCTCTATATATATATATATATATATATATATATATATATATATATATATATATATATATATATATATATATATATGATATATTCAACATAAAAGTAGTTTAGTGTGTGGTAACCTGGATCATTGATTAATAACTTACACTATCAATTAATTAACACAAAAGACAAACTTACAATTATATATATATATATATATATATATATATATATATATATATATATATATATATATATATATATATATAAACATGTTATATGAATATGGTGTTAGAACGTCCGGCATTTATTTACGTTACTTAACCATGTGTCTGTATCTAAAACTGCATTGTAAAATGTCTATAATAACTAGAAAAAATCAAGACTCTTAATAAGTACTACAAAAAATTACTATATAATTTGAAAATATCAATAATTTGTAGAAATATATATATATATATATATATATATATATATATATATATATATATATATATATATATATATACACACACACACACACACACACATTAAACGTCCAGTTGCTTTTACAAATAATGATCTGTTGTGGGAATAAATTAAACTGGAGAAGAAACATAAAGTGGAAAGACCTATGACATATTCTGAACTTAAAGGACTAGTTGATACAACAGTCTACTTATACATTACACAAACTGCCCCCCCCCCCCAAAGATTTTCATACAGAAGGGTTGATTTTACTGGGATGACCAGTACCGGTCAGTCATATTTTATTTGAAAGCATATTAAAAACGTAATATTGTTTATATATATATATATTTTGACAGTTATACATGTATTTCCATAAAGAACTAAATCATATAAATATAGTAATTTGTAAAGCAAGACTCACTGAAGCTTGGTAAAAGTTACAACATGTGAAATCTAAAATAATATTATGAGTTCTCCACAACTACTCAAAGTGGGTTAAGATGTTATTCTGAAATGTAATGGACTTCTTCAGCTAATTCCTTCACTTGAGTATAATTAAATTACAAAATTATAATAACTACTATAATCTGTTAGATCCACCTTGACTGTCCATAAAAATGAAAACGTGTGAAAAATGCAGGACAAACTAAAACTGTGCAAACTTACTTGACTTGAAATATAAGTACGGGCTCGGGCATGTCCATTTGACAATTTTTAAAATTACATTATAAATGTATTATTTGTTATCATCAGTTTTGTATGCATCTAGATTCTAATGCAACCGGTTGTCCGTGCGGAGAGAACTGGAGTGCACAGTATAATATTACCAACCATGTGCTTTATGTGGATGCATTGGTGCAGTAGCTACCGCCAGCACTAGAATGAAAGGAGAATCTCAGGCGACAGCCAATCACATCTGGTTCATGTGCTGCTAAATCTACCGAGTAACACCTGTGTGGCAATTCTTTCCAAGTGCTTATTTCTGAACTATGGGAGAAAAAATGAAATAGTTACGCGTTACATTCAACTGGCAACGGGTTATAAACTTGTAGTTTTGCTTGTCTAAATGTTACCTGTTATAAAATTGACGCGTTACTTTTAGTAAACTGAACACATTAATTTCAGCAAAAGTAACGCGTTAGGTTTTGATATGCAATATGTTTCCTTTAAAACAATTGAGATTACTAACCATTTAATTGGAACACTTTGGCACCTACATTTTTACTACCAACATATCGAAAAAGAATGTTCATAAATATGATAGCATTAAGCATCACTGGATAAATGTTTAATATTATTAAACACTTGACTGACACCGCGGCAACAGCGTTTATCTATATATCAAAATAAATGAAGATCTTGATGATACAATACAAATCGTAGAAGACAAAGATTCTTAAGTTTTGTCTACACTCATGAATAATAGTAGAATATAAATTAATCGCATGCCATTATCTCTGATCCCTAACTCACATAGCTCGATAGGAGGCATATACTAATGCAAGGATACACGAACCCAGGGTGGGATGAGTATTACATTATGAGCTACACCTCACCCCCCTCTCTCTCTCTATCTCTCTCTCTCAATTGCGTACAATATAACTTGCTGACGCAACAGCGTCAAAAGCTTCTGAATGACCTAAGTATCCATTGACGTTGAGAAGTCCTATCGTGTGACTTGTTTACACATCAACATTGTGAGGTCTTATCTTCTGTGTTGTGTACAGACCAACGTTGAGCTGACTGTATCAAAAGGTGTGTATTCCGTCATTTATAAAATTATTATAATAAATCTTAGAAAAATAAGAAATGCGTATGTTTTGCTATTAGGTATATCGTTAACAAATAATTTCCAGCGACAATCTTTAAACATTTGTTTTAGGTCCTCCAAAGTCAAGTCTTACAAAAAAAAAACAAAAAAAAAAAAAAAAAATATGTTTCATATACTTTTCTTACCTGTTATCATATCATTCCAAGATTTCGTACCAGCCAAGATAACCAAAGATTATTACAATCTAACCTCAAGAATTCCGAAATTCTTACCTTTAAATACTTTGAAGTGTCACTCGATATTAATTAAGAAGAAACATCTGTCTCCTCGATCTTGAAAATGAATATCAATATTTATTAACTTCTATTAAAAAACAGAAATTAAAGAAAAACCTTGGCTGGCCTCTCCAGTATTAAAACATTTTTTCATAAATTCTTTTAAAAGAATATTATTGTCGGTACATTAATCTAATACTAAACAGGATGTAATATATTGCTGAAACATAATTGATATTGTTTGTTTTAATTATTAAAACAGATATCAAGAAACTGCAAAGTTAAAAAATTTAAATAATTTATTCCATAACTTAGAAAACTAAATTAGCGTTCATTGTTCACACTATAATCATTTTCAAAATCTAGCCATTTGATCATAACAATTGCTTGCATGATTGTTTTCATAATGTATCTCTTAAATGTGCGTGCAATTCTTCATTTTTACATTTTTCGAACTTTACCTTTAATTGGCACCATGCTACTACTACAATATAATTCATATACTTAGTCCATATATCACATTTTGTTGCTGTCAATATTACTTTGTCATATGCGATCTCTCCGCATTTATCCACTTCTGTCATTGATGGTATGTATGGCAGTAAATGATACAGAATTGAACTTTGGTCCTGTCTGAAAACTTAAGGAAATGAATGGCCGTGGTGTGTGGTATGCAGAAGGGAAAAACTATATTTACATCATAACTGATATCCCTCTCTCCCTCCCTCTCTATTTCATGATCACAAATATACATATACTCACATATACACATGGTCAATGACGTTATCTCTAACACCGTTGAAGCCACATCTGACATATATTTGTGGCACTGAAAATGTGTATGTGTAACTCGTCATTTTATTCATTCTGTAGGTGATTGATATTGATTGCAAAGGAATACTTTTTCTAATTGGTGATACATAATACCACAGTTAAACATTAAAAACACTTTTAAAATCTATGCCATATATACTGATTTACATAGATATAAAATGGTCATATATACAGATACATACAGATTTCCTCTGAGACGTTTTTTTGTGCTACATTTAACATTGATTAACATTGACTGAATTGATATAAGAAAGAAAAATATCTTGGTTTCAAAACATTTCATGAAATTGGGAAGAATGTACAAGAGGTTTTAATTTTAATAAAAGTGGACAGTTTTTTGCATACATCTATCAAGTGCAATAGGAACATAAAAAGAAACAAGAATTCACCCAAATGTTTTCTTTCTTTCTCTCGTGTATGCATAAACAGAGCATTAAATACCAACACAGCGAAAAGAAAGTTCATAGATAAATTATATATTTTGCCTGAAAAAATGTGTACACCACTGAAAACGACTATATTTAAAACTTTAACAAAATCATCAATGCTGCCAACGATCTAATCTATCACTGTGATTCCTATGTACACCACTGAAAACGACTATATTTAAAACTTTAACAAAATCATCAATGCTGCCAACGATCCAATCTATCACTGTGATTCCTATGTGTTTCCTGTCCTTCACATGCGAGAAAATTGATTGTAAAAGATTGAAGTGAAACTCGACGAAATTTAGCAGAGACTAAAAAAAAAAAAAAACTCAAGGAAACATTTTAAAATATGTTCGGGACTAAAAGTAATGCTAACATTTCGAAACAAATACAGAATTTAGTAGAGTTTAAAAAAAGAAATTAAATGGTAAAACGAATGTTTATAAATTGCAAAAAAAAAATTATAAGTGAAAATGTAAAAATCTAAATTCTTTTTTTACAAATAAAAAAATATCCAAATTAAACGGAATTAGCGCAGACTAAACACTGTCCGGAAAAATGTAAAAATTGAAATGTTTTAGCACAAATTGCTAAAAAAAAAGTTCAATTTAATAACATTTTTCACAAATTGCGACAGATATATATTGAAAAAATCAAAAACTTTCAAGCCACTTTGTGTGACCAACAATCCACACTTACTAGTCAACGAAAAAACGTAGAGTGACGAACATATAGTCATCTACTGTTCAACACCATACATTTACTATCCAGCACCCCCTCACATTTACTATCCGAGACACAATTTGTTGTCCGCAAAAGTGTGTTCGAATGTCTTATCCATACTAAGACACTTACGTTTCCTATGGTATATTCTTCTCAAATCAGAATCACAATGACATTTTATTACACAGAACAAAAGCTCACTTTTTTTTACTGTCTTTCTCTTTTGAATTTCTTTAATGGTATGCGTTCTTTCTCTTCTATTGCTTCTTCTTATTGTCTCGCCTTCTTGAATTTCTTTACTGGAATGGATTCTTCTTCTGTTTCTGTTTCTGAATGCTCCTTCTCCTTGTTTTCATTTTCCTTGGGACACACTGAAGACCAATGTCTTTTTTCCTGACATTGATAACAGGTATCTTCACTTTTATGTCACTTTTCTCTCGTCTTACATGTTCCTTTTCTTCGACGATGTCGACATTCTGGAGATCAATGTCCTTTTTCCTGACAGATATAGCAGGTATCTTGACTTTTATCTCGAGAGGAGTAGTCAGAAGTCTTGCTGGAAGTTTATTTCTGAATGACTCTCTGTAAATATCTGATCAGAAGTGCGATTTGTTGTGAATTTTGCATCTTCACAGATTGAAAACTGAATGAGTGTATTCTTTTAGGTCGAGGGTGCTTTATATATAGTGGAAAAGATGTAACCTAGACAAATTAATTTTTAATCATCTACTGTCATGAAACGATCACACATTTCCAAGGACAAGCAAGAAGCCAAGCGACGACGACGTTCTGTGTCACCCAGCACTCTGCAAGAAGCTTTGGCTGAAGTTCACGCTAGCGATTTTGAAGAAGACATGATTGACCTACATCCAACACCATCTACCTTCACTGCAAGACCAAGAGAGCCAAGATCAGCCAAGAAAGAAAGTCGTTCGGTAGCTCATGAAGATTGTTTTTCACATTCCTGCTACCCAAAATGTGACTTCCAGAAAATTTAGAACGACGGCTTACACTTACATTCTTGAATTTAAATAGCTGAAGTCCCAATAGTTGCAATGTCTATGCATGTTCTGTTAATTAATTTGCCGAAAAAATATGTTGGTAAACGTAACATACACACGATACGGCAATCCAAAATTGAAAGGAATCTTTTCGTCTTGTGGAATCAATTGCTTTAACAGTACTTGGTAATCCACTAAGTCTTGAACAGTGTCACTGAATTTTTTCCATGGAATTTGGCATAACACTGATGGCAGAAATCGTAGCATGGCAAGTCTTATAAAACCTTCGCAGCTGATAAATGTCTGACCATTTGAACATTTTCAACGTAGTCCGTCTTCTTATAACATTCAGATACAATTGATTAAAAATTCCATGTCTTTTCGGATGCAATTGTTCTTTGCGTTTCCCTTGAATCTGTACAAATTAGTTGTAAATGCGTTCTCGGAGCTCAGAAGGTAGATTCTAAATGTACTCATCTACACTGTCCATTTACAGGAAGGTCATCTGACCATTTGAACATTTTCAAACTAATTAGCTTTTTATAGTATTCAGATACCAATGCTTAAAACATCTAAGTTGTAGAGGATGCAACTGTTCTTTTCGTAGACAGTAAATGTTCAAACCCAACAAACTTGAAACTTTGTTGTTATTGGTACGAACATGTTACCCACAAGCTCTAGTGTAGGTATATTCTACTATCAAAAATTTTTGTTAATAATAAAACTAATTTGTAAAAAATAAAACTTTTGCGTATCACTTGCAACAAAATGTTTACTGGTTACAATCTATTAATTCTATACTATAAACTAGATATATTGATAACTCTGCTAGTTGCCAAAACTTAGAGGGGTTGTAGGTCGAGAAAGAATATAAAAATAATGAATATGCGAAAAGTCTAGTTTACGGAAATTGATATGCGAAAATCCTAATTCCAGTAAGTAAGTAATATATGTAAATTCTGGACCACTAGTTAATTCAAAATATAGGAATTTAAGATTAAGTCAATAATGTTTCGTTTTGGATCTCTATGACCTCGAACGTGAAATATAATTTAAAAAATTTCCATAGGTTTAACATTTTGGATCTCTATGTCCTCTAACATGAAATATAATTTTAAAAATGTCCATATGTTTAACATTATGTCTGTCTATGCTTTCTAACTGGAAATTTAATATTAAAACTACACTTACCAACCAATGCGCCAAAACCTAGTTATCTACTATCCAGCTTCCACACTATACAATCAACATTCCGTTTGGAGTCGCCATCACCCAGTTATCTACCATCCGTCACCCAGTTATCTACTATCCAAAATCCACACCATATCATCAACACGCCGTTAGGAGTGACCAGCACACAGTTATTTACCATCCAGCATACAGTTATATATTATCCAACACTCACACTATATCATCAACACGCCGCTGGAGCTACGAATACGCCACACTTACTATCCAATACGCTGTTAGAGCGACACTCTGTGTGTATCTGTATCCCCCTATTTTAACATCCTACGCCCCTCTTGTGCGATATCAAGTTTGTATTTTTGTAAGTATAAACATCTAAGTATTGATCACAACATACAGCGTGTTGGATAGTATAGTGCGGGGTATTGGATAGTAATCAAAACGTGGTGTGTTGGATAGTAATCAAAAAGTGGTGTGTTGGATAGTAATCAAAAAGTGTTGTGTTGGATAGTAATCAAAAAGTCGTGTGTTGGATAGTAGTCAAAGAGTTAATGTTGGACAGTACTCAATAAGTGGCTATTAGATAGTACTGAAAAAGTGGGTGTTGGATAGTATATCAAAAAAGTGGGTGTTGGATAGTAATCTAAAAGAGGGTGCTGGATAGTATACCAAAAAGTGTGTGTTAAATAATCATTATAAAGAAGGTGCTGGACAGTACCTCGAAAAGTGTGTGTTGGATAGTATATTTCCCATGGAGATCTATAAATTTTGCGACATGGAAATGCTGGACAGTAATAAAAAAGAATGTGCTGATTAGTATATTAAAAAGTGAGTGTTGGATAGTATCTAAAATTATTAACATCACATTTCCCGAAGAGGTCTATACATTTTTCAACATGGAGACGGTAGATAGTAATCACAAAGTAGGAGCTGGATAGTAATCAAAAGTGGTGTCTTGGATAGTATATAAAAAAGTGGTGTGTTGGATAGTATATTAAAAAGCAGGTGCTGGAAAGTATATCAAAAGTAAGTGCTAGATAGTATAATGTGTGTCGGATAGTATATCAAGAAGTAGGTGCTGGATATTAGAGTGTGTACGGGATAGTATATCAAAAAACGGGTGCTGAATAGTATGGTGTGTGTTGGATAGTATATCAAAAAGAGGGCGCTAGATAGTATATGAAACAATTGGTGTGTTAAATAGAAATCAAAAAGATTTTAACATTATATTTTCCATAAGAGGCCAGAAAGTTTTAAACGTAGAAACGGCCTATAACACTCCACAAGTTAACTTTACATTTCCCATAGGGGGCCAAACTGTCCCCCGCATGTTAAACCTATAGACATTTTTAACATTACCTTTCCCATAGGGGGCCAGAGAGTCCCGCGCATGTTAAGGCTATGGACATTTTTAACGTTACCATTACCATATGGGTCCAGACCGTCCCGCAACGTTAATATGATATGTCTCATAGGGGGCCAGAGAGTTCCATGCATGTTAAAGCGATGGACGTTTTCAACACTACCATTCCAATAGGTGGCCAGACCGTCACAATGTTAGCCTACGGCGTAATGTTGATATCCCATATGGGGCCAGATCGTCCCACATTACTACTAATGTATGCTGGATTACTACTAATGTATGCTGGATTCCGTACTAATTTTCGGGTAGCCTATATAATGATTTTTTCCCCATCAAGACAAGACATTATGACTTATACAGTGCAGCTTAGTCCGATATATGGGCCCCCAAACCTGTACTGATAGTGATGGGTGCTTTCAGGTTTGATAGCTCCACTTTATAAAATCATGTAATTGACGGAGACAAATCTGTCCGCAACACATTAGTGTACATTTTTGATACGTACCGATATTTGTTGAGACTCTTGAGTTACGGTCGGTTGAAGGGGTCTCTCGGTGATATGTTCAAAATATTTGCGGATCAAAACCTATGTTTGACAAATTGTAAATCCACGTGGAATGACAACACAACCCTACCTCCTGTCACCATTTCGAATGTCATGGCTACATCTGACTGTTCCATCAGATCCAGCAACCAACCAGGTGCGCCTTTTTCTCATTCGCTCATTTGAAAGTTTCGGTTGCTTTGGTCATGTGACTCGACTCAACGAAAATTATCCGCCATTTTTTCTATCACGCGTTAAGTGAACTGAACAAGAGATCCACTGTAACGGGGAATTTGAAATATTTGTACCTGTTATATATAAATACTTGCTTCCTAAGTGCACGTGACAGTCACATGAGAAATCCAAATACGCTTTCGTCGAGTCACATGAGCAAAGCAACGGAAACTTTCATATGATCAAATGAGCGAAATTCGCATCTGATTGGTTGCTAGATCTGAAGGAAGAGCCCGATGTAGCCATACAATTCAAAATGGTGACAGGAGATAGGGTTGTGTTGTTGTTCCACGTGAATGTATAAGTTGTCAAACATTCGGAAATATTCTGTACATATTGCTATAAGGCCACATCAACCGACCGTAACTCAAGAACCGCGAGATATACCGGTACGTGTCTAAAATGTACACGGATGTGACGCGGGAAGATCTGTCTGCAACAATTGCATGATTTTATGAAGGTGCGAGATCAGACCTACAACCGCCCATTAGTATCAGTAGAGGTTTTGGAGCTGATTTATCGAACTAAATGCAGCTCTTCTTAACACTGTTTATCAGCTAGCTTATGCAGTGTGGTTTTCATGTATAACTAGAAAAATTACATTTTAACTTATGACGTCACTATCCTTCTTGAAACTTTCACCGGGTCTTAAAATTGTTGTATATTAAAAATTTAACCTGAAATCCTGCTTGTTGACAGAGCTTTGAAAATTATTCTTTAGTCTACTACAAACACAATGGCTAGAAATCGATTCTCATAATTTACACTATAATTCTATAGAATTTCAACGATCCTGTTTATTTGACAAGTAGGTTGTAAAGAACTTAGATTGAGTTATACTTACCAATTTAAAGGTGAGAATCCCACTACAACTTTAAATTTATTACCAACTTTACTGACCGATATTATTCTGTTGAATGCAAATGACTGTCTGACTATATGAACCAGATAGTGTGTGCACGGTTTACCTGGCTGGACAGCTGTGTTATCGTAATGAGGCAATTGTAGATTTTATTGTTGGACCGTATATCTTAGTCTGCTTGCATTAGTTATGCCCAGAAAAATATATTATTTAAATACGTTATTCGCAATTAAGGTCAGTTAGGTCGGGTTACAACAGAGCTTCGAAAAACTAGCATGCAATTATGATTATGCTTTTATGTCTGTATGTGTGTGTACTTTTTGTTATCGTTTTCATTTTTGTTTCCAAGAGTAACTTTTGATAAAAATTACGTTGGTGGAAACCTAGAAAATTAAAACTAATTTTGAGGTTTGTGCTCTTTTGATATAACATGTTTCATGATAATGTTATGTTTTAGAAGTGTAAAAAGGATTATAAGTGCTTTAAATTCCACGGGTTTGGTGTAAACCGTGCATAAAAGCATGATTTCTGTTTTTGTTTTTTGTTGTTTGTTTGTTTGGTGGGTGAGAGGGGAGGGTGGATTCTTTTTTGTTTTAAAGTATTTTACTAGGCCTTTAAAATCGAATATCCCTACTGATACTACTACAGGACCCTACCCTTAGTTATGTAAGCGATGCATCCCGAAACACAAGGATATTGCATGTCGCCAAAAAGAAAGGTAACCATTAAATCAATTTAAAAAAATCTTGACAAAACAAGTTCTTTTCTTACTTGAAGTGAGAAATAAAAGTAAATTTGTACAAATCTACTTCCTGTCTGGATTCACCAAAGCCGTTTTCTCTTTTAACTATAAACATATTTTGGGTCATGAAATTTCATTGAGAACAGGCTCGCTTGGTCAGACCGTCCAAACGCCACCTGGAGCGGTAATATATCGGCAAGCTCCATTCAACGTACATCTGAAACAGTTAAAAACACATAAGCTTTATTCAAAGTCAGTTAAGATTGTACAGGACACAAAATTAGATCAGTGGAGCGATTTTACTGACTTTAACAATAAAATAACAATTAACAATATGTATCATGTTAGTAAAGATGGCGTAAAAAACAAAACTTATTTCCAATCTAATTCTTTCATGCAGAAAAATGCACATACACAATACTATCTGGGTATACAATACATAACGAAACGGAGAAAATGCATTAATGAGGCAGTTACAATGTAATAAACTGAGCATTTTAAAATAGCAAACCATACAGAGGATAATATTGTCAGAGGTAGGAGGATTATGACTATGGTGCTACAAGACCTGGTGTATATTTACGGCTGGGTTGACGGGAGATGCAAATGTTTATTCAAGGTTACTACAGTACTGACCGTGGGCGGGATTGGGACCCTTGACCTTCTAACCTTGAGTCCGCATTGCCAACCACCAGACTATTCTACCTATGTTAATATCAAAAGTAACATTTACTGTGATAATGTGATGAGTTCCTAGAAGTGTCATTGTATGTAATGTACGTATTTATTAACTGGAGTCGAATTCTTTGTATAAACACATAACGGAAATGTTCTAAGCGGAGACAGAAGTACACTCTATATTATTGACCTTGCAAAAACACCCTACGAGTGTTTGATTTTTAAATTACACGCGCTTTTAATAAGTTCTTTTCATGCTTGTAATCTTTTGTACGCAAGATTTTGCCCACTTGCTATATATATCACCAACAAATAGATTTAAAGGACTATTAAATATCTGTTAATCACTGTTTTAGGTCATATTCTTCAATTTCTTCTTCATCACTTTCAACATGGCACTAACATTTATAAAACGTTTACGCAAATAGAAACATAACATATCTAAAAAAAATACATAATCGGACAGCACAGCATTACACGAGTTTTTTGTCTTCTGCCGAGGCGAGTTTGATCCCCAATTAAAGCTCGTGCAAAGAGATGTGGAGGCCAACACAAGGTTAGTGGTTTCCCAAAGGTTCTATCAAACCGACGAATACTGTTTAAGCGATCATATCATAAGAAAACTTTCTCTATGACCTGATAATTTTCTTTCGTTTGTGTTCAAAAATTTATTTCACCCATTTATATTTAAAAATTGCAATTTAAAAAAAATTCCAGCAATGATGTTTTTATTTATTTTTGACTTTACAGTTGATTGCATATGCAACAATAAATGTTCCAGACAATATGGACTTATATATTTCCTTTTATTTTCTTCTTGCATGTGTGTGTTTTAGGAAAGCTGTTCACTTCCTCACCAAATACCAATATTTCTTGTTTCCAGTGCATTATTGGTTCTATTTTTATTTGTTTCTATCACGAATGCAGATCTGGCACTTAGTATTACCCTTGCTTGTCTGTCCGTCAGTCCGTCCATCCATAAGACTCATAATACCTGCTGCCTGGAAAAAGTAATCCCTTCAGTCAGTTTGCAGCAGTTTGTACAACTGTATATATTTATTATAACAATGTCCTACAGGCTATATCCGGTTTCACAAGATCACTTGCCTTTGTTAAAAATGTCGGCGATTCAGGTCGATTTGGATAACAGTGATGTCTCAGATTGGGATTTAGCTGCTAAAGAGGTAAAAACAACTTTGAAGATTGAGAGCATTTGTGAGAAATATGTCTGCTCTAACAATAACTCTTGGTTTTCCGATGTAGCCTTTTGTACCAACCTTGAAATTAGTTCAGATGTTAATCATGTCAGAGGTACGCAATTTTCCCGAATACCTTTAGAACCTGCAAAAGAATTTCGACGAGGGTGAACAATAAATAGTCGAAATCTCTGAAGGGAGTAGAAGAAATGTTCGGTATTTTAGTTTCGTCTTGGTGTCTCTCCGTCCGTATCAACGTTCCTTATAAACTCCAAAACTTTTTACCTTTAAAGCATAAATAATGTTAATATTTATTCATCTCGAAAATATTCCATAGAGGGATACACATAATGGATAACAGGTCAAACGTACCCAAGTCGAAACGTCCCTACACCGAAACGTACTCAAGTCAAAACGTACCCAAGTCAAAAAGTACCAAAGTCATGTCAAAATGTACCCAAATTAAAGCAAGTACCGAGTCAAAACGAACCAAGTCAACACGTTGAGGTTTGAACATTTACTGCTTTAGTTTCGTATGTTGCAAGTTCCGTATATGAATTGATACTACTTCTTCATAAGTTGTGAATAGTCATGGCTGGTTTTAGATTGATTTCATTTATCACCTTTAGAAACCTATTTAAGAGTTTAATGTACTTAATGAATGACTGTATCATATTTTTAAAGCATGTTAATTCCAAGTTGACTTGATATTTAAGTGTTTAAGATAATGCTTCCATTTTGAATTACAATCTCATGTTGCATAATATTTAAGTGTTTCAGATAATTCTTTCATTTGAAGAGTTGGTTTCTCAATTATTATACAAGTCTTTATAGCAGCCAAAATGCGTCTAAATTTGACACTATTCAGGCTAGACATTTCTATTTGGTGGCAAGGTTACAGTGGTTTAAAACAGCCAAAATGCGTCTAAATTTGACACTATTCAGACTAGACATTTCTATTTGGTGGCAAGGTTACAGTAGTTTAAAACCTTCTAAATAAAGAAGAGAAATAAGATTCATACTTGTTCAGATACAGGTATCTCCTGAACTGCTAGGTGCCTCCTCCACTGCTACTCATTCACAACGGTCGTAACGATTTAGGTCTGTTTCCTTTAGGAAAGAGGACAAATAGCAAAATATACAATCTGATACCTAACTAATAAAATTTTTTCCACTGTTGTAATTTGGTCTAAAAATATTCAAATGGTGTAATTACGATAATGTTGAGGTACAGAACAGAGGTGGAGTTCGATTAAATAGCTTTGCAAACCAAGTGACTCAACTGACTTGCAGAATCTACCCCAAATTTAATGTCAAACATTGCAACACAATTGTCATTAGTATGTGTTAAAAAAAGACAAATAAACTTGACACAAATTTTCAATATCTTCCATGGCATGATCAAACTGATGAATGTCATAAAGGTGTCCAGATGTTATCTCCCCGACTATTTAATAACTTAAATATCTCAAAACGTTTTTAAGAAATTATGATGGAATTTCCAATTTGTTTTTCTTTAACCCGAAAACGTTCCAATTTTGAGTGTATGTTTTGAAGACAACATTTCAAATGTGTCTAGTGACATATAATATGATAAGTCAGATATAATGGATCGATTCTAAGAGATTCAACATGTTTGTCAATCATTGAAAGTCTCATATAATCTCTTCTATCACATCATCAAAACTTGCTAATATCAATCAGCTGGGCGGATGTTATTTCCCCTTAATATTTAATTACTTAAATATTTCAAAATATTCTTAACTGATTTTGATTAAATGTTCACTGTTGTTTATGTCAAGATATACTCTTTACGTTTTATATTTAAGTGTAGACTTCCGTGGCACTTCAATAATTATTTTGTTAAATTGTGTAGTATTACTTATCGACTGAATACAGGTTAGAAGGCTTCGATTCAGAATAGTATCCTTCCCCACCCCCACCAAATTTTTCCTGTAAAGGTATGATTCCTTTTGTAATTTCGACATAGTTCTTCCACCTAGATTTAAAGTGAGAAAACTTAAATACAACTTGAATGGTGATCTCATACTTTAAGTTTTCACAACAGGCGATTTCCCTATCAATAGATTCAAAATCTTTCTTAGCTTTATTTATGGTCACAATAAAGTAAGTGCCGCACCTGTGCTAATAATGTTTGCATTTGACATTTAAACAAGATGCCTCGAATGTTTCCACTTTTCAAGTTTACTTTGTTCTTCATGTAACAATTGCAGGGTGATAAATTACACTCACGTCTCTAAATATTTGAAATGATATTTGAAGTCGGTAAATGGTCTGTTTTTAACTAAATCACAATTAACTGGAATATTATTTTAAATAATGACGGACACTATTTCTTTCATCTTCATCGTCTATGCTCTTTGTATTGACGTAAAATGTAATTGTTATGTATGAACTTCATAGATTCCTATAAGTAAATTTATATTCAGAGAAATTCTGCGTTTCTTGTTCAATGTAGAGGCACTCCTGTGTGTTCTGTTTCCTGACAAGTGTATCCAAGGTCAAACATGCATCCATATTTCGATCAATATGTAAGAACACACAAACACGTTTTAAAAGTGTAGATTGACATATGAATAATTTCCGTCAGATATAATACTGAGATTTTAAGAAATTCTAATTTTATGTGAATTATTGAAAGTTGAACTTTCAATGCTTCTAAAAATATCTAACCTTGTAAATGTCTCCCAGGATATTGTACAGCTTTATATTTCAAGATTACAAGACAATTACTATAAATCTGTGTTAAAACTTCAAAAACTTTGAATATATGATACGATCAAAACTCATGAATATTAAATATCTGATCAGAAAGATATTATCTCCCCCGAATATTATAAAACTTAAAAGTTATCTTAACAAGTTCTTAACGGATTGTGATAGAATTGTCACTGTTATTTCTGTGAAGATGTCCTCTTTATTGGTATATTATTGTTAGACTATTTAATATTAAATATCGACTGGAAATAGGTTACAAGTTTTTTTTCTTCTTTAGAATTGTTACCCCCACGTACTTGATGAACAAGTTTTGTTGATATTGTATTGTTTCATTTTTATTTATGGTCCCAATAAAGCACGTCTCCTACCTTTGTTGAACACTTTGGGATTTCGATATATAAAAAGCTTTGAATATTACGATTCGCCATGTTTACTTTGTTCTTCAAATTTGATGGTCTGATAAATTGCGCTCATGCCTCTGCATGTGAAATGTAATAAATTACACTCACGTCTCCACAAAGTTTAAATTATATTTGAGGACGTTACATGGTCTGTTGGTTAAGCAAGATTAATCTGATACGTGTCCAAGGTATGTGTTTAATCTATATGTTTGATTTAATACAGGGATACCTATTGGATGTCTCATCAAATGAGTCAGAATTCACCTAGATTGTGACAGAAAAAAGTTTGCAATGTTTTTAAGGGAAAACTGTTTTCTGTAAAAAAAAACTGAATATTACTGTATCTAAGGATAATTAATTTCCTTTCTCCATAAATATTTTTACTTGTTTTTTTTTTTTACATCTGAGGATGAGCTTGGCACTCTGGTGAAACTTTTCTTTTCGTAGCTATTATTTTTAATAAGATTTAGAGTACTGGTGGAGCAAAGACCACATTAAGGTTTAATTTCCAAATGTTTCTCTGGTATAGCTTGATGTTATTAGCTGCAATAGTCATATGACAAATCAACTGTGCTGCCAAAAGTATCAGGATGCTATCGCCCAGATTATTTCATTGAGCTGAAACACGTCTTGTACATTTTCTGTACAACCTAAGCCACGTATGCATTCACAAAACGTTTTGAGAATTTCCACAGCTATTTGATTTAATACACAATTTTGTTCGATGTCAAGTGTAAAACAAACCCAAGTAAGAACATTTATGGGGAAAGGAAGTGAATTATCCTTAAATCAAGTAATACTCAGTTTGTTTTTTTGTTTTTGTTTTTTAAATATCAGTCCTCGCTAAAAAAACTGCAAAAACGTTTGGCTCTCATTCTATGTGAATTCTGATTTATTTGATCAGACACCCAATTGGTATCCTTGTATGAATTCAAACATACAAATTAAACACATACCTTGGAGACGTAACAGATTAATCTTGCTTAAAAAGGAGACAATGTACCGTCCTCAAATATCATTTAAACTTTGTGGAGACGTGAGTGCAATTTATCAAACTATCATCCGTGAAGAACAAAGTAAATATGACGAATGGCAACATTCAAAACATCCTGTTTAAGTGTCGAATCCAGAAGTTCTCAACAAAGGTACGGGACGTGCTTCATTGGGACCATAAAAAAACATAAAAAAGTAAAAATATGTCATTGTTTATCAAGGACTATTTAATTGTGCATGGTTTGCAGCCAAATAAGTGTCTTAAGCAAAATACATCTAACCTCGGTCTTTACCAATGCTTTTTGCTTCTGTAACCTTTCCCACAGCATAAGCAACGTTTATTGTCTTACATAACATTACATTTCCCCTTGTCCCGAGATGGCCATTTTTATACTCAAGACCAAAACCCATTTCTAGGGCCAATAGGAAATGTCATGTTAAGAAGACTAATGTTAAAATCACCGTGTCCCCAGAGAGTCAAATTAAATGTTAAACATATTGACATTTTAACATGGAATTCCAATTGTCCCCCAAGTGCGACATTTTTAAAATCGCGACCGTAATGTTAATTCCCATTGTCCCCCAAGTGCCATTTTTGTCCCCAAGTGGCACACTGTACTGCTCTCCGTCGTGTCCGGTCCATAACTTTTCAATGGTATCAGTGATTTCGATCAAACTTTGCACATATGTGTATCTCTACTAGACAATGTGTGTCGCGTACCAAACACAGACCCTCGGTCAAGGTCACTTACGGGGTTCATAATGAAACCTTGTACAAATGTGTATATTCACTAGGTGATATGATGTGTAGCAAACCAAGGCCCAAGGTTCCAATCTCAAGGTCAGAGACGAGCTTGAAAGGTCAACATAAGGATTTTGATGAAACTTTCCGTAAATATGTATCTTTATTAGACAATATGTCGCTTACCACACCCATGCCCGTCGCCCCAAGGTCAAAGTCACATACAGGGTTCAAAGATCTAAGGAGGGATTTTTTAGTGTCCGTTATATAACGTTTTAATGGGATGTGGTAGTTCATTGAAGCTTTGCACCAATGTGTATCACTAAAAGCCTATTTAAAATTAGAAGGCAAAGAAAGCGTAACAATACCTGATTGACACCACTGTACTTGTAGACAGATTTGTGTTTGGTTTGTTGATATTTGTGTATTGTTTTAATAAGACGTCCTTCACAACAAAACTATGGATGCAAGCATAATGCCTTATCTGTAAATGAAAGTCATCAAATCATTCATGAAAGCAGGAGTATATGTGTAAAAGCACATTTAATGCATAAACCAGTTTATGACTTGCTTGCACATATTGTCATAAGTCTTGTGATTTTGCGATGATGAAAGACACATATTGCCACTATAACAGGATCTGTGATGAATTGCACAACCTTTCTCTCTTGTTTTGAACACTAAGTATGATATAATAGGAGCAGATAAAGCTCATTGAATAATACAAACGATGCATATCAAGGGTGTCTTTTCAATAGCTTACATGTGTGAAGCCTCACCGCAAACAGAGTGTTTTGATCTTACATTTAGGTAGCATAATTATGCAACTTTGGTACAACTCTACAAGGAATTTGGACGTATTTTCAATAGCAGTTTCATGTACCTCTTTCACACGACGTGTCGTGGATTTATTTGCTTGTATGGGACATGTATCTTGAGTTTCCCATCACTATTGACACATATATGTGAAATATTTAAAAAAAATACCAGGGACCATTATATAAACAAGCTTTTCTTTTTCTAGTGTAGCTAAGCTATTGTTATTTGATGTAGGATCTAAAGGGAGATAATAATATTTGGAGACATGTAATTTGATAGCACAGATCTTTTTTCAAGTTTTCCACCGGGGAAACGAGGACATGGTTTAGGGCGTGTATATCGTGTGTATCGCCAGCTTTGAAAACAAGCACCAAGTGTGTAAACGGGGACCTTCATACAAATCTTGTTTTTACATCGTTTTGGGCTAAACTAGAAGCAAGATTTGAACATTTTTCTAACCTCGATTATAGGTGTGTCATCAGCACGTTGGTGTGTAATCTCATAAGTGTCCTCTATTTATACCAAATGCAAACACACACACATACACACACATACTCTTTAACATAAGACCTAAGCCTTTGAACAATTTAAAACTGGACTGGGTCATGTGGATTTGTTTTGTCTTCATTGTCCAAAACTATTCTATGCCTGTCTAGTTTAAAAACGGGTATCGTGAGAACACGTATTTATTGATTTTCTCGTTCACGAAGCAATATCATCTCGTACTGAAGATCTATGTGCACCGCAAATCATTTCTACTCTTATAAAGGTGCTCGCACAAGAAGAATAGAAAAGAAAGAAACAATAGCTTGACCTTAAGTATTCTATGTATATTTAATTTTGAATACATATGGTTACAATAATTTATAATGTTATACATTTTATCTCAAAATTTTGTGGAACAGTCGAACACATTTCACATATTATTCTATAGAAGTAGAAGAGGAAATAGAACACTCTATATGGCTCAACCGTGATTTATATAACAGTTTCAGATATAGCGTTGAAATGAATTGTTTTGTTTGTACTTTTACTCAAAACTGCCAATTTGGTGGGATTGGAGGAACACATCAAACGTAGTTAAGGATTTGTATCGGAATAATATAATGATACTAATCAACAAAATGTAATACAAGTTTTTAACCCTTTAAACTGTAAATATGAGAAATTGCTCTAGGATACGACCTTACTAAAAGATGATTGCAAGTACTGCATACGTATATTCCTGGCCTCGTATTCTTGAAATGTTTTAAGCAAAACTCAAACTCATGCTCAAATTCAGAAAAATTAGATATATTACAACTTTGATTAAAATGAAGTTAGATTCGTAGAACTTTCAGGATCTTATAAACTTCGATTCCACTGTTAATTCGCTAAATTTCGATTACAATGATTTCCTGCACGTATAATATCTGAGTTTGGTGTTTTGAGCTTATTCTTGAGATCCCTGTTTAACAAGTTTCGAAAATACGGGGACTGGCTTTCTTTGTTGCTCTATAATCTATATTTTATCAGAAAAACAAGCCATATTGATTTAGGTTTAACGTGGAACGTTACAAGGACTCTAAGTTTGATCAATACAATAAAACGAAACAAGTACTAGTATCCCAATACATGTAGTTTATCAAGTCCAGGTTGACATACTTGCCATGTGACGAAGTAATACGACAGTTCAAAAATCTATAAATGTTTACTTGAGAACCGAAATACGCAATCCATATCTCTTGAGAGATAAATACCGTACATTAAGGATCCACTTGTAATTTTTCACGTGTAAGTGGTGTTGGTTTCCGGGAAGAAGGTGCACTTGAGGTCTGATCATAACTAAACAGGTCTAAACTTCCATTCTAATGTGCAGAGTGCAAAACATTACCGATATCCAACCCCACACCCATTTCATGGTGTCGACGCTACAAAAAATTCTAAATTGCGTTGACAAAACTTTGAAACTTGTCCAGGAAAATATCACAGTCTTCATTTTCGACAGCATGATTACACCTTTAAACTGAAATCCCTTGCAAAATGAGGTGTTAAATAGCACATTTCACCTTTGTTTTATTTCTACTGAGAGAGAGAGAGAGGGAGAGAGAGAGAGAGAGAGAGAGAGAGAGAGAGAGAGAGAGAGAGAGAGAGAGAGAGAGAGAGAGAGAGAGTCATTCAGTGGACATAAAGAATTGTGCTTCTATGATTAGAGGGGCATGAAATTCACTCATGATTATGTACTGTAAGAAACATCGTAGCTTTTTTCAGGACTGTTGGAAAGCTGGAATACCGATATGTATTAAACATATATATTTTATCCAAACAGAGTTACATGCATTTTATTCATACATCTACAAATAAATATTATGGCAGATACTGCGGGTTCAATGTAGCGTTTGTTGAAGATATATATTCCCTATTAGATACAAGGGCGTTATGCCAGGTAAAGGATTAGCGTTGTAATACAGGTGGGGTTGTTTTTGTTGTTGATGCGTGCACTTTTAACACATTATTGGCTATATCATGCCGGAGAAATGGGAGCTAAACGCCTTACCCAAGGACACACCGAGTCTGGTCTGGGCGGGTATCGAGGGTTCGATATAGCCAATAATGTGCTAAAAGTGCCATTAAAAAAATCTTTATTGCTGTTATCAAGTATTTGTCACATTCTAAAGGTTAGTAAAATAAGAAAAAATAAAAATAAAAAAATAAAAAAAATAAATAAAAAATAAATAAAAAATTACCCTTCTGAAGTTTAGGTTCAGTGGATACATTGGCTTACTCTGTCTAGCTTGAGGCTGACGTGTTCAACAATCCCTTTTTTAAAACTGACCATTGTAATATTTTTCCCTAAATGTTAAATTTTGTTGTCAGAGTTTTGGAGAAAATGACGTAGCGTATACACAGTTTCAATGCGGCAGACACAGTGTATACTTCACAGTACACTTAAAAACAATCCTTTTCTAGTGTACTACACGGAAGTACGGTACCGAACAGGCCCTTTTTTACCGTTAATACTGTTAAAACTTGAAGAAATGTCGATTGAATTAAGTTTTCTTTAATGTATTTTTGCACTGACCTTACTCTGTGGACAGATGCATTTTTGGATGTATGTGTGTATACGAGGAAATGCACTACAGTAGAGTCAACCATATGTTATTTAATTTCCCCACATGATGGCTTGTCACATAATATAACTGAATATAAAACGTTAAACATGTTTGTTATACTTCATTTATAACCAACAATAACCTACTTATATTCCTGTTAGGTATGGCGTTCTTTATGTGATAAACTGGCCATGTTCAGACACGTTTAAACAATAAATTGTTACGTATTATAGATGTCGCTCAGTTTCTGCTTACTTTTTTACCGAATGCCTGCTGGCGCCGCTCTCAAAAAAATGAGCAATGTACACAAAGCAAGCTAAAATTTTGAAAGGATAAAGAATATAAGAAAGAAAATTGTTTAAAATCTCTTTTTTGTTGTTTCTTCTGAATATTTTGAGTACAATACTGTAGGAATAGGTGGAAGAAAAAAAAAGCGGTGGAAACTGCAGTTCTATTTATATACGCATAGTAGAGACTGAGGTACCAACATTTTTACAGCAAGGAAATTCTAACGCTATGTAGACCGTAAAACTCCTGAATTTTTAGCTGTTTGGTATCTGCGCCACCATGCTTAACGATGATATTTTGAAAACAAGTTTGCTGATAAGAAATACACAGTCTGCTGAAATTTGTTCATGGTGCAAGACTGCGCTCATATCTAATTTGGAATATGAAGTTGCCAAATTCAGCATTTATTCTGCAATTTCCAACACCAACCCATGTTCAAAGGTTGTTTTTCAGCATGAAATATAAATCTATAAGTATAATGAATGTAGGAGAGTTTCATTTGTATCTTGAATAACAGAATTAAACAAAGAGTCATGAAATTTAATAATATTTACTTTTTCATAAAAACGGGGTCAGAAAACATATATAATCATTTACTGCCACCTGCAACATGATCTGATGTATAGGTAATGCTTTATATATAAATCTCGACTATATACATATAGCCACTAGGCAGATGGTCACTACACACGGCGTGTTGATGGTATAATGCGGATGTTGAATAGTAGATGACTGGATATTGATCACTACACACGGCTTGATGGTATAGTGTGTTCTGTTTTGTGTATGTTTATGTTGTTTACAACTAAATCTAAAACTTGAAACCCCTTTATCCCTTCTCTCTTCTGTGTGATAGTATGTGTGTAAGGGTATAGTACTGTGTCTATAAACACTTCCTACCCTTGTGTGTGATAATATGTTTGCATGTTTGTGTGAAAGTGTGTGTATAAACACTCCTACCCTTTTCGTTACATAGAATAGGTGTGTGTTTGGATTGTAATAAAAATGTTAACATTACATTTCCGTACGTCCCCAGAAAGTTTTCAACATGGAAACGGCGTATAACTACAAAATTTTAACATAGGATATACCTTACGTCCCCATAGTGGCATTTCCATGTAAACCTAAGGACAATTTTAACATAAGATTTCCCGTACGTACATAGAGTGAATCATATTGAGGTCAACTCTAACAATGTAACTTTGAAGCCCGAATTGAGGTCAGCCACTTCTAACAATGTTACAATGTACCCCCCACCCAATGTTAAACTTATGGACAATTTTAACCTAGGATTTCCCGTTTGTCCACAGAGTGCCACACTAATGTAAACATACGGCGTAATGTTAATTCCCGTACGTCCCCAGAGAGCCACATACTACTACTCATATATAGATGGACACTTACAGAAGGCTTTTTATAAAATAAAATTGTGGTGGCAGAGCATGCGGTTTCGTATGTTTATATTTTATAATTGGGAAGTATAAGGTTGCCTCAAGAATTAAAAAAAAAATAATCAAGACATTTCAACAGCGAAATAGACATGTTGGAAAATCGATAGTCAAACCATCCGAATGCCATATTTTTTAAATATTGTTTTAATGAATAAATGTTTCGCTATGCCCTCAGATGTAGCAATATACAGTCCACAAACAATCATTTCTTACCGCAATTGACTTAATTAAAGATATGTTTACATTTACAAATACAATGCTCATATGTCCAGTGTTCGTATTAGAACAAACCGTAAACCTGCAAGGAGGCTGAAACTTTTGTTTTTTTATTTTGTTTCATTGTGTTTAGACTGACAATTTCAATATATATGGTAATACATAAATCGCTGATATTGCATTGGTAATCTTTCTATCGACAAAACCAAACATGGAATCAGTTTAATATCTGCTCGAAAAATATGCCAAATAATGCTTTGATTTACAATAGATCTTTAAGTGACAGCGAATTCCTAGTGTGCATTAGCGGGTGTCAAGTTTTTCTTTAGGTCACATTTCTTTGCTTGCTGTTTTGTAATCGATAGGTACACACCGTGTCCTAACTCGAATGCATTGTTTTAAATTACCAAAAATAAATTGTGTGTTTAAACTCGTGCTTACTGTACATAGGTGATTGGAATTGAGGAATTAGCCCATTCAATACATTTTGGACAGGTCTGTGTTGCTATATAGGCGAAACATGTTGGTCACAATGTTCTATTCTTGCGTCCGTTCGACATAAAAGTTTTAGTTAAAAGATTTTTGTCATCATCTGATTTTGCCCACAACTCCACAACTATAAATGCAGAGGCTGCGAAGGTCAAAGATTAAGATCACATGAGGCGCCCAAGGTAAAGTTTTTAATCCAGCTGTGTCCCCTGTCTCCGTACATAATTTGTTGTTAAGCGTTCCACGAATTTTGCCAGCAGACATTAAATATCTCTATAGATTTAAAATATAAAAGGTCAAAGGTCAATTTAAGTTTTTGAGCAAACTTTTCCTCATTTTTTTCTTCAAACTTTAGGAAGAAATAATCAAAAATACTCCATCTTTTAAGTAGCAGACCACATGTACTGAAAATTGACACCATATTACAAATTAAACACTCAGTTATTATTAATTCGCTATTTTACTCTCCTTTTATGACGTGAAGCGACTGTGCATTCCACAGTATTAAAATAGGAACGTAAATACTATATGGATAGCTTGAGACAACCTTGTAACTGCAACCCAAGGCTTCATTCTTCCCAAGATTAGTTGTGCCTTCTAAAAATCGGAGCTTTTCTCTGCTTTTATGACGTGAATCGACCATAGTACATTATTCTTTTTTGGGTGGCTAGTACATCGGATTAAACTCACACGCACTCCTATCTGTTGCTACTTTGCGTAAGTGTACTTTGTGAATTTTGTACTGTTTCTCTATTTCCGCGGGTTTGGCTCATGCTACAAATTTCTGAAACAGGGAATCAAATGTTTGATAACACACACGCACAGACACACACACACACACAATCTGAGATACGTTATTAGCGATTCTCTGCACATGAATGTGTTTCCCTTTGAGCATTGGTTGGCCATGATGCATATTTGGTTGTGGTCGAGTGACGTCGCTGTTCCGAACAAAGTGTTACCGGGCCTTACCCTCGATTATGCATACATGGCAAGATGATGACATAATTGTTTCATATATTAGATGTTTTAGAATTTATTCTAAATTCTACAGAGAGTCAATACCTAGGTCATACAACGCCATGATATTAGAAATCCTATAGGCTGGTTCAAGTTAGCTATTTGTTGTAACTGAACAGACGGGTATTATTTAATTATACGCGGCATGCATTGAATGATTAATGTAAGGTGTAACGAGGCGTAATTCATGTGCGCGCATGCGCAACATATATCAATACAAAAGTACTAACCGTGTCATATGTACTACACGGTTTAGTTGTTATACTTTTAGCTGTTCCATATGTATGGTTTGGTGGTGTGTGAAGTCACAGAACTCTGTGTGGTTTCGTGTGACGTGTACGCTGTGTCTGGTGACGTTGTTTCGGAAGAGTGTACTGGTTTTCTCGATGCGAGGGACCAAGGCTTCTCGATCAACGGGTCTGTGTTAATGTGAAGGCTCTCGAGGGATCCTTCAACAGACTGGGAGGGGTGGACCATGCGTGGTGGCTCCTTGACCATGGACTAGAGCGGGTGGAACCGTAGATACATCTTGGTAGTCAAACGGACGCCACGATAGTTATATTTATTGCGTGTTCCATTTGATTGTTATCTCAATATTGCTATCTGTGCAAAATTACATTCATTCCCATTTCAATATCGCTATATGTGTGATAGATTCATAATTTCATACATCCCCATTTCAATATCGTTATATGAACGACATATTCATAATTTCATACATCCCCATTTCAATATCGTTATATGAACGACGGATTCATAAATTCATATTCCAACATCGCTTGTTAAATTGATAAATTGACGAGTTAACAGATTGATGGATAAATGAGTATTCTATTGATAAGTGCATAAATCACATGCTTTGGTCACCCTTGGTACTTAATAAGACCTTGTTTATATTGGGGTGTAAATCATATACTCTTATTTGTCGATTGGTGATAGGATGCTATTCACGTTTGTTTAAAATTCCATTTGTTAAATCCATCTTTGATTTTTCTCGTTGAGTTACTTGTTGTTGATAGTTCCATGTTAGGAGCTTTATAATTTTCCTTATCTTTTTGTTATAATGGTGTCAGATTTGTTCATCTTTAAATTGCGTTTATAAATAAACATCTTATTAACGCAGTTGCTTTCGGTGTCTTCACTAATCCAGTCCCAACCCGGCTTCATCCTGTGACAAATGGGCATTGGTTGGCCATGATGCATATTTGGTTGTGGTCGAGTGACGTCGCTGTTCCGAACAAAGTGTTACCGGGCCTTACCCTCGATTATGCATACATGGCAAGATGATGAGTTGCTGAGTGTCCCTAAACACAAGGACAGCGCATGCTGACAAAGAGAAATTAAACCAGTAAAATGTATTTATGCAGTCTTTAGACCTCGCTGAAGAACTTCATCGGAGAAGATATAGCTGTACGAAGTCTAATCTGATTCCATGCACTTCATTCATTATAAGAGCATTCTCTAGGTCGTGAACATACCTCGCAAATACAAACGGCGAAATGCATTTGCCATGACTAGAGATCTGTCTTGCAAAGCATGCAGTCCATCTACAAGGTTTGGTCAAGGAATGTGCTCTAGACCTTGAGTTTTTACCCTTTGACCCCCAAATCGATATAATTCTTTCATTAGTGCAAGCCATGTAGAGAGTTTGGTCAATATCCATTATCTAGACCTAAAGTTATTGTGTGGAAACCAAACAAACGGATGGACAACATCAAGCATGATTCGCTCAGTCTTACGACTAGTGTATGAAAATAAAAAGTAAAGAGATAGTGTGCAATATATTTTGATTCAATTTTATTTGTCCGAGCATAAAAGAAAATTATATAGAATGTGAGCATAGTTTTGTAATAGAAAATTATATAGAATGTGAGCATAGTTTTGTAATAGCACTCACGCCTGAACATGGAGCAGGGGATGACAGCCGATATCATTAGGAGTGAAGATATGCGTTGAAAAGTATATTTTGCATACTATTCTATTTATGCCGCAAAACAAATGGACATTAAATATTTGTTATTGAAGAAATAGTTTTACTTGTTAGAAGTATCTTTAAGCTTATACTGTTTTAATTTAGTATTTGGAGGTGAATTTAACGTACATTATTTATCGAACAATATTATTAGCTGAGGATCAAATTTTGTCTTAAATCTTACACAATAGAAATCTTAAATCTTACACAATAGAAATCTTAAATCTTACACAATAGAAATCGTAAATCTTACACAATATGCTAGAAAAAATGTGTCTGATAATACTTTTTTGCTAGCAGAATCAACTTTTTGTCGTTCAAAAATAAGCAAGTTTTAATCCCATCTCAATGAGTTTGATCAAAAGCACGAATAAATAAATAAATATCCCTGACACTAACGCATTAAGTATGTACCACTAGGACCCTATCTTCGCCTGTATCGACTTCCATGACCTTAACACAATATGTATGCTTCCTTTCTGTCAATTGTAGTGTGTATATTTTTCATTTGTTGACCTTGCATCATATGTGTCTCCTTCCTTGACACTAACACTGAAAATATCTGACTCCATGATAGTAGCACCGGATTTCGATGACATTGTAGCCTTAACAAAATTTGTATATGACTGTTCCCTGCAAAATACATAGACACTCTAGATCAGCGCATGCTCAAAATACAGTTATTACTCTTATCACGATATTGGTTCAACTGTTTGATAACGTCCTTGCAGTGTCATCTCACCCTCAGCGGGGTAAAGAGCACTGCGCTTTCATACATAACTGGCATGGATATCTACATTTCTTCCACAATCTTTTCTTTATTACTATCCCTTGCTCATGAAGGTCATGCCGCTTCTTAGTCAGATGTATCGGCTGAGCTTGAAAAAGTAACTACGATATATGAGGGAAAGACCAGCTTGATTCCTCTGCAAGACTTGTCCAAAACATTGAATGTTTCGTTAAGTCTGCATCTCCTGGCAGTAAACGAATTTGACGATGTTGCGGGGATCATGGATATAAGCACATATCTTTCTATGGAGTGGACAGAGGAAATTTATTTTAACGCTCATGGTTCGGCGGCTCCTGATACGTCAGTTACGATATCGGCAGCTAGCATATGGAAGCCGTCTTTGATACTAGTTAATTCGGGCAGAGAAATCGTACAAGAACAATCGCAGGTGAGAATATACTTGAAATCTGGTAAATGTGAATTGTCTGAAAACGTTGCTTTTAAAGTGTCATGTACGCCGAACGTTTATTTTTTTCCGTTTGACCTTCATGATTGCTCAGTGAACTTTACCACACGAACGTACACTTCCAGTGAACTGACTCTAATAGCGTCTAATTTCAGGAAGGATTACTTTCAAAAGAGCGTTTGGAGTGTGAAAAAGACGTCTACAGAGACGTTATCCCGTAATTCGAAATCCCATGTAAATTTCCAAATTACAATCGCAAGAAGGCCATTGAATTATGTCCTGAACCACATTGCTCCTATTGTAATATTGTCCCTTTTAAGCATATGTGTCTTCCTCTTACCGAGAAATTCTGGCGAGAGAGTAGCGTATTATGTGACTTGTTTCTTGGCTTTTGTGGTTTTCATGAATACCGTTGTTACATCTCTGCCAAAGTCCTCTGCACCTATCTCTGCTTTGGTGTACTACACCACGGGAATGATGACCATTAGCGCACTCATAACCTTACTCGCAGTGGTCACTCTGATGATCGAAAAGAAAGTGGAGAAGGAGAAGATAAATGAGGATAAAGATAATAAGATAAATGAGGATAAAGATAATAAAGGAAAGAATTATCGACTTTGTTGTGACTCGAACAGTTTTGAGAATAATCCGGGCTGCCTTCGTAGTATATTTTGTAGAATGTGCATGTCGCCTAATAAATCCACGGCATGGCTTGAGCTTGGAAACCTTCTTGATGTTGTCTGTTTCGTCATCTTCCTTGTAGGAGAGATCATCTTGAGTGCAGTGTCCCTAGTACCCGTGTCACTGGAATATTGGACACAACGAATGGAGCATGAGAAAATATAATGAGCAGCATTCTATAAGAATTTATCAGTTTTATGGGAGTTTTTCACTTCAAACAAGTACTGATCGTAGTCAGCGTAGTATATGCATGTATGTATGTAGTCATTGAAGTATATGGATATGTGTGCATGCAAGGTTCTTTATGACCTGAAAGTATTCAAGGTTCTTGGTAGTTCTGATTTAACGTTTATGCTACGTAATATTCTCATTGAAATGTCTTACCACTTCTGTCTCTAAAGGCTGAAATCTGTACATCCGACATTCACAAAATAACTGTGATCTTGACTGTTGTCATTTTAACTTATCGTGACCGTCAGTTTTCGTACATTCTGAACAACCTAATTAAAATATTTGGTGTTCTTTTCTTAAAAGGCCGTACAAGACCGTATGTGTAATATGTATAATCACATACAGACTTGTTTAAGTTCTTTGCAAAAGTAATACCAAGCAATATTAATTTGAACACCTTAATGTTTGACTATACAACTTTTAATACAATATCAACTGTGTATTAATTATATTTTTCCTACAAACTAATTAGCCAAAACAAAGTGGATATGTTAATCAAAGTATTATTCGTTTTACTCTTGTCTGACAAACAAATGAAATGTCAAACAAGTGGATATCATCTTATTTTTCTCTTTTTTAAAGGATTACGGTTTGTGATCTTTATAATTAGGAAGGAAAATATTCGATTGAATATTTAAAAAAAATAATCAAGACTGTCCAAGAACAAAATATACACGTTGGAAAGTCGATAATAAAAACTTTCGAACGTAATACAAACGATTTGACATGTAAAACAACTTTTTGAAAAAATGTGTCGTACACCGCTCAAAAGTAGCATGATACAGTGCAAATATAAACATTTCCTAAGGCAATTAAATCCGTTTAATCTACAGTTGATTTGAAAACGGGTGAAACACAAGTATTATTTAAGGTCAGTTAGCATTGCACAATAAAATGCATTAGATCATTGGAACAATTATATCGACATAAAGAATAAAATAACAATTATCCTTAAAATAAACTTAATAGACATCAAAAGATTCTATTATATTTATCATGTTGGTAAAGGTGACGTAAAACACTAGCTAAACTAATTTCCAATTTAACACATGTATGCCGAACAATTAGAATCCTCTACCTTTTAACTCTGAGTCAGCAGTGCCAAGCATCAGGCTGTGCTGCCTATGCTAATATAGAAAGCAACATTTACTGGGACAATGCAACGAGTTCTTGGAAGTTTCATTATTTGCAATGCACGTTATTTATTAACTTGTGGTGCATTATCTGTATGGATATGGAACAGAAACGTTCTAAGTGGGGTATGGAGTACAAAATAAGCTTTTGACTTTGTAAACGCATTCATCTAGCATTTTGTTTCTAAATTGTCGGCGCTTTCAATTGGTTTTTCATGCTTGTAATCTTCTTCACGCACGAATTGGCACATGTAATATATTTACCGACACTTTCAGGACCACGAATAAATAAATTAAAACAATAATCAGTTCTCTGTTGAACTGTATTTTAAGTGAGAGTCTTCAATTTATTTGTGTCCTATTTAAATATTGTCATGAATATTAAAATTCGATTACAGAAGAAAAAACAAAACAACATATCGTAAACTACTTAGCCAGGACAACTGCTGCAGACCTGTGCGGAATCGGGTTGATCTACAGTCCAAGGTCGCGGTAAGAGAAGTGGAGGCTTAACCAAGGTCGGTGGTTTCCGACAGGTTCACTGGATTATTTTATCTCATATTTTTCCTTATGCCCACATCTCAGCCACGTGTACTACTAAAGACTGAAGGCATCACATATATCTTATATCTGCATCAAATGTTTTCGACAGCACAGCACCTTACACAACTTATACCTCCCAGGCAGCAGCATGGTAGGCGATCGGACTATACTGTGGAAGGCGTCCAGATCAATCTACAAGTCTCCAACTACCCTTTCAGACCCCAAAACGTCCACAACTATTATTCAACTTTTCAAAACGGCAGGCCGTGGCTCCCAACGGGATAACCCCCCCCCCATATATATATATATATATATATATATATATATATATATATATATATATATATATATATATATATATATATATATATATATATATATATATATATATATATATATATATATGCTTTTTTTGGAACGCCTTAAAGCGCCTCCTAAAAAAACCCCAAAATATAAAAATAAGAATAAAAATAAAAAAAATAAAAAATTCAGATAAGTGCTTTTCTGACCCGCCGTGCCTCCCAAATGGAAAAAGGCATGTTTATGCTTATCTACTGGGTAGCCGCCCTACAACTGTAAGGAATGAACCAGCCCCCTCGCCGACCCTGGTATCTGCAGCGTCAATACCTTTTTATTAAAAATGGAAAACAAAAAATATTACCCCTTGAGGCGCAGACTTTGAAGACATTAAAATAATTAGTTGGTGTCGTGATTAACATGTAATTCATACATCCATTTGGCAATTTGTTGTTTTTAAAGACACGTTTGAACTTTCCATGGGAGATGGTGATGTGAAGTAGTGCAGAAACATGAACAAGGCTCTGAATATAAAAGCTATCAATTCTGATTGTTTCATAATGTTAATGCTCGTTAATGTTTTTAGGCCCGATTACTCGCATATTCATTTATATAAACGAATATCCCTTGGTTTAGTCTTGTCTCAACTGTAAAGCCCTTAAATCTCAGAGCTACATATATGTTTTTTGTCATACTCGTCATAATCATCTATCCACTGCGACAGATTCATTGCGTACAGAGTGCCATTAGTAACAAAAAAGTGTCTCTTTATATGGTCCTAAATTATTGCAGTGTTGGCGGGTTATTAAAACCCCCCTTATTATGCTGGAGGTGCGCTGGATATAGGCCTTGAGGAGTCAGCAAGCTGTCGTTTTGACGGTTCCGTCGTTTCCGTTAACAACACACAACTTATGATGAATTCGCAGCGAAATTTGCCATGATCTCCTCGCGAGCTTCGACTCTTCTGCAGGCTGTTAGATCGTTTTTTCCCACTTCGTCGATTGCAACCGAAGTGTATGCTTTGTGCGACGCAGCCCGTATTAATTTTTCATGGTCGAACTCTTACTCGAAGATGAAGTTATCGCGTAGCGACTTGGATATGTGGTATGCAATTATGTTGAGCTTTGTTTCGGCAAAGACATACATTTCGTCGTGCTTTTGTCTTTCATGGATGGTCGCCTGCTGGTAAAATTCACAGCTACTGAAATCAGACAATAGGTAAAAACTGTGATCTCAAAGGCAATCTCAATGAGGATAACAATGATTGTTGACAATATTACAATCCCTGTCAAACCGGTGCTCTGAGTCAGCGGTAAGTGTGGGGTCATCACCATCCACCGCATTTACTGTGCGCTTGTATTGTTTGTACAGAGTGCGCCGCTGTTCAGCCTCTGCCCGTTAGGAGGATTCAGCGTTACCCATGTTCCGTCACCACGACTCCCATATTGAACTAAAAACCCAAGCCCAGGACGGTGATAGTGTCGTTGCTGTTGCTGAGGGTACAACCACCAACGTTCTGAAAGATTTGTGTTAAATCCCAGCGATAGTAACCAAACGCATCTATCGCAGTAATTCCGCTGACCCACGCGATACTGTCAACCGTTAAGTACTCGACCTTTAAGGCGGCACCAGTGCCTGCGTAGGAGACCGTACGCTACTCCCCATAGGACGCATTACCCACACAATAACTTGTAACAGAGTACTGTTTGTTTTTTTTCCATCAGCGCGGTTCGCAGTGCAGTTTATTTGTTCGAAGTTGACATAAAGATGCGGGACGTTGATAAACGCCAGGACATTATTTGCTATGTATGTACCTGGTCCGAAAAACCTATTTGGGGCAAACACAAGGATAGAGGCGAGCGTTCTAAGGTCGAACGTCGGTTCGGTTCAGCAAGTATGTTGCTTGCCCGCCCGGTCGCCACGTGGCAGCCTGAATTACATTTCCCAGCGTATTTATGCAATACGCATCAGGAACGGTGATGGTTGTCCGGATGTTATGGGACTGGAAATTGAGCACGGGAAAGTAATTATTACCAAGCACAGCCGAAACGTTGTACTATCATAGGCTTAGCGTAACCTATTGAAGCGCTACCTGGGTACGGTGCGGATCACCTGTTATAGAGCCACCGGTCCAACTCGAGGATTGGTCAGTGCAACAATCATTGTCAGAACCATCACTTGTACGGGAACGATGGTTTTACCACAAGTACTTCGCTTTAATAGCGACGCGAAATATAGTGTTGGCGGCGTCTTTAACTATAGCGATTCAGAGAGAGCGCAGATCCACGAAATGTTGCTCAGTCTCGACTTGTATTTGCAGGATGGCGTTTCGTTCCTGACCGGAGTTATTGACATAGCCGATAAGTACGTCATACCTCTCGTCGAGTGGAAGAATATTGTGGACAATTGGTACTCCGGAACGACAGACGGCGAGATGAAGATATGGCAAAATCAAGTAAACTTTGCCATTTGGTGCGCGATTCCCGATTGTGGCGTCTCCTTTCGCAACCACATGTTGTCTGCTGGAACAGCAGGGGCAGGGCTGCTAGAGTTGGTGTACAGCTTTTGTCGGTTCCATGTTTAGTACTAAGTGAAAAGATTCTCACTCAAATGTAGTGTCCACTTCGAGGCCAAATAGGATGGAACGAGCTTGAAAACAGCATATAGATGGTTGCCTACTAACGCTTTTGCAATCAGTTTAATTTGGATAAAAAATCGGACTGGCAGCAGGAGCACAGCAAAAACCAAGGCTTGGTTACGATGTATAACTGTAGTGTCAACAGCGGCCTATCCGTGATACATGAAACCCAAACACGTATGAATTCGACTTTTCAAAGAAGCACAAAGCTGACTACTTTGCACATGACAGCCCGGGCATCGGGGTTAAAAGCGACTGTGTATATTTTATGCTGGACAAGTCGAAAGGCTTTACTGGAGCTGGGCTTGAGCGTCTCAACAATAGCGTTCTAATGTACGTTTGGGAAATCCTGGGCGCACAAACTCATATGCTTAGCTCGATAGTGAAATCAGGAAAGGCCTTTAATGTAGAAAAAAGTTCCTTGCAAACGTAGAACATTTGTCCGCCAGCTCAGAGAACGGCCCCGAGTTATGAAATAAATACCAGGACTTGCTCGGATATTACCAGAAACGAGCTGGATTGTGCCCTTGGGGGCGGCCTTTACATGATCCCAACTGAAATGGAGTTTAAAGTTGGCACATAGGAGGGGTATAACAACAAATTTCTTATGACTGACGTCAGCTTAGGCACCAACTTCGATATTAATTCGATAAGGATGCCCGCACAAATGCAAAGCACACCCAAACAACAGCCAACGACGCATGAAGAGATCGGCTTTGACCAGCTGCGCAAGATGTGTCAACAGCACAAACCAGCACCATGCAAAAATGCAGGCATCAAAATAAACCGAAGACCACGATGCCGACAAAATATCACTCATCGTGGATAGTATTGCGGTGGAACTTGCGGCCATTTGGTTTTCCTCCGCTCTTGAACAACGAGGATACTGTCCTGCGCTGTCTTAGCGTTCACTAAGATGTCTGTGCGTGCTAATATGAGAGCAAAGAACGGGAAAGAATGCGACCGCTATCGTAATGACAAGCACCACCAAATTTCCAGCCAGCCAGCCAGCCAATGGCTTTGCCAGCTGTTGTTAGGAGAAACGGCACAATAGTGCCAATATTACCAAGCTTTTTCAGCATCCTGACCAGCCTCTCCAGCTGCTTTTTTTGCCCATTTTTGCGCTTCTGCAGTCAGGTTTAGGTGTCGGCAAGACGGGAGGTGGCATCAGTGCGCCTGAGCCGCCTGTGATCGCGAGCACAATTGTACTGATGATAAACCCCAGCGCCGTGGGAATAGAGGCTATAGTGATACCCTGGTTACATAAGAGTGGTTACGAAGTTTCCCAGGTAAATTGTTGGCTATCTTTAATTGATCTTCGCTTGCGAACTCCATATCTGCAATATTGTCCTGTATCTCCAGGTATGTAGTTTCATCTTCCGCTTAAGTCAACTTTTTCCTCTCTGAGGCTAGACGTTCATCGAGCTCTACGGTCTTTGCTTTGGTAAGCTACGTCTGAAGTGTCTTCTTGGGGATCCATATATCTCGCAACGGGTTCTTGTCAGGTTCCTGTGTTGCCCCTTCTTTGAGCGCTGTGTCCTCGTAAACCGATACAGCGAGTAGCTCAATATATGTCAGCCTGCTTGTTTCGGTCGGGATGTTTTCTTGACCCGCGGAGAGCTTTCCCCGCCATTTGGTCAGTAGCTTAGCCTCTTTGAGAATTATGGCATGGGCAAACTGAAAGTCCACAACCCTAATGTGGATGGGATGAAGAATTTACTCGGGTTGTTTTTGTTGGCGAGATGCAGTTTCGCCACCCCAGTTTACTGTGACCACGCCCGCCTTATTTGCTTCACAACTGAATCTGCAGGTGCGTTCTTTAGTAAAACCCATTGATTTACGGTACGCATCAAACTCGGCTAAGGGTTGCTCTAATCTCCTTACTATGGACATTTCTTCTTGCTTCCACCCAACTGGCACTTCATCGCCGCCAGCCCAAGAATAGATTTCCGTCTGTCGCTCTTCTGCCTCGGTGGTAAATGCTCTTTCATCTTCCTTGAGTAGAACATCTTGACGACCCCCAAATTCTTTTATTTCAAAGTTGCCGCTTTCAGATATATTTAGCTATTAAAGCGAGCACTCGAGAGACACAACGACAAATCTTAACATATTAAAGGGAGGACACCTGAACTAATAACCCGAGCTGAATAGATCAAAACCAACGGCTTATTGTCTGATTTCCAAACCTCACCGACAACGATCTCATGGTGCCCGGCACCGCTAGGCAGGCATTCACAGTTGCTTTGACCGGCTGATCACCAGCGCCGGACGCCAACCGTACAATTGTAAAAATGCTGGACCTCACCATTGTCAAAAAGATCAGTGTAAAACTTGAAGGAAACGAATTGGCCTGCATTGATGATGTCGATGTTTGGGGCGTCTACAAGGATCTCTGGCTGACGGAAAAAGAGCGGACTAACGCTGCCTATCAGGCTATACAAAACGCAAACACTGCCTCTATAAGTGTCGACACTGAAAATGCCGTTGCTGCTACCCAGTCCGATGCGTCTATCACTGCCGCGTTTATGAACCGCTTCTTGTGCTGCTAAATAATCACATGCCATACTACCTGTCCGGCCTTTCATACCACCTCACCTTTGAATTGACGTTTGACAGCCACGGCAGGGTAATTCCGAGCACTAATAAAGGGTCGAGATTCACCATAGGCAGTATCTCTCTGGATTACGACGTTGTGACCCACGCAGAACTCACACGCATGATCAGGCAGCAATACATGGGATCTTGTACAACAGAGTGGTGCGTTATCACAGGATGGTGGTAATTAAGTGCGACGATACATAGACCATCAACCTGAACACCCCGGTAAGCATGAAGGCAATAATTGAACTCGTAGAGCATACGTCAAAGAGTGCACCATTTGAGAGTGATACAGAAAATTTCTACAACTCCCTTATTACCAAGGTGACGGGTCATAACACAAAAGTGAAAGGCCGTTGTTCGTGACTTTTACGAGCAGACCTCGTGGATAGCTCTCTTTTACAGAGACAAAGACTTTTTTAGGAACACACTAAGAGAAAACAATATAATTGAAGCCGAGCGTCAATGATAGACCTATGAGTTTTTTCTTTTTTTTTCAGAAAGGAGAGTTTTGGTAAGCTACTTCTGCGCACAGACTCACTAGTGCCCTACCAGTTTGTCCTCCCCGCTCTGCATTTGTGCTAGCTAGTGTAATGTGGTGGCTTCATATTTTGTACGCTACCAGCCACGCTATAACACTTGGGACCTTAACCTATATTTTCTATAAACTACTTAGAGTTAAGAGCTCCAAGAACCATGTCTAGAACTTCAACCATGGCGGTTGCTGTAAGTGACACGGATCTTGACGAGATACTATATGAGTTGACAGCCCAAGAGCGAGAAACATACAAGGCGGCAGTCTGAACGACGACCATTCACACCGCGGTTCCCGTATAGGACGAAGTAACACTAGCACTGAACGTGATCGCATGTCCAAGTTGTGGCTTCTGGGCAGCGAAACAATACATAGGCCGACCTCTTACCTTTGCTGGCCTTATGGCGATGAGCGATGAAAAAGACCTATGCCATATTCGAGGCTAAATTGGGTGCCAGGATAACTTTTATGTTGGGGTCGTCCTATTCAGTCTGTACACTGCAGTTGTAATCCACTTTCTGCCGATAGATAACCGCGAACGTCTTGCGAGTGACTTAAAAACTGATCTAAATATCCAGACCTCTTTGTCGAACGTTAAGAGGCACATTTACTTTAGATACGGGGTGGTATTAGCACAGTTGGCATGATTACATATAGACATGTCGATTTTGAAAGGAAACAACGAGAAGACATTACGAGTAGAACTGACGACGGATACGTGAGTACAACCGACAAAAAAGTGACACAGCTCATCAAGGGTAAACACTCAGGTAGAGTTGCTGCTGGTAAAAGACCTGTTGAGGTGATGAAACAACGCCAGGGTGAGAAAAAAGCGAATACTGCCGAAACGCATTCTGCTCCCGCTGCTCAAGAAAAACAGCAATAGATCCCATCTTACGTTTTCTGGGTCAGCGTAGCTTTGGTAACTGGCCTTCTTTACACCTCATCCCGCGCACCAGCACAAGTTCGCGGAACTCAGGTGCTCGAGCAGCCATCACAAGTGCGAAAAGAAATGTCTGGGGAACCGTCAGAACGACAAGCATCGCAGGTGCCGGCAGCATCTATTAGATATACGCCTGACCCCTTTCGTATGGAATAGTAGTGTGTGTTGCACTTGTCGTTTAAACAAAATAAGATAAACTTGTTAATCGCGGAACGCAGGTGCAAGATATCTACACCACCGTAAGCCAAGGATCTCTGAAACCTGTTTTACCATGGAGCGGTGAGTATTCGATAATTGTCCAACGCTTTTTAAAAATGAAACCGGCCGATCTTGGTCGCTTAGACTTCGAAGACGCAGCAAAGGCTGTAGCCATCACAGTGCTGAGCCTCTAGATGCAGGAAATGGTAATTAAACAAGGCATTATTCCTGCTAATATCATCAAGTCTATCTAGTTTCCCCAGTTGCTCGCATAATCGGCGGAGCAGTTGTTAACGCCGTTGCATTCACAGGCTGAAACTTCCTTTTCTTCATTCAACCAGATGCGGCTAACGCCGAATGCATCCGCAAGGACAAGACTATGGAAGAACTCTAAGCTGCACACGCCGAGTATTAACGTATGCTCAACAAGCGTCTCGATTACCTCAATGAAACAAAGGAAGATGCAGAGCATGCGGAAATAACTTACCAGCAAGTGGACTGGTGACTAGTGGAAAAAACAGACGACGGTCCACAGATCGGCGACGAGCCCAAGATCTCTAACTTTTATACACCCTCACGCGAGCATTAAAAATACAAGATGACGTTTGTCGACGGGGTAGGGTAGGAAGCTCGCCGCTGTCGGCTACGTGGTCTATAAATAATCTAGCAAGTGCAGATATTTTGTGCGCTGTCGAGTTGGAGCGAGAGTGTTCGTTTGTAGTACAATAGCTGTCGGTATGACAATGCACGGCAAACTGCTAAACTTGTTAAAACTACAAACATGAAATGGATAATAAGCTCGCGGCAATATACTACAGCCTGCGAGGTTACTGGAAGGGAGAGGCAGCGAGAACAAAACCTGGCAGAAACCGTCAAAGTATCACAATGTTCCAGGGCATGGCTCAAGAAGCAGGCCATGTGGCAGATTTAACTGCCAGTACCGCTCAAAATCTCCTGGCCGAGGTTTGATGTTCCACCCCTTAACGCGGTCTACCAGGCCGACTTCTTGTGTCTGCTGCATGACAAAGTTAGGCGACACACGTCCAAGTATTCACTGACCGTGGTTGATGTTGCCAGTTGTTACAAGGAGGCCAAGCCCTTGCCCACAAAGGAGGCTTCTAAAGTCGCCGACGTTTTGGCGCGTATCTACAAGCAGAGGTCGCTAATGTGACCCAGTTTGCTGCTGGTTGACCTCGGCCGGGAATTTTGTGCGCGGCGTTGTAACTCTTGGCGAAGCACGTCGTGCAGGTGAGGCGGCAATCACCGTGCGCCGGGCATTGTGGAGCGGTTCAGCCGTGCTCTTGCCGAGCGGCTCTGAAAGGTATCAGTACGCAAAAGAGATGCTGATGTGAGCCATTGAAATGACTACAAGCGCGCTTAGCACTGAGTGGGTTCGGCGGCTGCAGCTGTTGTGGCTGCCGTTAACGGCGAGGTAATGCAACTTACAGGCAAGAGATCTATTGATGTCATTTGTGAAACGGCGGTGCAGGACACGCTTGCAAAATCAGTGACGCAGCCTGTCGGCCTGGAAGAGATACGAGTGCCCTTAAATACCTTGTTGTGGCACTTATATGCACTAGGAGATCTGGAAAGCGGGCAATGCCGCGCCACCGACCCTGTGTGATCCATACAATTCTACAGGCTAGAGCGTTCGGTTGCTAAAATCGGCTCGCCCGCATCATATTATGTGCTCAGCACCGACGGTGCAGTGCTTAAGCGCGCGTTTGTGCTTAAAGACCTGCAGGTTGTGCCCTCTGACACACAACTGCCACCGGTTCGGGTCCTCAGTCAACATACACGTAGCCGAGGTCAAAGCCCGCCGTCTGTCGTTCCGACTCGTTCTCCGGACATGGCATTCGCACTTGTGCTGGCAGTCGTTCTGACAGACAAGTGGCACAGCACCTCTTTTCTTGTGGCATTCCAAACAGGTCAACCTCAAATTGACCTTTGAGTGTCCATGGGTATTGTCCAGAAGGACTACACTGAACTGCTGAGTGTCTTTTGGCTCGAAAGCTCTAATCATTTCGGTGTTGCAGGTGGCACTGGTTATTTTGCTGCTGCTTAAGCGTAGCACTTTGTTGACCTTAAGGGTACATATCGTTCCGAAGGTACAGCGGAACTATTGGGTTTGTATTGGTGCTTATATGTAATGAGTTTGTTTTGGATGGCCTTGCGGTTTCCTGCTCGGTTGGCCGTGTTCACACTGCTTAACCTCTCAGTCCGTGGCGCAGCAACACGCTTGAGTTGAGACAGGTCCTGCATTGCGCGGCTTTTTTTATGGTAAGCTTCTGGAAGCTGTGCACAGTAATTGCATTGCCAAAACGTCAGTCTGTGCCCTGTGGAGACCACAAGACAGCACTCACCGGCTGCAACGGTCACCTCGACAATGTCGTTTCGCACAAGCTTCCGCTGCGCGTGTTTTGTTCCTGGAACGGTAACAAAGATCTCTTGGAGCCGACTATTCTGTGGGTAGTACAGGAAGGGAACCAGCGTGTCTAGAAAGTGTTTTTGTGTCGTTCGAAAAAGAGTTGCTTGGCCCTATCACGCACCCCTGACGAGAAATCACGAGCGCGTAAGCAGGCTTCCACTGCTCCAGGAAGAAACTCGAGCCTTGACAGGCAGTAAGGGCCTTGCACATCATCTGGCACTAGTCACGGTCAGATTTGAGGCGCATATTCCTTTTTAGGTCTGTGAAGGCATCGTCCGGGGTACATAGGTCTTCCTCAACCTCTTTTTAGTGGTCAACATACTCATGTAGCCATTAATGTGGCAACTCGCCGGCCTTGGTCACCACAGCAGAGAACTTGAACGCCCTTCATTTCTAGCCACTCGAGAAACGATCTCGAGAATGTGTCGGGGCAATGTATTTTTGACCCATACGTTCTGGCATCAATTCGTTTGGGCCGTTCCAGCGAAAGAAGCTGTGGTACGTTAGGTTGCATATATTGCCAACGTTCTGACCCCTCACCTCTTTTGCGAGGTTGTGGGTCGGGGTAAGAATTAGCGGGTTGCGGTTACGAAAGACGGCAGTTACACGTGTCGTCTTGCCAGAGTCTCCTCCACTACTGAGATTGGCTTGGGCTTGGGCGTGTTGTCTAGTCAGGCCAGGTGCTCCGAGTTGATGTAAATAGAATCTGTCGCCACCAGCACAACCTCAGTAGGAAACCTTGAAGGAAAATTCTGATAAGGTTAATACCCACTTAGCCAAGCATGGATGCCCGTTGGTACGAGTACTGTGGTTGCGAGCGGTCGTAGTATGTAATAACGTGTCCGACAGGTGCTTTGCCATAGCCAGCCAAAGAATGCACAATGGGAGCCCAGTCACGGTCGTTGCGAGCAACCACATTGTCTTTGGACTTACTAAAGTGGCGGTCAAACCATGCGGAAATAACTGAGTGGCATCTGGGATCAAAGGCCCAAGAGCGCACCTGTGCATGTCACACGGCACACGAATCATCCCACTATATGGGTGATCAAACAGTTCACAGTATGGTGCACACACCCCCATACTCAAGAAGCTGCCTGGGTAGCAGGCGGCCATGTCAAGGCTCACGACCTCGGATACCTTGTATCATTTGGGGCTGTTCCAGAGACCACCATGTCACATGTACACTGGATGTACTCCAGCATATTCGCTGGTGTGTGCTTCCATTTGTTTCGCCCAAGGGCAACAATAGAGCTGGCAAAGGCCTCGCTAAATACTTTGGTCGCCAACTCGTCTGCTGCGAAAGTATGTTTTCTGCAGGCCTTGATAATTTGAATGTGCTTTTCTCAAGCTCTAAAACACCGACCGTCGGCCAGCACAAACTGCTCCACAAACTTGGGGTGTACTTTTCGTATCCGCCGCCAAGAACCCAAATTGCCTTTTGCAGGCCTTCCGTAATCAGATGAATGACGTCCCACACGTTGCTCTCGTAGCACTCATCGCTCTCACTCCCGCAAAATGGAGTTTTTTTCTGCCATAGGTGGTCGTTGTGACCTATAAGCTCTATTGGTCGATGTTCGACACGATACTTGCCGCTGCTATAACGGTAGACACCAGCGATGTCCTTCAAATAATTGCACGCTCGAGAATTTTTTTTTCCCGATCTACTACGTCGATGATGGTTATGAATAGGTATATCTTAGATGATAAACTGTTTAATTTAAAAAAAATATTAATAGCAACTAACAGCAGAAATTCTCCATGCAACCGAGCGTGTTTATTTTCTTTCCTAAGGCGTGCACGTAAAGTCTCCGAGCTACAAGCCCTGCAAAGTGCGTAGCATGCCTTAAAAGAAATGCCACTCCGTGCAAGGATAAGTCCCACCACCACTGCGAAGTCAAACTGCATGCACTTTATAGTATTCGTTTATGCAACTCTTACAACACCTCTCGGTACTTCCCAATGTAATCCATGCGCATGTGTTTTTGCCCCAACGGATGTTAGTATGTATACATAGTTAGTTGGCGTATCTCTAAATGGAAAATTTCAACATGTTTAAACGCTCTCCATAAGACGAGGGCGTCTGAAAACATATCTAAATTTTGTTCTCATATATATATATATATATATATATATATATATATATATATACTTTATTTAAAAGTAGAGACGCTCTAGAGACCACTGCATGCGAGGGTATTGGTCGTCCATTACAGCTCTAGGGCAGCTACCCAGGAGATAAGCATCTTTTTGTTAAACATGTTTTCTTTTTATTATTTCTATTTGGGAGGCACGGTGGGTCAAAAAAGCACTTTTTTGGAAATTTTCAATTTTCTTGTTTTATTTTATTTTTTTTTTTTTTTTTTGTTTCCTTGTTGGGTGGCGTTCCAGGGGTCTCCTAAGTTAAGCATATTTATATATATATATATATATATATATATATATATATATATATATATATATATATATATTTTTTTTTTTTGAGGGAGTTTTTTCCGTTTTAAATTGTATAGTTGTAGACATTTTATTGATCTTAAACTGTCTAGCAGGCTCGTAGCTTGGTCGGGAAGCCTTCTACAATATAGTCCGATCGCCATTCCTGCTGCTCAGGCTGTATTCAGGATCTGAAACCTTCACTGTTATCTCTCTTTCTCTCTCTCTGTACACACACACACACACACACACACACACACATATATATATATATATATATAATTCTTCAATTACCACTTATGATGTTTTAATGGGAAAGGCGACGTATAAGCGAATGTGAAAAATATTTGCGGAATTAACGGCGTAAATTAAAAAAGCCAGTTCAATTTCATCAGAAGGCTATAAATTGTATCTTAAACATATCAAATTCTAAGATGATAATTTTATATTTTTTAACACAAAAACTTAAGATTGAAAATGTACTTGGCTAACTGGAGTAAATTGTAAGGGACGAGGGAGTGGGCACTTTGTCTATACTCAATTTTTCCCTTTTAACTTATATCTATGGGGTTAAAAATGTATTAGCTTCCGTTTGAAGATTCAATGAACATCACTAATCTAAAGTGCAAGTCATACAGGTCATGTAGGCGTTGAGCAGGGTCTGTTTCAGTAATTGGTGTCATTTTTAATAATTTGATTACATATACCTTTAAATGGAAATTATTCACTTTATTTGGATTCTCTACATCAGACATATGGTCTAATAGAAAGAAAAGAAAAACGGCTAAAATGCTCTCCTTGCCGTGCACAGCCGGGACACTGTTTGCTCTAGTCAATAAATTAATAGTAAGTGCTAATATGTTTTGTTAATGATTTCGTTTGCAAATAATAATAAAGGACATTAAGCAAATAATCAACACAAACTATTTTAAAGAACAAGCGTTTATTAAAGTATAAAATAGTGCATTCAGATACAATGTTTAATATCAACACGAAGAGATGCAAAAAATTATATACATATTATATACCCTGAGTACATGATCAAAAAACGTAAAAATGTGACTTTCAAACTAATCTACATTAATCAAACAAATTGAACACGCGAACACATATACACACATCTCTCTATATATATCCATTTCTTAATTCATTAGGAAATCAGTAAAATATTCAAACTTTGTTATTGCCAAAGCTATTTTCTTTATTTTCTGATTTGGAATTTAGGGGCAGTAAAGGACATTAAGCAATATTCTTTTTATTAGACAGAAAATCCTGATAACATAATATACAACATAGAAAGCAAAAGTAAGAACATAACACTATTATAAATGCATAATCATGAGATTATAATAGAACCTTTGTTTAAAAACTACTTTATTTTCTTGAAACAAAAGGCTGACTGCTTCAATATTTAATCAACAGTGACCCTGAAAGTTCTAACGTATTGAGCTATCTCTCTTCTTTATCAAGGAGAATACCTAAAATACTTACTATCCGCGTCTCTCTCTCTCTCTCTCTCTCTCTCTCTCTCTCTCTCTCTCTCTCTCTCTCTCGTCTCCATCGTCTAAAGTGCATTTGTTTGCAGAACAATAAGGTGGAATTATTGGCTACGATTTCTGTTCTTGAATCGTCGATAGATATAGAGAAAAAACCGACATCTTACTCATAACTCCATGTAAGAATCAATGTAAGTCAATTGATATTGCAGCTGTACTCATAGTATCCTCACCTGAAACCAACACCTTTAAATGCAGAATACTTAACACAATGTATTGGTCTGTCTCATATACAGGTGTCAGAACAAACGACAAAGTAGAAAGATCATAATAGACCCATACGGATTCACGTCTCTTTTTAAAAATCTGGTGCCAATAACACGTGGAATACGGGCATTCACATCATCAGTTATAATATATAGTGCCAATAACACGTGGAATACGGGCATTCACATCATCAGTTATAATATCTAGTGCCAATAACATGTGGAATACGAGCATTCACATCATCAGTTATAATATCTAGTGCCAATAACACGTGGAATACAGGCATTCACATCATCAGTTATAAACATCTAGTGCCAATAACACGTGGAATACTTGCATTCACATCATCAGTTATAATATCTAGCGCCAATAACACGTGGAATACGGGCATTCACATCATCAGTTATAATATAAAGTGCCAATCACACGTGGAATACGGGCATTCACATCATCAGTTATAATATCTAGTGCCAATAACACGTGGAATACGGGCATTCAAATCATCAGTTATAATATCTAGTGCCAATAACACGTGGAATACGGGCATTCAATCATCAGTTATAATATCTAGTGCCAATAACATGTGGAATACGGGCATTCGCATCATCAGTTATAAATATCTAGTGCCAATAACACGTGGAATACGGGCATTCACATCATCAGTTATAATATCTAGTGCCAATAACATGTGGAATACGGGCATTCACATCAACAGTTATAATATCTAGTGCCAATCACACGTGGAATACGGGCATTCGCATCATCAGTTATAATATCTAGCGCCAATAACACGTGGAATACAGGCATTCACATCATCAGTTATAATATCTAGTGCCAATAACATGTGGAATACGGGCATTCACATCAACAGTTATAATATCTAGTGCCAATCACACGTGGAATACGGGCATTCGCATCATCAGTTATAATATCTAGCGCCTATAACACGTGGAATACAGGCATTCACATCATCAGTTAATATATCTAGTGCCAATAACACGTGGAATACGGGCATTCACATCATCAGTTATAAATATCTAGTGCCAATAACACGTGGAATACTTGCATTCACATCATCAGTTATAAATATCTAGTGCCAATAACACGTGGAATACTTGCATTCACATCATCAGTTATAATATCTAGTGCCAATAACACGTGGAATACAGGCATTCACATCATCAGTTATAAACATCTAGTGCCAATAACACGTGGAATACGGGCATTCACATCATCAGTTATAATATCTAGTGCCAATAACACGTGGAATACGGGCATTCACATCATCAGTTATAATATCTAGTGCCAATAACACGTGGAATACGGGCATTCACATCATCAGTTATAATATCTAGTGCCAATAACACGTGGAATACGGGCATTCACATCATCAATTATAATATCCTCAATAGTAACCATAAGACATTTATATCATATCTTGCTAGTCAGTATCTTTATGCAGTTTAAATCAATGAATATCATACAGCTTTTTCATTTTATGCTGCTTCATACAAAACCAAAGATTGCTGCTACTGTGTTATGCATTACCGATTGGATTCTTTCAGTAAAAATATCTCTATGAATATCATTCAGATTTTCTTGCTCTTGATGTATCATGACTTAACACCTTTATTTGTGTATCACACCACATAAGAGCTGTTCCAAGAGCTTCATCCAGACTCCGAACCACGAGATTTTTATAACTGTGCATCACTCTATTGCCAAAGCACAATTCTGTACTTTATGATTTGAAATGCAGCTGTTTCATTTTATGCTGCTTCATACAAAACCAAGGATTGCTGCTACTATATTTAGATTATCTTGCTCTTTATGTATCATGATTTAACATCTTTATTTCTGTATAATACCGGATAAAAACTATTCCAAGAGATGTATCCGTGCTCAGAACCACTAGATTTGTATAACTGGACATCACTGAATATGTTATTGCCAGAGCTCATTTCTGTACTTTATGTATATATATATATATATATATATATATATATATATATATATATATATATATATATATATATATATATATATATATATATATATATATATATATATATATGGACATCAACATTAAATGCACTGTTTACGAAAGCATGGTCATGCAATCATAATAGCAATTGTACGTAGAACCAACTTTATTTTCTAGAAACAAACCGCGGAGTGCTCCAGTATATAATCAACAGTCTCTCTCTCTCTCTCTCTCTCTCTCCCTCCCTCTCTCTCTCTCTCTCTCTCTCTCTCTCTCTCTCTCTCTCTCTCTCTCTCTCTCTCTCTCTCTCTCTCTCTCTCTCTCATCAACCGGGAATACTTAAAAGCCTTAACATTCTCGTTTCTCTCTTTCTCTCTCACACAAGATTGTTCCTATATAAGATGCCTCTACTTGTGAGAGATGCATCCGCGACAAGAACCACGAAATTCGTATAAATGTGTATCACTCAAGGTGTTATTGCCAAAGCTAATTTCTTTACTTTACGATTTGGATTTAAGTGGCCAGTTAAGTAAACTAAGCAAAATTCTTTCTTTTAGACAACAACGTCCTCAGAACAGTATATACACGGATACCAACATAGCAACATTATTATTAAAGCATAGCCGTGAGATTATAATAGAATTACTAAGTAGAATCGACTTTATTTTCTACAAACAAATGGCTTCTGCCCAAATATTAAGTCAACAATAATCATGAAAGTTGTAACATCTGCGCTATCTCTCTCACATTAACCTTGACTACTTAAAAGCCTTAACATCATCGTCCCCCCGCTCTCTCTCTCTCTCTCTCTCTCTCTCTCTCTCTCTCTCTCTCTCTCTCTCTCTCTCTCTCTCTCTCTCTCTCTCTCTCATTTAATACATCCACGCTAGGAATCAAAGCATCACATGAACTGCTCCATCTTATAGAGTACATTTCTTTTCACAAGATTAAAGTGGAAAGTATTGGCTACTATTTGACTTTTCGAATCTTCAAAACATATAGATACAAATCGGACTTCCTAAGTCTGTGTAACAATCGACGGAAGTCTATTTAATACTGCAGTTTTACTTATAGCATCTGCTCCTGGAACCAACACCTTTGATTGAAGAACATTTACAAAAGTAATAGTTCTGTCTCACATACAGAGGTGTCATAACAAATGACAAGTAGAAAGTTCTTAATACTCGCATACACATGTACGTCTCGTTTCTAAAACTTGGCGCCGATATCACGACAAAATGGAAAGAACGTATTAGTCCCATACAATTTCACCTCTTGTTTCTAAATTTGATGCCAATATCATGACAACATAGAAAGAACTTAATATTTCCATACAAGTTCACGTCTCTTTTCTAAATGTTATGTCGATAACATCTGGAATACATGCATTTACATCATCGATAATACCATCCTCACTGGGAAGCAAAAGATGTTAATATATTATCTTCTCATAACTAATATCTTTACTAAGATATTTCAAATTCAGCGAGCAATATTAGTAGACGAATACCATGATGCTGTTTCGTTTCATGCTGCTTCGTATAAACCAAAGACTGCTGCTACTGTGCTATGATTTACCAATTGGATTCTTCCATCTGTGCTGAGATCCATTTAGTAGATTGTGTTTGTAAACACCCGAGTAATAAATATTGGGGTTCCTTCTTGTGGCAAGTGCTAAACACCCTTCTGCTTATCATTGTCTGGGGGCGTCGCGGGCATTTTGTCGTGCAAGTATATTTGACTGAGGCACGTGGGTAGGTATATCACTTTAATGATGAAAAAGACAACGGACTACGACAAATTACTCGATTAACAACTTTCCGAGCTAGCACAAGAACGGGTGGGGGACTACTTCGGCGAAGTAAGTCGCGACAACCGGAAACGACGACTGTAAATGATGCGCATGCTCAGCAGTGTGATCACAATTATGCGAACAGGCCAAAAGAAAAAGGCGCGATTGCGCTAGTACACAAGAGAGTACTCCAGTTGATACAGCGGTTGGCGGCAGGGCTAAATCTCTCAGATGGAACAAATGGGCGACAAGGAAACTGGAACGCTCTAAGGCTGCTACGATGGTGCTGCCCATCCCCAAAGAAAAAGATCTCGAGGAAGATTACTTTTCTGAACACGTGCTTAACGTAGCCTGCTGCAAGCTCTGTCATTGTTATGGCGTGTTCTTAGCACCATATACTGCGGTGCTAACCATATACATGCAATATCAACTTGACATCAATGTCCACGAAACAATAACTTGTCTAAAGAATATCGATGCAAATCATGTGACATGCTAGACTACCGAGGCGGTTCATGTAATCCCGACGAATTTTCCGACATTAAGAAAGACGTATGCATGAATACAGGTGTAAGCGGATGGTGCTGAGATAAAGAGGGTAACTATGACCAGACGCATTGTAGGAACCAATAAGGCTGAGGTTGGCCGAAAGGGTGTGGAAGACTGAATACAAAAGGAACAAATGCAAGATGAATAGGCACAAACAAGCGCCATTAGAACAGCTTCCGCTGAGGTTATATTTGAGCAAAAAAGCGACGACCGTAGCCCTGACTGTGAGGAGGACGATACAGGTACGAGAACAAGTACGGACTGGTTTGGATACATCATTATTGGGCAGTTATCCTCTGTGCAACTGTAGTACTATCAAAAGGGAATGCAGCACCAGCACTTGAGCAATAAAATATCCCAAAGCCTATCGTCTAGACTGCCGTCTCAACAGTCGAGACGATATGCCAGATCATCATATTAAAAGTGGACTAAACTCCTTTAACATGTAGTAGTAACAATCGGAACGTCGAGTGCAACGACATCTTAATTTGTTTTTGGTACCATTGTGCAAGCAATACGATGTCTACAGACGGCAAGCAAATTGTGAAAATGATCTACCACGGTGCTGTGGTTGCTGGTCTGTCCACTGGCTGCGCCCAGATATCCAAAGTTTGACTTCACTCCTTGTGATTTGGGCATGTTTATTCTTGACGCGGAGGCAGCCATTGCCGAATTGTTTTGGCTGATTTAACAAGTTATTATTCCGGCGGACACATTGAGGTAGTTGCTGCTGTTTTGACAACAGTTTCGGAGGAACCGCTGGTTCAACTAAGACAAAGGCAGCAGTGGCAATGATGGTCGGAGGCGCAGTACTTAATGCGCTAGCCTTCTCCTGGTTAAACTATCTATTTCAACACTAGAAGCTGGCGAGCTGCGCAGACGCCATGACAAAGCAGTAGAAAACACCTCCCACCTCCCAATGCAGCAATACAATTTGAGCCGCCTGAGCGCGAACTCACTCAATTTGACTTTTACGTTCCAAGTCCAGATCATAAAACTGCGAGATCGTCTTTATCGTGCTTGGAATGGTTGTTACAGCCGTTGTCACCTACAAGCTAGCCAGATTAATCTTTTTATGTAAGCCGAGCCACATCAGCCAGCGCCCTTAATTTTGTATTGTTTTTTATGCGGCTGTTACATTGTTTCAAAAGTGAACATTTTAACAAACACGACATCAACAACATGAGTTTTGCCGAAGAAATGTTGGAATATATGTACGGAGTGTCAAGTGCTTCCCACAGAGATAGGATTCAGGGTCCCCTTCCTGAGCTAAAGCACATGCGCGACCCTATTTTGGTCACCATTCGTCTTTGGTCTTCTGCTGGCAAGCGCCGCGAACAGGATATTGTCAATCATTTTAACCTATCACTGGCCGACAACTCTTTGGCCATCAGTATGCCAGAACTGTCAGGGCTAAAATCGTGGTAACTTGAAATTCCGCCACTTTAATGTATAGACCAGATAGCATGGAAGAGAAACGTTTGCCCTCCAGTGTTGGCGTCCGGTATTTATACTAAGCGGACAGGCTGGAAGATAGAGAGAATCATGCACTGATCCAGTGTTGTCCCTGGACATTCACAGGGTAGATCGGGCAGTTGTAAATCCAAGAGAGTCAATTTCGGTATTATTTGCTAGACAGCTCTAGACGTTGTTTCGTGCGCGAGGGGCTATTGGCCGTTTCTCCAAACACAAAGCTGCCTCCCAAGATCCTCCGCAACCTGAGACTATGGCAACGGAAACGACGACAGTTGCAGTGCCTTTATTTCGGTTGCACTCATTCCCTTGCATGTCCCTGGCTGTTGTCAATAATGTCAACGCTAAACTGCCGAGCGTGTTTGAAAGCGTATATCTCCATGCTTCACGCGGCGCAGTTGCTTTCCTGTTTCTTTTTCTGCTTGAGAATGTCATCTATTTACTGGCAATTTTCTGAGCCTTGAGTAAACTTGCTGATGATGAGACTCCCCTGATTTGTATTGCCGGGTAACCAAAGCTCCTTTTGTTTTTCATAAGCACAATAGCCTCGGTAACAGGGAGACTTGTTAGAAGTTCAGCTTCTACAATAAACCTAAGAAGAACGACTGCGGCCAAGTCTTGATCGTGAAAGTGCTTAACAAACCAAGCGGGAATTACAGGATTGCAGCTGTCGACAAATGTCCTGGCACGTACTTCACAAAACCAGGAAGATCTTCCTTGGGCAGAGGGTCATTATTGGCTACTCCTGTCATTCGGCTCTTAGGGTGACCAAACCGCACAAGTAGGGCTTGCATTCGCCCTCACCCTGACATGATAGCTTTTGGGTACTTTGGATAGGGCGCCGTAGCCGGTCTCAACGCAGGAGTTTTTAACGTCATCAAGAGTGTGCGGGCTTCCACCGTTGCGTTTACGCGCCACCACTGCGGCTGCGTGGTTTGTACCAAAGACCTTTTTGCCAGAACCTCTGCTCAGGCGCCAGTGAAATACAAGCATTTATTATCTCGTCGTGCTTTTTTTGTATGACGTAGGTGCAATCATGCTTACGCACAAACTGGTCAAGCACCAACTGTTTGTTCTGGCCCCCTAGCAACCAAACAATCTTTGGCTTACTCAGAATGGCTTCTTATATGAATTCCTAGACATCATCCTTGTAAATGCTAACCTGTCTACTGTCTGTGCCCAGAAAGTGCAGGTCATTAGGTCAGGCGTGGCCGCTGTGAACAATAAGATCAATCTATTGCAAACAACTTGGACTGATATTTGCCGCTGTTATAAATGTCCTCTCCCGTTATACCATTTAAAGCAATTGATCGATTAATGATTCTTTCCAGCTCGACTACGTCTTTAACAGTCGCGCTACTCTAGTGAATCTTTTATTACCACTCTGCATTTTTGTTAGCAGAAGATTTTGGACAGACCTTTCTCTCTTAGGACGCACTCAGAGTGCTCAATCTGACACTGAGCCAAGCAATTAAGGTCGTCATCCTTTAGTGGGGCCAAGATGACTGCATCTGCGTCTCAGATAATGTAGAACCCATACAATACGGCTATAACTGGGTAGACGTTAACGTAGTAGTGACGATTAATACCCACAAGGGCAGCAAAAAAGTAGCATAGTCTTGGTCATTTTGTCTGGCTCAGTATTAGTAAGGTTTCAGCACCTTAAACTATAACCTTCTCCCCCATCCTTTGACCATTTACCTCATAACCTCAGCCATTTACCCTAGACCACTCGCCCAGGTGTTTCATAAATTTGATGGCCGATTATGGCGCATTAGTAAGAAACCTAACTGGCTCATTTTACCATTTGACCTTCACCCCTAACCTTTGATCTTCACGCTATTCGACTGGTCCTCAAAATTTTACTGAAAAGCCCTAGACCAAACCTGACCCAGTAACCCCGCAAAATTTTATGGGCTGAACTATTGGCTCAGTAGTCTTTTCTTATGAGAGAAATCTAGCTTACTGGTTGTCACATTTTTCATGAGAGAAACCTGGTTCTGCGGTCATCAAAAAAGTTTTTGGCAAAATACTCACCTTACTGCCTAAAGCCTCTCACCAGTGAATAGACACAAGAAAGAAACAAATTACCTATATGGGAGATACCGCAATTCTTTTGCCGATCTTTTTTTTCTTCTCCTAAACAACGGTAATTTGTTCTCACGTCGTAGTTTTTGTCTTTCTAGATTCACGCGACTCTTTATGGAAGTCATACATGGGACCAGCACCTTTCCAGAACATTTCTAGCTGACCTGGGCTACTTCGTTTGCATGCGTGGTGACTGATTGGGTCTTTTATTTGTTTGTTTGTGTTACAAGGTTCCCATTGCATGTACTTCGCACGAGACTAGCACCTGTCCAGTACCATTCTGGCTGACCTGGGCTGCTTCATTTAGCGTTTACATAACGACCTTTATTTTATTTTTTAAAATTATTTTGTTGCTGTTGTTTTTAAACTTATCGTGTAGTGTTTTATAATTGTTTTTTTTAATACTGATAGCTTAACCCATTCAGGTGGTACTCAATTATATATGCAAAGTATTTTAGTCGGAATCCTTAGATTCAAACCATCAACCTTTGGTTTACAAATATGACGCTTCAAGCGATTGGCCCATATCAATAAGTTATAAATACTTTTAATTTCTAGCCTATATAAGGACTGTATAGACTCCCCATCTACTTAGATAAATAACATGTTTATATTAATAGTATCTATAGACAAGCAGTCACCACGGTTTAAGGCGTTACTCCTCTCCGCCATAGTATATTTCCATTCAATTTATTTTATCTAAGGTTCATAAACATATGTACTATACATGTAGTTAATATACGCATCCGATAAATAAAACCCACCTGCAGTAGATGTCTATATATGCGATTAAGATTAACAATTACATTCCCAGTTTTGTGGCTTGCATAGATCAAATAAAATGTTATAAACATATATACTCTTTACATTTATACTCCTCGACAAAAGCAGTCATAAATAAGAGGACGGTGGGAGAAAATTGAAGCAACCCTGATGGCTATTTAATAATTAGTTATGTTTATATTTGAAAACAATTAATACTATAACAGTATCATGCTTGTTGATCAATATATTACTTGACTGGGATATCAATCCCTTTAATATAAAATAGTATATTTAATATTAGTTTTATATGATTTACCAGTTTATCAATTTAACAGGTGTCTGTTTCTGTTCAAATATTCATACGTCTTGAACAAATCACTTTACATGAACTTTAAGTTGAAATTTAATACTTAACAGAAATGTCATTTCAAATATGAACTGTCAGGTTCTTATTGATACTGATACACACGGAGGAGGAGTTATTTCTGTACAACGAACAAGAGATGTATTCAAGATTGAGAAAATTTTAACAAGTTAAAAAATAAATAGCAAAAATATGTGCTGGAAAAAGGGAATGTATATGATGTATATTTTCGTTGTCGGGAGCCGGAAGAAAACATTGTGTCACTAGAGAAGCAGTTCTAAGGAAGCGCAGTTCTGGCGTCCTGTCTCGTACAAAACATTGTACAAATGTACGCTATATAATGAAACCAATGATCTGTTATGCGTGTTATCAGATTATGTATATTGATGAAATTTAACGTCGAAATACTCACTACACCCAATGTAAAGATTGTGCAAATATAATGAAATCTCAATGGTATTGTTTTGGAGGAGAAATTCGGAGAATGCAATCAAAGAAAAATTACTTGTGAATGTGGAAAAGCTCTAAAAAGATGCTCAGTGTTTTGTCATAAATAAAAACTAGATTTTACACTAATTTATAATTGGAACAACTCTAAGAAAAGACTAAAACGTTTCACAGACATTTTTACTGAAAGAAACTAGTACTATGCAAATGGCACAGAATTTTACTTAATGAAATAATACCAAAATCTGAAAGTAGGAAATTATACCCTCCTCTAATTCGTCTTTCAACAAGAAGAGAAACAAGAAGAATTTGGAATAAAGCTTAAAACAAAAAAATGTATTATCGCAAGAAAGATACAAGATTCGTTATAAAAACATTAAATAGATTTGATGCTCCAAAAGAAACTAACCAAAGGTTTTATTTTTTTAATGTTAATTTTTATTTTATATATTTTTATATTTTCTTTTTAATCCCTTAATAAGTTTTTGTAAAAGGAACAAGATTTTTAGTGAGTTGTAGTTTCATGGGTCAATCAATAGATCAACTTGCTTAAAACCTAAATGATGAAAAATTCATAGAAACAATTAAATATTTCAGAGCAATTGAAAGCAAAGGGAACACATTCTCTAGATCTTTGCGAAAAAGATATTTATCAGTACGAATACATGAATATGGATTCATTTGAAAGATATAATTAAACTAAATTACCATAAGTTTAGCAATTTTATTCAAATCTCACCGAATTCGAAATTAGCGTAGAGGATTGCCAGTTTGTAAAGGATATTATGAAACATTTCAAATTAAATTCACTTGACGATCTTCACAACTACTAGGTAAAGAAAGATCCTTTAATGTTATGTAGTTGTTTTAAATAATTCACATTTGCCTGTATAAATAATTACAGACAACACCCAGCATATTAATATAGCGCACCAGGCCAAGATCATGGTGCTACTTTGAAAATACGTAAGGTAGAAATAGAATTGCTAACCAAGTATGATTTTTTTTAGTGATTGAATCTGGAATCTGATATGTGACTGAGGGATATTATAAATATTATTGCCTATATATATATATATATATATATATATATATATATATATATATATATATATATATATATATATATATATATATATATATATATATATATATAAATGGAAAGCAAAAGGTTATCATTCTGACGGTAAAACCTATTTACGTTAGGTAATCAGCCTACTTAAGTTTGCAATTACTGACAGTGTCTGGCCTGAATTACTCGAAATTATAAGAGCATAAATCTGGCTCGAGAAAAAGTCTCTCAGATGGACCAGTGACACGCGAATTTATATAGAAAAAAGTGTTGATTTTGGCTACTAGACTGATGCGTGGAAAGGAGTATTTGTTGTTGTGGTGTTTTATTTTTTTAAAATTTGAGAGTTGGTGATTTAGGGGTTGATATAAAAAATATTGAGGGTTGGTAGTGTAGTTTTTTAAATTTCGAGGGTTAGTAGCCTACTTATTTCTAGATTTTGAGAGTTGGTGGTCTAGTGTATATTTTTAATTTTTAGGGTTGGTGGGTGTCTAGTGTATTTTTAAAAAAGATGGTAAATAGGAGTTTTGTTTTAAATGTTGATGTCTGGTGACTTAGGGTTTTTAAAATCATGTTTAAGATTAATGATCTAATGTTTGTTCGCCAATTTTGTGTTATTGGCCTAATTGTTGTTTTGTATTGTTTTGTTTACTTTTTTTCGGGGTGGGGTAGGGTTGGGTAGGGAGGGTAGTTTTGATGGCTGTCGGTCTTGGTTTTAACAAAATTGCGGATTGAAAGTCTATGCGTTTTGCAAATTTTGAGGAATGGTGGCATAGTCATTTTCTTTTTATTAAATTCTAAGGATTCGTGGTTGTTTTTATTTATTTATTTTTTTTATAAATTTTATGGTTGGTGACTTAGTATTTTGTTTGCTTTTTGCTGTTTTTGGCGATTGGTGGAGGGAGGGTTATCGTGTGGTGAGTATAATATTCTTGTTTGAGAATTATTATTAGGAAGAATAGGCGGATGGTGCCCAGGCTTTTAAAGAAAATCGAAAATAGATGTATGAGTGGCTTAGGGTTTTAAAAGAAATAAAATAAAAAGAATAAGAGTGTGGCTGGCACAGGATGAACCATAGTCTAGCTACTTACACCATTCCTTGCAATGAAAATAATCGATATTACATAAGTTTTCCCAGCATCTCAAAATGCCAAAATGAAGCGGAAGGAGTATGTAAATAATAAAAAGTACAATCAGTTATGCCTTTCATGGCTGTCAACTGCACCACCGAGCACCGAAAATGAACTTATTTCTTTCTCAGTGTGTCTGTTTCAAAAAAAATCTTTTTCTTCATTAAACTCTCTCTCTCTCTCTCTCTCTCTCTCTCTCTCTCTCTCTCTCTCTCTCTCTCTCTCCCCAACACACACACACATTAATACATGTACATATACTTGTGTATTTAGTCTAGTTAGACAACTAAGTCATCACACATGTACAGCAATGCAATTGGTCTGCAAACTGTAGCTCCTTTTAACATTATATTTCTCGCAACACATTGATTGATAATCAGGCTTAAGTAAATTTGAGGTCAGTTCTTAAGCACAACTAGTTTGAACACAGTCGTGCACCTATTAACAGCATATATTTTATAACTTATCGAGTCGTTGTGAGACCAAAAAAAAAAAAAAAAAAAAAAATCCAGGGGACAAGTTTTGGCTTTGATCCATTAGCCGGGCAAGAAAAGGCAGCAGGGAAAATGGTTTCAATTTTTGTTTGTATTTTCGATTTTTTGTTTGGTTGCTTCTTTTTACTGTGTAAAAATTGAGCCACTTACATCAAACTTTGATTATACAACAATGATTTCTAGTAGTCTGGGCTAGTTGAGCTAATGAATTGTCGTCCCCTGAAATGTGATGGATAAGCAGTGTTTTTCAGATGATGCAAATATAAATCTTGATCATTGTTTACTTAAAGTTATTTAAGTCATAGTTATTTTTTTCCTGATTCAAGATTCTTTATCTGGTAATCTAGGCCACAGGTCCATAATACAATAATATATACAAAGACAAAAATAAATCCAGTAACTGAAGCACACATGTATATATTTTGTTAGGGACCGACCATTTAAATTTTGTTTTGGGTCGGGGGTTGGGGTTGGGGACGGGATATTTTGTTTCTTTTACTTCAAGATAATTTATTGTTATCAGCTAATATAATCGATATTTTTCTGATTGTTTTGTTTGTTTTTTGCTATAAATCAGAGCAAGAATATTTTTTTTTAGGTATTTGAGATCCCTAAGTTTTTCATTCAGAAAAGTTCTAAGGACACTCTCTCTCCCGAGAATGAAATGGCCGGATCCCTAATACTATTTTTGTATTTTCTTAACTACGCAGCAAATGGTAGATAAAAAACACAACTATGTGAATAACAAAAGTATTTTATGTTGTGACAAAGCCATACAATTTTTGCCATGACCATGTGAACTAGAGACTATTTTTGTATGTATAGTTTGGGAAATAGTCTGTCCATTCCGATAAATTTCATTTGAAAACAAAACGTGTTCAAATGGGAAACGCTGACAATGTCTATCGTTAGTACGTTCATTCGAAAACAAACTCACATGCATGGTTTCTGGCATTATAAATAATTACAACGTATCTTAGGTAGACAAACGACCAAAAGCTCTTCTCTTTGCTCGTTATATACTTTAGAAGTAACATTCATACTTCTTTCAAATGTGACTGTTTACTGTTACGATATTCTTGGGAAATATACGACTACTACTACTGTTAAATGTAGCGGATTCAAAAAAGAAAGGGAGAGAAGAAGATAAGTCGAAACATCCGTCCTTGTTTTAATTGAAATAGTAGAATCTGGAATGAAAAACTCAGAAGAAAAAAAAACCGCAGAAAGATTCTCAGATTGGCCGTTGGCAACTACAACTAGGCCAGTACGTCCTATGACCGCATTACAATTTAGAAAACATACCAGAAAAAAGTTAAACTATAGCTACTTTTTCATTTTTATCCTACTGCATCAGTAAGCAATGTGTGAGGCATTGGTCACAGTGAATATATTTATTTCCTATCAACGGGTCCGCCAAAGTGCTAAGTATTCCGAGGTGACCTCTGACGGGATGCGATGTAAAGAAAACGTACAATTATCGCGGCAATTGAGAAATACCGTGACCGTTGGTAGTGTGGTATAAAAGTAAACAAAAATAAAAAGGAAAAATTGGGAAATGCTGTGTAAAGACAACACATTTAATAAGAATTTCAAAATTAAATTCCTAGATTTAATACAAATCTTTGCATGTCCGAGTTGTAATAGATCCATGAAATAATTATGATTTATGATATCCTTATATTATATTATGTCATGTTTGTAGTTAAGCACAATCCCTGAAAACTTAAATTGAATGTACCATATCTAGAAAGCACCTTTTATGAATTTGAAGGTATGACAGGGTTAAAATTAACTTGCTTTTATACTACGAATCTAAGAATCCACACTGAAACGAAACTCACAAGTTTGACAATACACCCTTAATGGGTTCCCACAAGTTAGATAAAAAAATGTATTCAATAATTTTAGTCATTTGACTATTTCAGCCTGTATTATTTAAACTGTGAAGTAGACGACTTGCTGAGATTGTGCTTGGTATGATTTTATAAATGAAAAGTTTAAAAAAGGGACTAGAACTGGATAAGGTATACATGGGATTTAATCGCTTACTTAAATGTGTATGCATAAGGAAAATCTAAGATGTTTTGTTTACCATGAATAGAATTATTCTTCAAAGTTTTAATCTTCACGGCTATGTAAACTTCCTGACATTATGTTTACATAAGAGTTATTCACATGTGACAGAGCTGAACGGAAATGCTCAAATGCTGCGGTAATATGACGTGGCAGTAGAATACTACTACTACTGATGATGATGATGATGATGATGATGATGATGATGATGATGATGATGAATATCGTTTGCTATATTTTTCTCCTTTTTCATACAAGCAATCCAATGAAAAAATTTAAACAATTTTAGACATATGTATAGCGTCCTATACCCAAAACTATTTTATTTTAAAAAATACAAATGCATTTTAGATTAAAGAGGGATCGAAATTATGAAAAGAAAACATTCAAAGGTTGGATCAATTGAAACATAAAATATCTCATTCATAGGCCAGTCAACCATAAAGCTTGACAAAGAATTATGTGGAGATTAATAAAAATAAATAAACAAATTAAATGCAAACAGTGTGTGCGTGTGTGTGTGTGTGTGTGTGCGGGGGGAGGGGATATGCATTAAGCAATAATCTACTACTGATGATGATGATGATGACAGCTCCTGTCCGCTGTATTGCAAACAAATACATTTTTTTTTTAAATAAGTAAAGTTTGAAAGTAACATACGAAGAAGTAGATAGAGAATAGAGCTTCCATACCACGGTTATTTTTCAAAGACAACCACTCGAGGCCCCATGACTTTGCTTCCGCGGCAAACGTCCAAGTATCCAGGTGCAGACAGATAAATCTTCCAGCCAAACGCAGGTCCGAGACTGTGACGCCCAAAATGTTCTCTTGACAGGTTTCAGATTTGGTTACTGTATTAGCCAGTTTTGGTTGCAGCACTCAGACAGATCAATACAGGCCAACAACACATACGTGATTCACTATTAGATAATTGCAGCGAATATATATAATGTCCTCGAAAGCATCACCGTTTGACATATACAATATTGTGAAAGAATTCGTATCTATATCTAATGCAGGAATTAAATATCCCGCCCAATGGTGTGTTTGTAGCGTCACACAAAAGATCAAATCGCTATTTGGTCTGAATGCGTCATATCGATTCATCAGAGAAGCCCAACAGACGCTGTATGATTTTTCTAATACGTATCTGGAACATCTTGATAAATCAATCGAGTTAGGGATCATTTTGGAGCAAGCACGACAATATCTTCTCAAAGAATATAACAAGAAGCGTGAAAAGTCATTGTATGATATTGTGCAAGAAAACTTAAAGTCGCTGACGTTAACTGAGTTGCTGGTGAGAAATGCCCAGCGACGACAGCGAAATGCCCAGCAAAGATCACTGCAATTGGCAAATCAATTAGAAATATGCTTTTGACATGTAATATAGTAATGGCATCCACACCCAACTTTCATGAGGTATTCGAATTGATGTACCACGCCGTAGAAACGAAGCAGCGCAACCAATGGGAGAAATTTTACGAAACCGTTTCCAAAGTCCGATAGAGCAAAAACCATAGCTGAGATACAGAAGCACCCCAAAACTTTTAGAATCATTGGATTTGACGTTGCAAATGGCAGCATACGGGTTGGTGCAGTACTCAGAGATGGATCATTTGAGCTCATTTGGGCAGACATTGACTTGAGACACATTTTATACAAGTTGCAAATTTATTTCTTGATGATTAGTCAGATTGCGAGCCTGTTTATTTACCAGACACTGGTGTACCTTTTCGAATTACCATAAGCGATGAGCATTCGATGTTTGATGCTCGGGAAATTACAAACTATATTCTACTTGATACTGTGCTTTTTCAAATACCAAGACGGCTGAAAAGAGCAACCAAAATCCAATTAAATAACGTCGTGTATGTATAGAAAGGTCAATGACATTGGGACGGAATCGATGCAAGGGCGTTTGTTTTGGAAACGTCAATTTTGAGGCAAATACTGTAAATCCCACTTGCTCACGTTACGTGCTGGAAACGATGCTCGACCATGCCTTAAATGCGGCATCGGAGACAAGTCGCGTAATCAGCTATGTCGACCATACGGATCCGTAGCTGAGACTTGCCAACACAAATGTGAAAAAAACCCCAAAACAATGAGAAAGCCAACGACGCCATCAAGGAATAAACCAACGATGCTGTCAGGGAAAAAGACAATGGAATAAATGAAATAATATTTAGGATCGAAGCAATTGCTGTTTCCGATCCTGGTAAAGTAAAAATGATACTACAAAGTTTATGGCTGAATAAGCAATTAGATGATGTTTTCATTATACGGGCATGTCTACCGTGAATCAGCTGAGACAATTCGCGCAAGCCCATGGAATAATGTTACCGAGAGACGCAATAAAGGCAGATATACTTGCACTATTAGAACTTCCACCAGACAAGCCACGGTTGGCAGTTTCGTGCAACGACAGCGCAGATGCATGCCAGGATTTCTTCACGGGCTACCTGGGTCGAAATCGCACGTTTGGTCGCTGATGAGGAAAACCGCAGCTACTTTTGCCACTTAGGTTGCTGCACATGTTCGTCAACGAGTCCAAGTCCCAGAGTTCAAGATCCACAAGCGCTCTGATGATTTTGAAGACTTTCGGGCAATCATCCCAAACGCATACAAGTCAAGCAGCGATGTTGTGAAGCTTCTTTCAAACATGCGTCCGGGAATCATATCAATATTACAGCACGCAGGCACAACGACACTCGCGTCCGGCTCCAAGGTGAACATTATTCTCGTTTCGAACTTTATCATGCCGATTTTCTCCTCGGAAGGTAGCAAAGGATCTACAGTCTCATGCGGGTACTTTACCAGTGGCGCCCTTGTGATCTTAAACCGCGGAGACACTGAAACCATCAATGATGAAATCGACAAAGGTTTTGCCACGATCCACAGGAAGTTTGGTGATTATACCATAGCAGGTTCAGGATGGACTCTTTCCAGATGCGTGGTAGTTCATGTTGGTGTTTCCTCGTACAAACCTTTTGGTGGGTCGAGTTCTATTCCAACGCCAGCGTGTATTCCACGGCGAGCATTGATAAACTTGGAAAAGAAAGACATCAGGTGCTTTGCATGAGCGATCTTGTCAGCGCTGTATCCTGCTCATGATCATACAGATCGACTTCGAAAATACAAACTGCACATGGGTGAGCTTAAATTTGGCAATATTGAATTCCCTGTACAAGTTACTGACATCGGTAAGTTTGAACGACTCGACCCTGATATCACCGTGAATGTGCTTGTTTGGAACAGTCGTTTTCAGCCGATTCGACTATCCACCGCAACGTGTGAGCGGTTAAAGTTGTTCTGTCGTTGTTGAGCAGCAACGACGGATTGTTACAGGCACAGCAAGCACAAGACGAAAAGGTTTCCGTGTCAGTACTGCATGCATGAATTTAGCACCCAACAGCAGCTTGACGACCATGACTTTTACCCTCTGAGGAGTCAGTGAGAAAATGCAGCTTACGATCATGACAAAAAATGGCAAGAACATTCTGAAAAGTTCCGCTTCATCAACCGAAGGTTTTAACGACCAAAGGTCATCGAGGGAAACACAAAGCGGGTTTTGCTACACTGCTGTCAGATGCGACGGAGCAACTGATCCGCCAATGTTATACCGCGGAAAGGTTTTTATTAAATCGCTCGAGGTTACAGCGAAATGGATTTAAAAACAGCTTGCCTCGGCCGCAGACATGATTGTGACCTGTGATGACATTTGTGAGTTTTCTGCGCGACTCATTGTTAGATCTGTGATGGCACTTTTAGCTTTAGTTCTGGCGCTAAAGTTTGTGATCACTGCAGCATCACGGCATCGAACGCGCCACTAAGTGACATTTCCGAAAACATAGAAAACTACATGACATTTCGGCTGCGCCAGTTGGAGTTCATTGACTCGCTGCATTTTCTCAATTCCAGTCTGGATAAACTCGTCAAAAACCATGCGGCGGGAAGCAACGATCGCTTTACGATCATTCGTCGATACGGTGGGACTTCCCATGATGAACCTGAAAGGTTCAAGCTGTTAACGCGCAAAGGAATACTCGTCGATACGGTGGGACTTCCCCTGATACACCAGAAAGGTTCAAGTTGTTAACGCGCAAAGGAATCTACCACTGCGAGTACATGAGCGACTAAGAGAAGTTTTCTGAAACTTAATTGCCACCGATTGAGCCCTTCTACTCGTCGCTGTAATGGGAAGGCATTTCGGCCGACGACTACGCGCACGCGAACAACGTCTATTCCGTGTTTGTTTGTCGAACTTGGTGATTACCACTACTTGCATCTGGGCACGGATGTGTTGCTGCTTCCGGATGTCTTTGAGGCATTCTGTCATACTGCATGCGCGTGTACAAGCTCGATTCTGCGCGTTACATCTCATCGCCAGGAATGGCCTGAATGCACTGCTGTCAAAAACAAAGATCAAGTTGGAAACTGCTCACTGACATTGATGAACATTTGTTTATCAAACGCATCCGCATCGGGATTTCCATGGTAAGTCACCGTTACGCTCGCGCGAACAAACCGCGTGTGGACGGATACGACTCCACCCTCCAAAAACAGTTACATCATGTATCTTGACGCGATCAACCTGCATGGTCGGCGATGATGCAACCGATGCCTGTAGGCGAATTTGCGTCGGTGGATCCCGCGCACGTGGATATCAACAAACACATACGCGAGTACGACAACAACAGCGGATATGGATACTTCTTAGAAGTCGACTTGGAATACCCGGACGAGCTTCAACACGCCCACAATGATTGTCCACTGGCCCCGTAAGCGCAGTCGGTGCCTCGCAAATGGTTGTCGCCGTACCAGTGAGCGCTCGTGGACGATTCCGGGGGCAAGTTTGCTGAATGCACCAAATTGGTTCCAAATCTGTATCGGAAGCTCAACTATGTCGTCCATGTACGAAACCTGCAGTTGCATCTGCGGTGGGGACTACGTGTATTGCGGTCTCGCCAGCGCGCGTGGATGGCCCCTTATATTCCGATGAATACGGATCTACAAACAGACGCCACGAACGAATTTGAAAAGGACTTCTTCAAGCTGATGAATAATACCGCGTTAGGGAAAACCATGGAATCTGCGAACACGAATTTGCATCGACCTTGTCCGGGACAGTGTTCAACGAAAACTTCACAGGTCGAGCCACGAACAAAGTAATTGTATCCAGGGGTATGTTTTTCACCAGAATATAGCCGGAATTCTACGTAGTTTTTCCGACCCCAATTAACGCGGAGGGAAGACCGCACACTCGGAATCGCACTAGCGTCGTTGCGCGTTTATCACAGTTGGCCTAATAACCGATCGACGCCTTTTGGAGGCCTGGACGCTGAGAATGGTTCTTGGTTGGCCCGAAGATATTAATAAGATTCCCGAAGGTGAACGAATCTTACTTGCAGGATACAATATCGTGCCAGGCATTGTCAGGATAAGCTCGACGATTCAGGTTAATCTAACCTGTGACGCCATCAGTGGAAGTTACCGTTCAGATTTAACAGCGGGAAGCGTAGCCGCCCAGGGTTACATATTGTTTGGTTTTTCCCGGAATGCGCCCCCGGGTGATTTACTCTCGATTGCTCCGCGGGTCCCGTGTATCTTCCATGCAACGATCCCCGATTGACGCACCTTCATTTTTCCCTTGTGGACCAAGACGGGCACGCTTTGAACCTCACGGGGAGACTCTAATTATACAACTGTACATTAGAGATCGACCTGACCTTTAATGTAGACAATGACGGTCGTACGTGCACGTGTAACAGTCATTCGTGTTATCAACGCGAGAAAACCCGTTTATGCGACATATTAAGGAAATGGCCTATATGAAGTTGTCCGGGAATTGTTCATAGAAGCTCAAAATGTTTTTTCCGGATCTGGCCTCGCTGCACCGATCGCTAAACAAGTTGCAATGCTAGTCGTTGACATCATCAAAAGCGCTGCTGCGGATCGGTTGAAAAATCTGAGATCACAGGTGGTTCAACCGATTCGAGATCGACTACGACGATTAGTGACTCGAGTACCGCGGGAAGCAAAGGTTCCTCTCCCATCGACAGCAACAATACCAGCCCCGGTTTGTAAAAGCATCACCGAAGCTGCTCAACGATGTCTGACTGAGTTGGCACAAACCAATACCAATTAAATAATTGTAAATTTTGCAATGCTAGTCGTTGACATCATCAAAAACGCAGCTGCGGATCGGTTGAAAAATCTGAGATCACAGGTGGTTCAGCCGATTCGAGATTGACTACGACGATTAGTGACTCGAGTACCGCGGGAAGCAAAGGTTACTCTCCCATCGACAGCAACAATACCAGCCCCGGTTAGTAAAAGCATCACCGAAGCTGCTCAACGATGTCTGGCTGAGTTGGTACAAACCAATACCGATTAATTGATTGTAAATTTGGCAATGGGAAGCGCATTACTTAAAAGGTATTAGACCAAATCGATAATATATAAAGTGCAAACAAAGTTTCACCAGTGCTCGATTCAAAGATGTATCCGATCCCGCGTTGGACATGGACACACCTGTGTTGCGAGATCAAAGCGTCTGAGATTATCAGTATTATTCGTACCAAGCTAGGGTCCCCAATATAACGTAGACGAATATAATTACAAGTGCACGACACGTCTAGATATTTTTTTCCCGTGCGAGGCCTTCTTGGAAATCGAGGGAAAACTTGCACGTGACAACGGTATTACGACCCTTATGTCAAGGATGGATTTATCAACAACGTCAACATGGCGTTGTTCAATAGCGCACGATATATCATCGACGAAAAGGAAATCGAAGCATGTTTGGACAAGGTCGACGTTGCCACAACGATATTAGAACTCGCCAGATACAGCGACGATTATGCAAGATCCGAAATGACAGTCTATGACCGACAATGACTTAACTCATTAGTTTCGAACCACAAACGATAAAAATGCCATGATTTTACATCGTGCCCGCTACAGATAATAGATAACTAATTGTTTTCCCTATATATTGTAATATATCATAATTATCTCTCCTGCTTGCAAATAACAAATTTAGTACAACCTATGACTCATATCAAAGCTAAATGGTCGGTTATATCAATAAATACAAATTGTAGGTTCCATCTGCACTTATGCTCACAAACATGAGCTGATTCAAACTACCGTAAATTCCACACTAAATATACATAAGAATTTTCTTTGCAACCAGTCCACCTATTTTACATCCAAAATTAATATTTTCCAGATTACGCTGTGTGTACTTGGCTACTAGAAAAAGTCAAACCAGTTGAACACTTTGAAACAAGGACAAACATCCGTAGTTTCGAACCGAAGTGACAGAAATGCCAAGATTTTCCTTCGCGCTCGTGAGGTACGTGATACTGAGTTTTCAAAAGAATATTTGCGAAAAAAAAAAAAGAAAAAAAAAAAAAAAAAAAAAAAAAAAAGAAGCGATTGCCGTGCTCCAGCGCTCTATGTACATCACTGTCATATCCTTATCGGGCTTTCGCCCCTTCCCACATCGTAGGCCTCTTTTGTTTCCTATTCACTTGATTCCTTAGCCAAAATATTTTCAAATTTTCTTCCTAAATGCTTCCATGACTACAATTTAGCAAAAGTGTGCCAGTATATCACCACAGAAACACAGCAGCATAACCATGCTGTAATTGCAGCACCTTCATAGCAAGTGCATACCCATCCTGCTGTAGGTCAGAAATAGCTAATTATTTACCCTATATATTATAATATAGCACAATTCTCTCCTCTACTTTTAAATAACGAATGTCAGTACACGCTATGGCTTATATCAAACTTCAATATTAATTTAAAATCAAAAAACTAAAGGGTCCGCCAGCACTTAAGCTAAAAAAATCAGTTTATTCAGACTACTGTAAATTCCGCATTTAACAAGCATAACAATTTCCCATTAAACTAGCCCTTCTATTTTACCCCTAAAATATTAACAGTTTTGAAACAATACTGGCAAAGTATGTCATTTCTTGCAGAAGACAAATTTATTTTTCAAATGAATTCAAACTCGTAATTCCCATGTCTATTATTAACCAATCAAGCCACAGTCTGCATGTAAATATTAGCCACAGGCTTCTGTAACAAATTCAACCAATCAGAATCACTGTTTAATTTAGTTGGGTCATACCTATAGCGTTAAAAGTTGAATGGTCGACCCGGAAAAAATTACATCGTTTGAGATTTGACTTAGTTTGTGAAGTCAGAAGGAAACAAATTCCAGATTTTACATATCATACATGTGAACCTCCTGCACGGGAGGGTTTTTCTCCCTAGATTACGGGTGTCTCCTTTCACTCCCGCCACTCACTGAAATCTCCGCGTACTCAAAAGGATTATTAAAAAATTAAATGTTTTCCATTTTTTTCATATTTTGGTTCCAGGATAGTATATTTACGGTAATACTGGCTGTGATCACCTGACTGTGAACTTACTGAAGCAGGGCAAGACTATGAAGTTGGTAATTTCACCATTTGATCAGGTCTGCAGGGTCGGCTGGCTTCATTGTTTGGAGTTTGTCGAGGTGCATTGTATTATGCGTGAGCAGAACGACATCACGCGTCATGCAGAAACCTCATCTCATAAAAACATATTAGCCGCGACAACAAAAATGCCATCACTGAAATCCATGTTTGCGGAATCTGCATCAAATGTGGATAAAGTTACACGTGCCAAGACACTATTTGCCAACTTTATAGCCGAACATAATATATCCTTTCTGGTATCAGATCATTTTTCAGATCTAGTCAAAAGTGTGATTGCATGGAAGTTTGACTCTTCCTCCAACATCATTATATAAAATATCATGTCTATCACAAGCTGTATAATTTTACGGTACTTTACTTTAATAAAACAATTTAAAAAAAACTATACTCCTAATTTATAACCCCCTCAGCGGTACACATTATTTAGTCAAACAACCATCATATTACATATAACAATTGCTTTCAGTGTCCTCTGGAGAGAGAGAGAGAGAGAGAGAGAGAGAGAGAGAGAGAGAGAGAGAGAGAGAGAGAGAGAGAGAGAGATAGAGAGATAAAGGGAGGGGGCTAAAATCTAAAATACATCGTCAATTTCGAAGTATAAATACTACGCACGTAGTGTAAATAACTACTTGTCATCCGAATAGCAAAAACTTATCCTTTATCATTGCCTCTCAACTGATGCAGAAAAAAGTGCCTGATTTTCAGTACTTATTATTTACATCGTTCACATGTTAATTGCCTACGTGTCGTATGTGAATACTTTATGCATTGGGAAGACGGATATATATATATATATATATATATATATATATATATATATATATATATATATATATATATATATATTCGCAACAAATCGTCGAAATAGGGGACGTTGAATCCTTCATTTTTCTCATCATTCTCACCGTTTTCCATTCCTTTGTTCAAAGGTCTTTAATTGGCTTGACTAAAGAGCCATATGATATCCACTTTTCGAATATTATAGCGTACTTTTTTTCAAGCCGTGTCGCTGAAAAACATTTTCCATAAAACCAAACATACATTGCTGATATATTCGTCCACAAAAGAAATGTCTGTCTTGGTTTATTTATTTATTATTACTTCATACATGTTTTCCTATCAGTCTGTTAAAGACCGGTGACTGAAGGGCCTCCCGGGATATTTGAACACGCGTGCGTTTGTGTGTGTGTATGTGGGGGGGGGGGTGCTAAGGGGAGGGGGTGTAGAATATTAAGTTTAAAGACCATATTTCAAGTTTGATCTCTGTTATTTATGCACCACAGTCAGAGTACACAGAAACACAAACGCAAACTGTGCTCAAAGACGGTCTGATAAAGAATAAGTTATAAGTTATGGAAAGAAGGAATAGAAAACGGAAGAAGATAGTGAATGATAGAAAAATAAAGAAAGTGTCTCAATTATGCAAAGGAAAAAGGAAGAAGATTAAGAGACTAAAGCGAAAAGAAAGTCGGGGCCTGCGTATCTACTTTACAATAAAATCATTGTTGCAAACCCTGTGATCTTGACTACAAGGTGATAGGAGTGCAAATCCAGCATGTCGCAGAAGGCATTAGTTTTACTCCATAATGCGAAATTCCAAGTTGGGACACAATCCATCAAAGCGTTTAAGAAAATAGCAAATATGAAAAGTATTCACCAAAACATCTACAGAAATCATCAGTGTGCTGAGGAAATATAAAGAAATGACAGAAATTAACCAAACCCTTGAAGCAAATATTCCATATATGTTACCTTCAAATCTTACTCCAAGTTCAGAGATATGTGATAATGGGTGTTGCAGAATGAAATGCCGTTGTTTCATAACAAGACAAGTCGGAACAGATTCCATTCTGTCGTTATTAAAATGTAAGGTAGGCAAATGAAAAACAAATAATTTCAACCCAAACCTAAAAGCCTAACTGTTTGTCTGTAACATTATCCCAAAGGTCAAAGGAATATGGTTTGTTGGCAAAATGAGTTGCGTTACTTTATAGTGAGACATCTCAAGTATTAACATAATACAATAAGGTTTAAGTAAATAACAGCAAGTGAAAAACTTTAACTAAAACCTAAATGCATATCTTCCATGTATGTAACATTGGCCTTATACTCAAAGGAGCGATGGAAAGTGCTGGAAAATGAATGGCTTTTGTTCACAACGAAACACTTCTCGTCTTAAAAATTCATCAAGAATTATAGAAATATAAATAAGTGAAAATCTTTAACTAGACGCGTATAACTAATGTTGTCAACACAACCGTTACCACCAGCTCCTGGAAAGTGACTGCTTTTGTCTCGCTTCTCCACTAAAGTGTTTTCAAAATAGTATAAAAACTATGGAATTATAATGGTTTCTTTTTTAAAAGATTTAAAATACATGTAACGATACGAGCGTCTGAGCTTTTTCTATTCTTTTCGGTAGAATTTGGAGATTATTCGTCGAACCGTGTGTGTTGATGTCATACATATATTATTAAATGAAATAATGGGGCAGTTAGTAGGATCAATTGTCTTGTGTACCTTCTGTCAAACCTACTGTCCTAACCGGGGATGGGAACTCGTAAAGGTTTCTTCTAAAATGTTATTTTTTTTTTTACAATCACCAGTTGTAGCCCTTGCAGAGATATGAAAAGTGCATGTCCAAATCTAATTTTAAAAAATATCTTTTTTTCAGCAAGTTGGTTCTCCAGAGTGAAGTTTGAAATTTTCAAATGTGCAGATCGTTATTAGAATTATAACTAGAGCTCATCCTGGCTATTCCCGTACAACCGTCAACACCAATGTCAATAGTGATGTGGGGACCATGGCCCAAGTATTATAAATCAAAGTCCGTTACATATATAATGTGCCTTCCATGAACGACTGCATATGCACTGTTTGGTCAAGAAATATGCATAACAAGATATTACTACCTTTCTCGACAACTTTTTGGATATCTTTTGAAGATGCGGCCAGATGTTGTCCACATGTGAAGATTTCGGTAACTCTTGGCCAAATATCCATACTCCCTATCAATGGACGGCATACATAGATATTGTTGACATAAATCTTTTTTTTTTTTTTTTTTTTTGTATCTGCAGTAAAGTACAATATCTTACTATTAAACTCTAAGAACAAATGCAAAAAGACCAGCTTATATATATATATATATATATATATATATATATATATATATATATATATATATATATATATATACTTTATTCTGTCATCAGGGTAACAGTATATTTTGTATAAGGAAGCGATTGCAATAAAGTGTTTATTTGTTTATTTTGACTGATTGTTTATTAGAATTTTTTTGTATGTTTGAAAATTCATAATTGTATAGATGAAACAGAAGTTGTTAGAAATTGCTCACGATAGGACAGATCTGTGCAGCATTTCATTCTTTATATGTAAATACATTTGTCTTGCTTTTTTGTAAAATAAATAACTTCCTTCAATTTCATTAATCTAGTCCGTGTTCGGTCTACTCATGTGGCAGAAAATTGTCGCTGAAAATTTAATTGTTGCTACCAAAAAATTAATTTCCCTACCGAAATATGAAAGCGCCTTAGAGTAACGGGAAACTTAGCATTGATCGGTAAGGAACACAAAAATATGAATATATAGTCACACTTTTCTCTATATTCACCGCAAGTGGATGTCCTAGTGCGGGCGTAGCTGCTTTAAAATGATTATGTGGATCGTTTCGGGGGTGGTTATCTCCTTTTTATCGAAAGGCCAATTAATACAGGCTGTTTGGGTAACCATCCCTCATGGGTTTGCACTAAAAAGTACGCATAGATTATTTGTCGAATAACGATTTCCCTTCATAAATGGTACTTGCGACGGTCTAAACAGATTCGGATAAAGGCCAAATTTGCAACTGACAGTGCGCAGTACTGGCTCCTTTGTCAGAAACAGTTAAGAAGTAAGAAATTTCTCTTAATCGCAAACACTTTGCTCGACCATAATATAACAGGCTATTGTTCGAAAGATGTCGCTCTTGGCTGATCAGAGCTGTTTATTTCTAGTCGGATTTCTATTAAACTTGGCGAATATTATCAAGATCTTGAAAGAGTACTATTATGAGCGAGATATACCCTTAATAATAAAGTGGTCTGTTATGTATTTGCTGAGCTTGTAACCGCTCCAGAGATTGTATTATGATCAGATTTTAATCAAAGTTGGTAAGTAGGCTTGTATCATCAAGAACTCAATCGAGTTTGATGATGAACGAGATATACGCATATTAGCAAGTATATCTGATATCTAATTGGCTGAGCATGTTACCACTCTAGCGACTATACGTCTCTAACTTGGTAAATAGGATTACATCATTTAGATCTCTGACAAGTTTTATTATGATCAAGATCAGCGCATATGAATGAGGTCATATGACATCTGATTGGCTGAGCTAGTTACTGCTCAAGAGGAGACATATCTGAAGGATTCTTTTTTTATCAATCTTGCGATATAGGCTTATATCACCAAGAACAGTAATCACTAAGAATAGTCAAATAAGATCAAGATCGAATCATATTGATGAGATGATCTGGAATATGATTGGCTCAGCTTGTGACTACTCTAAATACTGTATTGTTGAACCGATTTTGATCAACAGTGGTAAAGAGGCGTCTATCATAAATACCCCAAACGATTCCATTATAGGAGGCATGCATGCATATAAAAGAGGTGATATCACATCTGATTGGCGGTGTGTGTAACCACTCAAAAGGATGTTTTTCTGAACAGATTTTGGTCGAACTTGAGCCAGTGTGATTATGTGCTAAATCTGCTCATATTGTTTATACAGGAATATACGCTAAAAAAAATAGATAAGCTTGCCTAGTTAAATGTAAAATTGTAGTAGCATAAACACGAGGGCGATATCAGCTCCAATTATGCCTCTTGTTCATTAAGCGGAAAAAAACCCCACTTCAAATTGCCATGTAACCTACTGGCACAATTTAGCACTGAATAAAGAATGCTTCACATAACCAGGTACACGTTTTCACTCAACTATGCTATATGTTATTCATCATATAATTTCATTTACTCTTTGTTGTACCAAGCCATCCTTGCGAAACTTGAGCATATAATGTGATGCCGTCATGTGCTTTGTTAGTTGGTAGGATGATTTTGAAGATGTGTTTCATGAACAGACTTCCTGCACACATACATGTTTAGAAAATCCGTACATAATATTTGTTACATGCAAGTTTACCGGGGTCTCCGGAATGATATGACCGTCTTGAACCCTATACACCCTGAGCCGAGGGCGAATGGTGTATGGGGTTCAAAATGGTCATAACATTCTATACATCCCTTTAAATTAACATGTAATGAATTTATTGCCTTATAATAATATTATCTGGGCCCAGATTGAATCGCTAGTGGGGGTGATGGCATCCCTCGTACTGAACTAATCAAAGAGGTTAGGTGGTATTGTGCCGATCGCGTATCGGACACACATACCTGACTCATGGACACCTCCTGAAGGGTGAACCGCGACCGGAGTGTGTACCCTGCCAGTGTGCATTGCCAGTGAAGCACATTCATGTCGAGTATGTCGATTTCCACCCTCTGAGACAAAAGTGATTTTTGACGTAAACTGCTTGAAGAAACTGTCCTAGGACGTGCTACCGGAGACAATATTGGACATTTTAAGGGAATACGGTTTATACAACAAATGTTAATAATATTTTTAGGTTTTTACATGTATTACCTTCATCTCATATTGTATATACATTTTACAGAATTTTAGCATCATTACGTTTTATATTTTACGTTGTTCTTAATGTTTACATTTATTTGGAAGCGTGTATGCTCCTAAATTTTTGTGCAATAGATTGTTTGAATTTTTCGAACTTTTGTGCTGAGGTGCCGTAAAACACTACTACATACATTCGCGCGTACTCCTATCTGCCACTGTTGACTATGCAGACGATTGTTAAGCAGTTACATCCCTTGGACAGAAAAAAGAATCATGTCGAATCGGTATTGTTGAATCAAAATCACAGTAACTAATTTCTATATATAATGAAATCATTTCAGTATATTTGGATCATAACTTAGACATTTGTGTTTCAACTTTTGAAGCAGATCTTATCGAGCATTGTTCTTACCCTGTTGTGTATTGCCAGTCGTCATGTGACCTACTTACGCCGCTCTTGTATGTCACATAATCTAGCAGATGACCTTGTTGGAGCTTTTACACCTCGTTAGAATAATTTTAACATAAATAATGGATTTTATATTTTGATAAGTGACTAATCATATTGATAGAAATTTGTTTATGAGGTTAAAAAACACTGAATGACCCGCCAGGAATGTAGAAGGATCATACAGAATCTCTCTAGTCTGTCTGTCCATCTGGCACACCTTGGTTAAGTTTTGCATTATGGTCATTTTCTCAAACATATTTGGCATCAAAATTGACCAACTTTGTGGAAGCGTCTTAATAACTATGATAACCGCTTACCAAAATTATGTTTCTGTGATATATTTTAAGCCTGAGAAGTATGTAATTCAGCTAGGTCAGTTTCCCATCCAGTGTTGACTGAAGAGTTCTGCAACTTAGAGCGTGAACACGTCTTGTAGAGAATAACAACAATAAAGTTACTAAACATAAGCAACTATAATTAGTATCTCACATCTCGTCGATTGGGTTTTGCTATTAGCCCAGGTTTTGGTGCATTATTGGCTGCTGTGTAATGCTACATTGTTTATGAGTACATCTTAGTAAGCACAATACTAAGGTATCAAAATTAGATCACACCTCAGTGACTATGGTCAAGTTTCGCATTTAGATAAACTTTTGGGGGATTGTTGGTTTCAGTCATTCAGCTTTTTCAGATTATAACACCATATTGTGATTGTCATGGCTTGATTCAACAGAACATCGATGAAGTATGTAGTTAAATAGATATATCATGATCGACAGTGTATGTACAGTGTTTATATCAGGAAAATAATCAAGGATCCTGATTATATCACTACATATAAAGGGTGGCGGGACAAAATGGTAGCGGACAAAATGGTACGGACAAAATGGTATGGACAAAATGGTACGTGGACATAATGGTATTGGACAAATTGGTATGGACATAATGGTGCGGACAAAATGGTACGGACAAAATGGTATGGGACAAAATGGTACTAGGATTAAATGGTATGGACATAATGGTATGGACATAATGGTGCGGACAAAATGGTACGGACAAAATGTTATGGACAAAATGGTACGACTACAATTTTATTAATACGCAATGTAAAAAAACAGACAAGTTTTTACTAAATAACAATAATATGCTGCTATTGTGAACTGACCATGGATGATTTATAATAATTACTTAAACAAACAATTGTTTTAAATTTTAAAATAAAAAAGCAATTCAAGAAAAATAAAGCGCAAACTATAAAGCTACATGACAAAAGACAAGTACAATACCTCTGACTACTATAAAATATTTTAGAAATAGAAAAAATAAACTAACAAATGTCACACATCCAAGGCAAACTCAAATAAAATTTATCATATGAGATCAAACTATTTTTAAATAGTCGCAGTCAGATAAAATTTATATTGAGCACTCTAGCAATATCTCCCAAATATGTAACCGGATCTCGGTTATTGTAATCGACCAGTATGGTGTGAAGTGCTTCGTTGATGCGAACGTATGTTTTCTTGTTCTTTCCGGTTGTTGCTCCCAGTTCTAGTTGACGACGATGAAGTTGAGTGCTATGCTGCTCCTGTTGTAGTTTTCACGCCAATTTTGTTGCGAGTCCCTTTTTGAGAAGTAACATATTCTAACATAATGAAAAAATTTAACAAGTTTAAAAATTAAATAATCAAGATAATAAAGTCCTCTTAAAATGATATGTAACTGTTTTTTGTTTTATATTCAAAGTACAAAAATTAAGGCACCCCAGTCGTTAGCGCACAGTTCACTTTGATACTTTGATCGATAAAATGAATCACACTTGTACACTTTTCCATTTTATATACGGAGTAAAAATCCGACTTCAAATAAACGCTGCCGCTGATCACAAACTTTAAAAAAGGTCGCGTCTCAAAGAAACGGTGCCGTTTTAATAAAGATGGCTTCAACATTCTCATTCAATGCAATCAGTTTGTTCTTCAACACACATCTCTTTGATGTATGTACTTAACCTTAAATTAAGTAAATCACTGAAAGGTGGCTGTTTATCTCTGACCGCCTTACCTTTTAATTGCCTCTAAAACAGGTGTATAAACCTGCCATGAGAATAGTTTTACATGAGCTTTGAGCAGTACTGTTTACTGTTTATATATACCACAGATTACAGGCATATATAATAGTGATCAAGAAATATACGTTGTTTTTTTTCTTTTTTGGGGTGGAATTTTTTTTTACGTGAATATTTTAATATATGTATAATATTTAATTTTTTTTGTCTGTCCTATACCATTTTGTCCGTACCATTTTGTCCGCACCATTATGTCCATACCATTATGTCCATACCATTTAATCCTAGTACCATTTTGTCCCACACCATTTTGTCTGTACCATTTTGTCCGCACCATTTTATCCATACCAATTTGTCCAATACCATTATGTCCACGTAACATTTTGTCCATACCATTTTGTCCGTACCATTTTGTCCGCTACCATTTTGTCCTAGAACCCATATAAAGATATTGTCTAGCATTTAAAAACAGGTCCATAGAACTGATTGCGATCTGTTGTATTTTAATTTTGCTGTAATTTTCTGACCCTAAACTGTAAGTCAAGTTCCACAGGATGACATTATCTTATCTTGTATCCTAAAGAAGCAGTGAGTATTTACATGATGGGGGATCCGGTGGGTGTGCAATTGCGAATTCGATTAGACCTACAGAGAAATTATATCCCTTCCCCGAGTCTCGACACCCTTAAACAGAAAAACATACTATAGCACGAGACGTATCATTTTGACCCAACCTTTCATTTTGGACAAATGATTGCATCTTATATTATTTAAAGTGTGAAAACTCCCTCCAATTTAAATATGGACTACTTCCTAATTCCATGAGTTTTTATTTTTCTTGTGGTTTTTTTTTTTTTGTATTTAAAGAATGGCTTTCATTACAAGCTCTTTGAACAGGTAGAGAAAGTAAAATACAGAAAAAGCGGCGGAGGTTACATCATGTCCCCGTCATTTAACCCAGTTTTGTATGTTACAACACCAAGATAAGCTTCATACAACTTAAACTTCCGTTTTAGTGCCATTATACCGTTGCAATTTGAATGGTCTACGTGGAAAAAATGGCGCCCTCCGTGATTTGCCATAGCTTTTTCAGTAATGTGCAAACTAATTATGGATTTAACTATTACAATGAGAATATTCACTGGTTTCTTATTGCCGCGGTAAGTAACTGCAGAAAAAAGACATATGAAAGTCATGCTTGTTTTCGAGAAAGTGCAATAGACGAAACGCTTTGTCGAATACCACATTGTGTAGTATATGTTGATCACGCGCTGCTATCGAGAGAGAGCAGTCATTATGTACTTGTGAGTGATAGGGCTGCGGTGTTATTTGCAAATTATATTGCATAGAAATTTGAGTTGTATCATTTTACTATACCTTCTGTTTTGCACCAATATTATACAATACATTTGCGTGTGAGTATATTTGTGTGTACGCGCGCAAAATAATATCGAAGCCTCAAATTACAAGTATCTCCAAAATATTGTTTATTCTGCGTTGTCTGCAACTTTTGTTTTTTTTAATATAAGGTTTAGCTGTTCAGTTTATCAAGGATGAAAGGATCGTTGTCGACAAGGTACTATACAAATATACCCCAGTTTTTCAGATTTGCATATATGTACCCCTCTGATCAAATCTCGAGAGAATTGACATTTTTCAAACATGTTCTTTTTAGTCTTAAATCATTCACATCTATAGTGTCTATTGTGTATTGGTTATGACTGGTCTTTTGAGAGGTCATAGAAATAGATGATCTGTTCAATCATTTTCAATTCGTATTAAGTACAAATAGTAAATGACTGCTTGTCAATATATGTAAGCGAAATTTCTCGAGACTGAAAACTAGATTACATTTGTGGATAGAAGGGTACATTGGTGTATACACTTATATACCTTAGGTGCATTTTAGTAATGTCTTGTCCGAAAATGTCCCTTTCAGCTTTATCAGAGAGAGAGAGAGAGAGAGAGAGAGAGAGAGAGAGAGAGAGAGCGGTGGCTGATATTTGGGTTTATAAACCCATAAATTTTTGTAAGTTAATTCATGGACTACAATTGTCTACATATAGAAGAAACTGATATAGTTTTGTGTATCATCATCTCGTATCCCTATACAAAAGCATTAAATAAAAAATACAATATTAAAACAACATTTCTTGCGCACTAACGCACTATGTTTTATTCGACCAACCCAATCGTATAAGAAAAGACAACACACCACACTACACCATCAACACACCGTTTGTGGTGACCAACGCACATCCATCTACTATCCAACAACCGACACTGTACTATCAACACGCCGTGTGTAGTGACCAGTACTCCACTCTATACCGTCAACTCGCCGTGTGTTGTGACTAGATACTTAGCCATCTACTATCCAACACCTTGCACTATACCATCTGATACTCCAAATATATTATCCAACACGCCGTGTATAGTGACCAATTCTGAGGCATCTCCTATTCAGCACCTCACACTACACCATCAACACGCCGTGTGTAGTGACGAACACAGTCATCTACTATCCAACACCCCACATTATACCATCAACACGCCGTGTGTAGTGACCAAAGCCCCATACGTACTATCCAACACGACGTGTAAAGTGACCAACTCCCACTCGTCTACTAACCAACATACCACATTATGCCATCAACGCTCCATGTGTAGTGACCTGCTGCCTAGTAACTATATGCATATATCCGAGGTTTATATATGAAGCATTACCTAGATCTCAGATTATGTTTGAGGTGTCAGTACATTTGTATATATTTTACTGATGTCATAAATAGCTTTAATCAAGGGAAACCAACTGATAATAACACTAAAATGGTCCTTACCAAAGTAGACTAAACTTCTGAAGTTGTCACGGACTTAAGCGGAGATTAGAATAAATCCGGAAGATTTGATTAAAATGGCCGAGACTACAATTAGTAGAGACTGAAAAAAATCCACAGAAATGTATAAAAATAAATAACTAAATAAATAAATTGGCCTAATCCAAAAGTAGTACTAAAACTCCGAAACTCAAACGGTTTTAGCGGGGACCAAAAATGTCCTAAAAAATTTTCAAAAATGTCGAGACTAAAACTACGACTAAAATTTCTAACTTAATACGGAACTTAGTGGAGATTAAAAAAGAAATTCTCCTGAAAAAGAAAAAATTGTTAAACGAATTTTTAAATTTTTTTGTTACACATTTACATTGTTGTACAAAAAAAAAAAACACAACAAAGAAACAAAAAAAAAACAAACAAAACAAACAAAACACATTATACCAAATTTAGCGAAGACTGAAAAATGTTTGGTAAAATTTAAAAATTGCGCAATGTTTTTTAAAAAATTGTAATAATAAAAAATAAAAATGTTAAAAAAGTTATTTTACTTATTGTTAAAGATATGTATAAAAAAATTAAAAAAATTCACGCCGTTGTGTGACCAACGCCCAACACTTACTAACCAACGATAAATGTAGAGTCACCAACACCCAGTCATCTACTATAGAATGCCCCCACCCCCACATTTACAACTTATTTCAACACGCTATTTTTTATCTGCAGAAGTGTGATTGAGTATCTTTGCCACGATAAAAGAACAAAGCAAGACAAAGATACATTTTTTTTTGTATTTTCTCGTGAATACAAATTGCAATGAAATTTTAAAAAACATCACATTAGTACATTTCTTTCTTATTTTTCGCTGTCTTTTGTATTTCTTCTTTCTGGCATGGATTCTTTTGCTGTTTCTTCTGCTTGTATTGCCTTTTCGAATTTTTTTACTGGAATGGGATCTTCTGATTTTGCTTCCAAACGCTCCTTCTCCTTATTCTAATTTTTTCTTCGGACACAAAGTCCTTTTTATTGACATTGATAACAGGTATCTTCACTTTTTTCTCTCTTTTATCCTGTCTTAGAGGTTCCTTTTCTTTGACGTTGTGGACATTCTGTAGCCCAATGTCCTTTCTTCTGACACTCATATCAGATATCTTGAATTTTATCTCGAGAGAAGTAGTCAGAAGTCTTGTTGGAAGTGTATTTTCGAACGACTCTGTGTAAATCTCTGACGAAAGTTGTGATCAGTCGTTGCTCTTCCATCTATAAATATTGAAACTAAAAGAGTGTTTTCTCTTAGGTCAAGGGGTGATATATATATATATATATATATATATATATATATATATATATATATATATATATATATATATATATATATATATATATAAAATCCGTAATAAGTGCCTAATATTTTTTCTGTGACTGTACTTTAAAATACGGTCAAATAGTAAGTCGCACTTTACGTTTAGTTAAAATATCAACAAGGTATTTACTGACCTATGAGTTCCAGGTCAGAGTTGTTGACCATTTGTTGGGGATTTTCCACTCGAATGAAGCATTTTCTATTGCAATGTGGATCATTAGATGACACATGTCCTGTTGTGAAATAGGCCATTTGCACAGAGTATAAATGAACTTGATGAACGCATTATAATCAGTCCAATTTTAAATCCTGTTTTAAAAACATTCCTGATTTTTATGATCAGTCTGTTTGGAATCATCCGACAGTTTGGAATCATAGTTGTGCTGTAATGCCGTAATGCTGTAGTGCTGTAATGCTGTAGACCTAATACAAAAGGAATTATTTATTTGAACATTCATTGGAATTAACATAAAGTGTTTATTAACCGGTGGATTTAAATATATGACTTTTAGATATTAGTGGAACATTCTCAAAGATAATCTGGATTACAATACTGTGGTACATCAATACATTCAAGACTATCGTTGTGGTACATCAGTACATCCAAGACTATCGTTGTGGTGCATCAGTACATTCAAGACTATTGTTGTGGTACATCAGTACATTCAAGACTATGGTTGTGCTACATCAGCACATTCAAGACCAATTAATTCGGAACATTCATTCATTTTGGAACATTCCATAATTTCTGACTTGTATTTAGGACATTTAGGATTATTTGGAATTTAATTCACAAATTGTAAATGGCTTTTGAATTTTCATTTTAATGACAGAGAAATAAATTGTTTGTTGATTTATCATACGTTGTTGGTTTCACTATCTTTCTGTTACATTATTTGAAGACCTAGAGTCGTAACAGAAATTGGGGGCTCGTCCGGGATTTGAATTTTTTTAAATTACAATTTAAATTGACTTTGTTTCGGAATTTTATTGTCCCAGTAAAGGTTTTTATTTCACCCATTTGAATATTTTAATTCCATTTGAGAAATCTTTAGTGACACCAGCAACTATTCACAATGTCATTTAATGTTTAGAACTTTGTTTCAAGTTCTACCCAAGTAGGTTTAGAGTCTAGGAGTACTTCCAAATTTCAATACGGCACAACTTTTAGAAATCAAACATCTGATAAGACTGATTAGAGATACTTATCTCTTTCTACGTGGACTTATTGTAAAAAGACAGGGCACGCTATTTCTGACTGCTACAGGTTGAAAATTAAGCATCAAAAATCCTTATCTCTTTCTACGTGCACTTACTGTAAAAAGACAGGGCACGTTATTTCTGATTGCTACAGGTTATTCCAAACACTCTTCTTTCAAAGAGGTCAAGGTCACGGTCTTGTATTGAAGCCACATTCGTGGGTCCGACAAACCCCATTCTAATTCTATTTTGGAGACTTGTGAACCATTCATGTCAGAAGGTTCTATATCACTTATTGGTGATTCTGCCAAACCTATCTCTACTTTAATATTATCTCTACTGTAATATTAGGGAAAAAGGAGCTTATCAGAGTCTTTTATCATGTACTTTGCCTTTGTATGAGAAGTCTTCTAGTGTACTTATTCTGGCATTAGAGTGTGGTTTTGTAAATTTTCCTCTCCATTGTGTCAATTTGGCATCAGACTTAGTTTCTGGACCTGTGACCGTTGGGAAAGTGACTTCTTTACCTATCGAAGGTATCCATTTATTGCTAGGCAATGACCTAGCTAGAGATAAGGTAATGATTAATCTACTTGTAACTGACAAACCTCGTTTGGATCAATCCTATGTGTAAAGTTAGACAAGTTAGTTGATAATTCACTTGTAACTGATAAGCCTTGTTTGGATCAAAGAGTTGATCTTATTAACTGTTTGCGATTAAGGGAAATTTATTACTTTTTAATTGTTCTGACAAAAGAGCCAGTATTGCGCACTATCAGCTGCAAATTTGGCCTTTATCCGAACCAGTATAGACACTCGCAAGTAAATGATATGAAGGGAAATCGTTACTCGAAAAATAATATATGCTTAGTTTAGTACAAACTCACGAGGGATTGTTACCCAAATGGACTGTATTAATCTCCCTTTCAGCAAAAAACCCCGAAATAATTCACATGACAATTTCTAAGCAGCCATGTCTGCACTTGGACATCCACTTGCGGTGAATATAGAGCAAAGTGTGACTATACATTGATATTTGTGCATGCCTCACCAATCAATGCGAAGTTTCAACTTACTCTAAAATACTTTCATATTTTGGTAGGGAAATGTATCTATTGTAGCAACAATTAAACTTTCAGCGAAAAGTTTCTGCCACATGGATAGACCGAACGGGGAATGATTTAGTGAAGTTGAAGAAAGCCAGTTATAACACACACACACCAATTAAGCAAAAAAGGAACAAACAAATGTATTTACAAATAAAGAAGAAATAAGAAGGAAATAGAGCACATATCTATATTATCGTGAGCAGTTTCTGACATCTTCTGTTTTGTATCTACACAATCATTAATTTTCAAACATATCACATTTTGATCTAGTACACAACTTAAGTCAGAATAAACACTTTCTAGTATTGGCTTACTTATAAACAATATATTTTTATCCAGATGACAGAGTAAATTTATTCTGTAAATATTACAAATATGGATACACGTTGCCTCTCAACAACATAATGAAATGTTCTAGCAGTGTACAAGGTTTGAAGTTATTTTGTTCACATAATAGGTGAAGTTATTATATTCACATAATGATACATACCTGAGCATGTCATCAATCGAGCTTTACGGGACAACGGTCAAGTTAAAGCTGGTATCAAAACTTGTCACAATCAATTTTTTTAACAAACTTAAATGTATTTGTATATACTTGCTGATGGCAAATCGGTTAAATGTATTTGTATATACTTGCTGATGGCAAATCGGTTAAATGTAAATAAAGATCCATTCATGTGATCCATTCATGAAAATACAACACAATAAGAACTTGGTGGACACCATTCCGTGACATTCTCATAAAAACACAATCTTCGTGTGGGTTACATGCAGTAGCACTTGCACTATATGTAACCCACACGTAGATTGTCTGGCAGTGTGTTAAGAATTTCAAATGATTGCATGGTAACTACACAGATTCTGTGCAAACAATCTGTATTTTTATCGGCAGTTAAAGAACAGAAAAATTCGAATTTAAAGGAAATTACTAAGGAAATCGGAAGAAATAGAACACGAAGCCAGTGTATCTATTATTTATCTGGCATTTGTTTATGATTAATCCCTCCAGTTTACAAGACATTCAAAGGACAAAGACATTTGTGAGAAGAAAATTAAACAGATCATGCAAGAGGTATCTGTAAAGGACATTCATCTCTGGTGCATTCCATAGTATTGCTAAATAAACATATTACCACCACTAATCTACTTCCTAATGGATGTAATAGTTACACCACAATGTCGATATGTTCTATCTTTCACTGTTATAACAAACAATGTATTACTTAAGTTAGTGTGTATTACGACGCTTTTTACAGCTTGACATGCAAAAAATGAGGTAGGGGAGGGAGAGAAAAGATCCTTAAATTTACACTATATTCATTTATACATAATTAAATGCGAGAAATAAAAGCTTTGGTATTCGTTGCATCTCTAAAGAATATTTCAAATTAAATATTGGCACGCTTGCGTTTAAGATGATTAAGCAAACATACTTTAGAGCAAAAGTCAATACCTTTTGTCACTTTTTTCTATTATAAAACCGTCGAGTGTCTGCATATGTAACATCATCTATATACAGCATGTTTCAAAATAAATCCATAGATTAAAAAAATGCGATTTGGGCGCCTTTTTTGTGCATGTTTGGACAAGAAAGATCCTGATTGACGGGCTCCTCAATAAATTCTGAAGCCAACTGTATGCATTTATCATAACTCTAGCACTATTTGATGCACTGGATCGAAACAATGTCCGAAGTCATCAGCGCTTGTTTCTGTTATTCTATACACTTAACGTGGCTATTAATTTTACTTCACGCCGACTGGTCATCCGCCTTGTCAATCTCAAGATTGCCGAATGGTCAATTACATCCTAATCATGTGAGTCTCCAAAGAATTGTCCAGAAAAAGGCTGATGTTCTCAACTTCATCGACGGTAAACATTCAATCGGAACGTCCTCGGCTCTTCCTCTGAGACAAGAATATGCCTCATATGTATGTCGGCGCAGTAATATACAGAAAAATCATACATTTTGTTGGCCTGAAATTTCTCCGCAAAAAAGAAACTCCAATGTATTCAGACCACCTAGACTTTTTCTACGATTGGATTGCCTGTAGGATTGACCGATAAGTTGGTAATGAAAATATAGTTCGATGCATTCGCAACTTATCTGTCAATCCTAGTTTTGTAAATAAAGAGGTGGTCCGAACGGCACTATCAGCATACATTTGAGATATCATCCGTAGGATTGACCTCGAAGTTGCAAATGGAAAATATTAAAGGGTGTGTCCGTCGCGGCAAACAACCATTGAATAAGGAGGAGCTGGTGACGTGACGCGATACAGACAATAACAGATACGGTGCAAAACTTTTTTCAAAGTTCTCGGGTTCAAATTTGTTAACTATAGTAAAGTTTGCAACAAGGGGAGTGTGAAAGGACATTGGCTTCAGCAAAGTCCTAAGTCCAACATTTTAGACATTTCTTTAATCGCATGGTATCCAATAAAAGCAGACGATTGCAGGACTTGAATAAGATAAAACCCCATTTTGAAAATGTTTTCCTGGTCATTAACAGGTAGTTCACCTCCAAATGTGACGTTAAACAACATCATTTTCATGCTAACATCGGTTGTGTTTTGGTCTTTTCCGGAAATTGAAACATTTCATAACCGTTTTCTATCAATTTCATCAAAGTAACGATGTTAGGATATAAAATAATCGTGACATGAACATGTTCGTATTTTCTCTACCACATAAATCTGGATCACTAGCACTGGACAAAACAGATACAAATTACCGTTCTTTAAGACTTATATACAACCTATCTTTTTGTAATGACTGTTATAAACGTTACGCGCAGATACTATAAAATCAGAAAAAGTTACTGACCTTATATGTAATGCTTATTCTACGTAACCATGATGCTGTGGCCATGGCTCCCTGTGTATGTGCGGTTAACAGCACTGTACCCACCACCAGACGTAATATTGATTTGAATATATGTCAAAATAGTTGAGTTCATCAACTTGCCACTTGCTACTACTGTGGTCAAGATCGTTTATCCCTTTAATTGCCACTTTTCTGGCCGTAGTCCTTTTTCCCTGTTAGTTGGAACTAATCTGATCGAACGGACTTCTGTTCTTTAACAATACTACATTTCCTGATGTGAATTGTAGATCAAGATCAAGAGTTGTTAGAATGAAATAAACGTTTTATTTGCATAGTTGGCTTTGATTTATGTAATTCATCATATAGTCGTTAGTTACGTTAAGCACGTGAACAGTTGAAATTTTTCCAAACTAGTCATATACCCAGGGAAAACTAATTGACCGTACTTGTTTTGTAATCCAGGTTCCCTTCGCTTTCGCTTGGTCTTTCCTGGAGAAGAGAAAATCTTTCAAGACCAACATTTTTGGAGGCAGACCAGCCCTATACAGGTAATTATTCTTTTGTTGCAGTTGGATCTTGTTGGTGGCATTAAATAATATATGTTTGTAAAATATGCTTTTAACAGAAGATAATGTTCAGATCATGAAGTATTGAATATTTGCCCGTATGATCTTGCTATTTTTCATCTTCTTTTTGTCACTGATGCCTCCCTTTTATTGAATTTTGAATCCATTATTTACAATAGTAATACACATTTCTTTCCTTAAATATAATATTTGTAAAACAGTTCAGGCCCATGGCAGTTTGTAAACACCTTAATATTAATCTTCAGTTACGCTCTGTCGTCTTTCTATGCAATAGTCGTCTTTTTTTCACAGCTAAATTGTAATGTTTAACACCTGGAGATATTTTATAAAGAGTAGGCTAATACAATAAAGTAACAAATTCTTGTTCGTACGCATATAATAGGATTTTTCCTTTACTCTCATTTGTACTAACATTTATCAGCTTTACCTCCTAAGTGGCCACAGCCCGTTTCCAGTGCATTAAAAAATATCCAGTTGACAATTCCACCATGTCAATTAACCTTCCCACATCAGATCGTAATATCAGTACCTAAGATCAAATGCATGCTACTGTGACCGGGCGAAAGTAAATGCACTGTGCATAACACAACTGACAACATATAAAAAGACAGAGTAACTTTCACCTTAGATATCTCAAGCATTGTCACAAAGATAAGCTAAACTTTTGAAAGTCTGTTTCCTTATGTTAAAGCAAAAGACACGAATCCTCCCAAATTACTATACTTGCCTTGCAGTGATGGGGAGACTTGCATGCATTGATGGCCCAGAGAACTATGATGGGCGGAGTTTAAACTCATGGCAAGTTTACTCTTGGCAGACAGGTTGTGTAGAGGCTAGAGAAAGAGAAATCTCCTGGTCCTCCATGTTTAGAGGTAGGATAAAACGTAAGGCCAAGAACCTTAACCGAAAAAAATGAAATGCTACGGAAGCAAATACAAAAAGCATGAAATTGGAACCTGGAGTTCCAGGAGGTTCTCAGTTTACTGACAGTATGATTGGGTTCAGTAAAAGCCAAACGAGGAAGAGGGTCCTAAACCCGAAAAGAAAACTCTGAAGGTTGCTTAAAATTTCCAACAGAACAAAAATGCGAGGGAAAGTCATTACGCAATGCGGAAATGCAAGCTCCGTTTCCTAGGAATAGGTGAATACAAATGTACTGGCTTTGGAAGATCAAAAACTAGCACCGTTTGAACCGTGTTGAAAAGAACACCACAAAGGAATAACCATCATCATCATCATTCTGATACAAGTTCTGGACATTTTTTGTTAGAATGGATAACAGTTTTTGAATGTTATGCACAAGGAAGCGAAGAAGATTACGAACTGAACACAGATTTCTATTCATATTTGCAAGCAGAAGGCGTACACGCCTCAACGCATGCCTTTACTTAGTTATTGAAGGTTAATAAGTCGCTTCTGTTAACTAAAGAAACGAAATTTTACGGTTTGTGTACGGCTGTGGAGCCAACAAACAATAACAGTGTGAGACTGTTATATCTTTGTGGACGGAACAATATGGTTATTGGTGGAATACTAGAGACGGCTGCGCTGGCTTGAACAAGTGCACATAATGCAAGATGGACGCATCCCAAAGGACGTGCTCTAGAGCAAAGTTGCCAAATGCGAAGAGACCAGCAGGACGCCCCAAACTCCACTTTAAAAATGTCTGCAAGCGTGATATGACAGATTTTATCATCGGCATCGATAAATAGGAGACACTGGCAAGCAGCAGAGACAACAGGCACCGCAGGCTCCCGTTTGGAGTGAAGCATCATAACGAACAGTGGATAGACAAATTACACAGTAAGCGTCAAGGCAGGAAGCAGTGTGCCAGCCAGGCTATACCTATCACTGAATAATAACTGCAGCACTTGCGGCAGGTCCTGTAGTTCTAGTATAGGACTATTTGCCCTCAGAGGAAATGCAGCACAAATGAACAAGTCAATACCAAGGGTTACTGAACATCCATCTCTTACGAAGACATACGGATGCCAACAACAAGACGATATAAATATAAAATAAGCATGGCATTTCATATTACTATGCAAGACTATTGTGGGAGGCGGACTTTCAACTAACATGCCTGTTAAAGAAAGAAACGACATTCTACTGATTTTGGAGAATGAATAAAAAAAGCGTTAAAAATAACACTTTAAAGAGTTTATAAACGGAGAAGAACTAAAGCATCTACTGGAGATTCAAGAGGGATCTGCAAATATTTACATCAGTCCTCCGATGAAAGACGATATTGCAAGAAGCAGTAAAGATCGAAAGAATTGGAATCTACTGGTAAAGATTAGTGGAATAGAATGTTTTTCAAAGCGTATTCAGTGACAGTTTCATGTATTTATCGTCACCTTTTTAATATAATATTGAATTAAACAAGATCCAATGCAAATAATCAAGCTACCCAAGAAAGCAATTCTCACGAAGTTCAACAATTGCCGGGAAATCACTCTATTATCAGTTCATGGTAAGATCTCTGGTAGGACGTCATCAATCGATTGAAGTCTGTCATTGAGAAAAAGAGCTATGTCAGAGCAAGCATATTTAGAGCTGCATCCAACACACCTTTCTCCTCAGAAGTCTTGTTAAGCAGTGTACATTTCTACAAAGTCTTGTATGAAGTGCCATGTGCAGATGCATTTTATGGAAGTCCCGAGATACTATGAAATGCTAAATAAAATACAATCTGATTCAAATCTTTCGACCCTGCTCCAGTTATTCTGTACTGACAAGTAAGAAATAATGGGATAATTCGAAGATCTAATTTTAATTTAAATAGTTGTCATCATCAAACACCATTTTGGCAGTGTTTAGTTGCTGAGAAGATGTCGACTGTGGGAACGATATTGGACTACTATCTCACACCGATTAAATCTTGCATGACAAAACCTACTAACTTAATGGAACAGCACAGTAGTTAAGACTTAGGATTATCATAAAGAAGGCCAGGAAACGACATTACACTTCAGCTAAGCTGATATAAATAGATAGTTGGAGCAGAAGGACCATTTATGTATTTATCTGTACATTTGTTTTCCTAGGGTAATAAATCTTCTGGACGGCGGAGTTCGGGACCGATGGGGAACTAGTTTTATCCTTGGCGCTTTGACAACACTTGTCTATAATCTCACGGTTAGAACACTTGTGTCAGCCAGTGTCCCACTTTGGGCGACAGGTACCATATATCTCCTTCCAATCACTGTTCCTCCCCATTCTCTTGTTCATATACCCGCTAGCAAGTGCATTCAGACTTGACTTGCATATCATATATATATATATATATATATATATATATATATATATATATATATATATATATATATTTCTTTTTTCTATAAAACTACAAATCGTACCTTTAGGGGACATCATGTAATTTGGTACCTTCCGGCGACATCTTTGCATAGTGAATATGTACGAATCATTATTGTACCCGTAGGGTATATACTGTGGGAATTATTGGAGGGAATGTTAAAAGACATGAAAAATGGGTAAAACAAAAAAAAATGAAAAACATATATTTTGTGTCGCCCATTTATTGTCGCCCGAAGGTAAAACGATTGACGTTCATGTATATGACCTACCATTGGGCGACGTAACATAATGGTTCATGTGTATGTGTGGCCCAGAGGTATTTTTTATATATGACGCTCAAAGGTAATAAATATGTGTCACCCAATGGTATCATATACAGTAAAATTTCGCTATTACGACCATCAGCGGAACTAAAATAAAGTGGTTACATAAGCGGAGTGGTCAAATTGTTGGGGTTCCGCTATCGGAATCCATCAGGTAGTGGTTATGTGGTTATGTATGTATGTATGTATGTATGTATGTATGTATGTATGTATGTATGTATGTATGTATGTATGTATGTATGTATGTATGTATGTATGTATGTATGTATGTATGTATGTATGTATGTATGTATGTTTGCATGCATCTACAGATATATTGATAAATAATTTGATCTGAGACAAAGAAGAAATATCATAAAATAAATAATCTTATATTATTCAACATTTTGGGGGCCCGGGTGAGAGGCATATTTTGCCCACCGCCACCCACCAGTCCAAAGATTAAACTTACTTCTTAAGGTAGTTCATTAGAATGTGGCTCCGTCCTCATACTCATTACATTTGTGTGGATTTTAAAAATAAATTGGTAATTAAAAAACACTAATTTTTTCCGATTTTTGTTTCTTTTTTGGGGCTCTCTGAGTCGTGGGGGCCCAGTGCAGCGCACGAACGTCACCCACTATCCTTCCCCCTCTCCCTTGCATTAATGGGGTAAAATATCAACTGATATAGAATCCAAGAAGAAAACGCATTAAAGAAAACCATTGGCTGTCAAATTGAGCTCATACGTACGCATTAGACGGTTATGTAAATACTATACATTGAATTTTTAAAGCTTTTACAATCTAAAATCTTTTAATCTTTCTTTAGAAGAAAACCCAGCCAGATTTGTACTATTTCATTCAGGATTCTGGCCTGATGTTGATAATGTCTGAATAGTTTATCACCATTTAGTCTCTTTAAAAGTGCTTATATCAAACTGATGCACACACACCTGCGCTTAACTCTGTATGTCTGTCTCTCTCCGGAATATGTGGAAATTCAGAATGAAACAAGTTGACACCACAGCCTTGGTACAAAAGTTCGCACTTAGATAAAATCATGGACAGTATATAACACATGTATGTTAAATTCAGATACAGTCAATAAAGAATCGGTAGAAATAAAAAAGGAAAAATCACTTGGCTTGCAATAGTTTCAATTATAAGAGAAATATTGAAAGAAAAATAGGCATTAAATGTAGAAATTTGAAAGAAATGGTAAGTTTAACAATGTAATTTCGATTACAAAAAAGAATCCGCACTTCTGTAGTATCCGTTATTATATCAGCCACTTTGACGGAAGATCCATATGATACAGAACGGGTTATAAATGCACAGACTGTAGCATCCGCGGCCACTTAACAGTAACATACATTTCGCCCTCAGAGGTGTGAATGTCGATTGAAGAGTGGGCTAAAGGAATTATTTACACAATATCGTAAGGTGGGGCGTCAAAAAGGGTATTGGTAAATAATTCGAGGGCTCTTTAGCACTCGAGTTTTCTCTGCCAATATACCTTTTGAGTCCCCCACCATACGATATCAAAAGGTATTACACGAGAGAATATTGTCTAACTAATTTATTGTATGACTGCGACTTTCTGATTTTTATGTGATTGAACTGTCTTTTTTCATCCACTTTTTATATTCCTCTCTCTCTCGTTTTTTACTTCTTCCTCCATCTCTCTCTTCACACACACACACACACACACACAGACACACACACACACACACACACACACACACACACACACACACACACACACGTGAAACCACATACAGATTACATCTCAATATTTCGGTTCTACGAACTACAATTCACGTGGTTTAAAAGAAATATATTATTATTATAAGATTAATGTATTTTGAGTGTATGGACACATATGAAAATAAGCAATATTTAAAAAAATATTTTTGTCTTAAATAAGAGGTTAATGTATCTGCCACATAAGAATTTAGATTGATCACATAGTAATATGTATTCACTTTCTAGTGTCTTCTATGACTTCAATGAGCATATACAGAAATTTATGCATAATTCCAAGGATTGAAGGGGCACACCGTGACCAGCAAAATAATTATTGGTTAGAGTCATTTTGTAACCCTATTTCCCAGAGGAAATAGAACAAAATCCTCCCATGTATGCATTATTAAATACATGAACCTTTTTAATGAAGGATGGAGAGAGATTGCGTGCACTGCTTTACTATAATGTTTAGTTTACAGGTTGGGTAAAAGTTTTAAAGAATCACATTCCTTTATTTAAATATTGTCCACGTTTCAGTTACTTCCACTGATCGAAATGAAGATAAATCTGACAAAGGACATTAACAATGTGTGAGTTACTTTTGGACCTGGTGTGTATCATCCAGTGAAATCCGAGCTGCATCGCTGCGTTCGGCTCATTAGTCATATGGTTCTGGTAGTCGGAACACATCGTAACATTCCCCGTGTTCAGATTGGTTCTGGGAGAGGACTTGTTCTCATTCAGGCCAGCGGTTGCGGGATCCTGATCTAATGGCAAGCCTGGCATTATGTTTTTAAAACACGCCTGTCTGCTTGTCAGGACGCTGACTGTAGGCATGCGTCGTACTTGCATGCGTGACCACGGGAGATTAAACATCGAAGTTAACCCAACCGTAGCTCACTAAATTCAATACGTGGGGTTATGGTATTTCACATTATTTCTAAGAAGGATTAAATATGTAACAACGATGGTGATAAAAAAGCATTTCTAAATTTACCATAGTCCTGTAAACATACAAACAGCCAACAGAGAAATGCATAGAAAACATGATGTCGCCGGAAGGTTGCCACGTGAATATATACCAAAACTGAAAAAGCTGTAAAAAAAAGTCTTCGCATCCTTTCTAACAAACCTGGTTTTAAAATAAGTTTCAACTTTTTTACTATTGCATTCATGCTTATGAAATAGCTAATACATTTAGCTAATAACAGAAGCGGTTGGGAATATTGTTTTACTTTTGGGTGACACTAAATATATCCTCTGTGCGACAGCTGTCGCCGAAAGGTCGCTTGATTGTCGACAAATGGTAGAGTCTCTTCTAGGTATCTACTATATTGACGCATTTCTTCTTCTGGGATGTATACTCATGTTTACATGCGGTTATCAGATTCTACGGTAACAGCCGTAGTTTACTGTGTGCGCTATTTATAGAACTAAAAAACATGGGCGTCACTTTATCAAATATGAAACTTTGATTTCGAGTATTTACGTAATCCCACATGTGTTTAAACTACTTTATGGGTCAGAAAGTTGTGTTTTTACAAGAACAACAATTTCCATGTGATTTAAAGTTATTCATACTCTAGAGCAAATCTCATTTAAAGTATCTTCGGACTTTTTCCAGGTTTATGGGAAATTAAGCCTGTTGCCATAACCGCAATTGGTACAATCTCTGGGTTGCTCCAGACCTTCCTGGGAACCCTCGACTGACGAACAAATGGCAAAAACTCCGACTACGGCAGACACCAATAAGCGATCACCTCTCGCATAAAGCCACATTTTGAATTCCCTCCAGGAATTTTCTTTTTGTAATATATCTCTCTACCCCAACCCAACCCACCCCTCAATTCAGGAGAGAGAGAGAGAGAGAGAGAGAGAGAGAGAGAGAGAGAGAGAGAGAGAGAGAGAGAGAGAGAGAGAGAGAGAGAGAGACCACTTATTTACCCTTCCACCTCGCATTCTTTGCTAGAATTCCATCGTGTGATTATATCAATGATGTAGGCCAGATACACAGGTACCCCATATTTTTTCGATAAATGTAATATTTATTATATATATATATATATATATATATATATATATATATATATATATATATATATATATATATTGACTGATATGTCCATTCTTCCCCACACCCACACCACATCTATAAATAAACATATAGTATAGAAATGATCAAATCTGTTATTTATAGGTAAGTCTGTAAGATTTAATGATAGAACGCCAGGTACCAGCAGCCAGATCCATTTCCTTGTCCACCATCTGAGTCTGGTTTCCTGTGATTTATCAAATGGTCGGTATAGGTGCTGAAATCCCGCACGAATTTTGATATTGTACACAACAAGTAGTACTATGTGACATTGTGGACCCAAACGCGAATTAACATTACGCTGTAGGTTTATATCGGTGGACGTTATGGACCTAAACGGGAATTTAACACTGAGGCAATAAAACTGACATCTATGCCGTCGAGAGCACTTTGTATACATTGTTAAATTGTTAGAAGTTGTTGACCTCATATGAGAACGTTATATACATTGTAGATTTGTTAGAAGCTGGAAGCCTCAGATGGGAGTAGTAACATGTGGCACTTGAGCCTCAAACGGGGATTAACATTACGCCTCCACGTTGAATACTGGCTGTGAGTCTGTATAGGGTCAGACGGAAAATGTATTGTCAAAACTGGGGACAAACGGGAACTAACATTACGCTGTAAGTTTACGTTATATGCCACTTGGAGGACGAACCGGAATGAACATTACGCATCCATTTTGACAAATGTATAGGGACAAATGGGAAATGTAATGTGAAATAGTGATCTACTATCCAACACTTAGTCATCTACTATCCAACACCCCGCACTGTACTGTCAGTGACCTATACTTAGTGATCTACTATCCAACACCGTACATATACTATCCAATATCCCGCACTATACTATTCAACATATCGTGTGTAGTGACCAAAACGCCTACATCTACTAACCAACGAAAAGGATAGGATATAAAAGAAGGGGATGAAAACAGTCTGGGAGACCATCCTTTGTTCCATTTCTATTTCCATGTCCTAGTCTTCAGTCTGGAAGGCCCTACTTCTCCTCCGCTGTTGGGATGATCGTGAAACCCTCACCACAGGTCTCACGAAACAACAGGGACGCGTTTATGACGCTCTAACATGAGTGTCGTTGGCTGTCACCTCTGTTGTTTGAACAACAACTCGTCTTCCCTGGCGCTCTCTCTTTTCTTGTTCCCACTTCTTCTTGTCCTCAACAACTTCATCCTCCGACAGTGGGAGGACAAGGTGTTTGGATAATTTAAAATGGGTCAAGACTCCAATAATATCCTGTCTGGACGGAGCCCCTTGACTTGATCCAGAAGGTACTTAACATACTCTAGATGTACTAACGTCTGGCTTAGTTTTCCGATCCTATTTCCGCTCATTCTTGTGCTCTTTGTCGAGTCGACGATGAATGGCACAACTGCTGAGGGAAAACATTCCTACGATTCGGTACGCAAACTAAAAGAAAACATTACAAATTGAAAGATCGACACAAAGAATGGAAAAGTGTATGTCAAAAGAGATTTTTTTAGGTTAAAAAACCCAAGCTAACACCATTTGTTTTCTAAATGAGCAATTTTTAATTAGCCCCGGCCACTGAAACATCAACAAAAATTAATAACTAGGGAGGATTAGGGTTGGTAACTTTCTGTTCATGTACAAAAGATTAAGCATCAACGTATTTACAAGGTTGACAATGTTGTATAGTCCGACTTTACTTCCAATGATAGAGTATATTTCAAATTTGCCATCGATACACACTACGTTTCTGTGCTAAAGAAAATGAATAGCCATAATGTACAGAAAACCATCGTTCTATTTTGTCATCGTTTCTAGAGTAATCACGCTCAAAACAAGTCACTAAATGTTCTAAGGGGAATCCAAGACTGCGCTGATGAAACAAATGCAAGCAATAATGTCTACACAGAATTGAATCTGACTCTTGTAATCTCAAATTATTGAATTCAGTAGATACAGCATTACTTCTCATGAAGCCGATGATGTCGTCTTACGGAGGAGGTAATCCATAAGAATTAAAATATTGCATACTGTGGTCGTTGGGAAATTAGACATACTTCCAACTTTTGTTTCTGACTAGGATGATCGATTTGACAACCATGACAATGATCTCTGGTCAGTTGTGTGATTCTTTCAGCCAAGTGACGAGCAAACCTGGAGACTAAGAATATATCTTGTTCTGGCCATATTGACATAATGACTATATTTTTATCTTCCTTTTCTTCTTCACTTGTGGTCTGTAACTGCTGATGTTCTGGATAGAAAATACCATCTTTGCCTATCTCCATAGCCTCCATCCTTTAATAGCCTAGGATCACTTCTATCAAATTGTAGATTTAAAGAGTATTGGCAAATTCTGCGTGCAAGATGATGTTCATTGTGTTCGCCAGAGCTAGAGCAAACAGAAGCTTCACGTGAAGTTGGCCTGATCTAGTAGAATGAAAATGTCCTACGTCGCTGCCTTGGTCCAAAGTAAAATCAAAAGGCCCATAAAGCATATCCTCCTGCATAATCGACGTACGAAATTCCGTGGCTACTGTTGGTTCCTAATAATTATGTGGCTTCAAACAGAGTCGAGCAAGATCTCAACCAATTTTTCTGGATAAGGTTAGATTTAAAAGGTCTGGTGCACAACGTCTTACCATCTCGGGAGACATCTGTTTTGGACACGTTTATATGTTGGAACTCGAAAGGATTATGATCGAAAGTTCCGTTGAGGGCCACATTGCTGACGATGCCGATGAGCAAACGTTTTGGTAGTCGACCTTGGAAAACATGATCTTCGATCTTGGATGGAGTCCAGAGGCAATGGTGAAGGTTTTGACTTCTTCTCGTCGTAGAGCAAATACTTGTCTTGCAACAACATGTCCAAGTGCAAACAATCCATCATTTTCAAACTAAGCCCTTGTTTGAGTTTGTTTTGGCGGTCGTTAAATCTAACATTGTGAGCATCGTCATCTGCACTCAAAGCTGTGTCGATGAACTTGCCCGAAGTGTCAGGTTTCCACACCAATGAAGCACCTAGATGTGTGTTCTTCGTTTCTTTTCCGTGCGTCGAGAGATTTTCCAGGTAAGTTCGGTAAGGGTAAGTGTCCATGTTGCTCCTCACTAGATTGTTGTTCAACTACAAATCACTTCGCTGAACAACGAATGCATGACATTGTTGACGGGAGTCACTCTGTCATTGGCGCCTGAATTGGTGCTTTTTACTGTGAGAATTTTGACTTTCAGGTACAAGTAATTGTTATTCAGATCAATGTAATCTTGGGTTTAATCTTTGATTTTAAATTCGATAGGTGCTGGGGTGGTCAAAGATGACATATGATGAAATCCTTGCATCATCATCATAAATTGGAACATTCGCAAGAATATCGGTGCATCAGTTTTCTTTTCTTTTTTAAGTAATCAAAAATGTCGAATTCTCTAACTGCTGTTCTTCTTTTTTTCTTCTTTCTGGACAGTTGCGTGTCTATGAGGTCTGAAGGGTTTTCGACGTCTCTTTCTGCCTTGTCCTTTCTGTGGCGTAGAAGAGGAATTAATGCCTTTGCCAGAAGCGTGAAGCAAATTTATAGGGGTGTCTCGGCGCCTGAGGAGGTCTTTTCATGTCTGAATCTACACATGTTTTCCTGTTTTCATCAAGGTTTCTTTAGGACTTTGTTTATTGATGCCTACCTTTTGGAGAAATCTTTTTCCTTGCGTCAAAGCTGCATCTTTTACGGCATGCAATCTCGAGTGACCATCGGTTTTAAGATGGCTGCTACCGTATGAAAAGCTGATTTTAACATATCTTCCAAACCATGTCCTCGTTGTCGAGCGACTCCTCGGTACACATGATACCGTTTTCGAAAATATAGTTTCACGGTGACTTTTCCATTGGAGAATAGAATATTTTGTCCAAGATCTCCTTTTATACTAATAATGACACTGTTAAAATACGATTTACTGACAGGAAGATAAGGAGGATGTACCAATTCTTGGTCATCGTAAGTAGCTAGGCACAATCGACTTTGAAAGGAACGACTCTCAGCAACGGAGCGGCTGCGTTTCCCATGACGTTGTACGCGACTGCATCAGAGTACACAAACATCCAATTAAGTCCTTCGTTCAGTTCGATAGGAAAGTGAAAATATTTGTAGAATCGATCGTTGTTGTGAATATCTTTCATAGGAGCGAGAGAGGTGTTTCCGCCGAGAAAAGCAAACAAACGGGAGAAAAAGTAATAGGCATCATTTTGTCTTCTGAAAAGTCCATCTTAAGACGATGAGAATTGGGATGGTATTCGATCAGTACACTTCGGCGAGTTTTCTTCAGTGCTTTGCCAAACTGATCGTTGACAATAGCTGAAATCGTATAGACGAGATGTCGAGCATTAACATAACATCCTGAAGGTATTCTCATGGTATAGGTATTCAATTGAGGATTGGCTAGTGATGAATTTTTGTATTCATAAATTAAAGGATCATATTTGTCCAACTGTTCTTGGACGTATTCGTTGAGGATATCTACGATGAAAGTGTTTTGTCCCTCGGTAAATTTTATGACTTTAGTAGGATGAATGATTTCTTCCAAAGCTACTTTCCAATGAGCTTCCTGATCCAATTGTATGGTTTGAGGTTATTCGGCCGCAAAACAACATAATTTATTGTTGGGTAAAACATACATAGAACTGTCACTAGGTAATGCTAAATAAAATTGATTATTCTCAGTTCGAAGGTTCAGGTATTCGAGGAGTCTGTCAGTGTCAAAGGATGATTTTTCAAAGGTTCCTGAAAAAGGGCTGCTACTGTGATTGGAAAAGGAGTGGTTACTGGCGTTGGTGAGGCTATCTGTTGTTGTTGTTACTGTTGGTATATTTAAACGACGGATTGGGAAGATGATATCCAATACAGCTGCTGAGGAAAAATAGTCCACAATTGTTTATCTCTTTGTTACAAACTCACATTTCCAATTGCTGCTCCAGTGACACAATATACCGCAATGATTTGTCAGAACAAACGATTTGATTTTTAAGGACACGTTCTCCACATCACACCCACAATGGTTGGTTTTGTAGTTCTTTGAGAGATAAACTCTGAGAAGGAGATGCAGTTGTCTTTAACGGCATAGTGGCAATTTTTATTATTTTTTATAGTCGATGACTTGTGAAGCTTTAATCCAAGAATTGAAACTGGGTGGATATCCTTTTGAACGAACTATAACTTCTTGGAGTCGACGTCTACCCACTGTATGTGTTCTTCGGTCAAGAATGCTTTTAATATCGTACACGTCATCTTCTTTCTTGGTCACTCATTGCTACTTTATGCAAGTAAAATTTCCAATTTATGGATAGGAGGATTACGTCCACGCACTTGTCCTGTGACACAAAACAATTCTCTCGTCCAGTTCGGTAAATAACCTTTGTCAAAAATATGTTTTGATTTTCTAATGCAAAACCAATCTCGGTGTTTAACACTCCTCTCTTTCCCCTGGTCTTTGACGTTCCACACAATCGATCAAATACAATCACTTCGTTTTGAGGTGTCACTTCTTCTGGATCACATCCGATGCTACTATGGGACGATTGATTGTAAGCTTTCACTAGACGTTGTTACATGTCGATGTATGTGAGAGTATGCTGATATGTAAAGTATTTTCACATACGTAGTTTCAAAGTTCTTTGGAAACATTCTACGACACTAGCTTTTGTTTTAGGGTTTTCAGTGGTATAAATAATGAGTGTGTCTTTTTTCAGTTCTTTTTGAAAAGCTTGGTTGAGAAATTCGTTGATTTGTCTGTTTGCCATCGTAGAGGGTATCGACCATTGTGTTTAAAGACATGTTTTAAAGCTCGCAGTAACTATGAACATGTTTTAAAAGTCAAAGGAATTACCCAAACTGATTTTAAAAAGACGTCGATGACACATACCAAATATTTGTAACCTCGATTGTACGACGCTAAATGAGAGACATCTGCTAAGTCTGTTGACATTGATGATCGATTCCAGCGAGCTTGGTTTGACTTTTGGAAACTTTTCGTCGAATTGGTTTGTGTAACTTGTACGCCGATTGTTTTTGTAACCATTGTCGTAGATCATGCAGGTTTTAGCGGCACGATACAATTTTGAATTCCTCAGTAACCAGCCATATGAGCAGGATTGTAGTAAATGGTGGCTAAAAGTGCATCCATGTGGTTGCTGCTCTTCAATAAGTTAACCAACTACCGATGCTCTTTTCTTCGTGTGGTATTTTTTGTTTATTGCAATGCTTTATGTGTCCGACGAGCAATAGGAGTAAAGGATGTCCGAATTGGGGTGATCGGTTCTTGTTTGACTTCTTTCTTCAGTTCTTTTGTATTTTCCTCCGCTTGGCAAGGGTGTGGACATCATCTTTTTGATCCAACCAGGTGTTGTCAACTTGCGTATTGTTTAACTGGAAGAATTTGAAATTCTTGTTCTGCTTCTACTTTCTCTGTCATCCCCGTAGCCGTGTCAGTTGCTACTTTTTGTTTTTCTCTCAGAGCCGTTTCGTCTGAAGCGTTCTGATGAAACAGTTGAAGTCGTTGCAATAATTGCTCGTCTCGTTGCAATTTTTCTGTTTCTGACAAATCTGTTTGTTCCATCAACGATTTTAATTCTTGTTGTTAGTGTGACATCTCGGTGAAATTAGGATTAAGATTTAATTTGTTCGTACCAACGATGGAATTCCATCGATCATTTGTAAGGAAAGAAAGTAAATTTTTGTCCTTCCATAAGATCGTAGGGTGCAAGTGTGATTTATTTCCAGAAAAGTGTGTCCTTTTTATCTTCTTTTTTTTTCATCTCATCACTCCTCATAAAAGAGGTCCAGCAATGGATCATAGCAGAGGAGCAGCCACTTTTAACAACGGCCCAATCATTATGGGTAGAAATCCTCCTCGTTGAACAAGCCTTTTCTTTTTTTCTTTTGACTGATTGATATTTTCTTTTTCACCATTTGGCGAAGAACGTAGTGTTTTCGTCGTAATCGCTGTTTCTGTATCTTGGTCAAAGGCACAGTTCCTTTCAAAACATTCAAACAACATTCACACACGGTATCAATTATTTCTTTAGATGCCTTTTGAATGATTTGTTTTCGCATCGGAGATTTGACTCTGGTAAGAACTGACAAGACATCTCAATGCTTAGATATACGAGGAGGGAGTCCCTTTTTCCCTTTTGTCGAAGGTTTTTTACGATAGTGTGAACTTTGTGACATCTTTATTTCAGGAGAGAAACACCACAGTGAATCGTATCCAACACTTCTTTTTCGTACTGGAAATCGTCTCTACTGATTTTCGGGACGTCGTATCAGTTAACTTTTTAGGTGCTACTGGTGTTCTCAACGGACTCAATCTTGCCGGTTCTTGTTTATACAAATCCTGTAAACTTTGTAACACACCTGTTCTGTCTTGTACTTTTTTCATAGGAGAGGCCACATTTCTGGCTGCAGCAGCAGCATCTAGAGCAGTACAATACGTCTATTAAATAGAAGTTTCTTTAGAAATGGGTTTCCATTTTTTCGTCAAATTGCGAAAAACTAGTCTTAAATCAGGTTTGGCAGGCATCATAATTAGCGGAGTAGGAAGAGTAGAATAAGTGGAAGGAGAGACCGTCACCGAGCGATGTTTTCTTGAATGTGAGAGCGTTCTAGCAGCAACAGCAGCTCATTTTCTTGAAGGATACGTTTTCTTTGAGTTTTCTTCTTAGAGTGTGAACGTTTGCTGCACATCTCTACTTTTTGGTCTGTCTTTTAGGCTGTTTGGCTTTTTTAGCTTTGGCATTAGGAGTCCATTTTTTAAAGTGAACGAATAATGACACCTCCTAAAGATCCACTTCCACCTACTTTCAAAATAATTCCGGTTTTTTTGTTTGAGTATCGAGTCTTGGACCATCCAGTTGTGACAAAGCTACTTTATGTTCTTCAACAAAAAAAAAAAAACCGTTTTGTTTGATGTGGAATGTGATCGATGCCTTGTAATAATTTACGTACAGTGAAAGTAAACTATCGTAACACTTTTTTGAGACTAGCTTCTAATAAATGTGAACGTACTTGTGCATTTGTTTCGCAACTGATGGCATACAGTGTACGAATAAATTTGGCAGGAGGATGAGATTGAAAGAAAGTTATTATGAATACTGTTAGAAAGAAAAAAGTCAATGATGTTTTTGTAGTTTCATTTAAATAGACTCAAACGAAGAAAGTAGCGTGTAAATGACGGCACCTCTTTCGTACCACCAATTGTGAAACAAATTCGTACGAAATCTTAAATATTCAGGAGTCGTAGGTTTTAAATCGATGAGTAAATGCGCATGTGGCGATTGAGCGGCATCGTCATAAGCATAATGTAGCCAAGGTGTTCCTGTTTGTCCAACACTCGAACTTGAGATTTGACTCTTAGACTTTTAAACAACACCACATAATGTTCATTGAGACTGATCGTGGGATGTGCTTTACTTTGCTGAAATAAATTTTGAGTAATGTAAATAATACCTGCATTACGATGATGTTATTTTCGTCTAAACCAAAGTTTAATTTCTTCTTCGTCGTCTCCTAACAAGTGATCGAAGATGACAAGATGTGTTGAACTAAAGCCAGAGAAAATCCCATTGTTCTCGCGAGGAATTCCTTCTACAAACGTGACTGATTCTCGTTGATTTTATTTCAGTAACGTGTAAGCCGATTGCCACTCTTTGTAACACCATACGATACGAAATTGTAATTTGTGTTCGACCACAAGCTTGACAAAGTCGGTTTTTCCTGAACCACTGGGTCTAGCAATCAACATGTTAAAGGGATGGCGAAGACACAGTGCCTCACAACTTTGGCGATCTAGCTTTTCGTCAATCACGTTGAGAACGGATGATGCAGCCAGAACTTTCGAGTTGTGTTTAGAATTCTGATATTCCATCAACGACACAAGAGATTTTATACATTTTATATATTTAATATGTCATGGTGTAACACAACGAAACATATTTACATTAAAAAAGGAAACAAAACAAACCATCCACAGATAAGCACAGTTCATGTTTTTCTTTCTTTCATCAGTCACACACGATGTCTTTGGCATAATTAGCTACCTCTTGTTTCCAAGCATCGAATCCAAGACTTTTCCAGACACGTACATCCTTCCAGTCGTAAATCTGTTGATTTATTTAACTTCCTATACACTCATTTTGGAAAGCACGAAGAGTTAATCAATTGCGATGAATGTCATACGGGGGTACACAAGTCGTATCCATCACTATTCGCAACACTTTTTTTCGTGCATAGATAAAGTTTTGGTGGTCACGTCTTTGCATGTATTGTTCATAATTTGCCACAAAGAATCTGCTGGTGAATGAAATCGAAGAAATGCAGTCACTAACACAGAAACCACACGTCGTCCAAAATTCAAAGGAAACATTTCGTCTTGTGGAATCTGTTCTTTTAAACGTAGTTGGTAATCCATTAAGTCTTGAACACCGTCTTTGTCTTCCTATACTTGAATTTGGTGTAACACTGATGACAGAAATCGTGGCATGGTTAGTCTTAGAATGTCTTCGCAGTTGATCAATGTCTGACCATTTAACATTTTCAAAGTAATCAGTCTACTAATAACATTCATATGCCAATGATTAAAAATCCGCTTCGAATGTAATTATTCTTTGCGTTTCTCTTTAACCTGTACAAAGTTTCTGTAAATGCGTTCTCGCAGCTTCAAAGGTAAACAACGAATCCTCTCTTCTAGAGTATACAACACGAGACTCATATTTTCGACCGACCAAAGGAAGGTAGTGACAGCACGGAGACCATATGGAATGCTCAAGGTAAGGTGTATCTTTATACTCCCATTCTTGAAGTTTCACACTACAACTGAAAGACTACTTTATCTCTGTATCCCAAGTAAACAAATCCGGGTCTGGCTGAAAATTTAGGACTGGGTCCTTCCAGATATTGAAGCCATTTCCCTTTGACCATCTGGAATTGACTTTCAGAATGACAATAGCCAGTCAAAGCAACGGGAAACGTGTATCCTTCTTGGCTTTTTAATTCTCGATGAAGTTGTTGTGGTGGTATCCAGTGTGGTATGTGAGTGGTGCAGAGATGAGATCCATAGATGGGCACACAAACGGCATCGCTTTCATTCGTAGAGCGGCAAGGTCGTGCTGCATCGCCGGGTACCGGTTTACTCTTGTCGCAAGGCACAGCATGGCACTCGAGTTCATTAAACTTGGAGTCAGCAGTGCGTCCGTCACACTATTTCTGTGTCGAATTCATGGTTTTCGCAGAACGTTTGTACTTTCTGTCTTGGAACTATCTCCTTTTTTATACTGGAATTCGATGTGCCCGTAAGGTACCGTGTTGTGATCGGGTAGTCGCACTCGTTTCTGGTAGAAGGTCTGATAAATATTTTCCAAGGGTCGAGTAACGATTTGATGATCTTGGGAAACGTACATTTTGCTGAGGATCCAGGGGTTTAACAGGAAGGTCTTGATCTTGACATGACTTTAAGACTTAGTTTAAGACGTCAAAGTTGACCACTTGACTTGAACGTCAGTTCAGTGTCAGTCCTTTCACTTTACTGTTAGAATGAAGTTGTCCTTGTTTGTCTCGGTACTGATAGCCGTAAATTTTGTATGTCCAACACTAGCAAAACTCAGAATAGTCTCTTCGGGATGTTCGTCGGTCCAAGCTCCTAAACGTTCGTTTTCGATGCGTGGGTGACAGCTTCCAGGGAGTTAAATGTACATGCACCTATCGGTGGGAAAGTAAAGGATTTTATCTCCTAAATGTTCCAAGACAGAACACAATTTTAAACGGGCACTGGCGGTCACGTCAGCAGCAATGATGGTATTACCAAACTCGTCGGGTGGTGCGAATTCTGTGACTTCTTCGCAATTCACCAAGATCATATCTTCACCTATGATTTCCACGTGTTTAATGAGTTTTCCTTTATTTTCGAAGGGTTGAAGGTATCTACATGGATTTACCAAGTATTCCGTCTTGGCAATGTCGGACTTTAAGCCAGTTTTCCCCACAAACAATTCAGCATGACTTTTGGAAACGATCTTCCTTCGTTCTGTACGACGTGTTCCAAAGTGATGCCTTTCAGGGATCGGTACCCTTCCTTGAATTCTTCATTGTCTTCCGGGGTCTGACACCAGGAATGATAGCCGCTAGCTTCTAGATTTAGTTTCACAAATTCATTGAGGTAGCCTGAACAAATCCCTATACTCAAGTCGTCCTTTTGGTACTGATCAGTGATAGGAAGGTGCCAAAATTCGTATACTTTTAACAAGCGGTATCCGCGATACATGAAACAATATGACACTCACTCACGTTCCTGTCAAGGCTCGTTCTTGATCATCGTGGCGACAAGGCTGGTCTTGATTACACGTTCCAGCACACGTACGGTATAAAGGAAGGATCAATTCTCCGTGACAATGATGAGGTAAAACATGATGGTACAAGTTCGTCGCTGGCATGTGTTCTGTCAAAATTTCACGGTGACCGGCGAGAAATCAAACATATTTACACACCCAAGGATAGAATGGAACACAGATCAATGCGTTTGATTTGCTCTTCTTGTGATTCGTAAACTTCCTACAGCAAACGTGTAGCATTGGTTCGTCCTTCAAGCAAACTGTCGCGTGGACTTTAAGGCTTGATACCCACCACATCGTAATCTTGAACGATACGTTTAAATTCTATATCTGTTTTCAAACGTCGATCGTATCACTTGGTATCCTTGACTATGTAACCTCTGGCGTCATTAATATGTTTGGTCGTACAGCGCTTCTATGATGAACTCTGAGAAATGATTTTTCAGATCTAGTTGACCAAAATATGTAGGGCATCCATGAAATAAACATGACTGAAATTTGAAGACCATCTGGAGATTTTCTAAATCCGAACCATCCACGGAAAGGGTTTCAGTTTGTTTTCTCCATTGTTTCTAGCATGTTGTATCAACTTGTCTAGAGTTTCACACAAGTAATGGAGCCAGCGCAAAGCTTTGGCTAAATACCGACGGCAGACAGTGAGATAGGATTGAGGTGGTATGATGGCTAGTTTGTTATCGGGCATGAACTTCTTTCAATAGACTAATCCACACGCTTTGGCAATGGTAGCAGCTTCCTTCAAGGGATTGATACCTCCGTGATCTAGAAATAATTATCGAAATTGTCCATAGCAACGTCTTAAAGTGTCTACATCGGATTGATATTATTTCAACATTTCTTCTTGAAAATCAAAAGGGTCTGAAGAGTGAGTATGGTAACAAACGTGAAAAACTTCTCGTTGTTCAGTTTGTATACCGTCAGGGTCGTAGTAGCGAACTTCAAGCAAATGCGTGGGTACAACGTGCTGATTTGTTTCGGTATTGAAAAAGTATGTAAAAGAGCCTTTAGCCATTTGTGTCATTACAAACGTTTTAGGCAATCTACTCAAAGGCATAGCCAAATAACTAATTTAATCTTTAAACTGTATGTTTCCCACTTTCATACAACATAGTTTGGCACTGTTCATGGTAAATATTGAAAATTCAGTTCCATGTACTGAATAATATTTCAGAAGAAATTGTATGTTGTGTCTTGAGAAATTGTGAGCCATGACTGTAACGCCGGACTTCCTCTTCGCTCCAAGTCTCGTCGTTTGTCCTAAAATCCACTCCGCTAATTCAGTAAGAGTACGAGCGCCCCAAAATATCTTTTCTCGTTCTTCTGGAATCACGCTACAATTTGGATAGTGATGTCACAAGCGCGAGGAGCCACACACAAATTAGGGACGCGAATCCCAGTCTCTTGTTAACATTCAAAGTAAAAAAATATAAAATCCAAACGTTTCTTACTATTCTTGTCCTGATCGTCATTTAATACTTCTTTTAGTTCATTGTCATATATTTGAATGTAACACTGATGATTGAAATCAAGATGTCCACAAGTAGGTGACACTCTCAATAATTCACAAGCACTTTTCTGTTGTTTGAATTATTTCATGTGATGTCGCTCGTAACAGGCTGGACTGACGAATGTTAGCTTGCAAGTAGAGCAATGAATTCTTTCTTTCCCTTCAGGAATGCAAGGTCTGGAGGCTAAACAACCACGACATTTCTCTTCACAATGAATCTGTTGCTCCCGATTGTTAAATCATTGATCACATTTCTCTCAATAGTATCCGTATCCGAGAAATCCTGTGATGGTTTTAATAGCATATAAATGATGTTGGTGATGATGAATGTAAATGTATTTTCCGTTTGGGAAATCGAGTGCTTGAAAAATGAGAGCTCCACGAATGATTGAGGGTATACATTCAAAATAGAATTTCTGCTTCTTTTCGTTGTTGGGGTCTCTTCGATCGCAAAATATTTTTCCATGATCTTTTCCATTATGCTCTATCGTTCATCTCGGCATAAGTTCGAGCCACTAGGATGTCACCGGCTAAATACAGCAGGTCATGGTCATTGTTAATCTGGACGATATTTCGTTTGGTACAGGGAAATTGATCCACTGATAAAACGTATTTTGCGTTGTCCGCTGCCTCAGGGAGATAAAACGTCTGTCATGTGAAGAGTGGTTTTTCCATCGGTCATGTCAAACTCGTCATTGGATTGTTGGACGTGTGGAATTTTGTCCAAGATTTTGGAATAAGTGAAATTCTGCAGGTGTACTAAACTCGATCCACACGGGAGACTTCAAACTGTCCTGAGTGATGGATTATCTCAAACGATCATGATCTTGAGGTTGGCATTATCGTTTCAATTTCTCTAACACTGATTCAAATACATCCGTAATGAAGACAGCTGCTGTCTCTGCTTACACTTGAGACTTGAACCCTTTAAATTTAACTGTGAAAGTGCAAGCCGTTCAAAATTTCTAGAAGTCACTTTTTGGGTACGTCAAATGTAAACATAATCTTCAGGGGCTACCGAAAGACTTTCTTGCTTGGCTGACCTTGACTCTCTCGATCTTGTGGTAGCGGTAGATGGTATTAGCTCAGGATCACTCATGTCTTCTTCAAAATCGCTAGCATGAACTTGTGATAATACTTCTCTGATCGTATTAGGCGACACCGGAAGTCGTCATCGTCTCTTGGCTTCTTCTGGTTTCTCGTTAGAAAGGTTTGAAAATTTGATTTGACTATGGTACAAACTCTCTCCCTAAGAGAATACACTCAATCAATTTCTATCTGTGGACCTGGGAGTGTCACAACATATTACATATCTTGTTAGAGATTTACAGTCATTCGAAAGTACATTTCCAACAAGACTTCTGACTACTCCACTCGAGATAAAGGTCAAGATACCTGCTATGTTTGTCAAGAGGGTTTGACCCTGGGCTCCAGAATGTCCAAAACGTCAAAGAAAACAAATCTCTAAGACAGGAGAAGAGAGAGAGAGAGACAAAAATACCTGTTATCAATGCCAAGAAAAGGGCATTGGTCTTCTGAGTGTCCCATGAAAAAAGTGAACAAGCAGAAAAAGCGTTCTTTAGAAGCAGCAGAAAAATTAGAAGAAGAACCCATACCCGTAAATAAATTCAAGAAGGCGAGACAAGCAGAAGAAAAAACATAAGAAGAAGAACCCATACCAGTGAAAGAGGGTGAAAAAAAGAAGAAGAGAAAACAGAATTTGGTGATATGCTATCAAATTTCAATGTGGATGTTATTCAAGAGAAAATTACCCCCCCCCCTCCAAAAAAAAAAAAAAAAACAGAAGAAATACATAAGTGTATCTTTGTCTTGATTTCTTTTTTTAGCATAGATAAAATAACACACACATACTCACACATGCACACAGATTTGTTAATGGAGGGATTTGAGTTTTGTTTGATTTGGCAATCAGTCAATAGGATCTCTTTTATAAGAGATTTGGGTGGCCCTGAAAAAAACGTTGGCATTTTTTGGGATAATGAAAACACTTATGGACTTTTCAACATCAACTGGAAGTGTCTTAAACCTTTTCCACATCCAAGTCCTACTCCTGTTGATGATGTGGTAGTGGTTGTAGTGACTACTGCTACTGCTTACGTATCAGTGGAGGTCGTGTTGAACCCTGATGTAGCCATAGAAGGTTTAGAAGTCATGGATCGTGAAGGTCTCTTTCTCTTCGGTTTGGCCAAAGAGGTTTGATACATTTATCTCAGGTATTTTTAACTTCGCCTAAATGTCTTGTAACAGACTGCTCTTTTCTTTTCACTCTCTACCTTGTTCTCACTGTTCAAGGCCTTTCCCTTCTCATCTTCTCGCTTTCGTTTTTCCTCTTGTTGTTTTTGTTGAACAAATATTTGTTCTTCTTTCTGACGCTGCAAAAGCTCTCCAACTCTTCCTTCTTTTTTTCTTCTGAAATCATAATAAACTGGTAATGATGGAGAAGGAGGTGAACTTGGTATTACCGGCAGAATTTCTTGCAAAGAAGATAAGAAATGGCACAAAACCAAATTGAAATTATTCTTTTATTTTTCTTTTCTTTTCTTGTGCTCTCACTCCGGGTATAAAAAGTTTCTACTGCAGGCGCGCCCCAATGCAGCATCTTCATTTCAGTCATAGGTATTGTACTAGAACTCTTCAGAAATGATAAATCGTAGGAACGCTCGTGCGTGTATATATATATATATATATATATATATATATATATATATATATATATATATATATATATAGAGAGAGAGAGAGAGAGAGAGAGAGAGAGAGAGAGAGATAGATAGAGAGATAATTACAAATATACACCAAACAGAGCGGAAAGTGCTATCCCTGGATTCTACAGGAGAATGCTTGATAACATTAACATAATTTTCTAAACACGAATAAATACTAATATCATACAGGTTAGAGAATTTTAATTCGTACTCTACGGAGATTCGAACCCTGATCCGCAGGTTACGGCACCCACCACCTTGCCTGCAAGCACCAACCCCGATACCAAAAATGATGCTATAAAGTCTGTGGTATCGGCATTCGTGCGAAGCAGACATACCCGCATGTCGACCCAGTAATTAATTCTCATCTAAGTCCATCTGGATTCCTACTAGAGAAATCAAGCTATATAGAAGTTATTATAGAGAATTACAAATATACACCAAACAGAGCGGTGGGTGCCGTAATTCGCTGTAATAACTTTTATATACCTTGATTAACTAAGTATTGGTCACTGTTAGTATAGTGCCGAGTATAGGATAGTAGATGACTAAGTGATGGATAGTAGATCACTATTTCACATTGCATTTGCCGTATATCCCTATAAATTGTTCAACTAGGAGGCGTAATGTTAATTCCGATTTGTCCCCCAAGTGGCATATAATGTAAACCTACAGCGTAATGTTAATTCCCATTTGCCCCCAGTTTTCACATTACAATTTGTGTCTGATCCTATACAGACTCACACACATTTTTGAACATGGAGGCGTAATGTTAAATTCGCGTTTGATGCTTAAGTGCCATCTAATGTAAACATACGTCGTAATGTTAATTCCAGTTTGAGGTTCAAATGTCACGTATTACCACTCCCATTTGAGATCAACAACTTCTAACAATGTAAAAATGTAGCTTTAATGTTTAATTCCCGTTAGAATCCATAGGGTCCAGTTTGAGGTCAACAGCTTCTAACAGTCTACCAATGTATACAATATGCTCCGGGCGGAATAGATGTCAGCTTTATAGCCTAAATGCTAAATTCCCTTTGGGGTCTATAAGGTCCCCCAATGTAAACCTACGGCGTAATGTTAATGCCTTATTTGGGCCCATATGGTCACATAATACTACTACCACAGTCTACTGATCATACGTTTGTTTACTTTATCTCATATTTTGAAAACAGCATTCGGTGCATAGTTTGTCTTGCTAATTCTCTTAATAATATATTTAGTAACTGATTGTTATTTATCTCTCTATCTTGTCCAACGTTACTCCTATATTTGACACGATTCCCAGAGACCTTTTCTTTTCACATCCGCTTTCACTTATCAAACAGAAATAGTCCATAGCTGCCATTAGTAATCAATCTACATGGCTCTCTCTTTAACACTGCACTTTGAAAGTATCTCTAGGGACCCATTGGGGTTTTCCTATTATGTTTTAATTTATTATTATTATTATTATTATTATTATTATTATTATTATTATTATTATTATTATTATTATTATTATTATTATTATTATTATCTTGCTTCACAGTCTTTTGGTTGTATTAATAGCTACTTTTTAGGTTAATTTCTGATCGAGTCGCTTACTTTTTTTTTCTGTTCACAGGAGTGACGCTTTCTGTAGTATGTCTGGATTCAGTGTAATGTTCAGTTTTCTCAAGCGGTCTCTTGCTTTTGGGGAATTAGTCCTGGTGCTCCACTACGATCAGTACGATATCTATGTCTCTTTTCCAACCCGTTCTAAACTCTCTGGCCAGGTCAGTGTAATTTGTTACTTAGTTTAAAGTCTTGTTCCCTGCGTTTGACTTGAGAGTTCCCTGGTATTGCCTTGTCTATGATGTATGTCAGGCTTCTTTCGTTGTCAGCCAAAACTGCATCTGGCCACATGTGCTGCATCCCCTGGTCAGTCTGGATACTGAAGGCCCATATAATTTAACCTGGCCGTTTACAACCACATTTTCTGACTCATGATTGTACCTTTTATTTTGCACTTCATTTCATATTCCCAAAACTGCTTTCTGTGTACCGTCAAATTTGATTTATCGTGCCAATGTTTGTGCTTGTTTTGGGCCAGTCTGCTGTACTTATTGAGTGGGTGATTGAACATCTCGTCTTTATTGTTGCACATTCTGCATAATCATGAGACGTCTTGGTTTTGTATACTTGCCTTCACCTTGTTAACTGTGAGCAGCTAATCTTTTGCCGGCAATGGCAGTCCTTTTTCTGTCTAAGATTCTCCAAATTCAAGCTATTTCAAAGTTTCTTTACCTGCATTTGTTCTAATTGTTTTATAAATTGCTTCTTCATTTCTTTTTGCAGCCATTCTAGTGTACCTTCCTTTCGCCGCCTCTGCTGGTATTAACTCTTTACTTCATTGTCTTAGAAAAGGCAGTTTCCGGCTACAAGGCTTGGAAATCTTCATCGCTCTTACTAGTGTATTATCCATGAATTCTTTCTTCTTCCTCAACGAAGTTTTCCTTGTTAATCGAAAATATGCCTTCAACCTTTCTGGGAAGGTGCATTCTGTTTACATCAGGTGTTTGTTGCAGAGTAAACATAGATAGACATTTGTTGTATAGTTTTTCTGTCCATACTGTGCCTTTCAATTTTGGTCCAATCCATGATGCATAACTGCATAACTGATAAGTGAGACCATAACTACTAACAATTGTGCCTTATATCAATGGGTATGATGTCTTTAAAAAAATATAATGTGTGTGTGTGTGTGTGTGTGTGTGTGTGTGTGTGTTCTATTTCATTCACATACAAAGTATTGTATTTTTTGTATAATTTTACTCATATGTTAGTTTTATTGACCTGAGCAAAACAATTAATTGGAACTGAATTGGAGACTGCCCGGTTATTGATGATGATGATGATGATGATGATGATGATGATGATGATGTTTATGATTATTATTATTATTTTATTATTATTATTATTATTATTATTATTATTATTATTATTATTATTACTATTATTATTAATCTTCCACAGCCTTTTGATGGTATTTCTGGCTCGTCTCTTCTCTTGGGAACGGATAACTTCCCGTGGCCCTAGATCTTAAGCACCTCTCGCTGTGTTCTTTGTGTGGTGCCGCTTTCAGTAGTAGGTATGGCTTTAGTATTATTCCTAGCGTTTTCTGATTGTTTCCTAACTTGTGGGATAATACTCCTGCCATCACAATTGATACGATATCTATCTGAGTTTCAAAGACCAACAGGATTTTTGGCATTGTTTCTCTCAACATCTTTATTTGCCTTGTGATCATATCACCTTTTTGTGTACTCACACCCACACTTTTAAGACAACTGTCAGTTGACAGCTATGACTAGTATGTCGTGTCGAATATTGTGCGTACACTGGGCAAGTCAGCTTCTCAAACTTTTGACATGAATTAGTGTCTCATACTTTGCTCACTAAGGAGAAACGTAGTGATTTTGCATACTTGCTTTCAGCTTTGTTGATCATGAGTAGTTTATCATGCGCTGTCATTCACAGCCCTTCTGGTCTTTTTTTCAAATTTAATTCGCCTATTTGTGGCCATCTTCAGGTTCCTCGGGGGCCACTTTTGTTCTGTATCTCATAAACACTATCCATGCATTGTATATTTCCTCCTTTTTGATGTTCCTCTATGCGCTTCTTTCGCTGGTAATTCATGCTTTTATTCATACTCTTTGAGAACGCCTTCTTCCTGCGCTTATGATGCCTCTTGCGTCAGTCTCTCTGGATATTTAGTCTGTTCACATCAGCTCTTTAATGCAGTACACCATGAATGGCCAGTTGCTATACAGTCTTTCTATTGATGTCGTCTGGCTCTCTTTACGTCCCATTCACGATACCAGCTCTACCTGATGACTGAGACAGCCAAAGTATTGATTTCTGCAATTGTGTTACCTCCATTAAACTTACAACCAGAGTAATTTCTTTATCCATTCATCTATTTTTCGCTTTTACTCTTTTGTTTACTCTTACTTTTCGAAAAAGGACTAATAGTTGACACTGAAGATATCAAATGCATGTATTTTTGGATATTTTACTCAAGAACATATATGGAATAATATGCTTTACATCATCTTCATTATACTTGTCATTCTTACCAATCTCATATACAATGACACCTACTGCACACATAAAAAATACCCCCCCCCCCCCCAACAAACAAACAAACAAACAGGCTATGCACTCAGTTTTATCACTGGCGACCTAATAGAGTCTATAATTTGTTCCATTTTTGTTCAGTTTAATTTTGTACCGGGGTATTAAGTAATAGATAATCACAGTTTCAACTCAATTCATAAATTTAACAAAGTTTAGAGCCGATATTAAAATTGTGGTGTTTTCCCAGAAATTAATAGATGTGTTCCTTTTTGTTATATCAATACATATATTGATATAATTTAAATTTGGATCCTACAGACAACAAATATTTTTAGGATTTAAAGATATGTCAATATTCAATATAATTTATATCGTATCAGAAAGGTATGCCTATAGGTTGTGTATCAATCTCTGTGATCAATGCAAAATGTACATATCTCATTTTCCACCCTTCCACATTTGAATACGTAAGTATTTGTACTTACGACTGTATGGAATAAACGAAACTTAAATGACTAAATTTGTGCACATTGTAATTTGATGGGTAATTTATACTATTTGCCCCACTTTGCTGCATCTATATTTGTGGTATGATTAAACAAATCGCGCCATTTTTCTTGAGACTTTAAAAACATTTGTGGCTATTTGTTTCAAGAAGAAAAGAATACAATTATTTATAAGTTGTACACGTACCGTGTATAAACTGTACACGTACCGTGTATAACTGTCAAAATATTTCGTTTGACAGCTTCTAATTTCATAGGGTTTTCAATGGCCTTGCAATGCTGCTGTTATTCTCTAGGATTCTAAGTAATTAATTTGAATATCATATTTGACACAAAAGGAATTAATGTCATAAAAGTGCCCAGCATAATAGGAATAGCAATATTAACCCAATGTTTATAATACACCATTTTATTAAAAATATTGATTCGGGAGTTATAATATAAACAATGACTGAAAATATCATACAAATTTATTTGAACATCAAATCATATATTACAGCTCCAAGACCTAAACAAACACAACTAAATATATTAGTATATATAATATCCATCCGTTTAAAGCCCACAAAATTAAGAAAAACCCAAAACTTTTCAAAAAATTTCCATTCCTAAATGTCAAATACTTTTTCGAAATCTAAACAACTTACATGCCTGTAATATGTGCTTCATTCATGTTTGTTATCTTATTATATATTAATCTCGTGTATTTTCATATATATATATATATATATATATATATATATATATATATATATATATATATATACTTTTTACTTTTTAAAAACGTGTTTAGTATCACTTTAACATCTTGTAAAATGTGTTTGATTCTGTTTGCAAGAGTAGCTTCAAAAGCAATTTTATAGTCTACATTTCACAAGATTTCTTTCAATTTTCATTAGTTGGTACGTATATGATAATTCCTTGACTTTGATATATTTAAAATTGTTTAGACTCCATGCAATAATATTAAGCGCTTAAAAGATAAGGTTTGCAGATAATTTAAAGTACATTTTTAAAGCTCTGTCGTGAAACCATCGAGACCAGGGGATTTTCCACTTGTCATATTTTTTAAAGCATGGGTACATTTCTGATACGAAAGGTCTCTTTCACAAGCATCTCTTTCTGCCCGTGAAAGTCTTTTGATGAAAGGGTTTTCTTTGTTAAAGATAATATGGTGTTCTTCATTAAGCGTTCGAAAATGGCTTAAATAAATGTTTTATTAGGACTCTTCGATTGTATTGCCATTTTCACAAGTTAACCTCGTTATTGTTTTTCTTGTAGAATTTCTTTATTTTCTAAATAAAATAGGTTGTATTTATTTCTCCTAATGCATGTCATTTGGTTTTGTACGTATCATGATTTATCATATAATTTGTTTCTTAATTTATTCTAATTCTAATCTTTTAGCAGTAAGGACTTATCTGTTATTTTTATTTCTTCATCTACTTGTCCTATACAAACAATTACGTCTTCCTCTCCATTTTAGTAGTTTTTATTCGGTGCTGAATATTTTATAGTTACTCCCCTCAGCATCCTAGCAAGTGTCTCTCAAAAGACTTGGTCATTTATTGTAAATGTAACATTGTTACGATTCAAAACCTCAGTGATTGGGCTTCTTTATATGGCTTTACTGTTTAATTATGCATGTCTTTATATTCACAACAGAGACTTCATCTTTTAATAAAGAATTATTAAATTTAAAAGCGCCCTCCTATTTTTATGAATGACTCATGTAATAATAATAATAATAATAATAATAATAATAATAATAATGAACAATTTGTATCTTATTTGATGGGGATCATCCTGGAATTGTAAGCTTAAATTGTTTTCTTTTGAGGATTTCAGTCAGATGAATGATATACAGTTACTTGGATCGTATTATTATTATTATTATTATTATTATTGTTTGTTACGTCTAGGGGTTAGAAATAGTAACAAAAGAAAGAACGACTCAAACAAGCTTTCACAATTTATAAAATATAAATTTAATTTCCAAAAATATTAAATATTTCAAACAAACAAAGTGAAAGAATTAAAAATAACTTACAGTTTAGAAATTCCTAAATAATCGTAAATGTCCTATTGAATTTTGATAATCCGGAAGTTAATCTAAAGTATTCCGAATGAGGTCACTAATGTGTTGATGTGCTACAAGAAACACAGTTTTAAATCCTAATGTTATTAATCCCAGGTAAACTCCTGTGAATGTAGAATATTGTTAAGTTCCTTGAAGAATAGTACTTAAATCCAAAATGTACTATGTAGATAATAGATTTTCACCAGCTGATGTTACAAACAATAATAATCTTCCTCAATAACCTTATGATTCTGGAGAACTGCAAAGAATGCCCATTCAGTGATTATATTGGCATTATATAGTCTCTTACGACGTAAAAGAGAATTTAAATTTATAATACTGCGACTTAGAATGAGTACTGTCAACAGCCTTTTTTAACCAATCAGAAACTAGGTCGCGCATGCTACTGCTTGTAGTGCCTTTGAACTACAATTAAAATACCTTATTACAAATCAACAAGATATTGACATAGGATTCAGGTTATAAAATCTGCACACGCTACCATGTGATTTCTTCATTGTGGGTTAAGCTGACCGACATAACTATTGATTTTCCCAGGACATAGCATGACTCATGTAAACGTGTTGAAGTACATTGTACTTTACAAATAGCGTAGGCTACTGAACTAAGGAATTATAATACAATGATTATAAACCCAAATGAAAACTATTATAATTTAAAGATAATACATGATGCCGTAACATATTATTATTATTATTATTATTATTATAGTCCTATTGATCTATGCGCAAGCGCTGGAAGCCACATTCTTGACCCTCCCTCTCTTCGTGTGCCTATCTACGCGCTTTAGACTACTTGGCGGAGTTGTAGGACTTGTGTATGCCCTTGGATGGTAAGGAATATTTTTCAATTTCATGTACTATATTTTTCTAATTATAATATCTTTACAAATAACATACATTCAAATTAGATTGATATTTTATATCCATTTGAATAATATGATATCATACAATAGTATTTATTACAACTTGCTCTATGGCAAACATATTACTGTCCTTTATCATTTTCAAAGCTTGAAAACCATAAGCACATATTATACTATATGTAATGCTTTATATATCACCCTGAGAAACGTAGTATGAAAGTAAACTACATTTTTGACGCTTATGTTTGGGAAAGAATTTTAATCGCAAGGTAGTTTACTTTTTCAGGGTAGTGCTCTCTCTGTATGCTTTTGTGGTACCAGTCAAATGTTTTGTGGAAGCAAAGAGTATTTTGCAATCAAATGTGACTCAAGATGACGAATTAGACACCAAGATTTTTGCTGAGGTACTTTTCCATTTTTTATATTCTGTTTTGACTCAAAATCACGTGAACCTTACGTTAAATGAGTTGATGAACGTATGGGAAACATTAATTGCAGTATGCCGTATATTTAGTTCTTTGACAAATAGTCAACTCGTTCAAATGAGCAACATTTACGTGCTGAGTTGGCGGACCTTTGATCACAAACGTTTTATCTATTAATCGCCACTGCTTTGATCGAGAAGACAACTACCTATAGCCTTTCTTGGATAGTTTTAGAGCATCATTACCCGTCAGTGATGTTCATGAATCAATGGGCATTTGTTTGATATTTAGTCTAATATTTAACTTCGTCGTAGACGATAAATAAATAAATAGAATGGACTACAAATGAAGTAAAATAACATAGAGTGTGTAAAAAGACGGCTCTGACGGCAAAATAGTTGTCTTCTTTGAAAATTCTCAGAAATACATAATACTAACCCTCATTAGCGTTTCTGGTTCTCCTTCCTTCTCTCTTTCGACATTTTCCTTTTGTGTGGAGGACACTCTGAATCGCAATATCCTTCCTCGTGATATACAAAGCATTCGTCTTGGCTTTTGTCTCGGGACCTCTATTCTCATTTCCTGTAATATGGGGTTCCTTTTATTTTGCGTTGCTGACATTCTCTTGCTCAGTGTCCTTTCTCTTGACAGATGTAACATGTGTCTTCACTTTTATCTCAAGAGAAACTGTGGTTTTATAAAGGGTTCAAAGAACTCTTTTCCTGTCTGGATCAATACATTTTTCCAGAATTCAGTAACGCTTGTTAAGACTCTGTTTGTTGATTAGCACCTTTTGAATCAATTCTTTTCCTTGCGTCAGGGCAATATTTTGTAAAGCATGCAGTCCTTGGGTGATAAGAGGCTTCAAGATGGGTGCCACAGTACAAAAGACCGATTTGATCATACTCCATAAACCATAAACCACGTCCTCTTTGTCCTAATTACTCTTCGGTACATGTTATTCAGTTGTATAGCTTGAGGTAATTTTGCCGTGAAACTACACTTGTTGTTGGGAAACACGTCCAGAGAACTTTCACTGGGTAAAGTAAAATAAAATTGATTAATCATAGCTGAATAGTTCTTGTCTTCTGAGATGAAAATACCACTGGTCAGTAGGTGTGAGTGCTGGTCAGTAGGTGTGGGTGCTGGTTAGTAGGTGTGAGTGCTGGTCAATAGGTACCGGTGCTGATCAGTAAAATGATGTGTTCGTCAGTAAGGCGGTCTATTGGTCAGTAGGTGTTGGTGCTGGTCAGTAGGACTGCGTGTTGGTCTGTAGGTGTGGTGATGGTCGGTTGATGTGAGTGCCGGTCAGTAGGTGTGGTACTGGTCACTAACACTGTGTATTGGTTTTTAATTAGTGGGTTTTATTCAGTAGGTGTGTGTGCTAGCCATAAACATCGTGCATTGGTTAGTAACAATGGGTGCTGGTCAGAGGATGTTGGTGTTGGTCAGTAGGTGTGGTTGACGGTCAGTAAAAGTGTATGACATATGATCCTGCAGAAGTCTTGTTTGCACACAAAACTAATTGTAATGACTTTTGATATTTTCGGGGAAAAGGGCATGTTGTTATTTGTATGTAGTACATCACATAAAAGTTCACACTGGTGGCACTGTAAGGTACGAAGGATTTGTGTTTTGCGATTGTTAAATTTTTTGAGTATCTGAAGGATTACAAACAGCATGCTATATTTCCCACCCACCCGCACAATACGACATTATGGTTACAATTAAAGTTGTTTGTACAAACTATCAATATATGCTGCCATATATTACTCCTGCGACTTTAAGTTCAGAACATATTGGCAAAATGGAGCCATTGATCATTCTCATTTTCATTCCGACACCATAAAGATTGATAAGAAACATTCTAGGTTTCTAAATTTCTAAAGTACATGTCACTAAACAAAACAGCTCTTTACTGAATAAACTGTATGCTTCTTAAAAAAATTCCATTTTGTCTAGTAAAGTAAAAGAAAAGTTAACACATTTTTTTGATCAAATTTTCAAGCTGGTGGACGTTACAGCCGTATTAACTGTGATGATTGAGCTTCCGGCGCAAATCTGTTTTATGTGCATTGTCGGGAAATTCATCACCAGAATATACGATTGCATTAAAACAGGAGAATATACACGTCAGGTATAGTACTGTATAATTCAAGATGTTATATTTCTAAAATGAGGCAAATAATTCTGTTGCGGAGTGGATCAATATTTACAGATGTTTTTAAAAAAAAAACAAATAGCTAAAATTAAGCGGTGGGAGTTAATCGTTCAATTAAATACACATCTTAGAAAGCTTTCAATCATTTACAGTACAAAAGGTAAACAATTCCACAAGGTGAATTCTGATTGATCAAAATATTGCTTTCAGGCCAATATAAAAAACTATATTGGTTTTTATTATTATATTCTAAGCTACATTTAAAACGTACATGTACATTCATAGGTCAATGATCACGTGTTACTTCATTGTGTACATATTAGTAAGGTACAATATACATCATACTGCAACTCAACATGTAGATCTGCGGAGATAAGTTCCTCATATTACCGCATCCCCCGTGTCGCCAGAATTGTTCCGTGATAAAACCATATTATTTCTAAATTGTACGATGAAACAAAATCTGTTCACATTTTGGTATTTTCCAAACGTTATATTCTTTGAATATTTTTCTGAATATTCTAGCATTTGTTTGACATCTGTTCTATTCATTATGCAATAGTAATTTCAAACTCAGTGCGTATTATTTTAGGGTACTAAGAATGTTACTTTTTGATTTGTTTTTGTTGTTATGCTTCGTTCCTCAACAAATAATATGTATAGTGTCATATCTTTGTTCAACCAGGACAAGAATGAACTATCGGAGACAAATTATGAAATATATGTCAAGAACTTAATGGATCCAGTTGGCACGAAAGCCACGCAAGTCTCCTAAATCTCTCTCTCTCTCTCTCTCTCACTCTCTCTCTCTCTCTCTCTCTCTCTCTCTCTCTCTCTCTCTCTGGTCTGTTCGTCGAATCATGAATGCAGTAAACAAAGTTGCATATAAAAATATAATCATACAAAATATTTTAACGATAATTTAATAACTATTTGATCCAATTCTCTTGTCGATATTCCTAAGCCTTTTTGATAAAATTGAATGGGTGTGTGGGGGTGGGTGGATGGGAGGGGAGCTATTATCACCACACCGCCATTATATGCTTATCAGACACTACTTATCTATTACTGTGAGCATAATTGCAACATATTAATATCTGAATGACAAGAATTGAACAGAAATAGATACTTTAAAACTTCCAAGCAGAAATGTTCCTAAAAAATAGTTTGATGTTTCACTCAGCAGTGTTGACCATCGGATCAAGCTACTTTTAACGGTATTGCACGGCAAACAGTACAATAGGCATGTGCTCTCTCTCTCTCTCTCTCTCTCTCTCTCTCTCTCTCTCTCTCTCTCTCTCTCTCTCTCTCTCTTGCATTCACCGATTAGACAGTAAAGAGACAAATTTAATTCTTTTTTTCATCTTTCAGTCATGCTTTAATTATTTTCTTTGCATTTTAGACAAAGCATTCGGAAGAAATATCTGGAACGTATTGTGCATAGCATACCCGGATTTACATACCCCAAGCATATCTTTTCCACAGCATTTATGATGGCAATTATTCTGTATCAGGTAATAGTTATAAGGAGAAAAAAAAGATTACATTTTACCGAAGTTTTATGCATGAGAACTATATAAGGTCAACATCGATTTTTAAGACCATGTTTATAAACACGAACCTAATTATAAACTTAGACAGAAGAATATGTGGTTGAAAGAAATAAATTGACTATTAAATTTCTAAAATAGCGTTTTCTAGTGCAGTTAAAGCCACGAACTGTTTCCTGTATTCAGTTCTCAAGATATACCAACTTTTTTTGCCTTATACTAAAGGATATGTAATTACAATTGTGGAGTGTATATCTGGAGCTTTGTTTGGAATTGACTGATCCATTTCAGAACGTTAAGAACGTAAACCCTTCCAGATAAATGTAAGCTAGAAGTACAACAAAATAAAACATAAAAGGTAAAGACATAAAATTCTGTAAAGTGTATATAACATAAAAGAGAAAGATAACACATGTAACCATTACTATTTATTGTATATACATTTTATAGAATTTTAACATCTTTAAAGCAGCATCTACGAAAATACCTAAGGTATACATCTTCCAAACAATTTATATTCCCGACTGAGTAAATGTAATATTGATTTAAAAATACACTTGGTATTAAGTGATTTACGGACATTTATTAATTCCAGAGTGAAAGATTCTGTGAAGTTTGTGGGTTCACTGACTCAAAGCAGCCTTTGTCGTGTCCCTTCTTCTAAACTAATACTAACTAGAAACTAAATTATTTCTTTAAGATCATTCTTCGTGAACAGCTTATGGTGGAGCATTTGCACAAACAGTTACGCATAGTTAGCAAATGGTACTTTTTGGACGATGATTTTGAGGAGTATAGAATACTGGATATTCTTCAAGGTTCGTATTCAAGCTGACTACCAATACATTGAAACATTCCCACATGATACAAAACAAGACACAAATGCATTGAATAGAACACCAATTTCAACTCGCATTTTTTGCGCACACCAAAGGTTAATTTCAGCATAAGAATTTAGGTCTTATTTCCGGAATGGTCTTCATATTGGGATCCACATTTGGCATCCAACATGCATACATGTGAAAGGTATGTTTGAATGTCTGTATAGATGATGGAAGGATTATATATATATATATATATATATATATATATATATATATATATATATATATATAGTTATGTATAGTGAATTTATAACATGTGTCCATGATTGTAAGTTGTTCTGTACTCAGATTATGGTAAACAACAGGTTTACATATCATTTGGGTTCAAGACTGGTTTTGTTAGCAGCTGGACTGTTATTTCCATGTCTTGTTGTGACAAAAGTCAGGTGCACAAAGTAATTTTCCATAACAATTACCCATATTCTGATGTGAGAACTGTCAGGTACACCAGTAGTTTTACAGGCATTTCGCAATTAGAGTGATGTGACATAGGTCATGTTGGCATGTGCATTTATATACAGATTTTGGTAAACAAATTCATTCCTATTGTAGAATTTCGGTTCTGAAAGATCAGTCTGTAACGAATCTATTTTAGTTGTGTTGTTGAAATCAGATATAATTTGAGAGGAATTATTTATTTACAATATTCATTGGAAATATAAAAGTGCTCATTGACTTTTGGATTGATACATTATTTTGGGATTTATGTGAATTCATTTGAAACATTCTTGATTACATCATTGTGGTACATCAGGACTTTCAAGAATTGTGGTACATCAGGACATTCAAGGCTATTGCAACTCATTCGGAACATTATATATTTTTGTACTTTTGATTTGGACATTTAGGATTATTTAGAATTTAACTCACAAATTGTAAGTGTCTTTTGAATTTTCACTTTAATTGTCTAGAAATAAATCGCTTGTTGATTTTACTTATATTGTTGGTTTCACTTTCTTTCTGTTACAGATATATATATATATATATATATATATATATATATATATAGAGAGAGAGAGAGAGAGAGAGAGAGAGAGAGAGAGAGAGAGAGAGAGAGGGAGGGAGGGAGGGAGGGAGAGAGAAAGAGATTGATAGGTCGAGAAAAAACATTGATAAATACGATTTCATCAATTTTATCAGTAATGCGTGAATGACATACAATGCACTTAGTTGTTGTAAATAAATTAGACATATGCTGTATTGAAAAACAGCGGTAGATATTTGTAGGTTTTAGCTTGCGGAATGTTGGATGACACAAATGATCATAATTTTTTGTTCATAACTGAGTGAAATTTTCAGGTAACATATTGTTTGCAACCTGAGTCCTACGTTGTGATTAAACAGTGCGCCATCAGATGTATGTATCAGCTTTATGAAGTAATTGTTTAACTAATCCATTCTGCAAGTTTTCTTCTGGCATGGTGAGACCATGTATAGGCGTAAAAGATTAAACAGCTGTCGTTATTTCATGAATTTGTGATTAATGTATTATTGAAGAATAAATGGTATTCTCTCAATAAACTTTTAGGATGTGGTGTTGCTTCCGGTATAGCTACAGGCATCTATGGCTGTAGTGTGATATACTCCCAACTTATGACATACAAGTAGGTACACTTCCATGTATTCTTCTCACATTGTAGTTTTATTATGTAGAGTTTTCTCTAAATTATTATGATATGAATTATCTCCGTCGCTCAGATTATTATGACATAAATTGGGTTGGTCGGCGCTTCATCATAAAGGTTATATTTTCATATTGACTCCTATAAGATTTGTTAGCGGGGAACTCTTTGATCGAAAGGAGAGAGATACTGAGAGCATTCTAGTCCTTCTCTCCGTGACTAGAGAGGTGTCACTCCATTAAGATACGCTATAAGTGTTACAATGCGGGCTTACGATATGTGACCACGTTTGAGCTACATGTCTAACGAAGAAAAGAGAACTCTCAGGACTGCAGATACAGTTATGCTTCATTACTCAAATAGTTGTGCAAGTATTCCAATCAATGCGCAATTTTGAATGTTAGACCATTATGTCGAAAAGTCATAGTTTATAGCTTTCAAGTATGAAGAATTCATTTCCAAATATACTTCTCGTATTTCATGGAGTTGTCAGCGAAACATATTTGCAATAACAAACGTAATACCATAATTACAAACGATAATGACAAAATTACAAAACAAATCAATTCCTTGCATTATTGCATTGTCCTAATTACTAGATTAAATGTCTAACAAATATATAACAATCCGTTGTACTATATTTTACAATTTCACAAGTATAAATTAAAACGATGGCTGTAATGTTTCCAGACACTCGTCATTACTATGCTGATATAGTGTAGAAGAAAATAACTTAAATCCACAAAGAAGAAAGTGGCAGCATTTATAATTTACAAAGCTTAAGATAATTTCATACCTGTAACGAAGAGAAGAGAACTCTCAAGACTTTAGACAAAAATATGCTTAGGTCTGCCTTCCAAGAGGCGCTTATATAGAGTTCTCTGTCCTGAATGTGCCGACCTTTGCCGAAAATGGACACAATGAAGAGCGTCTAGCGTAACCCTTGGTACTAGACACTGATGCTATACTCGGCACATTCCTAAGTCTAGGAAAAAGGCACTTTGTACCCAGACAGAACCCATGCTTTTCATTACGTTACAGATCGAATGTTATGTGTATTTGATTGACATAATGAAAAACAAAAGAAAGTCGGATGACTGATTTCCTGTACGCTAACAAATGGTATCTGCCAGTGACTGACAAAACGAAAGAGAGAGGAAGCGAGATGGCTGACTTATCTTTATGCTAACAGGTGCTTTCTGTCCCTAAATGACAAGATAACGGGAAGTCGACTCCTTATCTTATATCTTTTTGCACTGAAAGCATCAATACCTTACAATCAATATGTAAATTCTACTTTATGAAAAATTGTAGCAAAGTCATTTGTAAAAGTTGTGCTTTAAATTAACGCCAGAAAAAAAATGTCATTCAATCATAGAGATTCAAAGAGAGAGAAAAATAACGACATCCTTTTTCTTTCATGTTTGGGCGACTTTTGTACATACCGTTTTGAAATTTCTAAGTAGCATGATATGGGATAGTTGTTATTCGCAATGCAGCAAATTATATCAGCTCAACTTTTCCGACAACAAAATGGCTTGAACTTGCGCTCCATAGACTGTACGTGTTAGGTCAAATTACCCTTCTATTGCACAAGTTCACTCCTTGGTGGTACACTTACATCGTTCGGTATAGATTTTAAACTTTGCATGCATGTACTGAAATCCCATCCAATTCATTTCTCAAAGAGGACCACTAGTTACCCATGGATTAATGAATTTTCAGTTATTTTCCCCCAAGGTTAGCTCTTCTTTAAGTTTTTGTCAAGCAGTGATTATACACCATCTTTGGCACTCAACCATATGTTTGACCCTTTATCCATTGCAAGAATAAAATTAATAAAAAATACAAATCTTGGTAAAAGCGATTTCTATTGAATCATTCTGCATGGTTCTCGACCTCTAGATATCTGCTGTTATGCTTGGCCACATTATCGTGACCACTTATCGAGAGAAACACTGCTACTTTGAGCAGCAATACTTGGACGAGGCCACAAGAGATGTCCTGGAATTGCATCGTCGCGCGCTACGACGTATGATTCGCTTCGACGTACGCTTTAGCTATGGCTTTTGTTTTCTATGATGTATACTCACGGCATATGACGTAACATCTTACTAATCCATCACTGGGCTTAAAGTCCTGTGGTTCAAGTGCGAGTGGCCAGTCCCGATGTTGGTGCCAAAGTCTATAGTTCTGCTTCCGTTCATACTTGTACGGTATAGGTTGCACAGTTTTAAGATTAATACATCTTTTAGTGTTGAGATAATTTGTCTATTATTTGTTATCAAATATCTAAAGCGTTTTCATGATGAAAATTGAAAGAAACGCTGATCGTAGCACAAGGAAGTGAACTGTAAGTCTTCCCTTATTCTACTGGAAGCTAAGGCTTGCCCAGAATCGAGATCTTTACAGTTTTCACTGTGTTCATCTCAGAAGCTATTTAAGAGTTGAATATGTCTTCTTGTTTTAAGTGGTTCTTTTCTTCTTTTTTACACGGGAAACAACCATTTTAAGTTATTCAACGACCTTTCAAGGAATTCATGAACAGCGAGCACTTATGGCACCTATGAAATATGTTATTGCTTACATGATTATCACTCATTTTATTCAATAAGCCGAATTATAATGTAATAACGTGATATTCTGATGCTTCATGCAAATATTGTCACATTTTATACAAGTGATTGTTACGCTGAGTTTTTATTCTCTGACATTTATATATTTACTTATTTACTCTTGCCTGAGCGCGTGCCACATATATAAGAAACGAACTCTTTGAAAAAACAGGGAGATCATTTTTGTGTCCCTTTTGTCGTCATTAATTTTTATTAGTCCCTTGTTTTTACATAACAACGGAAAACACGCGTGCATAGTATGACAGAATTATCTCGCTCACATAAATTACGCAGAGTGCATGCACGGTTCTGTTTATTGTTTAGACTTGAACCTAGTAACAATTACAATAAAATTTAAAAACGCACAGTTCACGTAGGTTGATGTTTAATTCCAAATTGGGAAAATCACATGTATTTCATCTGGCATTCGTGGAGCAGGTGTATACAATCGATAATATAAATCTTAATTACCAAACAAATGTGTATCTCGGCCTGGTTAATAATAGGCTTTTCTTCTTCTTCTTCTTCTTATTATTATTATTGTTATCACCATGTAAGGTATTCAGACTAATGTGTAAACAAAAGCACAAAAAGAAGTAATCAAGTATTTCACTACTTTACTGTTAGGCATACACCTGATCTTATATTTTAGTGCATTTCAGCAATCCAGTTGATCTTCTATTTTAGTGCATTTCAGCAGTCCGGTTGATTTTCTATTTTAGTGTATTGCAGCAATCCAGTTGATATTTTAGATGTATTTTTTAATTTGTTTTCAATTCATTGACTTGTTCCTGTTTCACTCCTTTTCTGTGTATATTATTAGGTATATCCATTGGTCAATATTCATTTGGACCGACAGCGAAAGTACTTATTGCGCGAACGCAAAATGTCTTCAGCAAAAAGGTGGATGCTGTTTTTTTTTTTTTTTTTTTTTTTACAAACGAAGAAGTTGTTATTTTTACGACCCTCGGAAAGTATTGATATAATTTTCGTCTTCTAAATAGATATTTCTTTCTGATTAAAGTATTAAAAATGTATACATTTTTATCAGTACTCGAATGTTACAATTTTAAACTATTTTTTAATGACACAAAACTTTGCAGCTAATGCCTCTTTCACTAGGTTTAATGTATATACTCGCTTCTCTAAGGCGGAATCTAAAAAGGGTTCGATATCAGTATTGTATCTAAGTTCATCGAAGAGCATAGGAAAGAATCTAGTAATAATTGTATAAGGTTGCGCCCTTACAATATAAATATGTAGCGTCAAGTAAACTTATTTTTAATTGAAAATTAAAACTGTTTTGTTACTAACTTAAATATTTTAGATGCGAAGTCAGTTAAGAAGTCCCAAAGAATCCGTTGTAGACATATAGAAAGGAATTTGTTCATGTTAATGTTTTCTCTACACGATGATACCTATCGACTAAAGCAAATCCTGAACAAAATGTTAAACAATATATAAAATGACATCTACAGAGAAATGATGATCTAGCTTAGTGTAAAGGAATCCAACAGAGATCCAAAAGAAATATCCAAAAAGAGAGTCATCATTTGCAACATTTTGGAACTTATTGTCCAAAACCAAACGTAAAATCAATTCTAGATGACACGAAATAGTCGCTTTATTAAAACGGTTCTAAGACGGGAGTGCCGCCGAATTCAACTAAGGATATGTATTTTTTACTTAATTGTCACTCTTGCCATGGCGTTAAAAAGGAATTAACATTCATTGTAAAATACATTCTCGTACAGTTTTTAAAGAATGTTTGGACCTTGATGATAACTGAAAAAGTTTCAAGTGTTGTTTAAGAAGGAAAATTGCGATTAATAAGTAGAAAAAAGGCAACAAGGCCTCTCAGACCTTCTTCTGTTTAACTATGCATATTTCATTGCGATTTTCCATTTGCTATCGACTTTTTTTGTTTGCAGACGGCATATGCTGATGCTGTACAAAGGTGAAAGAGACTTTTTGCCTGAAGAAACAGAGAAAGAGAAGCCAGAAACACATATAGTCAGTATATTCCTCGTCATTTTTAATATTTAAAGAATAATTCGATCGGGTTTTAATATCTACAATCTTTGATGCACAGTCTCCCAGAACTATGTGGCTTTAAATTTCTGTCAATCAAGGCTATGAATGACTTCTGTAAATGCCATTTGGCACTTTAAGTACCCAACTAAAATGGGTCCTTGTGCTGTGTTTATTGGTGATGTAGTGTAAACTTTTTCCTCGACTTGGGGGGGGGGAGGGGGGGCGTCTACCCCTATTCAGGTTGCATATAGTCTTTAACCAATTTCATACGGGATACGATTTCAGTCGTACTTTACATTTTCATCAGGGATACGAATCCGGTCGTATGTTCGCTACATTCCGTTTACCATTTCGCTGAAGTGTACATTTAACTGTGTGATACGTCATTATTTGACGTGTACTCTTTTAAAAAGAAGGAAATAAAGGTAGAAGGTGCACAAATGCTATATCATGCAGTGACAGCATGAATTAAAAATTAAAAGTGAGTTTTAATGCGCGGAGATCAGAATGGCGGACAGTACTCTAGACGCAAATGATGGCAGTAATGTGCATGCTGAATTTGTTGAAAGATACAATTTCGTGTGGAACTTTGATAATTAAGGCAGTTTGATCGTTATCAAAATGAGCTGAATTGATGATAACTGTTCAGTTGAAAATTTTTGATTTCAAACACGAGCTTTTACGTGTGGAGATCAACAAGGCGGACATAACTGAAGCGGCAAGTGATAGCAATGATGTGGATGCCGATTTTGATGAAAATATAGACATTATTTTCGGGGAAATTGACGCTTTAGACAGTGCGGGTCGTGATCTTGACTTCGACGAAATCAACTGAGCTGATGATGATTGGTTAGTAGAAAGTTTAATTTCAAAACTGAATTTTAACGTGCGGAGATCAAAATTGTGGACAGTACTGAAGAGGCAAGTGATGGCAGTACTGTGGATGCTGATTTTGATGAAAATATATACAATTTTGTGAGGGAAATTTATATTTTAGGCAGTGGGGATTGTGATCTTGGTTGCATCGAAAAGAAACCCAATAAAACTCTGATAGTTTTGCATTAGAATTTATTAGGAATGCAACAAAGGAAAAGCTTTTATCGACTTTCCAGTAAGTCTCTGTTCTTCTTGCTCTCGACTTCTCATGCAAGTAAATAAAAAAACATGTACAATAACCTTTGCCATTTTTGATGGTTTGTTATTATTTTTTCACCATCTTAAAAGGCGTAAAATTGCCACATTTCATGCACTTAAATATAGGAGATATTTCAGGTTGAAAAATTGCATTGAACGTAAGTTTAAAAAAATGTAATGTATGTTTTCTAGTTTTCAACTGAATTTTTAACATCTGAAAATTGTCACTGAAAACTAAATTTAAAAAAATGGTATATAACTTTGAAAAATTATTTTAAAAGCTTGTCCTGTAAAGGTAGATTGACCAACGTCACTACATTCTCTCATGCTGATAGACCATTCACTGAACAAATTTCCAGTTCTACACAACTGCCTGTCTTATTGGACTTCAGTATGAAATGGGTTAAATGGTCCAAATGGTACATAGTTCCTTCCGATTGCACCCATTCTTCCGACACACTCTAAATGGAAACCACAAAGTACACAAGTATACGAAAGCTCAAATGGTCTAGTCAAGATGTTGATCAACTTATAAGAGTTTCACAGTGTTTTGAGTATCAGAATTTGGGGTGATTTCTTGCTCCCTGCCAAAGTTGGCGGGACATATATAAACGGGTTTCAGCTTTGTTCGTTCAGGACACTTTCGTTTCCAGAGCATATCTCAAAAACCAAATTGGTACTCATAACATACTAGCCGACTAAAAGTGGCTTTTGTATTACAGTTTTTGTTTTGAATCATGAAACTTAAATATATATATATATATATATATATATATATATATATATATATATATATATATATGAAGTTCTCCAATATCCAATAACGCAACAACGTTGAAGATATCAGAAATGGTTCTTTAGACTGACTTTTAATAGCTTTGTACAAGCGTTCTTGTTTTCCAATTTCTTTATAACACATACTATTATTGTTATTATTCTGAAAAGTTAAAAAGAGTAAATGGTTCTTTGCATACGTCTTAGTGTAGAATTTCAAGAGTTTAAAGTGTATTAAAGCCTAGACTGTTATCTGTTGCGTTTTAAATGTCATTATATATATATATATATATATATATATATATATATATATATATATATATATATATATATAGATATATATATAGAGAGAGAGAGAGAAAGAGAGAGAGAGAGAGAGAGAGAGAGAGAGAGAGAGAGAAATTTCCCATTCCATGAGATGTGTAGTCATTTTATTCATGTTATTTGTTTAATGAATTGCAAAAAGTGTTTGCACTTTTTATGAAATGGTCAAGTTTTCTATATCTGTGTTGCCTATTTTATGAAATGGGCGATCCTGTGTGTACAACTGAAAACTTCATGCACAATGCACTTGGCGTGATTTCATGAAAGCGTCGACAATAATTACATTGTAAAGAGTCAAACTCACGACGATCGTATAAACTGTATAGTCAGAATTCAAAAAGTCTGAGAAAAAAGCAAAGGAAGCATAATTAACCTCCTCATTGTCTTCACTAACTACCTTCTTTAACATTTTATTTAAAACCCTTAGTTTTACTAACTGTACAGCTCTGTGAACAAACATCCTCTACATATCAACAAATTTAAAGTTAGAAAAGTAGATTTAATTTTTATGACCTCTTAGATCAACTATTTGCTGGTGACATTCGCTAATATCATATAATATTCCCCTTCCATCAATAAGGTTAATAATTTTCTACGTTTGCTCGAACTCAACTATACAGAGTGAGTTCATGAAATTTAGGATGGTTTCTCTTAGCTGATTCATGTTTTCATTCTGCTTTATGACTAGATGTGATAGAACTGCTTGTTGATTATATCAGTGTATTAATTTACATGTAATGTTTTTTGTTTTCCTCCCTATGAAAGTGACATTGAGTTGCATAGCTAAAAGACTAAAATAAACATTTGGCTATGCATACAGAGTTGCATTATATAAAAATGGAATATGGGAAGCAGGAGATTTCAAAGAGAATTGGAATAAACTGATTTTTTACAATTTATAGAAGTAAAAGATTGATATTTCACACAGAAAAGCTATAAATTGGCATGCATATGCTAAATTAATGGGTATATGTAAGTAAACGATAGCTAAGTGTGACCCTGGCGCTGAATGAAGTGTAAAATTGTTCAAAATTTTAGTTTTTATGTGGTTTTGTGCGTGTCGGTGTTTCTATTAACAAAAGCATCTAGTCATATGAATTAATAATAAATATAGTCTTGATTTTCATATAAAATGTTGTGCACGAAACGAAGAAGTACATACATAGCACATGCACATTTTCATTAAATAGTTTAGGTTGCACATTGCACGAAATGAGCGTTTATTTTGCAAAGTTCATGAAATGTGCAAATTGTCTGCATATTTCACGAAATGAGCAAAGTAGTTGCCCATTTCATGAAATGAGCAATTTAACAAATGCGGTGAATATATATATATATATATATATATATATATATATATATATATATATATATATATATATATATATATATATATATATCTATCTATCTATCTATATATATATATATATATATATATATATATGTATATATATATACACACACACACACACGGCACCAGATTATTAATTATGTGAGGGTCGAGAACTGCAGGATATAGATGGTTGTTCTTTGGTACTATAAGTCGTGGGTTTGAATTAAAAAGCCAAGCCGTGGTTTTCGTTTTTCAGAGCGCCAAAACACACCGCTGGTGGAAGTTACAACACAGTTTTCCTTTATCTTACAGATTCGAAGCACACAGTACATGGGGTACCAAATCATTGGAATGTTGTATGGTATATAACCCAAAACATCGACACTCTTTAACAAGCTTCGGAGAAATACAATATTTTCATATTTAGTTTTTACGTACTTGTATTACAACCTGAGGTACAAACATTCTTAACTGTTTTCAGGTTTACACTGACTTTGCCTGAGGCTGATTATTGCAGTTTCCTTCTTTCTTCTTAAACACTTTTAAATTAACTTGACCATTACTTTTTGCTTCTTTCATCTAACATACTTTTTACTTAACCTTATAGCAGACGCTTTAAGGGGTGCGATATTACTTAGGACCAGTGTTGTCATCACTGCGGCTGGTGCGAGTGAAATATACTGTGAGACAAAATTACGATAGTCTGTGGAAAAAGAGATATTTGGCAGAAAGTATCAAAATATAAAACCTTTGCTTACAATATCACTACTGATATTTAATACATATTTCATTGCTCAATTAAATGGTATCAATGCATGCTTAAATTGAAGGAATAAGTGGATAAAGGGTTAATACTGTCCAGTGTTCTGGTAGACTAGTACACAAAATTGCTGTTGACCCTTAAGCTAGTAGGAGCGCGGTCGGCTTGACGATCCGTGGTCACTTTAGATATCACATAATCGTTATTGTATGTGTACTGTCTGACATCTCGTAGACTAGTTTTGTCATGAAGTCGACACTCTTGCGAGACTGATACGCGAAAACTATGAATTCAACGGAAATATCAGACGAATATGATTAAATATCTTGACTGCATTACGCACAATAATCTTATTTATATTTTTAATTATTGTGTATCGATTTGAGTCAAAAAGTTCAAGTGCTTGGATGTTTAAATGCTCTCTAGATTAAAAGCTCCTCAAAGACGTTAATTTCAACATCAAGAAGGTCGACATTCGTTGCTGCTGTTGCCCTTGCTATTGTTTTTAATAAAAAAAGAGTTCAAGTAGCATGCACTTGTTTCGTATGTACGATACATACCGCTTGACCGTGACCCGTATAGGTAAATACATGTATTGTTTACTTTCTTCTTATTTTAAATCTGTTGGACAAAGCGTTCTTAATAATAATATTTATGTGCCTCAAAATATCACATCAAAGTAATTGCACGAAACACATGGAGCATCTCCACAAACCAACGTAACATAACTTGGAGTTTACGTAACATTAACAGAATCTCAAACTAGAGACATAAAATGTTATGAAACTCGATGAATAAAAATAATATGATTGGTGTGTGTATTTGATCCAACTAGTTCCATGATTATACATCTCCCGTGTAAGATTAAGTATTTAGAAAATCATTTGTAGCTATCATTCTCTTGTTTTATCAGATGCTCTTAATATTATTTATCATTTTAATTTTCTTTTCAGGAACAATCATTTGCTTCTTCTGCATTTTTTTGCCGCTATCTCTTTTGTGTATAGTCTTCAGAGTTGTAGATGTATGGGACAAAGTTCCGCAGTTATTAGAGCAGTTTCAAATTTTAGTGTAAGTACCATTTTCAGCAAACCAATAATATATACTAAAGATGTCATCATTTCGGTCCTCTGCCGTCTACAGACAATTTAGACTCTCATTTAAATCTAATGTACACGTATTATATGTCATCCAACCAATCATTCAGCCAACAATGAAACCAAATAGTCTTTGAGTAGTATAGTAATTGTATATTCTAGACGAAATCTATTTTAGGGTACTTTTCAACAGTTTTTCCTAAATTTATAACTTTTTACTAGATTTTTTAAAATAAAAAATAGCCCCAAAATAAACTTCTTACTGCTTTGTTCCCTAAATTTCATATTTCTACATCGTTTTCTTTAAAATACACCTTAGTTTTTGACAGCATTTAAATCCAGAAAAATTCTAAAAAATCCATTTTTTTTATCCCTATTATTAATATTTACATTTCTTAATTAATGTATGTATTTATTTATTAAATGTAAAAGTTATATGCCCGTTCTGACGCAAGAATACAGTTCGAAACTTTTAAAATCTGGTCTGTAATATATAAAGCTCAATGAGTTACTAACTTAAATCTTGCTCATAACCCCACTAATTTTTAATAGCTACATATCTTTTATAAATTTAGATTTTTAATCGTTATAATTTCAATAAGAAATATTAGATTTTTGACAGTATCATATTTTTAAAAATATAATTGAAAGAGTTTTTTTTTTAAAACTCTACATAGATACTCATTGGAAAAGTAAGAATAAAAACAAAAAATAAACAGCAAAAAAAACAACAACAAACAAACAAACATAAAAACATGAAAAAGATAGCTAGGAAAGGATCCAATCGAACTCCATTAGAGGAAGTAGCAGAAACTGCAGGAGATAAATTAACACCGACAGGAAGACCTAACTTTTCGGTATATACAAAGATTTTGCTTAAACTACACGTAGAACCGGCATCTAGACGTGGAGGAAGACATTTCGTTGAACAAAAAAGAAGAGTTTAACCCAATAGCTAAACAAAATTCCTACAATAACATATTATCCACCTAAAGGACATCCAGTAATAGATTTAGCAGAGTAAACAGCTAAAAGAGTCGCACATAAAAGTACTAAACCTGTAATTCCTAAAAACACTAAATTTTATAGAAAACTAAGTGTTGAAAAAGATTTACTAGATTTATGTATACCTAAAGTAATATAGACTGAAATTTACATTCGTTAGGGTGGATGACTTTATGAATACGAATTCTTTTTGGCTGATTGGGTTGGATGGCTACATAAGTATGAATTCTTTCTGGTTGATTGGGGTGGATGGCTACATGAGTATGAATTCTTTCTGGTTGATTGGGGTGGATGGCTACATGAGTATGAATTCTTTCTGGTTGATTGGGGTGGATGGCTACATGAGTATGAATTCTTTCTGGTTGATTGGGGTGGATGGCTACATGAGTATGAATTCTTTCTGGTTGATTGGGGTGGATGGCTACATGAGTATGAATTCTTTCTGGTTGATTGGGGTGGATGGCTACATGAGTATAAATTCTTTCTGGTTGATTGGGGTGGATGCCTATATGAGTATGAATTCTTTCTGGTTGATTGGGGTGGATGGTTATATGAGTATGAATTCTTTCTGGTTGATTGGGGTGGATGGCTTTATGAATACGGATTCTTTTTGGCTGATTGGGGTGGATGGCTATAATAGTATGAATTCTTTTTGGCTGATTGGGTGGATGGCTATAATAGTATGAATTCTTTTTGGCTGATTGTGGTGGATGGCTATAATAGTATGAATTCTTTTTGGCTGATTGGGGTGGATGGCTATAATAGTATGAATTCTTTTTGACTGATTGGGGTGGATGGCTATAATAGTATGAATTCTTTTTGGCTGATTGGGGTGGATGGATATAATAGTATGAATTCTTTCTGGTTGATAGTATATTTGTGATAGTCATTATTACGTGTATTTCAATCAAACGAAGGAAATATAATCCAGGTTATTATAGAGACAATTAAAAATGAAGAAAAACTACTAGCATATAAATCATTGTATGGTTCGTTAAAAGAGGAAAACATAAATCTAGCAGACAATGAATATACTCAGAAACTCGTCAATCCCTTCAAAATAAAATCATCAATTAAACTACGTGAGTACTGTGTGATGAAAGACACATTAATATTAGAAGATATATTCAAGAAATTCAGAAAAATATGTCTAAAAATGATACATGAGATCTACTTTACTATTTCTCTGCTCCAGGTCTGGCAGATAATGTCTCTTTAAAGTTATCCAAGATAAAACTTAATCTCTTACCTGACATCAATATGTATCTAACTATCTAGTGCCGTGTACAAGGACGAATATTACCTAGAATCGGATGGAATAATTAATAATTACAAGCTTTATAATAAATCAAAACCTAAATTGTTTATATTGTACCAGATCCTAATCATCTATATTACTGGGCAATGTCTCAACTTCTTCCAAGTTTTGATTTCCGTTGGCAAATAAACCATAACTGAAAGCTGTTCAGAAGAATGGAATGATGATGATAATATGGGTTCTTTTATCAAAGTTGATTTAGAAATACCGAGTTAATTACAGGATTACATTAAAGATTATTCGCTCGTACCATGAGTATCAAATAGCTAATGATTTATCACATTTAAAAGAAAAACAGATTGATGAAGATCTTGGGTCTATTTCAAACTCAGCAAAACTTCTCTGTACACTATATAATAAGACAAACTATTGGATACACTATAGAATTTCTAAATTGTATTTGAAACAAGGGTTATTTCTCACCCAAATTTATAGAGCAAATCTTTTCACTCAAAGCTTGTGTTAAGGAATATATTGACTTAAATACTAAGCGCAGAACTAAAGGGGCAAAATGATCTTGAGGGAGATTACTTTATACTGATCCGTATTTGGAAAGCAAATAGAGAACAAACGGAAAAGAATAGTAATTCAAGTGTCATATAATAAAGAGATCTTAAATAAGTACGTCATTCGACCTAATTTTAAAGACAGAAACTCCTAATAGATGAGAACGTAGTCTCAGTTGAGATGAATAAACAAAGATTATTTTGATAAACCAATATACGGTGGATGTGTAAGCTTCTATTATACAAAGATCAAATAAAGTTATGTGACAATATTAACCAAATACAAGAAGTTAACAAAAAAGTACCTGGGTTATTTAAATATGAATTAATTAGAGTACTAATTTAAAATTAGTATGTCTTAGAATGTATGCCATATTTAAGTCTGACCATAAACAAAAAAGATTTGTAAGGAAAATAATAAGTCAGTAATTAAAAAAGTCAATATTATTTGATGATTATGAAAATTGTTTGCTAAATACTAAAGTGAATAGATGCAAAGTTACTAATATTAGATCTATTAACCATCAACTATACTCTTGAGTTAACATAAAGAAGTATTTCCAGTTGATGATGGATTAAAGCTTTTAAACTTACTAGAACCAGAACCAGAACCATGCAACCCTATATATTGTACAGGATGCTTATTTAATTTGTCTCTAAAATATTTTTGTTTTTAAGATTAATTTTTTTTTTTTTTTTATAATAAAAAAGCAGTTTTATTTTTTAAAGCTCACCACTCACGGTTTAATTTCTGTAAAAATATATCCTGATTGGAAAGGCAGTAGTTTTGTTGACTTTTTAAGTTGTATTTTTGTCATCTGCTAAAATTATTCCTTCTTTTAACAACTTCCGATAGTTTTAATATTTGACAACATATTTTATAAATATCCATGATTTATTTACCAACATTTTATTTTTATTTAATTTTTAAAATAATAACTACACGTTTACTTATAAGCACTTTAGATATGTTTTTTGTGCTTTACAGTATTTTGATGAGTTAAATAATTACTCTTACTAATCCATTTTCCACAGTCTCATCTCGTTTTTATTAATGTTATAGCAAGTCATGTAAACTATTTAATAAAGTTTATGCTATTACATATATCTCAAGTGTATAAAATAGATTGGTTTTAAGTGCAACTAAATTATCATAGTTTTGTGAGTATTCTATTACCCTGTCATTCATATTCTCAAGACTTTTTCCTGATTTAACGTGACCGTTTAGATTTTTATATAAAAAAAATAGAACCACATAGACAATAAGCAATTTAAGGATTATTAGATGGTGTCATTGTAAATACAAACTTTCGAAAACATACAGAAGTCACACACACATCGATCCTTGTAGTCCAAAAATAGCTTGATCTAGATTGATTACAACTTACACATCAACGCATTTATGCCATAATATTTTAACAAAAATACTTAGTAAAATATTCAACTTCCTCTCTAGCACCTTTATAAATAATTAAGTCCCTTTGGAATCCTTTTTCTTCTTTCTAATCACATGATTAAGAAAAGAAACGCACTAACATCACAAAAAGTCATTTAAACTTCTGTCCTCTTTCTTCCATTTTTACGTACTTGTTTTTAGTGTTGTCTCACATTTCTTTAAACGTTTTATACTGTCTGCACTTTTGTTTCTCCTTTTTAATTTTGTCCGAGGCATTTTTAAATGATTTACCTTCCAAATTCATTTAATTAATATAAATCATTATCATCATTTAAATAGATATGGATTATTTAGTATTATTCTTAAATATGGAATAAGTTTATAATTTGAGTCATCCAGTAGTGAAAACATAAGTGTTATCTTTGTATCAAGCTTATTTATCTTATTTATTACCTCCACATTGTCTGTAGAGTATTAACCTTATTATTTGGTTCCGCGTTGGATTCACCCTGCCTTACTTATTACTTCGTTTACATTTTTGTGTTTACTAATTATGTGCTTATTCCAATTATAACTATCACGTGTAAGATGATTGTAAAACTTACCACTAGCAACTTTTTATGTTACTAAAAATTAAGAAGTTATTAGGGTCTTCACACCTACATATTTAGGGCTTTTCAATATAACTTCTAAGAGATTCTAAGTAAACATTAAGTAACTTGTAAGATAACTTGTCAAGATGTTCTAAGTATATATTAAGCAAAATATAAGATTTAAAATAAAGTTATGTTTATAATTATTACTCTTAATTTAGAAAAATTTTGAGATTTATCTTGATTTATAAGTTAGTAACTACCTATTTTGGGCCTTCATAGGTCCATTCATATTGAAGTTAGTTGCCTTGATCTAGGTAATATTCTTTGTTTGTTGCAGCATATGTTAGGTATCATTGATATTCCTCCGTTTATACTATGCTTTATATCGCTAGATGCATATCAATGTCAGGTAACATATCACATTTTATTCTGGTTAACTTCAAAGAGGCATCATGTGCCAGACTGGAGTGGAAGAATAGTAAACTGAATCTAATTTCTAATTTTTTTGACACATTTGTCTGAATTCCACTGCAAGTATTAGAATGCCTTTCATCACACAGTCCTCTATGTAGTGTAGCTAATAATGTTCTTTTGAAGTGATTAAAGACTTTCTGAGCATATGCATAGTCCTCTAAAGTTTATATTTTCATTTTTAAGCAAATTATAAAATCGCTCAAAAAAGTTAATATATTCGTACGGGTAGACATCTGTCCTCAAAATATATGTTGTCATCTTCATTGTGTGAAAAAATTTGTCACCAGTGAGATTATTTTCCAAGGTAGCTGGTAATCAAATTAAAAGAATCAAGAACTCTTACAGTCAGATATACCTTTATAATCTTTCCTTTACTGTTTATTGTGTCTTTTATATATCATTTCATACTAAATGTTTTGTATTTCTCAGTAGTTTCTGGTATAATTGTTACTTCCTGATCTGGTTCATTCATAACTAGTTCTTTAAATATTGAATGTGCTTAGATTATGCATAACTATAGGCATTTCACGTAAGAAGGTATAATTTCTATATACTTCTGTAGCTAATTCTAATCCTACCATCACAAAATCTTTTCAAGCAAGTTGATCCTTTGTAAACTTTCTGTAGCTATTTCAAAACGTCAGATACTACAAACTAACATTAATAATAAGCTATATGTTTGTGAATCGTTACTAATCCCCTGATTATCTCACTATAAGGAGGCAAAATTGATTGAAATTCAATATAAATTACACATTGAAGCTCTATTTATTTAGTTTTATTCTTGAATTCCATACGATTATTTATAGGTAGCTCTATTAATAATTCCTATTCTGATAGCATAATCTTTTATGATTTTCAAACTTTACTTTAGAGTAGAAGTCCATATTACAATTATGACAAGAGTTCAAATTTAGATGTACATTTTGGTCATTTGGATATGTAGTAGCCTCTCTAATTTAGTAATTCCTATGCAATAATATATTAATAAAATGTAGTTGTTATCTTCATTGTAATTCTCCTTCGACATAATGGAGCGATTTTCTGTTCACCGTCTACAGCTTGGAATACTGATATGGACGAGCGAAATTCTTTTTCAAAGATTGAAATATCATTCAGTGCTACTGGACATAGCTTTAAGCATTTTTAATACTTAGATATATCATATTGTAAAGGTCTATGATCTTTTGGTGCGTTTCACTCTGACTCTACAGCATATAAAAGCAGAAATCATCGACATTTTTATCATTTAAAGTAGCTTTCTTATTATTGATTCAGTCTGAAAGTGTTCTATACTTCTTTCCACCTAATGAATCCTACTTACCCACTAATGCTTAAAGATATTTTATCAATCCACTTAATCCTCATAGTAGACCCTTCCAGCGCTAGAACTTCACTAATTCTAAAGGTTACCTTGCCTTCATATGCTCATACCTTATATACAAATTAGAATATTTAAATATTTGTTATACCTTGTGGTCTAATTGAATATTTAAATTCTTCTCTCGACACAAAAATTATCATTGTTAAATCGATTCCGATATGAACTATGGCGCTTTCTTCATTTTCAATTGTCTCTTTAAAAACTCGAATTTACATATTCATTGGATGAAAATACACATAATAGTCAGTAATCACTAATCTATTATCAACGAGAAAGAATTCATAATCATATAGCCATCCATCCCAGGCAATGTCAGCTTTAGTATATTTTACTTCAGGTATACAGAAATGTAGTAAATCTTTTTCAACACTTAGTTTTCTACAAAGTTAAGTACTTTTAGGAATTACAGGTTTAATACCCTTTAACTCTGCTAAATATATTACTGGATGTCCTTTAGGTGGATGTTAATGTGTGTATTTTGGAACTATTGGCTTAAAGCTCTTCTTTTTTGGTTCAGCGGAAGGTTTTTCTCTGTTTCTAGATGCTGGTGCTACATGTAATTTAAGCAATATCTTTCAATATTTTTGGAAAATATAGGCCTTGTTCTTGGTGTTAATTCTCTGCTACAATTTATGCTAGTTTCTCTAATCGATTTAGATTAGATATTTTTGTACCTATTTTTTGTTCTCTTTTTTAAAATAAATTTTCCAATGGGGATTTATTTAAATAAAAAAGAATCATTCAGTTACATTTTTTCAAAAATGTTATACTTGACAAAAATCTAATATTTGTTATTAAAATTATAACTCTTAAAAATCTAAATTAACAAACGTGACGTAGTCATTTTAGTTATGAATATTAGTGGGGTTCATGAGCAAGTTTTAGTATTTAGAACTCATTCGGCTGTATAGATTATTAATACTTTAAAAACTAGATCTCTGAAGTTTTAAACTGATTTTCTCATTTTGTCAGAAAGGATATTCTTTAAAAGTATAAAATAAATTAAAGGTAAAAAATGAAGTAGAAAAAATAAAATTAGGAAAAGTATTGCTGTATACAAAACGGGATTTTTCTGAATTTGTACGGATTTAAATTTCAAAAATTAAGATATATTTTGAAGAAAATGATGTAGAACGGAATAAATTGAGGGAATAGAGCAGTAAAAAGTGTATTGACGGCTATATTTTGAAGAAGAGGAAGAAAATACTAAAAGTAAGAAATGTAGCATACAAGTGTAAAATAATAGGTGAAAAAAAGTAAAAATACAGTTCTGAAAATACTCATATTTACGGTAGCTATCTAGGAATCTAAAAATTTGTCTTATCTTCCATTACTGTGTATCGTCTCCATGGCCAGTTATTGATTTGCTTTTAATGTCATCCTGGCATTTATTTTGGTTTTTGCAGAAATTGTCACTCAGTGTGGATTGAATGGATACAATATTTACAATCTTGAATATAAATTTATTATAGTAGTATTTTTGGAACTTCGAAATTAAGTTTATCATGCTGTTTTTGGTATGGTCTCAATGCTGCTTTATAATTGCTGTTTTTCTAATGGCATCCTTTTAATTTTTGGGTAACAATAGAAATAATATGCTTGCACAAATAAAATATGTATTTTTACCTTCTTAGGAATTGCACATGTTTGCTTCTTTCCCTTTATATTTTACATGGTCCCTATAACCACTTTTATCATTTTGTTTTTGTTTTTATTGGCCTACTTAACTGACGAACACATAATGCTATGGCTTTCACAAATAAAATATTTACAATTTTGTGTTATACATTTCCTATTTAGGTACCCAATCAGCGCGTTCATCATCTTCCGTTTGCAAATCTTCATCGTGGGCAAATTCTTGCTACAAGAGAGATTAAACACGACTGACCAACAGAAACCGCTTGCAATAGATAACAGGTGGACCATCATTTTGTTCATTATTATTATTATTATACATCCGCCATAAGGTGGAGAGTATTATGTTTTGGTCATCTCCGTCTCCTAACAATTATTTTATAAAAGGGCAGATAAAACAGCCATAGCTGCTCTGCATTCATCCATTTTCGAATGAAAAAATATATATACTGTCCTCAAATATTATATGAATGGTCATATCCTGTGTACTTGGCACAATTTATGACAACGAAATTCTGCAACGAATTTTGGGGTAACAAGCCCACCATTGGAAAGTGGCATCCCTCACATCGAACAAATCACAGAGATGATGTGGTTTTGTGCCGCTCGCGTGTAGGACACACATACCTCCTTTATGCATACTTCCTGAAGAGTGAACGTTGACCAGAGTGTATACCCTACAGAGTCCACTGACATTATAACATGTTCTTGTCAATCTTGTCGATTGTATCAACTTCCACTCTGTGAGGAGATAAAAGTTTTTTATATGAACTCAGTTGAGAAGCTTTTCGATGATGTACCAAAAACATATATAAAAAAATTTAAAAAAAAACCTCTTGGACTTTTAAAAGAATATCGTTTAAATAGAAAGCATTTTTTACCTCCATCTTTTATTTCAACTTCTATCTTTTATGACTATATGATTAATCTCGTATGGCTATATGTTTAGGCTAATTTGGAATGGTTCATCTTCCCAATTTATTTCTGCTGCATTTTTTTTTTTTGCTTTATTGGGACGTGACATTTAATCCGCGCTATATAATCAGGAATATGCTAACGTTCCGTTAAGCCCTATACATATATATTGTTAACGATTCTGTTTACGAGCAATAGTTTGAGTTCTGCTTCGCATTCCTTCATTAAACTTTGCAGATAAGTTGCTTTTTAGGTTACATAGAAGTCTATCTATGTGGAGTTCCAAAGGTCAAAGGTCAAGCTTGTTGTGGCACAAGAAAGTAAAAGTTTCCATGCAATAGCTTGTGTGCAGTGAAATATATCTTTACCAAAGCTTGTGGATATGTTTGAATTTGGGGATTCAGAAGTCGAAAGTAAAGTAAATCTGAAGGAAATGGTTTCTGCGCAAAAAGTTGAGTTCTTGTCAAACAATATACCTTTACCAAAGCTTACATATATGTTGCCCTTAGAAAGGAAAAAAAATCTATTGATTTTGGGAGTAAATGGTCAAGGTCACGGCGACCAGAGATCGAGAAACCAACATTGCTTTCTCGCAATAACGTGAATTCTACTGAATTACACCTTCACCAAACCCTTGGCAATGAAAATAATTATTTTAATTATGACAGCTACAGGTCAAAGGTCAAGTTTGACTACATTATGCCAGAGTGAAATTTGTTGGAATCAAGAAGTCCAAGTCAATATCACAATGACCGACAGAAGGACAGTCAGCGGGCGTATTTTGTATCGTTTGTGGCGCTACTGTCTTTTGTTTGTGTTTGTTTAACTTGGTGAAAATAAATATCGTAAAAATTACAATCACAGTGCATGAACTGAGAAAACTTATTTTGTGTTTCCCCTTAAAACTGTCACTTATGATAAATGATGAATGTTTCATAAACAAGTCTTTCGAAAGTGTGTTATTCTTTCTGATCTTTTCAGACATTTCCTAGGTGCATTAAGTCAATCGTTTATGCTTTCTTCAGGAAAACATGTAGACAGACAGACATATCTTTATCCTTATGTACGTTAGTACATGCATGTAGACATGCATACATAGCCGCATTAGCCGTTGGAAGAGTGTCGAACTTGTAATCCATGGGTCTTGGGTTCGATACCCACCCAGGCCATCCCGGTTCGTCTGTCTCGGTGCGTCCTTGGGAAAAGTACTTAGCACCCATTGCCATGCTGCAAAAAAGGTGCAACGCGCAGTGATTTACTCCGACGTTACAATGCATCATGAAGTCATAGTATCAAGATGCTGGCTATTGACTGATATTTATTTGCTCCGATTAGGCTCGAACAATAGCTTTAACCGATTGCCAGTCTTTAAAAGAACTCCGTACTATTCATGTTGCATAATTAAATTGTGAAGGATAAGATTGTGTTTTTTAGTGCGATCATTTTCCACTCTTCTCAGTCTGCAGGAATGCGAGTGAAAATGTCCTTTTACATATAAGGAGTTAGTAACGAGTACATTTCCAAACAGACAAAATAGTGTTTGTAAACCATGAGAACGACTGTCAATCGCCTTCTAGTGTTTTGAAAGTAGGGTTACATCAAGTATTGCTTGGCTGCAGTAAATTGCCGTTCGTTGTATTCGCGCAAAGTGATCAATACCTTATACACAAATATACTTAAACGAAATAAACAGCACCTCTCAAATGTACACCTTTTTAGTTGATACTCAGATAGCAGTTTCGTTCCCAAGTAGCATAGAATGTTTTGAAAAGTTATTATTTTAAAAAGTTTACATGCAAATGAGGAATATATTAATGAAAGAGTGAAATTTGTTTTGTTAAAATAACAACCGAATCACTGAGATTATTATTTATAATATGGATGTTCATATGGATGTTAAATATAGCCTTTGCATTGATGATGTGTCGTAAAGAGAGTGACGATACATTTTAATTCGTGATTACAGCAAACCAAGGGAATTCTTTGTTGAATCGGAATAATTCTTGTGTAGTTTATCGTAATAGTTTCTTGGGTTGAGTGGAGCGAAAATAACACGATAGCAAAACTGTTTTTTCTTTTATGTTTTAAGATTTATGCTTAGAATATGGAAATCATCTCAACATGTAAATTTTTCTCTTGTCGTTTAGAAAAGCCCATGATCTATTCAAGTTCTTCATGCTGTTTTTCAATCTGGGTATTGGTATTATTGTCTTCCTGAAGCGCCTAACCAGCAACATATGTCTAGGAATTTTCCTCGTACCCAGGATGGATAGATCCATGTTTCCAAAGGGGTTTGAAAGCGGGGATAAATGTAAGTACACTCGAGGATAATTATTCCTTAACGCATGTATGTATGTATGTATGTATATATGTATATATGTATGTATGTATGTATGTATGTATGTATGTATGTATGTATGTATGTATGTATGTATGTATGTATGTATGTATGTATGTATGTATGTATGTATGTATGTATGTATTAGACAGAAATAGAGGGAACTAAAACTTTTGCGTTATTTATGTATTCTCTGTCTGTAGTGTTCCAGTCTTGACATCATTTGCGCAGCTTTTTTGTACTTTCAGGGTAATCTTATATGATATTCCATTTATCTACAGAATACCTTTTTCATTTTTATTTAAGGTTACATGAATTATGTCAGCATGTTGATGGTGGATTTCAGACACAATAACCCCATAATGAGAGTGTTCTGTTCCATTCTTCTAAAGACCGCTGCAGGGGAACAGGATCAACGGAGCAATCCGCACACAACCGTCCAAAACCCCATTTACGGTGAAATTGGAGCGTTGTCGATTTCTCGACAATATCAAGGTATGCATTGTATAACTATACATATATTTCTTTTCTTATATAAAACAGGTGCCTTGTATAAAACGATTAGGAACATTGATTACAAAACGGTGTAAATTTAAAAAAAATGTTCTGCTAGGAATTTTAGGTGTCGTGCCCAACTGATATCAAGCTTTGGATGGAAAGATTTTTTTGTAATTTCCCGGTTAAATATCATCAGACAATAACAACTGCTTGCGTGATACCAATATTAACTCTTATCCCATGTACTGGAAGGAAACTCCATAAAGTGCAAGGTCCCTCCACTCCACCACCACCATCATTAATAATAGACTCTACTGGAATTGTCATCTTCGTGTACAGGATATTGAAGATTAATTCACGATGTCTCAATGACTTAAATGGGTATCAGTCGAAGTCCTCTTCTGCTTGTATTTCCCTCTTTTTCACCAGAACTACTAAAATATATTTAAAGAATAAACTTTTAAAGAAATCGGAAAATACGTATAGCTTTCAAAAAACCATTTTAACTTACTTCACTTTGTCCATCAAGGTCGTGACTGGGAGACAACAATTAATGCCTTTGTATGTATATCGAATTTTCTCTATTAGTTTCTTTTCAGACATATTTACCGCATGGTACACTGCATTTGGGAATATTCAAACTGTGTTTAAATATCACATATTACTTCATTTCGTTCCTATGAAATGTAGCAGAGAAAGAGACATAAAGTTCATGTCTTGCGGTTTCATCAGCTGTCAGTAAGGACCTAAGGCCCTTTATTTGTTATCAAAAGTTAAGATGCTTTAAATACAAATAGAGCGTGTCGATTATCCATATCCTCAAATCTCCAGACTTTGAAGAAGGTGATTGAATGGTTGATAAATATTGCTATAGTTTTTATAATTACATTTTAGAACCAGTCCAGTTCTTCCTATAGGGAGGACAGATTACATATAAAATGAAGCACTAGCAATGTATTGCTTCCCCTGCGAAACACTGACATCTATTCCCCGCGACCTTTGCTCGATTATTTTATTCTTCGAAGACATTTTGATGAGTGTCCATATCTAAAGCTTGATATTGAATTCGCAAAGGTAAATAGACACACGTTAATATTAATATCATTCAAAAATCTTTGCAACTGATTTGATGCTCATAATACCTTCACCTGATTTACCGTTTGTAAGTGGTACAGTCTGTCAAGGCTACAATGGCTCCTCTGAGGCGGGGCACTCATGTCGAAAATTGGTGGGAAGTTTAACTGCTTTTTAACCTTTTTCCTCGTTTCAGGTAAGATGTATCTCCTATAAAGGCTCTCTATTCAATTGAAAATGAGAAAAATTTAGCCCCAGATAATCTGAAATGAAATTTCATCAATGCAAATTGCTCTTGATCATGATTTGATTGCTTAGTTGGTCTTGGTAACTACTTGATATAATGACTTATAGACTAAGCTAAACAACCGATTAAATACGTGCTCGTTGGACAGCTATATCAAACAAATATTTGAAGTGTTTACACCAACCTGACCTTGTATTTTGACGATGTTGACAAATATTATGTTCACATGAGCGATTATTATCAAAATTTTTTCTTTCTTATAACAGGTCACTCAAGGGGAAGAACCAAATGGCTGCTTGCGTACACCTTAATGAAGAATCCCTCCATCATGGGAACGAGGAAGCACGCGCTGCCAGGGATAGTTCTAATGGAAGCATCTAACGTACGTGCAGACGTCATTGACAGAGTTCAACGAAGTATCGCCTCCACACTATTTATTTACATTGGAATGATAGTCATTTTGTTGATGATTGCATTTCTTGCTGGAGGCTTCAAAGCAATTTTTAACTTTTGATATGAATTTGATGGACTATATCAACAATGTCTAATCGCCTGCATACACAGCTACCATTGCAAAATGTAGGATATATTGTAACCATTCCATTCGATGTGCGAATGTTACTCCTGGGAAATCACGCAAGATTTATAAAATTCAAAGATATAATCTTTACATATTTGAGAGCTATACGTACAAGCTAGCTGTTGGCTTCACGTTAGAGAATAATGTTTAATTATGTTAATAAAAACTAATGGTAATTTCCTGTAAACATACAAGTCACTATAAATAAAGAGATTGCCAAAAGAGAGAAAGAAGATCTGACTATGTTTCATTAGTACATATAGTATGCTCCATCTAGTTATTTAATGGACATATTTTGAAAAAGAATCTAATCAGCAATTACAAACCTTGATGTGTGCATAAAAATCATTAAGCTTGACATTCCATTAAATCATAATGCCATCCTATTTTGTGCATAAATGTATTGTATCAATCGTTATTGTTCCGGTATAACCGTAAATTCCAAGAAATACTTGATCTGTGCATTTCCAGAATTACCTCGTAAGTGTTAGGTCTAGTGATAGGTGCAAATATCCACACATTTTGTTCGCCTAAAGACTGGGTCACGGTCTCACATGACGTAAATACAAATACGAATGCTTTATAATTTTCTGACAAGCTGATTGAATGAAAGGAGGTATTCCAAGGAGAAAAAGTAGTTTCAAATAGTCACCTTCGTGGACGCCACCATTGATTAAAAAATGTTTGTCTCGTTCATATATATCAGCCGTATTTTTGGTCGCGAAAATGCCCTAGATGCTGCAACTGGAATAGGTTTTACTGCTAAATTACTGCCGTCTAAGAATTCATGACGAAGACTTATTTATATATTCTTAACCTAGTAAAAGTAAATATTGTGAGATATATAATGTTTTATACAATGCGTTATACATTTAGAATACACGTTTTAAATGGCAGGTTTCACGATGATTTTGATGGCAATATTACATGCTTATCTAACAAAGGTAGACTACATGGTTGCCTCTTTAAGACGTTTCCAGTTTGTATCATACTTCCCTGCTGAGGAGTGGAACGAAAGTGTACATTTTCAGTTATAATACACTTTAAGTTTTCCTTGTAATATGTTAGGGGCCAATATGAACAATGATTGTATAGAGGGTACTTTTTTCATAAAAAGTGATGATAGATTTTAAAAGATGAGATATTTTAAATCTTAGAAAAAATGAATCGTTAAAACATATGTGCTTGAAGTGATTATTCTCATATTCATTTATAGCGTTCCATATAATGTGCTTCCATTCCTTCTTAGCCGAAAAAAATATAACTAAAGTCTTTCAAGTCATATTTGTGAAGAATTCTATATATATATCGGGAATAAATCCCTTTTGATTCATACGGTCATTCCTGCAAAGGAAGTTATTCAATCTCATTAAAATATTCTTTTAGACAACGTATTCTCAGGTATATGACATCATTTGCAAATGAAATTGAGCTTTCTTTTATCAATGTCAATTCTGTTCAGCTCAAGCATGCTTTTCGCTCATTGTAGATCTGGTCTTACTTGAGAATTCTTGAATGTACCGCACATATTGATGCTGAAATACATCTAATTTTTAATGTGTTTCAATCCAATCTTTGATAACAGCTAGCAACTATAAAGCGCTGTTGGAATAACAATTTGTTTTATATAGATCTGCAGTGGCTAAGGGGTTTAATTTACATTCTGTTTCGCCAATCCCGATAAGATAATATAGTGATTTTCTTCTTTTTGAACATGCTTTTTTCTACCTTTGCTACGCAGCTGGTGTCAGAGCTCATAGGGATACCTACGTGTTCGGTACTTCACGAAATCGGAATAATGTTTAAAACGATTTTCCAGTTGAAATTGCAGTCTCTCTTGTGTCTGATCTGTTCGAAGATGACAATGCAACTTATTTTCATTGATTTTAAAATTCCAGGTTACCGAATACAAGTGAGCGTATAAAGTATTGCTTGTAAATGAGCAGGGGTTGTCGCTATAAGGGTGATATCATCAGCTAACTCAGGATTTCCAGAAGGAATTGATCTTACGGTTATTCCTAATTTGGAATCTTCTAACAACTTTAAGATATCATTGATATATACCAGGTAGAGAAGAGTGGAAAGCACCCCACCTTGGCGAACACCTTGCCTGATTGGTATAGGCTCAGATTTAGTGCCATTTATAGTTACAATATATATTAGAGTATGATTCCTTAATTTCAGTGAAAGAGTTTGCAGGTAATTCCCAATAGATCAAGCTTTATGAAAAGTCCCTCGTGCCATACGGTGTCAAACGCCTTCCTTATGTCCAAAAATGCGACATAGACTTTTGATTCTAATTCCAGGTTAGCGAAGATAGCTTCATGTAAATTTAACGATGTCATTATGCACCTCAATCCCTTTTGGAAGCCCTGCTGTTGAGTATTCGGAAAGGTTCGCATTTTCGTTTTGTACCATGTATTAAATCTATTATACACACTTTTCAAATAGAGGTAGGAAAGATACAGCCCTGTAGCTGTCAGGGTAATTTTTACACTTTCCTTCGCCTTTGTAGATTGGTACAATTATGCCGACTTTCCAGTCACATGGTATTCAACACTCTTTTAGCATCGAATTGAATAGATCTATAATCATTTCTATCAGTTTCCTGCCTCCATATCTTATATGTTCGTTCCTTACATCATCTATCTTAAGTTTTTGTTATCAATGCTGCTATTTCTGCAAAGGTAACATTTTCATTAAAAACGGGATCTTTAAGATCGTTTTTTTTTTATTCAATGTAGAGCTAGAGAATTGTTTTCTGGTGTGTATAGGTGTTTAAAGTGTTTGGCAAATAAGTTAGCTATCTCTTGTGGATTGCAAGCTGTTTCTTCGTCTAATTTTAATTTGAAACAGCTTTTTGGGTTTCTGCATCTATTACGTTGCTGACCATATAATTTCCAGAAAAGTCTAATATCTAACTCTGCTGCTTCCTCTAAATCATTAAACACACTTTCTTCGTATTTTCAATCGATATCCTTCTAAACCATCTTGCCTTTTCATGTGCTTCATGGACATCAGGTGACCAATAAGGCTTTGCATATGGATTATATATCATGTGCTTTATGGACATCAGGTGACCAATACGGCTTTGCATATGGATTATATATCATGTGCTTCATGGACATCATGTGACCAATAAGTCTTTGCATATGGATTATATATCATGTGCTTCATGGACATCAGGTGACCAATAAGGCTTTGCATATGGATTATATGTCTTTTAGGGATAGTATTTATTGCGGCATTTTTAAAAGAACCACGAGTTTATCAGCTGTGTGCCATGAAGGGAAAAAATAGAGAAGATCGGCATACCTTGCGAATGGGCAGAGCGCTTGCTGTACAATACATGGTGATCTGACCCCAAACATGTATCCTGATTTGCAAAGGTCTCACATTCATGTACGTATTGAAGCAAACTTCTGCCAACAGGAATATAGTCAAGAGATATTCTAAGAGGCTCAAATGTGTAACTCAATCCCTTGTTCAGGTTTGTTTTGTTTAGGGCCACTAAGTTGTTTTTGTCAATAAAGTTTGTCAGCAATTGACTTTTGTACCGTGAACACCAAGAATGGGAAAATTGATCATATCTGGAATTAAAAAGTCTCCCATGAGTATTACTTCACCAACAGAAGCATAATATTCAAACAGAGACCCTATAATATCAATACATTCTTGGCACAAAATCGTGCCGCTGGATTCAGACAGGCCTTGACGAGAAAGTAAGGGTGACTCTGCTCAACGTTCCCTCACTTAAACCCAACTCACGCACAAGTCATGACATCACCCGCTCTCCCCAGCCGACACCTTCAACTCCTGTGGCGATGTGTGAGAGGCAAAGCAACAGGCGCGGATACACTGGAAGCTGTAACTGCAGACCTGCACACAGGCGGCTTTAGGCATAGGGTCGCTTTTCGCTAGATTGAAACAGTAGCCCCCTGGGCGACGGAGCAGTCCTATTTAGGATTATGCTGCTCAACTCAGTAGCACTTGGAAGGGGATAGAAAAGGTGACCCACACACTGCATATTTCACCTTAATCCTGATCAGCATACTGCGGCTGATGAGGATCCCACTTTAGCAGTCGAAAATCGCACAAAATAACAAAGGTGACGCCACTCACCATCAATGCTTGGAATGTGCGCACACTAATGGACAGTATATCAGTAGATAGATCAGAGAGAAGAACAGCTGTAGTTGGTAGAAAACTGGCCAGGTTCAACATCCAGATAGCGGCTGTGAGTGAAACTCGCATAGATGAGGAAGAACAGTCCAGGTGAGATGAAGACCAGAAGCCTCTTATTACAGAAGTGCAGAAGGCAGACAAGCTCATTATTCTTGGTGACTTCAATGTTGTAATTGGCGTAGATTACCAGACATGACCAGGGTCATCGGCAAAAATGGCTTTGGCAAATGAAACAACAATGGAATCATCCTACGGAGAAAATGCGCTGAAGACGACCACCTAATCACCAACACAGTCCTCCGCCTCCCAAACAGCAACAAGACGAACTGGATGCATCCACGCTAAAAGCATTGGCATCTCATTGACTACGTCATCGACAGGAGTAGAGGCAGGCATAATGTCCGAATGACGAAAGCAATGAGAAATGCAGAATGCTGGATCGTCTACAGGTTCAAAGCCTCCAAGCTCAATATCCGTATTCAGACTAGCAGACGACCACAAGGCAGAAAAGCCGCCAAAAAACTCAATATCTCCAAACTGAAACAAGAGAATGTAAAACAAACGCTCGTTGAAGAACTCTACAGCCAACTAGTAACAATTGATGCGAACTCCGGGAACGTCGAGTACTCGGTTGCATCCAAATCCCTTGGTCACACCACACGTAAACATTAAGATTGGTATCACGAGAACGGTGCTGATATGCGGAGACTACTGAACGAGAAACTTCGGCTCGAAAAGACCTGTTTAGAAGACAGCACTTCATCATTTAAGAAGGCAGCATTCAGCAAGATCAATAAGGCTTTCAAATGCAAACTCAAAGACATTGGAAGAGTCTTAGCAACAAGGCAGATGAGATTCAGTCATACGCAGACAGGAATGTCACGAAGAACCTATATGACGCTTTAACGACAATCTGTGGGCCACAGTCATCAGGAACATTTCCAATACTGAGTGCTGAGGGCATCACACTGTTCGATGACTATGAAAATATACTATAAAGATCGGCAGAATAGATACTATAAAGATCGGCAGAACAGCTCAACAGCATCCTCAATCAACAATCCTCTGTAAGCGAGGAGGCGAATGAGTGAAAATCAACATATTTCTTGCTGATCCTCCAACTCTGACTGAAACTGAGAAAGCAATTGACATGCTGTCAGATGGCAAATTACCTAGAGCAGATGCTATACCAGCAGGAGCATACAAAGCCAGAGGCTCACATATGGCTAAAAAAACTAACTGAACTGTTCCAGTCAAAGTGGACTTAAGGAATTATACCAAGTGAGTACTAGGATGCATCCATCGTCCACTTATACAAGCGGAAAGGCAACAGACAATTATGCGACAACCATCAAGACATCTCATTGCTATCAAAAAGTCCTCGCCAGAATTCTACTAAATCGCCTTGTGCGTCACATCAATTAAGGGCTCTTGTTAGACTCTAGGCAAGCTGTTCAATCTGAGGAGACTACGGGCGAAGACGAACCTACAGGAAGTGACTGTTCGGGATCTTCTATTTGCTGACGACTGTTCCCCGAATGCTAAATCAGAGTATGAAATATTTTCTAATTGCGGGAGTCATATTGCTATCTGGTATTAAATAATAAGTAGTTTTACTAAATTCTTGTACAGTTGTTGTATCGTTCGCAGGGAATAGGATATGCCCCAATTGAGAAATATGCATTTTATTACTGTCCTCCATAAAACCTATAGGATCCAGAAGTAGGCACATTGCACATATGCAGTCTCTTCTCAATTAAAATATTTACGAGTTGTATGTACTATTTCTTAATCTGAAAGACTTCTTTTGGAAGGTAATTGCTCCCTAATGAACATCTTTCAGAACTGACGACTATTAAAGTTCTCACGGCGACCATCTTTAACACAGTGATATAATTAGATCGTTAGTTCAGATAAAGGAATAGTCATATAGATATTTACGAATTATCATAGAAAATAAAAGCGTTTCTTGTACTATGTAGTTGATTCCAAGAAAAATCGGTGACGATCTGACCACTAATTGTCATCTTTTGGTCAGATTGACATCCTTGAAATCGTTCCTCCGTCTGAATGGATAGTCATGTTTCATGCCGGTTTGGCTAAATAAATTTCCACATAATGCTGTCAGTGAAATGCTGAAGATTTGAACTCCAACACAGATGCCTCGTTAACTATCTAAACTATGAGCTTTATAATCTTTATGTCTTTACTTTTTCTAAAGGGAAAGTCAAATAGACATGGTTTAAGTTTAAGCTAAATTACATTTTTGCATGTCTTAAAGTGTATTTTGCTAAATATTCAACCATACTAAACCACAAACACTATATTCTAAAACATATAGTATCTTTTACATCTCACATCAATGTGAACGCAAGAAAACGGGTCATCTTGTTCGTGGATTTTTTGCTTGAACCAGCTGATAAAATAACTTGTTGATTTTACAAATGGTTTAGACCAGATTCTATATTGAATTGCTTATTTAAACAAGAATACCTTTGTTGAAATTGTTTAAGAAAATGTATATTTGTGTCCAGAAATATAATGCAAAGGGAAGTTATAATTTTACTAACAGTAATCTTGGTCTTGAAACTCCCCATGCTGCAAATAATATGGCTCTTTCTGAGGAACGGAAAATAAATGTTCAAAATATTTAATAAACTTTTAATATCTAGTAGTGATGATATTATAGTAAAACATCTGCAAAGTCAAAATCTATTTTTAGCAACAGTGACCTTGACATTGAAGCTGTTAATTTCAAGATTAGTAGGGTTCTTTCTTAGGCTCTGTAAAACATATGAATCAGTGTGCAATGAAATCCATTCACTACAACATAAGTTATTTACTAGATATAAAATAATTTGGGAATTCTAAGTCCGAGTTTCCGGTATTTGGACATTTATGTTGTTGTGTGACAGTATGCAAAAGTGAAAAAAGGTATGTGACACCACATCATAAATATCCAAATATTTAAAATTGGATGGAAAAGGTCAGAGGAAACTCGGACTACCGAATTAGTAGCTCTGTAGTCGAGGTAACTGTTACTAAACATATATTTGTTTCAATCCAGCTCATTTCCGTGTACATCCATACTTGTTCACAAAGTCTATACATCAAGTATAAAGGATTGATAACTGGTTTAAAATGTATAAATGTTCCATATACGATATAAAAGTCCATTTCAGAGTTCTCTATAATCACGCGACAGTGAGTGAAGGTTTTGAATTCATAGAACTTTTAAGTATGAGAATGAAAAATAACATGAGCTGTAACGATAATTACTTGAATAAAATTCTCAGGCATGGAATTCAAGAAACATTCAAGTCTTAGAGTAAAAAATTACCTGAAACTCTGGGATCAAATGTATCAGATGCAATTTATCATAACCGAATAAAATGTTCAGTTTTTGGTACTTTTTCCCCATTAAACTATCTCTGTAAATTTGGAAATATGTTTGCTAGTGTTGAACTATCTTTTTAACAGACTGGATTCTAAGTAGAAGTCTAAAATTTTGATTTGAAAAGTTACATGAAATCAAGGCCAGGTTTTTAGTAGGTTGCACCTTTATAGTATTCCTGCAAATTTTAAGCTTTTGCATAATGCGAATGTATGATTTACGATTGACGAGCATCATTAAAAGTCTGACATTTTTATTTACAAAGATCAATGAATTCAAGGCCTGGATATTGATTCTCCATAAAGTGGATTCCTTTTTGGGGTCTGGGTGAAAACAGCAAAAATGTGTGCAGAAATCCACACTGAAAGCCAATAGAGCGAAACATGTCTTGTGGACCATACTTATTACAATTAATCGTTTAAATTTCGTTTTATCCAGTGAACATACTCTAATCTAGTCAATTTTACATCATTTTTGATAAGCTCTGAGCATACTCTAGTATAGTTAATTTCACTTCATTTTTGGAAAAGTAAGTCATTTTTCTCTTTACTCCTCTTTTACTCCTCTTGGATAATACATGTATGTCCCAACACTATTCACGGAGTTAGAAAACTGATTGCCTATGCTAGTTAATGAAGGGGCCACATGATACACTGCTTAAGAATATTGGAAGTCCAAGACCAATCTTTGAAAGTCCTAAGATGCACAGTTACTGCTTGCAGCGAGGTCTGTAGTTTATTAACAAAAATAATAAGAGGACAAATATGTGCCAACAGTATGTTTTAGTCAGTAAATACAGAAAAAAGTTTCAATGACCCCCTCCCCAAATCATATGATTACCAATAACTATTTTTTTTTCAGAAACACCAGAACCCTATCTTTTGAATGCGGCACCCCTTCTAACAAAGTAACGAACACCCTTAGCTTGTGAGATGTTGTCTTTAATATGATTTCAGCTTTAGCATTTCTATGTTTGTCAAGAAACTTTGAGATGCTGTCAGTTTCAGCATTTATAAGAACAAAATAGTAAAAGGAAGGAAGAAACTAACTTTAACTGCAAATTCTTCATCGCCAGTGGAGTGTCAATCTCATAGAGGAACTCTTTTTTTAAGGAGAATATGTATTCAGAATGATTTTCAGCAGGTGTGATTACAATAGATTTAGAAACATCCCTCTTCAGAATTTATATGAAGTTTGTTTCGTATCACGATCTGTGAGTTTTTAAAATGCACACCCATTTCAAACAGTTATTCCAAACTGGGCGTTGCTTTATTGTATAGATGCAACAACTTCAACCAAATGAACAACAGTCGAAAATTTCAGTCTTGGAGATTTCTATGAGGTTTTAATATTGTTGGAAGATTGTGTGTGTGCATGGTTCTTGAAATGGTTGCTATCAGTAAAGGATTTGATGGCACTTCAAATAAAAGGCTATAAAAGTTAGGTTTCTGGTCATGCTGCAGTTTTATAACAACGAGAAAAACGGAATGCGAATTGCTAGGGTGACTGTTGCATGTGAAACGCTTATAAATCCATACAAATCTAAAACTTTCCGAAAACCTGAATGGTTTAAAGATATTATACTATCTTGAGTAATTCCCTTTCCCCAGAACTTTGGAAATTCAGTCTTTCTCAGTTTACCATGAAAGATGAGAAATAGACGATATATATATATATATATATATATATATATATATATATATATATATATATATATATATATATATATATATATATATATATATTAAAGGTATACAAGTTAAAGACAGATGATGTAGAAGCATCACAAATGCAACTATATTGAATACTATAGACAGCCAAACCCCGCCTCACGATCACCCCGGTACAAAGAAGATCACTCCTGCTTTAAGGATTGAAAATCTAAAGAACAAAATTTTTTCTTCTTTATTCCAGTATTGTATGACTCCGTATTAGAACAACGCCGATATTCCAGATTAAGACAATTTATTTTATGCTAGGCAGTGAATTACGGGATGTTCCGAGTAAAATAATTGTGATTTTTCACTGCAGTGAAAAAATATGATATTTTTTCACAGGCCGTCAATAAACATTGATAACGGTACAACTAAGAAATTCCAAGTTTTTTGTAAGACGCTTGCGTGGTATAAAGGTTAAGATGGCTGCTTCGTACCCAGGCGAAACGGGTTCAAATCCAGCAATGGACATATATTTTTTTTTCTTCATTTTTACCTTGAATTGGGAAGGAGCATTATGTAACTACTGATATTTTATGTGCAAATATAGACAAAACAGAGCAGAACATAAACGGTAAACTGCCCGATATTTTCGATGCATTAAGAAATCAGCTACTTCAGTGTGTTATACAAATTGCTAGACAATACGCTTGAGCATAAAATAAAAAGAATCTTTGCTTGCTCCGAGTGAATAACGGATATATTTCATCTCGTGGGTGAAAAACACTTAAGTATTTTCACCCACTAGATGAAATATATCCGTTATTCACTCGTTTCAAGCAAATATCCTCTCTATATTTCAGTCCCGTTAGATAATTCCCACTGATATTTTCATTCGCTAATACAACCACACGATCGCTTAAAGTGTTCATTTGAAAGTAATGATTCACTCCAGACAGGATATGTTTAGCCTCATGCAGCAAACTCAATGTGTTAAATATCAAGTTAAATTACTATTACAGCTAATTATTATCTTTTCTTTGATTAACATAGCTTACAAGACGTTGAATAATATAAAATGTATAACCTTTTGTATGACTTCTTCGTCTCTGATGAAATTATTTATCAATATATCTGTAGATGCAAGCAATACATACATACATACATACATACATACATACATACATACATACATGCATACATACATACATACATAACCATTATCTGATGGATTCTGAAAGACAAACCCTGATATTATCACCACCCCGCTTATGGTCGTAGTAGCGAATTTGCTCTGTATATGATACACTTGGTGACACATATTTATTACCTTTGAGCGACAGATAAACAAAAATCTTGGGGTGGCACATGAGCCTTTGGGCTATGTAGCCCAACTGTAGGTCATATGCATGAACGTAGATCGTTTTACTATGTTTTTTATTTTCTTTGTTTTACCCACTTTTAACATTCCTTTCTGCACAGAGTAAGAATCATTCATACTTCTTAAGTATACAAAATCTGCTAGTACTCCACCGAGGACTCACTGGGAACATATTGGTTCGTCACGTATATCATTTTACCGCTTCAAAGTTCTCAGTGAATATCCAATGGGGGAATCTGTGGCTTAGAGACACGTTTTATAGCTGAAATAACTACACTAATTGCGACAGTCACTTTGTATTGAATGCTAATGCAATACACAGAAAATTATTCACATTTTTCTAACGATTACCCAGAGATCTGTTGTGAAGGATGGCACATGTACTGAGAAGCAAGCGACATCAAAGCTTAAATTGACAGTACAATGTTTATTGCCTATTTAATCTCTTTACTTTTCAGTACGATGTCAAAGCAGGTAGGTGTGATTTTAGCCCGTGCATAAAAGGTCGCTCTCACGAACAATTCCGTTCATTTCATTCAGATGCAACTATTTCCAAACAAAAGTTACTTAGCGCATTGTAGCGTTGGAATATGTCCTACTTATACAAAATAAACTTAGGATAACCATCGTTTAGGTTAACCTGCAACTTATGAACTGGATCTCTTTTAAAATGTGGGGAAAATATGAAGGAATAAATAAGATAATTAATTAGTGAGAAATCACGAGAGTCATGTACTGTTGAGTTGATGCTGGAATTAATCCATATTTCATTTCTTCAGCGTGTGACCACAAATTAAACCATTGGTAACATATACAATTTTACATGCAATTAACGTTTACCTCCTTTGACATACTTGTGTTACAATTATAATTTGTCATTTCATTTCAGAATTCAGTCCAATGCGTCAGTAAGATCCACCTTTTCGCTGTGTTTGATACTACGTTTTGCTCTTGCATCGGAATTGACAGTGTTTTGTAGTGCTCTAGCCTGGAACGCGTTTCACTTTGTACACTGTTTTAGTCTTTTAGAGACCATGACTATGATTGTTTAACCAAATTGTAGCCGAGATTTGTTCTCGGTTCACCAGATGCAATATTATGAACAAAGAGGCCACCATATTTAGTCATTGTTTATATGTACTGAAGCAACATGGTATATACAGTGTCTATTCAGCCGTTTATACGAGTGAACAAAACCATGTTTCTGTCCGAGTCACTCATTCGGTGGGTTTAGCGGTCCGACCTAGATGTTCCGATCGAGATTTCATGAACCGATGTTCCTTTTTACATGCGAAAAGAGCTTTGGTCGAACCTGACAGAAAATGAATTCCCGTAAAGTTCATTTCTCACTTACTAACTCTTCTCTTATTACTTTTAACAAAAGAAACATATGTTTGATTAATTAATTCATCAAAGGTGAAATCTCTTTTTTGGCGAATTACATTATGCATTTGTCCACGAAGGTATACCGCCTGCAATTTTGCTGCGTTCTCGTAACCGAGGGTAAGTCGCGATTAAACTTTGATCTAACCAATGAAGTTACACGATGCAACCGAGATGGTAAAAACAACATGTTAAACATGTACCTGGTTACAGAAGTGAAATGCAACCTTGGTTGAAAGAATCATATTTGGTCAGACCGCTAAAACACACCTCTGGTGGTAGTTACAAAATAATTTTCCTTTATCTTACAGGTTCGAAGCACACAGTACATGGGGAACCAAATCATCAGAATGTTATATGGTACATACCCAAAACAACATCAGCAACAACAACACTCTTTAACAAACTTCAGGGAAATACAATATTTTCATATTTATTTATTACGTACTTGTATATACAATCTGAGGTATACACATTCGTGACAGTTTTCATGTTTATAATGACTTTACTTGATTATTACATTTTACTTCTTTCATATCTAACACATTTTGTATTGAACCATATCACACATGCCTTTATGCAGGCGATATTACTAATCTTCGCAATTTGGGCTAGTGTTTGCAGCATTGCGGCTAGTGCGAGTGAAATAATTTGATTGATTGTTTCGCTCTAATTTAGATAATGCATTTTACTTTGAGACAAAATTACGACCAGTCTGATGAAAACTAAGAGACGTTTGGCAGAAAGTAACAAATAAGAAAATATACTAATATTTAATATTTAATATATGTTTCATATCTCAGTTTAATGGTAGTAATGTTTAATTGAATTGGAGAAAGGGATAAAAGTTTAGTAGGTTAGTAGGTTAGTAGTGTTCATTATTCTTGTAGATTAGCTTTCAAATTGCTGTTGATTCTTAAGCTATTAGTAACGATGCCAGCTTGAGGATTGTACAGTCACTTTAGATATCATGTAATTGTTATAAGTTACTGTATGTCTACCGTCTGATATCTCTGGTTGACTAGCTGCTTTGTCAGAAAGTCGACACTCTTGGGAGCCGGATATTCCAAAACAATGAATTTAACTGAAATATCAAAAATATATGATACAATATCCCCAATGCAATACGCACAATAAACTTGTTCACATTTTTATTACTACGTCTCGATATGAGTCATAAACTTCAAAGAACTTGAATGTTCTAATGCATTCTAGATTAAAAGCTCTTCAAAAGACGCTGACTTCAACATCAAGAAGGTCGGCTATCGTCGCTGTTGTTTCTCTTGCCATTGTTTTTAATTAAAGTAGTTCCTTTAGCATACACTTGCTTCCTATGTACGATATATGCTGCTTGAAGATGACCTATTATTAACTTTCCTCCTATTTTAAATCTCTTAACAACATTTATATGCCTCAAAATATCACACCATAGTAATTGCATCAATCACTTGGAGGAACTCTACTAACGTTACACAGCATGGAGTTATGTATTAACCAGAGTAATACAACTTGAAGTAATGTAATAAACTGAATCTCAAACCAGTGTCTATTAGGCATAACATGCTATGACACTCGTTAACTAAAAAACAACATAATGACCAGTTCGCGTACTATCAAACTACTTCTCTTATTATATAAAACCTGTGTACGATTACGTACTTTTAAAATCGTTTGTAGCTATCATTCTCTTTGCTTTATCAGAGCCCCCCCCCCCATATTATTTCTTATTTTAATTTATCTTTACAGGAACAATCATTTGCTTTTTATGGATATTTTTGCCACTATCTCTTTTGTATATAGTCTTCAGACTTGTAGACGTAGGTGACAAAGTTCCGCAGTTATTACAACATTTTTCAAATCTTAGTGTAAGTAACATTTTTTAGTAAACCATTCGTTTCTGTCATCTGCCGTATATAGGCAATTTAGACACTAATTAAAATATAATCTACACGTCTAATATGTCATCAAACCAATCTTGCAGCCAGCCCAGAAAAATATTATTTGAGTAGTATAGTGATTGTATATTCTGCGCCAAATCTATTTGGGCAGGGGGATAGTTTTACCTTTTTTTCACTTACTTTTTAGACGTTTTTTGTAAATTCCTCAGTTTTAGTCGGTTTTTTGTTTAAAAAAATAGATACAAACTACAAATGTTACTGTTTTTTCTCTACATTTCTTACATTGTACATACTTTTCTTTGAACTTTACTTATTTGTGACAGTATTAAATGCAGACAAATACATAAAAATAAAATTTTTATGTTATCATTATTTTCATATAATCGTTTTTTTTTTCTCTTTAATATTTTACATTTAGTAAATATTTTTTAAATTTTATTTTATATTTTTAAAAATATATACCCTTTCTGAAATAAAACACAGTTTAAAATTTTTAAAATCTTGTATTTATTGTGTCAATAATCTTGAGAGCTCAATGAATTATTAAATTTATACTTGCGCATAAAGCCCACTCATTTTTATAACTACAATAACTACATCATTGTTATCAATTTAAAGTTTTAAAATGTATGCTTTTAATAAAACATATTAGATTTTTGACAACATGACAGTTTGATAAAAGTTAATTGAAATTGTTTTTGTTTGCATTTACGTGTTGAACCAACATCCAGACATAGAATAAGAACTTTAGTTGAACCAAAAAGGTACAGCTTTAAATAAATAGTTTTAAAAATACCTGCAATAAAATATTATCCACCAAAAGTACACCAGTAATAGATTTAGCATGGTTAACAGGTAAATGAATCAAACAGAAAAGTATAAAACTTGTAATACCTGAAAGAACTAAACTTTGTTGAAAACTTAGTGTTTTTTATTTACTAGATCTCTATATCCTTGAAGTAACATATACTGAAGTTGACATTGCTTGGGGTGAATGGCTATATGAATTCTTTCTCATTGATAGAAGATACGAAACAATCAAATATGAGGAAAGCGCTAAGGTTCAAATGGAAATCGCTTTAACATTTATACATTTAGAGGCCAAAGAAGAACGTAAATAGTCAATTAGACCAAAAAGTATAAAACTATTTTTAAATTCTAATCTTGAGAAAAGGTATGAGCATATTAAAGGCGAGATAACCTCTAGATTTAGCAATTTTCTGGTCTACATAGAATAAACTATATACAACCTTGTGTTGTGCATTTCCTATTTAGGTACCCAATCAGCGTATTTATCATCTTCCGTTTGCAAATCTTTGTCGTGGGCAAATTCTTGTTACAAGAGAGATTACATACTACTGACCAACAGAGGCCGCTTGCTATTGATAACAGGTGCACTATTATTTTCTTCATTATTATTATTATTATTAATATTTGTATACACCCTGCCACAAGATGGAGGGTATTATTTTATGGTCTTCTCTGTTCGTCTCCTAACAATTTTGCAATGAAAGATCGGATAAAACACCAAAAGCTGCTCTGCAGTCATATGTTTCTTCTCTACTGTATTGATTCCACAATATGAGACAGAAGTTTTTGATGTGAATTTATTTGAGAAGCTATTCGATGATGCGCCACCAGAGAAACTCTTTGACTTTTTGAAAGAATGCCGCTTACATAACAACCTTTATTATCTTATATTTTAAGCATTTGATTTCATTTTACTTTCATATTTATATATTTTATTTCATATAATTTTTTAAAGCTTTGTGACGTCAATGTCTTATATCTTTTATCTTGTAGGACTATATTTTTAGATTCATTTGGAAGGGTTTATCTTCCTAATTTCTTTTTCTTTAGTTTTCTATCTAGATAGTTTTGGAACTTCAATCGACGCTGTATAGTCAGGACTATGCTGACGTTCCATAAAGTCCTGTATATGCGCACTGTTAACGATTTTGTTTATGAGCAATAGTTTCAGTTGTGTTTGCATCCCTTCAGCAAACGTCGCAGGTAAGTTGCTCTTTAGGGTACATAAAAGTCCATCAATGTTGGGTTCCAAATGTCAAAGGTCAAGCTGATTGTGGCACAAGAAAGTAAAATGGTTTCCATGCCATAAATTGTTTGCAATTAAGCATATAGCTTTACCAAACATTTGGATATGTTGCCCTTGATGATACAAAAAAAACCCCAAAAAACTGTTTGATTTACGAATTCAAAGTCAAAGGTAAAGTAACTCTGACCGTCCGAAGGAAAATGGTTTCTACGCAATAAGTTGAGTTCTAATGAAGAACTATACCTTCACCAAAGTTTACACATATGTTGCCCTTGGAAATGAAAAGAAGTCGTTTGATATAGGGGTAAATGGCCATGGTCACAACTACCCGAGATCGAGCAAGCAAAATGGTTTACCTGCAATAACTTGTGTTCTACTGAATATAACTTCACCAAATTCAATGGATATTTTAACCAAGGAATGAAAGAATTATTTTGATTATCATGTCTGCAGGTTAAAGTTCAAGGTCACAGCACTCTGGCAGAAGGAAATTTGTTGGAATGAAGAAGTCCAAGTCAGGATCACAATGACCGATAGCACGAAAGTCATCGGGCGAATTACGTATCGTTTGCCGTACTCTTTAGTGCATTCCTTTAAAACTGTCAGTTATGATAAATGATTGCATCAACAAGTCTTTAAAAGTGTGGTATTTTCTGTGATCCTTGCAGAAATTTACTAATTGCATAAAGTCAGTTGTTCATCGTTTCTTCAGGAATACATACATACAGAGAGACATATCTTTATCTTTGTATTAGTACGTGCATGCAAGCATACATACATACATACATACATACATACATACGTAGCCGCAGTAGCTCTGTTGGTAGAACGTCGGACTGGTAATTTAAAGGACGGTGGGTTCGATACCCGCCCAGGCCATCCAATCTCAGTACGTTGTTCACTTAGCTCCCATTACGCCGGTATGATATAGTCAATAATGTTTTGAAAATGCCATTAAAAAGGAAAGTACTACATACATGCATACATACATACATACATACATACATACATACATACATACATACATACAAGTAAGGTGCAAAGGGGCAGCTATTTACTGCGAACAAATAATGTATCTTGAAATCATAGTATCAAGACACTAGCTGTTGACAGAGATCTATTTGCTCAGATTAGGATCGACATATTGTGTTTCAAACTGTACTTTGTATGTTGAATGTCTAAATTTAGAAGGATAAGATAGTGTTTTCTGGTATGATCATTTTCCACTCTTCTCAATCTGCAGGAATGCGAGTGAAAATATCCTTGTACATAACAGGAGTAAGTAACGGGTACATTTCTAAACAGACAATAGCGTTTGTAAACTGAGAGAACGACTGTCAATTGCCTGCGAGTGTTTTGATAGCATGGTTGCATCAATTATCGCTTGGCCGCAGTAAGTTGCCTTCCGCTATATTCATCAAATGTGACCGATACTTTATACACAAATATACTGAATCAAAATAAATAGCACCTCTCGAAAGTATACCATCTTAGTTGATGCTCAAGTGGGTAGCAATTTCATTCCGAAGTAGCATCGAATTTTTCAAAAGTTCATATTTTAAAAAGTATTCATGGAAATTGGGATATATTAATGAATGAGTGAAAAAAATCTGTCGTAAAAATACCAACCGAATCACTCAGATTAATAGTTATAATTGGGACTTTCATACTTTTATCAGCCTTTACCTTTATAATGTGTCCTAATGACAGTAACGATACATTTCAGTTAGTGATTAAAGTAAACCTAGGGATTTCTGCCTGTTGTGTTTAATTCTTGAAATGCTTTCTGATGTCGATAAGTTACAATAAAATAATAATTATAATAAATAAATAAACGGTAAGACTATGTTAAATCTTTCTCAAGCCCGTAAAATAATCCTTTTTACGCAGATGTAACTTATTTTAATATTTCCTTTGGTTGAGTGGAGCGAACATAACGCGATAACAAAAATCGTTTTTTTTCTTTCATGTCTTTCAAACTCACTCTTCAGACTTGGAAATGATCTCTACATGTAAATGTTTCTCCTGTCGTTTAGAAAAGCCAGCGATTTATTCAAGTTCTTCACGCTGTTTGTCAACCTGAGTATTGGTGTTATTGTCTTTCTGAGGCGCCTAATCAGCTACATATTGCTAGGAATTTTCCTCGTACCCAGGATAGATAGATGCATGTTTCCAAAGGGGTTTGAAAGTGAGGATAAATGTAAGTGCAATTGCGGATGATTGTTGGACATAGTTGTTCCTTAATGTATGTATGTATGAATGTATGAATATCTGAGACAAAAATAAAGGGAACTAAAACTGTTGCGTTCTTTATGTATTCTCTGTCTGTAGTTTTCCAGTCTTTAAATTATTTAAGCAGCTATTTTTACTTTCCATGTAACCTTAAGTGACTTTTCATTTATCCATAGAATCCATAGAATATCTTTTCATATTTATTTAAGGTTGGATGAATTATGTCGGCATGTTGATGGTTGATGTCACGCACAATAACCCCATCATGAGGGTGTTCTGTTCGATTCTTCTGAAGACCGCTACAGGAAAACACGATCAACGGAGCAATGCGCACACAAGCGTCCAAAATGCCACTTACGTTCAAATTGGAGCGCTGTCTTTCCCACGACAATATCAAGGTATGCATTATATAACGATACATATATTTCTTTCAGCAGGCGTCTTATATATAACACAATTAGAATCATTGATTACACGACGGTGTACATTTGAAAATTGTTCTGCTAAGACTTGTAAGTGTCTTACTCGCGTCATACCATCCCCACCCTCCCCCACCACCATCATTAATGCTAGACGCTATTGAAGTTGTCATCGTCACCTACAGGATCTTGAAGATTGATTCACAATGTTTCAATAATTTCAGTACGTGTCTGTCTTCACTCTCTTCTGACTGTATATTCCCTTTTCCCCGCAGAAATACTACAATTATATTAAAAGAGTTACGAATTGTAATAATATGAAAACATGCATAACTTTCAAAAAATCCCGGACACTTATTTCATTTCTACCACTATGGTTGTGAAAGGGAAACAGTCCTTAATGCCTTTGTATGTGCATTGAAATTTTTCAATGTTTCTTTTCTTGTCAGATTTTTGTACCCACTGGTAAACTGCACTTTGGAATATTCCCACTCTTTTAAATATAACAGAAACACCCTATTTCCTTCCTATGAAATGTACTTCAGAAAGAGTCATAATGTTCATGTATTGCACATTCTTCAGGTATTAGCAAACATTAGATATTTTAATACAAAAAAGCGCCTATATTGTCTATATAAGGCTACTCTGATATGGAATGCACAAAGGTTAATGGACACACGTTAATATTCATATGGTTCGAAATCTTTGCAAATGATTGGATGTTAATAAAACCTTCATGTGCTTTACCGTTAGTAAGTTAGCACTTTATGGTAACTCCAATGAATATTCAAATAAATAATTTCTTTCAAATTATGTTTACAGCACAACTAAAAACTCTGATAAATAACAGATTTCCAAGGACTTATTTTAAAACAGGAATGATTTTAAAACAGGATCTACAATAGGAATGAATAAATGCGTATCAAGTCTGTATTTATACACATATTCTAATAACCCAAAATGCGAGAGAATGTGCGTCGTTCTTATGAAAAATGCCCAAACTAGTTGTGAATAATTGTCAGCAAGACTGGCCTTGACCTCAAATGCTGTCAACTAGGTGTTTACCAATTGACCAGAACTTTAAAGTGCGACTTACTATCAAGGACAAGGTTAAACACACATAGTAGGTTAATTATACATAACAATATAATGTTCAATTATTTTTTTGGAATACCAGGTCACTCAAGGGCAAGAACCAAATGGCTGCTTGCGTATACCTTAATGAAGAATCTATCCATTATGGGAATGAGGAAGAATGCGCTACCAGGGATAGTTCTAATGGATGTATCTAACGTACGTGCAGACGTCATTGACATAGTTCAACGAAGTATCGCCTCAACGCTGTTTATTTACATTGGAATGATAGTCGTTTTGTTGATAATTGCATTCATAAATTTTCGTTTGAAACCAATTCTAAACTTTTAATGTCAGTTGGATGTTATATAGCCTGCATATGCAGCTACCAATGTAAACGTAAGAAATATTGTAACCATTCCTATCTATGTGTGGATGATACCCCTGGGCCATTCATGCATGATTTCTATCTTTCAAGGAGGAAATCTTTATAAATTAGAGAGATATATGCACAAGCAGGTTGTTGGCTTCACATTATGAAATAAGGGTTAATTCGTTAATAAGGACTAATTGCAAACTCCTGTAAATATAAACGTCAGTGTAAATAATGAGATGAACAAAGTAGAGAAGGAAGTATGAACTGTTTCACATGTACATCTATATGTTCCATCTACGTTATTCAGTAGACATATTTGAACAAAATCTGATCAGCAATTTTATAACCCACGATGTTTGCATAATGTCATTGAGGTTGGCATTCCATCAAATCATAATACTGTCATAATTTGCTTGTTTAAATACTATTAAATTACTATTCCAGTATTACCGTAAATTCCGGAGAATTACTTGGTATGTGTATTCTGAGAATTAACTTGTACGAGTTAGGTGTAGTGATAGGTACAATGTTCACACATTTGTACCTAAATACAAATGAGAATGCTCTCGAACGTTCTGATAAGCTGATTGAATGAAAGGAGGTATTTCATGTGTAAAAGGTAGTTTAAAATAGTCACCTTCGTGGACGCCGCTATGTTTTCGAAAATGATTATCTGGTTCATATATATCAGGCATATGTTTTGGTCGCAGAAATGCCTGAGATTTTGCGATTCTAATCGTATTTGACCGGCCGCCTAAACTACCGTTCTGTAACAATTCATGACGAAGACTTATTTCTGTATTCAGTACCAAGAAAAAGTAAATATTGTGGTGATATATTACTGGATGTAAATCTTAGCACAAATGTGTTGTACATTTGGAATACATGTTTTAATAGTCAGGTTTCATTATGATTTTTGTAGTATTTTTGCACGCTTAGCTTACAAAATATATAGACATTGTAGACTACATGGTTGCTTTTTTAGGGCTTTTCCAGTTGTATCATACTTTCATCAGGAACGGGACGAGTACGTACATTGTCCGTAAAAACGCGCTTTAAATTTTCCTTGTAATACTTCAATGGTCAATACCTAAAAAATTAATTTTATAGAGGGTACTTGTTTCTGAAGAGTTAAAATATATTTAAAAGATGAGTTGAATGATTTGTTTGTGCCTGATTGTAGATCCAGGTTCCTACTGGTAATTCAGATATATCTGCATGGACCTTATTAAGTTTGTTTTATAGTCTGCAGACTTTATAAAGTTCATAACGGTCTCTTCTATAGTAAGATCATCTTAAGGTGTGTGTTGGGATACCGAGTGTGACAATAGCAAAAATGAGAAGCAAACGTTATTGCATAATTTTATGACAACAAATTCTTCTGTTGATCTTGAGTTGTTGTGTAAGCGTGCAACAAAAAAAAAAAAAAAAAAAAAAAAACAAGAATAAAGAATAATAAAAATAATAATAATACAAATTAAAATGTGATTGTAAAATAAAGAAGACAAAATATGTAGATAAAAAAATTGACTTGTTTCTGTTAGAGATAATCAACAATAGTTTTGGAAAACGCCCAGATTTTGTGGTAAAATGGCTTATTTAGCAAGTCTAACAGTGTGGTATAATTATTTTGTTATGTATGATGTTATATAATATTATAGATATTTTAGGAAATTATAAATGTTTCTTAACTTTAATATTTGCTCAAATCTTAATTTTGTTTATCAGAAAAAAACATGTTTAACTAGTGTCCTTGAATTAGGTTGTTTACTTCAGATTTGAGCTAAAGGATAGTTTTGATCAACATAATGTTTTCTCAATTTGAGGTCAAGGTTGATTTTGTTTACAGATAAAACTGGAAAATTCTTAGAGTTGTGTGTAAAAAGTCAAGTCCATACAAGTAAAATTCCATTAAGATGACACATATTCTAGAACATTCTGTCATGTGACCAATCTTTATATATACCATGTTTAGTGGACAGTTTTTCAGTTTCGACATTACTATCAGTCTTGTAAAGAGCTATTACAGTTGTGAAAAGTCATTCCAAATTCTAGGAGAGGAATTATTTAAAATATTCATTGGATTATAACAGTGCTCATAAACGTTTGGATTTTGGATTTTTAATTGATGATTTTGGAATTTATGTGAACTTATACAGAGATATTTTGGAGTACTTCATTTTGACATCAGCACATTAAAGACTACTAGTACATCAGGACTTTGAAGACCATTGGCACATCATAGCATTCAAGGACACAGCCGTGAATATTCTATATTTAGGACTTGTGATTAGAACACTAATTCTTATTGGATTATTTGGATTTTAATACACATTACTGTAAGTGTTTTTTTAATTTTTCATCTTAATTATCTAGAAATAAATTGCTTGTTGATTTTTACTTGATTTGTTGGTTTCACTTTCTTTCTGTTACATTTTTCTAGACCATAGAGTCGTAACAATTTCAAGAACCTCCTATATTCAGAACGAGTAGTTGATGATAGTAATTAGGAGGAACCTTATTTTGAATATACCTCACTATATAACTTTTATGTGATGAGGAAGGTGTTCCGTGTCTCAGATCTGGCAGGACTTGGGGTCCAGATGGAATAGGAATTTACCTCTTTCAAGTGTAATATACCGCTTATCACACAATTGTTGGTACCAATGTATAATAACGTTTTTAATACTGGTTTTTTTCCTAGTTCATGGGGAGAAGGTATTATATAGCCATTACATGAAAAGGCTCTTTAGACGACCGCACTAACTCTAGAAGTTGATCTTTGATTATTGTGTAAACTTCTTTGCCTCTATTTTAAACAAGTGTTTATATGAATGGATTGAAAGTAATTGAATTATTGAGGAAACATAAGCCGAGTTTCGGTGGGGAATATTCCAATACAAATAGCATACTTACTCAACAATGTGTCATACAGAAATATATACCAAAAGTACCGGAGCGGTTTTACTGTTGAAAATGTCGAATTGTGGAAGTGTCTTGTTCCAAAAGGTGTACACTGGGAACTTTGTCTAACCATTTTAAGTACACTGTACTCTAACTTCTAGTCATGTGTTATAAATTATAAAGCACTATTAAATGCTGATAAGTACCTTTCCATACTACCAACATTTTATATCCGTAAAAGCTCTCTTGACATAGTAATAAGTCGCTTGTAGTAGATGAATATAATATGATTTTCATTTCTAAAAATTATCAAGATCTTAGAGAAAAGTATTTAAATAAAACGTGGTATACCTATTCATCTCATGAAAAGTGCTAAGACTTTATGCCAACACAAAATCCTTTTGTTATTCACGGCATTATTGGTTTACCATTTATTGCGTAGACAAGAAAACACATGTAATATTTAGTATTAATACAATATGTATATATATGCTTCAGTTGATGGAGTTTGTCTTTGAATATATTATTGTAGTATGGGTGATGACCTAAGTTACCAAATAAAGAATCTTAACTCTCGACTCTTGACTCCTAAACTACTGCTCTCTCAGACTTCATGATGATGATGTATTTGTGTGCAGTCAGATAGATCTTTACGGAACGAAGCGAAGGCAAGCAAGACAGCCATACAGATAAATTAATTCGTAACACGTGAGTTTTATTTCTTTATTTTTTAGTAGTATTCATTTGCTGCATCGATTAAGACATATAAGGATATTAATCTGCAGAACAACATTTACTGTTGCAAAATGTAAGAAGGGATCGCATTAAACACATTGGGGTTAAAAAGTAAAAACAAATCATGTATGAACAAACTAAATCAACGTTTATAGAGTCTTTAATACGTAAAGACTTTGTACGCACGTGTGGATCAAGGTTTTACAATGAAAATCATTTTAAAGATAGTGCACAAATGTACAGAATATCTTAGGCTCACTCCTATAGTGGAACGTATTTTCATCTTGATTTAAAAAAACGTCTATATTTGCCATCAGAACTGCAAATATACTCGCGTATAAGCCGGGTCCAATTATAAGCAGTATAGGCCCGTATTCGCTGTCGGAGAATGCGCCGGCAGATCATGGTCTATGTTGTTTATTCTTCTGATTACTCCTAACACACTGCATATACATAGATCTGCAGATCAGGGTTTATAAAGTTTGCAGTTGGATCTGACTTAGAAGCGAGTACGAACAGTAATAACAGCTACAGTACAATTAAACTATACATTTTACACTTGAGTGTGACCTGAATCACCTTAGTAACACGACGTCCTCAATAAAATGAAATACACTCATTCAGTTTGAATATGTGAAAATGGAAGAACCACAATAGATCACACGTGTCGTTAGAGATTTACAGAGACTCATTCGAAAATATACCTCTAACAAGACTTCTTGATAAAAGCGAATGTTATGTCTGTAAAGAAAAAGGATAATTGGCTACAGAATGTCCACAACGTCAAAGAAAAGAAACCTCCAAGACAAGAGAAAGCAGATACAGAGAAAAACGAAAAGACAGCCTGTTTTATTATTTGTCAAGAAAATGGCATTGGTCTTTAGACTGTCTCAAGAAAATGGAACAAAAGGATAAAAGAGAAGGTTTCAGAAGCAGAAAAAGGAACAGAAGAACCCAAGGCAGGACAAGAAGAAGAATTAAAAGAAATAGCAGAAGACAAATACGAAGGACTCATCCAGTGAAGAAAGTCAACGCAAGTCAAGCAGATAAAGAAGAACCCATTTCAGTGAAGAAAGTTTTAAAAAAGACAGTAAAAGAAGAAAAAATGGAATTTTTTGATGCCTTTGACATTTCATAGTGATTCTAATTCTCTAGAATATATTAACAACGCAAGGTGTATATATGTCTTGATTTTATTCTAGTATTGATAAGATAACACACACATATTACAATGAGGAGATTCGATTTTTGTTTGATTTGGCCATCAGTTGATCACTGGGGAGACGGAACTATACTGCCCATCCGTTAAAAATCGTCGAGATAGGGGAAGTGGAAACCTCCATTTTTCTTATCATTCCCGTCCTTTTCCCTTCCTTTGTTCAAACGTCTTTAATTGGTTTGACAAAAGAGCCATATAACTGCGCGACACATTCAGTTTTCGAACATTATAGTGTATACTTTTTTCCAGCATTGTCGCTGCAAAATATTTTCGATAAAACCAAACATAAATAGTTGATACATATGTCCACAAAATAAGTGTCTGCCTATGCATTCTATACATTTATTATTACTTCATACATGTTTACGTATCAGTCTGTTATAGGCTGGTGACTGAAGTGCCACCCTGGAGATTCGAATACTGCATCAAGTTACCAATATACTAAATATATGTCATTAACATTAGGACGGTTAAATCAATATCCCATATGTGGGTATGGGTGTGGGGGTACGTTATGTGGGGGTGGGGTGTAGAATTAACGTTACACAAGGAATGAAGTGTTCAGATCATATTTCAAATTTTATCTCTGGAATGTCCACACTACAAACGCAAACTGTATTCAAAGACGGTCTGGTAAAGAATAAGTTATGGAAAGAAGAAATACACCAAGAAAGAAGTTAGTGAATTAAAGAAAAATAAAGAAAGTGTCTCGATCATTTAAAGGCAATTATAATACGTTTAACAGAAAAAAAGAAAAAAAAAAGATCAGGGCCTGCATATTTAGTTTACATTAACAACATTGTTGCAAAGTTTGTGACCTTGACGATAAGGTCAAAGGAGTGAGCCAGAATGCCAGAGAAATTAGTTTTACTTCAAAATGCAGACACAATCCATCGAAGCGTTTAAGAAAATAGCAAAAACGAAAACTTTCAACAAAACATTTACAGACGCTATCAAGATGTTGAAGAAATGTAAAATTAACCTCAGAATCAAAGGAGTCATGGAAAGTGTCACAAAATGAATGGCCTTTGTTCACAATGAAACACCTCAGGTATTAACAATTCATCAATGATTATATAAATATAAATAGGTGAAAAACTTTAACCAGAACCTTGAAAACAATGTTGTCAACGCAACCGTTACCACCGTCGCCAGAAAAGTGATTGTTTTGTCGCGCTTCTCCACTAAAGTGATTTCAACATTATAAAATCTATGGCATCATAAGGACTTATTTTTTAAGAAGAAGGTTTAAAATAATATAAACAGTAATGATACTTGTCACAACAGGAGAGTCTTAGCTTTTGTATTATTTTCTTCTTTTCTGTATTCGGTAGAATATGATGATTATTTGTTGAACCATGTGTTTTTATGTTAGAAATATATTCTTGAACAAAATAATGTTGCAGTTAATAGGATCAGCCGTCTTCTGTACTTTCTGTCAAATTTGTTGTTCTAATAGGGGAGGAAACTCATGAAGGATTCTTCTAAAGTTTAATATTTTTATTCTACAATCACCACTTGTAGCCATTGTGGAGGATAGAAAAGTGGGTGTCAGAATCGAACCTCAAAATAGCTATTTTCCAGTAAATTGGTTCTCCAAAGTGAAGTTTAAAGATTTCTCTAAGCATACACTATGATGACGTTGTATTGTTTCTTAGTACCTCAGAATTTGAAGAGGTGTTTCCTATACAGCCTGTCTGCAAATGTAAAGGTGCATAAAAGCCGTATATAAACCACGAATACAAAAGGAAGATAAAGTGTTATAGTTGCCTGTCCGTCCTTTTTTCACACTTTCGTTAAATTTGGAGTTAAACTCGGTTTTTAAGACATGTTTAATCTCACAGTCAAGCAATCTTGTGTATGTAACTGTCCTGGTAATTAAAACAACAGCTTACCAAAATGATGTCTCTGTGGCCTGTATTTCATGCCTGAGAAACATCGGTTCAGTTTTACAGTTAGGTCAGTTCCTCATTCCCTTGTAGCCAATGAGTTATTCAGTTTTTAACATTATTGTGTCTCCATGAGAATAACAACAACTCGCTAAAACTGCACCACTATGACTTATGACATCCCTCAGTAACTCCTAGGTTTTGCATTTAGGTCAGTTTGTGGGTCATTATTGGTTGCAGACTATTGCAGCTATGGGTGTGGATGCTGCCTGGTGAGGGCAATAAAAAATTACTAAAATTATGTCATTGTGACCTATAGTTAATGTCTTAATGACTTCAGTTAAATTTGCAATAAAGCCGGTTTCTCCCGCATTGCTGACTAAAGAGTTATGAAATATGTGTGTGAATGCGTTTTCGTGAGCATAACATTGCAAAAAATAAAAAATAAAATAAAAACTACATCGTAGATACGGAGCATTAGTGTTTCGTAAATATATCTCCAGTTTCAAAAAGCCCAACATTTAAAATTATTTTAATAAATGGTTCAGTAATTTAAAGATAGTTTACATATGGGGTTGAACTGAGAGAAAGAAAGCAAGTCTCTAATTACCGGTCCATGCTACTGATAGGCAGAATATGATTATATAGGGAATCTTTGGCATATACATCTCAACCTACAAATCTGTATGTGCCACTAGAGCATGGTCTTGTTAATCTTACATAAGTCCATAGTAATCCGTTTGTTGGATAAAGAGTGTAACCATATCTATAGCGTACGTCATTTTCACTATTATACATGATCAAGGACTGTGCTAATTCTGGTCTTTTCTTAACTAGAACTCTCCAAGGATAGTTCTGTTCCAGCCCTCTTTCACACTGGTAGACTTGATGATCTTAGGCTGTCCTACGAACATCTTAACTATGACACGTTTAGGTTCTTTTTCGTTTTCATAGGTTGATCTAAATACCTTAGAAACACTCACAAACATAGAGCACGTGCACAAATCTTATTAAAATTCCGCTAACTTGATCATGGATGATCTAAACATTTCACAATGACAAGCTGGGCCGACCCAAGACCGTCCTGCTTCCTTTGGCTGGCACATGTTCACATCCATGAAGTGCCTACCATTATGCTAATTCTGGACCACTACAAGGCCCGCCAAACTAAGTGTACAGTGAATACAGGCCCAAGGTCACCCTAAGGCAAGTCCTGGTTTGGTATGCACTGCTGGTTTGAAAAGGAAAATATATAACTTACAAATCGGTCCCATTTTTCATGTATTAAATTGAATCTGGAATAAACTAAGATCTGATTATGACATTAGAGTATGATTGCCACGATTTGATTCAATATAATTTCGTCAAAGTACGTATATAAATAGATATATAACAATCGGACAGTGTAATGACATTGCTAATAGTAAGAAATTAATTCTATCGTCATGGGTTTAGGGTAGATTTATAGATCGTATGTTGCGTATGTTGCATCTAGAACACCTATATAGGAATTATCGAAATGTCTTTCTATTACATTTTATTGCAAGATTCTGATTAAAGAGTGTAAGTCAAGTCTGACAGGCTGACATTATGTTATATTTCGTGTTAAAGGAGTAGTCACCATTTAAGAGTGGAGGGGTGTAAAATTGCAAATTCGAAATTATACCTCTTTCGAGACACCGTTACTTAGAATACTATAGCTATCATGAAAGTATAATTATACCTGTCATTAATTTCGAAGAAAAGATTCTATATTACTTTTTGAGTGCACGATGAATAATGCCTTCTCTTTCCCTTCTCATTAGATATGAACCAGTCCCGAATTTCTGGTGTTTTCTTATTCAAGTCTGGCTGTCTGATCCACTTCTGGGAATACGTATCGGAAGTACAATAAAATACATGTTTCATGCAACGTTAACTCCTGCATTGCTATCAGTATAGCGCTTCAAGTTCAATGATGTACATGAATAAAAATGGCGTCAGAGATTTGCCAGAGCTTTTTCAGACAGGTGCAATCCAATTCTGGATTTGACTTCTATACCAAGACTATTCCATGGTTTCTCATCCCCGCGGTAAGTAACTGCAGCACATACATATATCATACCTGTTTTCGTTTTCTATACAGTGCAAAAGACAAATGCCTAGTTGAAGATTATATGGTTATACATGATGATAACGGGTTACTTATCGAAGGTGCAGTCGATATGCACCGGGGGGGGGGGGGGAAGGGGAGGGCGACGGTGTGGTTGCATAGCTTGACCCTTTATCCAAAGACGTTGCATGCGATAGCATGTCCATCAGAATATATATAATTTTACTATACCTTTAGTTTTGCACATAAAGTACACCCCACATTTGTTGTGTATATGCATAAAAATTAAAAATCATAACGCACACCCAGAATATAGTCCCAAGCCTCCCGGTAAATATTGACCACTCTACAAATATAATAATTTATTTAAATATATGGTCCATAACATATAACGATTGTATTTAGTTTATTAAGTTGTCTCAGAAGAAGAAGGAGAGGCAGACAGACAGAAACGGGAGTGGTTGGGCGGGAAAGATAATCGCCAATATCAAACAGCAATATTATGAGCATTGTTGTTTCTCATAAGTTTCAATGTGGGATGCTAAATAATGCATATAACATGTCATCCAAGTATCAAACAATTATCCTCTACAGTTATTGACATTAGGAAAAGCGCAGAGTCTTCGGTTTTTTTTTTTTTTTTTTTTGTTGTTGTCATGTTAGTTCGCTGAGTTGTTTATTCTCTAAGTGTCGCATGAACAGGCTTTGCGCACTTGGAAACCAAGGAGACCCAGCCTCTCTTGCGAAAATTGTCAAGATACCCTATCCGTCATTCTCCTCAGTCATCTAGCCCCTTTTTCCTTCCCTTATTCAAAGCCTTTAGTTGGCTTGACTATTGATCTATATCACTTTGTACTATATGTACAAGTTCACTTTTCGAACATTGTAGTGTTTTCTTTCAAGTCATGTTGCTGCAAAATATTTCGATAGAACGTCAAAATAGACACAGTTGATGCATTTGCCCACAAAGAAATGTCTGCTTATTTATTTATTTATTTATTTTCTCATTCATTTAGCAACATTTCATAGTAACTAGTCTATGGGGTAGTCACAGACTAGTGATTGATCACAAGTGTCCCGGTCGGTCTGACTGCTTAGCATGCTATCAACTCAAATATTTAACCTTAATATTAGGACGTAAAAATCAATAATACTTCTACCTTGTACCTTGAATTGTTCAGCCCTTGCTTAACGTTTTATCACTTGCATTGAATCATTATAGTCAGAGCCCACAAGAACGCAAATTTTATTCAAGAGTAATCTGGTACGAAAATAAGTTACATGAAGACCGGAAAAAGGAAAGAAGAAAGCGAATGACTGGAAAGTAGTGAAAATATCATGGTCATGTAAAGCAAATTCAAAGAACGATGAACAGATCCTCCAAGCAAGAAGGTTAGGGCCTGCGTATCTAGCCCACGCTCAAAATTTCGTGTAAACTTGTGACGTGAACTCCATGTCACAGGGGTGACCTAGAATGTCGCCAAATACAGTTATTTTTGGCTCAGAATGAGAAATCTCACTTGTGGACATACTCCATCAAAGGATTTAAGGAAATAGGAAAATAGAAATACATTAACCGGAACTTTAGCATAAATATTTAATGTAAAGTTACTGTTCACTCTAAGATAAAGTGACGAGGTAGTGTGTAACAGAACCAAATATTATTCTTACATAAAAATGCGTGCTCAGGATTGTTTGTGGAGCTGTATCAATGTAGCCTTATCCATGCATCATTATTGGATTTCACCCGGCATTTTGCCCTCACGTTGTTAAGAAATGACTCTGCATTCCGCATGGCGTGTGAATTGGCTGAAAACATCCAATCCTGTTACATTCTCCAGTCTCACAGAAGATAAAGATATATCTTTTCTAAGTAAACAAATAAGACGTGTTCTCGTGCCCTAATAATCGCATTTACTCAAATCGATAGAAATACCGATGCGGGCCAAGTGGATTTTCAACTCGTCTGCTGCACAATAACCAGTGTGTATTCTCACCTTTGTGTTAATCAGAATACGGTTCAGAATCGGTGTAATGTCACGTATTTACCTTAGTGATCGAACAGTCATCGCCCCTGAAATCTGGTCAAGATCAATCGGACACGAAAATGTTGCTTTCTGCTCAGAACATATGATGCTTTAAAAAGAAGGTAATTTAAACTGATTCGACGAACAGATTAGCGACGTGGTATTTCCTGGGTGGTTCAACACGGGAAGGTGCGACAGGAAACAGAGGAGGTTTTTGAGTTAAGTAGATTCGATACTTATTAAAATTACTGGAATATCAACATAGACCATTACATTTCAAACACACCATGTGATAATTAAGAGAAGTAACGAATTTTAAACGGCCCTTATCTGAAAAAAAATCTCTTGCAATCAAAAATTTATTTTAAAGATTCCCTCATAAAATGACAAGTACAAGCAAATCTTCAAACGCACGATTATCACTGTGAAAGACAAGCAAAATAATAACGTATTCACCACTTAATGAGATACCATTTTTTCACAGAAGTTGTTTCAGTTATCTTTCCTGTCAAACTAAAAAAAGTTTTTAAAAAAATGTATTATCGAAGATGTGAAAAAATAGATTTGAAGAAGTAAAAATGTAATTATCGTGCAGAGATTTTTCTCAGTATTAAATAGTATATATAGAATATCTCACGATATTATAGATCTGTGCTGTATATATATATATATATATATATATATATATATATATATATATATATATATATATATATATATATATATATATATATAATCGGTACAAACAACAAGAGCAACGGTTCACACTTTTTTTAAAAGTTCTCCAGTTCAAATTTGTTCACAATGGTAAAGTTCGCAGTAAGGCCCCAAGTCCAACATTGTATACATTTCGTTAATAGTAAAACAAAACTCTATCATAACCAAATGTAAATATGCCGACATGACTGAGCATTCTAGTGTACTGACTTAGTCACCCCCTATAGTATGCGCCTCAGTTTACGGAGCAACTATTATAAAATAGAATGTTGACCCTCTAATGTTCCGGTAAATACGATTGTTTTACAATGTATTGGTCAACTTCCAGCTCAAAAAATGTAGCATAAGGAGCAGAGAAACCTAGATCATTTATAAATCAAAGTTGTAGACAATTCATGTTTCTACAAGACAAAATGCACTATTATCCTGTTTTTAATCTCGCAAATAAAAGCTGCTAGGACTTGACTGGAAATTGGCATAGCTTCAATACCCATTGTGATATAGAGCTAAATTGTGGAAAACAAATATAATTTTTTGTCTACAAATTTGATTTTGTGTTTTTTTATGAGAATATCACTGAATGGTGTCACCAAGTTCATGTTGTGTTGTATTTTGATGAATGGATCACATGAATGGATCACATGAATGGATCACATGAATGGATCACATGAATGGATCACATGAATGGATCTTTAACGGATTGACCATCAGCCTGTATATCAAAATACGTTTAAGTGTGTTACAAAAATTTATGGTGGCACGTTTGATACATACGTTCACATGATCTTTATCCCAGCAGGCTCAATGCCTGAAATGAACAGGCATTTACATTCATGTGAACATAATAACTTTACCTATTATATATGGACAGTACATTTTAACATCTTGTACGTTGCTAGGACATTTCATTATGTTGTGTAAATGCAACGTGTATTAATGTTTGTTATATTAACAGAATAAATTTAACCATCGCATGTGTATAATTTCGCAGTACTTTATTCCAATTCTTATTCTGTCATCTGTGTAGCAATATGTTGTGTAATAGTAAGCCATGACTAGAAAGTGTTTATTCTGACTTAAATTGTACACTATATAAAAACTTGATATGTTTCAAAACTCCTGATTGTGTAGATGCAAAACAGAGGATGTCAAGAATTGCTCACGATATTACAGATCTATGCTGTATTTCCTTCTTATTTGTTCTTTATTTGTGAGTACATTTGGTTTTTTTTTTTTTTTTTTTTTTTTTTAATAACTGGATTTCTTCAATTTTACTCATCCAGTTCCTGTTTGGTATATCCATGTGGTATAAAATTTTCGCTGAAAGATTAATTGCTGCTGCAATACATACATTTTCGCAGCCAGATATTGCGTTTGTTTTTACCAAATGTAGTTACGGCTGACTTGTAGATAATCGTGTTTAAATTTGGAATTTGCGCCCTGAGTTAGAATTGCAGAAATTAGCATTTTTGACATCACCTATGTGCATTCAAAGGGCTCTTGCCGTAGTTTTTTTCAGGATGTGCACCGTATGTGGGAGACCACGGGCTTGTTAGCGTTACCTGGTTTTCTTCAATTCTATAATTTTGTATCAGAAGTTGCTTAGGACAGATCAATCCTGGCTGTAATCAGTCGATAATTATTGGGTGTCGCGAAGCTGGTACTGTGTCAATCAAGGAGTTCGAGCTTAAGTTGCTTAAACATGTAAGAGGTTTCAAAATCGTGCTAAATACACAAGGTACAGGCATAATATTGGTTCGTATATATGTCAAGATAGTCAGGTTAATCAACTTGTCACTTGCTACTACTGTGGTCTAGATCCATATTACTTGGCACCAATCTGATCGAACGAACTCATGTTCGGTAAAAATACTGTATTTAGTCGTGCGAATTGTACATCAAGATCAAGAGTTGTTAAAATGAAATATATATGTTTCACTTGCATTTTTGACTTTGATTTAAGTAATTCATCATTTCATTAGCTTCGGTAAGCACGTAAACATCTGCATTTTTCCAAAACTAGTCATGTACCCAGGGAACACTAATTGACTGTACTTGTTTTTGTGATCCAGGTTCTCTTCGCCTTTGCTTGGTCTTTCCTGGAGAAGAGAAAATCTTTCAAGACCAGCATTCTTGGAGGCAGACCGGCCTTATACAGGTAATTATTCTTTTGTTAAAGCTGGAAGTTGAAGATTTGGATTATATTATACATGTATGTAAACTATGCTTTTAACGGAAGAGAATGTTAAATCATGAAGCATGCATTAGTTGCCTGTATGATCTTATTATATTTCATCTTCTTTTTGCCACTGATGCCAACGTAATATTCAAGTTTGATTCCATTGTTCTTGATCGTAATACACAATTCTTTTCTTAACAATAGTATCTGTAAAGCCGTTCAAGCAGCTGGAGGTTTCTTTTAACACGTTAATCTTCAGCGACGATTTGAGGTCCTTCTAAGTAAATGTCGTATTTTTTCACAGCTAAATTGTCATGTTTTACACCTGGATCTATTTTGCAAAGAGTAAGCTAATATGATCAAGTAACAAATTCGTGGTCACACACTTAAGTGCATTAGGATAGGATTTTTTCTTCAGTCGCTTTTTGTACTAACATTTATCAGTGTTATCTCCCAAATGGCCACAACCCATTTCCAGTGCATTTGTGTTATCCTATTGCTAATTCCAATTAACCTTCCACAACATCACGTACTAATATTAACTTTAATCAATAGCATGTTACTTACTAGCTGTTACCTGGGACAAATGAATGCACTGAACATAATATAAGTGACAAGGTCACACTTAAATGTACTAAATATAAAAAAAGATTTTTTAACTTTGACCTACGATAGCTCAAATAATGTCACATAGAAAAGTTAAACATTTGATAATATTTTTCCTTAAGTTAAAACAAAAGGCCTTAATCCTTCCCAATTAGAATACTTGCCTTGCAGTGATGGGGAAGCTTGCGTGCATTAATGACCTCGAGAGCTATGCTGGGTGGAGAGTAAACTCCTGGCAAGTTCATTCATGGTAGACAGTTTGGATAGACGCTAGAGAAAGAGGAATCTCCTGGTCTGCCATGTTTTGCGAGAGGAGACAAAGTAAGACCAGCAACTTTAACCGGTAAAAAATGGAATGCTACTGTACAAAAAGCAGCATCACATCAGAACGTGGAGTTAAGGGAGGTTCTCGGTTTGCTGGCAGTATGATTGGGTCCAGTAAAAGCCCAAAAAAGGAAGAGCGTCCTAAACCCGAAAATTAAACTCTGATGGTTGCTTAAATTTTCGAACAGAACAGAAATGCGAGGAAAGGTTATTAAAAAACGCAGAAATGCATGATTCATCTGCTAGGAATAGGTGAATGCAAATGAACTGGCTTTGGAAGATCAAGAACTAGTACTGCTTTGGCCATGTTAAGAAGAACACAAGAAATGAGTAGCCATCATTATCATTAAGTGTTATGACAAAAAGGTCTGTAAATTCTTCGTTAAAATGGATAAAATGTGTTTAATGTTATGTAGCAACAAGTAAAAAGATGATAAACCGAACACAGATTTATATTTATCTTTACAAATAGAAAGCGTACACGCCTCAAGGAATGACCTTATTTAGTTATTGAATGCCAATAAGTCGCTTCTGTTAACTAAGGAAACGAAATTGTAAGCGGTAGGTACGGCTGTGGAGCAATAAAATAATAACGGTGAGAGATTGTTACCTCTTTGTGGACCGAGCAATATGGTTATTGGAAGAACAATATTTGCCTCATTAAAATATATTTATGTCAAAATAAAGCAGAAACCAAAATCGAATATATAACCTGGACATAAATGGGAACTGCTGAAGATTTCTCCAAAAAAGCCAGAGTAAAGAGAGGGACGATTATAAATAGTGACCACCTAGTGGTAATATAAATCAAGTTAAAATCAAAGGACTGTGTACTATCGTGTGTGTGTTTGATGTGCTTTGATATCAGTAAATTAAAAAACAAAAGCAATGTAAATTAGATATTAAAAGCACTAGCTAGCTAAAATGAGGACCATTAAAAAGTAGCAATAGACATAAAATGAAATCATAATATTCTTATAAGTGAACATCTTTGAAAAACCGATAGAGTACAGGAAACAGCATAACAAGAAGTGTTGCCTGTGTAAATGTATTGAGGAAACGTATCATCTAAACAAGAAAAGACACCAGACAAATTCAGCAAGGTAATAATCTAGAACCTGTACAAGGACTGCAACAAGAACGTGAAGAGGGGTAATAGAAATGACAAATGTACATGAACACCTTAAAAGAATGTGGTAGAAACTGTACTCAATAAATATCAAATGATTACGGTATTTAACATCACTATTGAAGACGATAGAAATAGCAAATGAGCATGATATTTGACATCACTATAATATGTGTGTTCGTGGTGTGCCTCAGGGGTGGTGTAAAGCATCGTTTCGTAGCTTTCAGATACTATCGCTGGCTAGGTCATCACAAAAATAAAGTTGAGTGCGTAAACATCTCCAGCCTGTATATAGCCTTTACACAATCAAGACTCCCGCAGTGTCTCCTTGCGGCAAGACACAAAGACTGGGTCCTTGCAGCCCCAGGTTAAACTGTGGGAGACCTCGAAGGAGCTGGCGCCCAGAATCGTGATGAGCAGGACCACTGGCGAGTGGACACACCCTGGCGTCAGTCAAATAGGCCCCAGCTATGGACCAAATAGCAACCACTGCCTCGCTGGTTTGACTCGTGTGTCGCAAAGACTAAGGGTGCTTACCCTGACAGAAAAACTGAAGTGGAGTCCCATTCATCGGCTGGTGATCACTTTACACACCTTCAGGCAACTCCTGCAACCAAGCCGGCTCCAAACGTATCGGCACTTGCTCATCCTCGGGACTCTGCGTGCGAGGTCGAGAGTGGGTCTCAGATTTTGCGCAAGTTTGAGCCTCGGAAGGATCATTGCATCTTACACGTCAGTTTATCATCCGCCACAAAGCTGGGCAGCCACCAACCAGTAAGGTACTGACCTATCTCCGTCTGCCTGCCTCATCGGGTGCATGGGATATAGTTATTCTTTTAGACAAGCAGAAGTTAAGAGTGTACCCATCAAACAATAAAAGCAAATTTGTCCTGCTTGGAAACTGGAACGACAAGACTATATCTTTTGGAATGACCTATGATCTGCAAGGGACAGAGGATGTCCGCAAGACAGCAGCGATTGACGGCGAGCTACGTACGCCGAACATCAACATATGAATACTGAAGAAGTATAGATCGCCCTGGTTCGAGACCCACTCAGACAAAATGGTGCTAGTGATAGAGACAAAGAATGCGGCCTACCTAGAAGACAAAGTAAATCCAACACCCAAAACACTACTGGATTTCAAGCAGGCAAAGAGTGCGCTGCAGAAGACAACCAGGTACTGCTTAAATCAGTACTGGACAGATCTATGCCAGGAAATACAGAATGCATCAGATACAGGACATACCCGCGCCATGTACAACGGGATCAAGAAGACCCTCAGCTCTACTATTACCTAAGTCGCCTCCTGGAAGGCACGGGAGGGCGAGGTGATCACCGAAAGGAACAAACATTATGAAGCTCAACAAGAAAATAGGCGTCCGCGAAGACTGCAACAACTACATAGGCATCTCAGTTTTCAGCATTTTAGAGAAGGGCTTTGCAAGTCTCATCTTGAAGAGACTCCAACAACTGGGTTGCCGGATGCTTCCAGAGGTGTAGTGCGGCATCAACTGCAAGACAAATACAAGAACGACTTCACCAAGGGATTCGATACGGTCAGCAGGGCGCGACTCTTTCAGATACACGCGAAGATTGGATGCTCTCCGAAACTCCTCAGCCTTATCCGTTAATTTCATGATAACATGCGCGCCACTGTACATTTTGACGATTCCGCGTCCGACAGCTTCAAGATCAAGTGTGGAGCGAAACAGGCCTGCTGCCTGGAACCAATACTCTTCGGCATCTGCTTATCAGTACTCCTTAACTATGCCTTCGACGCTAAAATGGAAGGTGTCAACCTGTACACGAGGTCCGACAGAAAGTTGTACAACCTCGCCAGATTGAAAGATAAGACCAAAATACGGCACATCCTGATCAGAGATTTTCTGTTTGCAAACGATGCAACACAATCGCCCACGCAGGAGCCGGTTCCAGAACCTTATGGACTGTCCCTTTCATGCCCCATATTCTCCCTCAGTATCAGCATGAAGAAAACGATAGTCACACAGCAGCCAGCAACAACCTTCTATAACATTCCCTTGCAGGTAGTCGACCTGCTACCTAAAATCTACAGTGACCGACAACCCGTCACTTGATGAAGAGATCAACATCCGCATTGGAAAGGCGGCCACCACCTTCGGCAGACTCACAAAATGAGCCTGGGATAACAACACACACACCATCAAGAATAAGATGCTGATCTATCTAGATTGCGTCCTCAGTATCCTGCTGTATGGATTCCATCTCCGCTGCATGCATCACATCCTTGGTATTTAATGGAAGGACAATGTCACCAACGTTGACGTCCTTGCCCATGCCATTCTACCAAGTATCTTGGCACTACTCAAACAGACACGGACACGCTCAGATGATGCAGTATGGATATATTCCATAGGACATGCTCTACAGCGAAGTTGTCTATGTCAAGGTACTAGCAATACGCCCAAGACTCCGCTTTAACAATGTCTGCAAGCGTGATAGGAAAGATTTCAACATCGACATCAACGAATGGGAGGCACTGGCATCAGAGAAAGCTGGTGGAATGAAAGGCCATGTCGAGCTGGGGCTGGACCAACTACACCGCAAACGCTCACGCAGGAAACAGTGTGCCTGCCTGGCACTACCTGTCACAGACCCCAGTTGTGTCACTTGCGCCAGAGCCTGTCGTTCCAGGATATGACTTTTTAGCCACCCAATAAATGCAGCACAAACTAACAAGTCACCACCAACGCCTACTACATACCCATCGTCTAACGCAGACAGACGGAGGCCAATAACATGACGATATAACTATCAAATGAGCACGATATTTAACATCACTATGCAAAACGATATAAATATCAAATAAATTCGGTATTTAACATTACAGTACAAGACGATGTAAATATCAAATTAGCATGGCATTTAACATTACTTGACATAACGATTGTGTGGAGACGTACTTTCAATTAACATGCCTATTAAAGAAAAAAAACAGCATTCTATTAATTTTGGAAAATAAATAACAGAAGCGTTAGAAATACTACATTAAAGAGATTATAAACAGAAAAGAATGAAAGCATCTGCTGGAGATTCAAGAAAAATATGCAAATATTTACATCAGTCCTCCGATAAAAGACAGTTAAGATCAAAAGAATTGTAATCTACTGGTAAAGATCAGCAGCATTGAATGTTTCACAAGGTATCCAGTGACAGCTTCATGTATTCCTCGTCATCCTTGTAATATGATATTCAATTAAAATAAGGTCCAGTGCAAATTAACAAGCTACCCAAGAAATTAAATCTTACGAAGTACAACAATTGGAGGTAAATCACTCTATTATCAATTCATAGTAAGATCTTTGGTAGGACGCCATCACTCAATTGAAGCATATCATTGACAAAAAAGAGCTTTTTTTCAGCGCAAGCACATTTAGAGCAGGGAAGAGCTGCATCTAACATACCTATCTCCTCAGGGGTAATATTGAGCAGTGTACCTATTTCAAGAAAGCCTCAGATGGAGTGCCATTTGTAGATAAAAAAATTTAGAAGTCCTGAGCAACTATGAAATGCTAAAAAACACAGTCTGATTAATATCTTTCGACCCTGCTCCAATTAGTCACTATGTATTGACAAGTCAGTATAATGAGAAAACTTGAAGATATAATTTTAATCAAAAATAAAAATAGTTGCCATCATCAAATAGGTATACGCCAATTTTACGTGCACACTTAGTGAGTCGTCAGGTCATGGCCTCTAAGTTTATTCTTTGCGAGGTAGTGATGTGTTACGCCAGTGCCTTTCTCAGTAGCAACCGACTGTGTCATGCGAAGAACACTCGCGAGGCAGAAGATATCATTCAGCTTGTATGTGTTTAGTTGCTGAGACTATGTCCTCTGTTGGGGACGATTTTGGACTCCAATCTCACACCGAGCAAACACTGCATGAGAAAACCTACTAATTTTATGGAACAGCAAAGTAGTTAAGACTTAGGATTGGCATAAAGAAGGCAAGGAAAAACATCAAAAAATTAGCTGATAGAAATAGATAGCTGGAGGAGAATGAACGTTTATGTCTTTATCTATTCATGTATATTCCTAGGGTAATAAATCTTCTGGATGGCGGAGTCCGGGATCGATGGGGAACTAGTTTTATCCTTGGCGCAATGACAACACTTGTCTACAATCTCACAGTTAGAACACTTGTGTCTGCTAGTTTCCCACTTTGGGCGACAGGTACGGTATGTCTCCTTCCCATCACGTCTCCCCATTCCCTTTCTCTAATACACGCTAGCAAGTGTGTTAAGACATGTACGTGATGCTAATACATACATACATACATACATACATACATACATACATACATACATACATACATACATACATACATACACACACACACACACATACATACATACATACATACATACATACATACATACATACATACATACATACATACATACATACATACATACATACATACATACATACATACATACATAGACACATATATACATAGAGTATGAGTCTCTTGTATTGTAGTTGTAATAACTTGATTACTATGTGTACTTTCGTTACCTTTTTGTTCTTATTGTTCCTGTTATTCTTGTCCTTTAGTTTGAAAGAAGGAGCATCTAAATTCCGTACACTTCTGAGAAGCTTGCGTTCGAACACATTTCGGTGTTAGCAAGATTTTGAATCAGAGAATGAAAGCCGTAACGAAAGCAAGTATTGACCAATGAAAAGAGAATGGAACATCTTGAATTGATTGCTTGTACAACGGTCAAGAGTGGCTACTGGGTGTGAAATAATTATGCAATTTGATATGAATTATGACTTGATAATCGCATTGTAGTTATACGCTATTGTTCAAAAATAAAAAAAACACGTTTTTCCTCAACTTGACAGAAACAGATGCATGAGAAAGATATGTATGGAGGCAGATAGAACATATTTGAATATATGTTCAAATTAATGATATGGTGTACTTCTGGAGTCGATCAAATGCCGTTCAAACATCACTTATGCAACTCTAAATATATATATATATATATATATATATATATATATATATATATATATGTATGTATCAGCATTCATGTGTTACAAGATCAAACAAGACATTTATTCTATTTCATCATCAAAATTGTTATTATTATTATTATTATTATTATTATTATTATTATTATTGGCCCTGCCTTTTGAAGAAAGACGTGGGACATAGTATCTGCATTTCCGTCCGTCCGTCACACTTTCGTATCCACTCCATAACTTTAAACCCGTATGAGGTTAAGAGATACTTATACATCATCTCTAGAAAGTGTGTTATATACCATAATAAGTCAAGGTCACGGCTAAATATTTTATGTTTTCATCACTCTTTTCTTTCCGCTCTATAATTTTCAAGCTGTTGAGATTAAAGAATGAAGCATAGGATATTTATACATCTTTACTAGAACGTGTGTCGCATATCAGATTGAGGGTGTTATCTTCAATGTCAAAATCACAGCTCAATATTTTGGTGGTATTTCATGTATCATGTATCACAGTCAATGTTTTAAATTCAAGGTCAGGATCACTGATCAATTTTTTTAAACGCTTTTTTGCGCTTTTCCTTTAATGCCCTTTGAGATAATGCTATGCAATTTGGTTACTTTCCATGTCTGCCGAGTAACTTTATAGCTCTGTCTTAAAGGTCACAGTCAAATGTTTTTCTGTGAACTTTTGCGACCTCACGACCGTTTAGACTCATTAGTTGTGAAAATTAATTATGTTGTTCACATATTTTACTAGTTTAAAAAAATTAATATGATGACACTGTAGGGGTGCAATAACATCTGCTACATCTCGTCTTGTGATATTCGTGTCTTACTCGTAACAAATAGAGTTCGTTTTGAGCAGGAGCTCACGAGATATTGCCACGTCTGTGACACGAGTCAGGATCTTTGAGACTGGGCAATTAACAATAACATGTGGGTCACAACAACCCATATGCACATTTAGTGGCAATTGATTAAAGTGTGTTATAATTAGAGCACAGACACTATCTTTAATTAGTGTTCAATGTTCTGGAAAAGAGGTCACAGTGATCCAGTTTTATTATGCGGAATATTTTGTTTCTGAGATCATCATTGATGTACTTTTTTATAGCAACAGATGAAGAGGTATTAAATTAGATCCACTAAATAATTCTGATCACATTGTTATCAGTACCGAAAAGTAGGTCACAGTGACCTAGTCTTAGTGTGTGACACATGGTCATTCTAAGATACACGGAAAGGGTAACCTTAATGTCAGTAGATGTAGTGGTCTAAAAGGTGCAGCACGGGCAAGGAGGATGGACACAATGTATTTATCAATTGTAAAATAAATCCTGAAAAGTAGGTTGCATGACCCAGTTTTGGTTTGAAACCTGCTCATTTTAAGTTGCACTCTCAATGGCAATTTGGTTAAAATTGGTTAGGTTGTAGCATTATAGAGCAGATGCTATTTTAGCAATTGTTGATACATTCTGGAAAGTAGGATACAGTGATCCAGTTTTGTACGCAGCATATGTTCATCCCAAGATGTACACACAGTGCGCGTTTTACGTCAATATGCTTTCAATATAGAAGTTCTGCCCAGATAGGATGAATATACGCAATTTTTTATGTTTTTAATAAATGCTGGAAATTAGGCCAGAGCAATTTTGCACTGGTAAATAATATATGCCCATCCTACGAAGCACATTTAGTGTAAGGTTGGTTGCAACAGTGAAAATGTGGTGAAATTAGAGCCCTGACAAAATTCTAAACCATTTTGTTCAATAAATCATGGAAAATAGGTCACATTTACCCAGTTTTAGTGCACAACACATGTTCATTTTAATTTAACCAAGAAAGCAAATTTGTTGTTAATAAGTGTATCAGTATAGGAATTATAGCATGGACAAGACAGATGGACACACAGACTGACAAGGTGAATTCCATATACCGCTCGCTTAATGTCGTGCCGTATATAAAAAAAAATATTTTAACAAGTACTTAACTCTGAAATAATGGTCATTATTCAAGGGTTGCTTCATTTTCAAAGTATGAAGTGAATTGTTTATGGGGTTATGCAACATACTTTGAAAAGAAGCCCAAGTGGACCTGAGATAGCCCGCCTGTCTGACATCAGCCTAATAGCCAAATTCACGAGCATTTGGCCAGGAAATCTGGGTCAATCGTATGCTTTCTGTTGAACATTCTCCACTGATGTTGATCGCTATGAAATCAATTGTTTTGAAGGCTTCTAAAGATTGTTTGCATCTGCATCCATATTTGATCGCACATCAGCAACATTTGTCCAATATTGAAAGGCCCCTGTCTTAGGCCGCTCTGTGTTAAATTGTAGGAACAGCATTATTTCTACCAATCTGAAAGGCATTCACTGTCACAGTTGGTCAAATTATAAAAGTGGTCGTTTAGAAAAAGTTATTAAAGGTTTCCTATTTTGAGCAACAGCAGCCATATTTGATGGCAAATTGACATCATTTGTTAAACGTATAAGGCCTTCATATCAGAATGTTTTCTATACAAATTTGTTGAAAAGATGTTCAAAAATGTCCTTTAAAGGATTCTACATTGATAGGATCGACCGGCACACTTAATGGCACATCGACAATAATTGCATAAATATGAAAGTTTCTTAACGTTAAAATCATTTACGACATATTTGCTGAGCAGTTTCTGAGACGAAGTACTTACAATTATTTTGATTATTAGTAATGACGACCATGTTGTATGGCGATTTCGCATTTTTATAAAAATTTAAAGGTTTTCATGCTAGGACAATTTCTGCTAAGTTCGACCAAATTCTATTCAGCGGTTCTGAAGTTGGTTAAAGCTTTCTATTTTTAGTAATGGCGGTAATATTTGATGGTGGATCGGCATTATGGTTGCAAATTTAAAAGGTATTTATGCCTGGATATTTTGTGCCAAGTTTGGTTGAAATTGGTCTCCTGAGATTTCATTAGAATTTTACAATATCAGTTGTTGAGAGACAACGAACGGGGTTTTGGTAACGGCAGTCATATTTAAAAGCGGACCAGCCATTACACAAACATAAAAGACCATGATGATTTCTATCAAATTTGAAAATGGCGTGTGGAGGTTTCCTGTTTAAGGGAACGGTGGCTATATTTACGGCTGATTGGAACAAAATTTTGTACAAATTTAAAAGCCATTCATGTCAGATTGCTCCATACATAATATTGTCAAAACTGCCCCAGTGGTCCTAAAGAAGATTAAAATAGCAATTGTTGACGTGTTCACCACGCACTACGGACTCAAGTTCTTACTATATTTCGCTTATCCTTAGGCCAGATGAACTAAAACTCAAGCAAGACTATAAGGTCCAAGTGGGCGTGAGATCAGTCACTAGGCTCACATTAGGCTAAAGCTAACATAATAGCAATTGGAAGGATAAACTATGTAGAAAGGTATTTTACTCGTGGTTGCATTACAATTGTGTCAGTAGTATAATACCCTTCACCGTCTACAACATCGATCTTCAACGTGGGACCAAAACATTAAGACACGACACATCCTGAAGGTACTGCAAGAGTACCGTAGACAGCATATTTTACTTCCCTTTCTTGACCTTTTCCATAAAAATCTGACTGACCTTCTATCTAGGAACTGACCACTGTATGATAAGGTGTGAACGTCGATAAAGTAATATGTAGGGTTTACAAACGTGGCATCCTGCATAAAGAAAGAGGTCAGATACGTTTTCTATATCTTCACTTATTTAAGATTAATGCCTTTATATGAATAGAGGTCATGGCTATGGCACGTGAAACATGGTATGTGTTCATGATATATAACAGATTCAAGTTTCATTACAATATATTCAGAGGTTCAAAAGGTATATTCAAGACAGTGACACAAGTCACAGAGATACATTTTCCCTTGCCGTGATCTTGAGGCAAGGGCGTGGTTATGGTACGCGATATAACGTCTAGCCATGATATATTCAGCAATTATAAAGGTATCCTAAGACAAGGATACAATTTACTGATATACAGTTTCCGTTGGCATGACCTTAACATTAAGGCAAGGGTCGTGGCTATGGTATGCGATAGACTGACAAATCATAATACAATGTTGGGCAAAGTTTCATTAAAATATCTTCAGTGGTTCAAAAGTTATATTCCGGACAATTTACAAGTCACAGCATTAGTGGGGCCTAGCTATGGTATATGAAATGCTGTTTGGTCATGTTGTATACTTGGGCGAAATTTCATGAAATTTCATGAAAGTCTCTCCAGCTGTTACAAAGTTATGAGCGACTCAAGCAAATGTTAAGAGACGGGCGGACGGACAGATGAACGAACATTTCCAAAACATAATATGCCCAACTTAAGGCAGGTGTCAAACAATTCATCAAGAATCATCTCATAATTTAACATGATGCCAGAGTTGAATGTACATCTTGGTCACCAGTAGTGTTTTTGCAAGGACCTTGACCTTGAGAAATGACCTAGAAAATGCTATGCAGCACACTCTACAGTCATGAATGTCAGTATACATACTTTCCTTGCAATATCTTAAACAGCTTCATAGATTTCATGATGGAACGATGAAAGCTGTATACGAAATACTGCCATGGTATCAGGGATATAAACATATTAAGTGTCATCTCTCTAAATATTAAATTTTTCTTAGTCACAAATAAGTCAAGATGCAAAATGTTACAAAGTTTAATAATACTACTTTAGAGTTAGAGCTAAGACATTACAAGTAAGTAACCTTGATATGAATGTAACCTTAACTTTATAGATAGGATCTTGATAGTGGTACAAGTCACACCATCCGAAATGTTTCATTTTCATCTGCATAACAGCTTCTGGGCTACGACCGAACCAACCAACCAAAAAAAACAAAAAAAAATTAAAAAAAAAAAACAAAATAAAAAAAAAATAATAATAAAAACAAAAAAGAAACAAAGATGACATTAAAATAGGATCATACAATTGTTCTCTGTCACATTAGCTTTAGTCATGGTTCATGAATATACAAAATTTAACCTCACTATTACTATTCTTGAGAATTTCTGAGTTAGATTTATTACACTAAAATAAAAACAGTGTTGATATATGATCTTAACCTTGATGAAAAGACAATGAAAATTAAATGACACATTCAAAAGTTATGATGTAAGCTTAAGTTTTAATATACTATCTTCAATGGATTTAGATTTACAGTCCAAATTAAAACAACGAGAAGTCTGCTGATATTACTTTAGTCTTGCTGATAGGACCATGATAGTGACATGCATGATATGTACAAGATTCACACCATCCAGTCATGATTTTAGAGGAAAAACGTTTTGATGCAATTTATCTGTAACAATTACACAGCATCTGGGCGACGGTTTGGACCCAAACAATTGTTGAGACCTGACCTTACAGATTGGTCCATGAAAGTGCCAAGTGACAACATTAAGTTATGATGGATAGCTCTCCCAAGTCTCATGTCTATTACCACATTAAAGCTTTTTCACGTTACAGTCCCAAATAATAATACTATAGTTCAGCTTTGACTTTGACATGAGAGCCTTGCTAGTGTTAAATTACACACTCTTTTCTTAAATTTATGTAAAATGTATCAATTTTCATACTACTATCTTTATCCGATTCAGAGTAACAACCTGCACACAAAAAGAACAAGCAATCTCGATATGTGGCAATGATCTTTAAGAAAGAACTACAACACACCCTTTAGTTCCGATGTGTATACAAATTATGTACAAAATATCACCCAAGCATTTTACAGCTATCTCTAGGATATTTGCTTGCATCAAGATAATAACGCACATATGTTTTTGAGATTGCATACGGAAATCAAGGTGTTTACCGTTTCGTTTGTTTTATGCTGTGTTTTGTGCATTTCGAACAGAAAATATGAGTAGTAACAAAACCAACGTTCCTAATTCAAGGTAGGAAAGCACATGCATGCAACATTTAAACAAACAACAAAGTTCATGGTGGCATTCGAAGGTAGTTCAGTTCTCTTGCGCGACAGATCGATATGCTACCACTGCACCAAGATATTGGCAACATGACAGGTTAAATTCTTTGGTAATAATGTTATCGATGTATGTGAAAACATATTTTTGAGTGAAACTATACAATTGATAATTCACTCCAGTGAATCCACCAATTCACAGACTAGCATAAATAATATAGTTGTATGCATGGGATCTCAACAGTTTCCAAGTTATGACCCAGGAGCAACTCCAGTATACGGTTAGAGGGTGGAGATTTCAACTTTTACCAAGTTATCACCCAGAAACAAGTCCGCTAACCGAGGGGAGTAACCAATGATCTGTATTTGATCTACGTCTGATTTCACCTCATGTCCTTAACATCTATATAAGGTTATAGGGTAGTGATTGCAGCAGTGTCCAAGATATGATCCAGGTTAAGCATTCCCGCCCCTGGGTCAAGACCAGAGGGTGCAATGCAAAAATCCGTTATATATGTTGTAGCCCTGACCTTTAAAATGACACAAACCAACTTTTAGCTCTCCACGTGTAATACTTAACATTTTGAAATCTTGTAAAGAAGACATCTCCATCCCTTGACTCCAGCCTCATAGGTATTATTACAATTGTAAAATCATTGTGAACGTCTGTAGCCCAACTCCAATCATGTTCCAAAGTTTAAAGTATGTACCTTGAACCGTATTGTAGGATATACACTACATTAATAATGAATGGATGGAGAGACAGACAGACAGACGAGCAGATCGACATAATCCCCTCCTTTTCCAAATTGTTCATGGATACAAATATAGCCAAGTTTGTCTGTTTGTTTTTTTATTTTTTTTATTTTTTATTTTTTTGGTGGGGGGGGACTTACCTAAACATTGCTACTGTCAGTGATAATTATTAAAAGATTTCAAATACTAATAATATTTAATGAAAACTCTTTAACTGGTTGACAAAGTACATCTTTCTTGAAACACTTTGTTCATGTCATGAGAAATACATAATACAAATTTACATATATTTGAGCTAAACTGTATTGACAAAAATTATATAATTTTCAGTACTAATTATACTTCTGTCAATAACTATAAACAACTCTAAGTCAAACATTATTCTTCATCTACCCTATTAATATCATATTCTAATTGTCTTGGGCCCTAAGTGGTCTTAGGCGCTCGTCTTGAACGGATCACTCACACATGTCACCCTGAGTTCGAGCCTGTGGGCATGAGAGAAAACTTGCTAGTAGCTTCCCGTGGATTGGTAGTTCTTCCTTCGGTCTTACCAGGTTCTGCCTCCACCAATATATACTGGCCGCCATGTATGGCCTAACATATGCTGAAAAATGGCTTTAACTCCCACAAAAAAACAAAATAATAATCTAATTGACTTTACATTTTTCATAAAATAGAAATTCGTTTTTCCATTAATTTGTAGGGGGAATGCTTGCGAGTTGAATACAATTAGTGAAATGAAGTAAATAATAGAAAATAATAAATAATGCACATTGCATGCGAATATTGTGAATATTATTATTTTTATTATTATTATTACATTTGCCTCACGTTTTATAATTAGAAAATAAAGCTTTTATTATCTGGGTTTCTTATGTGAAGCTATCAATCTGAGATTCCATTGTATTTGTCACAGTTGTGTTCCTCAGAGTATTAAATATTCAAAATCTGTTGAAATTGGTGAAGAACATTTCTTCCTTTCAGATGATAATTGTAAAAGATATTAAAATTATTATCTATATTTAGATATAACACATCAGCATTTGTTTTACATGCAAACCATCATTGACCCCTTTCCAAGTAAACAAATTTGAAAATAAAATAAAACCCATTGAATGGATGCGCTGTCAGTAAAGTACAGATCAAATATAAGATAAACAAAACACATAGGAGCCTTCGACGTCACGGTTACACGTCTATCAATGCAAGCTAATTCCATGCCGAATTTAAACAGACAAAAAGGTTTTGGATCCTAATATATGAGAGTCGCCGCCAGTTCTCTACTGTGTTAGCATGAATACTTCTGTCAAACAGGGGGTTTACATATCTTTTATGGGATGTGAGACCTGAAAAATAAAACTAAACTTATAACGACTGTACTGCTCTCAACAAACTTATCTGCCTTGCGATCATACCATCTTTTTGTGTACTAAAGCTCACACTTCTTATATAGCTGCCAGTGGACAGTTAAGGCTAGATTGTTGTGCCGAATATTGTGCTCACACTTGATCAGACTGCTTCCCAAACTGACCAGGTGAATAACTGGCTCATACTTACTACTGCACATTCTGTGCAATGTAAATACGTCTTAATTTTACATACTTGCTTTCAGTTTTGTTGATCATGAATGTTTTATTATGCGCTCTTATTACCAATCCGTCTGGTCGTTTTTTTCTGCAACTCATCCATTTGTAGCCATCTTCAGGTTCTTTCTCCAACCTGTTCTGTTTCTCTTCAAAACTATCCATACATTGCATGTTTCCTGCATGTTGTTGTTCTCTCTAAGCACTACTTACCCTGGTAATCCTTCTTTTCTTCATTCCTTTTGAGAAAGCCTTCTTCCGAGACTAATTCTCGGAATTCTTAATCGCTTTATCTGATATACTTTTGTATGCTCCTCTTTTCTGCTTCTGCACAGTCTTCAGCTCTTATTATGCCTCTTCTATCGATCTCCCTGGATATTTAGTCTGTTCACATCAGCTCTTGAATGCAGTGCACCATGAATGGCCAGTAGCTATCTAGTCTTTCTATCTATGTATTCTAACTCTCTTGTTGTCCCATTTACAATGCCAGCTGTATACCTGATGACCGAGACTGCCAAGGCATTCATTACTGCAATTGTATTATCCCCATTAAACTTAGAACCACAGTAGTTTATTTATCAATTCATCTATTGTGGGATTTTACTCTTTTTAACATTTTTGTTTTCGAAAATGGCGTGATAGTTGACAGTAAAGATATCGAATACATATATTTTAGATATTTTACTCTATAAAATATATAGAATAATAATTGTATATATGATCTTTATTCATACGTGTATTTTTACCAACTTCACATGCAATGAAACATAATGCACACATACAAAACACAATAATCTGTTCCGTATTTGTTCCGTTTCATTTGCCTTCAGCATGAGGAAGTAATAGATAGTCACAGTTTCAACTAAGTTTATAAATTTAATGAAGTTTATAGTCGATATTAAACTTGCATGTTTTCCATTGAATGTGCAAGATTTGTTATGCTTTCTTAGATTGGATCCAACAGACCAAATATATTATCATTTAGGATTTAAAGATATATCAATATTCAATAGAATTTCTATTGTATTAAAAACGAGTCTGTCCATAGGTTGTGCATTAATCTCTGTGTTCAGCTTAAATGTGCATATTTCACTTGCCACCATTCCACTTTTCAATAGGTAAATATTTGTACTTATGACTCTACTTAGTAAACGAAACTGTAATGATTGAATTTGTACACATTGTAATTTGAAGGGTAATTTATACTATTCGTCCCGTTGTTCTGCATCTATATTATTGGTATGACAAATAACCGCGCCAATTTTCTAGAGACTTTAAAGACATATGGGTTATTTTTTCAAAAAGGTGAGAATATAAGTATTTTGACGTTTTATACACATCCAGTGTTTGACAGCTTCTAATTTCATAGGGTTTCCAACATGACATTTTCCAATGGCCTTCTAATGATGCTGTTATTCCATAGGATTCTAATTAATTAATTTGAATATCATATTTGACACAAAAAGAATTAAGGCCATTAAAGTGCCAAGCATCATCAACAAAGTCATGCACAAAAACAACATTTTTATCAACCAAATGTTTACAATACACCATTTTATTATCTATATTGATTTGAGAGCTATAACATAAGGATTGACTCAATATATCTTATATATGTATTTCAACATCAAAATCAGCTAATATTATACAGGAACACACACACACACACACACACAAATTTTCAAGTTTTTTGCGATGGACCTCACGCAAAGGTTGCTGTGATTACAAATAATATTTCCTCCATTAATTTGTTAGTTATAACACGTTTCCACGGAGAATTAATTTCAGTATTATTTATTTTCTAATCAATACAAGTTTTAAAGCCTTACTAGACATGTGACAGTTTTAAACCAACCTATTTGCTTAAACTTATTTTAAAGTTTCTCGTAATTCGATCCTTTTTGTCATTCGATAAGAATTAATGTAACAATTTTTTTATATCATACAAGTATCTCTCACTAGAATTTGGAAGAATGATTAGCGGATAAACTAGAATTTGTACTATCAGTGACTTAATTACAATACTATTTACCATGATAGATAAACTTTAAAAGACCAAAAACCTACAATTTTCTTACCTATGTTCTTGGACAAAAAAAAGATGAAAGCATGTTATAGTGTATTTCTAAAACTCTGAAAACACCTGAATGGTTCAATTTCAATTTGCGATGTGAATAAAATTTGAATCCACATCCTCTAAATGCCACAACCATGTAACTTCTGTTTATTTTCAAGCCTGAACATTCTGAAAATATCCAACAACCTTCGGAGTGCATATCAAAGACCTTTCTCTGCCGTCTAACAAAAGTCTTTTGTCATTGGCGCATTGAATAATAGGATGATCGTTTTCAATTTGTTCCACACTCCTGATATTTTTGTGAGATTTTCTTGTAACATTAGGAAGTTCAAGACAAAGAATAACTCTGCTGAAAAAGGATCGCCTTGTCGAACTCTTCTTTTATGATTAAAGGAGAAGAAGCATATGACCATTACTTGAAACACAACTAAACATATCGGTATATAGAATATCTATCCATTTAACGAATGAACTCCCACAATTAAGGAAAGACAGATAATTGTTTTTTTAAAGAATTCTATTCCAAAGTATCAAATATTTTTTCAATATCTATAACAACTAATATGTCAAGAATATTTTCCTCCTCCGTGATTTTTTTACTGATCATATATTAATCTCGAGTAGTCTCGTATAAATCTATGTTTCAAAAACTCTCTTAGTATCACTTATACCATCTTGTAAAATTGGTTTTGATTTTGTTTGCAAGGGCTTCAGAAGCAGTTTGATAGTTTATATTTAACAAAGATATTGGCCTTGAATTTCACAAGAATTCTTTAGATTTTGTTTAGTTGTATGCATATGATAACCCCTTGAGTTTGACATACTGACAATTTTCCAGACTGCGGGGAGTAATTTAAAGAGCGTAAAAGATAAGTGTGCAGATTCTTTCAAAAACATTTGTACAAATCTGTCGTCAAACCATCAAGACCAGGGGACTTTTTTAAGCACGAGCATATTTTTGATATGAAAGGTCTTATTCATATGAATCTGATTGTTGCTGTGATAGTCTCGTTATGAATTGATTGTTTGAGCTAAAGACAATATGGTGTTCTTCATCAAACGTTGGAAAATGACTTGAATATAGGTTTTTATATGACCTTTTCTTCCTTAAATAATTCAAATATATCTTCAGTTTCATTGCCATTTTCGCCAGTTTACCTCGTTGTCGTTTGCTTTTCTCTGTATAATGTCTTTATTTTCAACAGAACCTATTTTGTATTTGTATCTCCTAATGCATGCCATTCGTTTTTTTTTACATATCATGATTTGCTGTATCGTTTGTGTGTGTGTGTGTGTGTGTGTGTGTGTGTGTGTGTGTGTGTGTGTGCATGTTTTGTTGTTCTTGTTTTATTTTGGGTTTTTTTCTTCTAATTTATTCTAATTCAATTTTTTTACAGTAAGGACCTCAAGTTTCTTATTATCAACATTAGTTTGATTGCTTTCTCTACTTGTTCTATGTCAAAAATTATTCCTTCCTCCCCATTTTGGTAGATTTTCTAATGTGCAGAATATTTTATATTTACTCCCATCAACATGCATTTAAGTGTCTGCCGAAGGAGTTGATAATTTATTTTAAATGAAACATTACCAGGATCAATAGGCTTATTTATTGGGTCTGTATTATATCGCTTCTTGTAGTATATTGCTTTATTATTGCATTTATACATGTCTTTATATTTATTTTTAATAAAGTGTTCATGTTTTAATCAAGCATTATTAAATTTAAAAAGTGTCCTTTCCACGTGTATCTCCTTGAATAAGGATGTTTTCCACACCAGATCAAGATTTCCGTAATTTTTTTTTAATTTCTTTTTTCATCGAGACCAAATGTGTCAGAAAATATTCATGCATGGGGTATATCTAATTTTCAATAATAATGCATTTCTGCTATCAAATATGACCTTTATTCATGACTTACTCTCAAAATCGCTCAAAATAATGTTAGCCAGTTTGACAGAGAGCACAGTACGGCGCCCCCCCCCCCAATCCTTCACAGAGTTCGTATATATTTGGACAAGTATGGCCAAATGTAATATAAAGCATTATAACTTCAATACATCTATATTTTTATGAATGACTCTAATAATAATAATAATAATAATAATAATAATAATAATAATAATAATAATAATAACAATGAACAATCTTATCTTATTTTATTACAATCACCTTGCAATCGACAGTTTAAATAGTCTTTTTGGCGAATTTCAGCCAGATGAGTAATATCATGTCACTTGGATCGTACTATTATTATTATTATATTTATTATTATTATTATTATTATTATTATTATTATTACAGTTCTATTGATTTATGCGCAAGCGCTGGAGGCCACATTCTTGACGCTCCCTCTCTTCGTATGCCTATCTACGCGCTTTAGACTACTTGGCGGAGTTATAGGACTTGTGTATGCCCTTGGATGGTAAGGAATATTTTTTAATTTCACATATTATATTTTTCTGATTATAGTACCTTTTTAAATAAAAGACAGTGAAATTAGATTGATATTTTTAATCCATATGTATAATATGATATCATACAATAGTATTTATTACAACTTGCTCTATGGCCAACATAGTATTATCCTTTAATCATTTTGAAAGCTTGAAAACCATAAGCATATATTATACTGTATGTAATGCTTTATATATCACCCTGAGAAAAGCATTATGAATGTAAACAACAATTTTGATCCAAACTCTCGGTAAAGAGTTTTAATCGCAAGGTAGTTTATTTTTACAGGTCTGTCCTCTCTTTGTATAATTTTGTGGTACCAGTCAAGTGTTGGGTGGAAAAAAAGAGTATTTTACAGACTCAGAATGACCAGACAGTCGCCAGTATCTCTCTTGAGGTATGTATGCATTCTTTTAATTCCTTATTGACTCTAAATCATTTGAACCTTGCATAAAATAATTTGGTTAAAATACAGGAAGAATTAATTTGCAATATGGTGTACATTTTTTTTATTTGTTTGTTTTTTTTTTGTTTTTTTTTGTTTTACAAAGAGTTAACTTAATACCAAACTGAGGCACATAGATCCACTGAGTTTAAGAATCTTTCATCAAAAACAGTTGATCTATTATTGTTTAACGTCATCGTAAACAATAAACAATAAAATGCAGTGGATGTAAGTGAAGGGAATGAAAATAAAGCAGAGTGAGTATAAATATAGCAATGACGGCAAAAAATTGTCTTGTCTGAAAAATCTCTGTAATAGATAATAAACCTTGGTTAGTGTTTCTGTATCTGACGTCAAGAATCCATTGTCAGATCGCTTTGAAATCATAAATAGCTCATACTTTCTGAGTTCTTGAAATGATAATCCATTTATCAATGCACAAATAAACCGCTGAACTACTTTTGACAGAGGTTAACTGATAATATGTTGGTACGTTAGGTGCTGTTCAAGTTGGCTTGTTGTCAAGTTACCAATGAATTAATCAAGAGTTATTCACTTTGAACAATAGACAAAATACATTTAGGTGATGTCTTTATCAGTTATGAACTTACATTTTGCCGGCACTACAATACGAGTTATTTCTGAGTCAAAATCTACATTTATTGTGAAAATGGCATAAGTTCTTCATGTCAACTTTTGGCCGACATGTCAACTATTTTGAGGAGGATTTTATTGTCTCGCCATTCGAAGAATAGCCAAGATATATTGGTTACTTTTTGCCATTGTTGTGGGCGTCATCGTTAAGTTTTTGTAGTTAGCTCTGTTTCTTTGATATCCTTGTACGTCAAAGTCATGAAACTTGATGGATATATTCATTTTAGAGTGCACAACCAATCACGTGAAAATGTAGGTCACAGTTGCCTACTTTCACGCTACAGAGATTTCGTTTAAAGTTTGCATTACCTCAGTTTCTCTGATACCGTTGTGTGTACAGTCGTGAAACTTAATGTGTGTATTTATCTTGGACGGTACTATTCACATCTGGCAAAGTAGGTCACAATGGCCTACATTTCAAACTCATGCGATTACAATACATTTGTGATTATCTCAGTTCCCTGGAGATTTGTGTTTTGGGATTGCTGATATCTTTGATCACCAAAGCTATTACGATCTAAATGTTATATTGCTCCCCACCCACTCCGACCCCACTTCCACCATTATGGTTACAATTAAAGTTGGATATACAAACTATCAATATATGATTGTCAGTGTATACCATATTGGCAAAATGGAACCTTTAATCCTTTTCATTTTTCATTGCGGCACCATAAACATTTATGATAAACATTATAGCTTTCCTGAATTTTTAAAAATACGTGTCACCAAACAAAGCAGCTCCTTGTAGAATAAATTCTATGTACCTTTACAACATTTCCATTTTCTTTAGTAAATATTTAAGAGATTTTTCCGATCACATTTTCTAGCTGGTTGACGTAACGGTCGTGTTAAGGGTGATGATTGAGCTTCCGGCGCACATCTGTTTTATATGCATTGTCGGGAAATTCATCACCAGAATTTATGATTGCATTAAAACAGGAGAATATACACGTCAGGTAGAGTATTGAATAATTGAAGATATTATATTTTTAAAACGAGATAAATAATTATGTTACGGATTGGATCAAAATTTATAGAGGTTTTGCGAAAAATGATATCAAATAAAGCGACAGCAAATAATCCATTAATTAAAAATACACGTTAGAATCTTTCAATCGTTTACAATACTTTAGTTTAAAATGTTATTATAACGTAGACAATTTAGCAGAAATATTAACTGATATGAGATGGTAATATACTCTAGAATGTTAATATTAATTTCTCAAAATATTGCTTTCAAGTCAATATGAAAAACTATCCTCGTTTTCATATTTTATTTTTTAAGCTAAATTTTAAAGGTACATGTCCATTCATAGACCAATGATCACGCGTTAGTTCAATGTGTACACGTTAGTAATGTGTAATAAACATCATACTGTAACTCAACATGTATATCTAAAGCTTTCCGCTGCGTAGACAAGTTCCTAATATTACCACATTCCTCGTGTTACCAACATTCCTCATGACAGGATCTTGTTGCATCCAAATTGTGCCTTTAAAAAAAACTGCTCACATCTTGGTAATTTTACAATCGTGATATTCCTTGGACTCTTTTCTGAATAGTTCGGCTTTTCTATGACATCTGTTCTATTCATTAATTCTGTTGCGGACTGGATCAATATTTTACAGAGGTTTTGCGAAATATTACATAAAATAAAGCGACGGGAAGTAATTGATTACTTAAATATTCATGTTAGAAATCTTTCAATCATTTACAGTACTTCAGTTTAAAATGTTATTATAATGTACAAAAGTTGACAAAAATATTGACTGATATTAGACGGTAATATATTCCACAATAGTGAATATTGATTGATGAAAATATTGCTTTCAATTCAATACGAGAAAACTATACCCGTTTTCATATTTTATCTTATCAGCTATATTTAAAAGATACATGTCCATACTTAGACCAATGATCACGTGTTACTTCAATGTTTACATATTAGTAAAGTACAATTTACATCATACTGTAACTCTACAAGTATATCCAGAGCTTTCCTCTGCGTAGATAAGTTCTTCATATTACCACATTCCCCGTGACACCAATATTTGCAATGGTACAACCGTATTACGTCTCAATTGTGTGATTAAATAAACCTGCTCATATCTGGGTAATTTTACAATGGTGATATTACTTGGATTCTTTTCTGACATATGTTCTATTCATTATGTAATCATAATTTCGAACTTAGTGCCTAGTAATTCAGGGTACTAAGAATGTTGCTTTATTAATTGTCTTGTTGCTATGCATTGTTGCTATGCATTGTTGTTATACATTGTTCTTATACTTTGTTGCTATGCATTGTTCATCCTCAAATAATCTGCATAATGTCGCATATTTGTTCAACCAGGACAAGAATGAATTATCTGCAAATAATTATGAAATATATGTCAAGTACTTAATGGATCCAGTTGGTATGAAAGCGACGTAAGTCTCCAGTCTCTCCCCCCCCCCCCCTCTATCTCTCTCTGACAGTTCATGGCAATTATGCCGATTTTCTCAACCTCAAGTAAACATGATGAAAAACTCCTTTTTCTGCAAGAAATGACAAATTAACCATAATAAATGATTCAAATACTCATTTGAAAAATGGAAGTATTTTGAGTAACAATTATAATTTATTAGCCGCCTGACAGGAACAACACCTCCTCTTTGAATGCTCTCTCTATCTCTCTCTCTCTCTCTCTCTCTCGTCTGTTCGTATATTCATCGATGAAGTAGACAAAATGGCAACTAAAATATAATCACACAAAACATTTTAACGATAATTAAGCAGCTTTTTTGGTCTAACTCTCTGGTCGTTGTACTTGAGCATTTTGATTCAATTTCAAGACAAATTAATGACTTTTTCGGGCAAGGGATAGGGAGCGATATTCACCGTAACAATAAGTTTAGCAGACGCTGCTTCTCTGATACTGTGAACATAATGCTATCCTACATTTGAGCAACGTTGTAATTTGTGTATTAAAGACATATCTTCATAGTGACGATTGAAAATGAATAGATAAATGAATCCTTTAAAACTACAAAGTTGAAATGTTCCTCTAGAATAGTTTGATGTTTCACTCAGCAACACTGACAATCGGATCAAGCTCCTTTTACCTATATTGTACGGCATTCAGTAAAGTAGTCTCTCTCTCTCTCTCTCTCTCTCTCTCTCTCTCTCTCTCTCTCTCTTCTTGATGCATTTGGCTTTTGTATCATTATCGTACTCCTCTTCTTATTATTATTATTAATATTTTTATTATTATTATTATAGAAAGTTGCTGTTCCCAAGGTTACGTTGCGACACGTTTCCTCCAATGTATCAAAAGTGAGAAAATCAAAACAATTTTACATTAAGCAGTAATTAGACATTTTTGTCGTAAAATTAGCGAAAATATATTTTCTGACTACTGCTGTGATACAAAATCCAGAATTTATGTATGTATTCAGCAATGAGACAGTAGAGAGACAAATTTATTTCGTTTCAATTTTAGGTGATGTTTTAAGTTGTTGTTTTTTTTTAATTTTAGACAAGGCATTCGGAAGAAATATATGGAACGTATTATTCACAACATACCCGGATTTACCTACTCCAACCCTATCTTCTCGACAGCGTTTATGATGGCAATACTCCTGTATCAGGTAATACTGGAAAGGTGGAAAAAATACATTGAAATTTTACCGAACTGTTATGTATGAGAACTATGAAATGTCGACATCAACTTTTAAGCCTATATTTATAAACACGGACCTGTTCATTAAATTATGCAGAAGAATATGAGGTTCAAGAACTAAATTGACGGTTGTATTTTACCAAATAGCGTTTCTTTGTGCAATTAAAGCCACAAACTTTTTTCCTCCATCAGCTCAAGATATATCTACGCTTATTTCCACTTATATATATATATATATATATATATATATATATATATATATATATATATATATAATTTCAATTAAGGAGGGTATATGGAGCTTTGTTTCCAAATTCACTGATCCATTTCAGGTTCAGAAATGTTCTTTTCTTAACATAATGTCTTCTGTAAACTGCATTGAGTTTTTACTCTTAAAAGTAGTGTCTACGGGCAAGGCATGGCTGCTGAACTTCACGAAACTTGTTAGTGGATTGTTATTGGATAATTCAAACGGGGTAATATTAGATGCCAGATGAACAGAATCATACTGATTGATTACATGTCGTAAAACTGTATCATATTCAAAGCAAAATTCCATCTCAAACCACATAGATGGAGTGATACAGCATTAAAAGGCGAAATTCGCTGGAATATGACGGAAAACTCAGTCACTTGATAAAATTCGCTTGGCAAAAATAGAACCATGTCAAATGCATTGTGACACCTTTATGATATTATTTGCACAAGTTCAGACAAAGAAAGTTCTCTGCTTGAAAAAAAAAACTTGTGAATGTTGTGGCCAAGAAAAAGCCATCTCAATCTAGTCGTCCGTAATAAATACTATGATGGTTTGTGTTGTGCACATGGCGTCATGTGGTAAACAAGGTATGTATATACAGTGGTGGTTACTGTTGTATTTATGCAGTTTTTTGTGATCATTGGCGGAAAGTCCTGAGAGTGTTCCGATTGATTCAAATCAGCACCTACGAAAATACCTAAGATGTGCATCTTTCAATCCAGCTGTGTTCCTGAATGAGTAAATGTAGTATTGATGTAAAAAAATACACTTGGTATTAAGAGAATTACAGACGTTTATTGATTCCAGAGTGAAAGTTTTCGTGTGCACTAAACTCTGAAGCAATGCAGTCTTTTAAGTGTTCAGTACTCGAAACTATATTATTTGGAAACTGTTGATTCTTTTTTCAGGTCATTCTTGCCGAACAGTTAGTGGTGGATTCCTTGCAAAAATTGTTACGCAAATATTTCAAAGGGTTATCATGGGACGCGTATTTTGATATCCTTCAAGGTTCGTATTTTAGCTGACTATCAATATATTGAAACATTAACACATGATACGAAACAAAACTCAAATGCAATGAATAGAAAGAAGAACATCAATTTCGAATCCTATTATTTGCGCACACTTAAGGTTAATTTTAGCGGCGGTAGATGTAATAAAATCCCATTCATGAGACCACTAGCGAAATTATAAGAAAAGTGGTCTTTGTTCCGAGATGGTCTTCATATTAGGGTTCCACTTTTGGCATCATACATGTATGTATGTATGTATGTATGTATGTATGTATGTATGTATGTATGTATGTATGTATGTATGTATGTATGTGAAATGTGTGTTTGTGTGTAGATATGGATGGATGATGACAGGATGCTATGCTATGTTGCGTAAGAGCGGTGGAGCTTCGAAGGTTTAAGATTGTGGAATGCTGGATTGCGCAAACTACCGTAATTTGTTCTTCCTGACTGAGTGAGATTTTAATGCAACATTTTGTTTTTGCAACATGAGTCCCACGTTGATAAATATTTGACTTACCGATGTAACTAGACAGAATGCCATCAGATCTGTGTAGAATTTTAACTGCTGAATGACATGGGTAATCGCTTAAATTGAATCATGTTTTGACTGTCAGGTAAGCACGATGTTTTGTAAAGATACTGTATCCGTGATCAATGGAGTGATTTTAATTGCTGATAGAATCGAAATGCTCACACTGGTCTGAAATTACAGTTCGTAATCCTTAATAGGGGGTGGTCTTTGTACTGGAGTAGTTAAATATAGGAATAATGAAGAGAAAATATCGGTTCTTAAATATTAAATCTTTTTGGAAGGGTAATCTCAGTTGCGGGCTGGGTTTTCCTTAGTCTACACACACACAAATCCACCAATATACACACGAAAGCATCAAACGTTGAGTGGACAATAAATGTAATATATTGGGGCGGAGTAGGATGTGTGGGCTTGCGCTCCAACCCATTTAAGCACCAATGGAAAACCTCACGAAATGTTTCATTGTTAGGTTTCATTTAAAGGTCTTTGATCGAGATGTAGTCATGCATGGATGACAGATTGTATCTTTCAAGTTGGAATGAAAATAGCCAATAAACGTAATCGGCAACTGCTAGAACACGATTGTCAAATCTTTTGGTGAGAACACTGTGTAACTTAGACGGCATTTTTACATAATACACTGGCAGTTTTATGAAGTAATTATTGGTGCAATCATGTAAAGGCGTTAAAGATTAAACATCTGCCGCTATATCATGAATTTTAGGATCACTGTGTTGATGAAGAATAAAATCTATTCTCTAAATAAACTTTCAGGATGTGGTGTTGCTTCCGGTATAGCTACAGGAATCTATGGCTATAGTGTGATCTACTCCCTACTCATGACATACAAGTAGGTAAACTTCAATTTATTCTTCCCACATTGTAGCTGTGCTTTTTGTTGACGCCGAAAAATATCATAAATCTATGAGATTCAAAGAGAGAAAGAATACAGTGCATCCTTTGTCTTTCATATTGAAGGTACACTTATAAATACCGTCTTTAAATTTCTAAGCAGTATGACATAGGATAGTTGATATTCATTATGCAGCGACTATTTTTAGACTATACCTTTCCGACAAAAAAAAGGACCAAACATAGGCTCCATAACGTGTACGTGTTAGATCAAATTACCTTCGATCACACGAGTTCACTCTTTAGCGATACTCTTACATCATTCGGTAAAGATTGCAAACTTTTCGAATATATCCGTGCACTGCAATTCCCATCCAATTAATTTCTAAAAGATGACCACTAATTACCAAAAGACGAATGAATTGTCAGTTAGTTTCTCCCATGGTTAGCTCTTCTTGAAGTTCTTTTCAAACAATGATTTTATACCATCTTTTGCGCTTAAACCATTGCAAAATTTAGAAAAATATTACAAATCTTGTTAATAGCAAATTTTATTGAATTGTTCTGCATGGTTATCGGCTATTGAATATTTGCTGTTATGTTTATCCACCACATCGTCACCCTTAACCAGAGGAAAACTGCTAGTATATGCAGCAATACTTGCACAAGTCCACAAGGAATGTTCCAGATGTGCAACATCGCGCGCTATAACGCATGATTCGTTTGGATGTATACTGTAGCTATTATTTATGCTCTCTATGATGTATATTCACGGCATATGACGGAAAATCAGACTAATCCATCCCCGTGCTCAAAGTTCTGTGGTCACATGTAAGTGGCCAGCCACAATGTTAGTGGCTAAATCAATAATTCCGCTTCCATTCATTCTTGTACCGTTATCGCTGCACAGTTTTAAGACTAATACGTCTTTGAACTAGCTTCTAGCGACAGCAATCTAAAACGAACTTGATAATGTTTCTGTCACTGTTGTTTAACTATCTCAAGCTTTGTTCTATATGAAAATTTGAAGAAAACCGATCGCAGCACGGGGAAACAAACTTTAAGTCTTCTCTCATACTATTGAATGCCAACGCTTGCCTAAAATCGAGTCCTTTACTGTTTTCACTCTGTGTTCATCTCATAAGATATTTAAGAGTCGAAAATGTCTTCTTATTTTATGTGCTTGTAGCTATGGGAAGCAACCGTTTCGTATTATTCAACGACCTTTCAAATCTTTCCCGAACAGTGAACACTTAATGCAGCTGTGAAAGATTCTACTGCTTGCGTTACTATCACTGATTCTATTCAATAAGCCGAATTATTGCGTAATGACGTGATATTCTGGTGCCTCAGACAAAATACTATTTTCTTCTTTATTGTCTCTTGTGTTCAATAGGCACTAACTGTATTTTCACATTTTATGCAAGTGATTCATATATTGATCTTTTTAAATTCTCTGACATTTTCTTTGGCATGAGCTCATGCCAAATATATTACAAGCTAAGTCTGTGAGAAGAAGAAAAAAACTGGGAAATGATTTTCGTGTCCTTTTTGACACTATTAATTTTCATTCGTCCATTGTTTTTAAATTTCCAGCGGCAAACGAGCATACAGAGAATATGAGAATTATCTCGCTCGCGTAAACCATGCACATTATATGCACGGCTCTATACATATTTATCGGTTAGATCAGGCCCTAATAACTATTAACAATAAAATTTAAAAATGACAGATCATGTACTTTGATTTATAATACCAAACTGAAAAAACACATGTACTATGACACGCATGGAGCAGGTGAATAAAATCGACTAAATTTCAAAATGACAGATCATGTAGGTTGGTGAATGATACCAAACTGAGGAAACCATATGTACTTCATCTGACACGCGTGGAGTATGTGCATCAAATTTACGATAAAATCCTAATTACCAAATAAATGTATATATCGACCTAGTTAATAACAGACTTTTAATATGGTTATAATCTATACTGCAAAACAAAAGCACAAAAAAGAAGTAAGCAAGTATTTCGCTACTGTACTGTTATGTTTGCACCTAAGTTTCTATTTTATAGCATTCCAGCTAGGCAGTTGATTTTTCAGGTGCATTCTGATGTTTTTAAAATTTATAATGTTTTGTTTTGTTCTTGTTTCACTCCTTTTCTCTGGAATGGTGTGCATTATCAAGTCTTTCCATTGCTCAATAGTCCTTTTGACTAATAGCAAAAATACTTTCTGCTGCACAAATGGAAAATGTCTTCGGGAATGGGGTGGATATTGTTTTGGAGGGAGAGGGAGTTTTAAATAAATCCTTTTCTTTACAACTCACAGAAAGATTTTCCAACGAATTTTCATTAACTTCTTTATTCTAAATAAATATATACTTTCTTCATGAATGTTGCAAATTAAAACTTTTCTGTTTTAGTACAACATTTTCAGCTAATACCTCTTTGACATGTTTTTTTTTTTTGTACATGCTCACTTTTCTAAGACGGACTTTGAAAAGAGTTCGATATAAATATTGTACATAAGTTCATCCCAGAGTATAGCAAAAAATTTAGTTATAATTGTATGAGGTCACGCCGTTGAAATACAAATCTGTTGCGTCAGTTAAAGTTTGTTTTAATTCAATAAATTAAAATTGCTATTTTTCCAACTTAAACATTGGAGCTGTGAAGGCAATTTAGAAAACCCCAAGAATCCGTTGTAACCATCTACAAAAGAATTTGTTTGTGTTAATACCTATCGACTAAAACATGAACGAGACGTATAAGCACGTAAAATGAAATTTACAGAGAAATTTACAAACTAGTGCAGCAAAATCGAACAAAGATATAAAACAAAATTGCTCAAAAGAAAATAATAAATTGCAATATTTCGGAACTTATTGTCCAAAACCAAACAGAAATTCAATGATACGAGTAAATGACACGAAATAGTAACTATATTAAAACGGTTCTAAGACGGAAGTGCCGAATAATCCAACTAAGGAAATGCATTCCATTTATTTAATTTAGACTCTGGGCAAGACTTCAAAAAAGCCTTATCATTTATTGTAAAATACACAGTCATAAATGTTGGCAGAAAAGTTTGTGCCTATGTTGATAATTGTATCAGTTTTAAATGTTGTTTAAGAAAGAAAATAGCGATAAATGAGGAGAAAATAAAGATAAAAAGAAACAAAAAGAAAAACAGCAAAAATAAAAGAACAACAAAACAAGCAAACAAACAAATAACAAAACAACTCTCAGACCTTCTTCGTCTGGTTCATTGTATTTTCCCATTCGCTAACGAAATTTTTTTTTTTTTTTTTATTTTTTGCAGACGGCATATGCTGATGTTGTACAAAGGAGAAAGAGAATTTCTTCTTACTGGAACAGAGAAATATAAAGCCGAAATACATGTAGTCAGTATCTTCCTCGTCAGTCTAAATTTCTTTTCAAGAATAATAGGTCATTCTATTTTTATACGTAAAAAGCTTTAATGCATACTCACCTCAAACAATGTTGCTTTTGTTTTCAGACAATCAAGAGTGTGAGAGACAATTAACTCATTTTGCAAGAAAATTGATACAATACCATATGACACTTTATGGACCCAATTAAAGAAAATAAATTATTGTGCCACGTGTACTGGTGATGTAGTGTAATAGTTTTCCTCATATTTTCCTTAGGGCGGAGGGGAAATCTACCTCCATTCAGATTGCATATTGGAGTCCATCGGTCCGACAGAATCCAAATGCATACCACGAAGTATACCAAAGTTCCAATGTTTTGGTTCTAAATGTTGATCAACTATTAAGATTTTCGAATATCATAATTTTTTGTACTTTTTATTCCCTGCCAAAGTTGGCGGGACATATAGAAACGGGTTTTCGTACGTTTGTTCGTGACACTTTTGTTTCCAGGTTTGAGGTGTAAATATTATCGAACTTGATACTCATAATATATTAGCGAACTAGAAGTGGTTTGTACTTTACGGTTTATGTTTTGGATAATGAAACACCCCCACACATATGCACCCCCCTATGTGTGTGTGTGTGTGTGTGTGTGTGTGTGTGTGTGTGTGTGTGTGTGTGTGGACACAAACATTGATAACGGCGCAAATGCATTACAGTTTCCCACCGTTTCGAGCTAAATAAGCTCTTCGTCGTGTGTAACGAACTACTTCAATAACGCAACAACTTTGAAGATATCAGAAAGAGATCATTAGACTGACTTTAATATCCTTGTCCAATCCTTCTTGTTTTCGAACATTCTTTTTCAGGGCACATAATAGTATCGTTATAATTTTGATAAGTTAAAAACAAAATATATTTATTACAAAAGATTTATCGTAAAATTTCAAGATTTTAAAGTGTATAAAATCCAAAACAAACCCTCACGTAATTCTATTTGTTGCGTTTTAAATATCATTAATATACGTTACGCTTGGATATGTCCCACTTAAGCATAACAAAATTAGGATGACCATAGTTCAGATTAACATGTACCTAATGAACTGGTCTCTCTAAAAATGTTGGAAAATATTGAAGCAAATAAATAAGATAAATAATAAGTGACTAATCACATAGAGTCATGTCCATTTGGGTTAAAGCTAGAATTAATCCATATTTCATTTCTTCAGCGTTATCAACAAATTAAACCATTGTTGAAATATAATGTATGCTACATAATACACACACACACACACACACACACACATATATATATATATAAATATTTTTTTATATAACACAATTAACCTTTTCCTCCTCCTCCGTACTCGTGTTGCTATTATCATTTTTCATTTCATTTTAAAATTCAGTCAAGCGTATCAGGACGATTCACCGTGTCGCTCACTTAATGCTAAGTTATTGTCCGTGGGGGTTATTGTTCGGGGGAGGGGGTGTCCAGTGAATTATTGTCGAGACTTTTTGTCAGGGGTGTCCAGGTTTTTTCCTTTTTGGTCCTAAACCAAGTTTTGCACGTGCATTGAAACTAGACCGTGTTTTGCGGTGCTCTAGACAGGAACTCGTTTAACTTTGGTCACTGTGTTTAGTCTTTTAGCGACTTTGATTATGGTCGTTTGACCAAATTGTAGCCGAGATTCATTCTCGGTTCGCCTGATGTAATATTGTGCTCAAAGGAGCCGCCACATTTAGTCATAGTTTACATGTGCTGAAGCAACATGGCAGATGCGACGGTTGACATATTTGTAATATTCAGCCGTTGATACGAGGCTTAGCGGTCTGACCAAGCGAATCGATCGAGATTTCATGAACCGATGTTCCTTTTTGCAAGCAAAATGAGCTTTGGTCGAACCAGACAGAAGGTGAATTTTCACAAAGTTTATTTCTACTAGAAACCCTTATCTTATTACTTCTAACAAAAAAAACTATGTTTGATAAATTCATTCATTAAAGGTGAAATTTCTTTTTGGCCAATTACTTTGTACTTTTGTCCAGGAAGGCCCCCTTCCGGCAGTCTTGCTACATATTTGTAACTGAAGGGAGGTCGCGATTAAACTTTGATCTAACCAATGAAGTTACACGATGCATCGAAGATGACAAAAGGAACCTACCAATCACTTGTGTTAAACATGTTCCGGTTTAAAGCAGTCAAACGTAAACCTTAGTTGAAATAAACACGATTGGTCAGACCGCCAAAACACACCTCTAGTGGCATTTACAACACAATTGTTTTGTTATTTATTTATTTATTTTTTATCTTACAGGTTCGAAGCACACAGTACATGGGGAACCAAATAATAGGAATGCTTTATGGTACATAACCCCAAACAACAACAACAACAACAACAATATTTTTTTACAAGCTTCAGAGAAATACAACATTTTCGTATTACATACTTGCATTTACAATCTGAGGTACAAACATTCTTAACTGTTTTCATGTTTACACTGACTTTACTTGAGGTTGATAAGTACTTTTCGCTTCTGTCATCTAACACCCTTTTTATTTAAGTTTCTCTGTGCGATTTGCTTATTTCATCAAACACGCTTTTTATTTAACTTTATTATACTCAAGGCAGGCGCTATTACTAATCTTCGCAATTTGGGCCAGTGTTTTCATTTTTGCGAGTCAATTAAGTTGATGGAATGCCTCACTCTAATTTAGAATATGCGTTATACTTTGAGACAAAATTACGACCAGTCTGATGAAAAATCAAGAGATATTTGGCAGAAAGTTCCAAAATATAAGATCTCTACTAATTTTTAATATAGGTCTCATAGCTCAATTTCATGGTAATAATGGTAATAATGTACGTCTAATTCGAAGGGACAAGGGATAAACGGTCAGTAGATTAGTACTTTTCAGTATTCTAATAGATTTGATTACAAAATTGCGGTTGATTCTTAAGCCGATAGGAACGTTTTCAGTTCAAAGAGTACACAGTCGCTTTAGATATTAGCGTAATTATTATAAGCTATTGTGTGTGTACTATCTGATATCTTGGGTAAACTATTTGTTTTGTCATGAAGTCGACACTCTTGCGAGCCGGATATGCCAAAACATTGAGTTCAACTGAAATATTAGACAAATTTGATACAATATTTCAAATTCAATAATCAGAATAAACGTATTTGCGTTTTGTACTATTGCGTCTTGATCTGAGTAAAAAAACTTCAAAGAGCTTGAATGTTCAAATGCTTTCTAGATCATTAGCTCTTCAGACTTTGATTTCAAGACCAGAAAGGTCTGTCATCGTCGCTGTTGTTGCTCTTGCTGTTATTTTTAACAAAAGTAGTTCCTGTATGGTACACGTACTCCCTATGTACGACATATACTGCTTGATGATAATCAGTATGGGTAAATACATGTATTATTAACTTTTCTTCTATTTTAAATCTTTGGATAATAACTTCTTGATAATAACATTTATGTGCCTCAAAATATCGCATCATAGTTATTGCATCAAACACTTGATGGAACTCCACTAACTAACGTAACTTAACTTGGAGTTATGCACAAACCAGAGTAACATTACTTTGAGGTATGCACTAACCATCGTGACGTAACTTGGAGTAATGTAATAAACATAATCTCAAGCTCGGGTCTATTGTGCATAGACTGCTATGAATATCGTTGAATGAAAACAATATGATGACCAGTTCGCATATTATTAAAATAGTTTCGTTTTATCATCAAGCAGTATATGTCGTATATAGGGAGTACGTGTTATTTTATCTCTCTTGTGCAAGATTACGTACTTTTAAAATCATTTTCAGCTATCATTATCTCTGTTTTATCAGATGTCCTTAACCTTATTTATCATTTTAATTTTCCTTTTCAGGAACAATCATTTGCTTCATCTGCGTATTTCTGCCACTATCTCTTTTGTGTATAGTCTTCAAACTTGTACAAACATTTGACAAAGTTCCGCAGTTATTAGAGCAGTTTCAAATTTTAGTGTAAGTACCATTTTTAGTAATCTAATTATTAATACTGAAAATGTCAACGTTTTTACCCTTGGTGTCTATAGACAATTTATATTCTAATTTAAATCTAATTTACACGCATAATATGTCATCCAACCAATCTTTTCAGCCAAGCAATAGAAAAAAATTGTCCTTGAGTAATACGGTAATTATATATTCTGGACCAAATCTATTTTTAGGGTATTTTGTACTAGTAGAAACTGTTTGAGAGAAATCACCACCAAGAAGAAGAAGGCCTAAATTTTCCAAATATAGAAACATGTTGCGTAAATTGCACGTAGAACCAGCATCTCGACATGGAAGAAATTTTTTTTAGTCGAAGCATAAAAGTAGATCTTTAAGTAAATAGTTCAAATGTACCTACAATAAAATAGTATCCACTTAAAGTACACCGGCAATAGATTTAACAGAGTTAACAGGTAAAAGAGTTACACAGAAAAGTATAAATCCTGTAATACCTGAAAGTACTAAACTTTGTTAAGAACTAAGTCTTGAGGATTACTAGAGTTCTGTATACCTAAAATAACATATACTGAAGTTGGCATTGCTTGGAGTGGATGACTATATGATTATGAAATCTTTGTCGTTGATAGAAGATAAAAGACAATCACTTCTTTCAACCGATTAATCCTACATATCTACAAGAGCTTTAAGTTATTTATCATCCCTTTTAATTCTCATCACAGACCCTTCTAGAGCTAGAAATTCAATAATTCTATAGGTTATATCACCCTTCATATATTCATACTTTTTCTCAAAATTAGAATATGTATATATCTTTATATTTTTTTGGTTTTAATTGTATATTTAAATTCTTCTTTCGACTCTAAATTTGTCATTATTAAATCGATTTCCATCGGAACTCTGGCGCTTTTTTTATTTTTAATTGTCTCAAGTAACTTTTATTATGTTCGCCTTCATTGACTTAAAATACACATAATAATTACTAATCACTAATCTTCTATCAACGAGAAAGAAGTCCAATAGCCAACCTTACCTAGTAATGTCAACATTACAATATGTTACTTCAAGTATACAAAAATCTAGTTAATCTTCAGCATCTGAGTGTGTATAAAGTTTAGTACTTTTAGGTGTTACAGGTTTAATACTTTTAACTGTTACAGGTTTAATAATTTTCAGTGTGACTCTTTTAGATGTGAATTCTACTAAATCTATTGCTTGATGTCCTTTTGATGTATAATATGTTATTGTGTGTATTTGTTAACTATTCACTTCAAGCTATTTTATGTTCAACTATGGTTTTGATTTCTTTCTGCTTTTTCTATGTCTAGATGCTGGTTCTCTATATAATTTACGCATTCATTGTCATTCTATATTTGGAAAATGTAGGTCTTCTTGGTGTTAAGTTCTCTTGTACAGCTTCAGCTAGTTCCTTTTATGGAGTTAGATTAGATCTTTTTCAATTTACCTTTTTCTTTTTTTATCAATTTTCCCGTGGCATTTATCTTTTATTTAAATTTGTTTCAAAATTTTACACTGTCAAAATTCTAATTTTTATTTAGTTAAACTTATAACTCTTCAAAATGTAAATTTTAAAAAAATTGTTTTGCTTGTTGCAGCCATTAAAGTGAGTGGGGTTTATGAGAAAGTTAATTATTTACTCATGAAGCTCTTTAGGCTAATAACACTATAAAAACTCGATTATAAAAAAACAACTGGTGTTTTATGTTGTCAAAAAAAGCTCTATATCTTTTTTAAATTAATAAATTAAAAATTAATTTTGTAATGTAAAAAAAGTAGAATAAAATTAAAGTAAGAAAACTGTTTATAACATAAAAAACTTGGATTTTTCTGAATTTGTCTGGATTTAAATGCTGTCCAAAAAGAAGGTAAATTGTAAAGAAAATGATGTAAAAGTAAGAATTTTAGGTTAAAAAGGCAGTAAAAAGGTATTTTCTGGCTATGTTTTGAAGAAAAACTACAAAAAGGTGAGAAATGTAAGACTACATTTATTAAAATTGGTTTAAGAAAAAGAAAAAAAAATACACACTAAAAATAGATTTGGTTAAGAATAAACTATACTACTGTGGTAGTTCAGCTCTGAAAATATGCGTAAAATCCATTGAAAGAATCCTATCTAGGAATCTGAAAATCTTTGACTTATCTTGCAATACGGTTTATCGTCTCCGTGACCAGTTTTGTTATTGTTTTGCTTTTAGTGTCATCCTAGCATTTGTTTTGATTTCCGCAGAAAATGCTATTCAGTGTTGTTTTTACGGGTATGATATTTTCAGTCTTGAATAAAAATTGATTTATATTATTTTAGGAATTTCATAATCAACTTTATCATGCTATTATTTTATATGGTCTCAGTGACTTTTTAATTGCTGTGTTTCAGATGGCAACCTTGCAATGTTTGGGTACCTTTAGAAATAGTATCGCTTGAAAGGGTAAAATATTTGCAGTCTTTTATTTATTCTTTTGTCTTATTAAGTCGATTCATGGCGCCTTCTTAGGAATTACACATTTTTTCTTCTTTACCTATATTTTTTATATAGTCTCCATAACCAATTATATTATTTTGTTTTAGTTTTTATTAGCATATTTAAATGGTTCACACATAATGAAATATTCACAATCTTGTGTTATATATTTCCTATTTAGGTACCCAATCAGCGTATTCATCATCTTCCGTTTGCAAATCTTCATCGTGGGCAAATTTTTGTTACAAGAGAGATTAAACACTACTGATCAACAGAGGCCACTTGCTATTGATAACAGGTGCATTATTGTTTTCTTCGTTAATATTATTATTTGTACACGCCCGTAATAAGGCGGAGAGTTCTATCTTATGGTCATCTCTGTTCGTCTCCTAACAATTTTGTAATGAAAGGGCAGATAAAACAGTCAAAGACCGTATCTAAATAAAAGATTTTGATCTCAGATATTACTTTTTATGTTGAATGATTAAATTTGGAAGGATAAGACAGTGTTTTCAGCACGATCATTCTCCACTCTTCTCAATCTGCAAGAAAGCGAGTAAAAACGTCCTTTTACATATCAGGAATCAGCAGAGGGTATATTTTCAAACAGACAATTGAGCTTGTAGACTGGGAGATTGACTGCCAATCGCCCCTTAGTGTTTTGATAGTATAGTTGCATCAAGCACTGCTTGATCGCAGTAAGTTGCTGTTCGCTGTATTCATAAAAAGTGACCGATATTTTTATCCACAAATATACTGAAACGAAATATATAGTACCTCTCAAATCTACACTTTTTTAGTTGATGCTCAAGCGGGTAGCAATTTCGTTCCAAAGTAGACTCGATTCTTTTTAAGTTCATATTTTTAAAAATTTGCCTGAAAATTAGGAATATATTAATGAAAGAGTGAAAAATCTGTTGTAAAATTACTAACTGAATCAATCAGATTAATAGCTATAACTGGGATTTCCATACTTTGATTAGCCTTTATCTTTATGATGATGTGTCCTAAAGACAGTACGATGCATTTTGGTTAGTGATTACAGTAAATTAAGGGATTTCTGACAGCTTTGTTTAATCCTTGAAATGCTTTGTGATATCGACAAGTTGCAATACAAATTGCCGCAAACTATGTTAAATCTTTCGCAGGCCCGTAGAATGATCATTTTCTCGCAAGTGTAGATTATCGTCATATTTTGGGGTTTGAGTGTAGTGAAAATAACGCGAAAAAAAAATCTTTTTTCTTTTATGTTTTTAAGATTCACACTTCGGATATGGAAATCATATCTACATGTAATTATTTCTCCTGTCGTTTAGAAAAGCCCATGATCTATTCAAGTTCTTCATGCTGTTTGTCAATTTGAGTATTGGTGTTATTGTCTTCTTGAGGCGTCTACTCAGCTACATATTGCTAGGAATTTTCCTCGTACCGAGGATGGATAGATGCATGTTTCCAAAGGGGTTTGAAAGGGAGGATAAATGTAAGTACAATTGCGGATGATTGTTAAACATTGTTATTCCTTAACGTATGTATGTATGTATGTATGTATGTATGTATGTATGTATGTATGTATGTATGTATGTATGTATGTATGTATGTATGTATGTATGTATGAAGCAGAAATAGAGAGAACTAGACATTTTGCGTTATTCAGGCATTCTCTTGTCTGTAGTTTTCCAATAATTAAATCATTTATGCGGCTTAATTGTATTTTCAAGGTAAAAGTATATGACTCTTCATTTATTTACAGAATACCTTTTCTATTTTTATTTAAGGTTACATGAATTATGTCGGCATGTTGATGGTGGATTTCACGCACAATAACCCCATCATGAGGGTGTTTTGTTCTATTCTTCTGAAAACCGCTGCAGGGAAACACGATCAACGGAACATTGCGCAAACAACCGCCCAAAACGCCACTTACGGTGAAATAGGAGCGCTGTCTTTTCCACGACAATATCAAGGTATGTATCTTATAACGATACGTATTTTTCTTCCTTATATAAAATAAGTGTCTTATATATACAACAATTAGAAACATGGAATCAAAGACGGTGCAAATTTGAAACATGTTCTGCAAGGACGTTTAGGTTTCTTGCCCAATTGACATGAAACTTTGGATATAGAGATTATTCATTTTGGATTTCCTGGTTATATATCCTGAGGCAATCACAAATGGTCGCGTGATACCATTATAACTCTTATCCCATACACCTGCATCATTTAAGGAACGCCCACCACCACCATAATTAATACTAGATTCTATTGGAGTTGTCATCTTCATCTACAGTATCTCGACGATTGATTCACAATGTTTCAATAACTTCAACACATGTCAGTCTACGTCCTCTTCTGATTGTATTTCCCTCCCCCCCCCCGCTCCCTCCCCCAAAAATACTACAAATATATTAAAAGAGCTACATTTTTTTAAATTATGAAAATATGCGTGCCTTCAGAAAAACCATGGAAACTTATTTTACTTTTACCACTATGGTCGTGACAGGAGGATATACTTATTATCTTTGTATGTGTATTGAATTTGCTTTTATTATTTCTTTTTAATTATTTTTACCGATGGTACACTGGATTTTGGAATATTGACACTCTTTTAAATATACCAGAAAGACTCTATTACCTTCTTATGAAATGCACCACAGAAAGAGCCATGAGGTTTATGTCTTGCACTTTCTTCAGGTATTAGTATGCACGTCAGGTCCTTTATTCGTTAACAAAAATTAAGAGTCTTTAAGTGCAAATGACGCACCTATATTGTTGATCAAGAGCTACGGCATTAATATGGAATGCAAAAAGGTTAATGGGCACACGTTACTATTAATATTGTTCGAAATCTTTGCAAATGAGTTGATGTTCATAATACCTTCACATGCTTTACCGTTTGTAAGTGGTACCATCTGTTAAGGCAGTAATGGTTCCCCGGGGTTGGGGCAATCATGTCGCATATTGGTAGAAGTTCAGTCGCCTTTTAACCCTTTCCCCGTTCTAGGCAGAAAATTTCACCCAAGCTGTGTCTCAAATAAAATGTCATCAATGCAAATTGCTCTTGATCGTGATTTGATTGTTCAGTTGCTTCTGGTAACTTCTTGTCACAATGATTTATAGATTAAGTTAAACATCTGATTAATCACGTGCTCGTTGAACAGCTATATCGAAGCAAAATTGAGAAGTTTTTGCACCAACCTGATTTTGTATTTCGATGATATATTGTGTTCACATGTGCGATTATTATCAATTATTTTCTTCGTGAATACCAGGTCACTCAAGGGCAAGAACCAAATGGCTGCTTGCGTATACCTTAATGAAAAATCCCTCCATCGTGGGAATGAGGAAGAACGCGCTGCCAGAGATAGTTCTAATGGAGGGATCTAACGTACGTGCAGACGTCATTGACAGACTTCAACGAAGTATCGCCTCCACACTGTTTATTTACATTGGAATGATAGTCGATTTGTTGATAATTGCATTCATATATTTTGGTTTGAAAGCAATTCTGAACTTTAAACTGTCAATGTGATGGACGCAGCTACCATTGTAAACATGAGAAATATTGTAATCATTCCTGAAGACACGTGAATGATACTCCTGGGCCATCCATGCAGGATTTATATCCTTTTAAGAAACAATCTGTATAAATTAGAGAGTTATATGCACAAGCAGGTTGTTGGCTTCACATGATGGAATAAAGGTTAATTTGTTAATAAAGACTAATTGCAATTTCATGTAAATATAAAAGTCTAAATAAAGAGATGAACAAAAGAGAGAAAAAAGAACTGACTGTGTTTCATATGTACATATAATACGTTCCATTTACGTTATTCTATAGACATATGCGAAAAAACAAACTTCTCATCATTAATTTTACAACCCATAATATTTCCATAATAGCTTTGAGCTTGTAATTCCATCAAATCACAATACCGTCATAATTTGTACATGAATGAACCGTATCAATCATTACTATTCCGGCATTATCGTAAATTCTGAGAAGTACTTCGTATGTATACTCCGAGAATTAACTCGTACGAGTTAGGTGTAGAGGTAGGTGTAATGTTCACACATTGTTAAGTAAATAAAAATGAGAATGCTCTCGTTCATATATATTAGGTGTATTGTTTGGTTGCAGAAATGCCCACGGTTTTGCTATGGAAATCGCTTTTGACTGGCTGCCTAAACTATTGCCCTCAAACAATTCATGACAAAGACTTATTTATGTATTCAGTACCATGAAAAAATAAACATTGTGAGAGATATAATACCTTAGGTATACCTTTGGTACAAATGTGTTGTACATTTGGAATACACGCTATAAATGGCAGGTTTCATGATGATTTGTTTTAATGGTAATTGTGCATGCTTAATTTACAAAGATGTGAGAATTGTAGACTATATGGTTGCTTCTTCATGGCTTTTCCAGCTTGCATCATACTTCCATGTTGAGGAAACTGGGCGAGAACATTCATTTTCCGTTGAAACACTTCAGGTGTTCTTGGTAATATTTCAAAGGTCAATACTAACAGTGGTATTATAGAGGGTACTTTTTCTGAACAGCTAAGATATATTTCAAAGATGAGTTCAATGAGTAGTTTGCGTCTAATTTTAGAGAGAGGTTCCTACTGGTTAGTCAGATATATGTGCATCGATCAAACAATATATTGATGAGTCTGTAAGTGTCTTATTGAATTTGGTTTTTTTATTTGCAGACTTTGTCAAGTTCGACAAGTTCTCTTTTATAAAAAGATCATCGTAATATATTTGTTTGGATACCAACTATGACAATAGCAAAAGTGAGAAACAAAACTTATTGCGTAGTTTTAGGAAAACGAATTCTTTAGTTGATCTTGAGTTGCACGCTGAGGACTAGACAATGATGTATTCTGAGTCCACTATTTGAGTCCACTTTACTTTTGTTGGGAATTTTGTTGTTGTTGTTGCAGTTGTGTTTTTTTAAACGATTTGATTCGGTTGCTTGTCAGAACATTGTGGTAGAGGTATTTTTATATCAGAAAATGTCCTTGATGTTTAGCATTGTTATTTGCTGACGATGTAGCTAAATACGTCGATACAACGATATCATTGCAACAACTGATACACATACTAGAACTCTTTTGTTATATCACTGGAATGGTGGTTAACTTTGATAAGACAAAAGTAGCTGTGTTTGCATTTGAAGACCTTTAATAAATTATGAAAAATGGTTTAAATGAGGAACAAATTGGTACGGTTTAATTTTGGGTCTTGTGTTAACACCCAAACTTATCTTGGATGAAGACTATATACACATTAGTAGCACATATTATCAAACCTTTTATGTGTACTTTTCGTTACCAGAGGAACTTCATTTGTGAAGATACTTATAAAATATTTGATAATATGGTAAAAGTTAACAAGTATAGTATGTTATTATGGGGCATAAGGGGAATCCTATGTTTTAAAGGCAGGGGAATTTAACAATAGGACGCTAATTTTGTTTGGGGATATATGAAGGACAAGGTGAAATCAACATTAGGCCACCACTTTGTGGGTTTATAGCAGCAAGGGAAAATGTAATGCTAAAAATGTCCATAGGTTAAACATGATGCAGCACTTAGGCGTTAAGCTGGGACATCTTATGTTAAAAAATATTCATAAGTTGAACATTATGGGTCTCTATTTGACATTTATGCCATCGAGAGCACGTTGTTTATATGGCAACAAGAGAAAACGTAATGCTAAAAACGTCCGTAAGTTTAGCATACACGTTGACTGACCAACACCCACTTACCCACTATCCAATACCCAGTTATCTACTATCCAGCACCTAGTGAGATTCTATCCAGGCATAGAGATTAGTGACACTCAAATGCATAATATAGTTTCTGCTTTTGATTTATCATATCTCTCTCATTTCTAAGTTATTTTCATCAACATAATATTCATGATTTGCTTTTTACATATCTGTTAAGGATCATAGATATGCGACCCCTCATCGAAAATTCAATGATCATGAGCATATCATAATCTGTTAATCATTCTAATTCAATACCAGTTAACTTCAAGCTGGCATCATGTGCTAAATAATCCTGGTACTGATAGATAATATACTGGATCTAATTGAGAATTATTCATGCATACATTTGTATAGTGTTCACATACACACACACACACACACACACACATATATATATATATATATATATATATATATATATATATATATATATATATATATATATATATATATATATATATAAAACTTCTTCGCATAATAATCATGAAGATCTCAAAATGTTAACTTGTTCCATCACATCTCTTGCATGCAGCTAATGTTCTGGTATGTTGGAATTTGCTAGTGATGATTACAAATTTTCAGTTTGAATCCGTTAAATGAATCCATATCTTTATAGTGTTACGACTCTAGGTTTTAAAATATGTAACAGAAAGAATGTGAAACCAATAAAATCAAGTAAAATCAACAAGCAATTTATTTCCAGAAAATTAAAGTGAAAATTCAAATGTCACTTACAATCTGTGAGTTAAATTCAAAATAATCCTAAATGTCCTAATCACAAATCCAAAATAATAGAATGTTCCTAATGAGCTCCAATAGCCTTGAATGTCCTTATGTTTTTCAAAGATGTAATCAAGAATCTATTTGAGTGAGTTCACATAAATCCCAAAATCATGTATTAATCCAAAAGTCAATGAGCGCTTTAGTAATTTCAATGAACATTTTAAACAAATAATTCCTCTCAAATTATATCTGATTTCAGCAACACAACTGTGATCACGATCTTTAACTTTAATTTCATCCTTGATACAAATGTGGAAGATATTTGTTTTTGAATAATGAATTAGATCTTCTGGTGCAAAGATTAGTGACATTGCATTTGCTGGAATTAGTTTTTAATAAACTCCTTTGACTACATTTCTTATATATTTGTAGAACAAAAGTAATCAGATCTTTTCCCTGTAAACAATTGGTTTATATTTTGAGGCGTTGCCTTAACATATAAAAAAAATCCTCAAGGAATATGATTTGCTGTTTTGCGCGTCCGAGATTTACTTGGGTAACCTGTACGTGTTTGTATTGGTTTCAGTATTGATTCTAACTCACAATATACAACAAATGGAACTTTTAGTGAAGATGATAATTTTTTAATTTAACAGTTCATCTTTCTTCTGGCATCATATCAATTGTTGCTGCATAGCATCTGGCGATCATGCTTTCGAAATTGTGATGCACAATCTTTCAAATAGTTCTGTCTCCATAGACAGTGTTTACTATTTTGTTCTTAATCTGTGACGATATTAATTTTGATAATCTTTCTTATTTTAACATAATGACCTACTTCTTCATCATATAGAAATCAACATGAATTTTTTTTCCTGTTTTGTTAATCTGGTTGGGATCATAGAAATAAAATGTATAACATTTATTGACATATTCAATTTATTTTTAAATTCATCAACTGGGAAACTATTAAACTAAGTACTAACATATCTTAATATTATATTTCGTGGACCCTTGATTGGTATATTTATCATTGATGCAATTGCATATAAAAACACATATTATCGTTACTTTAAACATGGATGCAAGCTTCTTTTTTTCTCATTCATTGGCTGATCAGTGTAAGATCTTTCCCACAATGTAATATTCCCATAAATGTCAAAAGTTCAGTAATAAATGTGAACAAACAACCATGAGCTATTCCTATAAGCTTGACCGGTGTTATAATTCAGTCTGCCTTATAATGAAGTGTTTTTCAGCACACCTGTATCATGAGAGTCATCCAAACACAAAAATAGCAAATCAAAGTCAAGCAAAATGCTTACAATTCATATTTGTCTTGCCAAATGATGAGCTGACATTGCTAAATGTCAGAAACTAAACCAAGAGACATAAAAGAAATAAGACCAACTACAACCGAATGTTGTAAATTTTCATGTTTAATAATTAAAAATGTATAATTTTCATTTCAATGCAATAATAACATAGACTTTTCACAGTATCAGTAATGTAGGATTTTAATTTAAAAGTAAAATATGTGAAGGTAATATTCAATGTTATAGATTTGATAAGACAAAGAGCGATGAATAATATGAAGAGCTCATGAAATGTGTATGAAACATAGGAGCATACTCTTTGCATTTTTTTAAATATAGTTTTGACATGGAATTCTAATATCCATTGACAACACACAAAACTAGAACAAATAGCTTGTTTGCTAAACTATATGTTGGTTGCAGCTGAGAAAAAAATAAATAAAATAAAACAGAGAGTAAATTACATCAATAAATATATAATGTACGAGACCATATTATCAGCCAACACCCAAAAGTTTACAACAGAAACACGAAAGATAGATTTATCTAAGATTACAAGCTGAGTAAAATAGGTGTTACGTGTACATAAACATCTCTTTTGAAACATTATTTCACATACCTTCGACTACGGAAAGTAAATGCTTGTGCCACATGAAGTAACTGCCTGATTTTCTTAAATTCTATTCATACATTATGTTGTTGTTGTTGCTGTTGTTGTGGGCTTAACGCCATCTTTCAGCACATAACAGGCTATACACGGTTGCCAATATATATGGTGGTGGAAGAACCCATGAAAACGCAGGGAAAAATCACCGACTCACGGCAAGCTACTGGCAAGTTTTCTCACATACCCACGTTGGCCGAACCCGAGACTCTAACCCAAACGGATATTTCATTGCGTGTGTTGATTCTTTAAAATTAAAACTCTTCTATTGGTTCAAAAAAGCCAACTTATCACCTTTGAACTGTTAAATACACAGAATAAAATGAATAAAATGTATAATTATAGAATGAAATCTGCTACAAGTAATTATTTATGCTTATCTCATCCCATGATATATATATATATATATATATATATATATATATATATATATATATATATATATATAATCAAGAAAGAAATGATGACCTTTTGACTTGAACCTTGTAAATATACCCCAAAATGTGGCATAAAATGTATTCCTTATTACTGATGTATATGTGTAGCAAGTATAGTTAGTTTATCTGAAATTATTCAGTCAACGCTCGTTAGAGTGACCAAGTTCGTTTCCATTTGTTCACAGTATCGATTCTATCCTTGTAAATAATATACCTTTAATTTGAAGACGTTTTCATCTGCATCTTATCGTTTTCAAACCAGCATGTATAAAGGAGTATAATCATACATATTAATCTGTTTCTTCAGATATAATATATCGTAATAATTGTATACTTGCAGGAATAATTTCTTACCCTACCAAAGATGTTTCGATAATTATTTACATATGATCTTGCAGAATATTCTAAGTAAAAGCAAAATCCCAATGAATGACAATCCAATTTTAAAAACAACACATTAGGGAAAAATGCGTCTTTATTACCAGGAAGTTGTTCTTGGAGTCAGAAGCTGAATATTCACTTGTAGAGATGAAATTTGGCAAAATAGTAAACTGTGCCCATAAATTTTATGGTAGACCCAAATATACCTTTGTAATGACTGTCGCCGTAACGAGAATTGACCGAATAAGTTACAGAGAGGACAGAACATGTGAGAGACAAATGAACAGAACATGAACAATAGACCCACATCTTTTCACGAAGAGTTATGGAATAATAAAGAATTTGTTTTCCATTTTTCATTTCATACCAATTACCTACCAGGGACAATTAATTCCAGTGATGCTAATCAGACGGGGGTTGGTGTCATCATTGCACGGATCAGGACAGTCACCAGGTCCATCTATTGCCAAATTAAACTAGTATTGCTAATTCATATTGGTAATTAATACTAATGCATCAATACTTTCTTGTGAAGATACAGACAAAAAGCGGATCATAAGAAAATTGGTTAAAGAAATATTATACATACAGAACTTTCATTTTCTTCCTTTTGGAAATGCATTTTTGTTTCTTGAGGCTTGTATATATGTTTCTCTTTTTTTAGTTTGATTATTATAAACTCGTGTCAGTTGAAATAGTACAATGAAATAACACTATATTATGGGATGATTTGATAAACTTTTGGAACAAACTGCAAATGAAGTCTGACTATAGTGAATTATGTGCTAAATATTTTTTTCACATTTTTGTTTCTTGGCCCTTTTCCTCGTGGGTAAAATGCAAAGGTAGTCTTGAAAGTTTGAACAGAACATTTATTTGCAGTTATTGAAAATGTAAATGTTAAACCAGAATAGAGGACTAACCATTATCTTGTAAAAATGAAGATAATTTTCCAAAAGGAAATTAAAGGGAAAACATTCTAGAAATTTAATAATTCTTTATTTAAAGACCTGGAATATGTAAGAGTAAAAGAAGTTATATTAAATATTAAACATCAATATGTGTGTGCTGAACAATTAGATACTTTTGAGAATATACCTTTTTCTGATTTTAAATATGTAACAAATGATCACCTTTTCTTTGAAATGCTTCTATTAAAAATTAGAGGAACAACAATTTTATATGCATTTTTGAAGGAAAAAATCTCAAGATCGGCAGGAAAATGAACTAATTGCAAATATAAGCAAATTAGAAGAGAGAAACAGTGTCAGTGAAAAGATGGATGGAATGAGGGTTAGGGCTAGACCTATACGGACTGAAGAATGAGAGAACGTGACCCAATACTTCTGTAATCTAGAAATTAGAAATTACATAAACAAAATGATGCCGCCTCTTGTTAAGAGCAATGGATTTTTAACAGATAGTCAGGAAGAAGTTTTGTAAGAGGAAAAGCTTTTTATATTAATTTATATAAAAAGAGTGAAATTCATCCTGTCAATCTTGAAGTGAGATTTATTATGACATTCCTAGACTGAATGATTTACTCAAACATTCTTTAAATATGTGGGGAAAGTGGATACCCCTGTCGACACCCTCTTTCGATACCAACCAATTAGAGACTTGATTATTAATAATTATTCAAGATTTGATGTTTCGATAAAAAAAAGTGTTATCCAATTTATTATTGGTTCTTCAAAATCAAGAAAGATACACAACTTTTCAATAAATGGCCATGCAATTGCGTCAGCTGCTTTTCAAAATCAATTAAAATAAGCAGTCCACGAATGTTCATATCCACAACTATATTCCATCCTCTTAGTCGAGAGGGTATGGGGGTTGGTGTGTGCGGGCTAGGAGATTGGTGCCATAACCAGCAGACCCAGGACTGAATCTCACAATTTCTAACCTGTATGACAATATCCATCTCGAGATACATATAACCAATAATAAAGAGAGAGAAAGAGAGGTGTTGATAGATTAGGCAGCAATATCGACTTTATTCATACAAAGATATGTTTAGGATTTCTATAATAGTGTAGACGTTGTTATTGGGCATTTTACATATCACTTTAAATAAAAAAAACAATTACAAATACCCATACCTTCCACATATAATTTCAATGGCAAGATGAAATAAACAATTGTATCTTGCATTTCTTTTTGGCGTTAATGTATGATTCTGTTCATCTAGGTATTGAGAAATAATGACACATGTTACCGTGATAGGAATGTTCATAATTTTAATATAGCATTCTTCAGTATGGACCTTTCATTATATAGATACATTTGTTCATTAGGCCTCCATGTTGGGGGCGTTTTAATATTCATTCATAAATTTAATGCAATACATAGGTTCTTAGTCTGAATATGTTATATACTTCTATAGCAATTTATTTGGTCATTTCATCATTTCTTCTATCAAACCTATCTATATCGGACATAAAGAAATATGTGATAAGATTGTTTTGATGGACAACGAGAATGCTTTCGAATCTGAACCCAAACCTGAGGCCAGTGATTTATTTCTAAATTTGGTCTCTGGACATCAAATTTAAACATTAAAACAAGCATACAATTTGTGCATAGAAATATACGTAATGATATAAATATTGTTGTTATTCATATTTTTTAATATCTTTGATAATAATAATAATAATAATAATAATAATAATTTTTATTATTTTACTTGAGCAAGTATCCAGTGTACAAGTTCACAAATATATATTTTTTGGCTGTATCATTTTTTCACAATTCTCAAACTACGTCAATCTATGAAGTATATTTCCGTAAATTTATTTGTCCGATCCGTATATCGTAACACCAACATGCCTGATGGCTACGTTAAAGTTAAAATATGTCATTCATTTTTTATTTATTTATAAGATCATCCATATTCTAACATTTTTCAAACTCGTTTGCATGCTACGCGTCATACGGTACAAATGAATTACTCATATACTATATATTTCAAGCTAAAGCATTTTCGGAAAGACCTCAAAATCATCCATAATATTATTCAATGGGTTTTTTTTTGGGGGGGGGGGGTATTTTGGGGGGTATTGTTGTGGAAAAAATAGATTGTTTTTATACTCTGTTTTTGTTGGGTTCGTGACAAACGCAAGGTGTATCACAGTTCACGTTTGACTGCAGAACTGTCAAAATATTAAACAAAATCTTTTATATTTATCCATTTCCCTTTTCACATTTCAAAGCTGCGTATGTATGTACCCCTAGAGACATTGGTTCTAAGAGATTTGATGATAAATATCTCTTAATCCCCTTACCCTCTTTTTTTGCTTCCTTTTCTATCTCTTTTAGCCTATCTTCAATGCGAATTTGAAGTTCAGTTGTTGACCTGTAGATTGAATGTAATTAGCATCATTTCAGTCATTACTATGTTCATATTCCATATAATCTGCAACTAATTAACATATGACAAAAGTGAACCCAAAGGACAATTTGCTTGCAGTTAGTATCAATGCACATGGATGTCCTGTTATGTCTGCATCTTCCGCTATGTCCACGCTCAATCGCACATCCGGTTATACCTGCAACGGTTTTTTTTTGTTCTGATGTCCACATATTTCATTATGTATGCAAATTTTCGTTCTCAATATCCGAACGTTGTGTTATGTCTGCAGGTTCTCAAAGTTTGATGTGCTTAAATAACAAATGTTTGTATGTCTCGTCTATTTATGGTAATAGTGCTGTGCATGAATAGCTCCAATTGCAAAATAGTCATTTACGATTGATACTTTTGACATATTTCAACAATACTTTGTCCAATTACCACGTTGACACGCAATCCAAAGTGTGCATAACAAAAGTTTGACTGGCTAACACAAAATAATAAATTTCTATTTTGTTCATTGATATATATATATATATATATATATATATATATATATATATATATATATATATATATATATACTGTTGAATATAGGTCTGCATTTAGTTACGTAATGCAAAACTCTTTGCTGTCTTTATTTCGAAAGGCCACCATATTGTGTGCGGTGAAAGACTTTTCCTTAGTACTAGTCATAATTTTGTGAACGAAAGAAGCAAATCATTTGACCTCATTTATCAATAAACTAAAGTTGAATTTTTTAACGAGAGGCCTCATTATATTAACTGTAGAACATACAAGTTGTTAATTTAATGATTCTAGATGGAAAAAGACAGTTGTTAAGTCAGCCAAAGAAGCGATCATCACAAAATACTCTGATGTGAAAACTTCCCTATGTATTACTTTTCGGCCTACAAATTTATTGTAATCCTGGTAAGTCAAACAACACTAAATAGGAAGTAGGTTACTTTTATGTACTTAAAGAAATTTGTCACACTATATCTTGCATACTACTCATCTTAAACATTCATAAATTTGAAAAGTGGACATATTTATCAAAGTTCTTAATATCCCTTTCAACAGAAAGACGTTTGATTGTAATACACACTAGTGACTTTTTCACAAGTAGTCCAGATCAATATTTATATATATATATATATATATATATATATATATATATATATATATATATATATATATATATATATATATATATATATATATATATATATATATAACTTAGAGCTGATAATGTCTGGGATATTAAAATTTTGCTGATTTTATCTGTAAGGCCTTTTTTATATTTGTGATTTTAATGTTTAACGCTTTTGCTAATTTAAGTTTCAATTCTTGCGATTGGAATAAAAACTCAGACAAGCGTTAATTGTACAGCATACAACTTGATTTTGACATTTTTCGACAGCATACCTCGGTGTGTTTAAAATAATACAGATACATATTACACCAATCACTTACTGCTTTCTTGAAACATTTAAAATCATTAGACACTGACATCAGTTTCCTAAATTATGTACCTCAAGCTGTATATATGGTAACCATGAAGTGAGGTGCCCAGTGCAAGAAGTTGTGGCTTCTGGAAGGAAGGACTATTTGACGATTTTGATTTCTGCGGTTGCATTCAGTTTCAGAAAATAATAAATAATTTGACTACAGCTAAAGAATACTGGTTACACTGGAGTCCAATGTGCATGATGATTTCGATACAATATATGTTGCTTCAAAGTCGTCATTTATTGAATGAAAGTGACTTTACTTTACAGAATCACTCCACGTACTCCACCTACTCCGACTCGAGGAGAATAATTTTATTTTTTACATAATCAAACAAAGGCTTGAAAAACTTAGCCAATTATTTCTTTGAGTTATCCAAAAAGGTAGCAACATAATTACCTGGTATTATTTGTGGCGTGAAAAATTGGTTATGTAAGAGTGCTGGACAAATTGTTCCTTTCCATGCTGAACATTGTATTGTACTTGTTTTATCATTAGTGGGTTTGTTACTTACATTTTCTTTTATCAAAGGTGTACAAAATCATCTAGAAGAATAAGAGATTAGGAAGTTATTTAAAACAAAGTAAACTGTATTAGTTCCAGCAACCATTAGTATAAGCATTATGGGTTTGTTTATTTCATGGTCGATATTGTTTTCTGACGTTCCTAAATTGACACGTGTCCATTGAACCTTCGAGTATCGGATCGCATTAGCAGAACTGACAGTAATAATCTTTCTTCTGCACATAATCTGTACCCACTTTGTTTTCTTTCTTATCATGTATAATTTCTTGTCATACTGACACAACTTGTTTATCAGCCTTTGGAATACCTCTCGTTATTTTTCTTTCATTTCTCCCGTAACCTTGCTAGTCGTAGGGGCGCCACTGATGACTTTGCGACAATCTTTCTACATTTCACCCTGTTCTCCACTGCTCTTTGGGACTTTGCAAAGTCCATGCCTGTCCACTCTTTGATATTGTCTTCCCATCTCTTCTTCTGTCTGCCTCGTTTTCTCTTTCCTCTCACTGTGCCCTGTAGGATTGTCTTTGACAGGCCAGTTGAGCGTGAGACGTGACCACACCATCTTACTTTGCGTTTCTTTACAGTGGTGAGCAGATCGTCATAAGGTCCAATTGCACCTTGGATTTTAGTGCGCACCTCCGCATTAGAGACGTGGTCTAAGTATGAGATTTTCAGGATCCTTCGATAACATCTCATCTCTAAGGCATGGATTCTTCTCTCTAATTCTGCTGTTAGGATCCATGTCTCACATGCATATAGGAATATGGACATGACGAGGGAGCGCATAAGCTTGATCTTGGACCCAAGCGTGATGTTGCTGTCTTTCCAAATATGCTTCAGCCTAGCCAGAGCAGCTGTTGTCTGCGCAATCCTGGAAAGAACCTCAGGTTTTGAACCTTCATCAGCGGCGATAGCACCTAGGTACTTGAAGCTTGTTACTGTGCCCAGCTTATGTCCATTCACTCTTATTTCCTTTTGGATGCCACTCGGGTTGTTTGTCATTAGGTTTGTCTTGTCAGCGTTGATCTCCATCCCATATCTTAGTGATGCTTGATTGAGACGGTTCACTAAGGTTTCCATTTCTTCTTCATCTCCTGCTAAGCCATCGATATCATCAGCAAAGCGCAGGTTGGTGATTGTTCTGTCTCCAACACTGACACTGCCCTCATGGTCTTCCAAGGCGTCGGACATGATCCTTTCCAGGTAGATGTTGAAGAGAGTGGGTGAGAGAAGGCACCCCTGTCTGACTCCGACTGTGGTTCTGAACCAGTCTCCTATGTTGCCATTGACGAGAACTGTACTAGTCGCTTTGTCATACAGGGTTTCTATAGTGCGGATTAGTTTTGCGTTTATGTTGTATATCCGCATGGTGGCCCACAAGGCTGCATATCATACCTTGTCGAAAGCCTTCTTGAAGTCAATGAAGACATGATAGAGGTTCTGTTGATGCTGGAGATATTTTTCACAGAGGATTCTAAGATTGAAGATCTGTTCTGTAGTGCTACGTCCTGCTCAGAAACCTGCCTGTTCTTCCGCAATGATGTGCTCTGCTTGGGGTTTCAGTCTATTAAGGATGATCTTAACCATAACCTTGCTTGGGTGACTGATGAGACTGATTGTTCGGTAGTTCTGGCACAGTTGTAGATTCCCTTTTTTAGGAAGAGTCACGATCAGAGACTGGGTCCATGGGGTGGGCCATTCTCCTGTTTGCCAGATTTGGTTGCAGATTGTTGTGAGGACATCTATCATGGAAGTTCCTCCTGCTTTAACAAGTTCTACTGGTATATTGTCTACCCCAGCTGACTTCCCCTTCTTTAGCGCCTTTACTGCAGCCTCTACTTCGTCCCTGAGGATCGGGTGGTCAACTTCTGTTGTAGTCAGTGGTACGTTTAGTACAGCTTGCTCTCCAGAAGTCTCCTGGTTGTAAAGCTCCGAACAGTATTCCGTCCATCTGCTTAGAATGTCTTGGTTTTCTGTGAGACTCTTACCAGCCTTGTCCTGAATCGTATTAGATCTCCCCTGTTTCTCTGCTGTCAGGTCTTTCACTAACTGGTATGCACTTTTACTGTCATTCTGGTCCATGCTTTTCTCGACTTCTTTGCATTGGTCCTCTAACCAGCTTTCTTTTGCTTTCTTTATGCTCTTCTTAATCCTGTTGTTAATCTCATTGTATTTGTTTGCTCCTTCATGGTCTCCTCGCTTAATCTTCAATTTTCTCCTCACATCGCAGAGTTCGAGGATATCTGCTGTGACCCAAGGCTTCTTTATTCTACGATGCTTGCCAAGGATCTCTCCGGCTGTGTCTATTACTGCCTTGTTGAAGGTGATGATCAAGGAGTCAAGGTTTATTACTTCATGTCCCAGAATTGTGAGTGGTGCAAATTTGCCGCCTATTGATGCTTCAAATGCTTGTGCCACGCTTGGATCTTTAAGTTTTTCAAGGTCGAACCTGATCCTAACTTGTCTTGACTTTTTGGTCTTCCTCAGACGAAGTTTGATAGTCATCATCAGCAAGTCATGGTCGCTTCCTATATCAGCTCCTGGGAAGCTACGTGTTCTGGCAATGTTTACGCTAGACCGGAAGCGCTTTCTCACCAAGATGTAATCAATCTGGTTGTGATGTTTTCCGTCTGGGCTGTGCCAAGTCCATCTTCTGGATAGTTTGTGGGGGCCAAGGGTGTTCGTTAGCACTAGGTTATTGTATGTGGCGAAGTCCAGGAGCTTGAGACCTCTCTCATTGGTCTGCTTGTTACAGTATGGACCACAGACTTCTCACCAGTCTGCTTGTGCGTCTTCTCCTACCTTAGCATTCCAGTCTCCTTGAATAACCAGAATATCCTTCTTGGGTCTCTGGTCTAGGAGAGTTTGAAGCTGGTCGTAGAACTCATCAAGTTCTTCGTCGTCATGGTCAGATGTTGGGGCATAGACCTGTATGATAGTGATGTTAAAGGGAGATGCCCTCACGCGGATTGTAATCATCCTGCTAGATACTGGTCGACAATCCATTACAGCACTCACAGTGTACCATAAACCCGACTCCATGTTCATGCTTGTTCTCATGCCCGCTGAAGTAGATCCTGTGTCCGTCATCTGTTGATCTCTCTCTGAAATTTTTCCAGCGCATCTCGCAGAGTCCAAGGATGTGCCATTGATATCTTCCCATCTCATGGGTTAGCTCCTCGAGTTTCCCTGCTGGTCTTAATGTCCTGACATTCCATGTTCCAATGGTGATGTTATCTCTTGCCCGTACTTTGATGGTAGTTGCACCAGTAGCATACTTGTCACCTCCGTCCTGGTGTCTAGCGGATGGCGCGGTCATTGGTAACCCGGGCTGCGACCGATACGGTATGTGAAATCTATTTATTGTCATTTCGTCATCATTGGGGGATCATGGGCCGTTTCAACCTGGCGGCGCCCATCCGTCTCCAGGCTGTAGACCACATCCGATATCCATGTTACTATATGGTTCGCCCTGGTCTCGAACATGTGGCCGTTAAATTCATCTTTAGAACCCTTCCGCCCTGACCGTTGACTTCAACTTGGAAGACTTCGGCCCAGTGATGTCATGTTACCACCACCCTATTTCTCCCATAGGTAGGAAGACTCGTGGAGTGTCTTAAACCTTCCCCAGTGTCTCGTTATTACATCGTTATTAACATTAGGCTTTACCCCAGCTTAAACCAGTCACTGGATTTCTGTAAATGGTTGCTGTATCCAACGATGCTACTCATTTTCATTACCATGTGTCTCGGTAAAAGATACCGTCATCATCATTGCAATAATCTAATTTAACCTTCTGATTCTGACATGTACCGTTGGGATGTTACCATTATGTTTAAATCTGTGCCGTAACCTTGCTATCCTACAATTAATAGTTCCATTAGCTCTTTGACAGTGTCTGGTAGTGTACAAACCGATTCTGTAATAGATGTTCTGTTTTGTACCTGTGCATCTAAAATACAAATCACATATGATCGAATGCTCTAATTTCACCTTGAAATATCTTCGTCTGTCAGACCATTACTATCTTGAAGAAAAAATTATGTCCAGCCTGTAAGTTATTTCTTTTCAATCACATAATTCATTTTATCAGATGACAATGTTTACCAGAACTCAACAGTACTTGATCCATAGCTATATTTACGTTTCTAAGCAGCTAACACAACAGAAGATGTAGACTCTCCAAAACCTTGATCTACAGTTGTATGTTATTCTGGTCCATTATATATCACGTATTTCTTTTCTAGCTTCCTATCTCCAGACATGACGTGGTGGAATTCTTAATTGTTGCAGATCAAATTAAATTGTTTCATATCAATGCTATTGCTACTTGTTTTGAATGCGTCGGGATCAGGTAAAGATATTTTACATTCAGAGAACAGTTTTCGCATCTGAAAAAAAAAAAAACATGAAATTTGCATACTAATTTGACTAACTCTGGTATGTTTTTGTCTATAAAACCGCAATAAGGAAATTCGTGCCAAACTTTCATGGCACACTGTGATCTGTATCTTTTCATAGAGTCATCATTATCAAAGTTTAAAGTGAAGTTATCAAAATGTGTAATGGTTTATATGCTAAAAGGTTAGTTTCAATGGAATACATTTTTATCTCGTTAAATTCATTTGATATGTTGACTTTGTTAAGGTGAGGTAACCAGCTTAATACATTAATCTGAGTTGCAGGTCAAGGGTAAATTGCGGTACTTGTTAAGTTGTTTAATCTGGAATCCATTTATCTACCATAAAGTTTTATCTTTGTGAATAAAAAAATGAGTGTCTTGAACAATATTCACTTACGCTTCGTATACAGAATTAACTTTTCTTGTGTAAATATACCAAACCTCTATTTACTGTTGTCCAAAATTCACATTTAGTTCTCTTTTCAATTTTCATTTCTTTTTGTAATGTAAGTTTAATATAATTTCTTTTACACAGCCTTTGCATCTCTGGTATTTTGTATTTCATTTTTCCATTTCATCTATCATATTTTTGTAGGTTGCATTTGTAACATTTCACAACTACCTGTGTTTGCTGAATATGATTCATGATTTATTTCAGTAGTTTATTTTCAATTACTATCAAATGAAAGTTCTCTGGAAAATTACTATTTCAAATCTGTATACAAACACACTGTGAAAGGTGTACTGGTTTTTACTGGTTAATTTTGTGGTATTTTTTTACAACTGAAGGTTTAATGGATGAGTTGAAATGGCTCATGGTAATAACATGGAAAAATGCATAATTATTGGAATATTTGTATGATTCGCTGGAATGCTTTCTTTGAAAGAAATTTTAACAAGATTAAATGTATTCATGATCGAATCAACATCTATGTGGCTTTCATTACTCATTTGTATTCAAAATCTTATTGATCAGCATGTACTCTATACATGGTGCTTGTTTTCAGCTTTTCTCTCTCTCTCTCTCTCTCTCTCTCTTTATGTCTCTCTCTCTCTCTCTCTCTCTCTCTCTCTCTCTCTCTCTATATATATATATATATATATATATATATATATATATATATATATATATATATATATATATATATATAAAGAGTACAAATCATATGGCGAATAACAGTCCTTTCAAATGCACTGGATCCAGCAAGGTATCGCGTGTGTCAGGGATTGATTAAGATAAAGCAATAAACTGACAACGAACAGTGCATAATGTGTTTTCAACTAGCCTAAGCGCTTTCGACTCTCATTGAGTCTTTTTCAAAGGCAAACACAAAACAGAGACAAGACAAACAATAAACACAAAAGCGTTGAAATTACAAAAGTTTACATAACTATTTCTACGGGAATTACATCTTGATGGCTTCAACTCGACTGAAAGGAAATAAAATTATAAATTTATGCCAGTAAAGTCAGTCTCATTATTATCACATGTCAAAGGAATAATTGCAACACACTTGTGCAATTACGTAGAACACAATTTTTTTAGCTGTACACAATGTTTGTCTGTTATTTAATGTAAATTGGTGGAACCGCAGATTATATCCCGGATATTTCATTGTTTCCGTAGGGCGAGTAATGACCAGAGCAATAATTATACCTGGGAGAACTACAAAAAAACAGTAGTGATTATAGGTGAGTGAGTAACTAATGAAGAAAATTAATGAATTATTCAATTGAAAATGTGGTGGCTGTAAACAGATGATGATTTTATTTGCGTGTGGTTGTTTTTTTCTAGTTTTGATGGTTTAAGCAGCTTGGTTTCAGTGTTCTCAGGCGGCGTATCCAGTACGATTCTTTTTCTTTCCTGGTTTCGGAACTCCAGTTGGGGTTGTGAGCAATTGCAGTCAGTGTTACATCACTGAAAGTATGGCCAGAGGAAGAGAAGTGTTCTGCAACTGGACGTCTGTCCAGCTTCTTTGTCATCCAATTAGATCTGTGAAGATTGATCCTTTTGTGTAGCTTTTCAGTTTCTCCGACATACTGACGGCAGCAGATCTTACATGTGATGAGATAAATACATTCTCTGTTTTGCACGTTCTGTTTGGACCATGTATGTTCAAATTTTCGCTCGTCACTGTGACACAGAATGTGCTGGTCTCTATCATATGTTGACAGGTTTTGCACCTTTTATCACCACAGGGACCAGATTTGCTAGGGTGGTCTTGGTTCGTGATTGGCGCTAGCTTCGCTCTGACTAGGGATGTCTTTAAGGTTTTGGGTCTGCGGTAGGCTACTACTGGTTTGTTCGGGAGGATTAACTTTAGTGTGTCACAAGATTCCACGATGGGCCAGTGTTTCTGGATGATTTTGCCTACTTTAGGGTTGTCTGGATGGTAGGTCAGGATAAATGGTATCCGTTCAACCTTGTCCTTCTCTCTATATTTTAGTAGGTCATTGCAGTTTGTTTTTTTAGCCTTTTGTGTTGCCTCCGCTATCAGGTTTTTGTCGTAGCCTCGGTTCATCAAATGTTCAGATAACTCTTCAGATCTTTTTGGAATGTTTCATCGTCGGAGCAAATTCTGCGTATCATCAGTGCTTGGATATACGCGATGTTTCGAATGCAATGTTTTGGATGACAACTGGATGGCAGATGATAATGGTGTTTATCAGTTGGTTTTGAGTAGATGTCTGTATGGAGTTTGTTTTCTACCAGTCTGGTTGTTGTGTCCAGAAAAACGTGGTTTGAATTGGAGACTTCTGCCGTGAATTTTATTGAGGGATGGAAGTTGTTTGCTTTTGATACGAAGTCAACCAGATTTTCTCTTCCATGTTGCCACTTCATTTCTATACCATCGATGAAGTGTACCCACTGATATAGTGTAAGCTCCACCGATGCTAAAAGTTTACCCTCCAGTATTCCCATGAAAATATTAGGATACGAGGGGACATTTTTGTACCCATTGCGATTCAATTGATTTGGAGGTAGTTCTCTTCATTGAATACAAAGTTATTGAGTTTTAGGACTAGCTTGGAAGTTTAACTAGTTAATGAGTAGGCGGATTGTCTACAGTTCTTGTTTCCCATGCTTCCCTACATATATTGAGAAAGATAATGATCATACAGGTTACAGCAAGTTTTAATTCAACCCCCTCTGAGATTCGATCCCGGGCCTCCGGATTACGGCACCGATCACTTTGCCTCCACACACCAACACCTATACCCTCGACTAAGAGTATGGAACATTGTCGTGGATATGAGCATTTGTTCGAATCAGACATACTCGCATGGCGACATATATATATATATATATATATATATATATATATATATATATATATATATATATATATATATATATATATATGTGTGTGTGTGTGTGTGTAAGTAAGTAAGTAAATGTTTAAGAGAAGAAAAGACCAACAAAAGGGAGCATAGTGTAGGTTTTTTATATTTATTTTTGTAAATATATATTTCAGTTCACTATGAAGATACAGTCAGGCAGATTGAGACATATGTTCTTCAGTATAACGTTGACCCTACAATATAGCGGACACGGGAAGCAATTCCTAGCTGAAGAAAACACTCGTTTTACAGGTGGGGTTTATTCCAACTTGCTCTACTTATTCCAGCAAATTATGAAAAAAGAGCTTTTCTGATGGACTGAAGCACAGATATATTGATGGAAAAACAAGCTCATCTGCCTTTCAAAATGCTTCGTTTAAGGTCTCTCTTCCAGAGAGAGAGAGAGAGAGAGAGATGGGGGGGGGGAGGAACATTTGTTAAACCTTTGTATGAAATCCGGCAATTATTATACACAATAATGTGTACCTCTTGCTTTCTCTTTTATATTTCATATTTCTTTTTCAGATTGCAGCAGTTTGTATATTTTGTGTAGTTTGCGTGTGTTGGTGTGTGGCTGTGGAGGAGGGGGGAGGGGGCAATCTTTAAAATATTGATAATACTTAGTGAGTCAAGTCATGACTTTCGTAACTTATCGTTAAAAAGTACATGTTGGTTATCTCATTCCAACAACAGGACTGAATCAACTTCCGCCTTTGCGCCAGTATAAAGTTGCCCGCTGAATTGTCTACCTGGATAAAATGGCGCTGTCTGAGATTTGTCAGAAGTTTTACAGTGATGTGCAAATAAATTCCGGATTTTACTTCTATACCAAGAATATTCATTGGTTTCTCATCCTCGCAGTAAGTAGCACCAGATAAGACAAATTTTAAATTCATTCTTGTTTTCGTTTTCCATAAAGTGCGAAAGACAAACGTCTCGTTAAAGATCATCTGGTAGTACATAATGATAACATTCTCTTATTAAACTTGTGGGTAGCACCCAATCACGCGTCTCGCGAGACTATTCAGAATTAGGCATGGTGAATTTGTTTATGTGTGTAATATGGCTGTAACTATGCTGAAACGTTTTTGTCTCGCACAATGGTTGTGTTGGCCTCAAATCTTGAGTGATTTTTCCCGATTAGTGAGGTCTATGAATTAAAAAAGTAATCATGACAAATCTTTAAAAGTTTACATTTGTGCAGGCTTTATTTTACATCGGTCTAAAATGTATTAGCTAAAGGCTTCATTTATTTCGGCCTTCTCTAACAACCGCATGAAAAAGATTTTAAATAAAAAACAAACATTAATTTAAAATTTAGAGCCGACAAATATGTAAACGACAAAAAAAACAAAACAAGTATGATTGTTGATGGATGTTATTATTATTATTATTATTATTATTATTATTATTATTATTATTATTTAAAAAGATACCTGATTAGAATATTGACTGGCATGCCTGTTAGATCGCACAAGGGCCACGGGGCCAATAATTACATCGTCCCTATTCTTCTTCTTCTTAATAATAATAATAATTACGATGATTATTATGATACTCATATTACATTTCTCCTAGTAGTAGTAGTTGATGTTGTTCTTGTTATTGTTGTTGTTCTTATCGTTGACTTAGTCCTTGCACACAGTTGTTTAATTCCACGAAAATAATTTTGCCAGACTATGGTACTAATAGTTTCAAACATATATTTCTGGGAAGAAAAATTATTTTCTTTCCCATCACGAAGTCTATCTTCTACATTTCGCAATAGCTTGTGACAGCTGTTACTTGTTACCGATTTTACAATTAAGATAAGACATTTAATCATGTTTTCTATTCCGTTAAAATTCATTTAGTTATTTTTACTCTCAGTTTCTATATTTTTGATATTAAGGTCTGGACATTTTAATTTTTTTTACCTTGTACATTGTCAAAACCTATAACTTGTTATTAACAATGCTTGCGGCAACTTTCCCTTGCCTCGTTTTCGACAGTCTCACGAGAGAAGCTTGATTTGGGGTTGCCGAATTGGAGAATTGAGGGAGCAGTCAATATGCACCTGGGATAGAGAAGACTTCGGTGTGATTACATAGAAGTTCGACCCTTCCTCCAATAGCGTTGCATGCAGTATCATATTCTATCATTAAATGTATTAGTTTATCATACTTTTAGCTTTGTACAACAACAAAAATAAACTTACACCGCACATTTGCTGTGAAAAGAAATGAAAAAAAACCCCACAACAACAATAAAAAACTCACCCTACAAAATTATAACCTCCTTCCCCCCCCCCCACCGTAAACATTGCCCACTCTGTTCAATATATGGTTTATAACTGGCAAATATTGGGTTCAGTTTATTAAGTTCCAGCGAGAAAGAGAGACAGACAGACAGACAGAGAGAGAGAGAGAGACAGAGAGAGAGAATATCGATCAGAAATATTACGCGCGTAACTATTTGTCACATATTTCCCGCATGTAGCCTAAATAATGCATATAACGTGCCGTCCAAGTATCAAAACGTATTCTTTTCAGTACAGGGAAAGGTGACGAATTTTCGGTGATCATTTGGATAGTTCACTTGTGTATTCCCCACATACTGTATATGCATAATTTATCTACTGGGGAGACGGGGAGATCCTACGCCTTCCTCGAAAATCATCGAGATAAAGAAAGATGACTACTCCATTCTTTTTAACCTTACCCCTCCCTTTCTTTTCTATGGTCTAAATGTCTTTAGATGGTCTGACAATAGAGCTATTTGACTTGGTCTGACAATAGAGCCATTTGACTTTGAGCTGCATGTGCTCATTCACTTTTCGAACATTCCATTTTTATTTTTTTATTATTATTATTTTTTTCCAGTTATGTCGTCCAAATATTTTCTATAAAAGCCAACATAAACATCCAATATATTCGTACACAAAGGAAGTATAAGCTGATTTATTTTGTATTTCTTCATTTTTTGTATTAGTAATTCATACATGTTTTGCTATGTGTCTGTTTTCAAGCGACGTGTGATTATGAGACGTACAGTCCAGGAGACCTGACCCACTTTAACATGTTATCAGCGCCAAGCATTTATCTTTAAAATGAAGGCGGAAAGATCAATATCTCCTGTACTTTGTTAAGTAAACGTTACACGAGGACAAGGAATGAAATCTTCAAACCATATTTAAAGTTTTATCGCTGGAATATAATTTTGCATCATCGTCAGAGTCCATAGTAATGCAAACTGTATTCGAGAACCGTATGATAAAGAGTAAGTTATGGAAAGAGGGAAAAAAAATCCAGAAGAAAGCAACTGATAGGGAAATAAAGAAAATACCACATTTATCCAGAAAACAAGAAGAAGAAGATAAGGAAAAAAAAAAAAAACAAGAATGCCAGGGCTTCCATATCTAGATCACATTCAAAATATTGCCGTAAACCTTGTGACCTTGACATCATAGTCGAAGGAGTGAGTCAGTATATTTCAAAACATTACTTGCTTTTTTCATTAAACAGGTATAAACAGAAACTATCAAGAGATTTAATAAATACTTAGAAATAGCAAAAAATGTAACCAAAATCTTAAGGCAACTCTTCCTTGTCTGTGACCTTTACGTCGTTTTCCGAAGGTCAGAGATGTGATGTAGAGTGTGTCACATAATAAATTGCCGTTGTTTCATAACGAGATAATTTAAGTCCAAACAGACCCCTTGCGGGCGTCACAAAGAAACTGATTGCGTTTATCTCGCTTTTCCACTAAGGTAGGTTTAACAATAAAACACATTTTGCACAATAAAAGCTTATTTTAACTGATTGAAAATAACATTAATGATTCTATTTTTTCAAGACATAGGAATGTTTTCTTTTTGTGTTCTTGTTTTCTTTTGTGAATTTGGTACGTTTTGGAGATTATTTGTTGAACCATTTGGTTTGATGTTAGAAATAAATTCTCGTACGAAATCATCAGGCAGTTAGTAGGGTCAGTTGAATTATGCGTGTTCTGTCTAAACCCGTTGTTATGAAAGGAAATGAATTTCATAAAGAATGACAGGAATTTGTTATTATTTCTTTTACAATGACCATTGGTAGCCCTGAAGGATATACAATGGTACCATTCTAAAAAGTCTGTGTCAAAATGCACTTTCCATCATCTGGTACCACCATCAGCGTATGGACCCCGATCCAACGGGGTCATAACTGAATGTCTGTAACATATATAATGTGCCTTCCTTCCATGACTGAATATACACTATTGGGTCCAGAATATTCAAAATGTCACTGCTATTGACATTTTTATGCATTTGACATTTAACCCCATCCCAGGGAAGGCAACATTAAGTTACACCCCTCTTGCAGATGGTTACCATATGGACAGGATAGCTAGCAAGTTTCTTTATTGTATACCCAGCTTTTAGAAGGTGATTTGGCAAGTACAATTGGACGGACAGAAGCTTGGGAATAATAGACTCCTTACATTATGCTCCAAGGAGCGTAAGAAAGTAACTACGAAACGCAGTGCTTGTTTTTTGAAGAGATTTAACAAGCATAGAGCTTTGAGAGGAGTGTGGGCTAGATACCGAGCCTCAGAGCTGTGTAGATTTACGAACAGTCAAATCGTTTGTATTGCTTCGGTCCGTATATCCTTGCAGCACTTGTGTTTAATATGTACTGCTTTTAAATATGTTTCAACGATATTCCTCCATATACTGACTTCAAATATCGTATAAATCATGATGCTTGGTAAAATATGTAGAATGAAAACTTCGCAAACAAACTTCGGAACATCAAACCCACTTTTTGGAGAGTATTGTGCCGATTACATATCGGACACACATACCTGACTCATGCATACCTCCTGAAGGGTGAACCTCGACCAGAGTGCATAGCATGCCAGTGTCCGCTAACAGCGGAACACAATTTTTGTCCAGTGTGTCGACTTCCACCCTGTGAAACAGAAGTATTGTGATGCGAGCTGCATGAAGAAACTGTATGATGATGTATCACCAGATAAAATCTTGGACTTTCTGAGCAAATGCAGTTTATAAAACAATTTTTTACCATATGGTTTAAGGTCACTTTTATCTTTAAATGTATATACATTTTACAGCAGTTTAAGATCTTTCCGCTTTGTAGTTTATCTTATTGTACTTCATGTTTACATTTATTTGGAAGTGTTTATCTTCCTAATGTTTCTGTGCAATTCATTTTTACATTTTTCGAACTTTACCTTTAGTTGGCACCAATTAGCCTCTATTGTGCTGAGGTGCAGTAAAACGCTACTACATACATGCATGTCTCCAGTGCAGATTATTTAACCCGTTCTCTACGGACGATAATAGGAAGTCTTATCTTGACTGCGAACCAATATTATACCCATGACTTGTCTATTTAGTACTGATTTGGAACCTCTAACGAGCTAAAGTGAAACAAGCTTGAAATCTTGTATTGAAACTGCACAGACCTTGCGATCCCTTAAAGAATCATCTACTGCCTCAGGCAAGTATCGAGCTTGGCCTGCAAAACGATAGCAAGATGCTTCTGAATTCATACAGATGTCATCAATGTTTGATTTTCCTAACGCTAAATGCAGTTACAATCTCGAAGAGATATCCTGACTGTCTATCCAAATATTTGGCAACCATCCACTGAGCAAAACAGCTGGTCACCAAAATTTAGAATGCACATATAATCTAGCTCGTCCATTTTAATGTCCCCAGTCAGAAACGAAGCTTATCATCTTGTTGGAGACTCGCAAATAAAGGTAAGTCTGATTAATCTTTAAAAAAGATTTTGTCCCTTTGTATAAGATAGTGTGCAGATCATTTCTTAAGTTCAGAGCTGGTTAGATTCCTACTAGAAGATAGAATAGTGCTTCATTTTGCATCAATGGCGAGTATACATCAGAATCAGTGATAGTGCATGGTCTCCTAGAGATGTTCTTTTTGTAAACTGCCACCAGAGGCCAGCTCACTTACACATTGACACTACTTGTTAGATTAGTAGATGTGATTTTTTTCTTTCCTTTCTTCACGTTCCTTGCCACTAGCGTATTTCGGTTTTATCTTGTAATATGCTATTACAGTGGTCTTTTCATTGTAATATGCTATTACAGTGGTCTTTTCATTGTAATATGCTATTACAGTGGTCTTTTCATTGTAATATGCTATTACAGTGGTCTTTTCATTGTAATATGCTATTACAGTGGTCGGACAGAACTTTGATAAGTAATAAAACGTCATTTAAACGATTTAAAGATCTCTCATGCTTCAAAATATATAAATATGAGAAAAACGCGAGATCTTGAGATCGAGACGAAAAGTTGTGAAAATGTTATCAGAGTTTTATTTGCACTTAGTCATTGATTTGTGTCATGCATCTCTTTCTTGAACGACAATATATGATATGATGAACGTCAAACTAAATATAAAACTGAGTATACATATGATAAACTACATGACTACACTCTCGTTAAATTTAGGTTCCATTCGCTGTTGTTTGGTCTTTTCTGGAGAGAAGAAAATCATTCAAGACAAACATACTTGGGGGAAGACCGGCCCTGTACAGGTAATGACTCTTTTTCTGGAAAACGGAAATCACAAGGAACTTGTTGAGCTAAGGTAACCTCTGAAACTGATTCATATTCTTAGATTTAAAGTCCCACATGCGTTCATGCACGACCCTAAGATCACATGATCCACCTTTTTCTCCTTCTTATAGTTTTGGGACAAAAGAGAGCCTTACGAGGAATCGATACTTTGCGAATAATCTTAAAGCGTTTTGGTATAAACCATCAGTGACGAAAACTAGAATGGCCTGCAGTATTTACGTCTCATCGAGATGAAGTCTCGTATAAGTTGTCCAACACATCATAACTCTTTGCATAAAATAACTGATACGGTTTGTTGTATCGAAGGTCAACAATTAAGGATATGTTAGTAGCGGCAAATATTTTGATTACGAGGAGGCTAGTGTAACAACACAACATAAAATAGTTTGAGTACAAAAATGTTTTGTCTGGAAATCAAAATTTTTAAAAACTGTTTTATTTTAACTTATCACTCACTCATAACGCATTAATTGAGAAAAATCTCAGGGCAATAATTACATTCCTTGTGCTTCAAATCTAATTTTTTTCACATGTACAGAAAATAATAAATGGAACAAGAAAAAAATGTTAATACATGTTATTATAGAAACTGATATAAACCTTATACTTTTGTTTGACTTTCATACTAATAATCGTAATGTTGAAGTTTTGCTGGTATTTTGGGGAAATACTTTTTTAATGCTTAATTTAAGCCATTTTGCATGCTAAGAACTGTTTAACATTCTTTGTTTCAATTAAATATAATTTGGCTTCTTTGAAAGGTATTACTATAGGTTGATTCCTGTAATTCGCATAAGTATAGACTCCCCTAAGACACACACACACACACACATATAT